>JAXCHO010000050.1:14066071-15287500 GCA_036630365.1 Acanthiza pusilla | reverse complement strand
TAGTCTTTGGCACAGGTTACTGTTTAGGTAAACATATGTGATACCTTATCTGACTGTGTCAGAGTGTATCTCTCTGTAAATTTCCAGAGTGCTGTGGGAAAACGAGGGAATTTAATGGGGGATGTATTTCAGCCATGTGTGTTTTAGCCACAGCACTTTACATTTAAATAAGTCCCATTCGCAACACCTTGAAAATATGCCTCATGCTTATTTATACGGAATTCTTTTCCTTCCTCATCTGAAGAAAAGTTCATTTTATGGAGAGCAGATGTTTTTTAGCTTAATGCCTTTTTATTCGCATGTTTTAGCTTTGTTCAATAATTCTTAAGTACACTTGGGAATTCCAGAGCATGTAATTGTCCTGCAAATTCGCTCAGAGCCCTGCGAGGGCTCAGAGCTTGTCTGTCACTCAGCCGCTGGACACAGCAGTGGCCAAGTGTCTTTCTGATGACCCTTTACTTACGTATTTTTAAAACAATACTCGGGCAGCTTTGCTAAAGATTTATTTTACAGATTAGGGATATTCAGCCCCTGAATAAATGAGCAAGCCCAGGTCAGGGCGACACTAAGCACACAGAGAGCTGGCCCAGAAGCTGAGGAGGGGAAATTTGCACTGGGGAGAGACTGGTATGAAGGATTTCTTGTTCATAAAGTGTCATGAGATCTTCTGTACTCTTTGCTTTTTTCTCTAGAACTGTGAATTTTGCTACTCCTTTGAAAAATGGGGTCTCATATTGAAACCATACAGAGTATCTCACAAAGAAATGCAAGAAAAGCCTTTTATTGGAAAGAAATTTTAGATTTTAAACTTCAAAACTTTGGAAAATATGAAAGAGTATGGGAGTTATTTGTTCTCTAGTGCTCCATCAACTGAATTTCTAAAGGGCTAATGTGGAAAAAGGTGTGATAAATCGGTGCATTTGTGTTCAGTGCTGCTCCAAAGGAGGAGAGGAACAGGCTGTACTGTAGAGGTTCAAATGGAAAATTATTGCTTATGCAAGAGGGGTCTGTAATTACCAGGAGAGTATGCAATCTTGTGAAAATAAATTGCAATAGATACATACATAGATCACAACATTTTCTGCAGCATCAGCCACTTAAGTTCACATCTCCCAGTTTCATTTTGAATTTGAAGTTTGAATCAATCCAAAACTGCAAGGCCAAACTCTTTTGAAATTTCCAAGTTTCATCTGCTTTTGATACAAAACTCTCAACCATAAATTGACTTCACACTTCGTAATGAAACTCCAAACTCAGTGAATATTTGTGCTTTTTGTTTTATTGTAAAAGTTTGCCTTCCTATATGAAAGTACTGCTTTTGCCCCTAAGGCTGAACTTGCATGAACCCAATTTAACAAATTTGCTTTAAATAACTTTTTCAGTATTCTCTGAGTGCTGCTACAAAGGAAATTGTGTGGTGAGCAGTAGGCTCTGAATGCCCTAGAAGAGAAGAATGCATATACGCAGGCGGGCACCACAGACATCTTTGCTATTGTAGTTGGCATTTTCAGGGAGAATCTGAGCCCATGCATCTCTTTTCCCTCAGAAAATTGCCTGTTTGGCAGTGGTTTGAATGGTAGAGCTCCACTGGAACATGAGGATGAAACAGGCTGCCAGTCAGCCACTTTTTAATGTCTCTGTCGCCCCGGTTCCTTTGACATTAAAAATTCGTTTATTTTCCATTGGAACTGACCATCAGTTCCAATACTGCATCTTTGGAGTCGTTTCCCCAAATTGTTCTTTTGGGCAAGAAATCTAATAACAAATGTGGAAAATCAAGTGTGAACAGACTCCTTCCCTAGGCTGTCTTATTGAAATAACATTTCATGCAAATAATCTCATTAGTGTAAAGATTTTGTTCCCTAGTTCCTACCAGTAACTTAAGTTCACATGATTGAGCTGTGAGCTGCTGTGGAAGACGGGGGATTTGCGAGGATGACCATCACAAGATCCAGCATTAAACAGGCAGAGAGCTGCAAAGCCACATCCTTGGAGACTGCCCCTCATTCCCGGGGTGTGCCCTGGGTGGGAATCACAGCCCTGCTTTGGAGCCAGCCAGGCATTTGTCAAACGTTTCACAAGGTGGGGAAAAGAAAAAAAAAAAAGCTGGATTTAATGATAAATAATAATGCACTGTCTCCGACATTAAAGGACATCATTGGCTCTCTCCTCTATGGTGTAAATCAAGGTAATGTGTGAATCCTTTAAAAGTAACATGGAATTTAAAATGGAAAATATGAGAAGCTGGTAGAATTACTGCTAAAATCATCCGTTTATTATCTAGGTGTGCTTAATAGCCTGCTAGCTGATGAAAAATCATTTGCTAACCCCAAGGAATGGTTCATTTTCCAACTCAATCATTCAGCCATGCATTGGCCAGAGCTTTTAAAAAATATACCTTGTATTACTTCTTTTGTCAATGTCTGGAGATGGTTTATAATAGCAATAACTTCCATTAACACACCTACTAAGCAGTTTCCTTAGAACAGGTGAGATTTGCGGTGGACTTGAGATGTTTTAATAGCAAACCAATTATCCACCAATGACTCCAATGGTTTCAAGTGGGTTTTGGTTGGAATTCATTGATACAGTAATTAATAGACTCAGATGTTCCATGGTAATCAAGATTCTGTATATGGATTGGTAGGTTTGTTTCTTGTGTACGTTAAGGTAAACTTTCATTGCTCTGACAGTGCACTCACAACCCTGAACAGAACAGCAGAAAAAGGATCTTAACATAATTAGACTGCTTCCCACTTAGCTCATTAATAAGAATTTGGTGTTTCTGCAATAGATTTTTTATTTCCCAGGCATTATCAGAGCAGCCCTTTCCAGTTGTTCAGGCAGCACCTGAGCCCTGGAGCAGCTCCTGCTGCTGCCCCACACTCAGGGTGTCCTAACCCACTTACACGTCAGCCTCTCTCACCTCCTGTGGCAAGGTGTAAGTGGCACTCTCCTGGAAAAAGAAAGCCGGGGTTTATTTTCTCCCTGTACCTGGGGGGAGGTGTTTAGGGCGAGGGGGTGACAATACACCTGGGTACAGCAAACTTGCTGCCAATGGGAGCACTCCAGCACCTGCCATCCTGGGCGTGTGTCCTCTGCCCTTCCTCCTGGGCCGCAGCACCCACAGCCAGTGTTCCCAGCAGCCAGACAGTTTGGATTTAGAGAGTACAGAGACAGTCAATTCAGTTTAATTCCCTGGTCTGGTTTACCATTTCATCAGGTGAACACCAGCACCAAGCAGAGGAGGGGACAGGAACGTGTGTGGAGCGGATCAGAGGGCATGGAAAACTTCTTTTGGTATCAATTAACCATTAGGTTTTCTCAGCTGGGTACTAAACAAATGAACCCTCTGTAGCTTAGAATTAAAGAGGAGAGGCACTCCAAGAATGCCCTTAGCAAAGAAACTGCCTTTTATAGATGTAAGGGTTCCTACATGGTGCTTTTACAGGATATTACAGCTTGAAGTTTAACAAGATAGTTTTAAATTCTGAATATTTTCTTTTGTTCCTTTGATACCAGAAGTCTTATTAGTGGGGGGAAAAAAAGAGACAAGAAAAATAAAACCTTGAGCATTAGAAATCAGATCTAAGAAGGTATTTTTCTTACTCCTTTGGATAAGTTCACGTGTTTTATCGCTTGAATCCAAGTCAAAGATGCTTTTGGAAATCTGTGGGATTTGTACAGGGCAGGGAATGTGTGCTCTGGCGATTGATGCTGCTGTCCCACAGGTTTGCTGTACGCTGTTGTTATGCTTAGTTGGGAAAGCCCTACATCAAGTCATGTGTGCTCTGAGGGGTTCAGGGATCATAGGGTTTTTTTAGTTCCTTGAACATGATTAGATTTTTTGTAATTTGCATTTTTAGCCACTAAACAGTGATACATTATATTTAGAAAATGAGATGCTCTGAGTGTTAGCAAGATGTGACAGTGACAAATCTTATGAACGCTAATACTGAAACCCATCATAGTTCAAGTCCCACTTGCTGTATTATAGCTTAGTCTAAGGTTTGGGAGGGGGAATGTTCTAGTTATCAAGTTGTCACTGTTCAAATGCCAGTTTTGTGCTCGATTTAAAAACAATATGCAATTGTGAAAGCTGTATTTAGTGGTTATGATACCTTTAAAAAAAGTGCAAAGAAAAAGTCGCATCCCCAAAGGTCACAAATAAGTCACAGATTTACAGTTTTACAGTGTGTCTTACATACATCTTGTGCTTATGGAGTCTGTACAAATGCACAGCCAACACCTAATCAGGGGAAAAATATATCCTGAGCTTCCTGAGTTGGTACCAGTAGTGTTAAGTGTCTGTCAGAGTTTCTATTGTGATCACCCTTTCAGGGATTTATCACTCAGCTCTAATACCTGGCTCCAGGCTAAAAATTGGCATGCAAGAAAGCAGATTTGGTTTAAAGATATATTGAAGCTGCAGAAGTGGGGAAAGTCACTCTCTGCCTTCCCAGGTCTGTTTTCAACAGTGTGTCTGAGTGAGAGCCTGGGGGTTTGAGGCTCTCTGCAGTACCTGGGGAAGGCTCGGGATCACAGCTGCTGGATCCGCTGCCTGCAGGAGAGGCTGATCTCCAGCCCTGCGCTGCCCAGTCCTGCTGGAAGGGTGAGAGGCAAACTTCACCTTGCACATGCATAGGGAGCACTGCTGTGCTTGCCCAAGGGTTCATTTTGGGCTGGAAATCCCAGAGACACCAGGCCTTCGACCTTAGCAGGGTCCGGCACGAGGATTCCTCTAACAAGTGATTAGAGAAGGCATTTGCCTGGATTCTCAAATGACAAAAAACCCCAAATATATTGTATAATAACATCTGTGGTGGAGGTAAAATAGGACATGGTTCTACAAAGCAGAAACTGTTTTCTGATGTCTTCTGGGATAGTATAGCCACTGCTTGTCCCTCATGCAAGAAGACTCACAAGATAACAGCAGAGGCACTTGGTATCTGGTCATCTGAAACTGCATTTCCTCTTGTTCCTTCCTTTACACTGAGCTTTTGGCCTGACACTTCTGCTCTGCAGTTCCCCTCTGATAAGTCCCTCACCTCCCTTTTTTCATTCCTATTTTATTCTGCCCAAAGTGCAGTAAGTTTTGTTGGAGAGAGCAAAGAAAAAAAATCTTTGTGCTAAAGACTTTGTAATCTTTAGGTTAAACCCTGTAGAGCTCCCACTCTGGCTGACATTTGAGATCACAATGAGCGTGCAGGAGCTCCTTATTTCCAGCCCTTCAGTCAATATTCAGTGGGCTGAGGGCTCATAACAATATACATTAATACATTAGAGACTGTATCCTGCTGTCCAGCCAATCATCCATAAATTGTAAGAGGACTACATGCATCATTTAAAGAAAAAACAACAAGAAACTGGGAAGCAACAAACGTTTTCATGTTAAGAGTCTGGGCTTTGCTGCTGCCAGCTGAACAAACGTGGAGTTAAAGCTGTGATGTCCCAGCCTACCTTTGTAATCCTCCCAGGCACGGAGGAACAGATTGAGAGCAGAGTGGGAGCACTTGAGCTCAGCATGCCTTGGATTTTAAGGAGGGATGGGGTTGCAAGACCTTTCACACTGTTGTGACCTCCCAGGTTTCCTGTGAGCAGTGCTTCCATGTGGTTACCCCATGCTCTGGTGTGTGATAATCAGGGAACAGCCTGGTGGTGCAGTCAGTGCTCCACTCTCTCATCGTGGGTGTGCTATCTGCAGGCATTTAGAATTATTCACTTCAAGCTATTCCAGTGCATTCTATACCAAACTCATTGATCTTTTGTTTGGAAAATAAAAACAAAACTATGCATTTGTTTTGTGCTGTTTGTTTTGTATTTTTTTAATAAAAACCAGAGTAAAATATGGTAAATTTGTATATTTTAAGTGCTGGAAAGATTTTGGAGTCTTTGTGTACTGCAGATATTTTGGTGCTAGTTGACATGAGTGGATAGAGGCTGCTCAGGCATATCTGCTTTGTTAAAGCTGGGATTTCTACAAACCAGGGTGTCTACCTTTTGTCTCCAGCAATCTCTCAAGGCTGTATTTCAGACTACACATTTTTCTAAGAGGAAACAAAGCAGATAGCATCCTTTAGCAGGCGTAAGTCCAACAAATGTCAAATTCTGAACAACATTACTTTGTGTCTCTATTTAACATTAAAGCTGATGGCTTTTTGACAGGTTTATAGCTGACAACTTCCATAGCCAGTCATGCAGTTTGAGCTAATTTGATGAATCAACTTGATGTTCTATAGTCCCAGTTGGCTTCAATAGCGTATGTGCTCAATTTTCTGCTGGAGGTCAAAAATAAGCTTTGAAATTTGGCTAATCCCATCACATCCGCAGAACATGTCTGGTGGAATAATCTTTGGACATGAAGCCTTGACTAATGCCAGAAATAGAAAGGAAAACTTAGTAATTTCATTAGAGCCATCAATCACGAGTCATGTAGGCACAGCAATGGGGTCTCATGTCCAGCAATTTACTTGTGAGCTTTCAAATGCTTTCGTGGTCAGGGTAGGAGGAGGAGGAACATTCCTCAAGCCTGGGTCTTGTTCTAGAGGAAAATGGGCCTTATTGTTAAAGTACATTTAGAACAAATGTTAACTGAATGAGAGAATGCCAGGATTTTCTAATTATGTCTTTCCTGAAAAGATGGGCTCTCTATGGCAGTGGGATATGTTAAAATGCCCTGGACTGGGCTGGGTTTAGAACTGCAGTTTTTATGGTAAAGTCATTACCAGTCATGAGATTTAAGGTGTCTCAGATAACCACAGCAGTGAATGCACTGAAAACTCTAACACAAGATTTAACAGATTTCCCCAACCAATGTATTTGGTCCTTATCCATTTTTAACGGGTTTTAGGCATAGAAATTTCAGTCTAACTTGATGCTTGCACTTTTGGGCATTAACATGGCTCCAAAGTGGAAACTAAAAGCTTCGGCTTTCACAGTGGCTTGGCATTGAAAAGGCACAAAAATAACTGCTGCCATGTTCTGTCATGCTTTGGTAAAGCAGCTGTGGTCAGGGAAGGTTCCAGTACCACTCTCCTTGGTTGCACAAGAGTCTCTTAAATACAAAGACTGTTTTAATGCAATGACAATTTGTTTTCTTTTTCTGCCTGGAAGCCTCCTAGAAGTCATTCTCTCAATCTGAGTTACCTGATGTGTGACTTGGGACTTTTGAGTCATGTAAAGATTTTGGTGTGTGCTTCAGGAGTCACTTGGCAGTGGCTGGAGCAGAGTGCAGGGCCAAGGCAGGAGGCCTGCAGGGCTGTCCTGATACAAGGAATCTGTCTCTGACAGAGACACCCACTCTGCGCTTCTGCTTCTGGTTGAATGTGTCTTGTTAGGGTGAGAAGGAGCAAAGTTTGGACACCCATTTCTGTTCCAGTCCTTCCCTGGGAGGCAGAACACGTGAGGCTTTGTGAGGGGACTTTCTTGCTCAGAGAAAACTGGCCTTGTCAACTGGCTGCATGTACACACACACACACACACACACATGTGTTTGTGTGTATTTGTTTAACACAGCAGCCACTAGCCCAGCAAAAAGCCATTTTCCTGCCTGCAGAGCTGCTGACATTCTGCTCCTGCTCCGTGCCCTGTCCGCAGCAGCACATTCCCATCACTGAGCCCCTTCACCTCCCTCCTTCCCTCGCTGCCTGACATGCACAAGATCCAGCTGAGATGAGTCATGGTCATGGAGCTGTGTTTATTAGCAGGATGTACTGAATCACCAGATTGGATGCAAGAAAAGTCTCAAATACATCTATAGATACACTGCATATGTGTGTGTGTACGTACTTTTGTATTCTATTTCCAGGGATTAGAGCTGAACTATTACTGGCACTAAATTAGGCAGCAAACAGATCTAGGTCTGCTTCTCTTTTTTTTTTTTCTCTGAGTAGTTCAAAGGAGTGGATTTTTAAGAAACACTTTTGATTCTTAACTTGAATTTGTAACAATTTAGATGATTTACAATGAGAGAGTCATTTGATAAGGAATGACACAGAGTCTGAGCATTTATATGAATACCAAACAATTATAATGAAACCTGGAGATTGGACTTTTCCCTATCAACATTTCAGAACATTTAATTCCCTTTTCTAAACTGCCTTCTTCTCGATGTACATAAATATGTAATATTAACCTGGGCTCACCTTTGCCTGGTAGTAACAAATTGTTCTGTGTGTATCCATAACTGATGTTCCTGCCGTCAGCCTGCTTTCCTGAAGTTTGCCAGTGTGCTATTTCCACTGGCTTTTTTCGATTTGGGCATTTAATGAGAAGAAACAGCTAAAATAGGCTGCACTAGATTTGTCTGGAGGAGCAGCACCGTGGCTGACTGCAGAGCTGGAGATGAATTGCGTCAGCACGTCTTTGTGGGGCCAGCTCAGCATCCTTTCTTTGCCTCTTGAATCTGACACTGCACTGATGGGCACGGTGCCAGCTGGTAGCAAATTGGGCCCTGAGTTCTCCTCCTCGTTCTTATGGAATCAGCAGCTGTTTGTGTTATCAGTTAGGGAACTTCAGTCGCTGTTGTGGCTGCTCCTGGAGCCTTCAGGAGCACAGGCACGAAAGCATTAAAAAATAAAGAAAAACAAGGAGGTTGTTCTCAGTGATTAGGCCCTGCATGCATTAAGTGATGTGTTTAGCAGTGCTTTAACACCTTATTTATGATAAGAGAAGGAAATGACATTCTAGCTCGAAAATCCCCTGAACTTTAATTGGCCCAGTCTCAAGGGGCTTTGGTGTATTTGCCTCCTTTTTAATTTAAACTTTTCTACGTATTAGTTCATGGGAAGTTTGAGACCTGCTTACCAGGTAATGTGATCAACACTGTGACTCACCCCACACTCAAACAAAAAGAAAACCAAAATGAGAAAGGGAGATGGGGAAGAGCTTTCAATGTTAACATATTTATATTAGTTATGACATTTCCTTCCAGAAAATAGCTATTTGTTTTCTATGCATTACAGAAAAATCTGCATGTCTGCATGATCACCTTGGTGTGTTTTTCCTGGCGTCTCCAAGCTTCCAGGGGCCCGAGGGGCTGGGAATGCTCTGGGATTTCCTAGTGGTGCTGGGTTGAGGGTCTGAAGTTTGCTCTGGAGTGCTCAGAGGTGCCTGAATTGTGGAGTGCATGGACAGGGATGAGGGAAAGCAGAGAGGACAAGGACACACAGCTGAGAAGAGAAGGAGGTACAACTGTGTGTCCAAAGTCTACTACATGGCTGGACATGTGATGAAAGGAGAAAGAAATTTGCTGTAGCAGAAGGTCCCTTCCTCGCCTGTGTTTTGATGTATCTAGAGTGCTTTGTCTGCTTACATGTTCGTAAAACATTATGCATTTGAAAATAGCAGCTTTCCCAGTGCCATATGCTGAGAAATCTTAAGTACAGTCTTAAAAATCATGAGTGGCTTAGGGACTTAATATTCTTTTTAATAACACATATCGGATTCTTACAGTTTGCTTTCTACTTTTAGAGCTGGTATGTTCTTGATTTCAGGCTTTTCCCTGCGACCATAAAAACTGCATGTTTTCTTTTGGTTGTTTTTGTTTTAAATGAAATATGAGAGGCTCACAAAGCTACAGGACTGGAGGAAACAAGCTTTAAAGACAAGTACTAACTATCCTGAGACCAGCGATAAAAGAAGGAGAATTGGCTCCACTGAAAAATGGTCCTGATTTCACACACAGCCCCGTCCCAGTTCCACAGCTGATTTATGTGCAGCTACCTCGTCTATGCACACTGAAATCGGGGGAATTCCATGGCCAAATGGCCGAGCAGGAATACCTGGGGACAGTTGTCCATCTTCCCAGGGCACACTTAGGATGTGCATGTTTTGCATAGGCAGTTGCAAATTCCATGTATTTGCACATTAGTCCCATAATAGTTGGCCAGATATTTGTTTTTAGCAGCTCCTGTTGCTATATTATCAAATTCCTTGCTAGGCTGCTTTGGCATTTATGTTCCATGCACTTATGGTTTGAAGGGAACCATAATGCAAACACATGATGAACACATATCCTATCCACACACCCTACTTTTCAGTTCCCAGTTGCAGGTGTTCGAAAGGAGAAGTCAGTGGTTATCCAGGAATTTGGGATTGACAGATCCTGTTCAATAATCTCCTGTTGAGTGCTCAGAAATAAAGGATTCAAGGATTACTGAGTTTTTATCCACTAATTCACTTCTACTACTCAGAAGTGTAGGCAGAAATCTTTGGTGACCTAAATCTGCCCAGAATACAACCTAAAGATTTCGGTTTACATTGGAGTTTTCCTTCCTGACTAACCTGAAACAGCCCATAGAGTTACAATGGTAGGGACTCAAACCTGTGATAAAACAATTGTCATTTTTCTCTTTGCACCATCACATGAGTATGTTTTTCTTTTTTAAACCGAAAAAGAAAAACAATTTAAAAATCTTTCTGACTTAGATAAATTTAAGATGTTATGGAGAGCTGCACTCAGGCATTGAAGGACGAAAGTTGAGCTCAAGTCCTTCAAACCCCCATATGGTAATTCTTACGTTTCCTTTTCGCATATGTAACTAACAGATGCTGCAGTGCCTTCAGATTCCTGCCATACCTTCCAAAATACGCACAATATATGCAGCCATTGTAGGTCTGGAGATTGTATCTGTCAAGGCTGGCTGCACGTGCAAGAAACATGATGGTAAAATATGTGGCAAGCATGGGAACTGCATGGACAAGGAGCTCTGTGCTCCAACCCTTCAAAGGAGTCTGACAATGGCCAACTGAAGAGTGATGCACTCAGGAAACTGTGTCTTGCCCCCAAAAAATCAGATGACATCAGTGTATCATCTGCCATTCTTTCTACAGTTTGTCTGAACTGCTTCTTACTTGAGCTTTAAGTATCTCCTACAGTACAAAGATAAAAAAAAAATCTTGAGGCCACAGAGCAGGTCAGGGTCTCCTTGGGGTGCTTTTTACCCAAGTGTCTTTTGGTGTGGTGGCACTGATACCTTCTAGAGACAAAACGTTCACTGATAAATTAGGGGGAAAATAAGCTGATATTTTTTATTCTTTTGGTGAGGTTGTGATGGTAAGAAGGGAAATGGTGTCATTGTTTGAGCCCCTGATCTTCCAGAGACACCTAGTCTGACCACACGGTATGACTTGGTCACCAGTCCGGTTAAGAATTGATCCTGTGGCCCCACCCCAGCTGGGCTCACAAATGTCTCTGTGGCAAATATGTGACAGTTGGTTACGTGTTGAGGGAGTGTTTGAAGCCTTAACATCAATCTTTTGTACTTTGTTGGCTTTAACTTTCTAAATCATAGAAAAGTTCTTATCCGCATCCTTTTGTTCCTCTGTGGATCTCTACCTGCTGTGTCTACCTTGCCATGCCAGAGGAGAGGCATTGTCTGCTCGCACAGCTCTGAGCTGCTTCACACTGAGCAGGAATTCACAGGCTTTCCAACTTTCAGAGTTTTCCGAGGTGCAGCACTTTGTCCTTTTTCCCCCCTCTCACTCTCAGTGTGTGAGTGGCTGCAGAAGCTCTCCTCACAAATCCTGCAGCCCAAGTTTGGATCCCAGGGCCCAGACACTGAGTGGCTGCCTCATGTCATATCTATCCATGGCTGCTACCAGGCCAGACAGATCCAGATTTCTGAAGACTAAATTAACTCAATTTTCTGAGTCAGAAAAACATGTTTGTTTCTTAGTTACTGTATGATGTGCTTCTCTGTTGACTTGAAATGTATTCTGTAATCCCATGCATATGTGATTTCTTTCTTGGTACTCCAGAGTGCACTCTATAGATAACACTTTCATGGTATTTTAAATTCCTATATCTTGACTGTTTTCAGAGAAATGAATATGATTTAACCTTCTTTAGAGCAAGGATAAACTTTGAAATGAAAACTAACATATGGTCTGTATGCTATTTTTATAACTTTATTTTATAATTTCTGAGCTGATTTGGAGAGCTGATTATTATTTAACAAGTGAGGCAGGCTGTCAGTGCGACGGCTGCAGTGCTGCCGTGGATTAGCCCTCAGCTCCCCCAAATCCAGCTGAAGGGAGCCCTGCAGGAGAGGGGCTGGAGGTGCTGCTGTCCCCAAGGCAGAGCTGCTTGGGGACAGCTCCGTGCTCACCCCTGGAGTGGCCAGCTCCAGCAAGAGCCTGTTAGTCTGTCACTTCTCCTCACACCCTGTTCACTCACATGGCTTTTTTGTTAAATATACTGCCTGTCACACTGCATTACATTTCTTCATGAGCCACTGCGTTTGCTGTGGGTTTCCTTGAGGAGATCCTCCATACTCCACCAAAGAAGACCTTTCCTCCTTCCCTCCCTTCTTCCCAGGCATGCCTTTTCTGCTTGGCGTCTATCCCCCAGATGCCAGCCCTGGCATTGTCCAGGATGTCCCCAAACCACAGCAGGCTTCCCCAGGCTAAAGGACTCATGAAATCCACTCATAAATCATCCCGAGGCTATTCTGGTAGGAATTCAGCTGCTTTCCTGGGATTCTGCTAAGTATAAAGAGCAAGAATCCCGAAATAAAAAGTCATAAAGGAGCCTTCCCCCTTGGAGAAGGCAGTGGATACTGTGCAGCTATTGGCCTGGCTAATCTGTCGGGGGAAGCAGGGCTGGATAAACGTGGATGTGCTGTCAAAACATGTGAGGAATCCATTTGCACATTACTATGGAAATTTTTTCTCAAACAAAAACTTCAAGTACAGATGTCTAAGTGTTGCAGGCCCTGCTATTTCATCTTTTGTGTGATGTTGTCTCTATTCCCAGTAGACTCCAAGACTACACCTCAACTTCACTGCTCCTGCATACAAATATTTGCCTGAAATATATAGTACATTGTAAGGTCACTTGCAGCTACGCCTGGAAAAATCAGACAGAAAAACTGAACAAGTTTTCACAATTGAAATTAAGTAGGTCAAGAATCCATCCAGCTTGTCTGGTAATGTGCTCCTCACGCTAATGAGATCTGGAGAGAAGAACCCCATGTGTGAGGTTGCCAAGGTGAGCAAACCTCCTCATTACAAACCCAGCAACAGCAGTAGCAGTGCCTGAGTTTTGTTTTATCTTTCCCCAACAATGCACTCTAAAAATGCCTTACCCTGCCTACGAAACCTTCTGGAATAGGTAGAAGTATTAACTTTTGTAATTAACTTCTCTGATGATTACAGAATGTATTCCTTCATCTTTATGGGTGGGATGACCAGGCAAATAAACTTCGGTACTTACCTTTCGTTTGTATCTTCACATAGATAAGAAAGATGTATTAAGTGATTAGAGAATGCAGGATATGATGTTTATCCCATTGCTGATTATTCCATAGGTGAGTTAAGACCTCATTAAGGCTTTGGTGTCAGGTCTAGTGCTGACTTGCATGTTGGATAAAATCATTTCCCATGGAATATAGGTTTTATGAATCATTAAGATATAAACCCCGCCATGGAATAGGTATTATAGAAAAACAGTAATACATAGTCATAAGGATATATAATTATATGTATGTGTGGGTATATATATAATGTTTAGTCTAGACATCAGTATAATTATGCACAATAAGATGTGACATCTGAGATTCATGTGTGTTATAAATCTTTTTGAAAAAGGAAATGGTTAAGTCTGGGAAAATATTAATTTTTCCCAGCATTGCTCTGCCTCAATCCCTTTTTATATCTGAGTTCTGAAAAGAAGACAAGGCAAATCATTTATTCTTGAGTCATTTTCTTTTAGTGTCCATCTTCTCATGTGGTCCAAAGGCCACAGTTTGCTCTCTAATGTGCAGATGAAGCCAACTCTTTTGTTGTCCTCCATCAGAAGGAAGAGAGCTTGAGGCTGCAGAGCTGAAAGTCATGGCTGCATGGTCTGAAAATAGAGCAGGCCACTATAGACAATATCTGTTTCCTGATGGCACTTGTGGGCTTGCTTGGAGAGGCAGGACAGGACATGACAAGAGCAGAAATGTTAAAGAAGTTATCTCTCAAATATCCACATTTGGCTGGGAAATGAAGGGCTGGATTTCAAAACCTGGCCAGCATTTTTATGCCTGTAATTTGCAGGAGAATGTGAATGAAATTAATTGGGGGTGGAATTTAAGCTATTTGTTTGCCTTAAGAATTTGATTTTGAGGAAAGAAAACAGACATTTTCGTATTTAATATCTGCACTCAATTCAGTCCCAGGACTGAACCTGCAGGGCTGCAAAAGCTGGGAAGGCCCAGATAAGGCCAGGATGAAAATGCTGCTCCAAATAAAAGCATTCAAGGTTAACAAATCGCAAGACATCTTAAACAATTTAGCCAGCAGATTGCTTGTTCACAACTGTATTTTCTGCTTTGCTGCATTTAACTTACTTTGACTGGTGTTGAAGGTTCAAACCAGTTGGGGACCACACACAGCTCCGTGTAATTAAACATTAAACTGGTTAGTGGGGTTAAAACTGCTAAATATCCCAAACTTCCCAGGCATTCATCGAGCAGTGTGTTTATCTCATTTGGCATGTTATTTTAAATATACCTAAGAAAACAGCAAATGCAAAATGCCACGGGTGACAAAGGCACTGCGGAGAATAAGCAGAGGACACGAGATGCTGGGGCACTGGAAGTTTGCATCTCTGCAAACAAGGCATGGAGATTCACAGGCCTTGTCAACTCTCGGATGCCTTCAGCAAATTCTTCTGACAACAGTGCAGGAGGAGGCAAGTGCTTTGTTGTGCATCCTCCTAGAAATATTACAGACTGCAGAGCAAAGAAAACACACAGGGGCGGTCAATATTTTTCTTGAATTTACTCCGAGTGGTGGAAGCTCTGCCCAGAGTATTCCATTTATGTTTGGAGCTCTGCACTTTATCATTGTGCTGCTCTGTAAAGTAAATTTATTCTTGAAAAAAAAAAAAAAAGGCTTTCTTTGTAGCATATAGTGATGCCAGGAAGGTCTAAGGGATTAACTGATTTTTTTTTTTTTTAATTTGTCAGGCAACCCAGAAAATAAAATAATCAGTGCATTTCCAAGATTTTTTTACACCTTTATGTATTTTTTTAAATTTTCTGGATTTCAAAGTGCTCCTTTGAAAACCAGAAAAAACCCCCCAGTTTTAACTTGGGAGAACTTGAGAGCCTTTTAGTTGTTTTTTCCCCTCATCAAAACCTTTGCAATCTCACCCCTCATCTGTGAATAATTATGACCTTGAATGTCATTTTTGGTCAGCAAGTTCTGAGCGTGAAAAATTCCTTGTGGCCCAGCACCTGTAGAATGCGATTAAAGCTCTCCTCGATGGCTGAGTGGAGTGGGAGGGTGGCTGTATTTTTGGAATAATTCCGTATTGCTGTGTGTGTGTCTGGAGCAGCCCAGGGAAGGGGAGATGTGGGAATGCTCCGAGTGCCCCACGGCTCAGGGAGCCCCTGGGTGGAGAGTTTGTGGCTGACCACTGGCCATGGGAAGCCAAGGAAGGAGTCAGACTCCTGCCCAATTCCTCACTCAGCTCAGTCTGGGGATAGGGATGAGCCAAGGGAGAGTAAAGCCAATGAAAATAATCTGCCATTATTTTCATTATTTTCCTGGTGGTCTCCTGTCACTCTGTATATCATTTCATTAAACATCTTTGTCATGCAATATAGAATTTGGCTCCAGCTGCTTGGGCTTGACTAAAGACTAGAACCAGACCAGAGACTCAATTTAGATTTTCTGGTTGCACATTTCTGGCTTCTCCTGCGCTCTAACAAAAACATTTTCTGTTGACTTTAAAAAAACCCCAAAAACTACACACACATTTCAGGTGAGGTTTTCTCGCTGCCTTAAAAGTGGTTTGCTTCGAAGTTCTCCTCTGCTGGCTGCTGTGCCTTTGTCTGGAAGGTTGTTAGGAAACTACAACCTCCAACAAAGTAGTGCCCAGAGAGGTCATTTCCCTCTCTTCTCCTTCCACACATGGACAGACAGGCTAAATTTCACTTCTTGCCTTTACACCCCTGCTCCCAGTGTCCCAAAAAGGTGAAAAGTCTCTTATACCCACAGGAAAAAGGGTCCTTTTCAGTCCAGGGGACATTTACCACTTGATTATTGGGAATAAGAATGATGGATGATACAACAAGTGTAAAAACTGTGATTAAAATAGCTGATATTTTGAAACCTCTGGTATTCAATCCTATGGACATGAAATTTAGAGTAGGAAAAAGTAATCTTTTCTAATGACCACTTGGTACATATTTTCAGGAGGGGAGTCCTAAGCTGAGAGCACATACAATTTTTTCCCAGGAAAACTGATATATACTTAGAGCACTAAGTGTGGCTACCAGTGACACACAAATGCTTTCAACTTTTAAACCTATTTGGCTCCATTCACGAGATCAGCGTGGTGGTTCAGCTCATTAGCATTTGAGCAAATTTGTTACACTTTTAAGGAGTGTTTTTGCAATGGCCTGACCCGTCGGATGCAGTGAATTCCAGATGCTAATGGCACCATTTATCAAGGCAGAGCTTTTTAACATAATGCATAAACCTTTCCTACATGGGAGTTTTACTGTGCATTCAATTCCAGTGCAATTCACTGCTGCGGGCAGAGGAAATGAAGAACTTAAGCAATGTAAACACACAAGGAAAAGGCTCTTAGATCTGTGTGGCTCCTGGAGATGAAATACTTATTTCCACAAAATTTGTCTTCCATTGTAACAGAGCAGGGTAACTGTGGGTGCTCCAGAGTTAAATTATCTGTCTAGGGCTTTTTGTGTTTCTCCTCTCTGAAACATCTGAGTGTCTTGTATCCTATCAAAGCCTCTAAAAAATCAAAGGATCTTATTTTTGAGGAGAGCTTAAATTGCTTTTGTGAGGGACATGTTTCTGTTTGCTGTTTGTTGGGTTGTGCTGCACAACAAAGCTCCTGTTAACTAATATTTTAGTGTTATTTAGCCTATTTGCTCTCTGTAGCTTTCTGTTCACATACCAGAATTCTTTCTTCTCTGTGGTGTTTGGAATTAAAAATAAAAAACGGACCATGCAAAGAATAAAAACCCCATTATTTTGAGATTGATTATGTTGAAGCCAGTATTAAATGAGAAACAAAAATATGGAATGAATCAAATGATTTAACATAGTCCCTATCTCCCAACTTACATTCTCATATTCTAATAGCTCCAAATTTTCCAGTCTCCTTGACATTTGGAAGTGATCCCTGTGAAAGCAGCTCGATGTCTGCCTCTTTGCTGAAGCAAACAGCAATGACCACATTGCTCCCCTTCCCTGGACCCAAGACTTTTCATCTTTCCAGACTCTTGTATCTTGTCAGACTGAGCTGACACTTCAAAACGGAACAAATGCACTCCAAAAAAAAAAAAAAAAAAAAAAAAAAAAAAAGTGTTGCATATTTTGCTTCTGGAAAGCAATTAAATATAAACTTAATTTTACCTTTATTCAGTGTTTCATTGGAGGGAGCAGCTCCACTCTGTAGTCACTCCCAGCCTGCCCAGGCACTGTAGCTGTTGCCCCAGTTGGTGTGAGATCATGGGATTCTTTCCCTTTCCCTTGCCTGTTTTATTCCAAATACAGTTGGCTTCAGGTTCCCACCTCCTGTTATTTACAATGCAAGAGTTTTGGGCCCTAATGCTACAAATGTTCCTGCATGTTTAACTACAAGCATATGAGTACTCCCAAACTGAGGCCCTGGAACTCTTCACATCTTAAGCACATCGTCTCCAATCCTGGAAATTCCTGTGCATATGCTTTTCCTTACCCCTTGGAGCAGTCTCATTAATTTCAGCAGGACCCACAGTAGTAAAGTTAAAACACATCCATAAGTATTTGCAGGTTCAGGTCCGTAGTGACATTTCTTGTCCTCCAATGTTATTTTATCCCTAAGCCTGTTCATTGTCAAAAAATGAATCTTTGAGTAATCAGCTCTCACAACTCCCCTCAAACCCCTTCCTGGAACTTATTTTGTGTTCTTTTCTCTGGCAAGGCCTGTGGACAGCAGCAGGGCTGTCCTAAATCAAATAACATTAATAATCTGACATGAATTGACAAGAGCCAAGTATGGCTGAGCTGGAGTTTAAACCCAGCTGAAGTGAAGAGTTCTCTCTGGTGTACTTCAGCTTTAGTCACACTCCTTGCAGTTGCTTTCCTCATCATCTGATTGATTTTTTAAATTTTTTTTTTAATGGTAGAAAATAAATTGAATGGAAATTATAAACAAGTGAGACCTGAATGCCAAAATGCTGGAATTTGTGCTCTTAAATTACCTGGAAAAGAATTTTTTTCCAATTTTCCAAGTAAAATTTTCCAAAATGTTACTCCAAATGGGCACTTGAGGTTTGAAGGGGACAGTTAAGCATTTTCCCAGCTTTGGTGCAAACCTGTCTGTGTTATTGACAGTTGTGCTGTGTAGATGTGTGTAGTTGCACTGTTTTAGAATCTTTCTCTTCTTTCTCAGAGAGAATAGAGATAAGCTGCATTCTTTTACTTTCTTAATCTCTGTGTTTGGCATTAGGTGTTATTTGGCTGTGACCAATGGTTTTAGGAAGTAAATTCTTTGCTGACCAATAGTTGCTAGGTTATTAATGGATATATAAAGAGGCTTCTTGTAAATAAAGTTCCCTTTTCGCCATCTTGGCTTGTCTGCCTGAATTCTCTCAGCCAGCTCCTGCAATCCTTGGGAAATTTAAAGCCACAGATGTGAGGGGCAGAGAAGTTCCCAGTCCTGGACCAACGACTGGGAATTCCTCTCCCACCCCCTTGTCAGCTCCCTCAGGGCAGTTCCTCTGCCCCAGGACATGCAACCAACCTTGGTGAGGCATCATCCCCCAGAGCCTGCCCAGTTCCATCTGTTTCCTCCCAAAAGCAGCTGGAGGTGAGTTTGGGAGCAGCCCCAGGGGCAGCAGAGCCCAAAGTGCTGTTCCTGGCTCTGGCTTTGCCTGCTGGAGGCACAGCTCGGCTCCTCCAGCAGAGGCTGGAACATCAGCAGTGCTCCTGAGCACCCACAGGACCAGCCAGGGCCTCCCTGCTGCTGCACAAGTGCTTTGTGCACCTCTATGGCCAATGGAGTCCTTGGGTAGGAAATAGGAAAAGCAGATGAAAAAACAGTTGTAACTTCTTCTGTAAATACAGAGCTCGGATGTTTGAACAGCTTCCATCCATCAAATGCTCGTGGAGCTCTGTTCTGGAATTGTGTCCAGAGCTGCAGGTGCAAAGAAAATGTAATTTCTCTGCAAAAATGTGGACTTACCCATCAACACATCCAGCAGCTTGACATGGATGTGCAATTGTGGTGGTTGTGCATTCAGAGCCCTGCCTAACTGGCTTAAAAATCAAACCCCAGCAATCCCATAACTTCGTAATCCTCAGAGATCAACAACTGACATGGATTTTATGTTCCTGTGTATTAAAAGTGGGAAGCATAATTTTTTTAAAATGGAAACACAGCAAATTACTGCATCTGAAACTCTGTCACTTGCTCCAAGCAAAGCTCAAACAAATTCTGGCTTATCTGAATGATTCTAGATAAAATTTCAGATAGGATTAACTGTGGTCTTCTTTGTTCTCTAAACTTTAGAGCACTTAAGGAGAGGAGCTGGCAACATGGCCAGTGTTTGATGATAAAAAATGTAATAACAACTTTAGGAGAGGAAAGACAGATGCACATAAGGAAAGTTAGAATAAACTTGGAATTTCTGGAAATTTTATTAGTGAATATAAAGCCTTCTTGCCTATTTGTAGTTAAGGACCTGAGCATATTAAAGGAAGAGGGAATTATATTTATCTCTATTCTACATGACAAATAAGAAAAATCTAAAACTTAATTTTTCTTTCTTCATGAGAAAAGATGAATGCTCCTCTTTTCAGACACAGAATTTAAAAAATTTTAGTTATGTTTTTCCCTCACACGCAAAGCTGATTATCAGATTCCCTGACCAAAACATGTTTTCCCAAGTATTGCATTTCTGAAAATTATTCACTAGGATTGCTTCAGTGTTTTAAAATATCCAGGCTAAGATCCCAACTTTGTCTTACATCAAATTTGAATTCTTCATATTTTCAACTCCTAAAAGCAAGAGAGGAAGGCAAAGCAAACAACAAACACACAAAAAAAAAAAAAAAAAAAAAAAAAAAAAAAAAAAAAATTGTTTGCAGCTATAAATGAATGAAGCTTCATTAAATTCAGGGGAGCTAGACCCACTTACATTAGCAGAAAATAGGGTCCTTTTTTCTCTCTTCTTTTCAATAATTTTTCCAATGCTATTTTTAACAATCCTAGGGGGAGGCGGAAAGTAGGGTGGAAAACAGTTACAGCCATTTTATCACATTTTCCTCCTAACAATGCAGTCCAAATGAAAAGAACCCATAATGCTCAGTAGAATAATACATTAATCATCATCAGGCGTCATTCAGCGCCGGCCGTTCTCTCCGCGCCATGGCAAACACGAGCAGATCCTCGCGGAGGGAGCAGTGCCTTCCCTCGTCTCACCTAGGCTGGAACTCAGAGCTCAGAGCTTTGTCAGCTCATGGAGGAGCTGCTTTGGAACCCTGAGACTGAGCAAAGGTTCCACCCCTCCAGGGCTGGGAATTAAAGGGGTTACAGGCCTGTCCACACACTATTTTTATTCAGTGATAAACTGGTTTTTGTTGAGAAAAAAATCATTCATTTCACTGGGGAAAAAAATCCCAAACCTTTCTTAAGTTATTTTTCATGAGGATCTAAGTAGTTAAACTTGGTGCATTGTTCCTGATCTCATTCATTTCACTGGGGAAAAAACCCCAAACCTTTCTTAAGTTATTTTTCATGAGGATCTAAGTAGTTAAACTTGGTGCATTGTTCCTGGTCTCTGGAGGATTTATTGTGCAGCTCCAAGTGAGGGTGCAGCACCCAGCTCTCCTCCAGCCGTGCTCCCTTGGGAAAGCCCAAGGCCTGATCCTGACAAAGACTAATTTAATGGTGTCCCTGCTGAGCTGTTTGGGGTTGTTCCAGTGTGGGACACGCTCGGTGGCTTTCTGCACAGCTCAGGGAAGGGATGGTTTCACAGCTTTCCTCTTCCTTCATGGAGTGTCTGTAAGCTACAGTCCTATCTCAGTGTTTTCCTTCTCCATCAGGCTTCTCCTGTAACGCAGTGTTCAAACCCAAGAGAGGAAAGCAGTCCCAAATTGTCCTAAATATACCAGTGCAACTCAAAATGGAGGGTTTATTTCGTACCCTGTGATCTCCAGCAATTTCCCATCCCCCAGCTTTTTCATTTGCTCATAGGTGCCACTCCTAACAACACAGAATTATTGCAGCTGGGAGCCAGTGGTGGAAGCATTAACAGAAGGATGGTCGGGAGATTGCCTAGAGATAATATAGAGAAGAATAAAATTGGGAGGCATCTTCCAGCTTCTTTGGATACTTGTGAAAATTTCAAGAAAAAATTCTTGATGAAACTTCTCCCTTAATATTTCTTTCCTGTGTCACTCCCATTCTCTCTTGTTCTTATAGAGTGTTTATGAATATAGATTTCTACTCGAGTCTCGCATCTGTCTCATAAATACATCTCCTAAGTGTGTGCATGCTTGGGTTTGAAAATACTCTTTGTACAGCCCAGTAGTGTTTGTACTGTTTCCAATCTCCTGTATCTCTGCAAGATAAGTAGGTGCTACACTTATGTCATTTATTGCTATTTGTTTCTTTATGTTGGTTCCTGTTAAAGTGCTCTTCTTGTATTGTAGCTCCAGGGCATCCTTGCATACAGTTATGATACATAAAAACTGAAAAGCACAATTTAAACTGCAGCACCTCGTCTGCTCTCCCTGTTTGTCTGTATTTTTCCCTCTGCCAAACATCATATTCCTTTCATCTGGCAATATAATACGATCCACCAGAAAGAAATGGAGCACAATGGAGGGTGAGTCATTCTGGCTAAAAGGTTAAGGCCAGATCCTGCATTTCCTCCTCCAGAAAAGCTCCTATATGCTTGAATTAGGAGCATTTCCCAAGGTGGGAAGCTCAGGGCTCAATCCTATAAGAGGTATGCTGGCACAGACAAGCATTTTTAGGTACAGGAGGCTTCAGTTTGAGAAGTCATTGCCATTTCCCTTTCATTGTGCCAGTTCTTAAAGCTCTTCCTTATTATTTATTCTTGGAGTGCTAGATTTATTCCCAGAAGGAAGACCCAGATTGTTTGACTAACCCTTATCTGTGAAACGGTCACCAGGAAATTTCAGAGGGATCTCAGCCTGTGCCTTACAAAGTCCAGCTCAGGGAACTGAGTGGGGTTTTGTGGTACACATGAAGGATTTCATGTGTAACTCAGCAAAACTCCCCGAGGTGTCAGTGAAGGTTTTGGCTGAATCAGTCTGAAGTCCAAGCAGGTTAATATTTGGGAATGCAGAGGTCTCCAGCAAGCTGCAAATGCCAGGAATCCCAACCAGGCATCAAAGCAGCCAGCTGAGAGAGACCCAAGCCCTCTGTCCTGCTCAAGCACGTCTGCCTGGGGTTCCCATCCAGGTATGCCTGTCTGGAGCCAACCCACCCCGTCCTGCCAGCAGCCTGTGCTCTGCTCTGCAGCGTGGAACCATCCTCTGCCTGACTGGATTTGGAGCCAGTTCTCCCACCTCCCAGGAGAGCAGAGCAACCACCAAACCGTTCTGCTTTGCATAGACAGATATTAAAGAGGGGGAGAGAGCAGATAGACAGACAGATTAAAGCTGCTGGCTGGGCTGCTGCTCCAGAATGTGGGAGCGTCCCCTTCCAGATTCTCTCCTAACGAATATTCAAATGTGGAGACGAAGTGGAACAGTTTCAGTGGGAAAGGCTGCAGGATACTCGCCTTGGCAGGGAGGGAGTGCAGCATCTGGGGGCTTTGCTGTGAGAGTTAAAATTCCCCAAATTCCCACTCGGAATCAGGCCATGGAGGGGTCTGAGCTCGAGTCTCCTGCACTGAAGGCAGACACACCACAGTAAGTGGTGAGCTCCTGCTGAGGGCAGAGGTGGTTGCAGCCCTGAGTCCGTAAGGTCCTCTCCAAACACCGCTGTGGAATGAGGCCATGGGGACACATTTACTCAGAAGGACATTTAACAGCCACCTTGTGCATCTTGTCGCAACATGGACCAAAACTGGGATAGAAGGGCGAGGCAGCAGAAGTTCTAGTGCTTAGCACAATTTGTTGGTGGAACCTTAGATATCTGAGGAGTATAGGCTCTTCCAGAACAGCTGAATGAGGGCTTTGAGTGCCTCATTTCAGAGTTAGTGACTCTGAGAGTGTCAGTCAGCTGAGTATGTCACTTCATGACCTTAAGCTTTCCAGGTTTTACCTTGTTTGGTCTTTTTAAATTCTCCCTGTAGCTGTTCTCCAGTGATTTTTTCTGTGCCTTATGCTGCATCAGTCATACATCAGGTTGTGGCTACTCCCCAGTGGCTTGCAGAGAACAATAACATAGGGGAGAAAATATGCCCACTCATATATTTTGATTGTTTGACTTTCCCCTATATCTCCCTGGAATATACCTCTACCTGAGTGCTTATTTACATATTAATGTGCAAGTATTTTCAGACCCACGTATTTAGCAGAACTCAGAAACTGGGGAATAATCTGTAGATAGCACAAGTATATCATTTTGATTTACAGTCTAACATTTAAATGTTTTGAGGTCAGACCTCTGCGAGAAAATAATTCACAACTGGATCTACAGCTTCCACTGGCTGTACATTTATTGCCAACGAGCACAACACAGATTGTTTTTTACGTGCCTGCTTTTTATTGCCTTAGATGCTGTTGTAGGATAGTTCACATAAACATTTATATAGGGTTTAGAAAACAGTTGTTAGCGAGGAGGAAGCTCTTTCTGTTTACACAGCCTCGAACAAAGCCACCGCGCGGAGCTCCCTCTAATTGACATGTGGGCGGGTTTTTTTCAAGTCACTGACTGGAAGAAGTGAGTGTCTGAGATTTATTCCTGACAGGACTTAAATTACTGGTAGCCTGACACATTTGTGAACAATTACTAGACACTGAGGTGTTTAAAGTAATGGGTACTGTTTGCTTGAGGGATGGGGAAGTTTCAAAACCATTAAAACAAAACAATTTTCCATTTGATTAGCAAAAAGCAAATGCATACGTTCATTTTTTCAAAAAGGCACATGGATATTTGACTTCTTAAATTATTTTTCTCTCCACATGCACATGCTTAAAAATTTCCCTTGATTTCCTAACCCATGAGTTACCATCTCCAGGTACAAGCACACAGTCAGCTCTGAACATGAGACCTGTGAGGTTGCAGCCTCCCAAAAGCTGAATTCACAGCAATGTCTCGATTAGAAAGAGATCTCTTTGTTTAGTTGTCTCAAATGATAATAACATCTACTTATTATTTATTTTTTAATTTGAAGGAAGAGAGGTGAAAGACCCTAAAATTTACTGCTTTACTCCTTTGACCATTAGTACTGCCAGTATTTATGGAAAGTAAGCTCTGTTCAGTTCTCTCCTTAATCTACACTACATTTAGTAATTTATTTGTAACTCTTCAAGGTAAAAGTTCTAGATATTCCCACTTCTGCTTTCAGTGCTCATGTGCAGTGATCCATTCCTCCTTCCAGAAGCTGGGGCCAGGCAGCCCCCAGATTTCTGGAAGCTATTTGAGAAACCCCTGTCCCAACAGGAATATCGCCCTGGATTTTTGCATGTTTTTAGGAATCATCCGGCGTACGTGTACTCATTCCCATCCATCTCCCTTCATTAACCATGAACTGTTGAACAGGTGCTGTCTCTGCAACTTGTGTTACTCTGATGTGCTATAAAGTGAATATATTAAAACTCCATCCATCTGCTAATAACCAAAATAAAAGATTTCGATGGTGAACATAAATCAGGATTTTTGGAGGAGGTTGGTTAATCCTGCTTCACTGCTGGTCTAGGAGCCAGATTGTTCTTCCTGGCTGAGTCAATAAAAATGTTTATACATTTCTTAGTGCAACAGGGCCACACAGAGAGCTGCAAGAAATGTTTGCAGTAGTGGTCAGTTGGGATGGGATGGGAGCTGGGAGCATTCCAGCACTGCTGGCCATCCAAGCACTCAGATTGACCCAGCCAGGTAGCCCAGAACCATGACACTGATTTAACATGTTCATCCTTCACCAAAATTAATTGAAATTCTTCCCTGTTTTTCAGTTGTTCTCCCATCTACAAGGAAAAGATGCTACTTTAAGGGAACAGAAAGGAAAAATGCTTGTGAAATCCCATTGTCCCTTTTAGACGTCCTCCCACTGCTTTATTGGGACTCTCAGTAACGTAAACAATGTAAATGTGATGGCTTTTCCCATGGGCAGTTCACTACCTCACAAAATAAACCTTTTCCTCATAGTTACTTAATATTCCTCAGGAATGAAGATGCAGCTGTGTGTTTGCTGCCCTTCCTGGAAGTGCAGACTTCAGATTTCAGCAAGCTCAGGAATTGTCAGAGCACCTTAATTTGTTGCAAAAGGACTGGATTTCCCATTGATGACCAAGAATTCCCATCCCTCAGACAGATTGCTCTTGAGTGCTGTGAGAAAATCCCTTTCTTGCCACAGCTTCCCCTTTGACAACTTAGGAGCTGATCTGAGAACTGGGATTATCTGGGTTTTTTTGGTTTTGCTGTAGTTTTGGAAAAATGATAGCAGACAGAGCTTCAGCATTTCTAAATTGCTGCCTGGGCAGTGCTTGGTGTAACACAGGTGTAACTGAGGTGGAGCACTTGGGACATGTAGGGATTGTTGGAAGTTGTTTCCTGAGGCACAAGCCAAGGGCTCCCAGTCTTACACAGAGTGTCCAGGGTTGCTTTCAGCCTGCAGTGGCCCCTAAGGTTCTCATAATGCAGAACCACCTGTTGAAAAATGGCTTGAAGAGCAGAACCATGATCTGCTAGAGGCTCTGCTTTTGCAGCCTCTACAGAACACAGACTAGGCATTGTGCGAGCAAAAGCTTGAGGGTAAGCTGCAAGGACAGTGTCCTTGATGGTCTGGGAAGCACCGAATTTTATAAAAGAGGAATTGTGGTCAAAAGAATGCAGAACATCAGATTAAGGGACCACGAGCTGGGAGGGGACAAGTGATGTAGCTGTGTGCAAGTAACCAATAATAGTGTGGCAAGGAGTCTGACTAACCAATGACATAATGACATGGAAAACCTGCTAGCTGCTGGAAAATGTAGTTAAGTCTGAGAATCTAAAGGAATATTCGGAATAAAGCTTGTATTGATCACATTGATCCTGTATTGCATATTCTCCTCGTCGTTCGCGGTGCACAGCCTTCAATGGGATTACTTTAAATGGTGCAACCTTAAATGGTGACTACCTTAAATGGTGAATTTTTTGTACCGCTTCAACCACCTACTTGTCTTTTACACCCATGGAAAATAAAGACACTCTTTGTCTTTTTGAGGTAATTTCCAAAGTGATTGGTGTTGGTTTCGTTGTGGTGAGAGCTCCTGAAGGTCCATCCCTTGCATCACTCTGCTAAACCACTGCTCTTCATTTGAACCCATGTAGAAGAGTCTATAAACCCTACAAAGAGGGAGGTTTTATTCCCTAGTTCTTGTTTTCTGTGTCAGTTCTTGATGCATTGAGTAGTAAAACAATTTGTAACATGCTGTTAGCACAAAAGAATGAAAAATACCAAAAATAAAACATGAAACTGCAATGAATGCAGCTATTTTTACACATTGTGTTCTGGCTCAAGGAAATTTCAGAAGCTTCAGCAGAAGAACCCAAAAACACTTTCAGGGTCTCAGTTCACCATAAGGGGTGGTTTTCTCTTGGTTTTGCAAATTTTCTTCTTTTTGAGTATTTTAGGAAAAGGGAAAAAAGAGCTGCAGATGTTCCAAACTTTCTACGGTCTTTTACAATTATTCAGGGTGGTGCCTCCTCTGTAGACTCTGTGCTGTTTTGCTCGCATATTCATAAATTTTTCTCATTTGTGAGAGTCACTGAATAGAGCATGTGAATTGTTTTACCCAGTAGGTGGTGGAGCAATAATGAAGCTTTGTGATTAAGTAGTGTTGGAACATCTTATCTGAGTGGGAGGCACCATTAGTAGTAAAAGTAATTACCTGTGTAGAACGTGCTGATTGCACTGAGCATGTACTCCATGACACAAAGGATGTCTTCTCAACTTTAGGGACTTTAAGAGATCTCCATTTGCTGCTAATTTCACGTTTTAAGCAATAGCACATAATTCCTTGAGTTTTTTTCTTTTTTTCTTTTGGTGTCAAAATTACAAATAAACTTTGCGAGAGCTCGTTCTCCTCATCAAAATTCCGTCCTTGTCATTGGGAGCTACAAAAACGAGGATGAGGGAAATATCACTTGCAAGAAGTGGAGCTGTAAAGGCAGGGTTTGTTCCCAGCGTGGCATCTGGAGCCGCTCACAGCTCGGGGGTGTCCTGAGGAAGGGACCCGCGCTGCCCTCGTGTCCCCAGGGTGGTGCTGTGAATGATCCCCAGAGGACATCAAGGCTGAGCTGTGAGAAAAGGGCTCAGCTCACCAATCCCTCCTGGAATAGGGGATCTGTGGGAGGCTGTTGCCACTGATGGCATCAGCCACTCGCAGGGTTATTCTCACAGAAGCCAATCCGTAGTAGAATACACTGTGTCCTGAGGTCTGATTGCAGAAGCATTCATCCATCTGCCTGACAGTTTCCAGCAACTCGGGGAATAAAATATTAAGATATGATGGAAATAAGCAGCTCTTTCGATCATAGAAAAATGGGTTTATTTTGTATTTCATCTGTAGATTGTACCTCTGGTAGTTTTTGTCTCGTGGAGATGTGAAATTAAGCCTTTCTGCTCATCTTTACAATTTTAAACCCTTCTGGCTACTTTGAAAAGCTTATAAAAAGTCCTGGGATTCAAAGAGGCCCATGACTTCTGGGATAAAAAGGAAAACTAAGAGCGTTTCTGGTTTGTTTTAGATCTGATGCAAAGCCTGTTGGAATCACAACAAAGGGACTCTCACTGGTTTTTAAGATTAATATCAGGGGTTTGAACACAATGTCTGCCACAAATGCAACACTCCCAAAAGTAGCTGAGCACGTTTGGAATGGTGCAAGGGTCAGGTGGCAGCGTGGGGCATCCCTGGCACACAGGTACAGGGAATTAGGGGATCTGACAGCACAGAAAAAGCCCCGAGAAAGGGCTGCGTTTGCTCTCCAGATTGCTTTGTGGAGGCATTTCCTTCGGGTCTTTGGGAAGGATGTGAGCTCACGGTGATTGCAGACAGGCAGGAACTTTAATGAAGGTGGCAAACTGGCATTGCTTTGATTGTTTATTTCTCTTCCACCTATAAAATGCCAACATTTGTGTAAGGAATGGTGTAGGTTTAGTCAGCTTCTGGCCTCAACTTCAGATTTTTTCAGCTTTTTTTTTTTTTGCCAGTTTTTCTGCAGTTTCTAAATTATGTTTCTAATTTTTTCTTTTTGAGTGTCCTGAGGGAGCTGTCTCTGAATTTCACCAACCTGCTTTTTTTCTTAAAGATTTTTTTTTTCTTGTATTTTTTGGTTAATCTGTGATACAATTTCTTCATGCTATATATCCATAGGATAAACTATCTGTGACCATGTCTGAAAGTTTGAGGAGAAAGTTTAGGAACATGGAAATACTGAAATTGTTGGAGCCACAATACTGGAAATACATTTAAATAATCAGGCAAAAAATTAACGAGTGAAGTTATGACTGAAGTCAGGCCAAATGTGAAATTTGTCATTTTTTCTTTGCCGAAGTGAATGCAACATTTTTCTTTGGTATTGGTTTCCAAGGGCCTCAGCTTTTGATGAAAAATAAATGAAAAATCCAAAAGAATATAATTCTAAACGAATAAGATCGACCCAGTTTTGTGCAGAGCACATTTTGGGGGGGTCAGTTTTGCAGACTGCTTGAAATTGGTCCTGAGCTTTTTTTATTCTTCCTCCTGTTGAATTAAGCAGAAGAGCTGGAAAATATTTCAACAAAGCAGCCTGAAACTTAACTGAGACCAAAATCAGGCGCATTTTGCATGGAGATTATATTGCTGTAATTGCAGACAGCAATTTAATGATTAAAAAAATTATTGTGAGTATCTGTTGTTTGTTGCTGGTGTTTACAGGAACCAACTGCCTTCAAGGACATCCAAGAGACAATTCCCCTCCCTTAGTGTGGCGTGGAAACAATGAACAGAGATTTTACTCACACTGAGAATAGAAGTAGATAAAATCTGCAGAGTTTAGCATTCTTTTAATGAATCCTACTAAAATTCAGGAATGCTCCTCTTCTGCTTCCTACCTTTCAGTATCCCTCAGGGATATGTTTGATAACCCAGTGTACATCCTTATGCTTTAAAGCACAATAATATTAAAATAGCAGATTTACTGCTTAAAGTAAGAGTCCAGAATAGTTTTATGTCCAGCTACTAAGTGTAAATAAGAACACCTTTACCTTGCAATCAGGTAGAGGATAAAGAATTATTAATGATGAAATTTCATATTGTGCTGAGATCCCATTTAAAAAGGCAACTGCTGACCTGGCTTTCTGATGGATCCAGGAAATTACAGATGTGCATTGCACACAATGGAATTTTGGCTTTTCTGAAATGTCTTCCATAATTTGTTCATTGTCTCATAATTAATTCAGAAAAATATGTTCACATTCTCACAAATGCACTGGCAGATCTTAGATTTGAATTTTCTTTTACAGTCATCTAAACTCCTGATTGTGATATTCAACTGCAGTGGAAAGTGGTGAAATAATGTGCCCAAATATAAAGGTAGATGTTGGTCTGGGCAGATTATTCCTGGAAGGAATCATGCACACAAGCAGCTGGCCAGTTTTGGTCTGGAATTGTTTAAATCCAAGGAATCTAAAACCTGAGGAAGGCTCTGAAGCACTGCAGACCCAGTTAGCCCAACGAAAACATCACAGTTCGTGCTGTAGGAATAGAATCCAAATTGTGAATCTGGATTCACATCCATTGCTCAGACACACAGAAATGTAACTCTGAGCAAGAGCTTCCAAAGGAGGGAGAGAAAAATGAAATGTGATGTTTTGGTCCAAGTGAGTTTGTTTAAGAAAGAAAAATTGAAAAAGCATTTTTGGCAGTTAAAGTGTTATGTGGGTTTACAGCCCTTTTTGGAATATGCGAGGATGTCACAATCAATATTGTTCTTGATCAAACTGAACCACAGACAACCTTCTGAAAAAAGAAGCAGACCCTGATCTCTGGACCAAGTAATGAAATTTGCGATGGAAAAAAGACACATCCACCTGATGTTAGTTAGTGGGGGAAATATTGACAGAAATTGTTAGCATGATGGGAAATTCAATTACTTTAAGCAGTATTTGAACATGAAGGGAACAGAAACTTGATTAGGGAAATCATTTCAGATATTCTTTTAATTCTTTCTAAAGCCAAAGCGCCCTCCCCAAAACCCCAAGGAGTGATCACCCTCTGCTGCCACAGCCATGGGGAGACACCGCGGCCAAGGGAGCAGGACACAGATGGGCTCCTTGAACTCCTGCCTCTCCTGGGCTTTCAGCACCTCATCCAGGCCAGCCTTTTGTTCACGCTGAAAAGCATCTCCAGAGTGATCCAGCAGGGTCTGGCTGCAGCCTAACGCACTTTTCCGTGTGACCAGCGGCCCCTGGACCAGATGAACATCCTTTCCATACATTGTCCACCCTGGGCTCCTTTGGTGTCTTCCTTTGAACGTCTTGGGGGTACTTGGGATTGCTTAGATACCTGGGACAGCTTCATGCCATGGAGTTGTGTTTGGAGAGCATTTGGGGCTGGGGAGTGGAGGTGTAGTAGTTTTGCTTAGCTGAGTTTTTACCAGTGAGTAGGATGGGGTACAAAGATGGCTCCTGCATGTCCTGTGTAAAAATTCTGGAGGTTTCCACCATGTCCAGCAGAGCCAATTTCTGGTGGCTCTAAAGATGATGGATATGCTGCTGGCCAAACCTGAGCCAATTAAAGGAGAGGCCAACTGAAGTTTTCATATTTGTCCAAAGAACAGGCGATTTAGGTCCCGTTAGGTCTGGTTTCTCATATTCCTCCAGGAGGGCAGCGGGGAGCCGTGCTGGGCAGGGGCACCTCTAGGGCAGGGATCTGCAGCCTCCCAGAGGGATTTGGGAGAATTAAGCACTTCAACAGGGACAGGACCTGCAGATGCCCAAAATCACAAGAAACCTTTAGGTATTCTCTAGTCCCAGCCATCCCCTGGCTGCTGCATCAGCTCTGGGTTTTCATGGGAGCTGCCCCTGTTACTCCAGTGACCCATGAAAACCTGGGGGTGTTCTGGGAGAAAGGGGGGAACTACCTGGGCAGAACTGTGGCCAGCTTGCTGAATTTAGCACCCCAGCTCTTCTCCGGTGTTAATATGGAGATCAGAGTCAATAAAACACATGGAGGCAAAATGTATGACTCCAATTTACATTAAGGAACTTAAAAGTTGTGAAATATGTGAAGAACAAACTGTTGTGAGAAAATAAGTGCCAGCCTTCCTGCAAATTTTATATCTGATTCTGCAAGCATGGGAAGTCTTCAGCGCTGTTCCTGACTTGGCTGCCAGTTTATGTGGGAGGGGAAACAGCCATTTTGCTCGAGGGAAATATTTTTTAAAAGTTCCATGATGAGAAGGGGTTTTGTTTGTTTGTTTGTTTTTGCTTTCCTGCATGAAATGAGTTTTGCAGTTGAAATTGCTGGTCCAAAGGCTGAATTGTGCCTCCATCAGCTTTAGCTGCCGTGGGACGTGTGTGCTTCTGTGTGGAGATTTTGGCAAGTTCACTTTGCCCGCATGGAGATGTGCAGACACACACACAGACATTGTCTCTGTGTTTGGATAAATGTACACAAATTTCAGCTTTCATCTGGACTGCATTTTTGAAGAAAGTGTGTTTCAGACAATGCATTGTTCAGTTTTATGGATTGCAAAGATAAAGCACAAAGCCCCACAAATTCTAATGGAGAAACACAAATCTTCCAGGCCCCTCACGAAGGGGCATTTTTGTGTCTTAAACAGGGGCAGGTTTTGTAAAAAACAACTGCCCATAGAGCATTTCCCACACTGGAGCCTCGGGAGTGAGTGGATTTCAGCACTGAGGGAACAAAATGAAGTGGGAAGTTTTTCAGATGTGCTTTACTGGGGTTCCATCTCCTGGGAACAGGAGGAGTTTGGGAGTTTCTGCTGAAAATCTGCCTTTTTCACGTAGGTGTTGGATTGGAAGCTGAAGCTCTGAAAATCTGGCCTCGGAGGCCTATTTTTAAAATATGGTTTCTGCTTTTTCAGACACAATTTTGTGATCCCAACTAATTAGGAGAACAGCCATGTGGTTAGACATCTGAGTGCTAGTCTTATTGCTTGGAACAATGACCATGGGAGAAAAGCTGCTCCGATGTGGTTTTGTTGTTATTTTGGTTTTTTGCTTGTAGAATAGACTGGAATCTGGTTTTCAGGCTGCATTGGGCTCCGTTTGTGCTGTTATAACAAATAAAGGAAGACTTGCTGATGGGCTCAAATAAACCTTCAATTGAAGTGACATCTATTTTTTTCAAATGTCACTTGCTCCCTCCATATCCCCGGTGTGTTTTCAGACCTCTGTTACAGGAGAGCTGCTGCGTGATCTTCAATTTACCATTCACTCAGCCAAAATCAGGCACACAAAAAGCTTTTAAAATTAAAATTCAGGTTTTGAAAGCAGTGTTAGTCAACTCTCCGGATTCAAAGCTTACTTGAGGTTGACTCTATCAAGCTAATAAAATTTTAGGTTTATATTACAAAGTGACTCTAGGAGACCTCAAGTAGCAGAGTGAAATTAAGGATGTTAAGAAATTGTATCCTCAGCTGACCTCTGTGGAATAGGAAGAAAGAAATCAAGGGCAAAATTTATTCTGTTTTGTACAATTTGACTGGAAATTTGAAGGAGAAATATTCCATCTAAGCAGGGACATTGCACCAAGTACTGCAATGGATTGGCAAACACTGATCCATCTGATGTGTGTGTGGGTTCGTGGTGGTTGTTCAGGGAATTAGAGCCCATGCCCATGGAGGAAAGAGAACACAGGAAAAATATCACAGAACAGAGCTGCAAGCTTGCATGCCAGAATGAAAAAGGAAATATTGCAATTTTCTGTGGTGCTGGTTTCTCCCAGAAAGGCACTCATTATAAGCACAGAGCAGCTCTGAGGTTTCTTACTAATTGCTGATGATCTCCCAGGCTGTTAGAACCTGAAGCTGTTTGTGTCACCAGCCCGGTGTCCCCCAGGTACAGCCACACAAACAAAACAACCCAAGAGCTTTGTGTCAGGACTACAGAAAAGTGAGTAACATTTCCTAGTAGGAGGCAGCTCCTCTATTGCACCAGCTGCTTTTCTATCAGCCTGCTCTTGTTTCTGTACTACACCCTGGCTAAAAATGTCACCAGCAGTTCCTCTGTCCCATCACCGCTGCAATTTCCTTCCTATCCGAGTTATTCCTGGGGTGGAACAGCATCCAGTGGGGATTGAGAGCTCCTGGTGCAAGGCACAGTGTAAGTACAGAGCAAGATCCGCTCTGTCAGCAGGAGGTCACAGATTGTCACCAGCCTGAGCAGGAGCAGAGTCCTCTCTGCAGTCAGAGGCACAGCAGCCTGGGTGTCAATAATGCAGCAGAGCAGGGGCACCGAGAGGGAGAGGCGAGGGCAGCAATGGGCACATGTGGCATGGCTTTAGGAGCCATCCCAGCCATTGCTGAGGATAAAATACCTGCTGATTGCAGGCTAGGGGAAGCCCAAACCCAAGGAATCCCATGTGCCTGCCTGACATGTTGGCATCAGGAGTTTCAGTGAATCCAGTGGAGCCCAGGAGCTCCACAAGGCCTGATGTTGGCTCCTTTTGGGTGGCAATTCCTCCTGGAAAGCATCAGCAGATGGCCTTGGGGAGTTGGGAGGGATTGTGTGAATGTGTCTGTGGGGAGCATGGAGAAGGGAAACAAACCCTTGTGGTGCTGGTGGGACATGGATGTGGAGCTGTCGTTAATGCTGGTTTTTATTGGAGTAATTTCCATCGAGGATATTGCTAATATCCTGCTAAGTGCAGAGAGTTGATTCACCATAGCCAGCACAAGGTAAAGATATAATGCAGGGAAAAATGAATTTTCTCTTGGTTACACAGAACCCAGGCAGTCCCAGTCATAAAGGAGTGCACGGTCTAGAAAGACTAAAAAAAAATTCAGGATGGCACCTATTTTCAGATGGGGGATTGAGAAACTTGCTTGAAGTTTCACAGAGCATAAATACAGTGTACCAGGACAGAGATAAGAATTAAAGTGTCTCTGCCCTGAGTATTACAGCTCTGCTCTGCATTTCCCCCAGCGTGTTGCCTTATCCCAAAACCTCCCTCTTTTCCTACTACCAGAGTCCTATCTGGGATTCCAGCATGTTAGAGACGTCTTTTCTCACAACTCAGAGTCATGTCTAAAATAAAAAATGAACCCTTCAAGATTAAATCCAGCACAGGATTTAGGTACTTAAAGGATTTAAGCAGTATTTTGATACTTAAATGCAAAGTTGAGACCAGTGAGATGCTGCCAAGATACTGCATTATCCTGGGAAGTGCCTGCATTCGTTTGGTTACTCAGTTTATGATCTGAAAATGTCTTAGAAAGCTGAAATTTGTATTTCAAAACATTTAATGAACGGTTTTTGCTCGAGAGGATTGAATATTCCTGCCCCAACTACCTCCCTGAGCACGAGCAGGGTTCACAAAGTGACCTGTGATGTTCCCAGGGCGTGGGATATGGCCTGCCAGGACTGGGCTCAGCACAAATCCAGCGCAGTGGCCTTGCCTTTGAAGCTTGGCAGCCGTGAGAAAAGGTTATCAAAGCCCTTCCTCCCCTGCCAGGCTCCAGGATATCGCAGCTGTGGTGTTACAAACCCAGCGCAGGGTGCTCTGAGCAAGAGCTTTCCAGCCCCCACGGAGGCCTGGGAGAAGGACCTCTCCCTGCTGGAGCTGTGCACATAGGAAGGAAATATTTCGATGGATTGGTGCAGCAGAAGAGGGAGAAGGAACACTAAAATAGGAAGATGCCTTTGTCACCTAGTTGTGACAATTTACTGATGAGGATGAATTATAGATTGCTAACCTTGCTCCCTGGACTGTTCCTAAATTTTACCTTGTGATTTCAAAAAAGGTCCCTGTAAAGTTCTGAGAGCAGACACCAGGAGCAGGATTTTTCCCTTCTGTGTCCCTCAGGTCCAATTAATTTTGCATTATCCTGTGTGCAGCAAAATGGCTTTTACAGAGAGTCCCCCAACTCCAAACCCAGAGCACCTGGCAAATTGTTTGGGGCACCTGTAGGAGATGAGAAGTGAACACCCCAAGGCACAGAGAGGAGCTGTTGCTGAATTTTAGGAACTCTCTAAACACGGACAGAGTCAGGGTTAGAAAGGAGACATTTTTTATTCTGCAAGGTGGAGATTTTTCCACAAATCAAGCCCATTGATCTTTCCCCAGTGATGGGAATTTACCAGGCAAAGTCCGATTCCCTCGGTGGGGAAGAGGGTCTCCTTCTCACCCCTACATTACCTCCTCCCCTTCCAGCTTTCATAGCCCCAGCTGAACTGTCCATCAGCCCTTTTCTGATCTCTGCAAACATCAGAGTCCTGTGAGTGAACCAGCCTGGGTCTCCCCTGCCCCGGGGGAAGTGCTACCAGAAACCCAAGGTTTCTGTCCCACCCACTGCCCTTCCACAGAATCCCAGGGTGTGCTGAGCAGGAAGGGACCCACAGGGATCAGGGAGCCCAACTCCTGCGAGTACTGAGCCCTTCCCCTGCCAGGGACAGAAGTTCCTCCTTCCAGGAGCAGTTTCCAGACTGGGTGCCAGCTGTGGGAAGCACCACCCAAAGTGAGGTGCCTGGAAGACGAGGCTGAAGGGCCAGTCCTGGCCTGGAGCCTTTCCCATAGGTGTCCTCAGCCTGGACTGGCTGGGACACCGAGTCCTTCCCAAAGCAGAGGTGCCACATCCCCCAGGCACTGTCTGTGGAGCAGGAGATGCTGCAGAGCCGTGTCGGGGTGGAAGCAGAGGTTTGTGTCGCTTCCTGCCGTGTTTGCAGCTCTTTGACGTAACGCGAAGCACTTTGCCAGTTGCGGTTTTGTGAGAACAGATTGGTAAACTCTGACTTGTTGCATCAGCCTGACAGCTGACTTCCCACACAGCTCCGTGTGTGCAGCTCCGCTGGGGCCAGCGCCGAGCCGTGATTCATCTGCTCCAGCAGGTCCAGCGCACCAACAGCCCAGGAGTTGTTGTCATAACGCTGAGCATGGCTGGGAGGTCCTTTAACGCCCTTTGGACTCACTTTAAAATATCTCTTTGTCCTCTCTGTTGCTGGGAAGTCAAAAGAATATGCTTTGTTTGAGATTTTCCAGGGGAAAGAGAAAAAAAAAGGTTTCAGAATACCAAAGCTTCAAATAGAAGCTGATGGCTCCAGTCTGGGCACAGACAATTGAGTTTGAGGGAATTTATAGCAAGCCTATCCTTAATGTGTCCCAGGAATGACTTGATTTGCTTCTTCTATTCCCTTGCAGAAGAAACTGTGGGGATACAAATTTAATACAGTCTAGGAGCTTGTGTTACAGTTTACTGTGTCCTTGGACAGCTGTAAATCCTCCTCTGATGTATTTGCTTAATATTTAGGCTTAACATGTTTTAACCACAAATCAGGCTACAATAATGAACTTGGAACCCGTCCAAGCCTTATCCCAGAGTCCCCACAAACAGCTCCAGTCCCAGAGGTGAAATGATGGTGATCTACCTGTGAATATCCCCAATCTCCCCTCATTTTGTTACATGTGCTGAGAATAACAAGGCCCACTAAATCAGGAGCCTGATCCTCAGCTAAAACAGGGATTTACATTCTCCTGTGCTGATTTACACCAGTGGAGGAGCTGATTCCACCATGAACAAATATAGTGTTTTAATCTACCCATCGATCCACAGCTCAGCTAATGAAACTTTGCAGCCCTTAAAATGTCCTGGCTCCAACTTGAATGTCTCCTGCATCTGGATTTTCTCTCATCAGCACTTCAGGGCTGGTACTGCATTAAAAACTGCACACACGACTACAGTTAAGCTTTTCAATAATGAAGTCACTTTATTTATTGAGAAATGTCATCACAGGATACATGATTCTTGGCAGGGCAGCTCCTGAGCAGGAAGCCTGCAGTTCCAAAGGTATGCAGGAACGTGGAGAAGGGCATATTGTTTGCCTTCGTTTTATGACAGGAAGGATATGGTTTGGTTGTGTTTTTGATGAGTTTTATTTCATTGTACACTGAGATTTTCCTAGACTTGAACTTAAAACTTGACAAATATTTTTACCCCTCCTGTTACGTGGGCGTGGGGAGTGACTCTCTCTGTGTTTTGTGCTGATGCTTTGCAGACCCTACACAAAGGGTTTTGTCCCTTGGGCCTCTTGGCCCAGCAGAGTCGGCACAGACATGGGCATGGAGACTTCAGATAATTCCTGGGGTTAATAGACACTGCTCTAAGATGTGTATGAGAGGATTCTGGCAAATTGATATCATTCCTTTTTAAATTTTAGTCTATAATCTTAGGGTTTTATTTAAAAAAAAAACAACTTACAAATAAATCCACGGACAAAATGAACTAGCTAAAGACATTGATGATTTCTGCTTCCTATGGCTATTTGATTGCCTAATTACAGTCATTTTGAACTGATTGCATGCTCTTTTAATTTATTTCCCAGCATTTGGCTGTAAGGAAAGATCTAATGCAGGGTATTTTTTACAGAGGAGAGTAACTCTTCCTGAAAACAAATGTTCGGTCCTTTCTTACTGAGGACCTCTTGCTCAGAAAACAGGAGTGACCTTAGAGCAGAAGGCAGGTTTGTCTGTCAGGTAGGAAACGGAAGGTTTTGAGCACAGGCAGGTTTGGAAGGCTCTGTGGTGGGGCTGAGCCCGGGCTGAGCAGCTCGAGCGCTGTTATTTCTCTCTGGCTGCCTCCCTGCCCTGGCTTAGAGCTGCCATGGGATCTCGCTCTGAGAGCACCAGCCTGCCCTGCCAGCGCTCTGCTCCTGCTCCAGCCTGTGGGCAAGGCAAGAAATACAGAAATGGCCTTCAAAAGGGGAAAGCTGGCTTGTTCTGAACCTGCAGAGCCTTCTCTTCCAGCTCCATCTGAGCTGGGGCCCAGGGCAGCTCCTGCCTTGTGCTGGTGCAGTTGTTCCTCCGGGGCACTGTCAGAGCAAACTCCTCCTCCCCAAGCACATCTCACTTCCTCAGTGCCCATCTTAATTGCTTTCTACTGAATCATCCTTGGTAATCTACGGTTACATGATGCAAAAATGGGACCCAAATGTTTGCCATCAGTTTTCTCTTAGGACATAAAGTTTCTGATAGTTCTGATTGACTTCTTCATGTTATAGATCCTTGGGGCAAAACACTTGTTCTGTCCCAAAGAACCACAACTGTTCTCAGAAGCATTGTGTATTCGGAGAAAAATGCAGTTATCAATCCAAAATACAATTAGAATTACTTTACCAGGTTATGTCAGGTTGTGAAAACAGTATCAGGAGAGGAAAGGAAAAATAAATATGTCTGCTGTGTTTTGTTAACTCTCCAGTGCTGGGCGTTTATTCCGGCTGCATGGATGGGGGAGGCAGGACTTTGTTATCAGTGGGTTCACTGCTGCCTCTGAGTGGGCAGTGCCTCGCTGGACAAGAATTTAGGGTGATCTCAGGGGGTTAAAATGTACAGAACAACTGCTACAAACAATCGGCCAACAGTTCCATTCAGAAAGTTGACTCCGCAGGTCTCAAGGTGGTTGAGTGTTTATTTTCACTGCGTGGTTGCTATGAACTTTTCACACAATTCCTTGCAAAGTCGCTCAGGTGCACAGGGGAAGCTGGGGCTAGATAAGAAGTCATTATTGCAGAATTTGTGGCAGATGTCCATAATTGTTTTTGTCAAATCTGTTGCTGGGGCTCGTGGAGCTGCAGTTCTGTGAGGGATGTGCTGGGCTGGGTGTCACATAAACACAACAAAACCAATGCCTGTGGTCCCTCAGCTTTACAGCCACACAGGCAGGAATTTCTGAACTCTGAATTTCAGCACAGCTTTCATTTCACTTACAGATGGTCCAGCTGGTACTGCCACGCAAATGCTTGCTCCATTCTTTTAGGGAGTTCTACCTGAAATGATTTTGCTAAAAAGAGCACAAAAGTCTTTTAGCTCTGATGTATTTGCTGTAATGGGGGCTGATCCTGAAGGGCCTTGGCTTTGCTGGTAGGAAGAGCTTCATAAAGGAACTACTTTTCCTTCAAGAAATCTCTGCAGAACTGGGTCCGATGATAGCAATAAAAATTGTTTCTGCAAAATGGTTTTGAGAGCATTTCTATTGTTTACTCTAACAAAGAGCCTCTGGAGACAGTGACCTTTGGTTTCAGAAGTTATGTGACTAATCCCTTTTTACAGACAACTCTTTTTTAATCACAAACTTCAAGGAAATGCTTGACTAAGACAGGATTTGAGCCTAAGCTTCCCAAAGTTTCAGGTTTGGCCTCATACCAGTAATTATAGGACTATAAATTTGTTTCATAAGCTTAAACTGTTGTGTTAGTGCAAACTTTGGGCACAGACCTTCCATTTGCTTGGGTCTCACCAGCAGTGATCAAGCTCACCTTGCTCACAGGCTGAAAGTTAATTAAAAAAAAACCAAAATCAACAACAGCAACAAAATCCTGAAACTTTATTGTCGTGACAGGGACCTTCTGAAGTGTAAAAGACCAAATTTTGCTTTGGAACCCATCTGGGCTCCTCTGTAGTGCTGCATTTACCAGCCTAAAGCATGTGTTGTTAATTCAGTGTGTCTTAAGTCCCAGCCTCACATCTATTAAGTTTAAGCTCAGCAGGAAAACATGAAAAAGCACTCTCATATTAATCAGCAGTGCCAGAAATAAACCTGGATATCAGGAATTTAAACCTCACACTGCTCAGATGAATACTGCAGCCTACAACATACAGCAGGGCTGCGTATTTCTGCTCTGTGAAGGATGGATGTCAGAAAAAGGGAAAATACTACAGAAATGCATTTACTTAAAACACTTATCCTCGTAAGAGCACTCCATAAAATGTACATAAAAAGGTATTTTTTCTCCCACAATTTAGGCAAACAGAATTTTTAGTTAGATATTATCACCTGGAGAGAGCCCAATAATAAGTAATTTAGTCTGGAAAGGGGTTTTGTACATTTCTGATTAATATTTACAAAAGGCTTTGTGTATTTTTGCTCGAGCGCTAATGAGGCAGCAGCTCAAGTTTAACAAAAAGGACAGTGTAGATTGAAATATGGTATTGTGCCCATCAAAGTCTGCCTCCTCTCTGCTTGGCTTATGATGAATGCTGTTCTTTAATAGCGGGCTGGGGTTCCTGAAAAACTTATTACAGAGACTAAGAGAGAAGCCAAGAATGAAGGAATGCCTGACTGGCAGCAATCAATCACTCCCTTTTAAAGATGAACTGATCCTTCTTTTTTTAAAGTAACACTTCATAAAAAGGGCTCAAACATAAATATGCAAAGCATTAGAGCAATTACATCCTGCATGATCTCTGCAGTATTTCTGGTGCATGGCTTCACTTTGCTCTGGTGAGATAATGAATGCAGGAAAATGGCAAATCTCTCTAAAAGAAGACTGATATTTAGAGAAAAGTTCTTGCTGAAGAGTGTTAATTATCTGGAGCAGGGAAGTGAGATTATTTAGATTCCTTTTAACAACATGTCTCTACATAGGCTCTATTTTAATGAAGCCTTCTTTTCTTTTCAGTTTTTTTAAAATAAATATTTTGATAAATATTTTTTTACATATTTTAAGAAAAGGCAAATACATGCAATCTATATACAGATACCAGAAGTGGACAAGGGACTGATCTGTTTAGCAGCCGTCATATATAAATATGTTCATTTTAAAGTGCCTAATTTGCATATGCACTTTCTGCAACTGTGTCTGCAATCCCACCGTTTGACATGCAAATTAGGCACGCAAACATACACAGCTTTAGAGAAGTTGAGTTCCCTGTGTGTAGTGCAGAAATTTTGCTCTTCCTTTAACACATAATCCTCGACCAGCAAGTTCCAGACCCTTTTTCAGTGTTTAACAGCCCAATCCCCAGAACACAACGTACTTTTAATGCAACCTGGGAGGGTTGGAAACACAAACCGATGGAGAAGAAAATATTTTTTTTTCCAATCACCACAAAAACTTTGCTCTGCACAGCAAAAGCACGGAGTTAATTTAAGAGGTGCAGCCCAGATATTGCATCCAGGTACCAGGAATTTTTAATGACTTGTTATTTTTACCCTGTTCAGAGAATAAACTTTCTGTTCCTAAGGGTCTTTTTAAAACTCCTTTTTAAAACAGTGCTCAGAATGGCTGGACAGTTGCTGTCAAGCGTAATGGATGGTAAATTATAAAATGTTAATGAACTGGTAACTATAGAATCTAATATTAGCTGCAAACAGGGTTGTTTAATATGGCGCAGTTGAAAAGCACGAGCATGGAAACAGCAAAATGTCAGTAGCGAAATACCTGGTGGGTATTTGAGACCTCCAGTGGGCTTAGGCTCTGTGTAAACACTGTCAGGAGAGGAGAATCAGCTCAGGTTTGTGGAGTTCAGTGAAAGTCAGAAATATTTTCTTCCTTTCAGAATAGGAAAATGACATTTGGTGCAAACGGAGGTTCTTTCCCCGAGCAGAGACAGTGTGGGTTACTCATAAAAGCATAATGGCTTTCATTCAGAGGTGCCATATGGCTGCTTATAAGATTTCTGCACAGCACTTGCTGTAGCAGTAACTAAACAAATGGCACTATAGTACAATATAATACCTGTCAAGAGCAGTGATAAAGAATGTTTTATTTCTCTGCTCTCTGTCCTCTTTTCTCCCTTCCTCCTTGGGAGCAGCTGCCTGTGCGAGGCAGCACCCACTAGATGGTACTGCCAGGCTTCTCCGAGCTGTCGCTTCTGCTCAGCCTCCCTGGCCTGTGCCTGGGGCTGCCAGCCCTTCATCTGTGCCTTCACCCATCCCTGCATCTATCCTTTCATCCATCCCAACATCCATCCCTTCATCCATCCCTGCATCCATCCCAACATCCATCCCTGCATCCATCCCATCAGCCGTCCCATCAGCCATCCCATCAGCCATCCCCATCGCCTCCCCAAAGCAGGGGTTGGAAGGGGCACAGCTGGACAGATGTGGCAGGAATCTCTGTCTGGGAGTCTGGGGAGTCTGGGGTACAAAGTGCTTGACATTTGCTCTCTCTTAAGCCTTAAAATAAGGGCCAGGTCTCCAACTGGGGCTCAACACCACAGTGACACTTATGGAGAGACACCAATAATGGCCTGAGCTGAGACTATGGGAGAAGGGCTTTTAGCTCCCCCAGCTGAGCTGTGGGAGCACAGTGTCTGTGTGTCCCTGTCCCTGGGAGCCCAGTGTCCGTGTGTCCATGTCACCAGGAGCTCAGTGTCGCTGTGTCCCTGTCCCTGGGGGCACAGTGTCCATGTGTCCCTGTCCCTGGGGGCACAGTGTCCGTGTGTCCCCGTCCCTGGGAGCCCAGTGTCCGTGTGTCCATGTCACCAGGAGCTCAGTGTCGCTGTGTCCCTGTCCCTGGGAGCCCAGTGTCCGTGTGTCCCCGTCCCTGGGGGCACAGTGTCCATGTGTCCCTGTCCCTGAGAGCACAGTGTCCATGTGTTTTTGGCCCTGGGAGCTCAGTGTCCGTGTGTCCCTGGGAGCACAGTGTCCATGTGTCCCTGTCCCTGGGAGCACAGGGAATTCAGCACCTCTGGAAAGCACAGACATCTCAGTGCCTCTCGTCTCCTCCCTGGAAAATGCTCCTTGTGTTTGCATTTTGAGGTTAATGAACAGATGTGTGTGAGATGCTGAGTTCCTTCACTCAGCTGCAGCTGGAAAGTCCCAATACCAGCCCAGAACATTTAACTTGCATCACTTGCTGCCTCCTCGAGCTCTCTGGGCTGGTTAACAACGGGCCTTGTTTGAATGCCTTTTAATTTTGGTAAAAGATGGCTCCACCTGCTCCACACGAGCAGAGGGATGGAAAATACTGCAATCTCTGATCACCAGATAGCCTTCATATGTTGTTTACAAAATAACACATCTTCTCTCTGCCTGTGTTTTTCCGTGTAGGATAAATGCAGGCTTAGACCAGCTCTGAAATATATTGGCTCCCTGATCAGCACCCTAACACATCCTCTCTATCATCTTCTCCTCTGGAATCACACTCCAGGGAAATTTGGTTCAAACCTTTCCTGATTAAAAGCCAGCGATGACCACATATGTAGTAAATGTGGGCTTTTTTTGTATGTGCTTGTCTCATTTCTGAAAGCACTTCCTTCACGCAGCCTAAATTCAGGCTTTTGCATGATGTATTCCTCAGTCCTTCCGTCCATCTGTCCAGACAGGCAGCTTGTTTGATGAGTTAACCATTCTGAACGCTTTAATATTTATGTGACTCTTGTGCAGCTCAGCAGTTGCTTTATGTGGGATTGCATATTTGATAAGATCACAGATTCACTCTGTGCCAAAGCTGAAGTCCTACCGAGGTCTGACTGTACTTCAAATGTCAAAAAAATATGAATAGGTGGTCTTAATGTTCTCCTCTGGTGTTATATCTGTCTATAGAGAATATAGCTTACAACAGATTAGAAGCAATAGAGGACTTGACATATAGAGAGAGAGCAGTAAGAATGATGCTTGTTGACATTATCGGCTAAACCTGTAGGGGAATTTTCTTTTTTCCTTTATTCTTTCTTCCCCTCTTGCTTTCCTTCTGTGAAATTTGCTTATTTGTTCCTGTGTGCCTTGCTCTTTCTACATCAAGTTCCAGTTTCTCTATCTGAAATAGTGTTGTCAATCCAGCTGTTTTCAACACCTTCCCCATCTATTCGAGTCTTTGCTTGGCTCTCCTGCCTCTTCTCCCCCAGTGGCTCACGGGGCTGCCTTTGCCTGGTGTTTAAAGAATATTTATTTGCAGAAAGCAACTCCAATTCGTGCCTATTCTGTGGTGTCTCTGCACTTAAGGTTTTGTGTGCACAAAGGTTTGCAGCAAATGCAATTCTGGGCTGGTGCTGCTGTGCTCTGCCCCTGCACTGGGGATGCACCCAGTGTGCAAACAGACACTCCACAAATGCGTTGGGCTTGAAATGATCAATTCACTTCTTTAGCAAAAGGAAAAAAATCCTGATTTTCAGTCTTTCGTAGCAGTGTCACAAATAAAGCAATGAAAGATGGATTACTGGGGAATGAGTCATGGAAATTCCTACCCAAGTTTTGTGAAATCTGAATAGGCCGTGGACTGGGGGAGAAGGAGAGGATATTTCTGCTGACATGTAATGTCTTGATCCTATCTCATTCCTGTTGTTATACACAATTTCTGTGGTTAGATGCCCAAAACAGTGCTTGCAGGCGTGGATTTCGTAACTTTCTTTGGGAAATCGCATCCTGACACCAGGATATGGCTCTCCATAGCACACACTGACCTGAGCACCGAGCACATCACCTTGCTCCTGTTAACACCAGTTCATAAATGCTGCTTTCAGAGCCTGGCTCCAGAGATGACACTGGAAATGTGCAGCTCATGGAATATTGCTTCTTGTCAGCTTTAGATTTCAAAAATACAGCATGAGACACAGCAAGCCCTGGGTGCAGCCAGTGCACTGTCCCTCAGGAGGGTCAGCAGCCCGTGCTGGGCACTGCTTCCATCCTGTCCCTAATTCAGGGATGTTAAATGCAAAATAAATTCGTATTTGGCCTGCAGGCACAGACGGGCCCTGGGGTTGCTTCTCTGCCTGTGGTTCCTTCTCTGCCTGTTGTTCTGAAGCTCAGCTCTGGGGCTTGCTGGAGTTCATGGGCAGCACACCAAGATAAAAGGAGAGACCAGGAGATGAGTTTGCTCTCCCAGGACACAGCCACACTCCGTGCTGGGACAGGATGCATCCTCCCCGTGGCTGTTAGCACACAACAGCCACCAAAGAGCTGATTTTCCAGCTTTAACTAGATTTGAAAAGGAACAACTCAAATACAGGATATGATCCATAGATCACCAGAGAAGAAAATTTGGGCCAGGTTCAAAGGTGGCCCTGGGAATGGCAGATGTGGTGTTTTGTGCTGCCTCAGCTCGTGCACAATACAGCCCAGGCTGGGAAACAGGAGACAGAATATGAAGGCATATTTGATGTGCCATCATCTCAAAGGATTGTTCCTTTATCTGAGGAGGGAACTGTAATCCTGGGGAATTGTGAAGAGTTATTGGCATGCTGTAAAGTAGGAGTATGCCTAACATGCCATAACAAAAAAGGTAATGCAGAACTGTAATTAACACGATGTTATTTTTAATTCACAAAAATACTGTTTATGGAGCTGCACTGAAAGAATCTGACTCTTAATGAAGATTGATTGCAAGTCAGACTTTGCCTTTCATTCTGCTGATTTTTGCTCACTGCGAGAAGAAAGTGAGGTGGGAGTGAGATCATTTGTTTGTGGCACCGAGTCCCTCGAGTGTCCCTTTGTCCCTTTGCTGACAGATCTGGGTGGAACGAGCAGCTTTACATCCTTCCTCCCGTGGGCAGCACCTTCAGTGAGCTCCACGGTCACACGAGGTGCTCTCAGCTGCTTCAGGTCCACCTTGCTTCCCCAGCCTGTTTTGACTACAAATGAATGAGGAATATGAAATACAATGTCAAATTGTAAAAATCCAGGGCTGTCCTTGCAGGAACAACTTAGGGAAGAAACTCGTTGAAGGAGGAAGTCTTGCTCAGTTAAGCAGTGAGAGAAAAAACACATTTTACCACAGAAGTTAAGTTACCCTTCATGTGACAGACAAAGAAACTGAATATATTCCTGTCAAATCTTTGAAGTTTTCCTACAAATTCCCAGCACCCTTGTAGTGCCATAAATAAATGTAGCAATCCCATCCATTATGTGCAGTACCATGCCAGAGTCCCTTCCCACGTTTGTAAAGCCATGTTCTAATCACATGGCAGCAGAGTTTTCATTTCACTTTACTGCTAATTAAAACTGCAATATTGTGGAGCAGTAAATTTTCCTGATGATCAAAACTGTTTGTATGTCTTGTCACATAACCTATGCATTCCCAGGAAACGAGGGAGCTTGATTCTGCCTTCAGACGAGAGGAAATTTGAAGGAAACTTGAATATCAAATGACACGAGTTAAAAAATGTGAGACAAGAGGTTTTCAGATCAGCAGTTGAAAGTAGAGCTGGATGAAACTATTGTATCAAACATTTCTTCAAATCTAGGCAAAGTTGTGACTGAAGCTTGTCCGTACAAAGAGTAAATTGGAGCAGAATTCTGACTTCATGAGGAAAGGGAATCTGGGTTGAAGTGGCGCCGGAGCCCCAGAATGTGCTGTGTGCTTGGGACCAGGACTGAGCTGAGCAGTTTGTTCCCAGCCCTGCCAGGGCCACCTCCAGCCCTGACCTGCCCTGAACTTTTGGGGTGTTTGAGGAGCAGCTCTGATCTCTGTGCTGAAAAACACCTCAGGGGAAATGCAAGAGGGGTGCAAAACCCGAGAGGATGGAAACAGTCAAACAACAGCATTTATTTATTTTTTTCCCACGAAGCCCCATAAACTGAAACTGCTGAAGTCTGCACGGAGTCATTAAAATGTTCTATCCTGTGTGTTTCACAGCCTGGCTGTACTTTCCACTCTGCTGCTGGTATCTGCTAAAATCAATCCCTAAATGCTGACTACCGCTCAATTTTGAGGCAGAGAATCTTCACACTCACATCCTGATTTGATTTTGGGGTTGTCTGGGGAGTTAAAACTGAGCCTTTTTGGGCTGTGCAGGTCTGTTGTCCCTTGTTGGGTTATCACTGCTTCCTTTCCTCTCTGCAGGGTTTAGGCAGTTTACACATATTTGTACACATCCCACTTTCAGCAACTCTCGCAGTTTTCTCTCCAGAAGTTGTGTGCTCTCATGCTGCGTTTTTTTTCACTCTGTATATTTAAGAAAAAAAAAAAAAAAAAAAAAAAGAGAAGTGCCATTTTGGCAGGGTTGTAAACTACCCTCTTAAAAGCAAGGAAGAAATTTTGAATTAAGAGGAACTCAGTATGGTGTGACACTGTCCTCAATTCACCCCATTATTCCTGTGTGTTGTGGCACATATGGCATTAGTACAGTGTGTGAGATTCCCTGCAAAGCTAAGGAGAGGTAGGTTGATTTAAGGACATGGTTTCCAGCCAGATTTTCAGCTTTAACTTTAAATTTCCTTTGTGTTTGGGGAGAAGAATTTTCAAGTGGATCTTAAATGTTGTTTCAAAGAGGCGGGTTTGGTTTTTGTGGTTTTTTCTGTTTCTTCCCTAAAAGCTTTCCTAAAAGTGACACTGTCTGCTGGACTTTTTAGCTGCAATTATTTTAGAAAGGAGGCATCTAATAGAAGTGAAAGTGTGAGATGTCGTGCTTTTTAGGAAACTCGAGGTATTTATTTGCCTTGGTGACAGTGGCAGTCTTCTAAATGTTCTCCTTTCCTGACATGAGCAGAATTCCTGTGAACACAGCTATTAGCAGGCCAAAAGATCTGTTCGAAATCCCCTGCTAATATTCACGTTGAAGACAGTTTTGACCAAAAAACCCATCAGTTATTCTGATCCTCAGGAGCTTTCTGCTGGATTGGCAATAATGTCCTCTTTTACAATTAATATTTTAGCATTTTGCTAAAAAAAAAAAAAAAAAAACAAAAAAAAAACGTAAATGCAGAATCCGAGGTCCTGACACTTGGAATGAGGTTTGAAAGGTTGCCCTGGTCTGAGAGGAAAAAATCCAAACATAAAGATTTGCATTTGAAATATTTCAAATATGCAACAAGCTGCTCAAAAGTAAAGAACCCGTAGTAATAATCTAGTGAATCAGTTCAACGTATTATTTATTTATAAATATGAGGATTTTTAAGAAAATTAAGCATTTTCAGAGTGAATAAACAAGACCCTTTTCAAGCAATAAATTTATTCCGACTGATCCTCCCAGCTCGAACCCAAAGGGACTGTATATTCTTGTAAGAGTCTTCCATTTCAAATCAATCTTGAAGCAGGTAAGAGTTTTATGCCATGAAATACCACCTAATGATGTGTTTAGGATACAAAAGCTAATGGAAGAGTAGCAATAGCAGCTTTAATTTGTCAACAGCTTCCCCAGGAGGGTTCCATAGGGCTTGCAGATCCCCGAGTCATTTAAATGCCTTATTTACAACTGCATTAGGCACTTGTGCACACATTCCCTTCAAAATTCTGCTGTTTTCATTCACAATTGTTCGTTGGGATTGCAGTTTTTAGGAATTTTGATCCCTGGTTCCATGGAGCTTTTGTTAATCCCAGTAATTACCCATCAGCTTTTTAGGTTTCCTAAGTGCTGCTTGGTTTGCTGGTATCTTTTGGTGCAAGTTTCCAGTTACACCACAAGGAAAGTGGATATGAAAAGAGAATTCATATCTTTCTGCCTTATGTGGCACGGTGCCAGCCCCACAAAGCTCCCAGGAAGCTGCCATTTGATCCCAGCGAGATAAGAACAACAGATATGGAAAACTGAAAGCTCTCCTGGACTCCAGACAAAGTTATGCAAAGCAATAAAAGAGGCAGGTGATGAGGTTTTAGGACCTGACAATAACATTGTCCATTATTGCTGAAAAGCTGTGGATAGGGTGAAAAAGGCAAGTGCTCAACAGAACAGAGCAACCTTACACGAAAGGCAATGCCAAAAGGGATAAAATGTGTGTCAGATTGAATTTTTTAGGGGAATGTAGGGAATTACTCCCATTAAAATTGGGCTGTGAACTCCGAGGGTGACACCTCATATGCAATATGAATCGAGCCTTTAACAGCTGCACGTGGTCAGAGCCTGCATTTCCCTGCTCTCAGCCTGTCTTTTCTCTATTTATTGCAATTCATTTTTTCTGCAGATTTTTTTTCACAAGAGAGGTACCTAGAGTCCAAGTTCTTAGATCCCAAAGCACTGCATCCCCTCTGGAGCAGCTGCAGGATCTGCACTGGATCTTTGTTCTCCTCGAGGGGAGCAGCACCCAAGGGCTCTGGGAGGGGCTGGGCCAGCCCAGCTCCCCAAATTCAGCTCATTCCCGTGGGGTTCGAGGTGCAGGGAGGGAGTGGATGCAGGGAGCAGTACAGGATGGCTTTCCTGCTCTTTGAGGAGGAGGAGGTCATGGATTTGCCAAGAACCACCCCAATCTGAGGGGTCCCATCCCTCCAGTGAGAGCAGCCCTGCAGAGAAGGGGATGGAGAGCGCTGAGAGAGAAACCCTCGACCCTTCCACAATTCCCCCAAATCCTTTGCCCTATAGATATCCTGTTAAGGAGCTGGCATTTGAGCAATTCCTCTTACGTTTTGGTGTCATGGTCATGGAGGACTCCAATGGTTTTGGAAATGGTCAGGAAGAAATAGAAAGGCACAGTGAATACAATCTTGATTTTGTGGATTAAACTTCCACGGGGTGATGTGTTGAAACATCATTTATTTGAGTGAAAGGGTTGGTTAGAGAAATATCATTTTGTGAGTTTTAAAGAGGCATCCTGTCAAAATAGTCTGTTTGCACATTGCTTAAGTAGAAACAGCTCTTGGTTTCAAAATCCAAACTAATTGGAAGAAAAAAACTCCTGTAAAACAAATAAATGAACATGTAAAAATATCAGCACTGGGAAAAAAGTGATTTGAAATGGTCAAAACTAAACACTTCATTTAATATGATCTTTTTTTAATTACCCAATGGCATAAACTTTCCTTCATGATTTGAGAGAAAGAAAATTGTGAAATCTTGAAAGTTGTCACAGTTTCATTTCCCATCCTGAGCTAAGGCATAGCTGTGGAGCACATTCCTATATTTATCTCCCCATCCTTCCATGCAGGATAAGAAGGAATATAAATCTATAAGTGAAGAGACAGGTTAATATAAATGGTTTGAGTGAATCTCTTCTCTGATCATTTTTCCCTTCCCTTGCTTGATGTCACTTCATGAAAAATCTCACTCCACCACCAAAATGTATGGTAATAGTTCAAAACAAAATTGAAAAATTTCTAAAAGTTGAACTGGAAGCATTTTTGTCAGAGTTTATTGGGAGTATTTCGTATTTTTAAAAGTCTAGAAAACTTTTGTGACAAGTAGATAAATTATAAAACTCTACGAGCATGGAATTAAATGGAATCTGAGAAGTGACAAACAGGGAAAAGAGAGAGCACATAATTTTAGAACACAAAAAGGTAACTAAATTTGAAAAATTGCATTAGTATATCATTTTCAGTCTGTAAGCCATTAGAGAAAAAGTGTAAATTACACCCTGTAACAAAGTAAAAATGTTTTCAATGTTTAAAGGTAATTTTGTATTACTGCTACTATTACTTAAACTCTAAGCTCTTATAAATATCTGAAGACAGGACCCCTGGTGATATTACCTGTGTCTTAGGCAGAGAGCAACAATTTCAATTCCATTCAACTACATTTGTATTTTGCCAAGTGCTATCAAGCACTGAGTTGCATAATTTGCTATCTAAGTGAAATAGATATTTTTCGTGCCTCACATTTATCACTCTCCTGTGGGCCTCGTTACTGACAATCAAATCATAAAAGATGTTCAGAATTGTCATGATGCACTTATTTTCTCATGATATTTGATACAAATAGTTTCTTCTACAAAAATGGCCTCTTTTAACCGTAGGATTTGAGAGTAGTTTTTAAAGGAACAGGATGCAGTTGGGGTTTAGCAGATTCTACATAGGCATTAAAAAAAAAAAAGCTTTTGAGAGCTGGTTCTATTTCTAAATATATCATTGGAGTCTCATTTCTAGGAAAGGAGGAATTTATACTCAGTGTAAGCTGATAACATAGCAAAATAAAAATATAGAGGAAATTCTATTTGTAGCTAGAAGACTTGCATTTTTTTTCCCTTCCTTTTCTGTCTTTTAACATGAACTCAGACATTGTAAAAGGTAATTTTCAATTTATACAACAGCAGCAGTGCAGAAGAGGTAACACCCTTATCACCCACACTACCCCAGATTGTCCTGCAGGATTTTGGGGACAGTCGTGAGGTGGTTCATTGCCAATGGTTCAGGCCCACTGAGCCCAGCACAGAGAATTTCTCCTCACCTGGAGGAGGAGGAGGATTGAGAACATGAAACTCTGTCCATCGGGAGCCACCAGGGCAGGAACGAGGCTGTGCCCATCGGGGAGGGCATATCGGATGTGTCGCCCCCCAAATTCAGAGCATCCCCAAACCGAGGTAACCATTCACCCCATCCCTCGTGGAGCAGCCCTGAAGAATTCCCTCACTCTGTGCAGCAGACCCAACAGATCTCTCTCTCCCTGAGCAGGCAGGCTCCTTAAAAAAGCAGCGAGGGAAGCAGGATGGCAGGAGGCTGCTGCCTGCTCGGGGAGTTTGCGCTGCATTTTAAGCAAGAGACATCTTGAGGGTTGTGCTTACCCAAATCCTTATGCTTGCAAAAGCAAAGCCCATAAACATTTGTTTAAGGCTGCCCTGACATACAGAGTATTTAAACTTTTCACTGCTGCTGCTTGTGAGACATAGCAAAATGTACATTTTTTTTTTCCAAGATTCTCTTCCCTCCACCCTTGCCTGTGATTTGATGTGCCAGTGAAAAGCTGAGAGTCTCTCTGGCTGAGATGGAGAAAGGTGATTTGGGGTAGAAATATGGCCCCGCTGACCTCATGCAAGGCAACAGCTGATGGTACAGTAAGAAGATGCTGGATATTTATTTGTAGGGGTAGGGGAGAAATATATTTGTTAGTGAAATGGAGCTTGCTGCAGAGTGCATAAAGGTGAATTATTTGTCAGAAGACTGAAGGAGGTTTATGCAATATGGTATTATTGAGCTGGGCTATTAGCAGAGTGAATTGCTATTGTGACATGTCATTAAATTGTTTTTAGTGTCCACAAAGGTATCATTCTGGAGCAGGCTTGGTTCCTAACAAAGTTATATATTTACTGGACAGCAGCAGATCTCAGAATAAAAATAGTCTGTCTGACCATAAAGTAAAATAAGAGAGAGGAGGGTCCTGTGCTGGAAAGTTTGACCTCTTGCTCTGCTCCCAAGCACTCCTGACCATGAGCAGATGAAACCAGAAACAGGGAATAAGGTTAGAAAAAACATAGGCACAAAAAGGAACATTAGGACTGATCACAGTGGTCCTTCTTCAACTCTAGAAAACATACAAAGCATGTAACATTGCAGTATTCAGTCAAACGTCTTTAATTTAATCCTATTTAGACTCTGATTGGAAAAAAAAAAAAGAAGGAACATTTGCCAGGATTAATATGCTAATTTAACAATGCAAAAAACAAAGAAGGAACTCTTAACTTAAGATTTCTTTAGGAAAAAAAAGATAATTAAATATATGTGTGTATATATATAGTTATACATATTAGATTAAATGTTTTAGAACATCAATCAGTGAAAGAAAAGTAATAAATAATGCATGGTGAAAATGTGATAATGTTTATTAAGAAGCAACAGCCTTGTCATCTTCATTTTCTTCTTCAGTGATTCTCCCCTCAAAGGGTTCACTCATTTGGGACTCCCTGCAATTTAGCCTGAGGCCACTCTCTCTAATTCTTGGTTGGAAATATACCTGCTTTGCAAAAATAAGTTAAAAGCAGAACAACTGTGCACACTGAAGGTCTCCCCATTAAGCTCCTTAAAGGCCAGAGAGTGAATTTTATGCCCTTGTTGCTGTGGAAATGTGGAGACAGACAATGGAAATCCAGAGAGAGGGAAGGAGAAGGGCAGGAGAATTGGGAGGGAGGAGACCTGAGCCAAGGCTGCTCCAAACCTCTCCCTTCACCCTGTCCTTCTGACCTGGGACATGACATATTCCTCACTGCACCTTCCTTTGCTGAGCTGTGGGAAAAGCTTCGTGGAGCTCTGGCAGTGAGCTCAGCCCCTCCATCCTCACACAGCTCCAGAGGGCCAGAGCCTCCTGCCTGGAGGAGCTCAGCTCATCTCTCCTCGCAGGGGGAATGGCACCAAGGGAGCCTGAGCGTCTGCACTGCCTGGGAGGGGAGGGCTGGCAAACAGCGCAGAATGCTCAGCATTACCCTTCATTAAAGCATTGTTTGGAATCAGGCACCTTTGCCCTTCTGCTTTCTTTGTCTAATCTTTGGTCCCTAGGTGGAATAATGAGGAAATTCAGACTACCAGTTAAAGAAGTTCAGTACTGATAATTTGCAGTACCTAAAACAAGATGTTGGCGTTAGTGTGCTGTGACATATAAGCTGCTTAATTAGAGTTGCCATTTAATCTGTTTCTGTTCATTTATTTACACTTGACTAAAACAGCAGAGAAAGTTTTACCCACTGAGGTTTAACAAACAGAGTGAGCTCTCGTGGTGTGGAAGCTGGAGAGGAACAATGATGTGTGCAGAGAGCAGGTTCTGAATCTGTGCCTTCCCTCACATGTGAGTGCGAAGAGAGAAGCAGCCCTGGATCTGTGTTATTGTGCACAGATGCAGCTTCTCATTTCCAAACGTCTCCCGCAGTGGGTAACGTTAGCTTGCTGGTATATTTATGCTTTTATTATTTACTGAAGCTTTCCGTGGGACATAATTCTAAATTATCCTTCTGTGGTTTATTAGAGTCTATGGGATTTTATTCATCAGCCCAGCAAGGCATTAGAAAATGTAAAAAATGTTCATTGCATTTGTTGTGGTGTAAATAGATCAACTTGGACTTGGGATAGAGAGTAGGTGTGTTAGAGGTAAAACACCACCAGTAAAGCAGTGTATACTCTGGAGCAGAGTGAAGAGGTACTGAAAGGGTGAAATTCCAGTTCCGCTCCCTCTGAGACCCTTCTATTGCCCATGCAGAATTCCCATCTCTTCTTCTCAATAAATGAGATAACATTGATGGCAAAACTCACTGCACTTCCTAGTGCAGCTGATAGATGTGATAAGGGAAATGTTCCCAGCCCAGAGCCAGGGCAGAGCTGTGTTGGTGCAGACACCTGTGCCCTGCTCCACTGCCCATTAACAGAACCATTTCCCTGCAAGACCCCGGCGTGGCTTGGGAATGAAGGCAGAGCCAAAGGGGGCGTTGGTTTGATTGCCTGATGTGAAAGCCAGAGAGGAGTTAATTTGTTGTGCTACAGAAGGAGCTAGAAGTGCATCAGGAACAGAGAAGCACAAGCAATTTTCAAGATGAATTCTGCCTGTGGCCTTGGGTCCAGGGCAGGAGAACATCCCTGCATGTGCCTTGGGGACAACTGTGTCCATTCCCAGTGAAACAGCCCCGGCCCTGCCCTGCTTCTGACATTCTGACTCCGGAAAGATAACACAGAATTGTTTTCACTTCTGGTGCTCAGCTAATGACAGAAACAGAAGTACCTCAAGTGCTGCAGAAGATCGTGTTCTCAGCCTAATCAGGAGTGGGAGGGCTTGAAATCCCCAACTTGTAATTTTAGCCTGACTTGCAGAATCGGGAAGATATTTTAGATGAACACATGTGAACTCCAGGCTTAGCATTTTTGAAGTTTCATCTACGACAAACAACAAAAGGCACCTCAGAAACACAGGGGAAGCAAAAGTCTGATATTCATCACCCCACTACTAAAGCCTTCCAAGGCCAAAAATTGCAGATAGCATAAGAGGAAGACTCAGAGCAAGAAATGCAAGATAAAGAATAGTGCAGCACTCTTCAAATGATGGATTAATTTTTCAGCATAGCTAAAATTGCTATAACCTCAGTTTCATGAGTCAGCAAGTCTGGTAACATTAATATATAGTAAAAAAAGGTAAGGCAACACCTGGGGATTTTTATTCAACTCAGCTAAATTTGGATATGAAACCTGCTTTTCATAATTAGAAATTTGGTTCAGTTACCACGAACCAGGTGTGTGTTTAAATAAAAAGATCTGATCCTTGAAGGGATTAAGGGCATCTTTATCCCACCATAATAGTAGCAGTGGGCTCAAAATTATAAAACCTAAATTTAAATCCCCTTAATAATAGCAATACAGTACAAAGCATAAATGCAAATCAATAGAAACATCTTTTTCCTTTCTCTACTTGAGATAAAGTTAATATTAAAACTTACTTTCCTCCCATATTTATGCAAATAACCTTACCTAAAAACAGCATCAATTTCATTTCATTAAAAAGGTCAAGGAAAAAAAGTTTCTTTTATTTTCCATTCAGGACTCATTGCTTGAGATCTTGATAAGATAAATGAATCTGTTTTGTTAATTATTGATATTGAAATCGTTGAATTGGTATCTAAAACAAAGGATTAGGTCTGCAGTTCATAGAGGAATCAGTAACAGGAAATTTCTCTCCCATTATGTATATTAGCAGCCACAGCTGGGTCAGCAGATGGATGTGTCCTTGTAGGCGTTTTTCCCCATAAAACATTTGTTGAACAAAAAAAAAAAAATTGTTTGCAGCAGGGTGGGCTTTACTGGAACAGATCAAAATAGACACTTTTCCTTATTGCTTTTTAAAATATGGCTCTACCTGTGTGCCAGCAGTCACCGCACAAGAGCAGCTCCTCTGCCTCTTGCCATTCCCCAGCCTGGGCACTTTTTCAGGCGTTCCGAAATCCTCGGTCACATCACTGACACCGAGGGTTCTCTCCCTGCAGCAGGAATTTTTTTGCATCAGGATTTAGGATTGCTGCTGAAAGTGCCACCTTTTCCTTTTGCACAAGGATGGTTCTTGGTGTTGAATCTCACTGATATAAATCAGTCAGCAGCTTCAAACCTCTGTACCTCTGATGCCTAAAAGAGAAGCCAAAACAAATCAGGAGTATAAAATGCAGACAAATTTATTCAAGGCCTTCAAGGTACTTTCGGGTAAATGAACGTCCCCCTCAGGGACTACACCCAAAATGGACCCTGGGTCACGAGCCCTTCACCTTTTACAAGTTCTGTCCATTAGCACATTGGCCCCTAATTCTCCAATCGCACCCTCTGGTAACGATGTTCACCACCCCAGGCCTGCTCCCCCCATCTCACAGTTGTTTCCATATTTTCAGGCCCCAAGGGAATGAATGTGTCCTTGGATCTGTGTTCAGAGAGCCTTGTTTGGCCAAAGGTGCTGGGAACAGAGCATTTTAGCATCTAGTAAGAAGCACTAAACTGCAGCAAGTTACAGGTGCATTAAGAGAAAAAAACTAGAAATATTCAAAGGCATCACCTGGGGTAAACTGAGGCACTCAGGCTTTGTGTGGCACTTTGGCCACGAGAAAAACAAAGCACTTCTGTCCCTGCACAGTCCCATCCAGTGCAGCACACGGAATTGCTGAAATTACACTGAGATACAAATTCACTCTGTCCTGCAAAAATTCGGAGTCCCCGCACTGACGGAGCAGTGTCCATGCCACTGCAGAGCTCACGCTGGTGCTGCCTAAGAGCCCTTCCCACAATATCAGACCCAAATGATTGTTTCCCCAGGAGCCATCAGTCCAGAACTGGGACATTCACTTCATCCCCACACAGGGCAGGCAGCTCATGGGATTAACCAGGGTATGCTCCTTCGAGTTGCCTGGCTTTCGAGAAGCTGACAACATAATTATCAGGGATGAGCAAACAGGTTTTGCCTAATTTTGAACCCACTCAAATGACCCAGTTTTGAAATTTAGCCTCGAATTTGCAACTTGCTGAATTTACGGTGCCTGTGTAATTACACTGTAATTACACATTTCCATACTTGCCATAACATCACAAGGACTAATTAGATTGGGTGAAACTCTGTCCTGACTTGCACTGACTGGTAAAATGCTGTTAAATAATTGATCCTATTGGTTGATTCAGTCTAATGAGAGTATTGGAAACCAGCCCATGTGAATATAACCTGAGTTGGAGAGAGCAGGAGATGAAAAGGGACTCACTGGATATAATTTATAACATTTGCCCATTATTTATTTCAGGTATTTGTTGGTTTAATGCAAGTCTCAGTTCTGAACCCTTTGAACAAGTTATTTGTTATTGACTTCCCTGGATTGCATCAAATTTCCAGTATTGGGAGGAAATTGGTCCAGAGTATGATGTTCATGCAATTGCTGAATGCACTGAGCAGCATTTGTCTTTACTGTCCTTTACTGGAAAAGTTTGTCTTTTTATGAGTTAATTTTGTTGTAGACAACTGTCTATTAAACACAAGTTATTAACAATTGCTGTTTATGGACAAACTCATTTGGAAAGCTGCATGTTGAAAGGTTTTAACTACAATATTCCTTCTGAATGAGGTTTTTAACTGATGAGTGACTTGTTGCTACGTGCTGCTGCTCAGTAATATAATGTCTTTCTCCTAATGTGCTCTTTGGTTATGTTCATTTGATTTCTTCTGCAGACAAAAGTCTCAGAAAGAGACATCTATCCACAGCATCAATACAGTGTGTTAAACATCTATTACAGAAAAAAAATGTAACTACGTTATAGTTTAAGTGCCAGTATACTGCAGACCCAAAGAAATAATTTTTATTGGTGGAAATAGGTTTTTTATGTTCCAGTAATCATTTTGGTCCTTGTGCTAGGGGACACAAGCTAAGGGAAGATTCCTCTCTTGGTAGTAAACAGAACAATCTGAAAAGACTTTTTTTCTTCTCCATCAGCAAACAGATTTTTTGACAGTAAGGCTCAAAAATGTGTCATTTCTGACCAAGGTGGCATCAGGAAAATTGTGTCACAAGCACTCAGAAAGGAACGGGAGACAGGTACACAAGAGCCAGAAGTACAGTGGAGGTGCAGGCAGCAGGAGTGGGACAGGATCAACATCACATCCAGCTTCTAACTGGGTGTCCCACATCCCTGATGAGTTCTGTACTGATGGCCTTCAGGCAGGATGAGCTCCAGCAAACTCACACCGAGAGTGAAGGGAAGCTGCAGCTTTTCCCAGGAGAGGAGGGCACCATCTGAGTGCCCCATTCTCTGAACGGAGGCTTGGAAGAGCCACTGCCTCCACCTTCCAGGGAGCTCTGGTGAGAACTGGGCCACCTCCTCGGCACTGCAGTTTGCCACCGAGGCTGTGAGGGATCTGCTGTAGCTCAGATCTTCCTGTGGTTATTGGAAACCTCTGCCCCTTCCTTGGAAGGGCTGAGAGCTGAGGGGCAGCCCCCAGACCTTGTCATTGCTCAGACAGGCACAGTCACAGAAATCTTTGAACCTCACTTTTCAACAAAGCTCAAAATCACTTGCAAGTTATTTTCCATCTGAAAACTCCTCCTTGACCTCCGGGTGTACCTGGTGGCACCCACACAGCTCCTGCTGGCCCACAGCAGTGCCTGGGACTTGCCCTTTTGTTTGTCACCCTGAGCTGGGTGTGGTTTGGAGGACAGAGCTGTGACAATGCCATCGTGGTCCCCCGGTGGCGCTCAGGGTCCCCGTGGGTTTGCAGGGACAGAGGTTGGGAGGGTCTCAGTAACCCTTCAGTTGTGGCAAACTGAAATTGTATCACAGGCTCCTCTTGCACCGCTGAATGAAAGGAGCCTGAGGGATCATTAGTATCCTTCCATCACTTCCTCATTAGTTCTTAGATAGTGTTTTAATGACAGCTTGAGAGGCTCAGCATCCTGCCCTCTTACTATTTATGATCCCCACAGTGCTAATGTGCACTTAATGAGAAATTCTTGTCTTGCTTGTAAATCCTGTAGCCGGCATTCAATTTATTGACAGATGTTTGCTTGGGCCTCTTTAAAATTACTTCATAAATCTTCCAGGATAAAAGGCCTCAAGTTTGGTTATTAAGACAGGCCCTTGTTGACAGTTTCATATTTAACTGTTTGGAACTGGACTGTCAGGGCTGTAATGGAGTGCACGGCGGAGGGTTTGCATTCTTCGGGCTCATTTACCATGTTTTCTGCACCTATCAGGTTTTTTCTTTTTGAAGTGTGTTGACTGTCCCTTATAATCCCTTTAGTTAACTTCCCTGTGACCTCTTTGTGCACCGCACTTACTCATTTAGCATATCAGCGTGTCAGCTGTGATGAAGTGTTTATGCTGATATGAGCTGAGGGCTGAGCAAGCGCTGCATGCCAGAACCTCCTGGCTGTAATGCTGATAGGAACTGAGGGCTGAGCTTGCACTTCATGCTGGAGCCCACTGGACATGTCACAGACAGCCACAAGTTTGCTGCCTCCTTCTCCCACCCTCCTATTTTATTATTTTTTCCTCTAGATCTGGGGTTGTATCTTGTAAAACCCGGGGGAGGGCTTTTCCCAACAGGTCGGGGCAACTGGGATTTGGAAAGAAAATCCTCACGGCCCTTGAAATGTGTCCTGAGCTGGTTCCTTTGTCCCTGTGATCTGCAGTGCTGTGATCACATCTGTAGGAATCAGAATCTCTAATCCCTCAGCCCTGCTGTTCTGAGGAGCTGCTGTTGCATCTGTGTGGCTCTGCCTGCCACACGTTACTCTGAGGAACAAGGACCAGGCAAGAGTTTTCCACTTCTCTCAGAGTCTCACAAAGCTTTTCCAAATGCACCTTTGAGTGACATATATTAGAGAGGTCTGGTCCAAATGCTGCATTTAGAGTGTGCAATGACAGCTTTTCAGGCCATTATTTTAGAAGAGACTTTTTTTGTCCTCGTAGTGAACAGAAAAGATTAAAAATTTAGAGAGCTGCTAGAAGATTGGGATAATTCAAATAGCTATTAAACCCATGACATCAGCCAAATTCACTCCACTTAAGTCCGTCAAAAACCATTCAGATCAGACATTGGACGGTAATGAGCATCTCAGCTAAAAATAAAATGTTTGGGCTTTTTTTTGCTTACTTGGTGGTGCCATGTTATATTACATTGCTTGAGGAGTGTCACATCACATCGTGTTGCTTCTGTGGGATCCTCTGCTGACATGACATAACGCTTTTTATACTACAAAATATTTTTGATGGGATCCTTGCCATTCAGTTACTTTTGTTTAGTCATTAAGTTTAGTAAAATTCATAAATCTAAGTATTAATTCAACTGAACAAGGAGTTAGCTATCTGCAAGGGGAGCTAGCTATTTCCTTGTGAATTTATGGGCATGAGGAGACTGGACTTTACCGAGCTTTAAAGTCTGCTAAGGTCCAGCCAGTGCTCACCTGAGGAGCTTATCGAGGTGTGAATGATCCTGTTAGATCTGTGTTAGGATGAAGGGAACACCTCTGTGCTTTTCCCTGAGCAGGACCCAGAAAAGCCTCTCCAGTAGAAGTCAGACCCCACAGTGTGTTCTGCATTCTCATCTCGCAACTCAGACAAATTCAAAGCCATCTTGAGCAGGAAAGGACACCAAAGGCATTAAGGCATTAAAGAGAAAGAAAAAGCAGTTAAAGTTATTTTTTCACAATTTTGCTGGTTCATCTGACGCCAGTGAATGCTAAAAGGCTGGGCAGGCACTGACTAGACTGAATACACCCAATGTAAGAGGTCAGATGCTGCTTCAGTTTTCAGCCAGCACCATTTGTGTGAGGTGCTCAGATCCCTGATGCCAGCAGTGATGTGTGGGCATTTATGGGCTCTGGAAGTGCCTGTGTTCAGGGTGGCACTGACTGGGCTAAGGAGGAGTCTGAAAATCCCATGCAGCTCCCACCATCCCCTCCAGTCTGACGAAGCTTAGAGTTATCACCATCGAATTCCACATCTCTCCAAGCACTGAGATTGAAGGGGGACAAAGAGGAGGGAAGCACAATTACTTGGGATAAGGAGGTCTGGGAGCCAGAGAAGGAGCAAGCAGGCCCCCCATGTTCCTGCCATTTGTCATCTATTTTGATGGCTGATGTCAGGTGCTGGCAGTGTAATGGATGACAGCAAACACGTCTCACTGAATGTCTTTGTCCCAACATGCTGCAAGGGACATGTGAAGAAATGACTATTTTGCAAAATTTTGATGTATGTGAAGTGTCCTTATTAATAGCTTGGTTCTGCTCCCAGCTGGATTCAGTGGTCTCATGCCTGTTGGGGTGGGGAGGAGCAGGATTGCACCCTGAAGGATTTGTGCTTAGCTGTTACTTCAAGAACAGATTTGCCAAAGAAATGCTCAGAGGAGAGAACAGAGTGTTCCAGCACACACAGGTAGAAGATGGTATTTCAAACTGAGCACACTGGGCAATCTTTGCTCATGATTCATCAGTCAAAACACGTCAATTTTATCCCAGAACAGCTAAAAAAAAATCTGCAACTACTTGACAAGTACATTTTTGGTGCAGGTCCCAGTTCTTTCCCAGTTGGCCCATTGGCTTGTCTGTCAGCATCTCTTGCACATTGTGGAAAATTAACCCTGTGGCGTGTTCAGTTTGCTGTTGTCCTGCTTTTCTCGAGTGACTCCATTTCTAGGGATTCCCAAAGGTAAAAAAGAGCAATCTGGTACCAAATTCTCACTAAAAGGCCATAGCAAGTGGGCATTTAAATTCCCCAAGTGCTTTTAGAAACCTTCTTTTCACAACAAGGATTGCCTTTTGGGTTTGTTTCACATTCTGTTGTAAGGCTCCAGCAGCTTCTCTCTCACTTGCTTGGTTTGGTAAATTTTATCTGCTGGCTCAGGATCTCTGTTTCATTTTTGGTCTCTCCGGAACATAATATTTTTTTAATTGTCATTACAAATTTCAGACTTTTTCTACATGGGGTTATAATTCTGCCTCAACAGATTCACAGTTTTGATCAAAGCTTAAAATATCCTTGGCTAGAACTATCCTGATGCGACAATATTGACATTACAGAATGTTTTTTTCTTGGCATTATCCTAGTTATTCTTTTTTTCTAATGTACACTGTTTTGTAGTGTGTTTTCAGGATATTCTTCAGTGCTAGCAGAATCCCCTTGTTAAATTTACAAAGCGTTATGTATTCCCTCCTGAAGGATATTTTAATTTTCTCTCCTAATGGAGAAGGATAGCAGCGGAAATTCTACTTGTGAGTTATCTTTCTTAGTGAAAAACTGCATCTGTTTGAGCTGAGCAGTGGCTGTGCAAGCCAGAAAGTCGCACTCAGCTGTATCCTCAGGAAACAGAATAAGAAAAGAAGTTTTGCCCCAGGTGCTCTTGTTCAGTCCAAGTTTCACTGTGAAGTCGTGGCTCTGGTGTGAGCAGTGTGAGCCCTGAGCTCATTTTGAGGGCTCTCTTTGGACACCTCCCGTTCCTGGAAGCTCTCTGTCCCTCGTCTCTGTGGTCCCAGTGCCTTTGTCACCATGGTCCAGCGTGGGTTTACAGCTCACTGGTGGAGTTTAGGATGGAGGGACACAGAGGCTGCACTGTCCTCTGGCCCTGCTGATCTGTGTTTGGAGCTGTACTTGTTCTCTCCCCCATCCCACCTTTACACAAGGGCTGCTGTTGCTGCTCCCTTGGTCCTGGCAGAGAGATGAAAACACTTTAAACTAAGAGCTTGATCTTTCAATTTGCCAGTGGCTCGTTGGGCTCCCACCAAACTCTTCCCTGTTTCCTCTGGCTGGAATATCTGCTGGGCAGTAATTGTAGTCATTTCACTGCATCACATCTCCAATCACTACTTGTTGCTGTGATCATTTCTTCTCTTCCACCCATAGCAAAGTTGGGTTTTGTCCACTGACATCACAGTGGACTTGATAGGTTGAGCTGCCTGATGATTCCTACTTTCCTCTTTCCATAGGAATCCTATTCTTAATTTATAGAAAGCGAAAATATGTCCATGCAATGAAAATGTGCCGTGATCTATTGGGCTACCATTGATGGATGATGAAAGGCTTGATATTAATGCCTTGAATATGTATAATCCTGAGCCAGCCATGGTCCAGGGTCAGCAATCATTCAGTTCATTTGATACATCTCATCACATTGACTTAATACAGAGCATGAAACCCTCATAGAGCCTAGATAGTGGTGGAAAATCTGAGGAATTTGCTCCAAAGTTCTCCTTAGGCTATTGCTGCTGATAATCAGCATCTAAAATGTGATGAAATTTCTTTTGTTAACTTTGCCTGCATACTTAGTTGTATTTCACATCACTTTGGACTCCTGATTAGTTTTTTGTAAACACAACTGTACACATCAAATACAATAAATGTGCAGGAAAGGCAGCATTATCACCCAGCTCCTTTTGAAAATGCAGCCTCCAGGGATATATTTCCATTGCAGCATGTGGAGATTTTGTCACATGACATACGTTAATCTTTTCCGAACCCTACAGCTGAATCACAGGCAACGCTCTATAAATGTATCCCTGCGCTTCCACAAAGACAAACCAAAATCTTTTTTGGGGTGTGATTTTCCTACCTCCATTGCATAGAGCCATGTTTACCTGGGAAGGTTTTGTAAATAAGGACAAGTTCTGTGCCTAAGGGCGGAAGAAGGGCTCGTTTATCTTTGTCTCAGGGGACCGTGGCATTGTGTTTGCTCTGTAACAAAATCCGGAGAAGCCTTTGGGACACAGTCCCACTGTGTGGGAGCGTCCAACAGTTGGCTGTGGAGAGCAAGGGTGGATTTTACACTCTCAGGAATGGTTCTGAGTTATCTGTGGAAATCTCCCCGCTCAGGGATTAGGGATTGTCACTCTGTCTGTGTGCAAAGTCCTGTTTCTCCACTCCTCCTGCAGTCCCCAGGAGAGTTGCCTTTCTCAGGACTGTGAAATATTCTTTAATTACTCAGCCACCACTTGGGCTCCCATTTCCTCTCCAGCTGCTCTGGAGAAGGAGAGTGGCAGGACTTAATTCTCTTATCAAGAAGGGCATCACAGGGTAAAAACTTCTGCACAGTTTTTGTCAGAGCTCTGAGCTTATTGTCTGCCTGCTTGGCAGAGAAAAAGTGGTTGCGTGTCTCAGGCAGCCTAAGTGATTTGCCTGCAAAAAAAAATCCTTGTGAAAACATGAGTGATTTTAAAAGAAGCTTAAGGAAGACCTGTCTGACAGAAAATGGGTTCAGAATTAAATTTCCCCATTTCTCAAGTGTTCTTAAAGCCAGGATTTCGGTTCAGTTCCATCACTGAGAGAAATTAAATCAAATGTAATTGTGGATATGTCTAATCCAGGCTCCAACCGCAGCTCCGGTAAAGTTGTCCAAGCTGATTTCCCAGGCTGGGGGGGTGCTGGGGTGGATCACTGGAGTGACATCAGTGCAGGTATGGCTGGAAGAGCAGGATTTGCACCTTTGGGTCATGGTTTACATGTACTCGAGCCATAAAGTGCAGAGGCACTCAGACAGCTGCAGCCCTTGCTCCACACTGCAGCTGCTACTTAAAAACTACTGATTCCTCTCTCCTGCCTCCCTTCCTCCTCCGGGCAAGGGCCCCTGAGCAGCCTCATGACAATGTCCTGGTCAGCTCTTTTCTGTTTAAAAAAAAAAAGCCCAACCAAAAAACCAACAAACTTGATTTCCTGTTCTGGTGAGCCATATATCACTGACGCTCCCATCTGTGCCGTTTGTCTGTGACAGAATGACAGGTGTCATTTATCATTGGAGCTTGAGGAAGCTGTGGGAAGAGGGATTGAAATTTTTTCTGGAAGCAGTCAGTGTCTACAGACTGCCAGATCATTAAAAAGGGGGCTTTCCAAAGAAAGCTGTGTGTAATGTGATTGCACTTACTGTCAATGACAGGCTGAGAGAAAGAAGAAACATCAAAAAAAGAGAGAGAGGGGGAAGGATCGAAAGGGAGAAAGGGAGAGAAATGAAGTTTCTGCCAGGGGCATTTAAAGCTACAGCACAACAAATGCAGGAATCTTTTTTTGGTTTGGTTTCAATATCTGCATACTAAGTAAGGCCTTTGGAGATTTTAGCTCAGCTTGGAGTGCCAATAAGGAAACCAAAACAGGAAACTCCTTTAACAGCACTTATTCGCATCACATATTATTTAGGGCACTGTAACAGAGTTTGTACTTTAAGGAGCGTGTCTCAAAGCACAATGACTTAAGACTGGAATAGGAGCTAGCAGAGACAGGAAAACCTATTTGGTCTGCAGCTGAAGCTCCCAATAAATCAAAGGGCAGAACTAAGACCAGATACAAGGCCCTTTTTCAAAAAGGAGACATTTACAACGTCCTGTTTGCATAAGGACATTCAGGAAAAGCAGCATAATATCTCTATTTCAGCACCACCTAGGCAGGCTCTGGTCCGGGATTTGAGCTGGATCTTTCTTTCTTCTCACAGTAAAGAATGCTTCTCACAATTACAGCAAATTGTCCTACCACTTGAGGTACACGAAACAAAAAAATAAGACTGTGTTTATTGGGGAAAAAAATTTCCAACAGATATTCAACAAATGTTTAACAACAAAACAAAAGTGGGACAGAGAATAAATAGTATTTCTTTTCCTCTACTGTTTTTTGTGTTCTCCTCAGGTGAGCTGGATATGTTTGTTCCACATCCTTAGCAGAGTGTTTTCTGCAGGAGCTGTGTCACAGAGGCACATTCTAATTGCTGGAACACAGAGAGGCTGCAGATTGCAAGGGGCTTGCTCAGGAGTTGGCCACGTGTGGTAAAGGGCAATGCTGCTTAGCCTGGAATAAGCCATTTTGGTCCTTCCTGGGGTGAGGAACTGTGGCTGTAGGAAATCCCAATGTGAGTTACAAAACCGAGGGCCAAAGCAGACAAATCTGGCTGTGTCCATAGCCAGGGATCCGACATCAGATGTGTGAGTCCTCTGTGAGTCTGGGTCAGAGGCATGACCTGGGGCATGGACTTTCTCCTCTGGGCTCTCTTTAGACTGATGGGTTTTCCTGCAGGCCTTTGGGAAAGACAAAACAAACACAAAAAACTGTGATTTTCACAGTTCTTTGCACAGGGTGTGTAAGGAAAGGGGAAAATCATCTCCCTGTCTTCTGCCACCAAGGCTGCCCATGGAAAGACAAGGAGAATCCATCCGTGCTGGATAAAAACAGTATCTAATAATGGAGGTTCTCCTGGGGAAATCTGTTCAGTTCCCAGCTATGCCACAGGATCTGTGGGTGAACAGTCTGATTTCTCCATGTTTTTGGTTTCTGCTCTTTAGTATCTCCTAGAGAGATTTGAGTTCTTTAAGATAGGAACCATCTTGGAGCACCTTGAACACATCGTGCCTTGCACAGGCTGTCCTGCTCTGAGCTTGGGTTTGGTCCTGCAGCTGCAATACAAAGACTACAATTATTATGGTTATGAAAAATGAACATTCTGCCTCATGCTTAATAATTTCTAGCAGTTGCAGCTATTTACATAGGTGCTGATTTACACCAGTTTGCCTCTGTGGAGAGCATTCCCTGCAATCAGAGAGATCAGAGCAATCCCACACACAGCTAATGACTTAACATATGTAAGTGCTAACACTGTGCAATTGGCTGATGAAGTTGTTACATGTGTTCCCATGTAAATTTGTTTGTACACTCTTCCCAATGTGTTAAATGCCATTATATCATTCTTATCATCACCAAGCTCAGTATCATTCTTTCCTGGCATTGGAATTGCAGAGCATGTGTGCACATGGATAGACATATATCTGTGTATACACACACACAGATAAACACAGTTATACGTCCGATTCAAAACCATTTTTACCAGGTGAAGACAATTTTTGCCTGATATTTGATTCTTGCCAGGCTGGACTCCAGGTATATGTGCTTTTCTGTGTGAAGGAGATCGGGTCAAAACTGCTTTAAATGTCATCTCCCTAGTGCAAAACAGAAATCCCTGTTTTCAGCAGCTACATGAAGGAAGCAGAATATAAAATCAGGCCTCAAAGTCATGTCTGTGGTTCTGTTGACATTTCCTTCTGTGGGGTGAGAGAGGCTGTCCCTGTCATTCTCAGCACTACACCTGTACTACTCCTGTAACACCCGGGTTTGTCTGGGGTTGAAAACTTACCTGAAAAATGGATGACATGCCATGGACACACGTACCTCAGAGGAAACTACAGCAGGCAACAGGTATCAGCCTCACTTTCTAGGATATTTGCAGTAAAGTTGCATCCAAGATTTTCAGTTGGAAAAGAAAAAAATGTAAGTTGTTGCTGGTGTGGTTTTGCTTTGAGAAAGGAATTGCTGCTCACAGAGATAAGGTTCTGCCTTCTGGCCAAGTGGTTATAACAGTGAGATCTGGTAAATGCCTCAGTTCAGCACAGCTGGGGTTTGAGACTAAACACTGGAGTCTTTACTCAGCCAACCCTGCTCTAGTTCTGCTTTGAATGTGCAGTTTGGGATCACAAAATGTAGCCCAATGTGCACAGCAAAGGCTTCTTTAGGCTAATGGTGGAGAAACAGGACCAAGATTTATTCTCAGGAAAAGCTGAAATGAAAAGGGGATTCAAGCCCATATTTGAAGAAGTTTGTGGGGCTGGAACCACCCCACCTCAGGTGGCTGTGGTGGGTCATTGTCACCAGACCCTGTCACAGAGAAGAATGGCTCTGCAATTGCCCTGCTGGTGGCACCTGCAGGTTTCGTTAGACTGTCAGCAGTTATCCCCCAGCTACAGACTTCTTACATAAAATGTGTGCCCAACATTGGCTGAACAAAGCTGGGCCCAGTCTTTGTACAACCTTAAAACCTCTTGGAACATAATCCTGCAGGTAAACATCCCATGTTTGGAACTGTGTCATTATCTCTTTGCTGGTAACGTGTTGGTGTTGCACAGAACATTTGGTTCACAGCAGCTTTCTCAGCAGTAGCTGAACAGCCAGAATTCCACAAATTAAGGCATTAGATATTTTATTTTGTTGGTAAGATTCTGATTACTTATATTGATAAAATTACCAGTTAAAAAATCAGTAAAATTTAAGATCTGTAATACAAGTTGTCACATACAAATATGCTCCAGGATTTGTCATACATGCTGATTCATTAAAATTAGGAGGAATTGTACCATAATGTGTGATAGTCTTCTACCTTTTGGTCTTTATTTAATTTTTGTCAACTAGGGAAAATGATTTAAACTGTAAAGGGGAAAGAGGGGAATCCATCAATATGTACATTGTTTTTCTCCAGAGATTAAATAAAAGTTTGTGCATGTATTTACATTTCTCCTTCCGTAGTATATACTGTCCAGTTATATTTGGAATGGGGCTTCAGAAAAGCTGCAGAGGAGTTAATGAGAATAGGATGTTTGTACAATTCTGTAAATATTGGTTTATATTTCTGGGAGCAGCTATCATATATCTTGAGCCTTTCTTTCTAGGCTAGCGGCTCACTTGGACTCCCATTTAGGTTAAACCCTTGGCAAGAGTTCAAGGAGCAGGGAAAGCAGCTGAGGATCTGGTCCAGTGGGAGAGATCCAAGAAAGCTCTTAGATGCTGGATGTGCAGCTGACAGGGATTGCAGGAGCCTGAGCTCGAGGGCGAGGGAGCAGAGGGGAAGTTGTGCTGCCCTCCGTGTCCAGAGCCTCCAGGAGTTGGAGCTTTAGCCAGCATGGCCAGGAGGATCCCACATGGGATTCATTCCCTGAATGCCCAGGGAAACCAGAGCTCGGATTTGTACCCTGCTGTTTGGGAAATTCTCTTTCTCCTTCTCTACAAGGCGATATCTGAGATGATATTTCTCTCTCTCTCACTCTCACTCTCTTGTTCTCTCTTTTTGCTTAAACTCTGTAGGGCAGATGTAAAGGTCAAGCCAATTGATTTGTCTGGGTAGCAGGGCACTCTCAGTGGAGATGCAATTCACAGTTTCATAAAGTCTGGTGGTATTGGCTTGACTCAATGTTTGTGAGGAGAATCTACAGTTAGGGAGACCTCCATCATCATTGAGAGCATCTCTGTAATTTGTCTTGAAACGATTATATTTCAAGTTTCTTGCTAAAACAACTCAGAAATGCTGGTAGGTATGTTGGGGAAAAAAGCCACTAAATACATAATCCATGTTCCCTCTCTGTGTAACTATGAAATGCATCTTGTTCACTTTTATCTTTGTCACAGAATGATTGACATGTAATATCTCAGCTTGACACTTTGATATTGGTGATCAGAGCAATTTGTTTCAACCTGCATGCTAAACCCTCAAGGTTAGGATATTCCTAAAATATAAACATAAAGGATGGATTACTGCTATCATTGCCTACTTTATAATCTGTCCTTATCAGCCAAGGGCTGGTATTGTGAAAGAGTTGATTTCTTTCTGTAAGTAATTTCAGTGTCCATTTTAACTGTACATTTCTTTTGCTCTTAACAAGTAACTCTGAGTTATTCCAAGCCTGGTCATAAATACAGAGATTGTGGAAGTAAACTGGGAGCATCCATGAGCTCTGTGTGCTTCTTGATGTACAATATGGAATGGGACTGGTTTGGCAGAAGACAAATCACATTGTCAAACTGATGAGAACAGTTTGCTTCTCAAGGAGAACATTGGTGCTCCTTTTCTATTTTGTCACAGCACATTTTTCCTTTATTCTTCATCTTTCTACATTGCCAAATACACCTAAATGAATGGTTTGGATACCTGAAAAATAATGTATAACATCTTTCTTTATTACCTGGGGTTCAGAGTTTATTTGGTAAATAAATGCTCTCGGTCTCTTTCCAGCAGTCACATGAAGCTTTAGGAGGTGTCATCGAGGCTGGAGGAGGTTTGTGAAGCTGCTCTTGGCTTGGAAGGGACCTTAAATATAATCCATTGGCACCCCTGCCATGGCAGGGACAGCTCCCACTGTCCCAGGCTGCTCCAATGTCCAGCCTGGCCTTGGACACTGCCAGGGATCCAGGGGCAGCCACAGCTGCTCTGGCAATTCCAGCCCAGGGCCTGCCCACCCTCCCAGGGAGGAATTCCTTCCTGTAACCCACACTAAAGTCAATCCACCCTCTTCTGTGGGGCTGCTCTGTGGCCTCGTCTGCCACTGAGGAACCCTTTGTGTCTCAGTCTGTAAAAGCTTTGCTGATTTTGTTTCCTTCCATCCTATTCCATACTGATCCTGGTCAATCCAAGTGCCTGGGCTGCCGTGGCTCAGCTCTGGGGTGCTGCTGCCAGGCTGCCTGTGACATTTCACCAGGGGGATGGGTCCCATGCTGCTCAGCACTGGGGACAAACTGGGGCTGTGCTGGGGCAGCCATGGCAGTGCTGCTGTGTGTCTGGGACTCCACAGAGCCCTGGGATGGACACCATTTACAGCCAGCTCCTCCCTTTGTGATATTTCCCTGCTGTTAAATCAGAAAGCTCTGCCTCCTGGCCAGGAAGGAGGGCCAGGCTTGTCAAATACAAGGTAGCTTGTAAGTGTAACACTATTATTTACACTGATATTTTTAGCAGTTTTCTGGTGCATGTTCAGATTTGAAGCCAAGAGTTCTCTGAGTTCGCCTTTCCTTTCCTGCAAATACCCAAGCACACACCTGCCCACACTGAATAAGCAGAGAGGGTTTCTTGTGGTGTCCTCAGCCAGGATTGCCTGGCTGATATGAATGTAGTACACGTGGAGGTCAGGAGATTTTCCCCATGCAGCTCCTTCCATTATCCTGCAGTACAGAACAAACCAGGGCTGCAGACCCTGTTTGCACCCCCTTCCCATCACAGCATTTCACTTGTGCTTAGCAAAATGCTCCCAGATCCTCCTGAGTTGAAGGTGCTATTTAAATGTAAATTATTATTTACAATATCTTATGCTTGATATAAGTTTTGGGGAAGTTTCATCTTTACACTTGTTTGCAGCAGCAAATCCTTTCATAGCTATAATTTATATGCAAAGGTTTTCCCTGTCCTATCACACATTTTCCAATATGTTTTGATGAAGTCTGAATAGTTCAAATTGAGCTCCAGCATTGTGCATTTTATTTATTTCCTATCTCATTTGTATTAAGTTTTGTCATAGGTTAGGGCTTGCTTTTATATTCCAGCAAGAGAGGATATAGAATATGTGATTATTCAAGGTCTTTGTTATTTATATATCCTGCATCCCGTGTGTGCTGCTCTGGTGTCCATGTGAAATGCAGGATTCTATTTTAATTCTCATGACTGTATGTGATCATTAACAGCCACTGCACCCCGTACAAAATAAAAATGCAATTCCAAGAAGTGTGCACATAAATAAATATAAGTGAGCACGTAAAAGAATGAATGAGATAAATTGGTTCTTTTCAAATATCAAACTTATCTTCAGTTTAAGGGAGGCATCCTCTGTGCTGCCTCTGCTCCAAATGGCACTTTAAAAAAAAATTAAACCTAACAATAAAAAAGAATTCATTGCTTTTAATAACATTTTCAGCCATGTGCTGAGGGTGGGCTTCCTTTTGCCATCTTTTTTCCCCTAAGATTGCAATTTTGAAAATAGCAGGAAAGGTCATAACACGTTGAGCGTCGCCTTGCCGTTTCTGTGGCGCTTCTGAATTTCAGTCAGCTCGGGTTTGCGTCTCCAGCCCGTTCCCTTTCCTTCCAGCAGCACTTGGAAGGGCAGCCCTCGCCCCCTTCCGTCCAGACGCTCGTCTGGGGCCTGGATCCACTGCTGTGCTCAGCATCTGCTCCCCATCCTGCCCAGGAGGCAAGGCCAGGGCTCCTCGCGCACGGGATCCATCAGCTCCTGGCAGCTGTCACTACAGCAGCCAAGCACCAGACGCGACACGAAAGCTCCTGCTCGTGTTTCCCTGGGAAATGGGAAGCTCGGCTTCCTCCTGGTTTGGAGATTCCCAGGGTGTGCAGCTCGGCGCAGTGGCACCAGCGCAGAGGGGCTTCGGTGTCCCCGTGCTCTGCTCTGCCGATTTACAGCCACAGCATAAAAACAGCCAAAATTCTGAGGAAAAGCAGGTGACTGCCAGTCCTGCTCAGTTTGGAGACTGAGCTGCTCCAAGCAGTTCCCACTCCTCCTGTCCCTGTTCCTACCTCCAGTCCTTTCCTTGTCACCTGAGTGACCCCAGCCCTCCTCTGCTCCATGGCCCCATGTCCCCTCCACTCTCCCTCAGCCCTCCCTGCAATGCTCAGTAACAATGTGGGGGCTGGGGCAGCTCTTCTGAGGTTAAAATAGAATAGAATATATAGAAATATAGTATAGTTTATTTATATATACATACCAGTTCATTTCACTACTATAAATACATATATATATATATATATATATATATATATATATATAAAATTCTACTAAAATGAAATAGTGAAATCTGCTTTTCTTTGGGGACAACCAAACTGAGGGGAATTGTGTTCTTTTCCACACACACTAATTTTCTGTCTCTTTCTGTGGCACAAAGACATACAAATCTATATATATTTCTATTTAGTTATTAACAATTAAGTTAGAGGAAAAGCAAATGGAAACTCAATACATTTAATGGAAATATTTGGAGTCACTATGTGCTGCGTCTGGACTAAAGCTGGAATCAAAGAGAGCTGTGAAACAAGTTCTTACAAATGCCCCCATCGTGGGTTACAGCAGCAGCAGAGCTTTACATCCTCCCAGGAAAGAGGGAGTCCTGACTGGGGAGCTGATAGGAAGACCAAGCATATTAATCCCCATTTTGGTCATTAGCAATTATTAATTCAGATTCAGCCTGAAATTCAAGGGAGCTTTCATGCTATTGATGTCTTGTGTTGCTCAGCCAGCTGTAATTCTGTGTAACAGCAGAGTTTATCCTCTCTCTGGAAGAGCTGGGCTGTCCCACCTGTGCTGTGCTCTGCTGAGTTTCTGTGTTTGGCTTTCACGGTGTGGTTTCAGTGTGTGCAGCTCTTAGCCCAGAGAGGAGAGCTGGGCTGGTGATGAGTGGGAGCTTCACCCTGAGAGCACTCTGGGGATTGTGCCAAATGCTGAGGCTATGGACAGGACTGCACAGAGTCATGGCCTGCCTTGGGATGGACTTCAAATTCCTTCTGGCTCCACCCCTGCCATGGCAGGGACACCTCCACTGCCCCAGGCTGCTCCCAGCCCTGTCCAGCCTGGCCTGGGACACTGCCAGGGATCCAGGGACTGCTCTGGGAATTCCATCCCAGGGCCTCACACCCTCCCAGGGAACAATTCCCTCCTTATCTCTAATCTCAACCTTCTCTCTGTCCCTTTGAAGCCATTCCCTGTGTCCTGCCCCTCCACCCCTTGGCAATCCTCTCTCTCTCCATCTTTCCTGCAGCTCCTTCAGTCCCTGCAGGGCCACACTGAGCTCACCCCAAAGCTTCTCCTCTCCAGGTGAGCAATCCCAGCTCTCTCAGTCTTTCCTTATCCCGATTCCTTTCTTCCCTCTCTGTGAAAGAGGAATAAAGGGCTTGCACACCTGCCCAGGCCTGTCAGGAGGAGGAATGCCCGGGAGCTGGGGCTGCTTGGCAGGACAATGACAGGGCTGTGTCAGGCAGAGGTGGATTTGTTCCACCCTCCCACGTGAAAGGTGCAGAGTGACTTCCACCCTTCCTGCTACCAACCACAGACTGATCTCTGGCAAAATAAAATAAAATTCTTACAGGAAGGCAATAAAAACACCTTCTCTAACACAGCCTCTTGGGGCTCAAATGTTTGTAGAATACCAGGTTCTTCAAATAATGTAATTACTCCTCAAAAAAAGCCCCCCAAAACACCACCGAATAAAAAAATAATAATAATTTTAAAAGCCTAAAAGATATTCCTCTTCGAGCACAATTTTTGCTCCACCACCAGACAATGAACTCCAGTGCCTGTGAGCAGCCAGTCATCTCTGACAGCGCAGGGCTTCTGCTGTATAAAATACAGTATTTATAATGTTTCTGCAAGTGTCTCTTTGATTGCATTATTCCTTTGTCTGACCTATACTTTCAGATAAAAGTGTTTTGCTTAGAAACTACGTAATAAATCAAGTGTAGGAAACAGACACGTTCCTTTTCTATCAGGGACTAAATGTGAAAAATGGTTTCAAAGAAGCTGAGGGTAAATGATGGAGTTCTGTTACCAGTTTTGCCTTTGCTGAAACAAAGTAAAGGTAATGTACAGGAGGAATATCTCAGGGTCACTGCAGTCATATGTCAAGTGCTAGAATAGTACTTTATTTGGCAAAGAGATCAAAGAAAAGCTTTGTGTTATTTTTCTTCTGTATGCTGAAGAATGGAAGAGGTTTTCTCCCCTTTTATAGTTACTAGAACTGTAGTTTCCCTGATCCGAGATGAGATCACCCACTCCAGGATATGATTACATTTCAGTAGTTAAAAAAAAATTACATAAGTACTAAGCATGATTTGACCTACCTTTCCTGTGTCAGACTGCTGAAATTATTTTACATTTATATAAATCCAAGCTGCTTTGCACCTTTTTGTAGCTAAAATAAATGCTACCCTGGGAGCCAGGGGTCTCATGGTGGACAACTTATTGCATGTTGAATGTGTCACAGTAAATCTGCAAGAGGTTTTAAGCTGAAAAGAGATTTTTTTTCCCTTTAGAAGGCTAGAGGAAAGTAAGGAAATTAATTTTCAAAGTAGAGGAACCAGAAAAATTTCTTTTCATATTCTCTTCTTTTTCTGCAAGCACTGTGCCGAGAGGAAAAAAAAAAAAGTAAAACAAGTTTTAAGTGAAATAACCACTTACTGAAACACTTGCAGAGACAAATCCTGAAGTTATATAGGCTGCAGTGATTCTATTTTTCAAGGCACGCTTTCGAAGGTGTCATGATATACTGTGGTTGTCTTTAATGCTACAGTTAACATATATTAAAGAAATGCTGGTGTCTTCATCCCCTGCACGTGCGTGTTGCTCTCAGACTCTCACCCTCCTGGTGGCTCTGAGCTTCAGGTTTTGCAGATGAATGTGGGGAAGGATTGTTCCTAAAGGAGAAAGTGCAGGATGAGGCTGCCCTGTCCCAACGCCCTTTGGGAAGGACAAGCCCTGTCCCTCCCAAAGCATCCCACACTGCCTGCCGTGCTGGGAGTTTATTTAGCACAGCTGAGGGAAGGAGCATCCCTTAGGAATTATTCACATTGTTCCATACAGCTCCTATCTCGCATCTCTTTCTCTTCTCCCAAAAGCTGATGAAATTAATGAGAAGTGACAAAAGGAAAGGAACTCAGCTAACGATGTGGCTGAGGTCAAGCTTGAGGAATGAGCACAGTGGGTTAAAACACCAACACAGTAATGAAGGTGTGAGCAAATGAACCGTCTAATAAATAATTAACAATTAATTTTCTTCTGTCTTTTATCTATACCTCCTTTTCTTTCCCCTCTACTTTTCTACCTTGTGCTTCTGTTTTGCATTTGCCATGTTCCTGCAATTAATTAAAAAACAAAATCAAAGCACGGGGTTACAAAGTTCCAGTGGTGAAATCCTGCTGGAATGAAAAGTTCTGCTTCTCCGATCCTATTAGTTTGTGCTGGTGTCGAGGGCTGGCTCTGCATATTTTATGGAGCAGTGGATCCCAGCACAGCCCTGCTGCTGCCGAGCTGGGAAGCTTTGTTTTAGAAATCTCCAATGCGATGTAGCCGCAGTTTGTGTCATGTTATATTGTCATATGACAAGACATGAACCAATGTAAGCCAGCGGAATGCAGCACAATGCATTGTATGACTTACACCTTGTCAGGTTTTTTGGCTTCAGAAAGAGCTTTTTTCCCCAAGGTAGTAAGTGATGCTAGAAAAAAATCCCCGTGTTACCTAGGAACTGACAGGTGCCCCTATTTTCTGACTATCCAAATTAAATTTAATCTGGATGTGTTTCCACACAGCAAATCTAAATGTTGCTTTACTTTTTGTCACTTCCCGATTGGAACATTAGTGGCCTGCTAATGTGATTAACTGTTTGCCTCAGGCAGCTCAGGCTGGGCTTTGTCCCACTGGACAACTGATGAGCTCAGCAAAGTTTAAAGCTCCCTGGCTAAGAAGGGATCAGCATCTCAAACCTGTATCCTGGCCAGGGGGGGCTCCAGCCGGGCAGGAGGGAACTGGAGTGTCTCTGCGCTGGCACTGAGCCGGGGAGATGCACACAGGGATTGTCTGGGGCTGTGTCACACTCTGCCTAGCAGCTCATCAGTGCTGGGGGGGATAGGTGTGCAGGTGTCCATGTGTCCAGGTGTGGAGATGTCCATGTGTACCGGTGTACCGGTGTGAAAGTGTGCAGCTGTCCAGGTGTACAGATGTACAGGTGTCCATGTGTTCATGTGTCCTTGTGTCCATGTGTTGGTGTGTCCATGTGTCCATCTGCCCAGGTGTCCATGTGTGGAGATGTCCATGTGTCCATGTGCCCAGGTGTGGAGATGTCCATGTGTCCCTGTGTCCATGTGCCCAGGTGTCCATGTGCCCAGGTGTCCATGTGTCCATGTGCCCAGGTGTCTGTGTGTCCATGTGTCCATGTGTCCATGTGCCCAGGTGTCCATGTGTCCCTGTGTCCATGTGCCCAGGTGTCTGTGTGTCCAGGTGTCCATGTGTCCATGTGTTAATATGTCCAGGTGTCCATGTGTCCATGTGTGGAGATGTCCATGTGTCCCTGTGTCCATGTGTCCATGTGTCCATGTGCCCAGGTGTCCATGTGCCCAGGTGTCTGTGTGTCCAGGTGTCCATGTGTCTATGTGTTAATATGTCCAGGTGTCCATGTGTCCATGTGTGGAGATGTCCATGTGTCCATGTGCCCAGGTGTCCAGGTGGTGTCCAGGTGTCCTTGTGTCCATGTGTCCGTGTGTCCGTGTGTCCATGTGCCCAGGTGTCCATGTGTCCATGTGCCCAGGTGTCTGTGTGTCCAGGTGTCCAGGTGTCCATGTGCCCAGGTGTCTGTGTGTCCAGTTGGTGTCCAGGTGTCCTTGTGTCCATGTGTCCATGTGCCCAGGTGTCCATGTGTCCAGGTGTCCAGGTGGTGTCCAGGTGTCCAGGTAAACATCACATGACACAGCCCACTGCAATAAGTGTTAATTTTCATGGGTAATTGGTGTGTGGGACCGTGTGAATTTAAAAACCAAGTCTTTCCTTTGTGTGTTCCTCAGTTCTGGATGCTTGGTGCCAGCTCCCCTTGCTCCGGGATGGCCCAAAGCCTGCTAAAATCCCAACAATGAATCCTTTCTTGCCCAGAATGCCAAATTCCAGCAGCACCATATGCAGAGCACTCCATATAGCATTGACACCCCTGGCTGGGGGGAGGAGGGGGTGGGAAGTATTATAAAACAAATGGTATCTGCTGCTTTGAGCAGTCACAGGGAAAAATGTTACCCTCAGGTTCAAAAGTTTTCTCTGAGTAATGCTTTCAGCATTACTTCCCCCTCAAGAATTTTTCCAGCCCTTAGGAAATGTTGTCCCACAGAGTTTTGTGCAGTATATTGGGGTGCCAGAGCTAGTGAGAAAGATCCCATGGAATTGCTTGAAGGTTCCACAGTTTTTAAAGGGTTAATGCCAGGACCGTGCGCACTCATTGTGTTCTGACTCTCGCTGTGTTTCCATAGGTAGCAGAAGTACCACACCATGTTCTTCCACCGAAAACCTCCCTTCCTATGTGGGTTTTTCCCCTGGCAGCAGCAATTCCATGGTGTGTGTTACCAGTTAGACTCGTTCCGTCCTGGGTCAGTGTCTTACACAGGGAGAAAGCAGAGTGGTGTATCTCACAGGGAATATAATCAGAAATCACGGAATTATTTACCCTGCACACCTTTTGTCAAGCTGGAATTAGACCAGCACCTAATCCCTGAAAGATTCACAATTTCTTTCTTTTCACCTGGTAAAAGTGAAAACTCAACAAATTCAGTGAGAACATTCGAACTTGTTCATGTGCTGTCTCTGGACTGAGTGCCACGTCCAGTCCAGGGATGGGCACTTCAAACGTCCCTGGGCAGTGCCAAGGCCTGAGCGCCCTTTCCATGGGGAGATTCCTCCTGGTGTTCACCCTGAGCCTCCCCTGGCCCAGCCTGAGGCTGTTCCCTCTCCTCCTGTCCCTGTTCCCGCGGCTGTCCCCTCCTGTCAGGAGCTGTGCAGAGCCACAAGGTCCCCCTGAGCCTCCTTTCCTCCCTTTTCTCTCCTTTCCCAGCTCCCTCAGCCACTCCAGACCCTGCCCAGCTCCGTTCCCTTCCCTGGACACCCCCAGCCCCTCCAGGGCTCTCCTGCAGTGAGTGACCAGAGCTGGACACAGCCCTTGAGGGGTCCCTCACCAGTGCCCAGCACAGAGAGAAAAAAAGATAAAGTGGAAGTTTGTGGAAAATGAAGAATTAGTGCCAGTAAAGGCTAAAATCGTCAGTATTTATCAAAAAGCAGCAGTGCAGCACCAGGAAAACCAGGATGTCGATATTCCTGTGAGGGGGCACTGGCCTGGGAGGTGACCACACTGAAGGTGGAGCACATCTGTGTCTGCCCAGTAAATACCAAATTTTCAGCCACCTTCTCCTGGTCATTCCCGCACTGGAAATGCAGTGCCACTCCAACTCTCCCCTGGCAAAGGCAATTTTAAAACAAAGCAGAACAAAGAAAAATGTGTTCCTGATATAATTATGCCTTCTGCAACTTAAATTCCAGGCACTCAGTTTCATCTCTTACTTAAATGTATCTGTGTATTTTAATAGGAACATTCAGCTATGCTTTTATTAATGCAAAAACATTAAAGCACTATCCCTGAATACTAAAGCCTTAAAGGGCCATTTCAAACAGAACCTGTCATAAAATGTGCTCTCAAGCGTGTCCCCTTTAAGAGATTCAAGAATTAAATGTTCCCGTATGTGAATTTTATTTTGTACAGCACATTTGCTTTATGGCTACAATTAAGTTAGATGTGCCGATAACAATGTCTGCTTTCCATTTTAAATCGCACATTTCAGACACTCTGCATTGTTTTATTATCTAATCCACATGCTTTTAATTGCAATTATGGTCCCTTATGAGTCCCCTGGGAGGGTATGATTGCAATTAAAAATGTAATTTAAATGTTAATTAATTACATTCATTTTCTAAACTGGGAAAATTTCATTTATTATTTTCATGTGTTGTGCACTTATCCTAAATGCGTTACCTTCTAAATGTTTCTTTTTTTTTTCAAATTAAGTGTTATGTTTATAAAACAGGGTGTTTAATACCCTTTAAAATTTTGTTAGGATGTTTATACAAATTATTACTTTAAATTAATTGTTTCCAAGCTCCATGCACAATTTATATGTGTCATGCAAGCCAGGGTAGAGTTGGGGTTTATTTTCAGCTCAAATTACGTTAACATGAGAACCAAAAAAGTTGATCAGCAGTCTGGACTCTTACTGTGGGTATTCTTAGGCACTTTTTGGGGCAGAAGAGGATTTTTTGGGGTGATCTCAATGCCTTTGCTGATTTTCTTCAGCAGGAGCAGTTCAAATCTCCGAGCAGGTTTTGCAACAAGTTTAACAGGCAGGGACAAGGAGCTGCTTAAAGAGAGAAGGCAGAGAAGCAGGAATCTGCTTTCTCAGATAGGACAAAATCTTAAAAATGCCATTTAAAAAAATAGTTATTTCTATTACCTTCCATTTCAATATCAACCTGCAGTCCTGGTGGCTGGGAGAATCTGCTCTTACTTGTGAAAATGGGGGTGTGTAGGGAATCTTGTGACCTTAAGAGCCGAGGATTGAGGAAAAATTATCAGATATATTCCAAATGCTGAGCAGTCAGTGTTGCTGTGTCAGAAACCACCACTATTCCAGTGTTTGGGATAAGAAAAATCCTTGAAATCTTCCCTGCACATGTCTTTGGTCACATCAGCACCTGCAGGAGGGGGCAGGAGTCAGGTCCAAGCAGGAACCAAGTCAGGTACTAAAGGTTTTGAGTCACTGGCTTCTGTAATTAAAAACTGATTAAAGATATCCTGAGCCGTCCTTTTAGCTTTGCAAAATATATTCTCATTACAAATTTGTGGTCAGCTCATTAAAAAAAAAATAGGAAGTGTAATTTATTTTCTCAGAGAGCATCACAGAACAAACCAATTAAGTCAGGAAAATTTGGAATTACGATGTTCTGATAGACGAGCAGCTCCTCTGAAGAGGGAGATGAAGCTAAAGGATACAGCTGAAAGATTTTTATTTTAAATACTGTTGCCAGTGGTAGATGTGCAGACACTCTTGTGGACGAGTTTAAGCATTAAAAAAAGAATCAAGTTCAACTAAACTGAAAAATATCTATTTTTAGATATTTAGAAAAATACCTATTTTTTAGTGCTGCAAGGCTGTCTACGCAGCCTTTTGGATTGATTTAACGAATTGCTTAAGAATTAAAAATGGAAAGTGTTTTCCTGTTTTCTGTTGAATCAGTGCTGAGGGCTGCAGGTTCCTCGCAGGGAATTCCTGGGGAGCAGGTACATGCAGAGGCCCAGCAGGGCACAGAGTGCTGGGTTTGGCTGAGCAGCTCCCAGCCAGGTGCTCACAGCAATTTCACCAGCCCTGGCACGGCTCCGGCTCCCCGCAGAGCCCCGAGTGTCCCCTCGGCACCTCCATCTGGGCTCCCCCGCTTGTGCCGTCTGTGCCCTGCGTGTTTGCCCTGCCTTTAGTGCTCCTCTCCCTGGAAAATGCTGCGAAGGCACTGCAGGTTTTGTGTTCTCAATTGGGGCATTAAAACAGCAAAAGAAAGGGGAGAGCAAAAAATGCAAACAAACAAACAAACAAACAAAAAACCCAAACAAACAAAAAAACTCCCTGCTTTTTCATTTGTGCCATTAATGACAAAGAAATATTGATTCATAACTGGCAGGGAAAGTCTGATTCTGTTTTGCCTCTTTGTATAGAATTTATTTTTTCCGCTGCCCCCACCTCCCCCAAATCACAAATACTCCTGAAGTGATAAAATCCTCTGAGCTTTTTAATTTTCATTGATTTTTAAATGGTCCAAAACCTCTGCCCTCCCAGTAATCCCAGCGACATCCAGGCTGTTGTGAAGTGCTGCAGGACCCCAGACATTCCTCACGTATGGCACTTCAGCCAGATCTTCCCCTCTGCTCTGGGGGCTTCCTTAGACTTGCACAACTCTGGAAGTTCTTGCATCCGTTCGGGATGCTGCAGTTCATTTTGTGATGAGGAGATCAAAACAATTACCTGACTCCTGATAACCCTCATTGACTATCTATTGAGAGAATCAGCTCCTAAATAAATTACTATTGTACTTTTAAAGCTGTGCGTGACATGTCCTACTTACTGCGTGACCTAGATAATTTCCATAAATTAACCTCCTTTACCTTCCATTTCCTCTGCCATCCTGCTGTTACCTTCCCACAACTGCTCCATCACCAGCAAGTCATCCACTGGATGGAGAAGACAGTGATGCTGTGCCGAGTCTTAAAGTGACATTAAGAACTTACCTGCCTAAGTGTTCATTTGCATCTTGCTCACTAGACTTGTCATAGAGCCGGCGAGATAATATATTATGAGATGTGTACTGAATTAGCTGTCAATTGTAGTGAAGCTCTCCCTTAACTGTGTGAGGAGAAAGCTCTTGAATGAGCCTCAATCTTGCCTTTTTTTTCAGCTGAGATGTTTCATTTTAGTCACCCAACCCCAGCCAATTTTATTAAGTCTGCTGTCAGCTGTGACCCCTGCTGAGGACCGGCAGGGCTGAAATAGTTATGCTGCCTGATGTCATTTGTGGCAGCTCCCGATCCCAGTGCTGCTTAGGCTCTGCTCCTGCAGCAGCGGCACAGCCGCGGTGGCAGGGAATTGGAGGGGATAAAAAACCCTCTGTGCTGCACCCTCAGTGCTCTGGGCTGCTGGGAGGGTGGCCATGGACTTTCCGTGGAGAGGTTTGGGGCTGTGTGAGGCTGGGCATGGACTTGCCGTGCAGAGGTTTGGGTGCCCCATGCTTGGCTGTGGGAGGGTGGGCATGGACTTGCCATGGAGAGGTTTGGGGCTGTGTGAGGGTGGGCATGGACTTTCTGTGCAGAGGTTTGGGGCTGTGTGAGGGTGGGCATGGACTTTCTGTGCAGAGGTTTGGGGCTGTGTGAGGGTGGGCATGGACTTTCTGTGCAGAGGTTTGGGGCTGTGTGAGGGTGGGCATGGACGTTCCGTGCAGAGGTTTGGGTGCTCCATGCTGGGCTGTGCGAGGGTGGGCATGGACTGTCCATGGAGAGGTTTGGATGGTCCGTGCTGGGCTGTGCGAGGGTGGGCATGGACTGTCCATGGAGAGGTTTGGATGATCCATGCTGGGCTGTGTGAGGGTAGGCATGGACTTTCCACGGACAGGTTTGGATGGTCCGTGCTGGGCTGTGTGAGGGTGGGCATGGACTTGCCGTGGGGAGGTTTGGGGCTGTGTGAGGGTGGGCATGGACTGTCCATGGAGAGGTCTGGGGCTGTGTGAGAGTGGCCATGGACTGTCCATGGAGAGGTTTGGGGCTGTGTGAGGGTGGCCATGGATTGTCCATGGAGAGGTTTGGGGCTGTGGGAGCAGCTGGGAGCACGGAGACAACCTCAGTGCATTGGGAAAACCAAACTGGTGCGGCAGCACCGGCCTCGTCTGGGCAACGAGTCCCTGCTTGTGCTCATGTAGTCAGAGCTTCTCCCACACCCACGGAGCATCACCTGAGTGGTTCATCACTGGTTTTTCCAGGGATTAGCTCATCTTGGGAATTCCTCTGCTGTGCATGACAAGCAAAAAGAGCAAGGCTGGTTGTCTTCCTTGGGTGCAAGCCCTGCACGTGAGTGGGAGGTGCTGGCACAGGGCAGAGCCCCAGGACAGAACTGCAGCAGGACCAGTCTGCAGCAAACTGGTTTGGATGGAGATGTGCACAGTGACAGCCTCCCTGGGCACCCCTGCCTGTGCCTGGCTGGTGGAATGGGTGCACTGTGTGCTTTAGCTACATCCTGCAGAGAAGGGTAGTGTGAAAAGGGAGAAGATAGAGCTCAAACATGGAAACCCCAATTGTAGCTGCCTGAGATCACAGTGTATTATATTCTTTACACGCCAAAGAAAGTTTAAATCCTGCAACAGTGATACTTTATCGTCAAGGTAACCAGAATAGGTTCACCAACAATTTACGTGGCTCTTAAGTCTATTTACATGCTTGTTTACTTGGCTTTTCTCTCAAAGGAAGAAAGTAGTTACCTTAGCAACTGCCTCCTCCAGGGTGCTCGGGCTGCCGTGCTGGGGAGGAGCCTCCGAGGGGCTCACAGCCCCTGGGCACATCTGCCTGACCCCAGCCCGCCGACTGCTGGCTTTCTGGGCTGCCTTTGGCCTCCCAGAGCAGCATGAGACGTGTCTGTGCCTCCTTGGCTTTGGCAGCGGTGCCAGGACAGTGCCAAGGAAGGCACGGGGAGCAGAAGGTGGCAGGGCTGTGTTGAGAAGGGAGGAGAGGTCAGCTCTGCGGCACCCCAGGGTGGCTGTTGGCCCAGTTTATGTGCCAGTTGTCACCAGAAAGGACCATTGCTCCAGTAGCCAGCCCACCTCTCCCTTGGGATCCCACCTTTCATGGTAGAAGAAGGTTAAATAAATATATAAATCCTACGATGGGGTGTAGGTACACACTGGGGTAAGGAGTCATTAGCTCTGCTTGTAAATTAGGAGAGTTTGCTGCTTCTGTCCCTCATCTGTTCCCGGAGTTTTTTTCCTCATCAGCTCCTGCTCTGCTCAGCAGCATATGGGGAATCAGATGCCACTTGTACTTTTTCCTCCCTTGCTTTTCTTGCCACAGAAGATTACAACCTGAACTGCTGCATGGACAAACTCCCAAAAGTTCAGCAAACTCTGCCACCACTTGGGCTGTGTTTGTGTCTTTGTTGTAACAGTGCTTATGGAGAGTTGCTTCATCAAATACCCTCACTCTATTTGCTCTCTGTTCTCATTTTATTTTAATTTGATAACTGCATAGAGACTTCAGTCTGACTGCGAGGCAGCTCTTATTCTAGAAAATAATTCCATTTCCTTGAATGATCGGGGCCAGATTTTTTGGGGTAGTTACACATCTTGAGAAGAAATCCTAGTAGGATTTTCAAAAGAACGTCAGCAGATTAAAGCCTGATTCTTTTTTAACCTGCTTAAACACTTGTAAAATTGCTGCTAAGACTCTACCTGCACTTCAACCTTCCTACTTACCTTTGAAAACTTAGCCCTTTTTTATCTACATTCTCCCGACTTCCTGTGCTCCATTTCTCAGTTCCATTTCCACTCCTTTTTCCAAAATCCTAATGCAACATCTATCCCCACTCTTGCTGTGCCCTTTAGAGATTTTTAATAATGGGACTTGCATTATTTTCATCTCTTTTAACATTTTTATTCATTATATTACTGCTCCGTACAAACCTAATTTAACTTGCACTTTCTTTGGAGCACAATCCCAACATGCTGTTGTCATCCCAGTTCCTAGAAAACACCTCTGTTGCAGTACCCATTCTGCAATATCGCAACAATTAGTGAATAATATCAATAATAATTGCTTTTTACAGCTTTTTAGCACAGAGATATTTTCCTCCCCTTGAGCCTGAGTGTGAGGCAGACTAATGGCCTGATTTCTACAGCAGAAGACTTATAGACCTGGAGTTTCCAAACCATTTTTCAGCCTCCCCCAGAGAGTGACAGGGATCCTTAAGTCCTGGGAAAGCCTCCAGTCCAGCCTGGCACTGTCCTGACCCAGCACGTCCCTGTGCTCACCCTCTCCATCAATTCCCTGGCTGTTCCCAGAGCTGGGAGCAGCGGGAAGAGGAGCTCCCTCCAGCAGTGCCACCGTGCAGGAGCTCAGGGGCTGATGTGCTCACAAAAATCCCTTACCCAGCCAAGGAGTTGGGTGTCCTGAACAGAGAACTCCAGGAAATCTGCTGACTGGGGTGAAGGGATTATTCTGGTTTGCCCTAATCTGTCCAGCAGTGCTAAAATCAATATTAAACTTGGCCTGTCGCTGTGCCCTGCTCCTGCTGTGAGCACATTCTCCAGGCCACACGAGCGCTCCGAGAGCACTCAGGCTCCGTAGCGCAGCTCCGCCGCGGATCTGGCACTGGCATCTGGTGCCTTTCCACGAGGAAACACCCGGAGCTGAGGGGACATGTGCAGAGCATCCTGTGCCTCCTACCCTGCTTGTCATGTTCTTCATCCAAGGCAAGTCACTCAGCCAAGCAGAAAGCAGCCTAATCCTAGCACAGACTGAAATCTTTCAGAGAGGATCCCTGCAGAATAAAACAGCCACCAGCACTGCATGCAAGAGTAAAACGCTGGAGACAGCCGGGGTTTTTTCCTGAAATTGTGTAGCAGGTTCTCTCCTGTTTCACGCTGCCTCCAGAACAGGAGTGGGTGTGTTTACTTACTTAGGCACTAATGACAGCCAATAATAAAAACCATCTCCCACCCAAAAACTTCAAGGGCTTAGCCAAAGCTATTTAAAAACTGACTCCCACTTTTCAGGATGGCAGGGGGGTGAAGTGAGTGGCCCCAGCTATGGATTTGTTTCTGTGCCCAAACTCCATTAACTGCCAAGCCCCAGAGCCCCTCCTTTCCCATTCCTTATAAGATTTTATTTTAAAAAGGGTTTTCCCTGGGTAGTGTCCCTCTCACTCAGCAATGCATGGCACTTTTTAGGGTACCTTTCAGGAACACTTGGCTGATCTCCAGCTGCTCCCTTACCTTTGTTGCTTTGTTCACACTTTCTCTTCTCTGACTCATTTTCCTTTTGAAGTTTCCAAAGCACCACTGAGCAAATCCAGCCCCTTTGCCAGATCTTTCCCTTTGTAAGCTGGAGCTGGCGATTTGGCACAGAGGGACCCAGCAAAGCTGCACATCGGCTGTGAGACGGGCAGGATTCAGCCGCCGGAGCCTCCCAGTGATTCCCAGCCCGGCCCTGCAGCTCTGCCTGGGGGCTGCATGCTGCAGGATCTTGGAGCCAGTGCTGGATATGGCCTGGGATCTGTTTGGGAGCGAGTTTGCTGGCAGGCTTGCCTTTGGACAGTTGCTTTTGCACCTTGGATTCCCCTGTTTGAACTATTTTTTCTGTTCGCCTTTCCCTCTTTAGGATCATTTTCCAAGGAAGTGGCTGTTTCTGATGCTGCTTCCAAAATGAATGCCAGGGGTCTGTTTATCCAGTGCCAGTGAAAATGCACCTTCCCCTGCAGGTGTGCACAATGCTGTGACCCATTTTCTCTGCATGACAAAGGTTTGAAACCTTTTATACTTCTGTGATGAGCCCAGGACCATTAGTAACCACAAACACTGTCTTTCATAGACCTATTTCCTTGTATGCTTTCCTTTCACTGAGGCTGGAAGGAAAGCCCAGGGATGCCTACTTATGTCTAGAAAGAGCTCAAAAGTAATTATCCTCTTTCTAGTGCCGTGAGTGACCCTGTGGACGATTTCTGTTTCCTTGGTGGCAATTCCAGTCCCTTCTTTGACACTTCCTTGGCTGGACCCACAGTCTGGAGATAACTCCTGTGTGACTTAGTCCCTTCACAAGTCACCTTCATCTCGCCACCCCTTGCTTTTCCTGGCCAAATGGTGTGGAAGAGGAAGAGTGCTCAGTGCTTCCACCAATGGCTCAGGAGAAGTTTCTGTGGCCAGCTGCTGCTGTGCCCTGCCTGACCTTCACCAAGCCATTTGCCTTGGCTCTGGCTCAGTCTCCCCATCTGTAAGGGGATTGGAACATTTGCAGAGCATTTTGGATTGTTATTAATTCTTCATAGAGTCTGTGAAATGTGGTGAGCACCGAGATGCTATAAAAGTACAAAGTATTGTTATTATTGAACTCAGGAGGTGGAAGGAGCTGGCCCACAAGGTGCTTCCTCCATCAGTCCTTCAGTCTTTCTGACCCAACACAGAATTGTCATTCAGATTTTGTAGAGGGTTACTGGGTTTGTTTTAAATAAACCCAAGAGCTGGAGGAGCCCCATGTAAAGGAATGAAGCTGATGACATCTTAAATTTTTCTGATTTCTCTGAGTGTAAAGCAGAATTTCTCCGCACGGCGGTTCCCCGGCAGCTCTGCCAAAGTCACTTGCAATCGGCCCTGTCCTCTTACCCTCCAATAAACAGGAGACACAGGGCCACTATAATGGCTTGACAATACTTGCACACCCTCGGGTTTTGCTGCTCTCATGAAGGGAAAAAAAAAAGAATGTCATGGACAAATGAATGTTGACAGTGGCCATACCAAACAATTCAAGAAAAAATTGCAGTTTTATCCGTATTGCTGCTGCTTTTGTCAATAGTTTAAAGATGGTTCTTATTTCAGAGCAGGTATTGATTGTGTATAGGTTGGGCCCTCGGTTCCATTTGTCATTTCTGATATTATGGCGTGTTATCGTTTAAAGCTGTAATGGGAGAGGTGGCTGAGCTCAAAGCAAGCTGGTTGTCTGAAGCTTTGATAAATGGCTAGATGGTCTTCGTTTCTGCAGCAGTGAGCAGTTGGCTGCTATTTGCTTTACCTTTTATCCAAGAATAACTGTGTGATGGGTTCTGGAAGTGAACAGTATCATTTTGTCAGATGTGGTTCAGAACTAGCCGGGTGGTCCTAGCAAAGCAGCTGAGGGATTTTTAACACCCGACAGGATGTGAGCAAAGGCCCTGGATAAATCTGAAACAATTCTGGCTCCACATGGCTGCTTTGGTCGAAAAGTTCTCAGGGTTGTTTTTTAAGGTGAGAGGACAGGAAGTGCTGGGGGGTGGGGTGGGGAGGGGTGGTGCTCTTAAAAGCACTTCTATTCATATGGAAGGATCCTACCAGAGAGATCAGAAGACAATAGGTGGATTAGATTTCTTTGATGAACTTACAGACTTGCAAATATTTTGCAGATCTAAATGAAAGGTCTGCTTTTCAGCTGCAGTAAATGGCCCCACCCCAGCCTCTGCACACCAGGCTGTACCGTGCTGGGAGTCTGCAGCACTGGGCAGACTGGGAGGTAGCACGCTCTGCATTCTTTCCTTCTTCATCACTGACATTTCCCGAGGTTTTGGTATTGGTTTTATGAAATCATATCTGTTTGTCAAACTCACAGGGCAGGGTTGCTCTGGAGCTGGGTTCCCCTTCACTGGGATCACCAGGAGTGTGGAAATGGCAAATGCTCCCTTTCCCAGTAACAGACAGTGACATGTCCTGGCTTTGCAGAGCCTCTTCTATCGAATTTTGGGTTACAAAACATAAAGGTGATACCTGTGGACGTTTCATGTCCTGATTCCCTTGAGTCAGGCAAGTTGAAGTTAAGATTTGAGTTTAGCCTGGTGCAATACCAAGGTCTGCATAAATCGTCTGTCCCAAGCCAATGTTTATCAGCAAATGTAGGCAGGAGAATGCACTGAAACTCTCCCTGCTTTGGCAGCTCAGCTGTAATAACTCCACACTCATTCCCAGCATGGTTGGATGGGGGGAGTGCTCAGTGCAGTTTTGGAGCTCTCCTCCAGTGTTCTGAATCAGCAGCAAAGAGTCTTTCCGGGCTGGCTCTTGAGCCTTCAGTACCTACCCTTCATTAACCTGATAATCTGTGAGACACTGCTCCTGCTCCTGCTGGACTCGATTGAAACGATAGCTCTTAATCCTGCCACTGGAGCTGAATTGCTCGGACAAGTAGCAGCAGATTGATTCCACCAGTTCTTTTAGAGAAATCACAAAAGGCTGCTCAACCCCCAAAATAGCTCCAGCTCACAGCTCACAGCACTGAGAGCAGGGGAGCTCTGCCTTTGTGTCCATAGGAGAAAAGAAGTTACCTTTTCTGCCATGGAAACAGAAACAAACAGAAGGGTTAGAAGTCACTCCTGCAATTCTTAGTCCTACAAGTAGCACAAAGGTTCACCAAGTCCCTGTTCTCTGGGAGATTTCTGTTAGCTCTCAGCTTGTGATAAACTGTATAATCTGCAGGGAAAGTTGATGTGCATTTGTAGGACTGACAAGATAACGAGGACAACAAGGAAATAGAAAAGAAACCAGTAAGATGTTAAACCTATGCAGAAGATATTGGGTCTCTGTAAAGTGGGAGCCACACTGAACATCCCTCCTCCCTCATGAGCCAAATCCTGGCTTTGGGGGCTCTTTGGGAAGGTTTAGTCAACTCTGGAGCCTCTCTTTGATTGTGCGGGAAAAGCATTGCCAGAGGAAAATTTCTGAGTGTTCAGTTCAGCCCAACAAATGGGCTGTGCTCGTAGTCTGTCAGCATAACATCACCTCAGGAGACCTGGCTCCCCTTTTCTAGCCCAAACAGGATCAGATAATCATCAGTCGTGATGCTTTGTGTAACACCTCACACCTTCTGTTGGGCTGCGTGTGCTTTAAAGGTCACTTTGCACTCTTCACACAAACAGAATGGTTGTGTCCCTGGCCAAAACATCCCTGCTCAAAAATCCGTGCCTCTCTGGGCCCCAAAGATGACTGAATTTCAATGAGGCTTTATTCTTCAAAATGAAAGGTGCTGTCTAACAGTAAAATATTGTTCTATTAAATTCAGCCCATGGCAGATCCACTACTGAGGGCTATTGAGGCAAATAAGAGCAGGGTGATGGCAGTGTGTGGTCATAAAGTTGCAATATTCAAAAATGTAGAAAAAGCAGGTTGTCAGATTTCAATAAAGCAGTGGAAATGAATAGATACATCTCAGAGCCGGTTGCTTCCTAGTGGGATGGAATTTGAATAATAATATCACACTTGAACCAGGCTGGGGCTGGATTAATGGCTGGCAGAGGCTGAGCCCCGGCGTGGTTGGGGCTGCAGCAGCAGCAGCACCACTGGAGGTGTTCTAATGACACCCAGAGCGCTGCTGCTTGTTTGCACACAGGATGGCAACACCAGGCCGGGAGGAAGAGGGGAAATATTGCTTTAAGCTGCAATTTTCAACAAAGAAATCTCGCCATTCCAAACTGTCTAGACCTTTAAAAATAAAAGATGTGCAGTATTTACAATGCTCCTCAGTATTCATGAGGCTTTGCTGCTTGTTGTAAGGCGAGATGAAAACAATACTCAGTAGATTTTCATAAGTGACACGCAACTGTAAGATTGATAGATGATGTGGATTTAATGTATGTGGAGTTCAGCGCCAACATAAAAGCTGTGATGTACCCAAACACGGGGTTTATTAAATCCCTGTTTCCTTAAATGATCATCCAAAGCCTTTCACCACTTTCTTCTACCAGAAAATAAAGGCAAGAAGGTAAGAAAAAGGAGAGGAGGTAAAAGAAAAAAAACCCAACCAAGGGATTCCCCTTAGTTTTGGTAGAGAATTACAATATCGGAACTGAAAGAGACAAATATTTAGACACTCTCTCTGCATAGAGATTAATGTGAGAGCCAGAAATACATGGAATCCACTTAAATTGATGTGATTTAGTTATGAATGGTTAAACATAAGTATTCTCTGTCAAGTGCCAAAACCTATTGTATTAACTCTTCCCTCTCCCCAGCCCTCCTGTGTAGCCTCCAAGCCTGCCAAATTCTTCCTAGAGCACGGGGTCCTCTGTGCTTTGGGGACAGGGGACAGCACAGAACCCCTGGGATGAGTCCACCAGGTGGGTCTGTGCAGCTCCTGTGACCTGCCCAAAGTGGGGGGGGCAAGGCTCAGCAAACTGCAAACTGTGCTCCTTGGGCACATCTGGGGCACTGCAAACTGCCACCTGCCCATCTCTGGCACACCTGGGGCACTGCAAACTGCCACCTGCCCATCTCTGGCACATCTGGGGCACTGCCAGCTGCCCATCTCTGGCACATCTGGGGCACTGCAAACTGCCACCTGCCCATCTCTGGCACACCTGGGGCACTGCAAACTGCCACCTGCCCATCTCTGGCACATCTGGGGCACTGCAAACTGCAAACTGCACTCCTTGGGCACGTCTGGGGCACTGCAGACTGCCAGCTGCCCATCTCGGGCACATCTGGAGGAAGCAGGGCCGGAGCTGTGCCTCACGCAGAGGCAGTGCTCTCCTCGCCCGCCCTCGCTCCTGCCCAGACCTGTGACTGCCCTGCCTAACCTCAGGCGGCGTTTCCCAGGCACCTCTGGAACAGCATTTCCCTCAGTCTGGTTGGTACCAGGGCAGCTCTTTCCCCTCCCATGCCAGCCTGGCCCATCAGCTGCGTTCCTGTGAATCAGGAGTGACTTACGCCATCCCAAATCCTCCCGAAGCTGATCCCTGATTCCTTAATTCCCACAGTCCCTAGGGGTGAACACACACACACACAGACACTCCTTGAGAGCAGCCTGCTAACACTGTGTGCTGTGCCCATACAGCACTCGGTACCAAAGGTGTGTTTGCTTCGTAGGGGAACATCTCGCTTGGTTTCGGGGTCATTTCCTGTGACGGCTGAATGTCTGTCTTCTTTATCACCTCAAGATTTAGCGAAATGATATAATTAGTGTGGTGGTGCTCCTTAACCCAGCCGGCTGCCTTGGAAATCAGGCCACGTTAGCTCAGTTAAAGGAGCAAACTGAAATCTTTCTGCTCTGGCCCAAATGGGACTGTTTTAGGGACTGGAAATCTTGTTGTGTTTAGCCCTGGTGTGAACAGTTACTGTGCAGTGATTAGGGATCGCTTGGATTCTGATTTCCTGTGGTTCTTGGTGGTTTAAAAGGTGAGATGTTGGTGCTGGGCCATGGGAATTGTGAGCAGGAAAGCTGGAGAGGCTGAGCCTCCATACACCTGAGCTCAGTCACTGTCACCTCATCCCCTGGTACTTCTAAACCTGGTACTTTGCAGCTACTCTTGTGTTCCCAAACAAAAATTTGAATTTAAGTTCTTCTCTGCCTCATATCCGACCTAACCCTCCCCGGCACAGCTTCATGCTAATTTTTTTTTTCACTCCAGCAATATATTCTACTGACAAAGCTTTCTCAGGAGCTACTGGCATGTTTTTGTGACACAGATGAAGAATTTTAACCAAAATCTGAGGTTGGGACAGGGGACAGAAGTGGAAGGGAAGGAGGCAATGCATATCCTCTTGAATTTATAAACAAGTTTAAATAAGTGACTGTGTTCTCTCCCCTCTAACTGCTGGTAAATATCTGAGGGAATTGTTTGTAATAGAAATGTTTATTGGAAAAATAAACTTCAGCAAACACTTAAGGAAAACAAATGGCAGATCCAATCAATCTAATTTGACAGCACATTTGCTTTAGAAATTTGAAACTCAGCTCGATTCCATGCAATCCAGGGGAAAAAAACTCCTGCGTACCTGGTCCAAGTGAACCTGCATCAAAATGCTGTTGGCATTAAGAATCATTTGCAGAAAAGATCTTGAATTATGAATACTGTGCTGAAGGAAACTTGTAAATTGTAAATAAGGAGCTGAAAATCATCAAATGATTTTTACGACCTACCTTTTTGGCTTTGCTGCCTGCACAGGAGTGCTCATGTTTGTGAAGTCCTCAGAATTTCTGTACAGATATGTGCACATAAAAATATTCATAATCACCTGAAGTACTGGGAAAGGAGTAGAGAAAAAGGAGAGCTAAGGCCAGGCAAAGGGAAGAATGGGAAATAATATGTGCAAATAAATAAAGGGAATTTATTTTGATTGTTGTGCCTTCTAAAATATGCCCTGTTGTGTCTCCTCAGCTGTTCCTGGAGTTGTTCCCTCTGGTAGAAGCTGCTTTCCCTAACCAACAAAAACCTGCTTAGTGCTGCTTGTCCTCTTTTGTTTTGTTTTTGTAATTGAGTTTTGCCATGTGTGAAATCCCAACATTTTCTCGAAACCGTGAGGATTAAATGCTTGACAAATCGGAAAGATTTGGGAAAGGCACAAGACTTGGAAAAGTTGGGAGTTCATTCCCTGGTGTTTTCTCTCACGTGAGCACATGAACTTGTCACATCTGTGACTTTCTTTTGAAAGGATTAAGCACAGTGGGGAATGAGAATGTCTAGGCCTTTCTCTTCTCTCCATATATTCTTTCCTTTACTGCTGCGTGGCTCTGCATCTCTTTAGTCCCTTGGACACTGATATTTGGGGTTTTGTCTCACTTCTTGTGCAGTATTAAATGTATTGCCCTGTGCCAGCTCTGAAGGGTGAAGGTGATAGCTCTGCTTTTGTTAAGGAAATAATTCAAGTGCTGCTGGTGCTTGCAGATGGGCAGGTCGGGCATCCCTTCGTGCGAGTGGGCATGGGGGGCACCTGAGGCTGAGCTGTGATCTCCTCTTCCTCAGGGAATTCTTCCATCTCTACCATAAATTTGGAAACTCTGGTTGGATGTGCTTCCCTCCCAGCTCCAGCACCTTTGTGTCCCAGACCTATGACCACACAAAAACAATTCCCCTTCCCTAAACTCATCATCCCAGTTCTCCCCAGCAATCCCCGCGTTCCTCCGCGAGGCAGAGATGATAATAATATCCTTGCTTTGTTTTGCCTGCGGAGATTGGCATCTCTGCATCGCACAGGCAGTGCCTGAGCAGCACAGCTCTCACCTTGCCGGGGCGTGGGGCTCTGACAATGAGCTGCAATTAGGAACAGGCACCAGAAAAGCAAATTTGCTGCTGAATAATGAGCAGCGCTCAGTGGGTTTCGTTTCCAGATCAGGGCTGTGCCAAGTGCACATCCCAGAGCTTTCCCCAGCGAGGTAACCTCTCCTGGATGTGGCTGGAACTTTTATTTGTGATTTCCATGAGGCTCCCGGAGCCGTTGCCTGCACTGAGGTGACTACTTGGAGTTCGCTTTTTTAATTAAGGCTCTGTATTGTAACTAGTCAATGTACATTATTGGGAGAATGAATGTCAATGCCAGTGCTTTTTCTTTCTCTCCTTTATCTTTGTCAATGATTCAAAGACATGATTTATGGTTAGTCCCCGTCTTTCAGGATCATCCATCAAGCGCTGGTTTCACTACAGGGCTCCAAGTTGTAAATCATGCAGAAAGGCTGTCACTCATCTCATTTAACCCTTTACACACGGGGATGGAGGAGGCGGGCTCTGCCTCTCACTGCTGCGAGAAAGAGCAATAAAATGGCCATAAAATTGATGAAGTTAGACTAATCTACACAATTAATTGTTCCTTGTAATGCAATAATTATTATGAGGGACAATTAAAAAAACAGGGCATGACTCCACCCTCCAAGTTCATCCTGAGAGCCTGGAGGACTCCAGGGCTCCATAAAATATGTCACTTTTTTGTTTTCCCTTTTGAGCTCCTTTCAGATTTTTTAATGTCCATTACAGACGTGAGCTGAGCTTCTCTTTAGAATCAATCACAGGCTACTTCTGACCATGACCTTGCAGCGACTAAAGAAGGAGTGCAAAAGCCCATTAGCAGCTGCTATTTTCAGCTCGAAATTAACAGTTCTTTTTCTTCTCTCTCCTTTTTCCCACTCCACCCCTCCCTTTTTTTCTTCTTCTTTTTTTTTTTTTTTTTTTTTTCTCTTTTCTTCCTCTTTTTGGACAGGAAGACAGCAAAAAATGAAATGTGTAAGTGGCATGGGAGCCTCCACACTTAGCCTTGTCTCGCAGGCTTGAGGGCTGGTGACAGCTTTGGCCAAGTGGCTGATGACTCCTCCGTGCTGTCCCCTGCCAGCCCTGGCCACCGCTCCAGGTCACATTAAGCACCAACTTCCAGACAATGCCTCCACCTGCTCCCAGCACAAAGCCAGGGAGACTGGCATTAAATAATGAGGTGTCTTTCTTTTTTTATCTTGCCGTTTTATTTATTTATTTTTTGGCTCCAAGTGTCGGAACTTGGTAATGGAGGGTTATTAATGAAAAATATACGTTTGGGGTCTATTTGTTTAGATTCTGCAGTGACTTGATGGCAATTTTAGCCCTGAATTATGTATGGCTCTGTTTTGCCTAGGCAAGCTGATACAAACAACAAATATAGTTAGAAAAAGATATATCAGTAAATAAACTGAAAGGTTGTAAAATATGAATGTTTATCATCCAGACGGTGCCGCTTCTCTTCTTTTTTACATGAACTCTACTTGAGATGGTATTTAGGAGCTTGGGACTTCTTCTATTGCAGCAATCTCTGCAGCTTGTCACAAAAACAAATGACACCAGAGGGAACCTCGTCTTACACTGTATTCTTTTGCATGAACCTCCGTCTTCTTAAGGTGCTCATAATTTAAATTTATATCTTGATTTATTGGAAGATAAGATTCCACCCTTCCTCCCTCTCAGAGCCGTGCTCTTTTAGCCCAGGCTCGTTCCCTGTTGCAGGGCACTGCTCAGCGCTGTGCCCAGCTCGGGTGGGCAGCGAGGGCAGGGCAGCAGGGAAGGAGGATGGATCCTATTCCATCCCCATGGGGAGGAGAGAGCAGCAGGGAAGGAGGATGGAGAGGATGGATCCCATTCCATCCTCATGGGGAGGGCAGAGCAGCAGGGGAAGGAGGATGGAGAGGATGGATCCCATTCCATCTTCGCAGGGTCAGGAGGGCAGCAGGGAAGGAGCATGGAGAGGATGGATCCCATTCCATCTTCGCAGGGTCAGGAGGGCAGCAGGGAAGGAGGATGGAGAGGATGGATCCCATTCCACCCCCATGGGGAGGGCAGAGCAGCAAGGAAGGAGCATGGAGAGGATGGATCCCATTCCATCCCCACGGGGAGCTGCTGCTTCCCCGTCCCTGCTCGGCGCACGGAGCTCATTCCTGCAGTAAAGGATAACACCTGCCACTGCTTTGTGAGCCTTGGCAGCCCTGAATTTGTAAACAGGGCCTTTCTGCATCTCACACACACTGGGGGGGAAACAAAGGATAACTCAATTGTCCGATGGCATCGAGGGAAACTTCTCAGCCTCAATCCAGCAGATCGATTCTATTTTTTAAAATATCATCCATTGCGAGCATCGTGATAAATTAGCACTTGTTTTATTCTGGACTAAAGTCTCATCCCACAGGGATCTCCAAGAATTTCTGCTGCTAAAATATAGCATAGAGGAAATTATAATTTTAGCATCTCTCTGCAGTCTTAATTAAGACTGTTCTTCTGATATAAAGCTGTGGTGTCTAATTACCAGAAAGCTGTCAGAAAGTAACTTTCAAAAAACCTGTGTCAGAAAAGAGTTGGGAGGGCTGGAAATATTTATTGAGTTACAATTTCATGGTGCTGGGAGATTTTTTTTTTTATGTCTAACAGACAACATTACTACTAATTCCTGTCTCTCAGTATTCCACCTCATGAGATAAATTCCAGTTCCAGTCCCTCCTCACCAAACAGTTGCTTTTTGTCCAGGTGACATTTGATAGGTTTTGCTTGAACAAACAGGGGAATATTTCCTACCATTTTTTATCTTCTGCATTCACAAAGTACTTGAAGTTTTCGATTTCAGTGTATTCCACATCTCAAAGCCCAACTCTGGCACAAATGTGCATTTTTCCCTTCAAAAGCAGCAGAAACTCTGAGTGCAAAGCTCTCAGTAAAACTGCAGCAGATCAGGAATCCTCTTGGAGATTCATTCCTAGCTCCTGGATTTTTTTCCTCCTGATCACGTGCCTGAAAAAGGCTCATTTTCAAGCCAAAATTTGCTTTTTTGCTTGGCAAGAGGTGGGCAGAGGCTGTGCTGGCTCAGCCTGGCTGGGAAAGCCCTGGAAGCTCAGCCAGGAGTGGTGACCTCTCCTTCGTGCAGGGAGCAGCCCCGAGCTGAGGGATTCGGTTGTGTTCCCAGCCAAAAGTCGCTTTTCTGCGATTTGCATCAGGTAAAAAAAAACCCTGGGAGAGGTAATATGATGAATGCTGACAGGTACATTTGCTACAATTGATTAAACACTTTTGCCATCCTTAGGATTTTCTCTCCCCGCCTCGTGCCGTGCGGAGAGAGAGGTGTGAGTGACTTTGTCACTGACATTAAACACTTGTATGTACTTGGAGCTGCAAAATGTTATCCCCAGAGTTTGTTTACTCGATCTGTATTTCCAATCAGTGCAGAAGGTTTACTAAAGCAGTTCATTACTGATTTATTTATGATGTATTTAGATAGCAAATATGGTTCTGTCAGCAGTTGCTGGCTAAACAGTGTTGACAGACATTAATAGCATATGGTATAGGAATGGAATTATGATCTTTAAGAGTCTTTGTGTCTCAACATACATTTACAGTTTGCATCTTTTCTTAGGTAGAGAGACAGAGAACTTCCAAACGAGAAAACACTGTTTCTTTTCCTTTTTGTAACCTTTGGGGTTTGCTGGTGGTGACATTAAAATCTTCTGTGCCTGTTTAGCTGTTCAATTTAATGGAAGACAAATTCTCCCAAAGGTTTAATTTATTCTCACAAACTGAAATCACTGCATTCTCACCATGGGAAATGGCCTTAATTTTCCCAGCCTTCAGTATACATCAAGCATATAATTCATTTCTCCCCCCTCAATACTTCGCTCATTAGAAAACAAAGTTTTTGATATTTAAATGTTACATAGTTTAAGTTGAGAAACAGATTTCAGCCCCGTAAAGTGCATTTGCAGACATGATTGCCTCTCTGACAGCAATGGGTTTGTGCAGGGTGGAACAGAAAAACACTTGAATTTTTGACCTTTAATTGTCTGCTTCCTCCAACACCAGCATTTTTACCAATGTCAAGGAGAAAAGGCAAAAAACGAGGCTGCTCATTGAGGAAGGAAGAAAAGGCAGTGGTGAACCCACCTTGGGGCAGTTGATACTGATGGGGGAGACTGAATTGTGCTGGGAAGATGAATTTCATGTGAGAGGTTGTCTCTCAGTCACATGAGCACAAACAAATTGGGAAATAATATAAGAAATCATCTTATCTTTTTTTTTTTTAGATTCATGATAACTGAGGAGGTGAAGTGGGAATTCATTGTTTCATTTCCAAAGTAATGGGCAACACTTTGCCTTCCATAAAATGGAATTAATGCCCCGAAAAAATCTTTGCTGGAATTGACTTGATGACCACAGAGGTCTTTTCCAGCTTAGCTGATTCTCTGATTCTGTGATCTGTAGATGCCCATCACAAAAAAAAAGAAACAGCACCAGCCACAAGAGAAAGCAAAGAAAAACAAATCATTGAGCCAATCCTTCCTCTCCCTAAATCCATTTGCTTCAGAAGAGTTAAACCAGTTTAAATTCAGCCTCTTCTACATGGAAAAGCTAATATATCATTAATATCTGAAAAATCACTAGAAATTAAACCCTTCAGAGTCAGGCTTCTCTCCTCAGTGCATGGAGCTCGATAGACCCCAAGAGTCGGTTGAGACAAGCTGCCCCTCACACTTTTGGCTGCTTTTCCTCCCAGTGAGTGTTTAAAGACTTGTTTGAAAGGGGCAGAGACTAAAACATGGTGAATTCTTAAATAATGGATTAAAAGCACTTTCAGTCTTTCTGAAACTTCTCCCTTTAAACATGTTTTTCTCTCTTTGTTTGTGCAACCCATTTCCAGTCAGTGTGGGGGAACTGAGTGCACAGAAGGAGCAGTGAACTGGCAGTACAATAAAAATAAAATAAAATTCCAAAATTCCCATACAGACTGGTCAAAGTCCAATTGTGCATTGCTGGATATGTACAGCAATTTGCCCACGTAGACAAGGAAAATTGGGAGTTGCTCAAGAAAAACCTTGTGCAGGCATCAGCTCAATCTGTGGCAGGCTTTGCCTTCATTGAAATATTACCATAGACTGATAAACACATTAAAAATGCATATTTTAGGTGTTATTGCTGGTAGAAAGAGAAAGAAAATCAGGCAGAAATGTTTGAAAGGGAAGTATTGTTTGGATTTGAACCTAGTGGATAAACTGAAAGTGTTTAGACAGTCTGTAATGAAGTGTTGTTGGCCTCTGGTCTGTAATAAATGCTTCAATTTTATAGCTCCAAATCAACTTCACCCATAAAATCCTAAGGGACTTTCTCTATTTAGCAAATCGAGTAGGATTTGGTGTCCACAGCCAGTGTATCCTCGTGTGTTGTCAAAGAGCTGTGCAGAACTGCACTTGCACAGCTCCCTCTGATAAAAACAGCATCAATTACAACTTTTGCTTTCACATTATCAGCACTCCGGCCAAAACCTGTGGTAGATAAGGTGCATGAGATTTTTTGTCATGAATAATCAGATTTTTGGTAGCAGAAGGATTTTGCTGGTTTGAATCCAAGCCTCTACAATATTATTGGGTGGATTTCTGTTCAGGAAGTCAAGTTAGTGTGCAAGTTCTTTATTCTGACACTGTGCACTTCCCAGTCTGTTTCTGTGTGATTGCTCCAGGGGCTGATCAAAATCGAAGTGCAAATGCAGTTGGGACATGGATGTAAAGGCAGTGTCCCAAATTCCTGTGATGATTCCTTGTCCCAGCCTCTCCCTGCATCTCTCACAGAGCAAACTGGCCTTTCTCACTGATTCTCTCCAAATGCCCTGACAGTAATCCTGCTCTGCTCATCCTCCTGATTCCCAGGAGAATTTTGAGGGAAAACCTTACAGATTCACATGCTGCTGTCGAGGTTAAAGCCCTGCTCACGTTGAAGGGAACCCTCTCAGACTGAGCTCTGTTCTGCCCTGCTGTGATTGATTTATTTCCTGGTACTTGTACTTCCACTGATCACTTTCTTATTACTTTCCCACTTCCATCCATTTCAGTTTTTCCTCCTTTTCCAGCCATTCCTTACGCCTCCCCTGCCACCTGCTCCCACCTGATGGATTGGCTGCTCAGAGTGTTGATCCTGCCCTGGCATGGGCCCTTCCCCAGGAAATAAATGATGCCACACAGACGTGGAATGATGCCCTAATAAACACCCAGGTCCGTTTGCTCCCCTGCCCAAGTGCAGAGCTGCAGGGATGGTGTCCCAGGTGAATGCTGATGCTGGGAGGCAGTGAAATGGAGGAGGGAGAAGTTAAAACAAAAATGGGCAATTTTGCTTGTTGTGTGGATTTAATCACTTGGAAATCCTGCACTTACACTTGGGATTACTACAACAACAATAAATGTATTTTAATTCTGTAAACATTTTAAAATAGCCTTTTCTTTTTAATGACACTTTTTCCTTTTTCTTTTTCTCTTTTTTTTTTATTTATTTGGACTTGCTGCAGCACCAATCCATTTTTCATTGTCAGTATTCTCAGTAATTTGGTAGAGGTCAGTTTACCTCTGTTGCTTTTGTTTCCGAGTCTGAGTGAGGCTCCAGAAAAAAAAAGGAAAGGGAAAGTAGGAAGAAAAGGAAAAGGAAAAGGAAAAGGAAAAGGAAAAGGAAAAGGAAAAGGAAAAGGAAAAGGAAAAGGAAAAGGAAAAGGAAAAGGAAAAGGAAAAGGAAAAGGAAAAGGAAAAGGAAAAGGAAAAGGAAAAGGAAAAGGAAAAGGAAAAGGAAAAGGAAAAGGAAAAGGAAAGGAAAGGAAAGGAAAGGAAAGGAAAGGAAAGGAAAGGAAAGGAAAGGAAAGGAAAGGAAAGGAAAGGAAAGGAAAGGAAAGGAAAGGAAAGGAAAGGAAAGGAAAGGAAAGGAAAGGAAAGGAAAGGAAAGGAAAGGAAAGGAAAGGAAAGGAAAGGAAAGGAAAGGAAAAAAAGAAAGGAAGTTCATAAAGTTTTGTATAAAGTTTTTTATTCTGTTACAGAGTTGGGCAGTAGAGAGTTGGGTCGCAGCTAATCCACTCTTTCAGCCCTGTCAGGATTCAGAGTGTGGATTTTTGATCACTGGAGTGTTTTGTGAACTCCTGCAGGCCTCAGCCCCAGTTCTGCTGGATATAATAAATGGCTTTTCTGTACCCACTGAGGTCCCTCACCTCAGCACTGGTGACATCATGGTACCTGTGCTGAAGAAGTCGTTTCTGTCACTAATGACCTTTCTGATGATTGGAGTTTTTGACCATAACTCAGAGTTGTTATTTCTCGCTGAGGCTCAGGAAAAGCTGAGCCCGTGCAGCTGCAGCCTCCTGTTGTTGCTGCCTCTTTTTTCATGCTCTGTCCCATATGATAAATGTCAGATGTCACTTAGGACAGGGCAGGAATGCAGACTGAGACTGGGGTGATTATGATCTGTAAATGATCTGTGCACTGGCCCTGGCTCTCAACCCTTCCTTGGATCATTTGAGACCCAATTTAAAAGAACACAGCTTAATATTTGGGTTTCAATCATTTTTCTTTTTTTTTTTCCCTTGAAATTTCCATTATTTTATGAATCTTGATAGATACTTGGAAACTGTATTTATTTTCCATATCAGTTGGAGGCTTTTCCTTGACATGGATTGATTTGTTTTGCACAAGTTCCTTTGCAGAATGAAGCCAACAGTATTAATTTTATTACTGTTAATTATTTAAATTCTTACTATTAAAAGGTCTTTATATCTGCAAGGAACTGTGGGGCAGCATCCAAGATTGGATGAAAAGAGAAAGGAAAATACTGGAGTGTATCAGAACAGGGAGATTTGGTGGGAAAGAAGACTTTTATTCCGTGTTGGTAAAAGATATTGGCAGGGCAGTGCTGGTTGGAGGCAGTAAATAACAAAAGAGCAAATAAATAAATAAAATCAATGAATAATGAAATAACAGTGAATAAACATGCAGTGTGTTTACATTGGTAATTAAGAGTGATAGGAGATGATTCCCCCAAATTTCAGGTAAAACTGGTTGTAGGTTTGTGCTCCCAGAGCCACGTGAGGTTGTGCCTCTCAGAGAGAATATTCCAGGCAGGACCTTAAAAGAAGTTTTTCCATCTTTGGGAGTGATTTCAAAGGATCACAGGCAGATTCTTCTCACAGTTGCTGCAGCCTTGGCACTGCAGCAAGACAGGAAAAGCAGGATCAGACCCTGTGTGCCTCTTCCCGGGCGGAGAAATGTCCAAATACTGTGGAAGCGAATGGATTTTGTACACATCTTGTGTTAAATACTCTGTTGGGTTGTTTGTTTCTGTATCCCTCCTTCTGCAAAGGGACAGAAAATGCCACTCTGGCCCTGCCCATGGCAGGAGGCAAAGCTCTGCTCCAGTGAGACTCCGTTCGTCACCTGTGGCTCTCTCTCCCCACAGCCAGGGCTGAATTTCGCCTCTCGGGTGCTGTGGCTGCACGTCTGAAGGAGATGCTTTGACCTTTCTCATCTCTGGCTGGTGTTGCAAAGATGGAGTGATGTAGAACAGAGATTTTGTGACAGAGTAATAATAAGAAAGGATCTGACTGCCAGTTGCTCATTACTGGATCTCTTTTAAATGCCAGAACCTTCTATGTTTGCCTTCAAACAACACTGAGCACCTAAATCACCATAGTAAACAGATATAGAAAGAGACAGAAAGGTTAAAAGTGTACTCATAATCTCTTGCTTTTCCTCCTAAACATGTTTGATAGCAATATTGTTTCTTAAAAACAATATGACCTCATTTGTAAAGCAATATTCATGCTAAACTAGTCAGCTGTTAAATATACCCAGCGCTGTGCATTATGATGAAGCTAAACCAGAATTTCAATTATTTTCTGGACACATTTAAAATTATAATACTTTACTGGGTTAGTGTTATAGTTCATCCAAATTACTCACAAAGTATCATATCAATCTCGTGCAAGTGCTTATTGCTTACATCTCTGGGAAGTTGGTGGAAGGAAGATGCTGTCGGGGGTAATGACCTTCATGCTGCCTTAGTGCTCTCTGATGGTGATGTGGCCATAAGTGCAGGGAAGCCTCGTGGTCAAAAGTCAATGTTTGCTGGCCATAATATTTGTCACCAAACAAGCAGAGTATTCATTTGGACCTCCATGTGCAGCAGGGTGTTCCTGAAAGGAAAATAAAGAGACAAATCAACCACTTGATGATCTGTGTATTCTTCATTTTACGCCGTGGTTCCGGCAAGGGAAAATTCACACTTCAAAATTATTTGCAGTTTTTTATTGCCTGGAATGCAAGATCAAAACAAAGCAAGCAGATGAGGAAGATAGATTTCATTATACTCCCACTTTCTACTTATGTACCTTATCTAAAGAGATGTTGAGAGAGAAATGATGCTGCAGTGTTTAACCAGCTCTGAGTAACCAGCACAGATTTATGAATATTTCTGGCAAGCTTGGCTTAAAGCAGAGCTTGCTGGGGCTGTGGATCCAAAAGGAAAATCCAAAGGCCCTCTGCTCTTTAGACAAATGTTACAGTAGTGCACTTTTAAAACCATATTAATATTTTCTAAAATAGGTGTCAGTAGAAGGTCCTGAGCAACACTTTATTGCAAGGAGCTTGTCTTTTATGCAGCATCTTCAGCTGTGCAGGAATTCTGAGCTTTAATAAAATCTGGGAGAAGTGCTGCTGGCTTCATCTCTAACCATCACTGGATCACCTGCTGAGTCCCCAGGAAGCTCTGGATTTCCTCTTATACTTACAACTCTTAGCCCAAGAGGGACAAATGTTTAGGAGCTTTCATGAATTGAGTCTTAACTTCTCCTTGAGACTGGGTTCTCTGCTGGATTTAGCCAAGCTGATTTGTTTGGAGTTGGAGAGGCCAAGAAATAAGAAGATTTTCAAAACAGTAATCAAAGAATTTGTCTCTCCCTTTGTGCTATTCGTGCATCAGTTATTAACAGAAACAGCAATTTCCCACCCCAAATACCCAAACCCAACTGCGTGAAGGGCTGGTTCTGCAAGGTCTTTACCCTTTGAGCACAGCAATGAAAAGGAATGTGATTGTGTGGATCTGACTTTAGAATAAACCTTGTGCTTTCACAGGCTGAATTCTCCTCTCTGCCCAAGGGCCTCTCCAGGGCAGGTGTTGGGTGTTGATCTCTGGGGGTTTGTTGCATGTCCTGTGTCCTCCACAGGATCCACGCCAGACCCAACTCTTCCCAAGGAGAACCTGCTGTGGGGAACTGCTGGCCATGAGATAAGCCAAGGAGTCAATAGAAACAAGACAAAGATTTTTTTTTTTTTTTTTTTAGGATAACAAACAAGTGTCCATAAACATAATCCTCATCTTCTTTCTATTTATAATTGTAGTTAATATAAATGTACTTCATTACTGGAGAGCAGTCTTCACGGCCATACAATAGCAAACAAATTCTTCAGCAGCATCTTTAATTATTCATTTGGCTGTACTATATTTTATGCTACTTTTCATAAATGTTAATCTTTATTATTGCCCTACCAGGAAAAAAAAGAAAGGAGGAAAGAAATACCTGTTATTAAATGACCTATCAGGCTGACATGGATAAATGTTGGTAGCTATTTAATTGTTTCCCATCTGCAGTTTTATACAGTTTCTATCAAACTGAAGGGTAATTTTTTTAGTAGCTGCTTATTTTAAATGTACAAAACCCTTGTGTGTAATTCCATTAGCTGCCCTACAGCATTGCAATCTACAGTTTCCCTGAGGCTGTTGTGAAATATTGATGAAATCCTTGCTTTTGTGGCTTCCTCTGATACACTAAACATTTGTCTGATGTTAGTTGAACTTGAATGGATCTGTTCAGAGTTATATCAGTAGTGACTTCAAAGGCTGTAAGGCTGTTACAGTTTTTTTTACAAACTGAAGTTTCAAAGCCTTACCATGTGGTACTTTAAAAAAACAAAGTTCATATCAAATGAACCAAAGTGTTAGCAATACACTGGTAAGACTCATTACAATTTCAATTTCTATAGATATATATTTTTTTGTGATTCTGATTGGTAGCTCATGCCATTGAAAGAAATTTAGATTGGTACTTAGGGCAACCTAGGATAATGAAAGAGGGAAAACATAATTTGAAACTTGGATTTTAAATGAAGTAATCTATAAATTTACAAAGCTACTCTGCTGTTTAAATAGGACAAGAGAAAACAGAAGAAAGGCAAAGAAAGACAAAAGTTTCAGACTTCTGTTTTCATCAGCAAAGTGATTTACACTGGTGCAATTAAAATGACTAATGAGGAAAACATATTTGCTGCTACCGAATCCCTTGAATTTTTCAGGCCATGCTGCATGTTGGAGAGCAGCAATTCCTTTGTGCTGCAGCAGGAACAGAATGGAGCACACAGTGATGGGCTGGGGGTGTGTGCCTGTCTGACCCCTGCCTCAGCTTCACCTGCTGGGCCAGGACTGCAGTCTGGTGGGAGGGTTGGGACGAGGTTGTGACAATGACATTGTCTGTCCCAGGAGTTTGCAGAGAACAACAAATGTTTTTAACAAGAGGCAAATGATTCATGTGAGGAACTGGAACTCCTGGCTCCACACATGGTGGGATCCAAACTGACTGAATCCAGAGCACGGCAGGAATGGCTGAAGCTGCTTTTTATTCAATAATTGACTATGCAAACAATGTTATCCTTAAGGAAAATTACCCAAGAAAAAAACTCCACAATAATTCCATCCCTCCTCTGCTCTCGGCTCAGCAGCTCACATCAGCTCACCTCTCTTTTTGCTTGTGTTGGGTTTTTTTTCTGTTTTATTATTGGTTTTGGGTTTATGGGTCACTCACAAGCAGTTCCCTGCACATGTTCTCCAGCACTGATCATTTGGCTCATAACTGTGCAGGATGAAGTGCAAAGGACATAATCTGTTCTTTCTGTGCTGCTGAGGGCCCCACTGAAACTTGGGGGTATTTTGCCTTCTTAACCAGTAGGAAATTGGATATTTAATAGAAAACTTTATAATACAACTCTAATTAAAGTACAACAAAATGAAAGCCCCAAATTGCTTCATTTCAGCATCGTATATAAATAATAGTTATGGCTTCATGGAATTGCCTTTGTGTGTGGAATTCAGTCAGTGTGGAAGCCACTCTTTTGCTCCTGCAGAAGCCACTTCTGTCCCCCTGCAGTGGATGGAGGTGGGAGCTCCTTCTCCTACTCTGCAAGGAATTCATGGCTTGGTGTCAGCTGCTGTCGCTACTTGAAAAATAAATTTCTAGGCAAAAAAAGGCAAAGGAATATTGGGAAAAACCCCTCCTTCGAGGTGCTGTTGTTTTGAAGATGAAATTCATCACCATGGTGGTGATCCACACTGAGCCACTGCTAACTGAGTGTGGGTGTGATGGTAAATAGTAACAGCAGCAAAAGGTGCAAAAAATGGCCCATTATCCAAAATAATGAACTGGAATCCCAGCAAAGAGGCAACTGAGCATGTTCAGCCTTCTCTGAGGATGTCCAAAACCTTCCTCAGGCTGCACCTGGCTTTGGGACTAAAACCCAATGCCAGGACTCTCAGACCAGGTGACAGAGATGTCCTTTTGTCCCTTCCATCCATCATTCAGAGCCAGGTGCTCTCTGTGCGCTCCAAGGTGAGAGCAGGAACCTCTCCCTGTGTTTTCTCTCCATCTTGGAGAACTTAACAGGAAGTTATTTCTGTGGCACAGAAATTTTCAACATGGCCTTAAAAGCTCTGAAATTCTACAATTCACTCTCTTATGACAAATTTCATATTTTGAGAGTTCTTTCCATGGAACTCCATTGCTTTTCCAGAGTGTCCCATTGGTTTTAATCCCCTTAAATTCCAAAATGTCTTTGATAAAGAGTTATGCAATGGAGCAGGGAATTATTTTTCCTCCAGCTGCCAATTTCTCTCCTCGGTTGATTTTCAGACTGGGATGAAACCGTAGCTCTGAACTCCAACAAAGAGCCAGGTTAAGATTTGTCTTTGGGTGCTTAATGCAGTTCGACATTTTGGAGAAGGAGGAATGAGGAGTGGTCATTATCCATTATCTACTTGGAATCTTTCAGAGAAAGGAACAGCTTCTGCCAAACACAAAAAGATGTCTGAGCTGAAGCCAGACAAGAAGGAAACAAGATCACCTTCTAGCACTGTGAGATTGCTTTGCTGATGATGTTGTTTCAAGGAAAACTGGAATATGTATGGATGAAGAAGTGCAGATGGTGCCATGGGTTTTAGATGGATTAGCAGAGTTGTTCTGGACAATGATTCACTGTCCCTTCTCTTGGCAGAAAATAAATTTTCCAGTCTTGGAAAGCAACATGCATATATATATAGATATATATTAATAAATGTTTCTCTACATGGAAAAAGAGCAAATTTGAGTGAGAATAGTATCTGCTGGTGGAAAAGTTAACAGTCGGAATGACCACTTTTTAAAGAAGCTGTACTGACACTCCACAATTCCTGTCAGGGGTGATGGATACTGTGGGGACAGTCCCAGCTCGGTCAGGGGTGAGGCCTGGCTGCCAGGACTGGGCTCATCCCCCCTGGGGATGCCTCGGTGCTGTCTGCAGGGAAAGGTCACAGCTCTGAGGTGCATGGCAGTGCCTTCAGACCCAGCTTTTGCAGGTGTATTAACTGGAACTGGTTTGTTTTAGCTCCTCTGTGGAAATATTCTAGAAATAGCTCAGAAAATGTCCTCTTTTGAAGAATAAATAATCAGCTGTTTATTGCAGCCCTTGTCCTAGAGAAACAGGTTTCTGAGGTTACCATGAATCCAAACACAAAGACACAGAGGGAAATTAAGAAACCTAATAAATTAGAATTGTATTTGTGATTATTATCCACATAATAGTATTATCCTTACTGATGTCATTATTTGGGCATATGCTGTCTGGAGATCAATCAGCACTAAACCAAAGACTGCGTTTTCATTTAGGAAGCCAAAAATTGCTTCCATTCAATGCTTTGAAGTTCCTGAGTTTTGTCAAATCTTAGCAAAATTTCAGTCTCCCGCTTCTTCAGGACTGCACTTTTCCCATCTCTACATCTTCCTGGGCCTGTTTAATTTTAGTGAGTAAAATTCCCATCTAGGAAAAGGAGGAAGCATTCATCAAGTTCCTGAGTTTGGATTTCTTTCATATAATTTTTTTCTCTGTAACACAGTTACATGTGAGGAACTCAGAGGTTTGGAATGTAAGAATAAGCCTGAGGGAGAGCTGGTGGGAAGAGAACAGGTCACTCAACAATTTATTCCATGGACATCAGTGTGACGTGCAAAATTTATGCTACTTATTACAGACTGCATTTAAAGCATGTGGGTGTACAGATATAAGACACTCTTTACTTCTAAAATAAATAATGCAAAGTCCACTTAAATTAATGTTATTTCTGTTAACCAGCTACATCCCTTCATGTCCAATGAAATCTTACTAAAAAGCCCTGTTGGAAGAACATGTGCATCTCTTGTAGCTGAGGTTGTCTCATAGAACTGGTCTCCACTGTCCTTAAAATGCCCACAGCGATTTAAATCATTTACATAAACAGAAATGCTTTTACAAGGAGGATACTGAAATGTGGTTTTAAAGCCACCCAAAGCCCTAAACCATTAAAAGAGATGTGAGTGATGGTTTGGTGAAATTTTCATGGTGTTTTCTGGTAAATTAGGATCACAGAATCACAGCATCCAGCCCCACCCCTGCCATGGCAGGGGCACCTCCCACTGTCCCAGGCTGCTCCAAGCCCTGTCCAGCCTGGCCTGGGACACTGCCAGGGATCCAGGGACAGCCACAGCCTCTCTGGGGAACTGCGCCAGGGCCTGCCCACCCTCCCAGGGACGGATTTCTTCCCAATATCTGATCTAACCAGTTTGAATCCATTCCCCCTTGTCCTGTCACTGCAGTTCCTGATGAGGAATCCCTCTCTGGCTTCCTTGCAGACCCCCTGGAGATACTGGAACTGCTTACTTCTCCCACTTACTCGAGATTGTGTCAGTATCTTACACAGACACACACAAAAAAAGCCCATATTCCTCAGCACAAGTTGCTCTTCGGTAAAGGTTATAGTAAACATGTCAATGCCTAATTAAGCAGCAAATTTTATCCATATTGTGGGGGATGTGCAGCTGTCTGCTACTTCTGCTTTTCCTAGGGAAGGACAAAGGATCTTGTGAGGAATAAACTACTGTGTGTACCTTCCAAAGGAAAAACAGCTCCTGGTGAAAAACAGGTTAATAATGTTCAAAGAATTGGTGCTGGAATGGAGAATCCAATTTGCAGTGACCAGAGCTGAGGGAATGCTCTTTGTGGTGTGTTTTGTCTTATTCCTTTGTTGGAGCCCCTCGTTTCCTTGTGCTCAGTGTGGTGTGCCTGGCACTGGGACACGTCCTGGAGAGAGGCTGTAGGTCACTGTCCCTCGCCTGGGGACCTTCTGCCACCTCCATGTCCCTGCATTCTCCTTGGCCCTCCAAAAAACACACAGCAAAGGGGAAGTGGTGTCTGGTTATGAGGGAGAAAGGTTTAAGGAGGAGAAAATGTATTGATGTCTGAGAGATGTCTTTGCTGCTGCTCCAGTCTGATCACCTGTTAATGTTTGCTGTGGCCCAGCACACTCCTAAAGGGATTAATTTTTAGCATTTAGCCCTTAACTTTTAATATTCAGTTTCTTTGCTGAAAGCATCTGCTGAAGAGCACAGTGTTCCTCCTACTGTGTGATTATTATTTTATCAGGCTAAAATGATGTGCAGGTCATTTGTTCAGAGCCACCGCTGCCATCTTTGCCTCTGGTTGTGATGCTCTTGGGTACCGTCCCTGGAGAAAGGCAAGCCCAGCTCTGAGCCTGTGTGTGACCTGTGCAGGTCCTAAACCCATGGCAAGGCTTTGGGGACGATGACACTTGGATTTCTTAGCTCCCATCACACAGAGAGACATCATTTCCCTCTTCCTATGCTGCAGCTTCATCCAGGGAATGCTTCCTCTGGTTCTGGTTCATCTCTTTGGCCTGATGGCAAACATGTGTGGGAAGGGGTGAGATCATGCAAATAGGTTGGAAAATTGAAGGCTGTGTCCAGATGGTCATCAGAAAGTAGAAAACTTTCCTCTGGATTTGCTAGAAGGATATCACTGGGTCAGGAGTAACAAATTCAAGGGAGAGAAATGAGCCAGGTTCTTAAAGAGAATAAAATGATTTTTCTCAGATAATGGGAAGGGATTGGATTTTAAATAAATATACTCTTCCAGTAGCAAGTTCATGTCAGTAATTAAATAGTTAATTTGCCAGAGAAAATCCTTCTGGGTTTGTTCTACTTTTCCAGTTTTACAATTAGCTTTGGTCTACCTTTGTCAAATCTTCTGTAACTTCCAAGGGTTCTTGTCCTGAAATTTACGGATTTGTTTTTACTGAAGCACAATTTGCTTTTATGGTACACAGTACATTACTTTTATAAACAAAAGAGTTTCACTTACGCCTATTAACGCTTTCAGATGTTGTATTTTGACATATAAATTATTTGTGTACATTCTAAAGTGCATTTTAGGTGATCAAGTGGCAAAAGGTTGCGGTACCTAGGTGATGCTCTGAACCAGGCAGATTATGGCACTTATTTTTCTTCTGTTCCTTGCTAAATTCCATCCTTTCTCTCACTGAGGCTAAAAACAATTTCATAGAATTGAAGCTTTTAGTATAAACTTTAAATTCTTACATATGAATTTTCCAACCGTCCCATTACAGGACAGTTAGAATTATACTCCCATGACAGGAAAATTATTAACTCGGGATCTCTGGCAGTTATAAAGAATTATGATCATCTGCCAAAAAAATGCAGCAACCTTCACAAAAAGAGAGACATCATTTGGCTTTTTTTCACTTCCAGAACTAACAGGGAATGTAGTTATAGATTAAAACAAAATCGAGTAAAGAAAATACATAGCAAAACTAGAAAGCTCAGACTGTAACATTCTCCTTTAACAGGTTATTTCATCTATTGACATTACATTTCAGGTTATGTCCAAGAGGAAGATTTAAAGGAAGAGGAAGATATAAAGGAGGAGGAAGAAGATGACGACGACAACAACTCAACTGCTCAGCTGCAGGGCAGCAATGACACTGGCACGGATGAGGAACACGAAGTGGGTCCTGAGCAGAAAGGGAACTTTAGTTTCCAGAATTCCCCTGTCAGTCACATATCCAACCAGGACGCAGAGAACGAATCACTACTGAGTGACGGTAGTGACCATGTGGCAGATATCAAAAACATTTGCTCCAGGGAGCCCCAGGAGCCCAAAAGCAGCGCCCATCCCAAAGCCCAGAGCGAAGCACACGATTGCATGGATAAAATGACAGCAGTCTATGCCAACATCCTGTCGGACTCTTACTGGACAGGCTTGGGGCTGGGTTTCAAGTTGTCCAACTCCGAAAAGAGGAGTTGCGACAACAGGAACGGAGGGAACAAAGCTGATTTCGATTGGCACCAGGACGCGCTGTCCAAAAGCTTGCAGCAGAATTTACCTTCCAGGCCTGTCTCCAAGCCCAACCTGTTCAGCTCGGTGCAGCTCTACAGGCAGAGCAGCAAAATGTGCGGGACTGTGTTCACGGGCGCCAGCCGGTTCCGCTGCCGGCAGTGCAGCGCTGCCTATGACACCTTGGTGGAACTCACGGTCCACATGAACGAGACAGGCCACTACCAGGATGACAACCACAAAAAGGACAAGCACAGACCTACCAGCTACTCCAAGCCCCGGAAAAGGGCGTTCCAGGACATGGACAAGGAAGATGCACAAAAAGTTCTGAAGTGTATGTTCTGTGGTGACTCTTTTGATTCCCTTCAAGATCTGAGTGTTCATATGATAAAAACAAAACATTACCAAAAAGTGCCTTTGAAGGAGCCGGTACCAACCATTTCTTCAAAAATGGTCACTCCAGCCAAGAAACGTGTGTTTGATGTGAACAGGCCTTGTTCCCCCGACTCCACGACGGGGTCCTTCTCCGACACCTTCTCTCCTCAGAAGAATGCGAACCTGCAGCTCTCCTCCAACAACCGCTACGGGTACCAGAATGGGGCCAGCTACACCTGGCAGTTCGAGGCCTGCAAATCCCAGATTTTGAAGTGCATGGAATGTGGAAGCTCCCATGATACCCTGCAGCAGCTCACCACCCACATGATGGTCACTGGCCATTTCTTGAAAGTCACAAGTTCGGCTTCAAAGAAAGGAAAGCAACTTGTTCTGGATCCTTTAGCTGTGGAAAAAATGCAATCGCTGTCTGAAGCACCGGCCAATGACAGCCCCATTTCAAAATCAACCAGTAAATCATCTGCAGAATGCATAGGTCCTGCTTCTGAACTTAAAAAAGAAAGTAAAAAAGATAAAGCCGATGATGCAAATAAAGATGAGAAAGCAGTGAAAACTGAAGAGTACGAAGACACTCTTCAGAAACCCCTGGATCCCACAATGAAATACCAGTACCTCCGAGAAGAAGATTTAGAAGATGGTTCCAAGGGTGGTGGGGACATTTTAAAGTCCCTGGAGAACACTGTCACAACAGCCATCAATAAAGCTCAGAACGGAGCTCCCAGCTGGAGTGCCTACCCCAGCATCCATGCAGCTTACCAGCTCTCCGAGGGAGCCAAGCCGTCCCTGCCTGTGGGGTCCCAGGTGCTCCAAATCCGGCCAACCATGACCAACAAACTGAGGCCCATAGCGCCCAAGTGGAAGGTGATGCCTCTGGTCCCTATCTCAGCAAACGTGAGCCAGTGCACTCAAGTGAAGAAGGAGGCTGAGGACAAGGAGGAGGTGCAGAAGGACTTTGCTAAAGAGGGCGTCCAAGCCGAGCCAGCCTCGCTCAGCCAGAGCGAGAGGGAGCCTCTCCTCAAAGCTGAAGCCTCTGTGGAGCCAAAAAAGACAGAACCGTGCCCCTTGAAAGAAGAAGACAAAATTAAAGAGGACAGTGGAAAAGAAAAGCCGGTCCTCAAGGAGCCACCAGCAGCTTCTCTCAGTAATGGCTGTGCTGCTGCCAACCATTCCTCAGAGCTGCCCTGCGTGAACCCCCTGAGCGCGCTGCAGTCGGTCCTGAACAATCACTTGGGCAAAGCCACAGAGCCCTTGCAGCCTCAATCCAACTGCAGCCCCAGCTCTAGCACAATCTCCATGTTCCACAAACCCAACCTAAATATGGTGGAGAAGCCAGTTTTGTCTCCTGCTCCAACCCCACCAAAGCCTGCAAGTGTATCCAGGCACTACTTGTTTGAAAACAATGATCAGCCTATTGACCTGACCAAATCCAAAGGCAAGAAAGCTGAGTCAGCTCAAGCACAATCTTGTACTTCTCCGCCTCAAAAGCATGCTCTGTCTGACATCGCCGACATGGTCAAAGTTCTTCCCAAAGCTACAACACCAAAACCTGCTGCATCCTCAAGGATCCCGTCCATGAAGTTGGAAATAGATGTCCGACGCTTCGAGGATGTCTCCACAGAAGTCTCCACTCTGCATAAAAGGAAGGGCAGACAGTCAAACTGGAACCCTCAACATCTGCTCATTTTGCAAGCTCAGTTTGCTTCCAGCCTCTTCCAGACATCTGAAGGTAAATATTTATTATCAGATCTAGGCCCACAAGAGCGCATGCAGATTTCCAAATTCACTGGACTGTCGATGACCACCATCAGCCACTGGTTGGCAAATGTCAAGTATCAACTTAGGAAAACCGGAGGAACAAAGTTTTTGAAAAACATGGACAAAGGACATCCAGTCTTTTATTGCAGCGACTGTGCGTCTCAGTTCCGAACCCCCTCTACTTACATTAGCCACTTAGAATCCCACCTAGGTTTCCAAATGAAAGACATGAACAGGCTGGCTGTGGAGCAGCAAACCAAGGTAGAGCAAGAAATCTCCAGAGTTTCAGTTCAAAGATCTCCTGAAACAATAGCTGGAGAAGAGGACACAGACTCTAAGTTCAAATGTAAGTTGTGCTGTCGGACATTTGCGAGCAAACATGCAGTAAAACTTCATCTAAGCAAAACACACAGCAAGTCACCAGAACACCATTCACAATTTGTAGCAGAAGTGGATGAAGAATAACTCTTAAGGTATGCATGCTCTATAGTGAGTTTTCATTTCAGCATTTCCAGGAGGCTCCGGCAGGCTCCGTGCTCTGGTAAAAGTAGGGAAACAGTATAAAATGCATCGTGTATCCTGCGCCGCTCCTCTCGCATGTACACATCCATTTTATAGCGTTTTCAGGAAGAGAGCTTGGTCAATGCAAACCACACTGCCCTAGAGAGAAATGTTGCTGCTTATTATTATTATTATTTGCAAAATAGCCGTTTGCCCATTTCTCTTGTTCCTGAGAATAAATCATTTCACATCCACCGCACATCTGTGTGGAATGCAAGAACTAAGTGCTACTCTTTGCAGGGAGAATGGAAAAAAGCAGATAAAGAGCACTGAAACCCGAAAGGTTATTACCTGTTCAGTGCTAGCACACCAATAAATCTGATTTGGATGGGGGAAAAGGAGACAATTCAAAAATCAAATTAGCAAAATCTCAATTATTCCAAGTCTCTCATAATCTCAAACACAGCCTCGAGAATCTACAAATAACTATGAAAAGTTCCTATCTAGAAGTTTAGTTATTCTTCGGTTGATATTTGGATGTTCAGTTTTGTAAAATATTTTAATATTTTACACTTACTTAAACACTTGCTACTGTGAGTGGCCTTTTTTGTCACATCATTTTAACCTCTCTCTCCATCATTCCTTTTTTAATCTTTAAGATGTTTGATTATATTTTGCTTCGTGTTGGTGGAAGTCAATCCATAAACATCACTGACTTCAGTGCAAGTTCTCCTATAACCTGGGGGAGTTAATGCTTAACTGAGATTTTTTTACAAGCTTGATATTTCCAAGACCTGTTAGTAGGATACTGCTGCGTTAGTGTTGCTATTTTTTTGCTTCAAGATACACCAGTTGCCACAACCAATGTTTATAACATGTAATGTAATATTCAGATGCCACACCATTTTTGCATTTTTAATTTTACTTGATTCACAAACTTGAATATTCTTGATTTAAATAAATATGCAGAACATCAACTAAAAGTCCAAATAGAAGTTTTTTGTTCTAACCAGTTTTTTTCCAGGAGGGCTCTGTTTAGTTGTTCCCAGCAATTTGTCCAGCAGACTCAGGCTCTGCTTGTTGTTCACAGAACAATTGTGTGCAGATCCAGGTTATCTCCAGTGTGTTCATTACTTGAATAACATTCCGAAAATGAACTCATCCGACGGTCAAAATTAACGATGTGCTGTGAGTTGTCACCGATGCCACCTGCCTTGGTGGCCATCCTCTGGCTGACAGAGGGGACAGGGGCTCAATCCCCATTTGTGGGAAGATTTCCCATTTGTTTGCTGCAAATATTCATGAAGCTTTAGGAAACACTTTCTGTGGACAGAGCCAGCACGAGGGCTCTGCGTCACTTAAGCTCCATTAAAAAGGCCACTTTTGAATAATTTAAACCACTAATCAAGGGTTACTTTGGGCTGGGTAATGTAAGCTATTGCCATGGAGTATAACGTCAGTGTTCAAGTGCAGTGAAATTTAAGTTTTGCATACATCTTGGACGTGCTGTCTGCATCGGAGGAGATTTATGCTTCCTGTATATTTTAGGCAGCAAAATTCCATCTCACTCAAAAGGAGATTGTTTTCTAAATAGGGCTAATACCCTTAAGTATCTATTTTGGCATTTTAACCCAACATTAGGACTCGACAAATAAATGGTTCTTGTTTACCTGGCCGTTCCAAATCAACATCCCTGAGAGCTGTGCAGGAATAAACATCCCTTGCTTTGCTTCCTTCCCCACCAGCTAATGATTATTAAGACTCTGCCATTCATCGTTTTCACACAAGAGATATTAGAGCAAACCAATAATTTGGGGACTATCAAACAAAAGCTATCTGCCAGATATATTAATACAACAGTTATTTTGGCACATTCATGGCTTAATGCGTGACAAATGTTTCAGATTTGGTCTTAAAAGCACCATGTTATTACTCAGAGGCAAACCAAACACCCACCTTTATAAACACGTTACTGTTGCCGAGGGTTGGAGGAACAAATACAAAGGGGGGGAAAAAATCTCCAAGGGGAAAAAAAAAAAGTGGCTTCTGCATTGTAAAAACCTGCACAGAGACATATTATTCAGGTGATGTGTAACTACATAAATAAGGGACTGTCCTTCCTGCCTCTGGATCCCGAGAAATTGCTGTCCTCGTAATACTCATCCATTTCTAATTTATATCAAGATGCAGGTTGTATCTTACCTTTGAAAAAATATATTTAAATTGCAATGACAGAGTGATAGCACTGTTATCTGGAGCTATAATTTCAGTTGGTATGCATGATAGCACAAATTGTCTGAAATGATGGGGTATTTGGGATGGCATTGTAAAGATTTTATTACAGTTTCGGAGCCGAAAGCTTCCCGAAGTTCTGTCTAGGTTGGGAGTGGGGAGGCCAGAGTTTATTCATATGGATTCTTCAGAAATCTGCAAGGAGACGAAATCAAATAACAGGGATTTTCAGGGTTTACTTACTCTTACCATGTTATTTTTAAGATCTAGTATACATTTGAATAATAACATAGGAGAGTGGAGTATTTAGGAAGGAGAAATATAAAGCTGAGATCCTTAAAACACACACATGCATTTGTGTTTCCTTCTTTCAGGCAATATTGTAGTGAAATAGACATAAAAGTAGAGACTATAGATTGAAATAAATGGAAATAAAACAGTGGAAAGAGTACTTGAAGTATAGAAATACATAAAGTACTTTATATTTCAATGGCATTTACTAGTAGAGGTTATATTGTCAAATGTTAGCTATCATTAAAAATATAAATGAATAATCTGGGTTAGTACCGTAGAAAAATGTGTTATGGATATGGATTTATTTTTAAGACCTCTATGAGGCTGTTTATAAGAAATTTGCTATAAATTCTTCTTAAATGTAAAGATATATATATCTCTTTTATATTCATCTTTGGTGTTTTCTTGAATTCTTCTAAGTGATATGGGCTTAGTAATATAAAGTAAGATTATGTGTAATATACAACAATCAGACATCTCTATTCTCTTTCATTTAACCCACTTCAAATTTATTTTTATTGCTATTCTTCATAGAAAACCCATGAACATTAGGAAACATGGCTTTAATTAGGAGTAATTTGTATGTTGACTTGTACCTTGAAGAACATTTGTTCATTTCTTCAACTGAATTAGAATTTTTATGTTGTTCTGAGGAAAAAGGCACGGCAGAATTTTATTTCTCACTTTAGAGCCAGGTAAGGTTGGCTTGGAATTGGTCGCTAACAGAGGCTCTCTGTGGCCTTAGCTACAACTTTTGATAGAAATAAGTCTCGATAAAGTCAAATTAACCAACTTAACTGGGGAGATTTCAGTTTCAAAGGACCCTGATAAGCGAACAGGCAGCTACCTGAGATGAACTAATTTGAAAGTAAGGCTGCTGCAAAACAAAAAAAAAAATGAGTCATAATGATAAACAGTTTTTCTCTCTGTTTCCTCCTTTGTCTTTTTTTAACCATCAAGTTTAAAGCTTCTACAGTGCTTTTTTTCTACTTTATAGGAGACAACTGACATTCTGTGGTAAATGGAAGAAAGAGCAGAGCAGAACTGAAAATCCTCTAATGCACTGACACTAACTTGCCCTCTATTGTTGAAAATGAGCAGGCAATCATGATTGTTCATCAAATGGCTCCTAATGCAGTTAAAGCATTCAGCTATAATTTCTCCTTGCATTTATAATTACTGTCATAGACTGCACACCTCAGTGAGCAGATTAAAGCTATAAACTATTTAGCCGTAGCTTTAAGATGAGGAACTTGATTTGTCTGGCAGCAGTTATTTGTTAGAGAGCTTGACACTTCACATAAAAATGACTCAACTTGATGAAGAACAATGCAGTTTAAGCAATGCAGCGATTTTAAATCAGTCATTATACCACGCCCTGTAAGAATTGCAAAGCAATTTGTTAAATGATATATAGGACACGTAGATAACTGTATGTGTTAAGTATACCAAAATAGAAGATTTTTTTCTTCTCTGGATTTTATTTTCTCATTCCTCTGAAGCAGTAGGAGCTGCTCTGATCATGTCCCTCTCTTAGCCAATATGGCAGTTGCATGGTCAAGGACAATTGTGTGAATTAGTGGTCCAAAATTCTGTTTTAGAGAATTTAGCTTGCTCTTCAACTTTCATTTCTCCTTAGCAACAAATAGGAAAAGCTGAGAGACTCTTTCAGGAGAATGAGACATGCTGGGATGTAGCTGCCTGCAGTGGTGTCACCACAATTTTGTAAGCAGAATTTACCAGCAAAACCAAGGGATCTGTTCTCCATGTCACCAGCCAGAAAAAGAGGGTTCAGCACATGGAAGTCTTGATTATTCCATTCGAATGGGACTTTTCTGACAATGACTTTTTGGAAAATGAGGGCTTCTCAATGAGAAGAAAAAATCTGTGGGGAAATTCCATTTAAAAGTAGATTTTTTGTTGGGATAAACAGTGTAAAATTGGTGAGCACCATGAAGGAGAGGAGACAGACATAGGAAAAGAAATAGCTTGGCATTTCTGCTGAAGCAAAATCTTCAGCAAGGAAATACTTCCACCCCATCACTCCTCCCTCAAAACAGTCCTGTTCTGGTGAAGCCCCAGTTCCCCTAACCCTTTGAAATTTATCACTATTTCACTGAAGTGCTAGATCCAGATTTTTTTTTTTTTAATTTAACATTTTTAAATCTTCAGAATTTTCCTGGATACTATTTTTTCACACTAGCCATCATCCTTGTAAACCCAATAATCGTGTGTTCTTGGCTTCCCTGAGAGCAGGGTCAGGCCAGATGATCCATCAGACTGTGTGAGCACCGATGGATCAGTGCAGATTTCCTGGCTTTTTATGAATTCTGCAGGTTGCTATTAAGATCAGTATTACTTAACATTGCATTAGAGCTTCCAGCCCTCATTGTTCCTGGGCTCTGTACAAACACATTGTGTGTGGCACTTCCGAGGCAGGAGCTCCTCAGCTCACAAAGAAACAGCAACTTTCGAGCAGATTTTAACTGACCTTGAGCAGTACCTGCCTCCTCCAGCATTCAGTATTCATAAGGACATCAAAATCTTGCCTTCTCCTTGCTGTGCCTGATATTATTAAGTGCTACAGCCTTCATAATCTATAGCAGAACATTTTTAGCCGGTGAGATTTCAAAGGAAGGGTACCTGAGTCTTGTTTATGCATTTTACACCTCAGCAATCAAATCATGAGGATCAATAACAAAAGGAAAAGATGAGAGCAGTATCCAGCCCTCCAAAGCACCTTTCAATAAAAATAATGTAATTTAGCAGTATGATCACTCAGTGCAAATATGATGGAGCACAGATGGAAAATGAGGAAAATTATAGATATAGCTTTATGGGAGGAGGAAAGGAGGAAGAGATTTTTCACTATTTATTGGGATAATGAACAGATAATTCATGATTATTAAGCTGTAGTCTTCAGGCCTCACTCTGCCGTCTCTCCCCATCTCAGTTTGGAGCTGGGTGTGTTTGCACATCCAGGCAGGAGGAGGGATCAGCCCTTTGCACTGAATTCCACAGAAATCCAACAGGACTTGCACCAGGGCAGCTCCAGCCCCGGACTGTCCCTGCCAGAGGAGGAATGGGGTGGGACACAGCACCCAGCATGGAACTCATGGCTTCCATGGGACGGTGGCTCTTCTCCAAAAGCATCTCACACCCTGGGTCTGGGGTGACATGAAAACACCACACCAGGCGGCAAAACCCCAGCCCTGGGAGAGCCACGGGGGCTGATCCCCATCCTGCTGATCCCCATCCAGCTGATCCCCATCCTGCTGATCCCCATCCTGCTGATCCCCATCCTGCTGATCCCCATCCTGTTGATCCCCATCCTGCTGATCCCCACCCTGTTGATCCTCATCCTCGTGATCCCCATCCTGCTGATCCCCATCCTGCTGATCCCCATCCTGCTGATCCCCATCTTCCTGATCTCCATCCTGCTGATCTCCATCCTGCTGATCCCCATCTTCCTGATCCCCATCCTGCTGATCCCCATCCTGCTGACCCTGTGCCTGGAGAATGGCATTTCCATGAGAGCAGGAGCTGGCCAAGCTCTCGAAGGTGTGAGAGGTTTCCTGAGAGGGATCCTGCTTTGTTGGCTCTGTTCTCAGGGGATGAACAGCTGGGCTGGCTGTGGGAATGGCAAATCCCAGAAACCCAAGAGGAGCACACCCCGGGAATGGCTGCAGCGGAGGGAAGGAGGGACGCACTTGTCCACTGTAGTAAATTTACACAATCCCTTTATTAAAACCAAGCAGTCCCTCCTCCCCTCCAAAATCCCTCCCTGCCAGCACTCAGCTCTTCTGGCAGGGGTCAGCACATGCAGAGTGGGGGAGGGAGCCATGGGGAGTGGAGGAGGTTGTCATGTCTAATGAATACCCTGAATGTATCGAGATATATATTTTTTTCATTTCAGAAAAGGTTCCATTAAGAGGGAGACAGCCCTAACATGTGCTTTGGCCCCTCATCAGATTTATGAGTATTTGCTCTGCTCTTTAATAGGAAACTCTGCAGCAACTGCCACCTTGCCTGCTCTCCCTGAGATACACAGTGGCTTCTCGGGGAAATGCACTTCATTATTAATGTGAATTTGTACGTTTTTATGACACTGCTTGGGGGAAGGGGCAGGCAGAGATTTCCTGGTGATATATGCTCATTTCTAACCATTTATTGTCCCAGACAATCGAAGAACAATGATAAACATTGTTACAGAAAGCGGAGGGTGCCGCAGTGACATTTTTGAAAGGAAAGGAGAGGTGGCTGGAGTGGCTTTGATGTGGTTGTTCCCCTCACTCCACCTCTTCAGCAGCACAGAGGTGTCTGTGCAGGGCAGTTCTGCCTCCCCTCACCAGCCCTTCCTCAGGCCAGCCAAGAACCAAATATTGTGATATTCCACAGCAGAGGGGATGTGCAAGAAGGAGAAGGAGTCCATCCTTTGGGAAGCCTGAACTGCAGAGGACCCCAGGCCTGAGTGAGCAGATGTCACTGCACTCTGCAGACTGGAGTGAGTTTGCCCTCCCCTCTTGGAGAGCTGTTGGAACTCCAGTGTGAAACTGCTGTTTTCAGTCATTTCATGCAAACTCACAGACACTGCCCATCTCTGACCCCCGAGTTCATACCCCAAACCACACAGGTGACCTGGGGTGTCTCTCCCAGCCCATGTCAGTGGTGCCCTGGTACCACATCAGTATCTCCATCCAGCTCCACCTCGCCACTTCTCTTTTCTTCAAACCCAAGGCTGGGGGAACCTTCCTGCCCCATTCCCCGAGCGCCTTTGGCACTCTTCATTCCATCTCTGCTCTCAGTGCTCCCAGCCCAGCAGTGGCTACACCACCCCAGTTATTTTGGGGGGCCCAGCCAGCTGCTGGCACTGATCACCGCTGGAATTGCATCCTCATGGCTGCCAGCTTTCCTTACAGAGCTGTTAAAAACACTCACCTTGCCTTTTCCCACCTCTTCATCTGCATCCCAAGGGACACCACGGGAGAAGATTCCCTCTGGGATATGACCGTGGTTCTGTTCATGTGAGGTGAACTCTGCTCTTCCACCAGAGAAGGGCACACTCAGAACTTCTTTGAGCTGCTCAGGTCAGGATCAGCTTCGGTGGAGCTCACCCTGCACTGGACAGGCAGACAGGCTGTGGGTGGGCTCCCAGTCCAGCAGCTCACATCCCTCCCTAATTCCATAGAGCCCTCATCTGTTGGCCTTGGTGTTTTTATGGTGCAAGACCCAGGTTTGTCATCCATGGAAAAAACGATGAGGGAGGTAATTCTGTTTATTTGATCGGCGTTTTTTAAAACATAGTCAGTACTCCCAGGAATTATGTGTTGGCCTCCTGTAAATCACAAAAAAAAAAAACTCCGGGTATTTTTCTGAAGATTAGGGTGAAAGTTCCTACATTCATATTTCACGTCTGGAAAAAAATATCAACAAGAGTGATAAGTATAGCCAGCATGAGTGTAAAAGCACACCCTGTCATTTGTTTTCCATGTGCCATATGTTTTCTGAATCCTGCACCTCCCACATACAAATCTCATGCAATAATGTGGGGTGCACACATTACTCAGGATTATTTAGTTAAGCCCTGCCTGTGTGGAGGGAATTCACTCGGAGAAAGTCAAGCCACTGTGCTTTGTTTTGCTTTTTTTGCTTATTCTGGATTCATAGAGTAGAAAATTAAAGATCCCACTGTGCCAGGCGTCATGTCATTTGGTTTTAATTTAATTCATCTCTTCGATTCTCCCTGTTTCTCCTTTTCTTTGAGTATCATCAGTAGGTGGTCCAAGCATCAACCAGAAGATTTACTGGCAAGACTAAATGTATGAATGCTATGAACACATTGTTTTTCCGATATGATTTAATGACCTTTTTGGCATTCCCATGGCTGTTGAAATCTTCCATAATAACTCCCTTTGGCAGTCAGAGCTCCTGTTGATCAGGTGAAAGCTGATGCAAATGTCAAATGTCAATAAATTTGTAATCCATAAAAGTAATATTTGATGCTGGAGCGAGACCATTAACCAAAGTGCAGCAGGGGACAGCGAGGGTAGGAGCTGCACCTCGCTGTGAACAGACAGCAGGCAGGACAGGAATGCCACCTCCCAAACCCCAGCCAAGCTCTGCTCCCTCTCCATGCTCCCTGAATTTTGAGTCGCTGAGCTTTGCCAAAAGAGAGGTTTATGGCTTGCGTTTGGCAGAGCGAGTCAGGTGATGCAGGTTCTGTCCCTTGTTCTGCTTTTGCCTCATTGTGGGAGGCTGGGGTTTGACTTCTCTGTTTCTAAAGGAGCTCTTCATCTCTCAGAGGTTTCGGAGTTTGATCCTGGAAATGATTAGTTATGCGAGATATTCCAGTAAATTAGCAAGACCACTTACATAACTCAGGTGTTGCAGGAATGAGTCATGACTCATTTATAGTTTTAAGATGCTTGGAAAGGATGAGCCACGTGTGAAGCCTGATTTTATATACAATAAAGACATGAGAACAATCACATCATTTCCCAGGAGATTTCCTTAAGGACCCTCCACTTTGACCTTTGGCTCTGAACAGCTCCAGTTTGTTTGACATTGAAAAAAAGAAAATGTGTGAACACAGTGCCACGAGCATTTGCACTTTGAACATGCTGGGGCGGAACACAACTGAACTGGAAAAGGCTGCAACAGCTAATGTACTGGGAAAATAGAACAGAGGCATTTACTTAATAACTCAACTAATTCCTTTAGCTCACCTTGTAGAGATTTAACCTTTGAATGAGAGAGTCCCTAGTTCAAAATCCCATGTCTCCTGTGTCCTCGTGTTAATTTTTAAATTATATATCATTGTTGAGAGGCCCTTGTGTTGAGCATTACAGGCTATTTTTCATGTCTAAAATGGGGAATTATAACTGAACATTAGCTGCTGGCTATAAATCACACGGAACAAAGTGGCATCTGCATCTACTCGGTAACAAGAGTGGGAGAATTCTAACTTACTTAAAATGAGACAAGAGCGAGGACACAAATGTGGTAGCAGAGATAATTGTGACTTGGGAAAACGAATGGTCCCTCCAACTGTGCCACACTCACTCAGCTGCCCACAGCCAGGGCTGGAAGTGCACAGGCACAGCAGTGCCCGCAGCTCCTCTCCCCGGGATGTGTTTTTATTCCCATTGTAGCTCCAGCCCAGGCAAGGAGGAGGCAGCACGAGGCTCTGAGCAGGGCAATTGTGGAGGCTGGGCAGGGGCTGACCAGCTCCTCCTCTGCTGCTCAGCTCACAGGGCTCACCCTGCTGCTCCTGTGCTGCTCTGAACCGCCCACTGATAATCTGGTGCTATCTTAAAAGACAACAAAATAAGCTGAGCACGGCCTCATTCTTGCACTTGTCTCTGTTGGCCCTTTTTTTCCTTTTTTTTTTTCCTAGTTCTTTCACTCTTTAGAAAGCTTCCAAGCTCTCTTGTGTCCTCACTAAGATAAGCAAGATCTCCCTGGTGCCCTGTGTCCCTGGAAATTCTTTGGTGCCTTTGTGACACAGAGATGCTCTTGCACTCAGTACAGCACCTTGCACAGTGCCCTGCTCTGTCTGCTGTGGGCCCTGGACCCTAATGCACCAGCAGATTCCAAAATAGCCAATTCACATGTGCTGGGGTGTCCAGGGTGTTTGTTCAGATATTCCTCTTTGGGGGTCTGCGCAGCACCAGCCACTGGAGCTGCTTAGCAGCTTCTTGAGCAGAATGTCCAGGAATTAGGATTGGTTCTCCCTGCAATGCAGCTCTCTCTGTAAAAAGAGCACAGACCTCCACAAGAGGTTTTCCTGGAATGAAAGCTTCAGGTTTCTTTCACAGCAGACAATAAAAGAAGCAGTTTTTCCAGCTAGACCAGGAGGCATCCTGGCAGGAGGCATTTGCTCAGGAGCTGCTGGCAGGGCAGGGGCACCAGGAATCCTCCTGCTGCTGCCCGCTTGATGATGGTCCTTCCCTGCTCCTTTACTGTGTCCCACCCTGGCAAGTGGTGCAGGATTAAATTCAATAATCAACACTTCGTGATGATTATTTAATCACAGCTTCCTAATGACCATGGCCTTGTCCATCCCCCCATGGGAGGATCCCCAGCAGTGGTCCAAGCACCACAGGATTCTGGTCCAGGAGTAATCTCTGAGTAACACAATTGTAAGAGTTGCTTTGCTGATTAGGGGCAAACTTAAGAACGTTCTTAAAAGCTTTGCAGAGCAGGGGCCTATGTGCTATATGTTTATTAGGCTGTAGAGCAGTAATTCAGACAGCTGAGAATTGTTGAGGACCTGGTCCATCTGATTGTGTGTCTAAATCATGGTCTGCCCGTGCTGCAGAGGTGCTGATGTTATATTCTACACAGAGAGGCTCAGGTTATACGGTCAGAATCCTGCGGATGGTCAGTTGGTAGCATAAAATTGGAAATTACAACGTGCACCATAAAGCTACTGCCTCAAATTTATTATATATTGCAGCACAACAAGCAAATTCATACTAGATGCAGTATATGCCCAGACATTAATGTGAGCAGGGGATGAAATATTCTCCTCCCAGCTCTTTGCTACGTGTTCTCTTCAGAGCAGAACTGAATTGCCCAGGATCACCAAAGGAGAGGCAGGCTCCAGGAGTGTCAGTGCCGGGTCCTGGCTCTGGGGACACGGGAAGGACATCCCACCCCTCACGGCGTGACGCCCTGGGGTTCTGAACTTGCAGTTCTGCTCGTGCGAGAGCTGAGCTCTCAGCAAAATCTCTTTATTATTCATCATAAAGAATCCCAGCTGTGGAAAGGCAGCATTGGGAGGGGAGTGGGGACAGGCTGTGCCTCGCCCCGGTGTAAATCAGGAGCAACTCCAGCACAGGGCCGCTGAGTTCTGCTGTTGTCACTCGGCCACCAGATCAGAGTCAGCCTCTTACCTGCACAGGATGAGTGAAATATCTCACAACTGTGTGGCCAGGGGCCTGCTGAGCTCCTCGCAGAGCTGCTGTCAGCATGCCCAGGGCAGGAGCATATTTTTTTCTTGCTGTTGTACATAAGGGCTCTGCTGCAGCCGACAACATGAAATGTGTTAGTTCGGTTTGTTCAAAATGGAGTGTGTTTGTTAAGTGTTGCCTCTTTGATGTTGCGCTGCCATCTCCATCTTTGTCAGCATTGCCCATCTTTTTCAATCTAATGAACTCAAACCATCAGTGCAACTTAAGTTCGGCTGTCTGTTCTTGCATAGTTAATATTAAAAATGTACTAACAGTGTGGCTGCGAAATCAAATTATGCACATAAATATGCTGGCATAGCAGAGGAGGCGGCAGAAGCTGAAGTTAGCAACATTGATGCCAGTTCACATTTGCAAATCAACCGTCAATCTGTCATTAAACATGTTATCAAATGATGATAAGTGTATGCTTCTTGCTTGCATTGGCGCGCTTATTCCCGATGTTGATGTGCATTAATGGGATAATGTGCATTAACATAGTCTTGCTTGGATGAACACAAAACATTTTTTATCCGTCTCAGTTTGTTTCCCCCTGTGGCCCCCAAGTAAGTGTTTTGTGTTATCAAATTGCCAAAAAATGGGAAAACACATTACTTTTAATTAGCAAAAAATTTTGAGTCTTTTTTTAAAATTATTTTTATAATTTTTTTTATCCAGACTATCTCCTGGGTGTTGTCACTTGAGGTGGGGGGGACACACAAAAAACATTCCACTGTCTTCTTTAAGTGAAACGATTAATGTCAGAAACTCGGAGCTGACAATTATGTGCTGTCTTAATGCAGTGGCCTTTCCTCTGCAGCCCTTGCTTGTGACACGAGTGATGGGCTGCGTTCAGCGATAGGAAAAGCACGAGCGGGAGGATCTCGGGCATTCCCAGCCCATTGTGTGCCACACTCAGGCACGGCAGGCGCTCGCTGAACAGTCTGCAGACAGGGCTGTACCTAGGGATTCACCACGGGAAAAGCCTGGATGCGCCACGAGTGTCCAAAGAACTTCCCACGCGTTATCCCAGCTCCCTTGTCCCTCCCGCAGGGCACTCAGGGCTCCGTCAGGGTGCACACTGCTGGGAAACTGCCAGGAAGTTTAAAAAATCCTGACTGGAAAGAATAAAAGCATTAAAAGAACTTGTTATTGCCTAGCCATGGACCGTTCCTGCCTCCCCCAGGACAGAGGCATCGGCTCCTCGGTTGCCCTGGGAAGGTTCCACTGCCCTTCCAATGACTTGAACAAAAAGAAAAAAAAATAGGATTTCTGATCATTGTTTCTATTTAGAATGGAGCTGTTTACCCAGGCTTTCGGGGAAAGTTGAGGTGGAACTCCACCGGAGCAGGGAAAGCAGCTTTCACACTTGCACGATTTGAAGGTTTGCAAACTCCTTTTCAAAAGTCAATGGAGCAAAGTTCTTCCCACTCCTTGGAGAACAGCCAGTCTGTTAAACCTTTCTTATTTATGCAACAGGGGCAAAACTGTGATGATCCACCCAGGGTTTTACCTTAGAACAGGAATGACAAACAATATGAACAATATCTGGTCCTGTTCAAAATGCTGGGAATTCTTCCAGGAGTTTTAATAGGACTTTACCAGTGGTGTTACCAACTCAGGCTCCAGAGTTGCCTTAAAGGAAAATCAATCATTTCAAATGTTTTATTTTTAGTTTATAAACTGGAAAATGAAACTTCTTCTAAAACTTTTGAGAAAGATATCAGATTATTTATGTCTTTCTAAAATAGCAGCTCTCTCTCATATAATAGAAATGCTTAAAAATTGCTCTCAGTCTCTGCTTATGACTAATCTAACCTCCAAACATGGTTTGAGAGTTATCTTGAATTTAAGAAAAAATAATAACTGGTAGAATAGCAAGATTCTACAGACTGTGAACTTTTTGGTAAATGGGTCAAACTTTTGATCACTCTTTCTTTTTTCTCTGTCTAATAATGCCATTAACTTTAGGCATCCTATTCAGGTCTCTGATTTCTATTATCTGGATGATTTAAAGGCAAAATAAAAAGGAATAATTATTGATTTTTTTTTTCTATATAAATTGTCTTGATTTTTTAAAAGTCATCTGTAGCATTTCCTATTATTTCTAAATTGGGGATACAGGAGCACAAGTTTCATAATCATAAAACTGTAATAGCAGTAATTGTACTCCTGTTAACCCCAGCTCCAGCGAGGCCTCACAATTCCTACCTCGAAACCAAAGAGCTTGTCTTCTAATACAAAGAGCTTGAATTTTAAGTGTATTTTCTGTTACACATCCATTACTGGCAGAATTTATCCAGCAACATTTCTCTTTTTTTACACTTGTGTAGCTCTCCGTTGCTTCTACTCCATGAGCTACCTTGAAATTAACTTGTCAAACGTTCGTCCCACTACTTAGGGAGGATTCCTCATCAGCTGAGTGGACTGGTTTGTCAGGACGTGGAGGTGTTGGCAGTGAGATGGCACTAAAAAGGCTCCTGGGAAGGCTGTGCACGAGGGATGCTGTCAGGGGCTGTGCTGGGAGGGACTGGCTGTGTTTGGGAGCTCAAACGGGAGCTCTCTCAGTGACACACTCTCCACACTGACCCCTTTTGTGCATCTCCCTCCAAGTGCTTCACCATGCCCTGCCTCCCCGGGGCACTTGGCAAACCCCAGAACTCTGGGAAATGGGGAAACTGAGCCCCGCAGAGCCAAATCCCAGCCGCGTGATGCTCCTGTGTGGGAGAAGGCTGGATCCGATTCTGTCTGTGAACTTCAGCCAGGCTCTGTTTTGAACAGCTGTACTAATCAGGTGCATTAATTTCCCAGTTTTCATTAAGCAGTTTGGAGCAGGGAGATGTTGTTCCTCTGCATATTTCCAAGCAGATGTTGAATAAGGGATGAGCAGTCGCGGAGTTGCGCCGTTCCCCCTCCCTGTTCTCCCAGTCCTTCTCCTCCGTTCTGTATCTTGTTCTATTATCTTGGGCCTGGCTTTGGAGTGGTTTCAGTTTTTGAAAATGGCAAGTAATTAGTCAATATGTTTTCACCATATGTATCAGGCTCAGTAAAGAGGCAACCAATGGCCTTTGTCATGGCACAGTGAGCGCTCGTTTTCTCAGCACTTCAAGTGACGCTGAGCGTGCGGCGAACGCCAGCGCATTTAATGAGGGATTCTACCAGGAAACATTTGACATCATCATTCACAGTTCAGTGCAGGTCACAGATCTGGGCTGAGGCCCCTCTGAAGGTCACCTCTGCTGTGCTGCTCACACCAGAGCTGCCTCTCCCCCGCCTGGTGCCCTGGGTGAGCAGGGGCTGTGCAAAGGGGGACAAATCCTTGTGACTCCAAGTGGTCCTGTTTTACATCTTCTTGGCACAGATGCTGTTACAGCAAGGGATAATTCTTGAAACCCTTCTTCTCCTTCCAGACTGGCTTTTTACTTACCCCGAGCAAGTTATTGCATATTTTCCAGATAGAAATTTTTGCTGTAAGGCTTCCTCTCTTGCTGACTGTTAAAAATATTTAAAAAGGTCAGAACCTGATCTTAACACTGCTGATATGAAGTGACATTTGCCCAAATTTTGCCATCTCCTGAGCAAAAATATGTCCAGTGTTTTCCAGAGAGACATGGGGTAGACAGCAGCCTTGCCTGGCTGTTTTCCCCTCTTGGGAATACTGAATCCCAGTTATCTGGGGAACAGGTTTCTGCATTCCCCACTGGCTTTCTTCAGATTTACAGATAAAACATTTGAGCTCAGCCTCAGTTCAGTGACTTACAGGTTTGTGGTTTTTTTAACATTTTGGGATATTTACAACAAATAATCTTCAGTAAGAATGACGACATTTTGTTTTACTGCAGCCATGATTTAAATTTATGTGGCATTGCTATTGAAGTCAATAGGACTTTTTCCTGAGTATGTTTTGCAGGGTACAGTATCATTAAAATATGACAGTTAATAGCCTTGTTTATGTTATTATATTTAATGAATAAATATATCAGTCTGAACATCAGACTCAGCTTTGTTTATACTCTTTAATTGTAGTCTTATCTCCCCTAGAAGCACGTTATATCTTTTAATTTTATAATTATCCACTTTATTCATGTGTGACACTCCAGAGCTGCTGCTTATATCCTAAGAGACATCCAGATACAAACAGATGGAAGACAGACAAGCACTAGGAAATTCAGATCTGGATCTGAATCCAGCTCCATCTTTTCAGAGCACTCCACAACTGCAGCTCCAAGCTCTTGGTTTGGGCTGCTGTATAAAGGAGCCAGAGTTGCAGAATTACTCTAATTTATCCAGCACCTCCAAACATAACTTCCCTAGGGATTTTACATGATCCTTCAGCACCTAAATGTTCCCTGTCTCTTGAAAGAAGCCTGAGCTTTAAAGACAAAGAGGGAGCACTTCTCGCATGGCACTTTGGGAAGTTTTTCAAAATGGAATTCAAGATCAATTCTTCACTCATAGGTTGCATCTAATTCCAAACTCTCTCATTTGGGTCCTTTTGCCATAACAGAGTTGCAGTTAAACAGGCCAGGCTGAATAAAGGTCTGACACTTCCACTGTGAAAGTTGGGTTAGAATTATTTGTGTTACAGTGAGGAGAAGCTGAGTAAAACCCCAGGGTGTTCATGTGCACAAGGGAAGAGTTTTCCCAGAATTCTGCATGTTCTCCCTTCAAACCTTCCTCCTTGTCTGTGATGTAATACAACAAATATTTATGAGTGATGTGCGTCCCAAGGCAGTGCCTTCCTTTGGGTCCGGGAGCCAAAGCAGGAGCAGGCTGGGAAAGGGGAACATCCAGAGCCCAGAAAATGCTGTTGGGATGATGAGAGAGCAGCTGGCAAGAAGAGACACGTGCAGCCAGGTAACAATAAAAAATGCCAAAAAAAGGTAGTTTCCCCAGCTGCTGAAAGCAACACCTTTAGGTAGTATTTTTCCTTCTTCCCACTCAGTTTATCTGTTGCTGGGCAATATTTTAACCTCTCAGATCTGGAAAACCTCCATCCCTTATTTTGTGTTTGAACAGAACTTCCTGTCAGTGCCCTCCCCACAGTCACCTCTAAGGCAGTCGTGTAAGGAAGGGAAAATCTGCTTAGAGACTGACACAAAGTCAATACTTCTCCCAGTTAGCACTTGAAGAGGAAAATATCATAATATTTAAACCAGTTTTGAAAACTTTCCATGAAAATAGGAGAAGGGAAAAAAAAAATACAACCCATAAAACACTAGTTGCATACAGAGAGAGGCCAAAGAGAGTTCAGTTACCATAGAGATTATTACTGGCAATTGGTACTCAGCAGCAGATTGGGATCTGTTACAATATTTTTATTAATATTTTCTCTTAATTGGTTATTTATATATTTTGGATCCATCTCTGTGCTGGGCCCAGATTTTTCTCTTTACCTGTCACTCTTGCTGACATGAAGCAGCAGTGACTGTGCCAGAGAGGAGGCATTTCCTCGCTCTGTAAACACGCCAGGGGTCAGAGCACGGCAAACACCACGGGGCCGAGTTCCTGTGCTTGGCTGTGGCTGCCACAGGAGGGAGAGCACCAGGGACAGCCTCGGTGTCCTCAGCACCAGCCCTTGGTGCCACCAGCATTATTGCCACCTGCTCTGGGGGGGTTTTGTGGGACAGGACGCAGGACACTTTTCCCTGTTTGGTTTTCCCCAATTGGATGTGCAAGCCTCCTCACTGAACACATGCACACTGCAGTGATTATTTAGGAAATATCCCATGCTGAAGCCTTTCCCTCTCGTCCCTCGTCCCTTCTAGGGATCCATCCTCGGCCTGTGTGCCACGAGCAGCTGGTGACACCCAGCCTTTACAGCCCTCCAGTGGGAGTCACTCAGGGGCCAGTGCTAAAGGGCTTTTAAAAATCAGCCAACTTCTAAAAATTCCAGCCTTTGTTTTTTTTAATTGTAATTTCAGTATATAGCCAATGTCAAATGCATTTTAAAGTGCACCTGGGTTGTTTGGTTTTTTTTTCTGCCACACCAATTGCCTTTAGGGAGGGATTTTTTCAGGATGCCTGAGATCAGCCAGAGCTAGCTGGGCTTTCATCCCTTTTCCCTCAGCCTGTTGCTCCCTCCTGCACCTTGTGCAGTGCAGGGCCCCAGTGGGGCACGGGGAAATGAATGTGGGCACTCTGCTGCTGGCAGTGCTCTCAGCTGCACAGTGTGAACAAAGTACATTTTAAAATAAAGACAGAGAGGGAGAAACATGATTTTTCCATCTCTAATCTCCTTTAGTTATCATGATCTCAAGGGTTATTTGTAATGATAGTAGGCACTGCATTTCAGATGGAAATGTGATTTTCCAAGCTGACGGTGTCACTTTAAGTAAACAAAGTTAATTCTGCTTCCTGCTATGCAAGGCCTAATCTCATTACCCAAACCACAAGTAGCATAACAGAAAATATTCCCATCTGTCAAAAGAACTTAAAATAAAGGTGGAAATTGTTTTTATGTCTCGTCCCTCTTCTTTCCCCCAAATCCCTCACTGGACGTTAATTATCACATCAGATCTATTTAAACCTGTTCAGGTCCCCTGGCCTGGGCTTCCTTTTCCATGTGATGTCTGTATTTTAATGATGGATTTTAATGATGAGTTGAAGCATCCCATGGCAGGGCAGCACTGAGAGCATGGGGGATCCAGAGCAGGGTGACCCTGTGGTCCCCTGTCACTCCCGCAGGTGGAAATCCAGCACAGCTCCCCGGATTGAGCTCCATGGAGGTTCAGGATGATTTACACCTCAAGGGGAATGAGGGAACTGCAGAATCCAGCAGGTGGAAATCCAGCACTGTTGCTCTGATTTTCTGATATTCGTGGACATTCGTGGAAGCTCACAGGGAAGTCAGGCAGGCAGCAAACAAGATGGCGAAAAGAGAAACTTTATTTACAAAAACTTCTTTATATAGTCATTAATAGTCTGGTAATTATTGGTTGATAGTTTTTCCACTCCCTATAACGATTGGTTACAATGCTAGAGCGTCCAGTACCAAAACAAAGAGATTAGAAAGCACAAGAATGCAACTTATCTCTATTCTCCATGAGAAAGAAGAGAAAGATTTTAAAACAGTGCAACTACACAGCACAGCTCCCCCGGATTGAGCTCACTGTAGGTTCAGGATGATTTACACCTTAATGGGAATGAGGGAACTGCAGCCTCCAGCGGGAGCTGTGCCAGCTCCGGGAGCAGACCCTGGCATTCCCAGGGCTCACTTGGAGCTGAAGACAATCCAAACACTCTGTCGAGTAATTCTCGGGCTCGTTTCAAACCAGCAGCCACCGATCATAAGGAGATCATTCACAAAACTCTCCAACAACAGTGTTTTTCAGCTCCTCTTCATTTGAAATGACCTTTATGTGATGATAACGTCTGCCTTGCTGAGCCCTAATTGCTTAATTAGAGAAGCAGCTTCTCTATTAGACAAACAGGTTTTTTAGAAGTGTATTTTTTCTTGCAAGGCTGATGTTTTCTTTATTTTAAGCTCATCAGCAATATTTTAAAAAGTTTAAAAAGACAATTTCAAGTGGTTATAGGGTGTTAGTTTATTTATATATTAGCCATTTGAAGGCTTTGTTTTCCACTCTCTTCCTGAGAGGTATTTACAGAAGGAATCTCTCCCATTAGGAATTTTTCTGCCTTTCACTACCGTGCTTACATAGCCCTTTAAAAAAAATGATGATTTTTTTCTCTCAGCAGCTGTTAAAGATTTCGGGTGTGTTTGGGAATTTATTTATCCTGGGCAAATTCTTAGGGCTGAGCCAAATGTCCTGCACCTGCTTCCCACGTGGAGAACAGTCCGTGCCCTCACTGGGAGCCCTGGTAAGCCTTGCTCTGAGCTTTGATTATTGTGTTTTCTGTTTTAAATGGGACTTTTGAGCAGTTCCAGCCTACTTTTTGTGGTGTTTTTAAGATGGAGCCCATCAATCTGTTCGTGTTGGCTGTTACAGTGTGGTTGTTGATAGTTCTAAAGGAGTCGATTGTTGTGAAAAGCCATGAGGATTTTGCCCGAGGTTGGGCTTTTTGGGATGGCGTTGCTGCGCTGATGTGTTGTGCTGGAAGCAGAAGGTTCCAGAGGTGATTTGTACTGGTGCTGCTCGAAGTTACACCAAAGCAGCATTTCTGAAGTGAGCTCTGGGGCTGGAGGGGCCACCTCTGTGCAGAGCCTTTCCCAGAGCTGTGGAGCAGGAGGAGGAACATTTAGGGTACCCCAGCCCTGAGGTACCCCAGACTTCCCTCCCCAGGAACAAGAACCCCCCTGCTGTGTTCATTCTAAAATATTGCCTTGCTGAAAACCGAAAATCTCACCCTAAAAGACAAAAAAGTGAGTGACAAATGGCTGTGATGGGGGAAAAAAATGGTACAGAAGTGACTCATTTTCAGAACTTTGGACGTATTTAAGAATTTGCTTACACTTATTTCAACCTCAGTGTTTTTCGGGCCGTTGTGCTCAGACAGAACTCCAAGTGTGGCAGGAGTTAAGCGCCAAAGGTGTTTTTTGGGTAGTTGTGTGGTTTTTGGGCAGGTTTGCTGTGCTCAGAGCCCAGAGCCAGGTGGCTGTGCTGGCAGTGCCGCGCCCTGCGTCATTCCTGCGATGGAGGCAGCGTTGGGAGCTTGGCTCTGCCCTCCCGCGTTCCCAGGGGTTTGGAGGAGCCTGGCTGCCTTCCCACTGGGTCACACCTCCCCTCGCTGTGCCCGAGGGAACCTGTGTGCAATCCTGGGCCTGCTGATCTGCAAAATCCCCTGCTCTCATACCTGAGTGTTTGCAGTGCTGGGCTTTCTCAGAAGCTGTGTCATTTAAAAATAGGGAAAGAAGCAGAGAACATTTTGGGGTGAGGCAGGAGGTTTGCGTGTGGCCAAAAAATGTACTTGCAAACAGCAAAAATTGATGTTTCCCTAACAAAGGCCAAAAACACTTAGAAATGATCTATGCCTAATATATTTGTTGTGCCCTAAGGTCATAGAGAGATTTTTTTTCTCCCAAGAAAAAAAATGGGTAAAACTTGCAGTTTTGAAAATATGTATTTTGCTGTAGGGCATTTTCAAAGGCTTTTTTATTGTGTCTGCAACCACTGGTTCCCTTCTACTTCTCAATTCCCATATATTTTTCATGATGTCTATTTTAATAAGTTTTGGGTCAAGCCATTGTTCTCCGTTAATATTTTGTTCCGAATGACATTGCTTGGATCAGAGGTGGAGCCTCTCAGGAATGACACCGTGGGGTTTTTGAGGTGCCATCCAAGTGATGGGCACAGTGAAGTCCCTTCCTGAGGTTCAGGGTTTCTCTTTTTTCCCAAATTCCCCTCCAAGCCTCGATCACGTGGCTGCACCATCCCAGCTCCTTGCGAGGAAGGCTCAGGGATGAGACAAAAGAGCTGCAAACAGAGCTAAAGGAGCCAAAATCTCTGGATTCAGTTTCTGCCCACGCTGTTGAGGCAAATAAATATAAATGAGAGCGAGGTGCATCTGCAAACACACAAAGGCACATGCCACATGTGGGAGGGAGCAGAAACGGGGCCTGCATTGCCAAAGGGAGCATTGTCTGCAACAGGTCTCCAGAAAAAGCATTTTTTTATTGCAGCCATAGAAAAGCAGGGCCCTGCGTGATGCTCAACATGTGGCCAGGGACTGTGGAGTTTATTGAAAATGCTCATTTCCTTAAAATTAAGCAGAGTCTGGTTTCCTTTGTCAAATCCTTACCTTCCTTCTGCAATTTATAGCTCAAAAATCACTTTTTTTCCTAAATGGAAGAGGAGCCTCTGCAGGCAGCTGAGTCTGAGCCTGGCCTGAGCAATGCTTTGCTAAGGCAGAGTTTTGGCTTTATTGTTCTTTCTCTCCCTTTGTCTTTAGACCCTGAAACAGATGTCAAAGTTGATACTCAATTCAGGCAACCTTTGTCATAAATTAATTTCTGAGAAAAGTCTGTGTTACAAAGAAACTTGGTCTGTGCAGCACGTGAGCATTGTTGGGTTTTGTCCTTATGACCAACGATTATTTGAGTGTTTAAACCAAAGGGGAAATATTTTTCTGTGTCATGAGGAATGTTTCTGAGGCCATAGCATCCTATTAAGGCAAATTAACATTGGTGACAAAATCTGTTTGAGTGGCTCTGCGATCTGCCAAAATTCCCAATTAACGGGGAGGGAGAGGCCCAAGAAATGGAGTTGAAAATCAACCAGAATTTCTACTTTTGCTGCTATTGTCTGCAACTTCAGCACTGAAATTCATTCCTGGGGATAAGAACAGAGATTAGGTCAAAAGAGCTTTTCACTCTCAAGCCCATGTTCCCTCCCTCCTCTCAGGTTTGAAGTTTTCTGCCTCTATAAAGGGAGTGATAAATTATTGTAATGGTTTGCATTGCAGTGGGAACCAAAGGCAGCAGAAACATCCATTCTGCTTGTGCTTTACATGCACACATTAAGAAATAATCTCTGCAGAAGATGTCCATACAATTTTATTTCTCTCTGCTGTTTCTTTTTCTTTTTTCGAGGACTATCTGGTTTATGGTTGCAGTTTTGAAAACTGTTACCTCGTTGAGCAGTTTAGCCTAAGCATGACTCAAAGACAGCCTCTTTTTTTATAACTCAATCTTCCAAAATCTGCTATAAATGCAAATAGTGAGGAGATGCCCCAATGTTAAGATGCTGATATTCACATAGTATGGAAAGTGCCAGTGTAATATGTGTGAAATAACTTTAGCACAGACCATTTTGTAAGCTCTCTGCAGAAGGGAAAGTTTTCCTGCCTATAAATGTGTAAACTCTATGAAAAATGGAGACACTTAAAAGAAGAAAAACAGAGCTAATTACAGTTGCAGTTACTGCAGTTTTGTTCCTTTCCTAGCTGAACAAAGGAACCCGAGTGAAGTTTGTCTGACTCTGCAAACCAAAACCAGGGCAGATTTTCCTGGGCTCTGCTGCTGCCCCTTTTGGCAAATACTGGGGTTACTTTTAAACTCTGATTTAAAGCCTTGCTGAGGACGAGGATCTGATCCTTTCCTATGTCCTTTTCCCATGGAGGAGCTTCTCTGACCTCAGAGGGTTCACCCTGACTAGAAGTGAGTAGGACTGGGACATATGGCACCATATCAAAAGATCTGTGAGATCTCTCAATAAAACAAACGCGCCTTTTGAAGTTGTTTGGCTCTTTCCAGAGCAAAACAAGAACTTCAGAAATTACTTTGACTACTGGGCCAAAAGGAATCCTTTTTTCATTCTTTTCCCTGCCCTTCCACCCTGTTTTCCTTCCTCTTTTCCCTATTTGACTTTTCCAGTAAAGTTTTTCCAAAGGAACCCTTAATGTCAGTAAAACCTTTTGTCAGCACAATAATTTTGGTTAGGAGTATCATTTTTTTTTATAGCACTTCTATATTGGTACAACCTTCAGCACAGGTTCAGCTGTACTAAACCAAAGTGATTTTGCTGATAGAGCTTATTTCATTCAGGGAATTAGTAAAAACTTAACTGCAAAAACCACTCTTTTGGCAGCACAAACTGCATCTGTATTAGAGGGATTTGGTGGTGTAGCAGCAGAATGTGGGGTTGGCCAACAACTTAACCCTCAAAAGTGAAACCCTCCTGTGGAAATGTGCTTGCTTTGAACCTCTGTGGCCTCCATATGCTGGAGAAAGACTTGTTGTAGCCCTCGAAATTCACAGGACCAAAACAACCCTTAGAGTGATTAAATTCAACTCCCTAAACATACCTTAGGCAGCTCCCCAGCTTGATTTATGTCACTTAACCTCATCTGGTAAAAAAGTCGAGTTGTGCTAAATGGAACTGTGGCTCTGACTCTCTTCCCCTTCCTTTGATGGGAATGTCATCATGGAGATATTGTTCTAATATGCCTCCATTTCCCCATGTGTGAAACGAATTTCCTATTGTCCGTCAGTGCTGTGGAGGCTCAGGAGCTTGGCCCCAGGGCGTTTGAACATTTTGGGACCTGAGGGGTTGTCACACCAGTTTGAGGGCTCGCTGGCCAGTTTGGACTCGTGAAACTGCAGCACCACTTACTGGGTTTGCTGGAGAAATTCCAGCCAGCAAACCTAGGCCACGTTGTTTATCTCCTGCTGTCATCATAACTATTTCCTGCGAGCTGCAGAGATGTACTCCTTCCTTACCCTGCCTGCTGTAGCCCAAAGGATCAAAGATAAGGATTATAATGGTTATGTTCAAGCAGAGGAGTTGTTGATTGGGATTTATCCTTTTAAATATGTGTAAGTCATACAAAGCTTTGCAGTCAGAAATATTGACTTCATTGATCCGTGCCAAGAGCAGAAGAAACCCATGTGGGCTGAAGTGGAAAGGCTGTGCGAGATGCTTATAATAAAGATGTTATCTGGTAAATAAGATATTGCTTTATTCCTGACCAGGGAAAATTAGAAATCCAGACTTTAAGTACACTGGCCGGGTCATGCCAAGTTAACTGTGGCAGCATTAGACTTCCATGATCAATATTCAATATGAGGCCCTTGCATTCCTGTTTCTGGTCAAGTGAGATGGTTACACAGGTCCTGGTTCTGCATTGTTTGTGGGTTTTAAAAGGACAACATCTGAATGAATCAACTTCTGGAACATAATGGACTATAAATGCAGAGAACATCAGCTCCGTCACTTAGGATGAAGGGAATGTGCTGTAGGTCAAGATATTGCCTTTGGAAAGAGCTAAAATCCCCTGGCTGATCAGTGAGATTGGAGAGGCTGACGGGGGAGGCGAGTGGGGTTAAAGGTGCCCAGCGTCACTGCAGAGGGACTGTCAGAGCAGGGCCACCCTTAGGGTGTGCTGGGGGCTCTGACGGATCAGCTCATGGGAGCAAACAAGGAAACACAGGAAACCCTCCAGGAGCAGGGGATCCACTGCTCTGGGAACTCCAGGGAGCTCCTGTTGTGCCACTGCTGTGGAGCTCCTGTTGTGCCACTGTGGTGGCAGCAGCTCCGAGGCTCCTGATGGGGATGGCAGGGATGGCAGATTGGGGTGGGATGTTCTGGGGTCTGGTCTTTTGCCCCATCTGGAGCAGAATCAGCTCGTCAGGCTGCAAACACAAACAGGGGAAGAAGGGAATATCTCCAAAACGCCTCCTGGTGCTGTGAAGACTCAGGAAGGGGTCAGAGCATCCACTGGCAATGAGGGAGAGGAGCTGCTGTGCCCACCCCATGTAGGAAAAATGTTCCTCTCCTCTAAACCCCCAAAGCTATGTTTCCCACAGCCCACCCTGGGTCCCCCCACCATCAACTCCTGAGCTGTTAGCCAGGGCCTCTGGGCAGAGCGCAGGGAGCGCTCGCCCCACGGAAAAATCCTGCTCGGGAGAATCCTCCGGGGGACAATTGAGCACTATCAAACACAACTGCAGTAATACTTTACTGTCTGCTGCAGATATTGAGCCCTCATTGCAGTAATTGTCACGGTGACAGAGCTGGGAACACTTGCTGTAATTAGGACAGTTGTTTTGTCATGTGTAACGATCTGAAGAGAAGCAAGGAAAGAGGCGAACGAGCACTAATCTGCTCTGGTGTAGTGAAGGGGAACCGTGCACACACCAAATACAGCTCAGATATTGGAAATTCAGATGAGCAGGCATTCTGAGAAGGTGAGGAAATAAATGGTAAAACAATACATCTATTCAGGGAAATTTATGCTCTCTTGGGTGTCTGTATGTGGAATAGCAAGTGCAGATGTTTTGCTGTAGAGAATTTTTTTTTGAAGGTGATCCCGGTGATATCTCACAAAAATCCTCAAGCAAACCCATGTGTGTATATAGGCATATAAATATGTAGTGATATATGTTGATATTAATGTATTTAAGGAAATTTCTATAGGTGGAATGTCCCTCCAGTTGCTGCTCCAGCAGTTGGAGAACATCCAGAACACATTTAACAAAACTGAACAAATGTGTGGAACATGTATCACTCAAACTATTTTAATTTCTCATAAATAACCACTCCCGCCTCCTACCTTTTTCTTCCTTTATTTTTTTTTCTTTTTAATGCAGACTTCTATTAAAAATAAGCGCTCTCTTTTTATGTTGTGCTCCAAATTACCTTTTATTCTGGTTCAGAGTCTGGAATGGCTGTTCTGGTTGGGTTTCAGCTGATGACAAACATTTCTGTGGATCAAAAGCTCTTGGGAAAAGGCTACAATTTGGGATTTTTAAGATCTAGAGCTATAGGGTATCAAATAGCTCTTGGGCATTAAGGGATAAATATAAAAAATAAGACTCTACTGTGGATTTCTACAAAATTAAAATCATTATTAAGCCAACCTTAGTGAGATAAAGTGCCTCTCCCTCAATGCCTGCTCAGGAAACATTTCTTTGTCGATCACAAATTACCTGTAGGTGACCCAAAATGCTGCTGAGGAGTTAAGGGGGATCAATCAGTTTGGTATTTAACACTTCTATTTCTGTGTGGGTTACACTTGGGTAACTGCAGGACTCTTCAGGCAGGAATTGCACTGGAGAGGTTAGAGACAGTAGTAGAAAATTTCCTGATTGAGAATTTCCCATGTAAAACATTTTTCAATGAGAAATTGGATTTTCAACTCTTTTTTTTTCTGGTTTCCACAAAAATTTTGACATTTTATTTCACAGCTGGAAGGATCTTGAGGCAAATAACACTTGCCATTTAGTGTTCTTTTTTAGTGTTAAGCTAAATTTAGTGTTCGTATTTTCAGTTATTTTTTTAGCTTTACAGTTTTCAGTGAAATCTTTCCTTCGCTACGGAGGCAAATCAGAGTTTTCCCATCTACTTCAGTAGGACCAAGATTTCACTTTTGATGTTTTACTACAGGAAATCGTTCTTGTAAGGACCTTAAATGTTCCTTAGAGCTTATCAACCTCCGACCTGTATTTTAAAGGTCCCAGGGAGCAACAGAGCACTTACTCTGATCCTGATTCCGAGTAAAACATCATGATTAACCCCAAACCTTATTAACAAAGGGTAAAATACAATTAATGACAGCCAGCAGGGAGGAATATCAATCTTGTCATATAAACATTCTGTCCTCCTGACAGGATTCCATTTCTGCTCCAGAAGGGAACTGGGACAGGGCAGTGTACCTGGATTTCTCTGGGGTGTTTGATGTAGTCCAGCTCTGCCTTGCCTCGTTGGGTGTTTAACCATTGTTGGATGTTTTAAATCCTGACTTGTCAGTGCATCTTTGGGTGTTTTGTTCATATAAACTCAGAGTTTGTGCAATGATCCAAGCAGAGGTGTGAAATAAGAGCTGGTGGGGGCCTCGGGGTGACCTGGGCTGGATGGAGCAGTGAAAAGCCAGGACTAAAGGCAGGAGCAATAGGAATTTTCAGCTTCAGGAGCTTCAGTCCAACAGAATTCATTTGAAATAAAGCAAATCCTGGGGGAACAGAGCTTGTGGATTTTAGCTGTGGTTCCAAATACTCCAAGGCACAGGTGGGCAGTCAGCTCCACTGACAACAGAGTGCAGTGGTCCTGTAGACAGCAAACTAACAATAAATTAACTAATCAAACAAACTAATCAGGCAAACCAGGAGTAGATCTTCTTCTTATCTGAAGCTTTCCCAATGTGAAATGTCCATGTTCCAGGACTATGTGAGAATATTCAAAAGGAAAGTTAGAGGAGGCCACAGAAACGCTGTGGAGGTTGGAAATCACCTTCTGCTGTGCAGTGAAAGAAGCTGCCATATTCAGCTTCTCAGGAATCCTGAGTGATGCTTTGATTGCTGTGTGTAGGCATCCCTCCCCGAGAGCCAGCTCCTCAGTCTGGCTGAGAAGGCAGATTTAGCTGGATATTTATGTTGACCAAATTTAGCAGTCAAATAATAACATTATATTAAAATGAGACACAGTTCCTGCTTGCGAAGGTGATGGAAGCTCACAACAGTTTCTCAAGTGCACTCCTGAGTGCTTTCTGTTCTTCAGAACAGGATTAACTGCCCTTTGGAAGCAGATATATAAAATCAAGCTGGATTACAGGGAAATTTTATTGCAAAGACAGTTTAGAACTGGGATATTGTGTGTACTTCACATGCGTGCATGTTAGGAGGGGCATTTGAAAATGGTTTTAATTTATGTGGCCATTTTTTACCAAAAAAAAGAAGAATTTCCAATGAAAACTTTGTATTTCTCAGATAAGTTTTATTTCAACACCAGACTTCTGAGATTTGAATGTTTGGCACCTTTGGATGACAAGTAGAGCAAACTTCTCTATCAGGGAGATACCTTTCTACTGAAAGATTGCCTCGATTCAAGGTCACCACGTGCTCTTGGTGCTGTGTTTTGGGACACCTTTGTCGTGATGCCTGCGCCATCCTACAAACCTGAAGGTTTCTTTGGATGCTTTTGTGGCAGCTTCCCCTGATGGGAATTCCCAAGTTCCCTGATTTGGTGGGGCCACAGCACTTTCAGTGACGTGTGGCAGCTCTGATCCTTGCCCAGAAAATCCTTGTGCCACCATCCCCTGGGAGAGTTCCCACTGCCCCTCACTGCCTGAGCACAGTGTGGTGTTGCTCTGATTTTCTGATATTCGTGGAAGCTCGCAGGGAAGTCAGGCAGGCAGCAGCAAGATGACGAAAAGAGAAAGTTTATTTACAAGAACTTCTTTATATATTCATTAATGATCCAATAATTATTGATTGATAGTTTTTCCACCCCCTATAATGATTGGTTACAACTCTAGAGCATCCAGCACCAAAACAAAGAGATTAGAAAGCACAAGAATGCAACTTATCTCTATTCTCCATGAGAAAGAAGAGAAAGATTTTAAAAAAGATTTTTAAAACAGTGTCCCCACACTGAGTTATGGGGTCTATGTTGTGCTCTGTCCCTGCCCTGTGTTTTGGGGTCTTTGGGACCAGAACCAGCTCCAAGCTGGAATTCCAGTTGGAATTAAGGGATTTTTGGTGCCGAGCAGAGCAGCAGCTGCAGGTGCATCCCATGCAGGGGCTCCAGCAATCAGCAGCCCAGCTCTTGTTAGGAAGCAGAGGATTTTCCTTAAACTCTGATTAACCAATTATGTTTGTCCTGATTTAAATTCTTCTGTCATCTCTTTCACCACGGGGCAGAGCAGTTTACTGAATTTAAAGAGGACTGCCACGGTTGTGTAAATGAATGAGATGTTTTCTTAAAATAACTATTTATACATGTAAATCTCTCTCTCCCTGGATCTTGGAAACACTTCCCAGCTCTGCCTCTAACTCATCTCTCTCTGTCAGGGCCGTCACATGGAGCCACATTGTGAAACCCAAGGAGCAGAGGGCATGTCTCCCTTCCTTTTCTACACTGCCATGGGCTGCCTGGAAGCTGAGGACAAGAGAATGTTTTTCTGCCAGGGACACAGCAAATTAAAGAGGCTTCTGTCTAATAGAAACTAAATTTGAGGCACTCTGGTTATTTTGAGGCAGCCCAGTTGGTGTTTATTTGAAATTGGGGGTAGAAAATTGGTTCTTTTTTTCCTGTTTAAAAGTACGTTTTCAGTCCAAACAAATATTATCATGTAATAATATTCCTGGAAATTTCTGGTGCTCAGCTGCTGTTTGGCATTATGGGTTCAATGGAGTTTTGGAAGAAAAAACCTCCAGTTGTTAACATCATAATGAAATAAAAGCCCGTAATACAAAACAAAACATTAAATTCAGGACATTTCCTGTACACTTTTAAATGACAAAAACAAGTTTTCATTGGTTTTTTTTTTCCCCCCAGATATTGGATAAAAAAGGGAAAAATTCTAGTAACATCAATTAAATCTTCCAAGTTAATTTCTAAGTTACCTGGAAGAGACATGAACATTTTAAATGTACAATGGTGATGTTCATGTAACAAAAAGCTCCTAAGAAGGCTCATGTCCATAACTTTCACTTCTCTCTTTTCAGTATAAAAAGCATTTTCCCTTTTGCCTGACTTTTAAACTTCCCAAAATGGAGTGGAGTAAATGAAATGCAAAGCAAATGCTCTGACCAAGTTTGCTGCTGCCTGGTCAGAGCCTCCAAGTGAGGCCCCTGTGGACATATTTCTATTTAATATTTTGCCTTTCATGGAGATCATTAGATGGACAAAATGGCCCAACTCCTCCTTGCAAAAACTCTCCATTAACATCTATCCTTCACCAGGACAGGTTGCAGGTTTGGTGTAATTCCATATTTTCAACAGCAAGGAACTCTGATTCCAGTGTGCATTAAAGGTAGAAAGCTAATTTTTGAGAGTTCATGGATGAAACTTATTTTAGCTTTATATTTTTCCTCCCATCGTGAGGGAAAGTAGAAATAAATGAGCTTGATTCACCATTCAATTATGTTAATTTATAGCCCTCTAACCCCAGCAGTAGTGCTGACATATAAATGATGAAGCAGAGCATATGATCACATCCCTGGTACCATAAAAGAAGTGTTAAGCCAAGGGTGAGCAAAGATTTTGGAGCCCAGGAGTGTCCAGATGGGAAATGTAGTTTGCCCACAGACTCCAGAAAGTGTTCTGTCAAGGTAGTTAATAATGATGTTTTTTGGATTCAACACTGAATTCTCATTTCGAAGAAAAGTTTTTAGGTGTTTAGAAAACCAACAAACAAAAATATCCCACGGTAAGCTAAAACTCTACATTTAATTTTAGGGCAAACCGGACAATTCTTAGAAATCCAGATGAGCACTGTTTCTTTTTCATTGTCAAAAGTTTAACTTTTTCTTATTGAGTTGGATGATAACAGTTTGGACACTGAATGAGATGTGCATAACTCCACTTAGATCCCATTTATCCCAAACTCCTATCCCTGTCCCCAGTGAAGCTGGTCATGGGTAGAGCTGTGATTATTAAATGTGAGGTGCGCACATCAGGGGAGATCAGGGATGCTGTTCCCAGGGGCTGCATCAGGGCAGGCTCAGTTTTCTGTCTGTGCCATGGATTTTCTTGGGGTTCCTGATAAACCTGAGAGGGTTTTTTGGGAAGGTGGGATGTGCTGGGGGCCCTGGAGACACCAAAGCCCCCCCAGGTCATCCTCAGCGCTGTGTCTCTGAGCTGCTGAGCAGAACTAACAGCATCTTAGAGCTTGTTTGCTCTGGGACCTGAGCTGTGCTCTCAAATGATAAAAATCTCTTTTTTGTAGCTCCAGTGGAAACAGAGATTTCAGAGAGCTGCAAGGCCAGCCAAGTGTGCTGAAGTAGACTCTGGCTCCTACTCACTCGCTGGCATTTTTCGACTCTATTGGAACCTGTTATATTGAAATGAGTCCTGGGGGCATTGGAAGCTGCACTGTGTATCTTTGGGGAGGAGATTTGGCAACTTCCAATTCTCAGGGAGGATTTACAAAAGCTACAATAAACCAAAGAAAAGCTCATTAAAAACATGCTGATTTTTTTTATTTGTTCCCAGTTACCCTTTTCTCAGTCCTCTGGTGATTTCAATGCCAGCAGCGAGCTGAAGTTTGTAGCCAGGGAGAGAAGCAAACGGGTCAGACATGGATTTGTTCATGTGCAAGCTGTGGTTGTTCTGCAGGAGCTCGGGTGGGCACCAGGTGCCTGTTCTCCTCTGTACCTGTAAATGTGAGGCTTTGCACTGTTGGGGAGGAAGAAATAGGAAAATCTTATAGAAATTATTACCTGGCAAAAGATGCTGAGAATATAGAAAGTATAAGCTAGATTGAAATGAAGACAAGCTCTGAGATACCAAATCCCAGTGACTGAATAACTGGAAAACAATGGAATGGCCACTGAAGGTAATCCACTCCTTGGTCAGACAATGCTCTCTGCTTGCTCCAGGTCCAAGGGTCAGAGCAGACTCTACCAACTCAAGCAGAGAGTACAAAAAGCAGTTTTTAGGGTTTAAAATATAACGCCATACATACATACATAAAATACAACGTAATACAAGGATGCTCACAGGCTGTATGTAAATGCTATAGAATTTGTATCTTGTTCTAGATTGGTTAGTGAAAATTAGAATATTCAGCACGGAACATGATTTATTGTATTGCAGACTGCAACCATGGTACCCTTGACCCTTCTATTCACCCTTGCACCCTTTTCCCCTTACCCCTATTCCGCACTCCCAATTCCTGTACCCTGTACCTCTCTCTCTCCCCCTTACCTCTCTGGGGCTGCGTCCTGCAGCTCCTGGCAGGTCCCTACCCCCACTTTCTATCACAATAAACCCCATGCTCTAAAACCAGACCCCAGAGATCTCTGTCTCCATCCAAACCGCATCCACACCCCGCAGAGGCCACCCAACAGGCACAAGATTTTTACATTGCACGTCCCTGGACCGCGTGTGCCACGTTCCATCTTTGCACAGGTCACGTTTGTTCCTCACGGCACACTTCTGAGCAGAATTTTGGGCAGCACATCGTGGCAGGCTCAGGGTGTTGCTCTGCGACTACAAATATCATGACAGAGTGATTCCCATCGCATCCTCGGAAGGAGCAAAAGGAAAGGTGGAGGTGCCAAAAAGTCGATTTGTACTTTTAAAGTGAGGGGGGTTTATTGTTTCCAGAGGGGCTTCAAACTAAATTCCTGGGAGTGAGGCACGGTTTGTAGGATTCTTTCATGCTTTTTTGTCACCCATGGAGAAGGACAGCACAGGGTCTGTGGGTTGTAGAGGTGAGGGGAACACAAGGACAGGAATTCCTGATCTTTAACAACTGCCTGGGTGCTGGAGAGCTCTGCAAGCCACTGCCCTTCCTTCCTGAGCACATGGCAAATCTATTTTTCTGTCTTTTTTTCAAGTCTTTTTTTCTATCCTCATTCAGGCAAGGAAACCCAGGTGAGGTGATCTTTAGAAATCTTGGCTGTCTGCAGGTCTCCCCCAGCCTGGGGAGCACAGGAGGATCCAACCAAGCCACCAGAAGTTGGCTGTTTTCTCATGTTTTAGAAAGTGTGTAATTTCTCTTAATTCTCCGTGAACCTGATATCTGATAGGACATCTAATAAAGCCCATAAGTAGTGTTTTATGAAGCTACCCTTCCCTCCTAAGCTCACCAGGGATCATTTTTCTCTTTGAAAAACAGCTCATCATTAGGAATCAAAGATGTTTGATATACAAAATAATTTCTCAAATTAGGGTTTGTCAAATGTAGGTTTGCAAATCTCTGCTTTTTTTTTTTTTTTTTTTTTTTCCCCCCCCCTCTCTCCTTTCTCTCCTCTTTAGGTTGATTATATCTTGGAACTAGAGGCAAAATAAAATTTTTCCACCCTTTCCCCTCCTTCCATCACTGCCGGTGGCTCTCCTTACCACACCCCCTGCTCCCCACCTGAGCGCTGCCCCTCGGGCACACCCAGCCAGGTGAGTGCCAGCCCCCGTGGGTGCCGGTGGCACTGGGGGTGCCCGGGGCAGGGAGGGCAGGGCAGGGGCTGTGGTGCAGCCCAGGAGAGGGGCACGCCGCCGGCGCTCCCTCCCGCAGTGCCAGCAAACAGTTAACGGTTTAATACTTTACAAAAAAGTCAAGACAGACTTGTGATTCTTGATGTTAATGAAGGTGTCACACATTGTCTAGAGAAAGTTGTGCCTGGCAATCTTCCTTTTTTCGGATGCCTACACCACTGACATTTCATCTCGCATTCAAAGAGCACTACCTTAATGAAATGCATAATTAACATATTCTAATTGTGCTGAGCGCTGTGATGATTTTGACAGAACTCACTTTCCATGTCTAATTTGATGCTAATTTAATCTGTTCCTCTCCCGCTGACATGACCTTTCTTGATTGAGTTTCACTGAGGAAATTTTTTGATGGATTGATTTATCAGCATTGCGGAGACAACAAAGGCTCAGGGTGCACGGCAGAGCCGGGGTGGGAATGGCCTCCAACGCCTGCACACCCTGAACTCTCCAGCTCCAGTGTCCTCTTTCCAGAGCCGCCTTTCTGATCTACTGATGGAATTCGAGAAATGTGACATCTGTGTGTGGGTTTGATCTCTGGGATAAATACAGTAAATATCTTATTGTGCCTGCGAGGCTCCGCGAAGGGAAACTTCTCCTTTTGCTGCTGCCGTGGTGCTGGAGCAGGGCAGTGCCAGCTGGGGCGGGTGGCCCTGGGCTCTGCACCCATTTTAATTAACATTAAACTGCCCATTACTGCCCATCAGCAGCATGAAAAGTGCAGTGAAATGGGATTATGAGACGTGTCACAAGATGTAACCTACTTTTAGGAGGTTCCTTCACCCAACTTTGATGTTCCTTTGGCTGTGTGTGTAACACCCAGGGTGTGCATTTATAACACTCACATTATCTGTGCAGATATAGATACATAATTTATGGCTTGGGTATATATGATTATACCCTCATTCAAACACGGGAGAGGAGGTTTAATAATCCTCCCAATGTTGGGAAATATATTAGCGATATCACCCAGCTCAGGAGGTGAGTGTGTGCCTGGGGGAACACACAGCTGTGAGGAAATCTCAGGGGGAAATGGTGAATTTTTGGATTGCTCCACAAAAGAGGAAATTCAGGAAGAAATTCTTCCCTGGGAGGGTGGGCAGGCCCTGGCACAGGTGCCCAGAGAAGCTGTGGCTGCCCCTGGATCCCTGGAAGTGTCCCAGGCCAGGCTGGACATTGGAGCAACCTGGGACAGTGGGAGGTGTCCCTGCCATGGCAGGGGTGGCACTGGATGGACTTTAATGTCCTTCCAGCCCAAACCTTTTGTGATTATATGAAAACTCTTCTGCATCAGGTGGTCTGTGCCTATGGCTTTGTATTGTGACAACTTCCTCCCACCCTCATAATGTATCTGCCTTATTATCCAGGGTTTTATATATTAAAAAAAAAAGGTTTTTCCTGACCCTCCCAGTGATCTCTTCCATACCCTGAAGCACCAGATTTGACTTTGCCTGTTACACTCCAGCTGCTGCTGGTCATAAACTCCGAGTTCCTACATCAGCATGTGTGTTTTTGCTGCTTTGGGAAAAGCAGAGATAGCATCTCACTTTAGAGAACATAATAATATTTAATTGACAGCATTGTTGAGATGAATTTTATAAACACCAGTGACATTGAAACAAAAAAAGGAAAATTAAGAATTTATGTTTCATCTTGCTACAGATTTAAGAAGTTAAGACACACATGTTCACTTTCTTGAGGAGTTGATGGAATAGTTTAGTTTTAAAAATGACTGCTTGATGTAAGTCCCAGATTTCCTTATCAGTGTTTAGCTGCACTGAGCAGACAGTAGATGCTTGAGGAGAGGGGCAAAGCCAGTCCAGAGAGCAGAGATTCTCCTGGCTGGGGCTGGGGCTGCTCCTGCACTGCCCTGGCACCCCAGCGAGTCTGGGGTCAGGGAACTGCTCCAGGAGGGGCTCCCATCCTGTGTGCCCAGCGCAGAGCAGCCCTGGGAAGCCCTGCAGAGCGAGGGAGAGCTGGGGGTGAAACACCTGGGACCCCAAAGGGTTCCCTCCCCACCCTCTGGGGAGGAACCAATGTCCCCATCCCTCCTCTGGTGGGCAAAGGGAACCTTGAACCTGCCCAAACTGGACCAAATTGATGGGATTGATGGCTGCCAGGGAATCCACCCATCTACACTGCGCCCGAGTTTGGGTCTCAAGCGGATATTTGGTTTGGGTTTTTTTTTTTTAATGTGAGTAGTTTTTTAATTTTGAAAAGAAAACTCATTTTGCAACAGAGTCCTTCCTGTCTGATTTCAGCTCTTTGCCAGAGGACGGACCAATACTGATTAATTCACAGATCCCCTGCTCTCTCTCTCTCTCTCTCAAAAAAAAAAAAAAAAAAAGCACTTGTGTATCCATTCTGGCTAAGTCTGTTGGGCAGCTGCATCCCAAAATGTGTAAACCACGTTATAACTGTGAAACTATGAGTCATTCAGTGTTATTTACCATTGATACTGGCAGGCAGCCTGATCTGTTCCTGTAATTATGTCTCTGTCTCTACCAGGGAGATCAAAAGTACAGAAATTCCAAGTAATAGGAGTACAACGATATCAGTGGGGTGAAACTGAGCATCTGGATCAGAGAAAGAGATATTGAGTGCACAGTGTTGCAGGAGATCAAAGAGGGAACTAAATCTAATAAAACAGTAATAATTGGTAAGCTCACTTCCAACATATGGAACATCAGAATTTGGTATTAAAATGTTATTTCTGAAGAACTTTAAAAAATTGGAACAGATAGTTTGAGGACATACAAGACTTGTGTGCATTCTGCTCTAGGCTCAGTATTTCTGAAAAGAAATCAGATGCCTTCATCCATATTTAGGAAACTAATTTAAGAACAATTTAAAAAAAAAAAATCCTGAAGAAATCATACCCGGATACTTTCATCTGTGGTCACCTGGGTGCTTCTGGTTATTTTCCTGATGAACCCAGTTGGAAAGAAGGGAGTGGAATTGAGTTTGCAGCCATGCCTGTTCATCAAATGCTCTTTTTCATTAGAACAGTTCACTTCAATAAAATCCTGGGCACGTTTGATAAGACAGTATTCAAGGAACAAAGCTGTTAGGAAATGACTTGCTCATAAGTTCCAGCAATAATTTTTGGCCTTAGAATATTACTTGGTGTTTTTCATTGTCAGTGGAAAATGAAAATGTAGCATTTCAATTGTGAGCCACTGGGAATGGAGCGAGGCCCCCTGTTCTGTGCACTTCATCTCCAAATTGCACCAGAATTCTTGGGTGAACTTTTGATCTGCCAGCACTCACAGGGGAAAAAAACAACAACATTCCCAGAAAATGCCCATTAATTTGAATGATTGAATATTCAAGGAGAAGGTTTCTCCTTATCAAGGTTTCTACAGAAGGAAAGTGAGAATTAGTAAAATGTGGTTAATTTAAATAGAACCTGGCTGCTGGATGAAGGGGAGGTTTTAGCAGTGAATGCTTTGCAGAGGGGTACATCTTCTTGCAAAATGGCTGAGGACAGGAGTGTTTGGAGCATGAAAAAAGGAAATTTAAGATACAGATATAGATAGATGCAGTGAGTCATCCTTGTTGTAACTGCATCTGTATTCTGTATCTCCATTGTTCACGTTTGCCTCTGATGGAGCTATAAAAGCCACGATTTATATCTGTGGAAAGGTTATTTAGCATGTAGGCTTTGCACAATATGGTTTGTGAGAGAACAAGTGTGGAAAGCCATCCTGGGAGTTGGATAAAATACTGGCTAAAATAGAAACAGAGCCGTGGCATCGTTTGCAAGGGACTCTCTGCTATGGTGCTGCTTGCAGGAGTATTTGGTGTTGTCTATTTTTTGATCAGCTCTCTGACATCTTAGGAATGATAGTTATGGCTCATATAACCTCGATTCTTCTTCGAAGAGAACATCATAGGAAATATTTCCCTGATAGCCTTAAGGGATCTCTGGTAAAGCAGAGCTTGTGGCTTCCATCAGGTGATGGGCTCATCAAATATTAATGCACTTTGCATTCTTCTTTCTTCCAAAACTGAAAAAGCTTTTGGGAAAACCAGTTTGGCCTTGAATCTGCTCTGTCCTTTATTTGGGGCTGTTTTGAAGGATTAACTCGAGGCTCTTTATTCATGGCAAAGAATGAACCCCAGTAAGACAGGATTGTGTGAGCGGCGCAGTTGGACTTGAATTAAGAATTCGACCCCAGATCTATAAAAATGAGCTGTAAATGTACATTCTGCACAGCCCCTGGACTTCAAAAGCAAAGGGAGCAGCTGTCTGGATCCATGATTGTGTCACCATCCCCAAGAATTGCCACTTTTGAGAAACCCACAAGCGTCCACGTGTGTATTTACATATATATAACATAATATACACTCAATTCCACTCCCAGCGAAGGAATCAACAGCAAAACAAACAAACGAAAACTTGCAACGCAGAAATATCTGCAGCAAGCCTTTTTTCTGAGGAAATATTATTGAGGTGCTGAACAACATTTGATCACTTGCAACCCTTTCAACTGACGTTCTATTATTCACATGTCTCTTTCATTATGCAACAGATGGTGAGTCCTGTCGCTGATTTTTTTCTTCAGATTCACAAAACTTCAATGGATCGTAATATGACCCTAAAAATGAGTAGAAAAAGAAAATGCTTGTTAAGGTTTTATCTTTGATAATAATCCATTGACAGAGAATAGCAGCTGACCTCCTATAAACCAAAAAAAGACACATTTGCCTTATTTTATGAAGAGCATTTGTCTAAAACATTTGACTGAGCTGCAGAATGTGGCCTTCAGCTGAAATGAAAGATGGTCCTTCTGTTGCTACACAAAGCCATATTTGCTGCTGCAAAGTGCAAAAGGATAGGCTGACAAATTGATAGTATGTCAGGAGCAAACCCGTCCTCGTCTTCACAAACATCTGCATATTTGTGAAGATTCTGACCAAGAAATATTTTATTTAGAGGCTTCATTTGGCAAATTTAAGATAGCTACCATGCTGAGGTCTAAACATTGTTAGAAATGTCTTTAAATACAATCCCTCTGTCTGCTTTCTGGCCACTTATTAATAGACATTTCTCAGCACTAAAAGATGGGGGGGAGTCTTGGAGCAATTAAAAGCTATGCTCCATATGCCTTTGATGTTTTTTTATCTCATCCTAGACTAGCTAGATCCTGAATTATTATGCCATGAGTTATTAGATTGGAGAGTTTGCAGTAGTAAGTTAAATAATCAAATGCTTGTATGTTACTCCTCCTACTTAGAGGCTGAAGTAATTTCCAAACACAGAGCTCGGTCTGGCAGAGCTCTGCATTCCTGGTGAGCCCAAAGCACACAAACATTCGCCCTACAGCTCCCAGGTGGCTCTTCACCTCTTTGTGCCATGAGATGTGAGGAAACAGGAGCACCTTCAGGGTGAAAAGCCCCGTGGGGTGGTTTTGAGATGGGTCATTTGTGCCTTTAACCTCTAAGAACTTCATCCAGGTCCTTTAATGTGAGGCCAGGCTCTGTGTGCAACCAGGAGAGCAAATAATAAACTTTCAGTGGGGTATCCAGAGCTTTCCTTCCTCAGTTCTAGGAGAAACCTGAGCTGTTAGACTCATTGGAGCAATGCTGGTACTTAGCTTCAGCTTACAGAAAAATTGGAATTAAGACCTGAGAACTTGGAGAGTTATTTTGTAGAATGGCATTAATATCAATAATACAGAATATTTTATCTGTTAATCATTTCTTCTTTTGCATCTTGTTTTCTCTGATGGTAAGAGATGCAGGAATTCAATAACTGTTCGAGTTCAGGTTCTTGTCCTGTAAAAAAGATGCATGAACATACTCAGATTGAGCTGTTTGTTTGTCTTTTAAATCAAATTCCTGGCTGAAGCAAGCCAAGCCAAGATATGAATTTTTTTTTTAACTCTGCTTGCTTGCTCTAAGGCATAACCTAATTGATAACACAATATCATACTTCTGCAGTGAAGAAAAGTTGATAGACCAGATTCTCTCTGCTATAAGCCAGCACAAAGCTTTTCCATTTTAACCAGCTAAGAATCTCCTTGAACACGCATATTTTTGGCAGGCCTGGCTCTTTAGACATTATTATAAGTTGGTCTTTCACATTTTTGCAGAAAGTCTTTCAGGCTCTGCCTGCCCGAGTTAGGCAAGCACGAAGGAATCGACATGAGTCGAACTAAACAAAAAACTCAGCCCCAGTGCCTGCTTCTTGCCAAGAACAGTGCCCCAGAACTCGAGCACTGCTGTGTTTACTGGCCCTTTCATAACACTGTCAGTATCGAGGAGTTGGTAAATAGAGAACTCATCCAGGAGGCTGTCAAATCCTTCTGCACTGCTGCACACCCCAAGATGATATGCTAACTCTCTCCCATTTTGCCAGGCAGCCTGACTTTCCAGGCTGGGTCAAGAGCGAATGACACTTTTGCAGTAGGCTGTCCTTCAGGGGAAATGATGTTATCCACTGATTTTTCCTCAGTGTGGACGTGCAAAGGGAGCTATTCGATGTTTGGAATTCTGCACTCGTTAAGTATCCCGAAGTCTCCTCATAGCATCACCTCCTACTCGCTGCTAATTCTCGGTCGCACTTTAATATTTCTCATTCATGCGTTCGGAGCGCTTTGCAAACATTCCCGAGCCAAGCCAACGCTGTTTGTGTGACAGTCACCTTCTCAGGAGCTTCTCAAAGCACACAGCCCTCGCCCTGAGGAGCCCTGGGCCTGCCCAGCGAGGCAGGGAGTGGGCAGAGCAGGGAGGGATTTGACAGGAACATGCTGGAACTCAGCCGTGGGACGCGGAGCAGACCTGGGATGTGTTGCTGTAGGTGGGCACTGGCTCCCACAGCCCAGGCGTGCCTTGGCAGCTGCTCTGGTTTGGAGATTGCTGTGGGACTGCAGCTAGGATTCCATCTCGGTGATCAGGTACACCAGAGCCAGGTTTAATTTTTGTCCTGTAAATTTTGGCAAATTCGATCCAAATGACAAGCCAGGGTTTGTACGCCGGTGCTGGGTCGGGGTTTGCATACAATAAATGGCAATTTTTTTGTCATATAACAAGAAAATCTCTCATATCCTTTTATACAAGAATATTAGAATCCTGGTAGGTGTTCTGCAGTGTTCAGGCAGTTATTTGATCTGTTGACAGATTTGGGGTGCGATGCCTCGTGATGGGCACTGTCAGCCTGCTGGACAGTTCAACAGATTCTGAGAAGGATTTTGTGACAAAAAGTGCATAAACCACAGTTTTAGTTCCCTGTTCCAAGTCTTCTCACTGATTCTCTCATCCTACATGTCAGGAGAAGTAGTGAGGTACAGCATGAGTGACTGTGAATCATTTCCACCATTACAAAAAGGGGAAAAAAAATCAGTAAAAAGAGGGGCATGTATTGTGGCAGCCCAGGTGAATTTGACATTCCTGCAGATGTGCAATAACATAATCTGCTTCTTTTCCCGAGTTCCTCTCCTACAAGGCTTTGTTGGCATGATTAGCCTCCTTAGTAGCATCCTCCAGAGGGAATTCTGCAGAGATGAAATACAAAAACTGCTTTAAAATGATAAGTCACAAATAGGATCTGCCACAAGGCATTATAAACAAAACTAGACACAGGAGACTCATAAAAAAATTAAAGTCTAAAGTAACTGAGAAAAAACCCAAATCTTCCTGCCTACAATCTCATTTGCACACCTGAGTTGTTTGTGCAGCTCCCAGGCTGCAAGAAGCACAAAGGCAGTAAAAGAGCAGTGAAATGACCACACAATGGCCATTGATTCTGGCATTAATTCTGGCTTTAATTCTGGCATTAATTCTGCACAGTTTTCATACCCACTAATGGGAGGCTGTTCCCAGCTCTCTTCTGCAACACTTGGAGTTTTTCTGCCTCTGTGTGTTGCTGAAAATTTGATCTTGTAACAAAAAGGGAGACACTGGGGGGAGAGAGAATAATTGAACAAAGCATTTTTGGAGGTTTTAAGGGTTGTAATTGCCTAACTACTGATATTGTCTGGATAAAAGTGATCAATGTATTGAATACATTACCGATAATCCTAAGCTCTGAGGGTGATTTATTTCTCCCAACACATTCATCTCATGATACTGCAAACATGAAATTCTGACCTAAAAAATTCAAATTATATTTTAGCATATCTCTTTACTGATTTTTAATCATATTTTTAGGCTTCTTTTTCAGTCGTGGCATTTTTTTCATCGTTGTTTTTATCTTGGCCATGTTTTTGCCCTTCTCAGAGCAAACAGGTCTAATGGACATCAGAGACTTTACCTTCTTATTCAAGTGGATGTTTCAAACGGGAACTTCATGTCAGGAGTTAAAGCTGACAAAGCTTCATTGGGAAGTTCTCAGCGCATTTAAAATTCTAATTCTAGATGCCCAACCTTGTCTCAGGGGCTCTTGAGCCTTGCACCCCTGTTTTTGCTGTGCAGGAAAAGGCTGGACTGCACAGGGCATGTTAAACCCACAGCAGGAAACAACAGCTCCACTTTCTGCATAATTTCGGATTTTACACACTTGTACTTTGTTTCAAACCATGAAAGCACAGAATCCCAAGAAAAGCTAAAATGGCCCAGCAGTTAAATCTGGGAGGGTCACCCCAACGCTGTGTAATCCTCTGGTTTCAGCAGAGATCTGAACCTCGCTCTGTCGCGGGTTTACCACGCTCTGCAATCAGTTCACTTGTGGTCCCTGCACTGTACTTTTGTCTGCCCTGAAAAAGGCTAATCGCAATGAAAATGTCATCGAGGAGCAATGGATCCGTTTCCAACAGCCAGGGTTTCTTTCAGAGAAACGCAGTGGTAGTGGGCAGTGTTGGATGTCAGAAATGAAGACATTGCAGTTCAGAGAAAGGCTTGTTATGTTGGTAACAAATACCTGAGGGAAGCATTGTCAATAAAACAGCCTGTGAGATATCCTGAGCCCGCTGAGCAAGAACTGCTACGTGAGTATAAATTTAAAAAATATTACTTGACACGCTTTGTAAAACTATGCACTGGATGGATCAGACTCATTCAGGGACCTAAATTTAAGCTTAGACAAGAAAATTTGAGGTCTTGGTCTCTAGGGAGTGCTCCACAGATCTGTTTCTGCTGCTGGCACGTGGGGCAATTCCAGTTTTAAGCCTCTGGGTGTGCAAGATTTGCATCACGGTGTCATTACATCAACACCATTGCATCCTGACCTCACTGCGGCTGTTGGATCATGCACCAACCTCCATCTTCAACCCAGAGTCCAGACAGCTCCCTTGCCATCCCAAATTAAACCATCAGGGTGGGTTTTCTGGTTTTTTTCTTTGTCAGGCTGTATTTTCACACACAAGTATATTCACTGAAGCACCTTTCATCTTATCAGTAAGGTATGACCAAGTTTGTCTTGTGGAATTATTCTGTAAGGATTGAGGCATCGATTGCCATCTTGCACAGAGCAGAAGCAACAGCAGAATTCTCTCACCTCCTTCCTTGGGGGAAAAAGCATTTATTTCTCCATGGGCAGAGAAATCAGCTTATGTCAGATAAGTCATTTAGGAGTGGACAGCATCATGGCATATTATTTCCAAAATAACCCCTGAAGTTAAGAATATAATGTCAGGGCCAAGCATAAATGTTTTTTTCTTCCTATGATTCAATTCTCAGATCCAACAGATTGCTCCCAATGTACAATCACACAAACAGTTTTCATGGATGCAGAATCAGGCACCCCATCCCAGGCATTTCTGGGATGGTTTTCTATCATGCCATGTGGAGAATTGCAGTCTGGTTAGAGAAAAAAAAGGAACATTCCACTTTATTACTTAGCATTGAGAAAAACAAGTTTAATTGGCTTCTGCTGTGCTTTAATAACTAAAGAACAACAAAGGCATTTAGTCATTCACATAATTTCCTGTTTTTAAAGGATTTTAAATGCAACTCAGTGATTAACATTAAAAAGTAGCTACTGTGCAGACATAAGAACTACTTCATTTTTTAATTATATTTTAACAGGTATAGATTCAATGTTCTTGACATTTATAAGAGGTCCTTCATTTCCAGCAAAGTACCATGATGAAATTTCCACTCCCATGGCTTGATCATTCCCAGAGCTGCTCTGGCAGGCCAGGAACAGATCCATAACATGACCCTATCCCGGTCTGTGGAGTGTAATGATGGAAACACAATCAAACTCAAACCTCTCTGCTTTTCCATACGTGGGGAAAAAAGAAAAGACGAGGATGCCCTGGGCTGGTCCTGTCTCTGGTGACCATGTTTTGAAAACTGAGGGTTGTTAAAGTCAGGAAAACCATGGCCAGCCCTGAGTGGGACCATGAGCGGGAGCTGCCCTGGGGACCCAGAGGGACCTCATGGGCACAGAGCAGGAGGTTTCAGAGGAGGATGAGCAGCAAACCCTCGAGGACACAGACCCGAGACACCTGTCCGTGGACTCCAGACACATCCCTTGCTGTGCCACTGCAGAGGGACCTTGGCAGTGACCATTTGGCTCAGTGAGGAAGTGGCCACTCGGACATGGTTTATCTCAGAACCCCCCGTGTGCGCTGGGACTCAGCACAGGCAAACCTGCAGCAGCTGCTGACAGCAAACCGCGTTTGTTTTGTGTCACACGAGCGCGGCTTGCGTGGGGTTCCTTGTTCTCATGTATCACAAGTTTCACTCCGAGATTTCACCGTGACTGATGCTCAGATGCAGAGTCAAACCCATTTGAAATTGCTGAGTATCATTCTGTCCCTTGAACTTGGCTATCAGGGAGGGGGGACAGCAAACCCTCCCCTTCTGTCACAGTTTGTGTGCCTGGGTTTGTCTGGCGTGACACATCCCTGCAGGGCCCAGCGCCGCCAGCCATGGTGCCCGCGGTAACATACACACGCGTTAGGCACAATTCCTGATTTTGTAGGATTGCTGTTGTTTTTCATCCTTCTCCGCCACTGACCCCTGCAGATCTGGGCCTCCAAGAGGTATTTCATGACAGAAAGAGCTCACAAATGGTGTAAGATGTGTGTCGTGGAGAGGTTGGCATCATATTTCTTGTGTGAGAAAAGGACAGCAAAAATCACCGAAATGGACTATAATAACTGATTCCATAGAGCTTCCAACTCCCTCAAGGCTGAAACATCTTGGGCCTTTCTGAAGAGAGGCATATATTTTGAAGAGAAAGGGGGAAGGAAATAATAAAAAAAAAGCCTAATCTTCTGCCGATGTGGCCTTGGCAATCGACTGAACTGACAAGGCTGTGTATTTGTAAAACAAGCTGCGCTAAGTATTTTTTCAGCCTCGTGTTTAGAAACACACGGAGGGGGGGAAGAAGAAGGAAGGGGAAAAAAAAAAAAAAGAATAAATATGGAAATCAAATGTAAAAACTTCTTGCGCTCACAACCGGCTTCCCGGAGGGAATTCCTGCCTCTGTTCTCTGCTCTTCCTCCACTCAGCAAAACAACTGCCAGTCATTAAGCGGAGCTGCGCCACGCTCGCTGTACAGTAATTGAACACCAATGGCCCACCCTCATTTGCATCCCCCAGCTCTTGATTGGCAGCTGTACATGAAATGCCAGATCAGTTGAAAGTATGTTGTGAGCTGGCACTAATGATCCAGTGGCTCCGGGGAAACCTGCCATATTGTAATTCGGCTATCAGGCATGAAAGAAATAATTCTAAGTGCCAGCAATGTGAAGCCGAATAAATGTTTCAGTGCTGCAGGTTGCCAAGGGTGACACTTCTGATTTAGTATAAACGAATGCCCCGTTGCCTTTGGGGTTGGGGGAGCTCGCAATGTATCTGAGATGTGTGTATAAAACATTAGTATTAGAAAATGGCTTCGGCACGGGATGGGAAACAGAGGCCTGGTCCCAGGCGGTGCGGGAATGTTTACAACTAATGACTGGATGAAAGGATTTTTCTACCTACTGTAATGACAGGCAAAATAGGATTTGCTTTCCCTGAGATGGAGAATAATGGCTATGTTAACTCTGCCTTTCCTTTTTCTTTCTCTCCCTAAATGAAATGCTCTTTTGTAAAGAAAATCACATCTATTTTCTTCAGCGTAGTGGAAGGAGGTTGCGGATTTAACTCCTTGGGAGCGTTGGGGTTTTGGAGGGAAGGCGGTGGGTGGATGGGGGTTTGTGGGTGGCCTCCCTGGCCAGCCCCTCATCACCTGTCACAGACTTTGTGCCAGGGAAAGATTTTTTAGTAGCACTTATGCTCTTGATTAATGTTAAAATCTGTTGAGAGATGAAAGAAAAGGAGCTCGATGCCTTAAAAACATAACGCAGACAGTTTTTACTTTAATTTTTCAGCTGCTGCACATTAGAATGTCACAAAAGGTGAGGGTGGAGGGACAGGTGTCTGCAGACACTCGAAAATGGGAGGCAACACGTAGGAAGAAGCTGCTGCTCTCCTGGTGTGACTGTACACACACAGCTGCAGGGATTGTAAATGGAGCTAATTAATTGCATCTGCACATGGGATGGTGTTGGCTCTGCAGTCGCTGCAGGTACAAAAACCTGCCAGGAATTTGTTATCTTTTCAAGAACAAAATCCTCTGATGCTTTGGAGAGCAGTGCACAAAGGTGTGTGGACAGTTTGAACCTCCTTCCTCTCCATGTCAGCTCACAGATAAGATTAACTTTGTTATCCACGCCCAGACTGCCATGCAAATTGGCCATATCTCCAAACTTGGATCACTTTTATTAACCCCATCTTTAACTTCAGCAGGGTTATCTGAAAACCTGGCTGGCAGAGGAAAAAAGCAGAGTGCTGCAGGAAATTAATTCATTTCTTAAAGTTGCAGCTAAGTAGAAAGCAAAAAGAAAAATGTGAAAACAGCTAATTCAGCCTGGCAATGGTTAAACTGCTGCTTTGCCGAGACCTCCACCTTTTCTGCTGTGTGCCATTGCACTCATTTCGTGTTTTCTTGTTGTTCCCTTCGTGGCCCCTGTTTTATATGTTTATATATTTATTATTTTGGCGCTGAAGCCACCCCTGCTTTGTCCCCAGCACGGGGGCACCTTCGCCATGGCCTGGAGCTTCAAGGTGTTAGGGGACATGGGTGATGAGAGCATTGAGCAGCATGGATTAATGCTGTGGATAAAAGAGACCCTGGAGCCACTGCAGGAATCCCTCGTGAGGTTGGCTGGCCTCAGCTCCCATTGCATCTATGAAAATGGAAGGCATTCAGCATCACTCAGGATCAGATCCTGACCATTTTGTTGAGGCTTTTGTTGTTGTTATGGGGCCCCGTGATGAGATACCATCAGTAATTTGTGGTCAGTGGGGATGCAGGAAGAAAAATGACAAATTAGAAGCACAAGATGCTGGAAGATGAATGAACTACCTGAGCAAGAATATGTGTCAGCCTGCAATTTATGAGGATAAAACATCAGAGCTGACAATCTATTATCAGAGATCAGATGAAGCCTAAAATTTTGGATGTAGATTTGAATAGCCCCAAACAGAGGCAGCAGATGGATTGGTAGGCTGATATTCAGTGATTTCATTTGGCCTCTCTTGAAAAAAAAAAAAATAGGGATTTTTTTCAAACCGTGGCTCTTGATTTAGTTTCAGATTTCAATCTCTTGGCATCTTTAAAACTGTTTGGAAAAAGTGTTTTGGCTCAGCTGCATCTCAGCACGATGAGCCTTTCAGAGGTGTGTTTTCAAACACTGGATATTATTCCTGCTGTTTCGGTGCTGTCCTGCATCCCCTGTGTCCCCATGCTGAGGACTGTGTCCAGATGGTTCCTCTGGAGGATGGACAGCCCCAGCTCCCTCGGCCTTTCCTGGGCAGGGAGATGCTCCAGGCCCTTCCTCATCTCCACGGCTTCTGCTGGAACCACCGCAGGAGCTCCAGGTCTCTCTGGTGTTGAGGAGCCCAGCAGTGGCCACAGCACTGCAAATTCCCAGCCCTCTGCCTGGTGGGACAGAGCAGCAGGAATTCCTGGGAAGTTCCCAGCTGTTTCCCCATAGCTGCACACAGAGGATTTTGCTGGAAAAGATGAACACTTTCTTTCGGTCGTGGTCTCAGCAGAAGCTGTCACTCAGGAGCAACTGAATGCCCAATTCTGCATTATTTTATAAAGGATTGCCCAGTCTGGGAAGCAGAAGGAAATTCTGTTGTTCTCTTTTATACATTCTCCTTCAATTTTTAAAAAACCCAACCCAAAGCACCTGTTCATGTCTTGCCAGGAAGGTTTTAGGCCCTCTGAGTTATGCTGCCCATATTTCCCTCTGCATCCCCTGAGCATTCAGCCGTGACTCAAAGATTTGCAAAATAACCAATATGTAAAAGGTGAATTATTTTCATGAGGATAATGAATGATATATTTGTCTTTGTAACACACCAGCTCTGTTCCTGATTTTTGTAACAAGTCTCTTTCCTAATACAAATATCCCCGAAGCAAGCGAGATGATTTCAGTAATTTGAGAATGGAATGTATTCCATGAAAGTTAATAATATGGTGCTTCCCAGAAGTAAGACAAATATAAAGACCTACAAACCAGATGATAGCATTTGTATTTTTATAGATGAAAAATCCCGGGAAAAGCTTCTTTAAATTACCAAAGTGTGAAAACAAATCCTTCGTAATAAAGGCAATAATTTATGCCATAATGAAATTTGTCACATAGTTTACTTTGAGTTATTTAAAAGGATTAATTCTGTAGATGCAGGCTGATAGATCCACGGTGCCTCTCTGCAGGAATTGTGTTTTTTCCAGAAGTGGATCAAAACCAGAGTGGAAGTGGGAGCAAGGAGCCCATCCTGTCTCCAGCTGTCCCTGCTTGTAGAGGCAGTCACACACGAGCCATGCAAAGTAGGTGGCCAAATGCATGCAAAACTCTGCTTGGGCAGTATCAGAAGTAATAAATGTGGTAAGGCAGAATAAATATGCAAAATATAGTACTTTAACCTAATAACATGACCACTTGCAAGCTTTAGCATAACACTGAAAATCACTAATGGAGCCCTGTGCAGATTTGCACGATACAAGCAGTCAAGAATCATGCATAATGGAACAGTGCAACAGCTAACAGCAGATTCACACAAGATAATTTAAACTTGTTTGTATGGAAATGAAGAACTGATCTTTGAAGTGGTCCTTAATGAGATTCTGCTTGATCCTCTCTGTATCCGGAGAAAGTCTTCCGTTTTCCTTTCGCATCCGGCTCGTGTTGCTGGGGTGCACAAAAAGGACTCCTTTAAATTATGAATGCCAATTTGCATCTGCATTGTTAGGTGAGAACCCAGGGCTGCCACGCAGCCTTGCAAAATTGTTATTAAAAGTTCTCCGTGTGGGTAGTGCACCATCAGTTACCCAGCTCGGTGCTCCTGGTCAGTGTGGACCATACCCAGAGCTCGGTGCCAATGAATCCGCAGATACTGTAATGAATTAATTTTTAATATTGGTTTAAAATACAGGACAGGCTGTAGCAAGGTGGGGATCAGGCTCTGCTCGCGGGGAACAGGGACAGGAGGAGAAGGAATGGCCTCAGGGTGGGCCAGGGGAGGCTCAGGGTGGACATCAGGAGCAATTTTTCCATAGAAAGGGCACTCAGACCTTGGAACTGCCCGGGGAGGTTTGGAGTGCCCATCCCTGCAGGTGTCCCAGGAAGGACTGGCATTGGGCTGGGGACAAGGTGGGCATTGGGCACAGCATGGACTTGGTGATTTTGGAGGGCTTTTCCAACCTAAAAAATGTGTTGATTCTATGATTCTGTATGTTCTACAGCAGAACAAGTGCTAGGAATTTTGGTCTTTTTTCTCTCTTTTTATGGACTTTTGCCTTCCCACTCGCACGCCTGGGCACCGCAGCATCCTGAATGTAATTGTGCAATTTCTTGCCAAAGCTCTAAACCCCCACTCCGAGAGGGCTGCGAGGCAGACGCTGTGCTCGTGCATCTTGGAATATCCGAAAGCACCACGAAGCTTCTGAGCAGACTCCCCCATAGCCCGTCAGGAAACACTGCTGAGTGATCAGCCTTCCCCAACCCTCTGCGAGCTCTGAAAGCGTCCATCTGGCAAACGAGCCTTTGTTTGTGCTTTTGAAAGGCAGAGGGAAAACATTCCGTTGGTTTTTTCTATCTGTTTGTTTGTTTGCACAGCTCAGGAGATTAAGGACGACTTATTTAAAGTTAATGATTCTGTTCCCATGAGGGGAAAACACCTTTCTGTGAGCTACAGGTCCCCTCAGCTATTTTTGTCTCTGATGGGACATTTCTGCCTTCAAAGGAAGCAACCACTGTAAATACCTTCAGATGACTGAGGTTCCCAACCTGCTGGCTTGCTGTTTTTGAGACTTCCATTTGAAAAGGCAAATAATTCTCTGTAATGAGCAGAGAGGAGGAACAAGGTTTATTGTGGTTCCATTGTAGGGGTTCACATAAGGCCACGGTAAACTAAGATGTTAAGTGACTGTGTAAAGAGCAGCGTGGAAATCTTGCTGCTTTTAAGAGCTGAATAAAACAGTGCCCAGGACTTGCTCAGAGGCACAGGAATAGCTCCTGAACGATTTCCTGCTGGTGGGTCCATTCTTCAGCCAGGGTCACCCTGAAAGGCCTCCAGCTGCTCCAAACCTTCCTCAGCTCTCTCTCCTGGCTGTGCTTGAGGGCTGGCGTGGGGTGACTTTAACAAATATCACTCAGCTTAAAAGAGGCATTTGATGGCTAAACATAGAACTTGTGAAAACACCTGCTAGAAAGAATATTTGGCTTTCAAAGAAAGGCACGTTTTGAGACCTGGAGCCCCTCTGGCTTGTGCCAGGCTCAGCAGGAGCAGTGGGGATGCAGAGCCCAGCAGGATCCTTTCTCCACGTTCCCATGGCGTTAGATCAGCCCTGTGCTCCTGTGGGATTCATCCCTGCTTTCCTCAGGTTTGTTCTCACTGATGCTTTCCCATCCCAGGATGAGCTGCACTGTGAAACCTGCTGAGGTGTCATTGCTCAAACCCTTTTGTCCCTTCCACGAGCAATAGGAACCAAAGGTTGGTGTCCCATGTTTGCCTCACCTGGCTGTGTATGGGAAGGGCTGCCCCAACATTAGCTTAATCCCATTTTCCAAGGTCACGAGAAAAAACTTTTCTCTAATGCTATTTAACTAATTTTTGGCTTTAAATGTAGGGTTTAAAAAAAAAAAAAAAAAAAAAAAAAGGGAGGCGAAGAAACTTTAGGGGGTTTGTATACATCTTTTTTCTGCTGTAAATGCCACCTCTGTTTTTTTTTTTTTTGCTTTTGCCAAGGCCCATTCGATCTCTCCTGCTTTGTTGTGTACAGAATTTACACACCCACTTCTTATTATTGCCTAAGGGGATCCTTGCAAGTTTTGTAGTGCCCGTAGAGATTCGACAACTTGCTGTATCTGATTAGTTATTGTGTTTACTCAATGCCCTGAGCTCTGAGTGGATACCCAGGGCCTCAGAGAGAGATTTGGTGGCAGATTTGGCTTTTGGCTCTGTCCTTAGCTAAATCACTCCACAGCCACTCATGGTATGGAATGACAGCACAGCTCAGCCTCTCCTGTGCTCCTTCCCCAGCAAAGCCCCTGGCTCTGTTTTCAAAAGAAATTCACATCAAAAAACTTTCCCTCTGTCACAGACCCACAGGTAAATTAATGGTGTGTTCACCAGAAATAATTATCCATTAATTTTTCGTCTGGATCTCCACATAAGCAGGAGGACTGAAAAGAAAATTGAGATGTCTGCTCTCCTCTTTTCTCAGGTTGAGGACGCTCATGGCTCTGTCTCATTAAGGCTGGGAGGTGTTAATGGGAGGTGTTAATATGTAAATCTGGTCCTAGCAAGGCGAGGAACAGGCTGCACTCGCACGTGGTGGCTGTGGAATTCCAGCCTGATCCCATGCCCACAGTGTGCCATCTCTGGCAGGGCAAGTGAGGAGGCTGCTGAGGTCACACGGCCACCCCAGAGGTGCGGGAAGGGCCAAATTATGGTTTTAATTACTCCTTAAGCCTTTTCCTGGAGGTTGCAAAGTGGGGTTTAGTCTCTCCTCCAAGGCAGTGAGTGCCAGGAGGAGAGGACATGGCCTCAGGCTGGGCCAGGGGAGGCTCAGGATGGAGAGCAGGAGGAATTTCTCCATCAAAGGGAGGTCAGGATTGGCAGGGCTGCCCAGGGAGTTTGGAGTGCCTGTCCCTGGAGGTGTCCAAGGAAGGGCTGGAGGTGGCACTCAGAGCTCTGGGCTGGGGACAAGGTGGGCATCGGGCACAGCCTGGACTCACTGATCCTGGAGGGCTTTTCCAACCTCAGGGATCCTGGAATTCCTCCCTACTGAAGCATCCAAAATAATATTCCACACCAGAAAACACAGGACTGGCGATATCTGCAACTGTTAAAATAGGTTTGAAATAACCTCTTGAATAAAACTTGCACAGGAAAGTCCTGTAAAATCGAGTCTGAAAAGAATATCTGGGAAGTCTCCGGAGTGACCCAGGGCGGAGGGAGCTGTGACCAGGCAGGGACAGTGCCAGCTGAGCAGTGCCACCCCTCTGGGCAGGGCTGGGGGCAGGGATGTGTGCTGGTTCCGTGGGGCCGGGCGATGCAGGACCTGCACTGCCTGAGCATGGTACACTTACAACAAATAAAACATTTTAATATGAGCAGTCACTGAATGTTTACTGTATCATATTGCTGGGAGCTGAATGTGTGCCAAATGCTATAACAGAAGGGAGCATATGAACTCCAGAATGATGACACTAATAAGGAAATTACAAAAGGCCCAACAAATGGCATTTGTGTTAAATCAATAATGCTCTGTTTGTTATTTTTTATTCTAATCTTTCTTCTAAAAAAAAAAAAATTATCTTTCCAAACAGTTGGCAATTCCCATTCTTGTTCTTCTTCCTGAACATAATTAAAAACATGTTGTGGCGTCTACTTAAGACATCAACTTTCCCAAGCCTGTCTTGTCCACTGCGTTTTAAACAAAGACACTTGTTTTGGCATTGTGCCCTTAATTAATCATTTGAGACTTTATTGCTGTACAAAAAATGTCTTTGTTTAATGATTCATCACAAGCCCAATTTCTGCAGAACTTAATCAACTACAGAACCAACTTTCTAATCAGCTTAAAGTAAAAGGGAAAAAAGGACAAGATTGCTTTTGGTGTAATGTTTTCATAAGGAAGTATTCGTTCAAGGCACACCAATATTCTGGGCTATCCATGGTTTAAAACTGCAGGGATCAGATTGGTCACTTAAGCTGGGATTTCAGGAGAGGGAAACCTGTTCCTTATTGGAAAGCAGGATCCCTGAGGTGCTGGCAGCACTGCTGGGCAGTGCAGCAGCTGCCTGGGGAGAGCGACTCCAGGCTTTGAAGAGGAATTTGCAATGTAAAGTTTGGTGTGATAGGAAAGCAGTAGTGAACATGGCTGGATTTAGGAAATGCAGAAGTTATTTTTCCACCGGTTCTGCTTTTTTTCTGTCTCTTTTTTTTCTCTCTTTTTTGTTTGGTTTTGTTGCTTTTTTTTTTTCTTTTATTACATAACGTAACATTCTTCCATTTAACTTTCACTTTAATTCTCATATGGCTGCAACCAAACTTTTGTTCTAGCAGCAGATTTTTACAAGAAATGAGTTTCCCATGGGACAGTATAGGAAAGTCTTAATTTTTTTGTGATTATTTTGTTCTTCCGTTTGATTTGGAACAAAAAGATCCCTCAATGACACAAGAACAGTTGTGCTTTAGTGACCACAGGCAGCACCAGGAGCCACGGTGGCTCTTTGCAGGAAGCATCTCTTCTCCGGCATGGATTTCACAGCTCAGACACACAGAGATTTGAGATGATAGCCTTTGGCTCGTTGTGCAATCCATCACGTGCAGGAGGTGCAGTTACATGACTGACATCTGACAGACACACATTTGATAGCTCAATTATTCCAGACACAGGAGCCAAAGCTCCTCTGATTTTACTTCGAGTTGTCAGAATTGCACCAAAGTGCAACCAAGACCATCTTCTTTTTTTTTTTCTTTCTTTTTTTTTTTTTTTGAAACTCAGTTTTTCAGTATATTGGTAAAAATATACAATCCCCAATTCTCTAAGCAACTGCACACAGCTTGCACTGTGTCAAAACATGCCTATATTGAGTAAATATATTATTACTCTATGTTAATGTGTGTTATGTAACGGTCATCTATATTAATGTATTCTTCGTGTAAGATAATAGCATTCATTTACTGGAGTTTGTAGCTTGTGCTGCTCTCTACACTTGGATTTTTACTGCAGCATTTCCTCTTTCAGGTCAGGCAGGAAAGTATTTGATTTAATGGGCGATGCCAGTCTGTGCTGCACGGAGCTGTGGCAGTCCTCAGATGAGGTTTTGGTTTCTGTGATCATCTTCACACCTGTGTTCAGAAGGTTTTAAGGCTCAGATAGTCTGTGCAGGGTCCCTGGCATAGGGACCCTGTCCAAGCAAAACAAAACAGTGAGAGCCCTCTCTTTGTGATCATCTCTGGGTCCAAGAGCCCAAAGCACAGCCCAGGGCACCCGCGGGAGCCCTGCTCACCCCGAGGGGAGAGCTGAGCCTTTCTCGCAGTGACATTGACTCTGCTGAGGGATCGTTTCAAACCTCAGTGCTGATCGTTTGCCTCTGTTGGGTCTGGTGGTGCGCAGGGGGTCAGAGGGCAGGCCCAGGATCAGATGGAGCTGCAGAGTGAGCCCCAGCAGAGCTCACCTTGAGCAGCAGCAGGGGTTGAGCCCTGGTGGAAACAGGAAATCCTGACAGTGCCAAAGCCTCCTTCACCTTTGCCACATTTCCTTAGGATTTGGGCTGAGCACAGTGAGCAGCCAGAACTTTCTTACCACCACCCTGTGCTGGCTCCTGGCAGCGGTGGCTTGGTGTGATGGCAGCAGTGGTGATCGTTCTCCTCCAGGGAAGCCCTCCTGGACACATCCTCTGGCTGGGTCACCAGGATTGCTTTTCTTTGCTACTTGGCAGCTGCAAAAACAAAAGCCAGCTGTAAAAAATAAGAGTCTCTTGTCTGTTTGGCAAGGCCTTTTTGGAGCTGGAGAGTGTGTGTGTGTCCAGGCAGGACAGCAGCAGACTTGGTGAGCAGAGAGCTCTGAACGTGAGTTTGCCACCACTGATATTCGCAGATATTCCCAAGTGCTGCAAGCCTGGCTAAGGGAAAGTGTTGAACAGGGTGCTGACCATCAGACTGGTGCTCTCCACCCCAAAACAGGCACACTGGCACCGTGCCACTCTTGCTTTTGATTCGTCCCAAGCAGGCCCAGAGACACTCCAGAGACACAGTCAGAGCCGTGGGGATTTGCTTTATTTGGGTGTGGGGATTCACTCCTCCAAACACACACACCCCGACACTTCCAACACACAATATTATGGCAACATTCATGAATATTCATCACATTCCCTGGGATGGGAGTGGTTATACAAATCATTTCTGGGAAATCATTAATATCATTAGGTGTGCCATGCATGGCTGTGTGTCCTGGTGGTCCTTGGGGTCCTCTCGTGATGAAGATCTGTAGTCTTCATCACAGTGCACTTCTCACCTTTCTCTCTGGAGCATGGGCAGTCCTTGGTGGGTGATTCAGGGTGTCTGTGCTGGCCTCAAACAGATTCTTGTCCTGCTTATCTTGACAAGATTAAGGGAATTCTGTTTTCCTAGGTTTTAGAATTCACATATTCTGTCTCTCTATAGTTAACTTGAGTTACCTATTGCCCACCTGTTTCTCACTTTTGGTGCAGAGCAGGAGCAGAGCCCAGGAGCCCTGGCTGGGAGTGCTGTGCTCTGCTCACTCGGCAATGCCCACCTCCCACCACGCACTTCAAACCATTCTGTGTGCAAAAGTCACTTTTGGTAATTGCAAGGAGAGCAACTCAGCCACAAAGAGATGGATTCTGATTTTTTTCTCCCCATTAGGATGATTGAGGATCGTACAATAAGCATCACTGCATGGCTGCTAGATAATGCATGTTATTAATTTGGCACATACTATTGCTCTATTTATGTAATATTTCATACACTTTGCAGAGCTTTACATTCAGAGAGCAACCACAGAAATATCAGACCCTCAGGTCTGCTCCTGCCATTTCATTTCTTCCTGAGCAGTAGAACAGCAGCTCAAGAAATTCCTGAATCACAGGTTCCTCGTGTTGTCTCCACAAGCAGCCCTTCAGCTGGTCCCTACTGCTATGGAACTGCTAATAATTAAATTCTAACTCTTTGAAGCTAAACAAATGAAGAGAAGTGATAGAATTAAAGCAGAATGGTGCCTGACTTTTCATCCTCCTTAGAAGTTGCAAAGTGGCCTGCACAGATCTCTCTTTTCGTGCCAGAGTTAATTTTAGCCATTGCAGGAAGGACTCTACTCCTCTGTTTATCAGGGCTCAGGCAGATTCTCCACTTTACAGAAAAAACTGATAGGAGCCACAGTATTAACTTCTGGAAGAAGTATTAGGGGTTGAGGACTTGCAAGTCTGGACCTTTTTATGCAAATCTGGCATGGAAAGAGAGAGGAGAGTGGGAATTCTGTAGGGAAGAAGTAGGGAAATTGAAGCAGGTAAGGAAAAAAATGGTGTTTGTCTGAGAGTAGAACTGCAGACAGGAGAGTGACCACTTCTGTGGAGCTCCTTTGGGAAACAAAGAGCTGAGCTTTGGTTTTCTCCAAAAAAACCTGTCTGTGTCATTTACTCTGCATTAGCACCAGCAGGTCAGCGGTGGCTGGAGGCAGGAGAGGATTCAGGAGAAGCCCAAGCCCACGGGTGCAATGTGAGCTGTGTCCCAGAGGATAATGCAAGCTGTGTGTGCTGAGCTGCTGGGGAGCTCCCCTTGCCCTCCTGCACTGCCTCACGGCACATTTCGGAGCTGTGCTTTGTGCAGGCTGGCACTCCACCCGAGCTGATGTGCAGCAGGAAAGGTTGTTGCTAAGTGACATGACAACTGCAAAGTGCTTTTCAATTCCTCTTGCTGTTTGCTGCTCCCACCCTCGCGCTCATCCTGCATGGAGAGTTTGCTGCTGGAACATCCCCGTCTGGCAGCGAACGCTGCGTGACAGAGCTCTCATTTCTCACTGAAGTGACACCGAAGCTTCTGCTGCTGCCCTGGTGCTTCTATAAGTTGAGAACTCGGGTTTGGCCAAAGATGATTCCCATTTTAATTTGCTGGTGTGTAAGTCTGGGTGGTTCAGGGTCGGTCTGGAAGGGTTTGGTGGCACCTTCCCCGTCCCGTGTAGCAGTTCCTCTCAGCCCTGCAAACACAGCCCAGGACTGAGGTTTGGCTTTGATAAAGCTGCCCTTGCTGCTTTGCGCTGCTCTGGGGAGCTGCCGTGGGCTGGGAGGCACCAGGTTTTCTGTAGGGGAAGATCTCTATTTCCAAGCCCTGCTGGTAGCCCAAGTCTCTGTTGCTGAAGCCCTCCTCAGGTTGCTTTATCTATTGGCTCCATGTAGGAAAGTAGTTTAATAATAATAAAAAAAACTCAACCAGACTTCAAACAACCAGATTCTTTGAACTTTACCTCTTAGAGCAACCTTTACACTACTTACATCTCCCTGCCTTGAGTTTCCTTGGCCAAACCATCTCCTTTTGTTCTGTGCCAGTGCAGTGACTCTGAGGCTTGATGGGCCCTGTCAGGACCCACCACAGCAAACCAGGGAGAGGATTGCTGTAAATTGCTTTACAGAGCTTGTGCATGCGCCTGTCCTGGGCCCTCCTCTGTTCCATGCACGGGTGAAGTCACAGCTTCTTGCCATGCAGAATTTGTGAGTGAAAGACTGGGATTATACCTGCATTGTCTGTTCTCTACCACTTTACAAAGGTCATGAAAGGATAGTCAGTTTAAAAATCTTGGTGCTGAAGAAAGCCTTTGCACTGAAATAAATCCCAAGCAAGATATTTCTTTTTTCAGTTTGGGAGGAGGAGAGCTGCTAGAAAAAAAGTGAGCTCAACTATTAGCTTTCCACTTGTAAAACTTCATATATCACTAAATATATTGCCCGTAGAGGACAGAAGTTGTTAAGACGGAGAAGAATTTTGAAGATGGATGAATGACAAAGACAAATGAAGATTTTTATTTTAGCAGAAGTTTCCAAGTGCTGTCTCTGGGTTGGGAGGGTACTGTTAATAAAGTACACTTGACATATAACTGTTCAAGTTCCTGAGAAACAGCTTTGCTTTAAAGTTCGGTGGAGGATCAAAAAGAGTGAATTCTCTGTTTTTCTCTATAAAAAAGAAAAAGAAAGCCCTGAAAAAGGATAGGTTTTTTTGGGAAATGGCATCTATGCCTTTTGTCTTTTCTTCTCTTTGTGGTCCAGAGACAGTGCGTTGACTGACTTCTTCAGAAAGGAGATCAGTGAAATTGTCAGTTGATTACTTCTCCTTGATTAGCATTTATAAGAGCCCTGTGATACATTATTTGCATTCCTATTTAGCCGTGATTTTTGTGGGGCAGCAATGATTAAACTTGTCACAGGGCCTGATTGACAGGGTCAGATCTTCACTTTCTACTCTTTTGAAATTAAAAACAAATGTGTCAGCTCCCTTCATGGGCCGCAGCGCTGTGAAGCTTGCTTGCCTTGTCATCGCAGATAGGTCAGGAATGTTTTAATTTTAGGGATGGATTCTGCTTGTCAAGCAGAGTGTGATGGCGTGTAGTTCTGGAGATGAGATGTGAAGGGTGTAAAACAAAGAATGGAAAGAACAAAGACAAAGACACTCACATTATTAGACAGATTTAATTAGTCTGAATGGATATTATGCTAGATGAAGCAGTGAGCTGTGAAATTAACCCTTGATTACGGATTGGCGGATCATGCTCATAAAGGGAATCAAACCTTGGTGAATGGGAAAGAGGTGCTGTCCTACCCTCCCAGCCTCCATCCCCACGACCCCTTCCCCAGTCCAGGAGGGGGTGGAGATCTTTGAAGGAAAAGCTGTTGTTGGTGGCGTTTGGGAAGTCAGGGCAGTGTGTCCCTTCTTCCCAACTCTGGGGCTGGCCTGCCCAAGGGCTGGAGCAGCAGGCCCCAGGGAGGGAGGGCTTTGCAGGAAGGATGGAGAGTAATGAGTCCCACCCAGCGCAGCCATGCCCGTGAGGCTGCACAGAGCCCAGGCCCTCTCTGGAGACACTTCCCCTCCTCATTGCTGCCTCCCTACCAAGCAGGTTTGATATTTCTACTTGAAAACATATTTTGTTGTCATAAGCCATAGTTCACGTGAAATTCCTCACCCCTAAGTGAGGGTTCAGGCATCAGAAAGGCTGCTCTGTCCCTCCTCTAAAACCATGTGCCCTGATGTCCCCAGTGTGAGACTGTGGAGCGCAGGGCAGTGACAATCCAGAGGTGCTGTGTCTGAGCATCCAGGGCTCTGCAGAAGAGGCACTCAGCCTTTTGTGTGCTCCTCATCAGCATTCCCAGAGCCCTGGATCAAGAACTCCTCTAATTAGCACCACTGCAAGGGAGGAAAGCAAATAGAAAATACAGTGTTACCCTCTTGTTAGTTCCTTGTCATTTCTTCCAAGTTGTTCAACTAATGGAGTAATCAGCCTTTCTGCTACAAGAGAGGGGAAAAAGCCAAAGGGCGCTCGGTGCACTGATCTGCCAATAGGTGTGAGGTCCCTGCTTCCCTCTGGCACGTTTGGAAGGCTCAGCTTCAGTGCAGATTTGCATGCCAGAGACTGTGAGACCGGAAAGGAGTGAGACATGAAACAAGTTGGGTCAAAGGCTGCCTGGAAATGGTGGCTGGTGACTTCCTGAGCAGCAGACTCACTCAGTGCTGAGCCTCTGTGGTACTGTGCTGCACTGTGCTACCTCTCACACCGTTTTTGTGTATCTGATATCGAGAATTCTCATTTTTATTTAACATTTAGTAGCATTTAAGTAGTGTCTCTGCGTGGAGTGAAAAAACCCTTTGATTAAAGACCTGCAGAAGATTAATGAAAGTCATTATCTTTATATGATAGCAGAGAGTTACTACCCACAGAATAAAAGGAATTTCTGCCTGCACATCTCTTCTGCCCTGGTTTCCCCATCTCTTTTCAATCCCTGAAAGAGAAGAGGCAGCATGGGAAGGTGATGAGGGAATAGGGCATGACACGAATCCCATTGAGAAGCCTAGTGCTGAATCTCTGTTGGTGTTAGAACAAGTCACTGTGCCATTCTCCAGATGAAAATTATTATTTAAGGACAAAAGCCTAGTACTTATCATGAAACCTGAAGACACAGACTAGTTCTTAGGCAGAAAAGCCTTGTCATTGAGCTGGTGTTTATGTGAGCAGTCACACATTAGTGTTGCTGCTTTCAGGGGCTTTTCATCAGAGTCTTTATTATTACAGACCTATTGAGCTGTTCCTCAATTGCTGGGAATCAACAGAACTCTCCTGAAATTAATGGTGCTACATAGTTTTACATCAGCTGAGGATCTGGCTCTTAATTTCTGGTTGTTGATAATTATTGAGCTGAACTCTTCTAGAAGGGGCCCTACAAACCTGAGCAGGATCTGCTCTCCTGGACCCTTGATCTGTGTCTTCTCAGTCCCCACTCTGGAAGACCAAGCGGGAGATAGATTAATTTATTGTAACAGTTTTAATGTAATTATTTAATGCAATTATCAGTAGTTTTTTGCAGTCTCTGCTGGGTTACCTGTGGCAGGGCAGGTGTGCTGGTGTGGGGCAGGGGGCTGGACAGGCTGCTGGCCTGTGCTGCTAAAAGAGAACAAAACACAAACCAGTGAAAAAGAAATGCTGGTGAAAGGGAACTCTCAGAATTCCCTGTGTGTGTTTACAGGCAGGCAGGTGAGGATTTGGTGTCTCTGTTTTGCCCCTTGCCGCAGGTGTCTGCGGGCCCTGAGCTCTGAGCCTCGGCGTGGCTGATGTGTCACTGTGCCGCTCCTCCTGTGCTGCTCAGACACACTCCTGCATTCAGCCTCCATAAAAACCATCAGCAGACAAAAGGGATCCAGAGGAGAGGTTTGGACAGAGCCATTCAGAGCACAGACTGTTGAGTAAATGCTCCAGACAGCCCTACAGCGTTGGAGGCGCTCCTTGAGTGAGGAACAATGAGCGCTGGCGGGTGGAACACAATGCACATCGCCTGGGATGCTCGGTGTGCCATCACCATCCTGCTGCTCTGAGCACAGCCCAGGGATCCGTGCTGGCAGGGCCATTGCTGCCTCTCTGCTGTGCCCTGAGAGAGGGGAACTCTGCTTAAACCGGGGAATTAACTCTGGTGTAAAACACGAGTGAGCAGGGCAGGCTCTTCCCCCAAACGTGAGTTCAGACTCACATTTCTGCCTCCCAAATACAGCAAATATTTCCTAATATCACACAAGATCCTGGCTCACCTGGGGCTCAGGTTTGAGCCCCGTTTCTCCCTATGCCTGAATTCAAAGAGCAGGAGCACTCGCGTGCCCCCCGCCCTCCCTTCATTTCTCCCACGGAATTGTTTCGGCGCTAGCTTGGTGTGTCAGCTTGTAAGTCTATAAAACAGTTTTCTACCAGCTGGAAATCCAACATGCTACATGAATACATAACAGTGCCTAACCAAGAAGGTTTGTAATTCAGTAATTAGCTGTAATTAATGAACACAAAGTGAAGACTCATTTACAGTTTAAATTATCACATTAGCTCCTGTCACCCTCTATGTACACAAAACAGCAGGAATTCAATTATTTTTATTCTTCAAAGCTAATTTAAAATTTAAGGAATGCCATTACATGAAATAATAGGTAGGAAATGTAATAGAAATCGCTGAGAACAGTTGGCCATCCTTAGAATGGGAGGAAAAAAATGCTATCAGTGATGATTTGGAAATGTTATTTCGTCTGTGAGCAGATGAAGGATTGAAATCTACACTCTTTTCAGTGTATTTAAAAAGAAAACGAGTTTGGTGGTTGCTAAGTCTTTGTGCAGGAAGAACATAATTGTGCATTGTGCATAATTGTAGAAGCAGTTGATACTGATAATGCTGTTGATAGTAACACGATGACAGCATGGAAATGCTCACACCATTATCTTTAATGGGGCTGAGCCGACTGCAGCAGCACCGAGCCCCTGGAATCCTCACCAATCTTGGAAAACTTCAGCCTAGCAGGCCTTAAGTAATTGTCACTTTGCAATCTGCCTCCGGTTCGTGTGCGTACGGAGGGCTGTGTAAAACACCTTCATTGTGCTTTTAAACCCACCGCGATGCTGCTCTCTGCAGCTGCCACTGGTTTTTTTCCCCTCAAACAGTTCAATTGCAAGAGAATTCCAAACCCATCTGATGCCACATATCTGCATTCCAGCCCTTCTTTTTTTTTTTTTTTTGTTCTTTCTGTCTTTCTTCTTCAGTTCCCTTTTCATTTTAAATAGGCCACTGGAAGCTCCAGCGTCTAATTTTTCATAGGTGATCGACTGCTGAGTTGTGGGTTTATGTAGACAGAGGGAAGGTAGCGATAAGCCAAGAGAGAGGATTCTATTAGGGAAATGCAGCAGTAACTAATGAATCCTGCCAGTAATTGGGAAGGTGTAAGCCTCTGTAATATCCTAATGATAGTCATCCGTTGTGTGCATCCCCCATCAGCGGCAGCGATCCCTCATCGGCTCCGGGATCTCAGACACTTAGCCATGCAAATCTTCCTGACAGGACTCTATGTCTTTGTCTCCCTAATTGGACAGTATAGAGTTGTTTATGGATATTGCAGACATTTAGACCTCAGTTGGAGGTTGTTCAAAAATCGTTAGCAAAGTTGCCTTAACAGCATTGTCAAATATTTATTCCCCTGTTTCAATATCTGTTTTTAACCCAGGCATGGTTGGAGGGAGAATTAACATTTTGAAGATAGAATGTCTCCTTCCAGGCTCTGGTTGAGATTTTTATTAAGCCATTTTCCTACAGAAAGAGAGAACAACAGCAACAACAAAATCTACCAAAAGTCCTCATTTCTTAAGGATAAAACATGAGATTGTAGGGGAAATGTGCTGATTTTTAATACCATTTCCATGGGGAAATATTAGGACTGCTGACAAAGGCAGTTCCACTTATAAAAATTACAGGAAGCTTATGGGGCAAAAATTCCAGTTTAGTGTAAGCCAAAATAAATGGAGAATATTCCCATTCACTGCACCACTTCAAGTGAGTGCAGATTAAGAGCCTGGCTCAGGTATATTAGAAAAACTGTCTTTTTCCTTGGTCAAGAGTTGGGGGTTTAATTCTTGTCTTTAATCATCTCTTGGTAGTAGGTGAAAAGTAAGATATAATAAATACATCCAATGCTGTGCTTTACCAGAAGAGAATTTTTTTTTCCTTTTAAAAACTTGATATTGGGGCGATTTCACATTTTTGTGCATAATGTGTTTCTTTAGAGGGTTTGGAGTTTTCTGAGCACAAGGCAAAGTCTTACAGGCACTTCCAGGGACCAAGAAGGAAAACTGAGTTTAGGAGAGGAGGCTGGGGATCAAAGGCAGAGGCTGGAGCAGCCACAAATACTGGAATTTGTGAGGGACATCAGCTGATCAGGCTGAATTTACAGCTTGGGCATGTGCCATTTTACTCAGTTTGTCCCACAAATCAAGGGATTATTTGCCTCAGTGAAAGCAATCAGATCCCTCCTTTTTCTAACTCCTGAACTAATCCTACGAAGAGTTAACTCCATATGTACTTCCATTGCCATCCTGTCTTCCAAGGCTGCTTATTATAAGCTGCATCTTTTTTATAAATATTAGATAGAAATATATATATATATATAAAACCAGGGAAAAAAATGTATGCAAGAATTTGCCTAAAATAATCATTTGGCTTTTTTTTTTTTTTTTTTAAGCCAACTCTTTACACAAATAGAGGGTGCGAAAGCTTCTGTTCATGGGAATATTTCTAGGAAGAATTTCTGAAAGTATTAATTTGCGCCTGTCTGGCAACTATCTTGAAAGCTGTTTGTAGTTTTGGAAATTATTCAGCCAGGGAGCAGTAGAAATGACACATTATATCGTTGATTAATGTAGTAAATAGCAAATTACTGAAGGGGGAATAATCAAAGCCATAGTTGCAGCAAATAGTTCCCTTATCTGATTTCTCTCGGGTTATCCCAAAGTTTTAGGTACTTCCCGCAATCAGACCCAAAAGATACAGAAAGAAATTAAAGGAGAACTATTTGTAAAACAAGGGAACGAATAGAATTTTTTTTTTTTTGGTGAAAGATTTCTGCGTATTTTTTATAATTCTTTAAACAAGCTCCCAATTTTTTTTCAGTTTTTAGGTCTTTTTATACAAAACTCCCAGTTCCCCTGAAGCACTGCTGACACCATCTGTAAACCCATCAGCTTTTCAGCCCTCTCCCTAAACTGCTGAGGAGAAAGTTGTGAACTACAGAAAGAATTCCATCCCTGAAGGTCAGATAAGGCAGTGACCTGCCTGGACACAGAGCAGAGTGCATGGAATCATGGAATCATTGAGTTTGGAAAAGCCCGTTCAGACCTTTGGGTCCAACCACTCCCTGTCACTGCCAAAGCCACCCACGTCCCCAAGTGCCACATCCTCATGGCTCTTAGATCCCTGCAGGGATGGGACTCCACCCTGCCGGGGCTGGGCACCCCTTTGGGGGAGACATTTTTCCTGATATCCAACCCAACCTCCCCTGGTGCAGCTCGAGCCAGTTCCCCTTGTCCTGTCCCTTGTTCCTTCCCCAGCTCTGCCCCATCCCAGCTCAGGATTTGCCATCCCTGAGCTCACCATGGGGCGGGGGCTGCAGCATGGCTGTCCCAGCTCTCAGATTTCTTTTTCTTTCAAACGTTTCCCTTTTTCTGAAGCGAATCCCTGTTTCCTGCAGCTTTGGATGGAGCTCTGGCTGCAGGGAACATCCCAGTCTCATCCCAGTCTCATCCCAGTCTCATCCCTCAGCCTCTGAGGTCGCCAGGTTTCCACTCCCACTGGTCCGAGGTGGGCCAGCACAGAGGGCAGGATCAGGATCAGACTCTTTTCTCCCTGTGGATGCCATCCTAAAGCAAACTGGCTCTGGATGTGCTTGCTAGAACCTTCTTCTCCAGAAAATGAATGTCTATTGGCATTTAGGGGATTTTTATAGACACACACACACACACATATATATATTTAAAACCTCAGCTTTACAAACTTATGTTGGTGCAGCAGCCCGTGACACTGAATACAAGCTGCTGTGCAAAGCAATTGCCAAATGTTTACATAAACACATAAATAAGACAAATAAATTCATTTTCATTATTCATATTTTCTGCTCTTTCTTCCACTTTTTATTTATGCCTTAGACAATGGCTCCTGTAAATATTCTGATTTAAAAAACACCTGCAGTGGACAGAAAGATGATCAAAAAGCCCTGATATAGAGCAATTCATGTTTCTTCTTTACAATCACTAACGAATCTTAACTTGAACCATGTTATGTTCCCATGTGAGTGATAAGCAATGATTTATTATGAAGTGTCAGGAAATCAGAATGCCATACAGTGAGACATGAGCTAGTGGAAAATGTGTTCCCTGTTTCCCAGCCTCATTACTCAAAGATGCAGTGTCCCTTTCTCCAAGTCTAATTTACCTGGCTGTTCACGGCACTCTGAGAGCAAAGGGAACGGCTCCAGGAGGGAAATACCTGATCCAGGTGTGCCTTCCCCTTCCAGCGCCGCTAAACACCTCTGAGTGACCAGGGAGAAGGGCCTGGAAATGCAGAGCCCTTGCTGCATCAAACATTTCCAACCCTAATGATGCTCCCCAAAGCAATTGCTCAGGATTACAGCATCCTTTGCCTCATCAGTGCTGTCAGCGCCTGAAGAGGAAATAAAACAGGCGGCGCGGAGGAGACAAACGGATAAGTTTTCTTTATGTGTTAGAGTTTCTTCTACTCTCTAATGATTCCCTTCTCCCCATGATCCTAATTCAAGTAACTGGCATGTGATATATTTTGTAGACAAATCAGCAGCAGAAGAGCATGTGCAGCTCTGGCACCGCGGAGCCGCTGATTTACTCGCAGCTCGCGCCGAACGCTGGGTTGGGTTTTAAGGTGGGAATTTGTGTTTGAAGTGCTTCCTCACAAAGAAAGGAGAAAGCAGCAGATCCCACGCTCACTCACATGAGCAGCCTCCACTGCCACCCACGAACGCTCTCTGCGAAAAGGAACCCAAACAGGCACAGTCTTAAAAGTTGAACATTTTCCTGGATGTCTCCTTAAAGGCCCCAATCCTGAAAGCGTTTGGGCTCAGTCAGATGTGGATGGAAAAAGGTGAATTTCCCTAGGGAAAGGCAGGGGGTGAGTGTGGCTTTGTTCTGCAGCAGCAGAGCCATGGAGGTGGGAGCCTTCCCAAGGAGGTTTGGCTTGGATGCTCTGGGCACATCACTGACACCTGAAATGATGAAATATTTTGATGGAAAGACAAAGCCTCCACCCATTTAAAAAATAATCTTATTATCCAAATTAAAAAGATAGTAATAGTTAAATAGTTCTCCTTTAATTTCTTTCTTTACCTTTCATTTCTATCTTTATCAAAGTAATCTAATTATCCAAAAACATGGATTTAATCACCAGATTGGTTAAAAAGCTACCAATGGCTTCAAAACGTGATCCCGTTCCCCTGCAATAAAATGTGAAGAGACCAACAAGTTAAATTGAACAGAATAAACTTAAGAACAAATTTATGTCCTGCAAATTCTTTCACATAAAAAAAGGGTTCTTATATCTAGGCATGTTACAACTAGTTCAGTCTGTCTTAAGGCAATGGTAGCTGTTGTTTTTCCTTGCAGAAAACGTGGAAATCATCAGAAGAAAATTAACCAGAGCTCATCCTTGTCTGAAAGGCTAAGAGACTCACAAATTTCAATTTTTTTTTTCGATAGAAATGCTTTATAGAGAATCTTTGTGAAGTACAAACCAGAGAGTGGTTGTCTCCCAGCACTGACAATGTCTGCTGTTCCAGACGAGACGGTGTGTGATGTACCATCCTGAAATATTGTCAGCAAGCCTGCAAATATGAAGGCATTTTCATAGCAAGGCAGGGATGAAAGGGAAGAGCTTTGGGTTTGCTTTTTTGTTTTGCTTTGTTTCTTAGTCCTAATAAAATCTACCAGTGTGCTCTTAACTTCTCCCCTCCCATTTTGTTCCAAGGAGAAAGGGAACATCATTCTCCTGTGAAAGTGTTCAGGAGAGAGGGAGGAGGTACAGATTCCCTCCTGGAGGGGTTTGCTGTAGTCAGGGCGAGTTTGTGTGATATTTTAGTAGCTCAGAGTGCAGAGGTAGATCAGCATCTCCCCACTCTCAGTGGCTTTTGCTGCCTCACAGCGAAGATATTTTAGTGTCGTAGCTCAGAGGTGGGGCTGGGGAAAAACCCACCCACTGCAGCCTCTGGTTTGGTGAGTTAGAAATTCTCTTCAGGGTTTAAAAAACGTGGGGTTTAATCTCCTGGGGAATTACACCCCAAGGAAAACAGGGAGGCCATTGCGGATTATGCAACAGTTGAGTGAACACTTGCAGATAAACAATTCAGCCTTTTTCAGCACCCAAATGAGTGGAGGGAATCTGCTTTTAGGGCACCCACAAATCCAGGCTGACCTCCATCCCTGTACACCTGGGCCTGGAACACGCAGCCAGTGTCCAGATGGTTGGGCCATAATTGCTTTGTCTTATCTGCTGTAAATTCACGTTTTGCAAGGTGTGTTCCAAAAGCTGTTTCTCGGCTGGGATCTTTACAGGTGGCACTTTAAAATGTAGCGAGCACCCAAGTCTACAGAACCTGCTTGTCACAGAAAATGACACAGTTTGCATGTGACCTGTAATGACAGTTGCTAGTTGAAAAGAAACCAGAAATTCAGCTTTATCTTCCACACTTTGGTTGCAGCTGCCATCAACTAAATCTCTCTCCAAGGGCAGATGGTGCCCTGTACAATGAACAATTTAATCTTTAGGAAACTTTGCCAAAAAATCCACTTTTTTTTTCTTCCCCTCCAAGAATAGGCTGTCAATAACATGTGCTCCCAAATACATTGTGGTTTGACGGCTATACTTTATTTATAGGAAGAAATAAGAAGTTAAATGTTCCCTGTAATTTTTTTTCTCTTTCCAAGTCTCTTATTCTTCTGTACTGTGCCGGACTTTGTGTGCAGAAGCAACTGGGGGGACCTGGTGCCTGTCACACCTTTGTGCACCCCAGAAACACCTGAGCTAAACCCTCATTTCTTTTGTTTTGCCCCATGCTCTGACAAGCTTGGATTGGAAATGTTTTCCACCTTTCCCTCTCCGCTGGCTGAGGTTGAATATACAAAGGCTGGTGGCTTCTGCAGGGACACGAGAGGCTCAGGGTGGTGACTGTGGTGGGCTGTGGGACCCTTCAGGGTGCAGGACTGAGGGATTTTCCCTGCTGGAATCACACGGAGCCTCACCCTGCCTTTGGGTGGGTGCTGCACCCTCAGCAAGGATGGAGAGCTGAAAGATTTCATTTCCAAAAGGGTTATTCCTACCTCTCCCAAAATGCTTTCCCGCCCTATTAGAGTGTGTTTGCTGAAACAAATATGTTCTGTTTATTTATTTAATGTGCTGTTAAATGACCTTCTGGAAAGCTATTCCTGCCACAAGGCTTTAAAATGGATGGGCAGGCAGAACTCCAGGGAGCATGCTCCTCCCAATCAGGATGAATCATTCCAGTAGTTACTGTTTAGATTGATATAATTTTAGTTATAATTATGGGTAACGAGACGGCATTTAGAGTCTGTAACATTGTAATTCATGGTGAGAGGAGTCCTAAATGAAATAAAATATACCCAGATTTGCTGTTTCCCCATTTCTAGGTGCTGTGCGTGTGGCATGGTTCTTTAAGGAGCAGATTTTGTGCTGCTGCAAAAATCTAGCAAAAGTAGGTCAAAACTGACATCTAGAGATAACATGTTTGGTAGCCCCAAAGGGCCTGTCTGTGCCTTTCTATGTGGCCTTTAAAGAGTCCTGCAATTTATTGTGGTAGGTGCAGCTGCAGCCTGGAAAAGTTTTGATCCATGGACTGCGGTGGGTGGATCACGGAGGAATATTGTCATTTTTGTTATCCCATTGCACAAACAGGAGATGGTAAAATGATATTAGCAAAGATATGGAAATACAGGGAAGACATTTTAAATGCATGAAGCTGCTGTCGTCTGCCTGGCTCTGGAGTTCCACCCCAACTGGACCATGCCACTGAAGAGGCTGATGTTCCTGCAGAACCCAAAAATCAAACAGTGGCAGCAAATCCCAAGAAAAGGACTTCAGATACTGGAAGGCCACAGCACCTTCCAGGATCTGGAGGGACCCTTCAGCTGGAACTGGAGTGACAGGACAAGGGAGGATGGCTTCAAACTGAAAGGGGGGAAATTTAGGTGGAATATCAGGAAGAAATCCCTCCCTGGGAGGGTGGTGGGGCCCTGGCGCAGGTGCCCAGAGAAGCTGTAGCTGCCCCTGGATCCCTGGCAGTGTCCAAGGCCAGGCTGGACAGGGCTTGGAGCAGCCTGGGACAGTGGAAGGTGTGGGTGGAACGAGATGAGCTTTAAGCTCCCCTGAACCCAAACGATTCTGGGATTTCTTGACTTGAAAACCATCCCATGAGCAGGCAATCCCCAAGAAGCCATGCCACTCTGTTGGTGTGGCTTTTGGCCATGGAGGGGAGAGAAAAGGAGACACTGGAGAGTGTAGAGAAAGCCTAGGGGGTGTGGGAGGCAAGCTGGGCACTGCTGTGTGAGCTGTGCCCAGCTGGGCTGGTCCCTGTGAGCTCTGTGAGCTCTGTGAGCTCTGCCCAGCTGGGCTGGTCCCTGTGAGCTCTGTGAGCTCTGTGAGCTCTGTGAGCTCTGCCCAGCTGGGCTGGTCCCTGTGAGCTCTGTGAGCTCTGTGAGCTCTGTGAGCTCTGCCCAGCTGGGGTGGTCCTTGTGAGCTCCGTGAGCTGTGCCCAGCTGGGCTGGTCCCTGTGAGCTCTGTGAGCTCCGTGAGCTGTGCCCGGCTGGGCTGGTCCCTGTGAGCTCCGTGAGCCGTGCCCAGCCCAGCCCAGCAGTGGCAGTGTCCCCGCCAAGGCCCGGCGTGCCACCAGCCGCTGACACACACTTGACGCTGTCTCGGCTGCAGATGTGTTTTTGAGCTCCCAGCGCAGAGGTTTCACAGCTGTGTTCTTCTGGCAGTGCTGGAATGAGGAGAGGGAGGCTGTGCCATGGACGAGGAGTGGGAAGGCTGTTAGGAGGAATGCTGAGTCCTGACACATCCGCGTTCAGATAGATACGACTTTTTACATCTGTTGATGGCTCGATAATTAGTGTTAAATAAAAGCAAAGCTTCAGTATCTGCAACTGATATTTCACATATGCTGTACAAGACATCAGGATAATGAACACCCTCAGCCACATTTTCAGAACGTGATTTAAATGATGGAGGTTTCTTTGTGGCACAGGGTGAGCTGTGTTTCAGCACATGCCCAGGAAGCACCAGGCTCTGCCATCAAGTGCTGTTGGAATGTGCAGGCTGCTCTGCCCTGACTGCAGGTGACAAGCTCTCCACAAACTCTCTGAATCTCTTACAGACTTGATAATGAAATACATAAACTATGACCCTTATTGATCAGGGCTCACACTAATTAATTTCCCAAAGTCCTGTCCCAGCCTGCAGTGGTATCAATTAAAAAAAAAAAAAACCAACAAAACCCACAAGGATGGAGACTTCAGTTGGCCAAAAGACCTTAGGGTGAAGTACTTACCCCATGGAAATCAATGCCAAGTCCCAATTGATTTTGCTTGTGCGTAGATGTTACCATTAGTCAGGTGCATCAAAAGGAGTCAGGAGCCTCAAAAGTTTTATTTGTTGCCAAAGAGTTTCTCATGGACCTTCCCCCTGCCCAGTGTGCCTCTCAAGTGTCTGCCCAGGGCTCACAGTGTCCCTAATATTGCTCTGTGCACGCTCCCCTTGTGACAGGGAAGTGACCAGGAATATTTCTGTGTTGATTTTATTGCTGGCGAAAAAGTCTCAGCACCCTCCTCACAATGACAGAAAAAGAAAAGGAGGCAGGAGTTTGGCTTTTCATTTTTCCCATCCCAGCTTCTATAAATGTTTCCCACTGGCAGGGAAGCAGTGCTCTGCAGTAACTCCTTCCCAGATTTAGCACTTTCAGTAACATTACAATGCTGCTCGATTATCCTAACGAGGTTCTGAGGGTAGAGTTGAACTAATGAAGGGTCCCCACTCCTCTCAGCTGGGTCGTGTCCCTCCTCCAGCCCCTGTGTCCGTGTCCCACCTCCACGAGGGACACGGATGCTGCAGGGCTTGCCTCGGTCCAAGGCAGGACTCAGGAGGGATGTCACAGGTGGTTTCCCACCCTGGAAACCTCTGCCTGGAAAGGCAAAGCCCAGCCCTGTGCCATCCCCACAGCCTCCCTTGGACCGTTTGCAGAGGTGATTCCACAGTGAGAATTTGGCCACGGCGTTGCTGTGTTTCAGCTCTAGGCCCTACAATAACAATGCTTCTGGATTTCTTTAAAATTCGAGCTGGGTATGAACTGGCACAGCTTTGCCCTTTTGCAGTGAAAAATAATAGCTTTGCAAAGTGTGAATTGCTCTGGAGCGTTACCTCTGAAACCTAAAGGCAATGTTTTAAAGTGTCAACATGGATTGCTTTTAATATCTTTTAAGTGGGAATAATGATCCAAGGTATTCACCACAATTTCAAACTGACTTCCATGCATTCTCAGTTGCCAAAAGTCTCTGCATTCAGCTGCCAAAACCTCTTCTTTCCTTCCAACAGTTTCTCCAGAGCAGGTTTGGGTTGCCAAGGCAAAACTCAGCATCACTGTGAAAACTGAAAAGGTGAAGATATTGTAAAACAAACCAAATTATAAATTAACTAGCATGAAGTCAATGCATTTTTTTGTTTTCATATGGAATTTTTTGAAAAGCTGAGTTTATTTTACTTTAAATAAAGCTGCTACTGAATTTCCAGTTGATTTAGCCAGAACACCGAGAACACACTGCAGGATTTGAGTTGTGTTTGCTGAAATATCCATGGCCTTGAACAGATAATATATTTTTCAGTAACATATTTCTCTTTGCCCACTGCAGGTCTTTTTTTTCTCTGTGCTCTCTCCAGATTGACTTTCACTCTACTTACTGCCTGCCTCATTTCTCACCCTATTTTTCCAGCTGTTTTTTCCTACTGCTTTCCTCAGTATCCTCCTCCCAGGTTATAAGCAAAGCAGAACTCAACTTCGGGCTGAACTTTTAAACCCACATCTTGAAATTAAATAAAACAAGCCCCTTCTGTCTCTGTGAAGCAGTAACTTCACAACTTGAGTCACTTAGCACTTTTAGCAGCTGCAGGACGGAAAAGGTCCATTGGAAGATGGCTTTTAATGCCGGGAGGTGCCACCACCAGCAGGAATAACACAGCAATAGTGCAGTAATTAAATACTGTGTGGGTCCAGCTCTCCGTGAGGATTTTAGAGCATGTTCTTGGCTGGCTGCAGGAAGGAGCTCCAAGTTCAAGGAACATGAGGTAGAAGCAGAGTGAGGAGCTTGGTGGGCAGGCAGAGCCTGAGCAGCAGCTGAGTTTGCCACTGCTCCCCGATTGTGGAAGCAGGATTGTGTGCACACCTGTGTGTCCTTGCTCACTGCGAGCTGGTGGGTGGACAGAGCAAAGCAGAGCTCATTTCCAGACATTTCCGTGGCTGGGAGTGCCGGTCAATAGTCTGGGCTGGCGATCAGACTGTAACCGAGGCTGTGCTGTTGTTGTTGTTCCTGCAGGACGAATGCCTTAGCCCAGCTCCAGCCCAGCTCCGCCGGCCCCGCTCCGCACCGCGGCCCTGACATTGAACTCCCAGCAACCCGGACCGAGGAGGCTGCCAAAAAACTCCTGCTATTCTTCTTCATCCTCACTAACAATTTGGTAATGAAGTATTGATTTCCACTCCCCTGCTTATGGACGATATTAGATTTTCATTGATAAACTGCACTGGGGCTGTCTGGTCTCCACTGTCCCTTTTTGCTGTCACTAAAACAAAGTGCCACTGAAGTAAGATAATGACTGAGAACATTGATGTACTTATTTCGTCAATTTGTAACACTTGACAGGAAAAAAAAATTCTTCATAGTTTAATGTCCAAGTGTGCTACACAAGATGCAGTCACATTGGAAGCTTTACTTTTCATGGTAATGTCCATTTCCTATTTATAACCCCTTAGGGATAGTTTGTCTAAAGGAAATGTTTCTATTCTGTGCAGCTATTACTGTTGCACCTGGGTTGCCCAATCCAGTCATTGCACTAGGGATCAATACATCACAGTAAGTACAAGAATTATTAAGTTAAAACAGATTCTGAGCCAAAAAACCTCTGAACAATGTTAATCTTCTGTGCAAGTTGTTCAAATAGTTATGCTTAACCATGTTGCTGCCAAAGATTTGTTTGAAATGGATTATTTTCAGTTTGTTTTATTCCTCAGATATATATATATATTTAAATCTCCATTACGGTTTATGATGAGACATATGGGATGGAGGGATTTTTAAACAAAAGTACTATTGTTAGATTATTGAACATTATATAAATATAGATATATCTATATATAAATATCACTATATAAATATCTATATATAGATATAAAAGAATAAAAGTAGAATTCCTTTCTCAGTCAGGTGAGTGTAAATCTGAAGCTCTGTTGTAGTCAACAGAGTGACTTTGGATTTGTGCCACCAAAAATGGGATCAGAATCTGCCGTCCGAGCTCTGTCCGGCCCGGCAAACCTTCAAATCCACCCAGACCTGGGAGAAGGGGGCTACAAAAATGGCAATTTCAAATTTGTGCTTGGAACTTTTTTCATTAAAACTTCGAGGTCCCAATTTTAATTTGTGGAATATTCACGTTAATAATGAGATCTAATTAAGACATCCATTAAAAGCCCGTTAAAGTTAATTTAACGTAAAAATTCCAATAGAACTGTATTAGATTTTCTCCATTAAATTAACGTTATGGATTTTTAACGGATGTCTTAATTATACATTATTATTAACGGGAATACTGTATTACACAGATTAAAATCGGGTCCCAAGTCAACTCCCAGGATCTTCCAGGATATGCCAATGTCACAATCTCACTTTTCCTAGTGCACTGCTTGGAAATCCAGGCGCAGCCCTGCTCACTCTCGCTCAGAGAAAGCAACCTCCAGTAGACAAATCCATCTCTGCATTTAACGATGAACTTCCCCTATTCTCCGAGGAAAAATAAGTCTGGATCAAGTTGTAAATTGCTATTCCGTGGCAAATGAAATATTCAAAGTATGCGAGGCACAAGTGGAGAAGAGGCTCTTTCTCAAATCAGAAAGGGCTTTGGGGTGTCTTTTACTGTTGTTTTGTTTGCGACGTTCAAGGATATAATTGAAGTGCAGCAGTCACAAAATCAGACTAAACATGTTCCCTGCATTCCCCGTGGCTCGTGCAGGAGGGCCTGTTTTGGCACTGCTTGGGAAATTTTGACATGATCCCTAAACTCAACATGGAGGAGAAAAAAAGGCCCTTCTTATTTACCTCCTAGGGAAAGTGTTGCCCTTATGCCACATATAATAGCAAATTGCTTTTTTTATGGCATGCATAACCTAGATGGGAAAAAATATGGCGCTTGAGGGAAGGAGGGAAAAAGTAAATGAAGTTCCAGGAATGTCATTCTGAAGTAATGAGGCATGGACAGAAAATATACCCCTCACATCATCGGATTGAGATGGCAGTCGAAATAGCTTCATTGAAGTGTCAGCACTCATCCATCAATCAATCATCCACAAGGAAAAATAGCGACAGTACAACGGGGCGGCTTTTATGGGATTTACTCATGGGCATAGGGAATAGCAGCTCAAATGTAGTTCTGACATGAAAAGCAAGGTGCTGATATTATTTTTTATGATGGGAGGATCATAAAGTGAATTGAGAACAGTGAGGTCTGTCTTTGCTTAACCTATTCAACTGGAAATGAACGGAGCTCAACTGGAAACGAGCAGAGCCTTCAGATGGGTTAAGATTGAAGCCTGCACCGTGCTGAGCACCAGCCATTGACAACAAAATTCTATTAAAGCAAAATCAATGCATTAGCATTGAGCTCCTCAGAAGCTGTTAAATTGCACAGCCCAGGCCAGAGCTAGGAGGTGAAGTTGCACGAGGTGGGGCCCGTGGTGCCAGCCCAAAATCGCCCCTGGGGAGAAACTGCACGTGGGGCTCCTTCCCCGAGATTTTGGGTGCAGGGGAAGTGTTGGGCTGCTCGCAGCATCCGCCAGGTCAGCTCCAGCCCTGGCGCCAGGGCAGTGGATTTGGCTGATTTTGGCAGGACCCTCTGGCAGGAGTTTGATGTAGGAATTCCACCCTGGGAGCTGTCGGGAGCCTCTTCCCACAAAAAGGAGTCCCCGGGCAGCCCCCAGCGCCCAGAGCTGCTCCATCCTGGCAGAAAAGAGCAGTGCTGGTGCCCGGGGAGCTCAGGGTGACCACAGCACCCCAGAGCTGCAGAGGTTTTGGGAGGTTTTGGGAGGGCCACAGCCCCTGGGGGAAGTCAGGTTTTGCTCAGGAGGCTTCCCTGTCTGGGAGCAGCTACTTTATTTAAAAATCTGGCCACAAACCTTTGTCACAGGGTGCCAAAGCTTGATCATTTTGCCTGCATCGCTGTCCTCGGGGAACGTTTTAGGTACACATTTGAATTAAGTGATTTTTTTTATTTTTTTTTTACAATATGATATAAAAAAAAGGAAAATGTATATCTCTCCTCTCTTTTCTCTGTACGAAACTGGATGAGTTGATAGTTTTTCTGTCATATAAATCAGGTAACACAGAAAATCATTGCATCTTTTCTCTGTCGTCGCTACTCAATATCTATCGTTCTGACTTTTATTCTTATTGGAGATCATCAAAACATTAATTAAAAGCCTGGTGATCAAACAGCCGAATATTTATGATTCACGTCCTTGCTTATTAACAAGTGGCATATTGATACACCACATATCCAAGCTGTTTATGCTCTTGCACTGAAATAAAGCAGGAAGAATTGTTACCCTTACACACTGCTTTGAAAGATTTATTCAGAAACCAGAGCTCCCTTCCCGCCACCATCCATGTCAAAATAAGCCATATCACCTGAAAAAAAAAATTGTTCTATTTTAAAACAGGGAGATGTAATTAGCATCCCTTTGGGGCCTAATATGTAAGAATTTCAGTGGATCAGTCTCAGGTGTTTTTTCCAGGCTCTTATTACTTAAGCTGAGAGGGAGAAGGACACTTAACTTTAAAAATGGCTGTCATTAGTACAATAATAATTGTTGGGTTAAAAAAAAATCTTTGAGAATCTGCTAACAAACCTGCCCAGTAATTACTTGTCAATGCAAGTTATCATGGGTTTTATTACCTACTTGTAAAAGTATTTACAAGACTGACCTCCCTAGCTTTTTTAGAGATCAGGGAGGATATAAAAAGTCATTTTAAAAATCAATAATTATATATTAGCACGATAGGGGGTGAAGCCTTCCAAGCCAGCTTTACAGGCTATTGAGTCAACTCTCACACATTCAAATGGCAGGGATTGTTTCCCTAATTTTTGGCCTTTTTTCTTTCGTTAATCATGTGTTGATAAAGTGCCATATTTATTGATTGCTTCGTACCCGCAGTTCAGCTCCTAAACCAGAAGGGGATATTCCCACTGGGAAGCATCGTGCAGGATTTGAATGGAAAACGATCTGGCCAGGAAGGAGAGGAATATTGGGATTTTGGGTGGGAGCTGCCCAGAGGACGCTGGCTCTGTGCTGGTTCCCCATGGCCTGATCCGCCCACATCCAGACCCTCAGAGGGTGTTCCCTTGGGATCAAACCTGCTACAGGAGCGAGGCAATGAGGCAGGCAGACTGATTTGGGCAGAGATTGAAGAGATGGCTCTGTCTGGGCTGTCCCCTGTCCCCTCCCCACATCCCATCGTAACTCCGGGGCTGCAGCGAGCGGAGGGGATCTCCATCACGCAGGGCTTTTGTCCTCACCAGCAGATATACGATGCAATTTATATTTAAAATTCTCTCTATAAAGACAGTATTGATCACAGATTCCAGATCAATATGTTGCAATTACAGCAGGCTTTATAGGCCATCTGTCCCCAAGCAGGAGCCCCGCCAGAGCCACCTCGATAGATTGTGAACTGGTTTGTGCCCATCTTCCCACAGCACAGCCTGACGAGCCTTTTCTGCTCCCAGGAAGTTGTGCTTAGGAGCTGTAGAGCTGCAATTCCTGGATATTGACCCCCGAGAGCCCCCAAGGCAGCTGCCCTTTGGGTTTCACAGCAGGGACACTGTGGTTTTCCTCTCCTGGGTTTCCTGCTCCCCATCACAATTTATCCCACAGCTCACAGCTTTCCTTGTCCTCAGCTGGAAATGGTCAGCAAGAGGTTCTTGAATTTCACTAGGATTAAGAACATTTCCATAATGGTGCTGAAGAGTTGGAGTTGGATATTGGTGGGGGCAAACTGAGCCTTTTTTATATCACAGAATCATTTAGGTTGGGAAAGAGCTCCCAGATCACTGAGTCCAGCTTCTGAGCATTTGTTATGTGACAGGTTGGACCACAGCAAGTGTGATATTTTTAAACATAAGAAAAGAGTAAAGAACATGCATTTAAAGGCAGGTTTCAATTCACATTTTATCATTGAGGCCCTAAATTGTCAGCATCTGAACTCAAGATCAGTCTGTTGGTTGATGGCCCTGGGTCAGCCATGGGATGTTATTCCAGAAAGAAATGCTTCCTAGGTTTTCTTTTTTTTCTTCATTATTTCCTGCAGTGGAAAGCACACAGAACTTAGAGGTTTTATTCCCCAATTGTCTTCTGAAGGAAAGTGAAAGAATAAAATAATAAAAATGAGGAATTTGCAGTGGTACTGGGAGCTGACTCACCTTTGCACCCCACACGTGCTGTGCCACATCCCTCAGCACCTTCCTGACCTTCCCTGCAGCCACCTCCCTCCCATTCCAGCCCAATGTCTGAAAAACAGGAGCCAGATTCTGGGTAGATTTATTCCTGTGTAAATCCAGACCCCCTCCTTCAAATCCAGCAGACTTACCCTCTGTCTGCACAGCTCCAAACGCTCAAAAAAAAAGATTGGTCCTCACGGTCCCAACCTCGGATTCCGAACGTGTTTAGGCAGTTTTGAAAACAACTCCAGCAAACTGCAGTCTCTAGCTGCGGGCAAATTAAATCTGCACTTCAGAGGGTTTATAGTGATGTCAGGGAGGTGACTCCAAAACTTTGATATCGATGTGACTATGCTTGTGAAAGTCCTGATGTGACACCAGTTGTATCACTATAAAGCACTTTATACTGGTACAGCTCCTTTTGCTCTGCTGGACCATTTTTTACCAGTGCAAGCACTTTGATCCCAGGATCCTTCAGTCTAGGGGTGGTTTTCTGCTCTGATTACCCCAGAAAAGATGTGAAGAGTAGATGAACTTTCAGACGACACTTGTTTCTTGTACCAAAGTGTCTGCACAATATTTTCTTGGAGAGTATTTTTAAAAGTGAACTTGCTGTACCACTGGACTTAACTGCAGAGCAATAAACTTCCAGTTCATCATCCCTCTCAGCTCATGAAATGTGTTCAGGCCTTTGTAAAAAGCCCTGTTTGAGACAACAGATTAAATACTAATCCTGGCGGCTCATACAGCTCCAGTTCACACCATCGAGCTGAGCAAACTTTTTTTTTTCTTTCCTTTTTTGATCTAAGTAAAGGCAACAAATTCTTTCATTAGACTCCTTAGATGAGATAGCAGGGGGAAAAAGATCAGTATTTCGAGATGAAAATGAAAATAACATCTTGCAAAAAATGCAGCTACGTTAAAGAAGGCAGGGAACACTTTCCCCATCCCCACACATCGCACATCCTCTCAGCTGCCCCAGACGAGGGAGATTTCTAGGCAGTGCTTTCCGCGGGGAGCTGGTGCAGGTGACACTGAGGAATGGCTGTGTGTGCCCAGGTGGGTGTGCAGGTGACATTGAGGAATGGCTGTGTGTGCCCAGGTGGATATCCAGGGGCACACGGAGGTTTCCCGGCAGGCACAGCTCATGTGTGTGTTTGTGTGTTGGTGTCGGTGCAGCCCTGCAGGGCTGAGCAGCATTGGGGCACAGCTGCAGCAGAACCTGCAGCGTGTGCAGGGCAGGCCCTGGGCTCCACCGCAGCAAACGCTGCAATGTGCAATACAGGCTGCAAAAGCTGACAAGCTCAACAGTTCCTTTTTGGCTCAGGGTACTTCTCTGTCCTACGTCTCCGGTACAATGCACCCTTTTGTCTTGTGCTCAGGCACCTCTTTTAATCCTTTGTTGGTCTTTTCCTCGGTGTGTTTGTTTTGGGTTTGATGATCTGGAATATGTCAGCCCCGATCAGAGGGACCCACCCCCATCTCAGTCACGGAGCACACTTGGCCACGGTGCTGGATCCGATGGGTTTGCTCTGCCCGGCGCTCTGCTCCTCACGCCTTTGCTGTTGGCAGCATCTTCAGGTTACAGCCGTGACCCGCGGTGCCAGGATTTTGGTTCGAAAGCGCTGAGGAAAATAAAGAATCAAAAGCTCATTTCTCTTTCAAAACAAATGTATATACTCCAAATGGCAAAAAGGCAAGATTAAACCCATTTTTTATATTAACAACGCAAACGGGACTCCCTGGCGGGAGGCCTGTGGTGACTTTCCCCGGCGAATGTCTCGGTGCTCCTGCACTCATTTTGTAACCAGTGCATGCTGTATAGAACATATTGCCTGTAACTTAGAGAGGAGGGGGCCAAGCTGCTCTTCCTCGGGCACTGCAGCTTGTTTGGATGAAAAGTTGCGCCTTTGATGCATTTTTATACTGTACATATTTGTATATATTAACTATATTGCCATGGTATGAACACAGATTTTGTTATATTTGCTTGTTTCGGTTTCCTACAAAAAAAAAAAAAAATTGGTCCATAACGGGGGATATTATTTTTTTTTAATAGAAAATACACTTGTAATTTTTGTTCGTTTTCTCGGTCATCATCTTTGAATGGCTCATAAAGGAATTGGAGAGGAGTTTTTGGAGGAACTCGGAGAAGCAAGTCTGTGTTTGCATGAGACCTGCCCAATTGCTGGCTAGAAAGGGGGGCGGGGGGAAGAGGGGAAATCTAAGTCAAGTTTTGCTTTTAAAGCATGCTTAGTCCCATGAGAAACTCATACATGTACAATTATTCTCTTTGTATTTTATCTAATAGTGCCTGAATTATTTTTTTTAATGTCTTCTTGGAGAAACAATTCATAATTGTCAAAATTTGAAACATTAGCTTAATTTTGTTTTCATGACCTCTCATTTCTTCTCCTTATTTATTTTGTTGCTGTTTATAATGGGCCCCAAGGCCATTTCTGACATTGCAGTGTTCTTCTTCCACATTAAGGATGTTTTTAAAATTACGAAGATTATTGAGCCAACAGGCTGCTTTAATCAAAACCATGTTTCACTGGGTTTGGATGATTATGAATGGTCCTTCCACGGAAAAAGCCCTTTCTGCTGGAGGACCATACCATCTAGTGGCCCCAGAGCTTCATCACACACAGGCATCTTCCCAATATTCTCTGCCTTTCTCAAAGTCTGCCTGGCAATTTGGCTGCCAATTATTTGCTTATTATAGCTAACTTAAACTAAACAAATTGATAATGTTAATGGCTTTTTTTTTTCCCCCCCTTCGGTTGATTGCTAAATAAATTCGTATAATTTATACTAGAGGAGATTATTGCTTTTATTGTTTTGGGTTCCCCCAAACCAATTATTAACAATCAGGACTATGTATCTCATTAAATTTAAATCAGGTCAAACCTATTTATCTAAGGCCTTTTCTGATTTACAGGAAGATGACTGTATTCCAGAGCATTTAAGATGTATTTCTGTGTATGATTTTGTAGCATTGGAATCTATTAATGGTGATTTTTTTTTTGTTCTGTATTTTCACCATGGTAAATACATTGTATAAAAAAAAAAATCCCTCAACTTTCCCACAGAAAACATTACTTTTTATGCCCAGGGATTTTTTTTTTAATAAAATCACTGCAGTTTTAGAACCGTAATTAAAGCCCTGAATAATAGATCACACATCTTTATCTGTTGTGTTTAAAAGGAAAAAAAAAATAGCCCAAACTGTTCACATAATCCTGAATGCCTCATTTCCATAAAAAAGGTTTCTATACATATATTATTTACATTTTTAAACATGGTAATTCTTTCCTTTGTGGCATAAAATGTCTCTTTTCCACTGCAGCTACTGGAAAGCGACTGCTCACATCTGAAATGTTATCGTAATTTGCATCAGGAAACCCAACTGCAGACATTAAGGACTTGGGTGTGTTCAATTATGATTTTGCTGGAGGCTGTCCCTCATTTTAATGCTGCACTCATTGAACTACCTTTCTGAAATCTAGCTGATACGGCTCACCACAGACATGCTTCACAACATCATTAGCTTTGCAAATGGCTTCATTTCAGTCAATGCAGACTTCAGTTTTTTTGGCCAATTGTAAAATGGAAATTTGAAAAGGGAAAAAAAAAATAAAAAAAGAAAAAAAAAACAGATGCACTTAAAACATGAAAAGAATTATTTATATGATAAAAATATATTTAGATTTTCAAAGCACAAGACTGAACAGAAGTGCTCTTTTTATGCTTTCTGAAGATGTTACTGTTAAAAGTCTTTCTACATCAGGCTTAATAAATCTGTAATGACATTTGATGGATTGATTTTTGTGTGGGTTTTTCTTTTCTTTCGGTTTCTTTTTTTTTTTTTTTGTCTTTCTTTCTCTGCAGAGATAGAAAAAGACTGACCTGGAGAGGCTGTGGGAGTAAAAAAAACCACAGGAATGTGCCTGTTTCAGTAAAACTCACCAAGGATTTCTCTCAGTCTCCTTTCCCTTCAATAATAATCACTTAAAGTAAGAAAAGGAGAGAAAAAAAGCAACATCACCACCCTGGCTTGGTTTCTCCCGATCTTTGGCTCTCCCTGCTCCAGCTCTGGGGTTATTTATGGGGGGACACACCCATCCCAGCCCCTCACCCCACCGTGCCTCGGATCCTGCAACAACCACCTCTCCCTTTTTTTTTAAAATTATTTTAAAAGGGAAAAAAAAAAAAAAGGAATATATTGCGCACATTTCAAGGAACCCCTCTAGGGTAAAATAAAAAATATATATAGATGGCTAAAATAACAAATGAATCATAAAACTTCGAGATGGAAAAGGACTATTAGATCATCCAATTCATCTTGCTGTCTGCCAATACAGGTTTGCTCCCCGCGGAGCCTCCCCCGGGCCCTGTGCCGCCGCTGCGACTGCCCAGCCCAGGCGGCTCTGCCTTCCCGAGGGACCCCGGGGTGGCTCCTGGGGACAGGGACAGTGTGACCCCGGGGTGGCTCCTGGGGACAGGGCCAGTGTGACCCCGGGATGGTTCATGGGGACAGGGCCAGTGTGACCCCAGAATGGCTCATGGGGACAGGGCCAGTGTGACCCCAGAATGGCTCATGGGGACAGGGCCAGTGTGACCCCGGGATGGTTCATGGGGACAGGGACAATGTGACCCTGGGATGGTTCATGGGGACAGGGACAGTGTGACCCCGGGATGGTTCATGGGACAGGGACAGTGTGACCCCGGGATGGTTCATGGGGACAGGGCCAGTCCTGACCCCAGAATGGTTCATGGGACAGGGACAGTGTGACCCCGGGGTGGCTCATGGGGACAGGGCCAGTGTGACCCCAGAATGGTTCATGGGGACAGGGACAGTGTGACCCCAGAATGGTTCATGGGGACAGGGACAGTGTGACCCCGGGATGGTTCATGGGACAGGGACAGTGTGACCCCAGGATGGCTCATGGGACAGGGACAGTCCTGACCCCAAAATGGTTCATGGGGACAGGGCTAATCCCAGCCCCAGAATGGTTCATGGGGACAGGGACAGTGTGACCCTGGGAGCCTCACCTGCCACTGCCCAGGGCTGACCCCAATGTGGGTGAGCCCATGGAGCCACCGAGCTAGGAGGGGATGGCCCCGGGACCCCTGGGCTGTGGGGCTGGGGTGGGGACCCACGGGATCCATAGGGCCCACAGGGATCATAGGGGTCCACAGGATCCACAGGGATCCATGGGATCCACAGAAACCCACAGGACTCACAGGGTTCCACGGGATCCACAGGGACCCACAGGATCCACAGAGATCATAGGAATCCACAGAGATCCACAGGACCCACAGGACCTGCAGGGACCCACAGGATCCATAGGGATCCACAGGGATCCGAAGGGACCCACAGGGAGCCATGGGATCCACAGGGGCCCACAGGGATCATAGGGGTCCACAGGATCCACAGGGATCTGTAGGACCCACAGGGACCCACAGGATCCACGGGACCCATGGGATCCACAGGGACCCACAGGGACCAACAGAATCCACAGGTTCCACAGGGACCCACAGGGAGCCATGGGATCCACAGGGATCCACAGGACCCACGGGATCCATAAGGACCCACAGGGACCCACAGGGATCCACAGGACCCACAGGGATCCATAAGGACCCACAGGGACCCACAGAGATCCATAGGACCCACAGAACCTACAGGGACTCACAGGAATCCACAGGAACCCACAGGATCTTCAGGACCCACAGGGATCCATAGGATCCACAGGACCCACAGGACCCACAGTGATCCACAGGGATTCACAGGGATCCACAGGGATCCACAGGGATCCACAGGATCCTCAGGATCCACAGGGACCCACAGGTCCCACGTCCCCTGGGTGCCGAGCCCCGTGCAGGGCCGGGCTGTCCCCATCGCGGCATTCCCAAATCTGGACCCCAGGCCAGCTGCAGGCACTCCCAGCAGCCTCAGAGACAGAGCTAATTTATTCCAAGGGTTTGAACTCGCTCATCTCCCTTTTTTTTGTTTTTTTAATTATTGGCGATACACTCCAGCAGAAGAACAAACAAACAAACAAACAAATAAAATCAACCCTTCAGCTTCTCAGATGGATGTTTTGGCTACAGGGCAACTTTGAAAGCTGGTTCCGTTGTTTTTGCTTTCATTTCTTTCGCTGCTCCTTAAAACTGTCTTGATTTAATAAAAGTTAAATGTTTTCATAGGAAAATCAGGCTGGGTGGTTTGTGATTCTTTTATGTACAACACGAATATTACATTATTCAACAATTCAGGAATAAATTGAATTCTGCCTACCTTTGCTGAGTGTTTCACAGTCTCAGAGGCTGGGCTGACAGAGGGCTCAGGCACCAAGGAGGGACCCGCGGGCTCCAGGAGGGCACAGGGGCTGCAGGGGGACATCCCTGGGGGGGCAGGCACAGAGGACAGCCTGGGGACACAGCCCAGGGACAGGAGGTGACACCACCCTGAGCCCCCCAGAGCGGGAAGGAGGAGAGAACAGAGAGGGGATCGCATCCCTCCATCCATCATCCATCCATCCCTCCATCCATCCCTCCATCCATCCATCCATCCCTCCATCCATCCATCCATCATCCATCCATCCATCCCTCCATCATCCATCACCCATCCATCCATCCATCCCTGTCCATCCATCCATCCCTGTCCATCCATCCCTGTCCATCCATCCATCCATCCATCCCTCCATCCATCCCTCCATCCATCCATCATCCATCATCCATCCATCCATCCATATCCATCCATCCATCCATCCCTCCATCCATCCATCCATCATCCATCCATCCATCCATCCCTATCCATCCCTCCATCCATCCATCCATCCATCCATCCATCCCTCCATCCATCCATCCATCCCTATCCATCCATCCCTGTCCATCCATCCCTATCCATCCATCCATCATCCATCCCTATCCATCCATCCCTATCCATCCATCCATCATCCATCCCTCCATCCATCCCTCCATCCCTATCCATCCGTCCATCCATCATCCATCCATCCATCCATCATCCATCCATCCATCCCTCCATCCATCCATCCATCCCTATTCATCCCTCCATCCATCATCCATCCATCCATCTGTCCATCCCAAGGTGTCCCCAAGGGGTGTCACAGGATGTCACAGGCTCTTCTCAGTGGTTTCTTAGGCAGATTTATGCCTTGGGAGGCAAATCTTTGGAGGAACAAACCCCTGAGCATCCGTTCCCAGCTCCCAGTGCTCCTCAGCCCTGCTCAGGGCAGCTCTGGGGTAAACCAGGCTGAGCTCTGTGCTCCAGAGCTGAGGGGAAGAGCAGGGACAGACATGGCAGAAACAATCCCAAATTCAGCGTTAAACACCAGGCTGCAGCCAGCTGTGCCCTACACTGGGAAGGTCTTTGTTCAGGGAAGGAGTCGAGTCCTGAGGATGAGGATGCTGCTGCTGCTGCTGCTGCTGATGATGATGATGAAGGGGATTCTGCTGGGATGCAGCACACACAGAGCTCACCCCCCAGGGCACTGAGCTTGGACATTTCAGGTGTTACTGCACCAAGGAAACATTAAATTACATAATAGACAGAAAGACAGATTCCCCAGAGAAATACACCTTAAATACTTTTTTTTTTTTTTTTAAAGAAACAGTTGCCAGCTTTACATTAATACTCAAATTGAAGCTATAATGATGCAAGCACAGCTATGGTTCCTCAGTTACCAGTCCTGGCTCTCCACCAAAAAGTCCTTTATGCTGTCTAACTATCACTTATTTCTATTTTTAAAGCATTTACAACCAAATTCACTGAACCTGGCTTTCTGCATGTGCAGGTCAGGGGTGTAGGGCAACTCAGGTGAGGTTAAGGTGTCCTGAGCCTGGGCTCTATAAATCCAGTGCCAAAAATCATTAACAAATCTTTTAAAAAAATAAAAATCCAGAACCAAAACAAAATCCAAAGCATTTCGTGCAGAAGTATATTCAATATTCCCCTTACACTAACAAAAACTGAAAAAGTGTCACAAGCGTTAAAGAATTTTGTTTGCTTGTTTTTCCAAACTAATAAAATCCCAATAGCTCTGGATAAACTCATCCAGAACATATTGAGGTTAAATTAACAAAAGGAGAAACCCCTGAGCTCAAACAGCAATAATGCCTGGTCAGAGAAGGGGAAATCACATTTTTATAGGAGAAGTCCATCTGTAAGCAATTGTGCTAATGCTTTAAAGATGATCAGCTCAGGCTTTTGGAGTCAAACAGGAAAACAACCCAAAATCTTATCGGGAAAGAGATTTTTCAAGCTGAAAACAGATTCTGTCAAAAAGTCAAAGGCCCAGATTTAGGCTCTGCCAGAAGAGACTTTAACAAGGCCCAGTTTGAAGAGAAATGCTGAATTCAATTACCTTTTAACCTCAAGCAACAGCTGGAGGGAGAGCAGAAACACAACCCTAACACAGCCCTGCGGGGAACCTGAAGGAAACAGAAATTAAAAAGTGAGTCTCACCCTCAGCCCCTCTGTGAGCACAACACCAACGTGGGGCAGGTGTCCTGCTAAAGGTGGGAAAACCCCAAAATCTCAGCCTGGAAAATACATTCTCTGGACAGTGCAGAGGCACAGAGGCATCAGCTGAGAGCAGGAACCTGTTCTGGGGTAGGAAATGTCCTGTCCTGCTGCTGGAGAGCTGCGAAGTTTCGGGAGCTTTTGGTGGCAGGGAGCTGGAAAGAAACAGAAGGCAAAAAAATCAAGTTTGGTGAAAATGTATTTCAGCATTAATTATCATTTCACTCAGTTCTGCTCTTCTCTTTTCCCAAACTATTTATGCTCAACTTTGACATTAAAATTTCATTGGGTTTGCTCAGATCTACTTTATTTAGCAATGTTTAATTAGGCTTTTGAGAGCATACATATATATATATTAAAAATTCACAACTACCCTAAACTGAAATAATATTTTATGACAAAATGTGATTTTTTAATTTTTTTTTTTTTTTTTTGCTTTTTGCAAGCTATTTCCTGATTTTGCAGAATTATCAGTAAACCAAGAAGAGCTGTGGTTTCCTTGGCTCACACAGGTAGCACAGGCTCTGCATGTTTACGATTTCCCACTTTTTCCACTGAAGGCATGAAATCACACAAAAGTTCCTTGCAAATAATTATTTAACAAGACAAAAAACCAGTAATTCGGTCATGACTTTCAGAGAGGATTAATGAAAACATTTTATATGTGCAAAGTGAGTTTTAAATGCCAACGTGTCCCACAGTTATTTATTTGACTGAATTTTCTCATGCAAAAGCGTTTGTCCATGGCGATGTGTCCCATGCTATAACCACATCAGTTAATTAATTGTAAAATCTCCAGCAGCCACAAATAACGTTTGCCAGCAGCTAAACTCTTCTAAATCTGCTCGGTAGCAACTCATGGCAGGAAATATTGATGGGGAGAGGAGAGAAAATCGGAGCTAGCGTTGCTGTGTGGACAGATTTGCTCCGGCTCGTCTCCCTGTCCGGGGAGCTTCCTGGGGATGCTGTGATTCCTGATTATTGAATAGGTCACCGCCTCTCACGGGGCTGCTCTGTGTAGCAGCTACTTTTGTGTTATTTCGAATTAATTTGGGGATCTCCACGAGCCTGGTCCTTGGGACGCGCGGCAGCCGCGGCTGCGCTGCTGGAGCGACACCGCCACCTAATGCCGGCCCGGGAATGCTGAGTGCCGGGAAGGATGCTCTGATCCCTCCCAGTCTGCCCACAGCATCCCCTGACACCTGAATGCCGCTCCGGATCCTTCCCGGACACGGGAATGCTGCTCCGATCCCTCCCTGACACCTGAATGCCGCTCCGGATCCTTCCCGGACACGGGAATGCTGCTCCGATCCCTCCCTGTCACGTGAATGCCGCTCCGGATCCTTCCCTGACACCTGAATGCTGCTCCGATCCCTCCCTGTCTGCCTGCAGCATCCCCTGACACCTGAATGCCGCTCCGGATCCTTCCCTGTCTGCCTGCAGCATCCCCTGACACCTGAATGCTGCTCCGATCCCTCCCTGTCACCTGAATGATGCTCTGATCCTTCCCTGTCTGCCCACAGCATCCCCTAACACCTGAATGATGCTCCAGATCCTTCCCTGACACCTGAATGCTGCTCCGATCCCTCCCTGACACCTGAATGCTGCTCCGATCCCTCCCTAACACCTGAATGCTGCTCTGGATCCTTCCCGGACACCGGGAATGCCGCTCTGATCCCTCCCTATCTGCCCGCAGCATCCCCTGACACCTGAATGCTGCTCCGATCCCTCCCTAACACCTGAATGCTGCCCCGGATCCTTCCCTGACACCGGGAAAGCTGCTCCAGATACTTTCCAGTCTGCCCACAGCATCCTCTGACACCTGAACGCTGCTCCGGATCCTTCCCTGTCTGCCTGCAGCATCCCCTGACTCCTGAATGATGCTCCGATCCCTCCCTGACACCTGAATGCTGCTCCGGATCCTTCCCTGACACCTGAATGCTGCTCCGATCCCTTCCTGCCCGCAGCATCCCCTCACACCTGAGTGCTGCTCCCGGAGCCCTTGCCCGCCCCCGGCCCACGCTGTGCCCCCGGAGCTCCCCCGGTCCTCGGGATTCGCACACGGAGCGCAGGGACAGCCTTTGCTCACCTGGCGGCGGCTCAGGAACATTGGGGAGAGGTTAAACAGCACAGGGCAGCTCCTGGAGGATGCAGGATGGAGTTCTGCCTGCTGGGAAAAGGGGAAGCAAAGGGAGAAAACTTCCGGAGAGGGAATATTATTCCCAAAATCCAGATTTCCCATCCTGCAGAAAGGTCCCGAGTGGAATGGGGTGCTCTGATTTCACACAAATACACAGGAGGATAAAAAGCTGCCGTGGCTGTCTGAGACAGCCCAGGGCAGAAGTGATCCTGCAGGGAGGGGTGGCCTGGAGGACACCACACTCTTCCCTTTGGATCCTTGAGGAAGGAGAGTCTGAACTCTCAAACCAGAGCTCATCCCAGCAGCCTCTCCCTGAAATTCTGCTCCAACAGCTCCTGCTCTTTGCAGTATTTCACATCTGACCAATAGTGGACTCTGTGTCTATCAATGATCTAAATAAAACTGCTGATCACACAGCCAACCTCCTTACAGATAACGCGTGTCAAAATGGGCATTCTTGCAATTAGCATGTGATTACTCCATCTGCATAATTACACGTGGTAATCATGCCGCAGCATGTTTGGAACTGCGAAATCTCATTTTCCCCAGTAATCCTAGATCATATGAATATCTTCTGTAGGAACTACTACTTTAGATGTTATGAATTAATATTAAGATGAAATTGAATTAAATGTACTGATTTTAATGTCATGAATGCACTCATAACTATTTTTTTCCCCTGAGAACCATCTGCAATTTAGAGACTTGCTAATCCTAATTAAATGCACTTTTCTCAAGTGTGTGCAAATGAACAGAGAAATCTGCTCGGGAAAGCACTTGCATATTTTCCTCTTTCACAAAGGGGGAGAAGAAACTGTTTTGTGGTTTAATATTAGCTCTTCCTCCTAAGTGAGAACGAGTTGCTTCTTTGCAATTTCAGGACGCAGAGCAGTCAGAGATGGAGCTAAAGGGGTAATTTGCTAAAAGCAGAGGAGGAAGAGCCCTCAAACAAGTGTTGGTGGTGCTGCTCTCAACATTCACACCAGGGTGGAGCTATGCCTTCCATCATTTTGGGCACTGCCTGAAACCCAAGTGCTGTGCCTGGTGGCACAGAACCTGGCACTGCCAGGGCACCAAGCAGAGAGAATATTCTGGGCTGGCTCTGACCTTCAGCACTGCTCAGGTTTGGACTTTCCATCACCGCAGAACTCACAATGGCACAGAGGATCGGCAGCTGCAGGGACTGAATGAACAGCCCTGGCTCTGTCTGTGGGGCTGAAACCAATCCAGGGGACCTCAGCCCTGGGGACAGCACCAAGGGAGAGCAGGGCTTGGAGGTGGCAGAGCTCAGCTCATCCCAGTGTCCCTGCAGCCCCTGTGACCACACCAGGGTGACCCCTGTCACCCCAGCCCTGTCACCACCACCGGGGACACTCCAGACCCCATTTGTGCCCCCAGGCACAAGCAGGACTCACCATTTCATCTCCACATCGTTCTGGCCTCCAGCTCCTGGAGTTAAAGGTTTCATCCTCCCCATTCCTACAAACCTCACCAGGGCCAGCCCAGCCTGGGACATGCACGAGGCCACGCCCCCTCATTAGCGCTCACTCATTAGCGCTCACTCATTAGTGTTCCTATCGGGGCTTCCATCCTTCTCCCAAGGATGAGTTGCCTCGGACAAGTCTTCCCTGGATGCCTTCCAAGCTCACAATTTTCATTTTGAACCACGGTCAGAGGTGCTGGCGAGGTCTGACACCTCAGGAGAGTTCCAAGAACACAACAGACCTAGAAAATCTTGCAGAACATACTTGGTTTCAACAACTTTAAAATAATTTAATACAAATTATGAAGTCTCACAAGAAAAAGTACAATTCACGCTCCCCTCAATGTTATCGCCACAAAAAATGCATTTAATAACTGAGTTTCCTTTCTGGAAGGAAAATAACAAAGAGAAGAAAGCAGAAGTTTCTTCATTACTTTAAGACAGATTTTCTGGGGAGTGACTCAGAGTTTTCATGTAACTGAACATGAATTTGGATTTGGTTATTGGCAGCTTCTCCCTCTTCCCCAGCAACGCGAGGATGGCGAAAGGTCAAGTGAACATGAAATTCCAGGCAATTCCTTTTAAGCCTTAAAAGCAAGACACAGAAACCAGTTTTGCAAAACACCAAGTCTATATTTACATCCACATGTAATAATATACTCAACTAAAGTGAAATACATCATAAATTAAATGAGTAATGTGTGCCTGCTGCTTGCCGACTTCCGGTTCCAACAATTAAAATAGAACAAAATGGAATGAAATAAATACATTTTAAAAAAAAAAAAAAAAAGGAAAAAAAATCAACAATTTGTACCTCTATATATGCACTGTTATTTCCCAAGGAACATACAAAACCAGTAGTATCCCAATAGTTAATACTGATGGGCAAAGTGTGTTCTGAAGCACAGGGTGGTGCTGCCATGGAATGGAGTCTTCAGGTCCATTTTTCCATTCCAACCCCAAAAAAAGCCTCGAGGGAAACGGTACCAGCATGGAGGGGATGAAAACAAACAAGCCTTGGGCTGTTTGCTGACACACGGGAAGAAGCAGCCCTGCCCCGCGTGGCACAGGCAGAGCCCTCACAGCCAAGCTCTCCGGGACTCGGGGAGAGATCACACACAAAAATAGATTAAAACCCTTTTCCAAGTGAATTCATCTTCAAAAAATAGGCTATAAAAGTGCAAAACTAGGAAAACAAAAATCTAGGTTATGTACATATGGCTCAGCTTATGAACAGGAAAACAGGTCAATAGTGTACAATTTCCTGATACACAGCACTTCATTCCATCGCCAGTTTACAGAGACATTAAAAACCAGTCCCATTCACAGGAACTAAGACAACTGGAACATCTCAAGTTGCATAATGAAAAAACAAGAGTTTCTAGTTTTTGCTATTTTACATTTGCTGTAGGAGGGAAGAGAGCAAAATGAACAGTGCAAAATATTTAATTTTTTTTGTTTGTTTTACTAAAATATATGGAAGTCAAAGCCAGGTACAGAAAGAATTAACTCTTAACTACAACTTCATGAGAAGAAACGAGGAAGGCAAGTCAAAATATGCAACAGTTCTGCTTTACTGGCTGGTAACTGGCCATCTTCCCTTTAGAAAAATTAAACTGCATGTGCATTAGAAAAAACTCTTGTTGTCTTCACAAAAAAATAAAAGGAGATATTCTCCCATTTACAGGTTATTTCTCACTCATTTTGAACACCCAGTAGATGCTAAAACTTGACATCAAGAAGCTTCCAAGCACAGTCAAGTAGGCTCCACCACAGCCACATCCCTTTTTGATGTCTGGAGATCCCAAATTCATATTTCAAGTCTGTTGTTTGAGGCTTTACAGCTTTGGACAAAGGTGCAAAGGAGTTTTTTCTCTAAATGGGACTGTGTGGAGCTTAGTACAGAACCAAACATTTGAAACTTTGAGATTATTATTGTTTCTGAAGCAAGTCCCAGGGATTTTCTGCTGCAAAGTTTGGATGGTGGCAGAGGTGTTTAAGAGGCTTCTCTGAAGAACAGCAACCAAAGCCAAGAGAAGAACCCAACCATATTTCAGGAAACCCAAATGTCAAGTATTGCCTCATCCTTGCATTTAAAAAGCTGCTGGAAACAGCCCCAGAGAACCAGAGCCTTGCAGCACATCCTGGTCCTCCCCAGCCAAGGCAGATCAGCACAATGTCAGCACCGTTGCTTTAATGTTCACAACATTTATCAACTGGACACTTTCAGACAGTTTATTTGGAACTCGTTTTAAAAAACTAACATAGTTCAACAGGAAAAAAACCAACAGATGAGAAACTTTCGCTTGTATGAAAAAGGAGCATTAAGCCAACAGGATTTCAACTTCAATATTTACAGTTTACCTGAGGTGCAATGATATATATTCTTTCCAAGAGAAACTCTTCAGCAGCGCTCAAGTATGTAAAAATAGAACTCCTACCTAATATTTGGTCAATTAATTCTAATGAAAAATACTCAAAAGTCAAGGTCAAGATATACATTCTCCACACACCTTCATAACCCAATTGTTTAGACTACTTTGTATGGCTATTTGGTACAAAATGTTAAAAGAACCAATATTATAAAACTGTAGTGTTTCTATATACAGTACAATCACAGCTTAGTTCAGTAGCTTTCACCATTTTCTCTTCCTCGGGGGATGAACTGCAGGTCTAACTCCATGGAATATGCACTTGTGTCCTTAGACCTGGGGGGAAAAAAGAGGAAAAATATGAACTTTGTGGTGCCAGCTATAAAAGAATTTAGCAGAATTTTTGTTGTGAGGAGGATCTTAATAACGAAGGGAATTCCTTCCACATCCTTGCTAAGGGTATTTAGGAATTGATATTGCCATACAGGTTTGTTGAACAGGGGAAAAGCGTTTGGAATAATCTCTCAGTGCACAAAGCGCCCAGGAGCTGTGAGGAACCCTGAGCTCCCTGTGAGCTCATCCTGCAGGAGCTGAGGTGTCTGAGGAACCCCAGCCCTCAGCAGAGGCACAACGAGCCATGGCTGTGTTTGCAGGAGCGCCAACCATCACAGCCTCCCCCAGGAGCTGTGGGACCACAGCACCTCCTGCCCCCAGCTCTGCTGCTGCACCACCTTCCCCACCCTAAGGACCGACTGAACTCTGACTCCTTGACTTTCACTGAACGCTTCCCACCGGAACTGTAACTAATTAATATATTTATTTAGTGTAACCCTCCCATTTCTCTTCAAAAAGCAGCATTTGTGTACTTACTAAACAAACCATTAGCACTACTCAAAACAACCAGTGCAGCATTTGGTTGGCTTTGTAAAAATGAGAGTTTTTATCTTTTCAGGTTCAGATTTTCACAACCTCTCCTCACGCTGTGCAGAACCTTTGATGCCAGGAGCACCTCATGCAACATTTAAGCAGCAATTAGTTCAGAAGGTTTGTTTACCGTTTTTGGAGTGATTCAGTTCTTCTTGTCACTGGGTCTGAAGGGTGTGTTCCCCACGAAGGACTCGTAACTTCTCTTCTGCAGCAGGTTGCTGGTTAAGTGTTGGTATGACACTGATCTCTTTCCTGGAAAAAAGTCATTGAAGGGAGTTAGAATTATTTCCTGCTCATCTCAGGTCTGCAGCAGCATCCAGAATCCAAAATACCTCAACAAATCATCTCACGGTCAGGCCTCAAAACAGTAGATATTGCTAGTCCTAGTAGAACATTATAAGAAATTCAGGATCCAGAATAAACACAAGGAGGATGAAAAGATAATTTAACAACTTTGTGCTAAGTTTTATCCAGGTGATGTCCAGCTCCATTTTTCACTCATTTTATTTGCAAGAAAAAAATGTCTTTGCTTAACTCATCGCACAGCAGAGGCCTCACCTAAGGTGGTTTAAGTGCTGCACCCTTTATTTCAAATTCAGTTCCTGTATTTGTTTTAAAACTGAATTTTTGAATGAGTATTTGAGAGGAGAACTGGGGCTACTTCATTGTTGCCATCCTGGATTACAAGGAACTCGTGACACTTTAAGGAGTGTTAATACACATTTACTTGCAGCCCTTTGTTAAGCAATTTCCAGTCTAGTACACAGGTAGTTTCATGTTTATCTGAGACCATTAATTCAGATTTATATATGTGAAATCAATGCCTGTTCCACATGAAGTCTTACTAGCTTAGGCAAGCAGTCAAAAACACTTCATAAAATTAAGGCAAAAAGTCCACAATCATTACTCCCACAGGATCCAAAAAGCCCAACTGCCATCCATATTCCATGAAAGCTTTAAATGCAGCATTGAAAAAACCTCGCGAGCTTTAATTAAATTAAAATGGCAAAGCTAAATTAATATTTCAACAGAATCCACGGAGCCATTGGAGTGTGTCACGAGCAATTGTCTTTAATTTGCAGCCTCTGCCAAATCAATCAGCCAACAGGTTATCCTTGATAACATGTTGCCATTGCAAAGGCAACTAATTTGAAAATAACACAAACTGAGTGGTTTCAGAATGTTTCTGTCTCTTCAGGGCAACACGGGATGGCAAAGCTTACAAGCAATAAGGGAAGGCATCATGCTTTAATCAAGTTTGCCAAGTGGAACATATTCTCCTGACAACTTGATCCAGCATTTAACATGCGACAGAACATGTTCGGGGGACCTAAAGAATGTTGCCACAAGGCACCCGGGCCCTTAGAAAAAGGTTTTGACATCGTGGTTTAGAATATCAGCAGGGTTCAGGAGAAAGAGGGCAGAAAGCTGCAGGTCTGCACCTGCACAACTCTGCAGATGGTATCACAAAACAGCTCAGAGGAGCTGCAAGGCTAGAGAAACAGCTGGATTCCAGCTTTTTAACAAAAAATAGAAAGAATTTAAAGAAACTTTTATCTTCAGTCTCCACCCACAATAAAATTTTAACACTGAGAGGTTGCCTGGCTGTCACACTGTACCCTCCCAATAACTATCAAGGTTTGGGTTGGGTACTTCAAGGCAAAATGGCTGAAAAATTAAGAAATTAACCTTACAAATCTACATCTTCTTGCCCAGGGATTTTATTGAAGTTGCTAAGAAAACCCATAGAGGGGGGCTTGTTTCACGAGTCTATCCAATGTAGGTAACAGCCATAAAAAGTTGCTTTTCTTGCCCTGAGCCAGCACTGGGGAATGAACAATGAAATCCTCATTTCCATGACAACAATGCTGTCAAATTAGCTGCAGCCACAGTTTTGAGAGCTCTAAATAACAAGAAACAGTGAAAAGTTCTTGACTGCAGGGCAGTGTCCCCAGGCTGGCACCAAGGAAGGGGAAGCAAAGCCCAGCAGGGACATTCTCTGGCACAGGTGGGGCTGCCAAAAGAAGAACCAGGTGGATTCCAGTGAAGTCATTGCTTAAAAATAGCACTGCACGAGCTGCTCCTTCAGCAGGCTGCCCTGGCACTTCCCATCCCTGCACACACTCACTGATCCTCTCTGCAGCTCACCCTCTCACATCACCAGCAATCCATGGACAGCAAACATTTGTCCCCCCGGCCACCCCTGTGCCCAGCCCAGTGCCATCTGACAGTGCTCACAGCAACTCAGGGCACACAGACAAAGCTCTGCATGAAACCAGGAATTAGCTCCATCTCCCCACCAGGAATTAACTCCATCTCCCCACCAGGAATTAACTCCATTTCCCACCAGGAACTAACTCCATCTCCCCACCAGGAATTAGCTCCATTTCCCCACCAGGAATTAACTCCATCTCCCCACCAGGAATTAGCTTCATTTCCCCACCAGGAATTAACTCCATCTCCCCACCAGGAATTAACTCCATTTCCTCACCTCTCCACTGACTCAGCTTTTCCTTCTCCACTCCCTGCCCAGCCTGGACACAGAACTGTGACACTTTCCCTCAGCTTTCCCTATAACCCACAGGGCAAGCCTGAATATTTATCTATAAATGTGTTATATTTTTGAAGGCCACAACCTCAAAACAAGCAAACAAGAACCAGAACAGAGTGAGCAAATACATTTTTCCCCCCCATAACTAAATGTAGATTAATATTTGCAGTTTGCTTTGACCTAAGGGAACACACCCCTGCTTGTTACCATCCCAGAATACTTCAGAAGAGCAACTTTACTGCTTCCAGAGAATGGGAGCATTCAGAGTTCAGGAACTTCACAGACTTTAAGACTACCCAGCACACTCAAGCTATTCATTTTTATAATGGGATCTTCGTTTCAAAATGCAAAGTCCTGTGTTTGTAGCTAAGTCCATGCTGACCTCAGCTCAAAGTCATTAATACCACCTTCTACAAATAGTCAGACAACTGCTTAAATATCACCCAGCACCTTTTAATCTTGGCCTCCTGCTCAGTTTTGAAAATGTTCACCAAGAAAAAAATACAAAAAGCATGTATTTTGTAAAAGTACCAGAGTTCTCCCAATACATCACAAATCATTTATCTCTGCTAGGCCCAGAAGTTTCCAGAGAGCATTACTACACCATAATTAGAATAGCAGAAATCTGTTGTCTTGATTTAACAAAGCATTCTTTTAGTATCCTACTAAAAGTTAAACATTTAAAAAAAAAAAAATCAATTGAAGAACAGAAGTCTAAGATTTAAATCAGTTTTATGATCTGCAATACATCCTTTTCTGCTATTGAAGAGAACAATTGTCCATGACAGCTTTTTTTTTTTTTGTTCCTGTAAGAAGTTTTATTAATATTCCAGATGGTCCAAGACTTCTGGAATATTAAGCAGAAAGGCTCATTCCATATCCTGGATTAGTTAACATGTCTGGAGTGCTCTGATGAGCAAACAATACATGTTTGCTATCACAGACCCAGGGTAGAGGGGAGGGAGGAGCTGGAGGACCTTCAGATCCCTCTTTAAAATTCAGACCTTCCATGCCTAATTCCCCAAGCCAGGAGTTTGCTGAACCTGGATTTTAAATATAAAATGCAAGCACTGACTGGACTTGGCAAAATGACGAATTTTCAACACTTCAAGGTGGGTACACACTTATTTCTATCCCATTCCCCTCCCTGTGCAGTGCTGTGAGAATCTGAGGAAGCACTGTACCTTCTCCTGTCGAGCTGGTCACTTGGCCATTGCTAGATCCACAAGAACCAAACAGTGACCCAGAGCTGTAGGGCTCGTAGGGTTTGAGAGCAGTCAATACATGAGGAGGATCAGCATCATCTGAACTGAGAAGGCCTTGTTTGGTTGGCAGAACAGAGGATGCAGGTTTGGTGCGAGGATATTCCTGAGGTAGCAGATTTGCATATCTGTTTGCAATACGAAATCTGCTCATTTCGTATCTCCTGTAATTAGCCATTGGAGACTCCAGGTGCTCCACAGGTATCAGAGTGGGTTTCATCCGTTTGGAAGAGGTTTCTCCATAGTCTAGAGCTGCATTGCTCCCAGATTTGCTACAGAGATAGTCTCTCCCTCGGTGGCAAGCCCAGCCAGGTTCACTGAGGTGAGACTCGAGAACCCCATTCACGCTGCTGCTGATCAGACCAGACTGAGTCACTGGGGCACCCAGAGCTTTGATTTTAGATTCAGATCTTTTTACTCTGTCCAGTACTGGAGAGATACTGGAACTGGAGTGCACTTCTTGCTGAGGTTGTCTGTAGTTATTTGCCTGAGCTCCAATATTACTTTGCTGTTTATGAAACTTGAGGTTACTCGGGGCTGTGCTGCTCGACTCGCTCACTGAGAAGAGAGGGGCTTTGTTCTGTGGAGGGGCACATTGCTTGGCTTTCCCCGTTTGCAATGGTTTTTGCTGTGGGGATGGGGAAGCCTTGTTTTTATTGGAATGCAGAGACAGAGGAGGCACATCCTTGCCCAGCAGGGCCGGGGGGCAGCCCGTGCGCCGCGCCTTGGCCACGGCCTTGTTCCTGTAGCCGTTCTTGTTCACCGTGTCGGGGTTGTACTTGTGCATCAGCCTCTGGTGCATCATCAGCACCTCGGGGTACAGTGTCCTGTAGGTGCAGAAGGGGCAGGTGCTGGGGGCCAGCAGGCCTCTGCTTGCAACCACGGAACACTCCTGCCAACTCTTACTGGACAAGTCCAAGGGCTGCTCGTGACAGTCCACGGCAGGCCTGCGTTTGTAGTTCTCCGTGCGCTCCTGCACATCATTCACATTTTTTCCACCAATAAAAGCACAGATATACTGCACATCATCTTCTTCTGATGCCACAGAAGCCTTTCTCTCTCTTTTATGAGGAACATTAGGCTGAGCTTCCTTTGTTTCCTTCTCAGCCTTTAGTTTTTCCGGGTAAGGAGTGGGCACGTTCTCAGGTATTTGATTCAAACTGCTACAAACAGAACCTTTGTTCGATTCCCTGGAATTGTTCTTTACTTTTAAAAAGACTGTGCTGCCTATTGCATTGCTCAAGGACAGAACTTCCTTTTGCTGCTTGGCAGGTGGGCAGCTCTCAGCATCTTTGGCACCATCAAAAAGCCTCTTCAAACTTTTGGTTTCTGGAGCAGCATCAGCAGCCAGCGACAGCACCGTCTCCTGACCCCGCAGGGAACCTTTGCCGTCGCCCTTCCCTTCAGCTGCGCCGTCACCGTGCCTGTCCTTGTGGTGTCTGTCCAAATGATACCTCAGGGAAGTTTTCTGGGCTGCAGCATACTCACAGAATTCACATTTGTACGGCTTTTCACCTGCAACACAGAGTTATCAGTAAGTCTGACGAGATTTGAAGTCTTGATCACAAACGCAAAGGAATAATGTGGACTTTAAACAATGAAAATTATTTTTCTCTCTCCCCTTCCACATACTCCTAAATCCCGAACTCATGTAAATAATTTAAAAAACAGTATCTTAATGCTTTTACTGACTGCAGTGACACCTTCTGGCTATGCTGGGATGTCTCCACACTGGCTGGGGATGGAGATGGGAGCTGATGTGAGTTTGGCAGAGATAAGCAAGGAGTGGAGCTCTGGGTCAACCCCAACAAGTTGTAGCCCTTGATCATCCCACAAGTGTCCTGTTCCCAACACCAACAGGACAGCTCAGCTGAAAACAGAGCTGCTCCACAGGGAACACAGGCAGCAGCACGAGGGGTTTGTCTGGCTGTGCAAAACAAGGAGCTGAGTTGAAAAAGAGACTCAGCTTTTCCCCAGGTAGCAGCAGCTGGCAGACAACCAACTTAACACTTCAGAAATAGGCTGGTTTTTAAATTAAAACCAAACCCTAAACTTTTACTACACTGCTAAAAAGCAGAAAAAATTAAAAATTTAAAATATCTGGTTTTAACAATACTTAATGTAATTAGCCCTATTCAAAAGCATTTCTACTTAGGTAAATAATTCAAGTAAATTATAATTACAATTTTTTTTTTCAGAATTAGAGAAAACCTTGTTCTTAATATCAATAATTTTTAAAGCCATTTCTGTTTTTCATAAGCAAAACCAAACATTCCATCCAAGTGGGTGCAGCAGATTTCCCTTCCCTCCCACAAAGGGAAGCCCCCATTCACCTGTATGAGTTCTGAGATGAATATTGAGGTAATAATTGGAGCGAAAATACTTTCCACAGTAGCTGCATTCTCTGGAGGTTCCAAGGGTTTTAACTTTTGTTCTTTCCAAAGTGTCTTCATTTTTATCTTTGGGAGGAAATACAGGCATGTTATGAAGAGCAAATTTGTGGTCTTGATTAAAACAGTAACTGTCTTTTTCAAGGGAAAACAAAGAATTATGAACTGCTGTCAAATCCTACACTCTACAAATAACTTGTGCTCTGTTCTGCTGCACTCTGAGGAATCAGAGCACAAGAGTTAAAAAGGTTTCTGTCCAGAACACCGTGGTTTGTGACTGCGACCAAGGAGCCCAGAGAACAAACAAAATGCAAAACAAGGGCTCAAAGAAGGAAAAACTGATCTTTATTGACTTACAGGATCTTTGATGGAGAACTGCCCATCTCAAATACTCATTCAGTTATAAACTCTTATTTTATTAAAGGGGATGCTTGAATTAGTGTGAGTAGGATGATTCAGACTAAAAACATGCTCTGTGCACGATGGCCAAACACAGCGAGGTGTGGGAGGAAGGCAAAGATACATTTTTTTAAATTAACAATCATATTATTTCTGTGCTAATCAATGGAGTGTCTGTACAGAGACACTCCTTAGATTTGATGAGTAATATTTCCTATAAGTATCCTTATATTTGATGAGGAGTATTTCATGGTAAGCATTAATACAGAGCTGGGGAAGTGCTGGGGTGTCCTGATGGGGGTCCCGATGGGTGACCCGATGGGTGACCCGATGGGGGTCCCGATGGGGGTCCCGGTGGGTGACCCGATGGGGGTCCCGATGGGTGACCCCATTGGTGACCCGATGGGTGACCCCATTGGTGACCCGATGGGGGTCCCGATGGGTGTCCCGTGTATTCCAGGAACAAACCCAGGGATGACCAAGTGGTTCCACTCGAGTGCAGGGACGGGAGGTGCCACAGGAGGGCGGCAGGGACAGGGGAATGGCAGAGAATTCACCCAACCTCAGCCGCGCTGCAGCTCCCACTGAAAACCCAGACAGCTCCACCGAACAGCCAAGGCAAGGCTGACTGGAAACCAGGAGGAGGAAGGAGACCTTTGGCGTGACTAAGAAGGTGGATATATAATAGATCTTAAAAGAGTTCTCTGAGGTTCCTGCGCTGGAAAGTTTCTCTCCTGGAAATGCTGCGCTATGGCTCAGCCCTGGCTGAGTTAAACAAACAGCTCGTGTCTCCAGAGGTGTGACTCAGCAGCTCACACCAAAATCTGCTCTACTTTAGGGTAAGACACTGAGAAACAAAACAAGCAACTTCACATTAGGTAATCATTTCATTCCTTTGTTACTGGAGGCAAAATAAAGGGCTGCACATTACCAGAAATGGCAAAGTCAGCCCTGTGTGAGTGCCAGGACATTCTGTACGTGTGTCTTGCCTTGAGATTATGCAAGTGTCTGTTCTTAAAACGCCGGCTGGGAGCATGTCACACAGAGAATGGGAGATTAGCTGCGAGACTTTCTGCTAGTCCTTTTGTCCCCTGACATGCAATCTTTTTCAATTAAGGAATCATTCAGTATCACTTCTTTTCTAAGACACTGTGACATGCAGAATTAATCCTGGGTAATGTACAGATGGAGCCCATCCACGCTGTCAGCAATCCTTCAAGGCAGAGGAGTTAAATATACACTTCTCCTACATACAGGTCCACATATTAACAGCCTGGGCCCTTACACAAATGACTGAAACGTGCTGGTTCTGACATTTAGGCTTTCAAATTACTGTTCAAAACAAACACTGAGCTTGCAGCTAGACAGAAAAAGTTTTAAATTATTCTTTACTTCTCAGGGTCTTAAAAACTACCAGCATTGAGCGCTGAACATTTTCTGGCCTTACAAGATACAGGGTGGGGAAAGAGAAACTGCAATGATTTCTTCAAAAATACTCTTTGTAAAAACATGCGCTGGGCAAGAAGGGATATGCAACACTCCAAAGCATTCAGTAAAGTTAGAGAGATAACAGGTGAGTAAACAGTGACCTTTCCTAGACTGTTATTGAAACTATTTCAGTGATTCCAATAACCCAACTAATATCTGCAAGAAGGCCCAACACAACTTCAAAGACCTCAAAATGGCAGCATCCAAACCCTCCTTTCCCTCTCATTTTTCTCCGTTCCCTTTCCCCCACTGCAGCATTCCCTATCTAGTTTTTTAACATTTCCTATCACGTTCTGAAGAGATAACAGAAAGGCACGATGCATTCTTTGGCTCTAAGGAGTTCCTAAACAACTCAAGAACAGCCACTTCAAACTGAAGTGCTCACAGTGCTACTCACCTAAATTAATTGTTTCTGGAAGCCCATCTTCAGAGCCATCCTCAGAGCCTCCCTCCATCCTCTCTGCTGCCCCGCTTTCCTCCAGGTTTGCCATGAGATCAGCACAGTAGGTCCTGGCAGCAGTGGAAGTCTCTGCGTCACCCCGCCGGTCCCTCTTGTGCACTCTGGAGTGAAGGACCAGCTGGTGGTATGTCCTGAAGGCTTTCCCACACTCGGAGCAGTGGGTTGGTTTCTCTTTGTTCTGGGATGATTTAGAATCCATCTCCATAGAAGGCACTTCCCCACCAGGATGTCTCAGTTTGTCCTGGGTTAAGCTACCATTCCCTGTGAAACTGCTGTTTTTATTTACCTTTGACTTCCCCGTAGTTTCAGCCTGGCTACCTTTATTTGCATTCCAAATTTCACAGAGTTCTTCTTTATCTGAAGATGACTCATCATTGTCTGTACTTCCTTCTTGCCCTGGTTCTTTAATCTGCCCATGGCCAACTGCAATTTTACCTTTGGTAGCCAGCTGCCATGCTTGGTATGTGGTGAAAGGATCCAGCTCAGCGATCCATTTCGCAAGTTTCTGCAGTTTGTCCTTTTCTGGGGCTGAATTTGGTCTTAAGTTCAAGAACTGGAAAAATTCCTGGTTTTGAGATGTTTCTTCTGCATTGACTTCAGCAGTCACTTGGGGGCTTTCACCATTGGGAACTGATTCTTTGGTGTGCACTTTACTGTGCTCAATTAGAGTCTCTTTATTGTGAAATAGGAAACCACAAACCATACAAATTTTGTAAGGTGACGTTACATTTTCAGTTACTTGCTCCTGCACCACCTCATTTATTGTTATGGGGCCTTCAGAACCTTGCTGGTGCTTGTTTCTAGAACCCGGTTTTCCAGTGTGTGTTCTCATATGATTTTTGAGGAACCACGGCTCTTTAAATCTTCGTCCACAAACATTACACCAATACGTGAAAGAATCTTTATGCTTTTTCATGTGCGCCTCGATGTCAAAAGCTTTATCAAACGTCTGCCCACAAACTTTACAGCTAAGCTCTTCACTGTCCTGCTCATTGCTCGGCGATGGCGAGTTGGTTCTTACCTGACATTTATCCAGAGGACTGAGGTACTCTGCCTCCACCCTCAGCACGGCTGGCTCACACAGCGTGGGCCTGTGCTGGCTCAGCACGTGCTTCCCGAGCTCCTCAGGGTGCTTGAAAGTCTCATCACAGAACATGCAGTCCAGGGGCATGCAGCCCTCGGCCTGCATGAGGAACTTCTCCTGCAAGCTTTTGTACGAGATGGTGTTGGTTCCTTTTATCGTCATGGAGGCATCGCTGCTGTCCATCTGCGCCCCCACGGTGCTGCCTATTCCATCGGGTCCGTCCATGTATGCCAGGAGAGGCTGCGTGGGCATCTTTCCTCCCCTCTGCTCCCTCTTACATGTCTCAATGGAAGGCTGCACTTCTCTGGGGGTGCTCCCTGATCACAGTAAGGACACTTGTAGAGTTCTCCAACATGTGCTCACAAGTCTGCTGAGCTGCAAAACCTCTGCCAGGAAAGATTTCTTTTTGTTTTTCCACCGGCAAAAAATTATTTCTTCTTCAGCTTTATGTGCTTTCACGCATCCCAGCAAATGTATCCAAAGGTTCACTCAGTGATGGGATGAGGTTTTGAATTGTTTCTTGAGATTTTTCAAGTCTAGAGATACAGTCAGTTGCACTTAGTTTTGCTGTACAAACATTTCAAATAGTTGCATTGGACAAAATGTACTCAAGGCCAAGTTCAGTGCCACAAAGAACGCCAGGACCTGGGAAAGAGAGAAAAGAGTCAGTCAGACTTTTCAGAAGAGAAGCAGTGTCTCCCAAATAATGGAAATATTAGGGCTAAGAACTACCAGGTGCTTTAGAACACACAAAACATACTTTTAAGAGTCAATGAGGGATAGGTAGAAGGCACTTGGGTCACTTTTCTACCTGCCACAGTTGAAATAGTTTGGTCTGGAACAACCCTCTGTTGACAATTGTTATTTTTTTGCAATACTTTGTTCATCTCTCCTAAACCTGCTCTTACACAGTTCTATAAAGCTGCTGAAGCCAGATTTCAGTGCACTCCTGAATTCATAACAAACACAGCAGCCCAAGTAACCTTTCCTTGAACCTCTAAAACCACAGCAAAACTTCACTTGGACGTCTTCTAAAGGCTGTTGAGCAAAAGGATTTTTTTTTTTTTTAAGACCAGACAGCTTGGAATCAGCTTTTATAGTTCTGGTACACAGGAAGCGTCAGCACAAATCTTTGTATTAAGAACTATTGGTCCCACTACTCCAAGCTTTTCCTATCACACACAAATTTACAACCTCTGTGACAGTTTCGGGCTGGTACAATTAGAACATCTTGAAGTTTGATATAAACTTGAGATACTATTTCTTGAACAGTGGATTAATATTTAAATCATTCAAGAGGCCAACTATTACATTATAAAACCAAAATTCTTTAATCACAACTCCCATTCCAGTTTTTAAGTCTACTAGAGTTATAATGTCTGCTAGAAGCAACTCCTGGCCACCACACTTTGGGCTGGTAAATTATAGCTCTGTGGAGTTCAGGACTCCAGTTGATGAAATTTTTGGATAAAGGAAAAGTCTAGCAAACTGATACAAGACTAATATAAACTGCAGGAGAATCATTCTGAGACATTTCCAAATAAAGTAATAACTACTGAAAAGAATTCATTCAAAATCTGACTCAAACTTTGGCAAATTATTTCCTAAGAGCCAGCTGGCCAGTGACCACATGACTTGAATTAATATGCTCCAAAACTCCTTATGCTCTATAACTCTTAGAGAGAAAAGAGTATGGGCATAACTAGGATTTCAAATTCACCTCAACTTCCACCTCTGCCTTGCTTTAAAATGGAAAAAAAATGAAACATTTTGTTTTATTTGACCCAAATAAAGGACAACAATTCAACCCCAGCCCTGCAATAGCTCAGGCTGTCAGGTTTCCATTATTAGGTGCTGTAGCAGATAAAGATGTGGTTATCAGTTATTTCTGATCAGCTATTTCTGATCAGACCTGGCTGGACAGAAAAAGATGGGCTTAAGTCATTATATCTTCAACCATTCCTGTAGAAATCTAGGCAAGAGAACCAGCTGGGGAAGGAAACGTCACAACACACGGGCAGGAGTCATGGAGCCAACATCTCAAACACCTCATCCACTTCCTGCACTGCAGCCTTGCCCTGAGAACACTCCTTGCTTTTAATCTGAAAAGTCAGCACCTCCTTTCCCATCATGCAGACCACAAGATCCTGGGGCCTGATGAAGATGGGTAAAAAATAGAAAATCAAATAGAAAATAAAACACCACCCCACCAGAATGCCAGTAACAGGTGAAAATTATTGTTGCCAGCTGCTTGCCTTTCATTTTTTTCTGTATCTCCAGAGCTTGAAGTCTCTTCCCTGCCCAGTCCTCTAACCCAGGTTTACACAATCAGCACATTTAATATCAAGAATCTCCTTGGTATTTTTAACCCAAGTTGTTTGAGGCCTAGGCCAAAGACTTGTGATAAGTTAAACACAAATGGAGGATCTTGCAGGGTAAGGTGGAGTGTAAGAGGGAACAAGTCAATGCTGATGGTGACAGAACCTGGATTTTCTGCAGCCAAAGTCTCTTTTCTAACTACGCCCTTTATCCCTATTTTCAGTTTTATCACTGCCATGATTAACACTTCGTCTCTCTGCACAATGACTCAAAAATCTTCTGTAATAGGCAGGTTCAGACTCTGGGGTGACACTTCTGCTTCTACTGCAGCCTTTGCCTTTCTCCCTTCTCCACTCAGCTCTGACCTCCCTCCCCTCCCTATGGGCAGGTGAAGGAGCCATAACCAAAGTTTGAAGCTCAAGTATTCAAAAAACTTTCCCTTTTGTAAAACATCAGGAAAAAACATATCAAAGGCTGCTGGTTAGCATGTTTTCTACTTCATGTTTCAACTTGCCTTTTTGTTCTATTTCTACTGTAGTTTTAAGAGGTATTTTTCACCCAACAAGCTGCAGCACAGCTCAGTGACTATCTGCCTGAAAACAACTGAAGTTTCAAATTTAAAAAAAAAACCAGGCAAGATAAAAAAAATGGAACAAACGTAAGAGCTGACTGCATTTGCTTTCAGAGCCACAGGGAAGTGCTCTGCAGGAAAAGGTGTAAGAATCGTCCCACAGAGAGGCCAGAGGCATTTCTGGGGCATGGAGGCAGATCCAAAGGGCAGTGCCTCAAGTCCTACAAAGTGAACTGCTGGGATTCATCATCCACTACTTCCTTGCTCATGTCTACAAACAGAAAAAGCCAATTAGGGTTTATTACACTCCCACTTTGCAGCACTACAACAAATACACAACAGAGCAACAAGAATTCAGTCGCTGGGGAAAGGAAAGAGATGAGAAGCAGCAAAATCCACACTCAGTCCCCTGTCCTTCACAGCACTCTGGGGGGAGGTGAGGGGCAAGAGAGCTCCTTCTAATGCGGGCCACACATGGCTCTACCCAAAACCAGCTCTACACAGGCACTGAGAGCCACAGCCCCAGATTTATTAGAATTTAAGGGACAGGCAAAGATCACATCTAGGGAAGGCCCCAGGTTGGTCACTGATGGGTGAAAAACCCACCTCAACCAATCAATAACATTTTCTCTGATAAGTCCTTTGAAAACGGGGCTGCTCCAATCCCACCTCAGCTGTCTGAAAAGTGGAACCTCTCCCCACAGAATGCACAACCAACACCTGGGTCACGAGAGGAGTTCAACAGGAGCTTGGGGCCACTTCTAGTGGGCATCAATAGCTTTGAACAAGCCCTCTGGAGACTGCTGCCACGGATCAAAGCACTGTGCACCCTCCACCAGGCTGTGCTGGCTCCTCAGCGCTCTCACTGCTTTTAATAGGAGGCTCTGACACTTCTAAGAACCAGCCACAGCTCATCCTCTAGGCAGCACTGCAAAGCAGAGCAAGATATTCCTGTTTCAGGAATCTGAAATGCCTATTTGCAGCTCAGGCAGCTATTGCTCTTGGATACACAGGAGATAGCACCTACAGACCAGGAAAAGATCTGCAGGTAGCATTTCTAAAGAAAAGTGCAGATGCAACTAGACAGGAATGCATTTAAAGCGAGGAGAAGAAAGAATAAAAGTACTGGAGTCAGGAGGTGAGTTAGAAAGCTCTAGCCTTATTCTGTATCTGGTGATTACACACTTCACTCTGATTAGATCCATGGCTTTTACAAGCAGGCAGGATTTTATGCTCTCGCTGTTCAGACAAGCCAACACATGCTGGAACTACAACCCAAATATCCCCACCAGGATTTTATCCATTAGTAACAAACCTTGCTTCCTACTGAAGGTAATATGCCTTGGATTTGAGGACCGAAAACGCTGATTAATTACATTCCTGTTATTCAAAACCCTGCAGGCAGCAGGAAAACTGTCCAGAGTTGCCTCAGTTCTGCTGCTTCCTTGGAAAACTGGACAACCTGACTGTCTGAAGGTCTGTGCGTGAGCTCACCAAATAAAATACAGCACCTGGGTTTCTTCTGCCTTCTTTCACTTTCAGAAGACAAAAGGAAGGACAGCCCAGTATCAGAGATACTGAGTAAAGGAACAGAACAAAACAGGAAATCCTTCCTTCCAACAGCTGAAAAGCGATAAACTCACGACAGATGAACTCAAGGCTGCAAATAAAGAATGACTTATTCCACTCACAATAAAGCAAGTCAAGAAATGCCACCTGTGACTTCTCTGCCCATCTGTGGATGTCACCGTCCCTCCTGCCCAGCCCAGGGCCCACAGGCCCCAGGGGCAGCTCCAAGCTGAGTGAGCAGGGCAGGAGGAACCTGCACAGCACCCCTGGACTCCTCCTGGAGTGACCTGTCCAGAAGTGACAAGTCCCTCTCAGTTCCAGGGTGCCACCTGTTGCACTTGATGCAACCAGAAATAATTTCAATTGAGGAGAAGAAAGAATAAAACTCGTTTTAGCCTGAGCATTTAGCAAACTTCAGCTCCCAACTGAGTCATCCTTGGCTAAGTGCTTCCCCAGGTTCACAGCGATACCCATTGTATTTATAAACACCACAGAACACACAAAGATTCCACTGGACAGATGAGAACATCTTGTTTTCATTGCACTTGCCACACAACCTAAGAACCACACCAAAACCCTGCTGCATATAAATGGATTATTAAAACAAAGTTTAATTACTTGCCTGTAGAGAAATTTAATTTATTTTTATTGAATTACACAACCAAAGACAACATATTACAGTCTAGAAGATTTCTTTGGGAAATGACCTATCAGGAGTAATTTTATTGCATTTTTACTTCCTGCATTTCAAAATTTCCATGAATATGTAATAAAAATTCTAGACACACCTTTCAGAGAATAGCAGAGTCTAACCATTGAATTTCCCATTTTAAACATTACAGAGGCACTGGGAATAAAAGTTGCATGGCAAGTCTCAGGAAAAACAACTATTCCTTGCTAATTCTGTGCTGCAAAACTATTGTTGAACTGTAAAAAGCAAGCAGGAACCATTACAGAAGTTAAAGCAGTTGCTGCAACACTTTCTGAAAAAGAGAAGTGAGAAAACTCGAAGAGTTACAGCCAAGTCCAGGACACTAAAGTTACTTTTCTGCTCTGCCAGATAAAAAAAATCAGACACAACTACCTCAACAAACTCTTAGATTCTCAAATTCAAGGCCAGCAGCAGAGTTAGTGCTGCTCAGCTGACCAGCCTCTCCCAGCTGCTGCACATCAAGCACCTTCGTTTTTACTGCCTCTGCTGGACTTGAGAAACTTTCGTGCAAGTCTCACTTCCACTTTAAAAAAAAAAAAAAAAAATCAACTTCAGTTTTCCTCATGTTTCAAGAAGTTTCAGGATATTAAGAGTCATTTTACATGAACTGTTCTTTCCTCTTTGTGTGTTTATGCCCCAGAACAGATTGCTGGTAAATAGATTTTACACTGTTCATTGCTTATTGGAAATTACAAGTTTAACACCTTCTTTTTTTAAAAAATTTCAATTTCAAAGATTTGCTGTAGTTGTTCCAGTCCTGCCTAAGGAACACAGATAAAACAAGCTAGTTAACATCACTTTTTCCTCACTGAGACCACAAATAAAAACTACCTTATGCATATTATCTATTCTATCTGGGCACAGCTGTCTTCAGGTGTAACACTGATCATAGGCAGAGCAGCTCATGCATAAATAAACTTCAAATCCTCAAATAAAGCCTGAGCTGAGGCTGGACTGAACTTATTTAGAACATTTTTTAATAAACATACACATCATTGCATAAAGCTAAGCCAGCTGCACCACACCTAGAAAGTTAGGCACAAACACCACCCCAGAATAGTTCCTAACAATATTTAAGAGCTCCAGGTTTTGAGATGCCCCTGGCTGTGTGTGATGGCTGCAGCACCCCTTTGTGTGCTGGGAGCAGTTCTGGGGTGCCCTGGCACCCCTAAGCTCCCACACTTACTCAGAAAGTGAAGCCAAGAGTCATTGTGAGGTTCTCACTCACCAGCTGTCCCAAAACTTGAGTCAGATCTCCAAAATGCACAGGGTGAAATTTCAGGTTTGTCTCTGCAGGTAGCAGGGGCTGATGGCAAGCGCTGCACTTCCTTTCTGCGCTTCAGCAGAAACGCTCTGTGTCACACTGCAGGCCAGGAGGGGCTTTCCTCCGGGAGGCAGAAATGCCTTTTCTACCCCAATCTGAGGGAGGGATAGTCCCTCATTTTAGGGAAGATGATGCAGTATTTGCTACACAGACCATGACCTTATTTCTCAAAGAATACAAGTGTCCACTGCCTACAATTTAAATGACAACGCCAGAAAGTTGTAACAGTGAGCCCAGATAAAACTAGATTTTGCAGAGCAGCACAGAAGCCAGTGAATTATCCCTCACTACTGCTTTCTAGGGAGGGAAAGAGCTACTCCCTTCCATCTTTTAACAGTAGATCATTTCACACAACTTCCCAGAGTGTCCTTTGTTAGTGGAGGAGCACGTGAGTACAACACCCAGCGCTGCTTCTCATCCACACCGAGCCTTTTATGCCAACTGTGCAAGCACAAAACTGTTTTTAAAACTTTGTTAACAGTTCAGCCTGATAAAGAACTAACACGAGCACTTGTAAAGGAAATGGAGATTTAGGGGGAGGAAGGGGAGGAAGAGAGCTGTTTGTTTCAGTTGCAGGAAAGATCAAAACGAAGATGTTCAGGTTGAAAAGAGAACATAAAAGATGACCCTAAACTGGAATTTCCACTCCCTCAATCTGCAAATTTAAGTCCCCCTCGTTAGTCTTCATCCTTCAGGCTTGAAGATTTCAAAGTTATCCTAAACTTAAACTCTTAGGAGGGTTTTCATGGCTTATCCTTTTTATCCTCTCTAAGAGAGAAGCTCAGTTACAGTCCCTTTTAACAACACTACAGAGATTTCCAACACAATGCTCCTAAAACAATTCACAAAAACAGCACCGAAGTGAGACATATACAGAATTCAAGACTGTTATTATCCAAGGCACTTCTGCACACAAACTTCAGAAAGATTTTGTGTTGAAAGCCCTTTTGTAGTCAGATAAAACTGACACACATGCGAGTCATTCTCCCCCTGAAGTCTCGCAAACAGGATTTTAATCACCAGTGGAAAATAACTCGTAGTTAATAATGAACAATATTAGGAAAACTCCCTCCCCCCATCTCAGACATCTATACTAATAAAAACAAAGGATATCCTTTCTCTAAAAAACCTTTTCCTGTGGAGTCCCTTTTTCTTTAAGGCTATATGTCTAACAGTGTTTTGGCAGAGGATGGATGAGCTGAGTGTGTCTCCTCAGTGAACTGAATGCCTCTTCTATCAAAAGAAGTAATTAGGCCTTTTAAAGCAGGGAACATATAAGCTTGCAGCATTTTGCACATGTTTTTCCTCCACTGAGCAAGAGCAAATATAAAAGAGCCTAATTCTTGGCATTAAAGGAGGAAGCACTACAAATAAGTATTGACTTTTAAAGTTCAGAAGGACTGCTCAAACTGCCTGATTTTTTTTTTTTCCTTTTTTTCCCTCTGATTAGAAGAGAATTTCTCAGGAACCATGAAACTGAAATGTATCGTGGCCGATACCTGTTGTAGAAAAGCTGAAAGACACAAGAATAATCCTATTTTAAATAAGTCTGGGACACATTTCACCACTGCAATGGGATGATGCAACTTCATTAAATCAAGAAGTTACATGCACTTAAACTGGCAATGACCCCTTACCTTACAAAACAGTTTATTGTTCTCTCCACAGCAGGTAAAGGCTCTCGGTGGAATGAGTGGTACATTTTTATTGTTGAGTCAGTCTCACCTTACACAGACTGCCCGGTATGTTTAGTCTTGGTTTTCATTTAAAAGAAGATATTTTCAGAGACCTTGAAAGCAAATTTGACTTTTTTACTTGTTGGCAGAGAGATGTAAGGTCTCTCCAACAGCCACAACTACAATGAAGTGGTAAATTCAGTTTACCAAATTAGACTTAATTCCTTATTACTCAAGAGCCAAGAGTTCCTCTGTAGCAATTATAGGCAAGTTGCATCCCTTTGGGCAGCAGAGGTGAAATAACAGGAAAAGAGATTCTTTTACTACTCCTCAATTTGAGAGAAGTGGTCACTTCCAAAGAGTTCCCTTTGTTAAGGCCACTAGTGCTCTCACCTGGTGTCAGCTCTGAATCCAACTCACCCTACACAGCTCAAACTGCTGCACCTTGGAAGGAAAAGAGCAATAGCTGATCCCTCTCCTCCTGCAGAGCACTTGGAAGTTGTCACTCTCAAACACATCCACAATGAGCTTCTTGAAAGATGGGAAAAGATACCCAGTCCAGGGAAAAGACATTTCCTGGTACTCCAGGCACCCCCTGGGCCAGCAGCAAGATACCAAAATATAAAAGTGATAGGAACAGACACTTCAAGCAGCTGCCTCCTTCCTCCCATGCAGGTGGGAGATGTCCCAGAGACCCCACCCCAGAGACTGATGGAGATTTTTCATTCCCCAGCCTTCCATTGTCCCACACCAGTGACTGCAGGGATGTGTGTGATGTATCCAACACCCTGGGCTGCACAGAGCCAAGCTGGCCTAGAAAGGAGGCAGCATCTGCAAGAAACTGAGCCTTCACACAGGCAATTTCAGATTCCAGTTCTACCAGGATAAGGAAAAAAAAGGTTGGAAACAGTCAGGAAATTTGAACAAAAACTGAGGCTTCTCCAGGCCACATTTACATCCATTTTCCTTACACTGTACTACACATCAGCCCTTGGTGTACATATAATTTGCTTCTTCCTGTGCACCAAAAGAGAGAGAGGCTGAGAGAACCCCCAGGATTTCACCCAAAGAGCTCTCAACTATCACAATAAAGTGTAAGCACAATACAAGGGCCTCAATTTCCCTTATGCAGCTCAAACAGAGGCAAACTGCACTCCCTTTATTACAGTGAGAAATGCAAGTGTACCTATTGCGCATAAACAAACTCAGACTTTGATACTTTTAGTTACATAAAATCTGCAGCACATAGAAAAGCACCATCCAGTCAATTATTCACTTCTGCTTGGATGGTTTTCTGCTCCAATCTTGAAGTCACCCTGATCTACATAGATTTCCCTGCATATTCTAACCACATTTCCTCTTGTACTTTCTTTTCTTTCCTTTTGAAATCCTCAAGGCAGCCTGTTAACCAACTCCATCTCATTGTGTTTCCAAACAAACACGTATGTCACCTATTTTTTTAATTTCAAACTCATTTTTTCCCAGCATATACGCTGTTCCACTTTGAAACTGCAAAGTCTGCTCTTATCAGAGAAAATAAGGAGGAAGAATCAAGAGTGCTAGATTTATGATAAGCTATAAACTATGCTCTGACCAAAGTCATATGATTATAACAGCAGAAGTTCTAATATATTTTTCCCATTGACATACACCCACGTCTGGCATAAACAAGCTTCATCAGCAACAAAAGGAGATTATTTGGCAATTCCACTGAAAAAAACCAAAAAGTTGATTCCTAAAAACAAATTGTTTTGAGAGAGCAGCTTTCTGTTTGAAAACACACAAAAATGCAGGTAAGTTTAGACTGAAAGCAGCTTTTTTCATCCTAAAATACAACATGTGTTGAGAATCTTACATAGCTTGGTCATATCCTTTTCCTTACTTTTGTATTCAGTTGCAAATCTCTTGTGGTATGAGTCACATCTCTCTCAAAGCACGCATACAGTAGTCAGCAGAATCCCCTCAGCGCATTCATGCACTAGGAAGAAAAACTTTTTTGTTCCTAAAGTCACCTTAAAAAAAGGAGGGGGTGGCTCACCAGCAATGCCCCAAAGTCCGTTCAGAGTAAAAAGCAGTTTGCAAATAATGCAGTTATGAGATGGGGGAAGTGTCTGAGGGGGGTGGACAGGCAGAGTGTCCCCAGCAGAGCTGAGCTGGCACATGGCAGCCCTGCTGCAGCCCAAAGGCACCGGGGCCTGCTATATTTAAAGACAATACCTCAACAGTTAAGTATTACAACATTTGAAGTGAGATAAATAAGCATAAGACACAGGCAAATATCCTTGGTTATTTAATCATCCTGAAAGCAGCGTGGAAGTGTGAGGGTGAGTTCAAAGGTCAAACTCTTCTTTCAGCTTCTTGCAAAGAAAAGAAAGCTCAGCCCATTTTACCTTGGGGAAGGGGGGGCTGCTCTTTCCATATGCCAGCATTTCATAACACAGGAAAGAGGGAGTGTATTTACATATACACTGCATGGAATCTCTTCCTAGGACAATGCATTCCGAATCAAGATTCAGGTTAGAAAGAGCTGGGACAACAAAAAGTCCCAAAGAACAAAGGGAAGTTAAAATTTACTTAACGTTTCCCCAGAGCTTCTTAATTGCAAACTCTCAGATTTTTTTGTAACTCAAAGTTTACTGTAATCACTGTTTTGAAAGTCTAAGTGAAACCCTCAGTTCCCTTTTAAAATCATTTTCCCCTGATCACAGTAATAACTTAGCACTTTGTATAAAATGTGGTATTAATCTATCAGCATAGTTCTAAATGAAAATATAGTGGTAAGAGAAGATATTTCTGAAGGTTAGAAATAAGTGCTCAAAGAGGAATTTTTGGAGTGTGATCTAATGAAAGGGGAAACCAGAATCAAGCAGCCTTTTGTGTAAGACAGTCTGATAAAAAGGTGCTAAACTTTATTATCTTCCTCTTTCTAGCCCCTACCCTAAAACTTGCTCTCCCCACCCCTCACCAAAACAAAGCAAAACCAAAAAACATTATTTACTTAAAGAGGAAAAGAAAGAAATCCTCTAATGCAAAGCCTGGAAGCCATTCTCTAAAGACTACTTAATATGAAACTTTGTTTACAAGATACCAATATAGCCTCCTTACCACACTCAAAACCAGAAAACATCCACTTATTTAAAGAAATGCTTTTTCTACTTTGATCAACAAGGACGTCAGTATTCATTTTAATTTTAAATTCGTCCCCAACAGTGCCATATGAATGTTTTAAACTCATCTATGATATGCACTGTTTGAGAATGTTTAAACAAAGGAAGTAGGAAAAGCCTTAAAATACACAGCAAAACTTAATGGCTTCAATTTTTAAATATATCCTGATTGCAGCATGGCAAAATTACTCTCTTATGTTCACAGTCAGCTTTCAGAAAGAGTAAGTACAGTCAGTGGAGTAATTTGTCCCACTGGAAATTCTGTATAAAACATCTACCTAAAATAAACAAGGCTTCGCAGCAAGAATCGTCAGTTGCCATTAAGGACACACCTTAAAGTTCTTACCACACAGTAACTAAACAAGTACAAACTAGTGGGGACTGTTTGCTACTTTTGTCTTAAAAGTTAATGAGATCAATTCACTCCTCAATATCAGATCCTCAGATCATTTTCTTCAAAATGCAGGAGACAAACAACCCCCAAAACACGACCATCCAGGCTTTGAGTGGCTGATGTGTAATCAGCAAGCCTGAGCTTCTTGCAAAGGCGAATAGAAATATTCACATTTAAACCTGACACCACGTACCAGTAAAAAGGTAAAATGCTGAACTGCTCAGAATCTGGAGCTCTGGTACTGGAAGGCAGCTGTTGTTCCCCTGCCTTTTCTTTTGTTGTGCTTAATCTCATGTCAAGTCATTCAACCAACTCCAAAGCGATGAAGACATAATTGAACAATCTTAACTAAAACTGATCTACTGTTCCTAAAATGCCATATATGCTGTTTAAAGATTTAAAAAAGGCTAACATATGAAAAAGAATCCACAGAATTTAAATCAGCAACTCTGGTGCATGCAGAAGAGTTGCTTGGCTGGAGGCCAAGCCAATCAATAATCACTGTAATAACCGTGGTTCTAAAGTTATTTGTTTTTCATATTCATCAGCCTCAAAAACTCAAAGGCAAAACTCGAAAACTCAGATACTGATTTCAGGAAAGACCTGAGAGACCGAAAATCCAAGTATTTTGCTCAGCATGACGAGATTGCTCATTAAAAAAACACGTTGCAGAAAGATCAGTGATCACAAAGCCACATTCCTGCTACAGATCTTAAAATATTGACTCAGTTACAGAACTAGTAAAGGGGAAGAAAAAAAAACCTCCTCCACCCTCTCCCTCTTCCCTCCCCCTCTGCCAAAGAATGCAGTTTATCCTACTTATTTGCAACTGTCCTTTTCTATTATCCCAGGAAAGGCTGAAAGCTCAGTGTGGACATCCCAAATTAAAGTCTTAGTCGTATTCCCAAACCTCCAGTTAATAAGAGCTCCTAAGAGCAATAAAACATGGCGTTAAAGCATTTGCAAGCCATTGTCATAGCCCTGTGCTCTGATACCTTTGCAGGCACAGAACCAGCCCCCACCAAGCATGTAAGCATTGGTCAGCAAGTCAATGCCTGCTATTCAACTTGTAGTTAGGCGTTTTATTTCTGTGTCTTCCAGATCATATCACTCCTGCATTTCACGGCCTAATAAAATGTGAAGAATGATATGCTCCGTTCTCTCCCCCCTTTGCATCTGAAACTGCGTTATTTCCCTCTCTTCTTTTTCACACATTCTTACAAAAACTTCCCTTTTCACATAGTTCTGTAAGAAAATATTTCACTGCAGCTCTACTTCAGTTCCTATTTCTATTTTCGATTTTCACTAGATTCTTCTGCTCCTGCCTCCCCCTCAAACCCACTGGGTAGAAACTGATGTAGTTTTAAAGCTCTCAAGGTCATTTCAAAAATTAAAAAAAAAAAAAAAAAAGTTGCCTTAAAAAAAACCTTTAAACACACAACCCCCCTAAACTACACCCTTTTCACATTCAAACGCCTTTCATCAGCAGATCAATAACCTAACAGAAAGATTTTTGTTCCCCACCACTTCAAAACTATTACACTTCAAATACTTACTGGGAGTCACACAGCACATTTTATGGGATGGCTCATTAAAGAACATACAGACCTTACTTTGGGTGCAGGTTTTCTGTGTGGGAGACAAACAAACAAAAAAAGCCTCACACCCCAAAACAGAAAGTCCAGGGGGTATCACGGAACAGGAATGAAATCCAATCTCTGGATATTCTAGAATTTTATTGTCCTCTCCTGGCAACCTCTTTTGTTGCTTAAGAAGTCAGTTGAGGCTTATTTATTTATTTTCTAAACTTCCTATTCCCCTTTAAAAAAAAAAAAAAAAAAAAAGAAAAAAGAAAAAAAGAACCACGATGCTAAAGAAATGATCGGGAAGGGTTTGGTCTTTGAAAGACAAAGGTAAATGAAACAAAAACTGGCAAAACGGATCAATAAACTTTTCATTAACAACCCCCCCCCTCCGCCCCATGAGCCACTTACTACAAATCCTTCTTCCAGGAACATCTTTGACTCACAAAGAAATAGTCTCCTCTGGCTGCACACCCCCACCCCGGCCGAGCCTGCCCCCGGCCCCGGCCCGGCGCCTCGGGGGGGCCCAGCGACCCCCCAGGTGTTCAATGGCAGCGCGGCCCCGTCCCGGGGGCGGCAGGGGAGGGGGCGGCACGGCGGCGGCAGCGGCACAGCGGGGCCAGCGCGAACTTCGGGGCGGGAGGCAGCTCGGGGAGGGCTCCGGCCGCCGCCGCCGCCCCGCCCGCCCCGCGCCGCGCCTGGGGAGGGGGCGGCGGGAGGGGCCGCTACCTGCGGCCGCGGGCGGGGCCGGCGCGGCCACACGCACCTGGACCTTCCTCCGCCCCCCCGGCCCCGCGCCGCCCTTCCTCCTCCTCGTGCCGTCCCCCGCGGCCGCCGGGACGGCGCGGAGCCGGGGGTGCTCTGAGCCCCGCTTCAAACCGGTGTGGGGGTGCGCCCCAAACCCTTCAGACATCCCGGCGGCAGCGGCCCCCCCGCGCTCGCTCGCTCAACCGGCCCCTCACGGCAGAGGCCGCCCGAGGGACGGGGCTGCGCCTGCCGCAGGTGCCCCCGGGGGGGGGGGGGTGATGAGGAGGAGGAGGGGGCCCCGAGCCCCCGGCAGGTGCCCCCCAGCCCTGCCTCACCTGAGCCGAGGCGCCGCGGGGGAGCGGCCGCGCCGCGCTCGGGGCACTGTTTGTAAACGGCTCCGCGGCAGCTGTTGCTCGGGCAGCCCCGGCCCCGCCCCCGGCGGCCACGCCCACTGCGGGGCGGGGCCTGCGCTGGCCACGCGCCCGGCGCCTTTCAATCAGCTGTGGCCACGCCCATGGCCACGCCCAACGCTGGCCCCGCCCCCGGCCCCGCCCCGGCCCCTCAGCCCGGGCAGGGGTGATGGACGCGGCCGGGGCACAGTCGGTGACACCTCAGCGTGAGGGGGACCTTGTCCCCACGGAGGGTGGCAGAGCCCCGGGACAGCCCCAGGGAGAGCGCGGAGTGTCCCTCTCTGCAGACACCCCAAACCCACCTGCCGCGGTCCAGTGTCACCTGCCCCAGCTGGGCTGGGTGATCTCCAGAGGGCCCATCCAGGCCCAGTTATTCTGTGATTCTCTTCCTGCTTTGCCACTTCTCCCTGCGCCATCATGGGCCAGGCTCAGCCCTTCGTGATCCTGGATTTGGGCGACGAGCATCGCCTGAATGACAAACCGATGGCAGTGCCACAGAGCCGGTGTCACCCAGACACAAATGTAATTATAGCCAATACACCTCATAAGCATTGATCCTGGGCTGGGCCATCAGGGACACGATGGCCCCAACCCTTTTTGTCGTGTGGTTGGAGCCCCCATGATCCCCAAGTGCTCAGCGGTGGGCCTGGCATACATCAGGGCTGCCAAGGAGGAAGGCAACAGAATAGAGATTTACTGTGGAAATTGCCCCCAAAAGGCCAAGGGCTCATCTATTTTTCATTTCTCTCGACGCTCAGAGCACCCAGCTGCTCTCTGCTCCAGAGGGATGGACGCAACAGAGGAATTCAGTGCGGCAGGCAAAGACTTAAAATACATTTCCAAGTATCCCACTTGGCTCTGAGGAGGTTTTTAGGAGCTAAATGCAATCTGTAATGCTGTTAGCAAAGTGCTTAATCTCTGCTAGACTCTGAGGTTAGCACCTCCCTCAAGTAAATGGGATAAGAAGGAGGAGAGTTTCCATGTGGTCTCTGGTTTTTCCCCCAAAGATACACCGAGACCTGCTAAAGTCAGTTTAGTTTACATCACTACGTTTACATCACAACCAGGGGCTTGTTTCCTTCAATATAAAAATCATCCTGCCTGAATGGAGGACGTTTCTAAAATAATTGCAGCTAAAATCATGTGTTTGGGTTGGGGTTTTTTTTAATGTGTTTTTTTGAAAGTTTTTCTCAAAATGTTCTCCCAGCCTAAAATGAGCAACGCTACCCAGGCTGAAATTTAGGTCACTTATATGGCAAATAAAGATTAATCAAAACCATTACAGAGTGTGTGTAATATGTACACAAGGTAATATACTCACTCACCAGGTAATTCTAGAAGGTGAAATATCTTTATTGGCAAATTTGAATGTTGCTTCACACTGACTTGAAGCAAGTTTATTTTCATGAAGACATTAAACCTGATAAGGCCAAAATTTTAAAATACAGATATTTAAGTCCTGGCCCTTCACAGGGTAGATGGGGCAGCCTTATTAATTTCCTGAGGGTTAAAAATCTCTCTGTCCATCAGCTGTGTGAACCACGAGGAAAAGGGATTTACCTTGTGCTTCTTCACAGATTTTCGGGTGTTAAATCCTGCCCTTCCACTGCCCTGAGTGGAGTTTTGAATGGCCACAGGAGAGTTCATTGCGCAATCCCTGCTAGTTTAATGTGATATTTTTGCAGTGGGATGTATCCAAGCCGGGTGTTTACCCGTGCATGCAAAATATCCCTTTGTCTTGCAGGAGCTCTGCATTTCTTTGGAGCTTGCTGCACACACGTTGCACTATGTGACCAAACCTGATCCCACAAACACTCCCAAGTCTGAAGCACAGGAGCAGTTTGAGTATTGATTATCTACAAATGGCAGCGTGGCAGGAGAACAAAGCAGGGTTTTGCTGGAAATGGGTGCAGGAGTGACTAGTTTTTGCTACACCCAATGACTCTTAGCAATCTGTTAAAAAATTGAGCCTTTTTATTGTGCTCTGATTTCAGCATTTTGAAAGACCTTATATTGAAGAGTTAAAAACAAATTCAAGGCACACACAAACTGATAAAAATATTAAATTTGTAGTTTTGCTCTTAACTGTGCGTCCCTAAAGACTCCCCGAGTCAGGTGTTGTGGTATTTTTCATTCTCATGACACACCAAAACCCATTTGTTGCCCCCTCCCCCTTTCATTTTTTAAAAATTTTACTTGTCTAGGTGAAATCTACTGACCTCCTTGATCACAAGGGCTGTTTGCCTTGAGCCAGGGCTCTGGATAACTGTAAACACGACTTAGCAGAGAACACAGGAGGCGTATGGCTTTTATCCACTGAGATATGGCACCTCTGTGGAAAACATAAAAAAAAAAAAAAAGACTGTTTCAGGGAAAAAGGGGAGGCTCAGAATATATTAAAACTTTTCTCCTTTTGCTCAAAATGCATCATATAATATCACATTACAGGAGTGAAATGAAAACATCCAATTTATTTTTACAGATTAGCCACGGTGACCTCTGTGATTTATGCTCATGGCGCTGGAAATGTTTGATATGAGGCAAGGGCCAACTTGAAAAAATAAATCCTAGATTTTCTTCTCCCTCCGTTTTGCCCTGTGTTGAGGACATTTGCTGCCTTGCTGGAGAAGCCTCCCCAGTCGATGTTTTATGTATGAGGCAAAAACTTCTACAACAAATGCACCGACAGACCTGTGTTTACTGTTCTGCACTATATGTTTCTCCAGTCTTGCAATATTAAACCTAGCCCCAAACTAGACTTTGGAACCAGGCAGCATGCCCAAAATTGTGATAATCTCCTCCAGAACAACAGAAAGAAATAAAATAACATTGCTGAAAGCTGAAAAGTTTCGTTTCGGTCCCCAAGCTCCTAATGCACGTAAACGTCGACGTTCTTTTAAATTGCATTATGTACAATTACATGATATAAAAATCCAGGCTGGAAGTTTTGTGATCTGGCTCAAGTCCTGCTCTTCTCAGAGCACACAGAGGGAAACCCTCCCATCAGGGAGAATGAAAACAGAGCTGAGCGGGCAGCAGGAAGCCTTCACCTCAATTTCAAATCTTTCAAGGGTTGCTGTGGGTGTTTGTCTCAAACAACTGACCTGAGCAGCACAACACCCAGGCTGGCCCTGGCAGCAGATCAGCCAAGTTTCATTCTCCTGCACTGGGGCTCTCTCCTTTGAGATTCATATTTAGGCAGCTATTAAATCTGGCCTGTCGTGTGGTTAAGGCACAAATGGGATTTAGGGGAGCTGGGCTCAGTCCCAGCTCTGCCACAGACTTCCTGCGTGATCTTGGGCAAGTCTTCTCCCAGGGCTCCCGAAATTTGGCAATTTTGGGGGTTTTTTTAAGCCCCTGCTTTAGCAGCCAAGTCACTACATGAAATTCTCCATTTGCTGGCATGAATAGATAAATAAAGTAAATACACAGTGTTTAGGCTTTTAAGGAGATAAGCTTGAAACCATGATCAGAGTGTAACGTAATGGCTGGAGAAGTCCTTTTGAAAACTGTTTGGGCTGTTAGGCCACGAGCTGGCAGATAAAATTCGACACCCTCCATTTCTGCACAACAAACATCTATTTGCAAAATCAGAATCACGTTGCTCCTTTGCTTACCAAATAAATTGTTTGTGCAACGCTCAGCCGAGAGCGTGGCTAGAAAATGGACTCATTTATGAGAAGCTTTATCGGTGTTTTGCGGCTTGGTTTGTTGTTGAGTTTCTTTGCACAAATTACCTCTTTGAGCACGATGTGAGCGCAGATCCCGTGCCGGGATCGCGCTGTCGGCGGCTGCAGCAGCGCGTGTTTACAGGAAACGCCTGTGAGCGCAGGGGCTGCGCTGGCAGACACGGCTCAGATTTGCCTAACACATGACTGACTGCCTTCGCCTGCTGAAGGCACGGATGAGGCACGGCGGTGACAAACCGGGTCCTTGCGACATCAGATAATCCACGGGCGGGCGATGCGCGCAGGGAAAGGGAAGCACAGCGGGGGCTTGCCCTCCCCCGGGAATGCGCCTGGCCCTTGCATTAGTGCCTCTCTCTGTCCCCTGCATTAGTGCCTCTCTCTGTCCCTGCATTAGTGCCCATCTCTGTCCCCTGCATTAGTGCCTCTCTCTGTCCCTGCATTAGTGCCCATCTCTGTCCCCTGCATTAGTGCCTCTCTGTCCCTGCATTAGTGCCTTTCTCTGTGCCCGGCGTTAGTGCCTCTCTCTGTCCCTGCATTAGTGCCCATCTCTGTCCCCTGCATTAGTGCCCATCTCTGTCCCTGCATTAGTGCCTCTCTCTGTGCGCTGCATTAGTGCCTCTCTCTGTCCCTGCATTAGTGCCCATCTCTGTCCCTGCATTAGTGCCTCTCTGTCCCTGCATTAGTGCCCATCTCTGTCCCCTGCATTAGTGCCCATCTCTGTCCCCTGCATTAGTGCCTCTCTCTGTCCCCTGCATTAGTGCCTCTCTGTCCCTGCATTAGTGCCCATCTCTGTCCCCTGCATTAGTGCCTCTCTCTGTCCCTGCATTAGTGCCTCTCTCTGTCCCTGCATTAGTGCCCATCTCTGTCCCCTGCATTAGTGCCTCTCTGTCCCTGCATTAGTGCCCATCTCTGTCCCTGCATTAGTGCCTCTCTGTCCCTGCATTAGTGCCCATCTCTGTCCCCTGCATTAGTGCCTCTCTCTGTCCCTGCATTAGTGCCTCTCTGTCCCTGCATTAGTGCCTCTCTCTGTCCCTGCATTAGTGCCTCTCTGTCCCTGCATTAGTGCCTCTCTCTGTCCCCAGCCCAGGCTCAGCTCCCAGCCTCCCCCAGCAGCATGAGCTCTGGCCCTGTTGCACTCTAGCCCAAATGCTGCATTCTTTAATAACACCTTCCGAGGTATTTGGGGGCTTGGAGGTGTTTGGATGCTCCGCTAGAATTTGCTGTCTGAGCAGCACGTTTAACGTAGAACAGTTTGTTTTTGTAGTGATAAAGGACTCGCAGGGGCTTTCTGTCGCTGTTTTACACATCCTGTCTGTGTAAACGCATAGATTTCAAATCCTGCGAGGCACATTGACAGTCCAGCTAGTAAAGGTTTTCTGTTTGACCTTGATTTTGTTTTGTTTTCGCCACATATGAACTTTAACAGACTTCAAGCATGACGTCCTTTCTTTTTCCTTATCACAGTGCACATAGCGTAGGAAAATACAAGTAAACAGAAGCTTCTTCAACAGCACATAGATTTCTCAAAGAAAACGTCTCACTTCTTTCCTCATTTTACTCAACCTGCAGTTCTGTTCCTGTACTTTGTTCTGCAAATGGATCCTTTTCGAAATGACGACACAGCACGACGTGAATGTTCTCTTTTCTTGTAACTCGTGGGGTGAAAGATCTCTGGGATCCTCCTGGTATTTATTCAAGCCCAGGGTGGTTGTCTGATAGGCTCTATCACAACAGCAGCAACAGCAGCATTGTTGCACTGCAGTGATAGAGAGAGAATAAAGATTTGCATGGAGAAGTAAAATCTTTTATGAGATGTGGCTGGAGGGGAGAGAAGAGCTTCCTCTGGGCTGAAAACAGAGCTTCACATGCATCTGTGCAGGGCAGTGAGGGCAGAGAAATGCATTGGTGAAACACAAATTCTGTGAAAAAGACTGTTGAGAAGATAAACAGCACTGCCATGATGAAGTCATCCCCTCTGCCCAGAATGGCTCAGTTATCAGCTCCAGAGGCCTTCAACTTTTGTAGTAACTTTCCAAATTGTCCTTCCCAGTATCACATGGCTTTTAGTCTGAATATCAAGGGTTGGATCTAGAGACGGTCTGTTAATCCTCTCCCTTCCTTGATTAGTTTGAGCCTCCAGCCTTCTCACTCTCAGTTTATAAACTGCTTCTTTCTGTGGCTTGGATATAAAATAAAAACACATTCACTCATGCTAATTAGCACCTGACACCATTCTTCAATTAAAAACAGGTCGAATATTAAAAGCCCAGCCCTGTGCTGACTACTCACATGCAGAAGTAGGTGTGCACTGAACTGGTTCTAAAACTGAAACCTAAATCTATTGTTTTGATAGGATAACATGCTTAAATTCCCTGTTTGTTAATACAACTTTCCTCAGTGCATTAGAGAGCTCAGTGATAGCTTATTACAAAACACGTTGAAAACCTCAGGTTTTACAGACTTGTGAGCTCTGTGAGATCTTGGATTTTTGGTGTAGATAAAGCAGAATTTTACAGCCATGTTTCAGTTCTGACACTTGTGCTGTAGGTGTAATTCAAATGTCACCTTTTTTTTCCACTTCTCCTTTTGGGGCCATTTTCTATTTTGCCTTCAATTATAGACGTTTTCCTCCTCTTTGTCTTGATCTTAAATTGAAATTTCAAGCACACCAATAGTATTTTCAACAGGGTCTGTCATCAAAATAACATCAGTAGATTCTCAGAGTCCCACAAAATGTTTCCTAACTGAAGAAGGCATTTCTAGATGAATTCCTTTACTTCCTGTGGCATATTCCAAGTGTATTCAGAGACCAAAACTGCCTTTAAGGGTGGCAGTCACTGCTTCTTGTAATTGTGACGTGGAGGCAGATCCTGAAGAACTAACCATGGGCAAGGAAAAAAAAATTATCTACCTCGAGATAACAGAGACTGAGGCATCTGTGCACATTGATTCAGAGTTAAGGAAGTTCATTTGGTAAAGGTTTTCATGTCAGATTTCCCAGACTCTGTGAGGTGTAACCCCTCAGAAAAACGTGGGATTTCATTCATTTACTTTTGCAAAAGTATTTACCTAAGAGTGTGTCCTCACTGGGTTCCAGTTCTACCACAGCATTTAATTTCCCAAATTATAAAGGAGAGAGAAGAGGATACAAAAAGTGGGTTTGTGATTCTTTCCACGACTTTCACGGTATCTAAAATAATAATTATCTCTCATAAACTGAAGGTGCTGATAACATTAATAATAGATGATGGGATTCTTGCACATGTGTTTATTAATTTATAAACACCACACAGCCTCAGAACCAAAGGTGTTCTATAAATAGCAGGCTAATATTGATCAATCCTGACATGGAATTACCATTCTTGGAGGGCTGCAACAGTTTTTTTCCCCCTTCATCCTATTTTGCTACCAGAAAGAATTCCCTGAGCTTGGGTCTTTGTTATCATTATTTGTTTCTTCCTATTGTACTTGCAGCAGCACTTTTTCCTTGTATCAGAAATGCAGAAGAAAAACCTGAGGCTTCTCAGTTCTGAATGCAGTAGAGCTGCTGTGGCACAAAATGTGCATTTGAAAGGTGGTGAAAGAGCCCAGGAATTGTTTCCAGGGAGGAATTAGCATGACAGTGGACAAAGGCTGGGCTGTGCCCGAGCTCCCTGTTCCCAGTGCCACTGCATGGTTCGGTGTTCCCTGACCTGCAGGACGGAGCTGCCTCATGTTCTCACACACAGGGAGTTGGGAATTGCTGTTCAGCACCGTAAGAAGATATCATTTACTTCCAAACACATTCTCCTTTTCCCCTTTCACCGCCGACAAGTAACCTGACCCCCGTCCTTACATTTCTTGTGTTTGTTTGATTTATATTTTTCTGCTTCGCTTCTCTTGCAAAAATGAGGTTCTGACTACTGCAGGAGGGTGCTGGGGCAAGCAGGTGAGGAACATTTGCCACCTCTGCTCTGAGTGGGAGGGGAGCACAAACTCCACATTTCCCAGAGCTAAAAAACCTTCAAATCACTCTCAATACCGAGCCCAAAGCGCAGCCTCTTGGTGCCACTTGTGCCAAAATGTCCCCAAAGATCCCACCAGGGAAGCTTTGTCAATCTGCTGTCAGTGCTCACACACCAGCAGCTCTGAGAGCCAGAAAATATCAGCAGAACCTGCCAAATTATTAAACATGCAGAAAACACCAAGCTCCTGCTTACCCTGTGTGCCTTCCTCCCAGTCCTGGCCCTGCTGGGGTGCAGAGGATGAGGATGAGGATGAGGATGAGGATGAGGATGAGGATGAGGATGAGGATGAGGATGAGGATGAGGATGAGGATGAGGATGAGGAGGCTGGGGCTAGAGCAGAGCTTCAGCTGGTACATATCAATATCACACTCCTGCCTTTAATGCAGCCACAATCATTTGCAGCAGCTGGGATTTCAGCACAGCATTTTCGGGGATTTTAAGGGGAGTTTTGAGTCTAAACCCCACAATTCTGCTGGGGTGATGGACACGGTGCTGCAGGGACATTGCAGCCCCCCTGAAACGTGTCCATCAACAAGCCACGGTTCCACTCACACGTGGAAATTCAGAATTTGACATTGGGGCTTCGCACAATGGAAGTATTGTGTACGGGATGCAGTAATATCTTCCTGCAGGCTGCTTGGGTCAGGATATTATTTAAAGTAAAGAATCAGATTTTGCTTCATTTTTGCCATTGTTACGTTATTTCCTGTACAGTTTTTGGTTTTTTTTTCCCTCAAAAGAAATTAGGTCTTACTTCATAAAGAAGTTTTTGAGAGGAACTCTTTTTAATTTAACTTAATGAATTTTTTGTCCAGTTCAAAAGCCTGTTTTCAAACAAGACAGGAACACTCCCAACTGAGGACACTCTAAGCTTAAACTACTGACAAGAGACAAAGGAAGGTGATTTGTTTCTGCAAACAAAAGCAGAAATTAAACTATCAGACATGAAATGACAAATGTAAATTCCTTTCACTTTACCCATCTGAGATGCTGTCAGTGCAGGTTAAATAGGAGAAAAATTTGATATGGGGCATTTTTAAGAGGAGAATGTTCTCCCAGAGTTATAGGATATTCTAGTTTTAGAGTAATGACGTTTCTGTGACAGTTTGGGAGAGGACAGCAGGTTCCTGTGATGAGGAAAGCAGAATATTTGGGACAGCCTATGGGCAGTGGGAGCTGTGGGACTGTCGAGGAGCTGACCTCTCTCAGGTCTCCCACAACAGCTTTTGGTGCTGACAAAATCCTTGCCCTACAGAGGCAACCATTGCTTTATCAATGATTTCTGGTGACACTACAAACCCTGAGAGTGACAAAGCCCTTCCTGCTGTACACTTCCTGCTGCTGCTGCCGGGGCACTTTGCTCAGGGCTGGTATCTTTGTCAGCCTGAGAGGTGAATTAAAGCTTTTAAGGAGTCCAGAAAAATGTGTAACCTGTTAATGCTGTGGCCTCTGGTGTTGTGTGTGTAGGTTTAGATAAATCCTCCAGCAGACACTGCCAGGTGATAGTGAATGTGATGGTTTCATACAGAAAAGCTCCTTAATTATGCTGGTGTAGAGACCAAAAGGTGGATTTTCAAGAGAAATTAGGAACTCGAGGAGTATTGCAAATGTGTGTGGAGCTGGATGGCTGCTTTAGGCATGTAATTATTCTAATTCGGGTATGTAAACCAGATAATTGTACATGGAAGCAGCTAATTGAGCAAATTTTAATTTGCTTTTACCTGTGCAGGCACTCAGGAGAAATGGGAAGAGCTCGCTAGGAGTATGTGCCCTCTGCGTTTTCTACTGCAGGCAGAGCTCCTGACTCCTGCTGGGGATCCCATACAGAACTGCCTCTGAGGGGATGAGATCCCATACAGAACTGCCTCTGAGGGGATGAGATCCCATACAGAACTGCCTCTGAGGGGAGGAGATCCCATACAGAACTGCCCCTGAAGGGCTGAGATCCCACAGTTGCAGTGCCCCAGGCCATGCCAGCTTGCTGAGCCCCCTTTCCTTTCTTCCCTTCCCTTCCCTTCCCTTCCCTTCCCTTCCCTTCCCTTCCCTTCCCTTCCCTTCCCTTCCCTTCCCTTCCCTTCCCTTCCCTTCCCTTCCCTTCCCTTCCCTTCCCTTCCCTTCCCTTCCCTTCCCTTCCCTTCCCTTCCCTTCCCTTCCCTTCCCTTCCCTTCCCTTCCCTTCCCTTCCCTTCCCTTCCCTTCCCTTCCCTTCCCTTCCCTTCCCTTCCCTTCCCTTCCCAAACCTTCCCAAACCTTCCCAAACCTTCCCAAACCTTCCCAAACCTTCCCAAACCTTCCCTTCCCTTCCCTTCCCTCCCCTCCCCTCCCCTCCCCTCCCCTCCCCTCCCCTCCCCTCCCCTCCCCTCCCCTCCCCTCCCCTCCCCTCCCCTCCCCGGAGCAGGGTTTTGCTGTGCTCTCCCTCCCTGCCCTCCCCACTGTTTCCTAAACTGCTGCCCCTCACCCTGGCACTTCTCAGCCTCGTGCACAAGGGCAGCAAGAAGAAAGGAAAGGCAGAATGTGTCTCTGTGCTCACCAAAAGGATTTGTTTTCCCTTTTGGAAGTTGCAGAATACGGAGACGAGGGATGGAGCGAGCGTGCACGAGCACAGGAGATACCAGAATATCTCACAGCGTTTACCCCACTCTCAGATTGCCATCCCATAGCAACATGCTGACAAATCAAGAGCTGCCATCCTATATCCAGCACTCCAGCTGTCAGCCTGGAGCAGTGCATCTCCTTGCTGGAGCACAGCCTTCCCTTTGTTTCAGCTTCGGAAATAAAATCGTGAATTTGTAAAATAAAGGGGGAAGAGTCCTGTTCTAAGGCAGAAAAGTCACTGATCCTTTTTGCAGGTTCCTAACTGCATGAACTGCTCTGAACAAGAAGGCACACGGTGAATATTAATGGGTTTGTATTAACAGTACACCTTGTATTTAATATAATAATCAGTTACAGAAAGTCAACAGGCTCACGAAACTCACCTAGACTTAGTTTTATAAATATTTTCATTAATTTAAATTAGTCTCAGTGAGAAGTATTTGTCACCTGAACCGCCTTTGTTTCTACTTGACCATTTTGCAAGGGAGGAAAAAGCCTTTTTTCAAGACAGCTCTGAATATATCCCATTTTTTATGCTGGCTCAGAGAGGGTTTGCACTGTGTTATGTCCTCATGTCTGAAACAGGAATAGGTCGAAGGTAATGTGAGTTTTGTGGGGCTTTTAAAAACCACATTTTGTAGGAGAGTGTGTCTTACAGAGGCCCAGGCTGCAGAGGTAGCAGGAGTCACTGTCCATAACTTAATTAAAATCAGAGAGGGCCGCAGGAACATGAGAAACACCGATGTGTTCACCCCTCCACTTCACAAACAGTGCAAGGCCTCACCACACCATTTCATGGATGGAGAAAGTGCTTGGAAAGGCACAGGATTTCCCCCAAAACATGAGTGGGACACAGCCCCTGAACCCAGGGTGTAAAACCTTTAAAGAATAGCACACAACAGCCACGTGACAGCCAATGAGCCGAATCCATGGGTCTGGCAGGAATTAGCCAAGGAGAGGGAGAATGGGAAGATGCAAACCCCTGGGATGAGCAGGGACACGCTGGGCTTGGATATTTGCACACACCTCCCTTTTTATTCTCCAAGAGTGAGAAAGTCACTTTTTATCCTTTCTTTCCTCATTCAGGAAAGACCCAAGGGCTGGATTTGCCCCTCGTCTGGGATTTCTGGCTAAAGGAGCAGCACAGCTGGAATTTGTGTGCAGCAATGTTGGGTGAATTGCCACCCACCCTGAACTCCCAGATGTGTGCCAAGGATGTGCAGACCTCGTGCTGCTCTCTGGGCAGGGTTGGGGTGTGGATGTGCAGACCTCGTGCTGCTCTCTGGGCAGGGTTGGGTGTGGATGTGCAGACCTCGTGCTGCTCTCTGGGCAGGGTTGGGTGTGTGGAGCACACGAGGCAGGGTTGGTTCTCACACCTGCAGCAAGTTTGGTGCAGCCCAGCCACAGCAGGTTTATTCTGCAGTTTATTCTGCAATTTATTCCACAGCACATGGACACAATTTTCTGTCCAGGAAAGCCCAGACAGAAATGCATCAGCCCCAGATTAGCTCCTCGTAGCCCAGGAAGGGCTGAGTGGATTAGGGAGTGCTGGCTGGCAGCAATATATTGACTCGTGGCTTTGGAGACAATACCTGTCATCCCCAGTGCCAAATCCCGAGGGGAAATACGAGAAATTTCCATTAACGACTCTGCTTCGTTCCCCCCGTTCATTGTCCTGCTTTCTTCAGGCTGAATCTATCCAAACCCCTTCATCCACAATATTTGGGAAGCTCCTGCCAGGCTGTTTTCCTTGAGAAAGGCTGAGGGCACAGTTTGGGCCATGGCAGTCAGGTGCAGGCAACCTTAATCCAAATTATTTATCAAAATTAAACAAAGGAATCCTAATGAGATGGAATATTAAACTCTTATCTGGGATTCTCTCATTGTTTGCAAGCCAAAGATGTTGAGGAAAAGTCCATGATTTAAAAAAAAAACAAAAAACAAAAATAAAACCCTGAAAAACCTCCTTAGGTTTGCAGGAGCTGCTCATTTACAGCACAACAGGACAAAATAGTGTGGGACATTCCCAAAGTCTGCTATAAGGATGTGCCTTGAACTGAAATATTTGTTAACACAAGAGTTCAGCCAGTTTGCTCATGAAATGAATCCTAGTGACAAACTCAAGTACTACCAATATAACGTCATACAAAACAATGAAAAATGTAAGTGCAGAAAAAGCAAGAAATCACTGAGGAAAAGATCTGTTGCCCCAAGAGTTAAGTTGTAATGAATTCCTCGAATCTTAAACTCTGTCCTGTCAATAGACAAGGGGCAAGCAACACTAAAGCAGGTGTTAAAAGCAGGCACAGGAATTAAAGGCAGCTGTCTCCAGAAGCTGAGAAGAATTCAGATGTGCTGTGTATTCCTCTGGCTCACTTGGAGAATTTTCTTCCCCTGTATCTTTTAATTTGCTAAATGATTCGAGAGAATCCAACCCACCTCCGTTTAATTAGCTTTATAAATCAAAGGTGACAATTCTTTAGTAACCTGTATTATTTCCCAGCGTGGCAAGCTAGAAAAACGCTGACAAACTTATTTATTGACCTGTTGTGTTTTGCAAGGACAGCCAACGTTGTATTGATCCAGCCATCCAAAATTCTGTAGCAGGGGCAGAAACATCGCAGTGCCTCCACATCATCACTATTCTGTGAGTGATATCCCCCACCTCGGAAATGCAAATGCTCCCATCCCCCTCCTCTGGTTTGGGGAAGGATCTTTATTGTTAGGAGTTAAACGGAGAGGAGAGGAGAGCAGGAACCTTCGCATTTCCTTGGCATAGTTTGCCTCTTTCATCAGCAGTGTTTGGAACTGTGCTTGCAACTTTAATTATATCTTCGCCCAGAGCTCCCCCACCCCCAGCACTTTCTGTAAATTCCCTTTGTATCACCCAGGAATCCGATCCTGCAGCCCTGCGTGGGAAAACCTCCACGGAAGTCATCAGGCTTGACTTCACATTTCCTCAGGTCTCCCTCCTGTAACACACGGATTTAAGGCAGATTTTCTGCCTGGTGCTTAAAAGTCTGGATGCACAAAAGTGTTTGGGAGATCGGCATTTCCATTTGCAGTTCATGGCAAAATGGAAAAATAAATGAAGACTTCAGCATTTGACCTACTGGGATCCCTCACTTGACAATCACTCATGAGTCAGGGTGACAAGGTCACGTTCCTTATTCTTTATTCATTTAACCGTTTGATAATTATAAGTAGCAATGGAAAGCAAGCAATCCTCACAGTTAATAATCTTCCCAGACCCCAGGGTACAGGGCTGGAAAATGGAGGGAACAATGGGGAAAAGTTAAAAATTGTTTTCCATTATCTATTACCATCAGGTAAAGGGAAAAAAAAAATTGTATCTTTGGAAATACACGTTCATTTATATTTCTAGCTAAACCCACCCTGAACATATCAGCCAGCTAAAAAGATAGGGAACACACCAAAAATAGGTTTGGAATATTATTATTATCTAGCTCATGCTCTCATTTCCCCACGTGCATTTTTATGCAAATACTGTGAGTTTCGCCACCTCCAACCATCCCTAATTCCCACTGAACCTCGGGAGAGCTGCAGGTCTCCATCAGCACACAGTTATTTTCCATATTCAAGCACCCAGGGCACAAGGTTTGGGTGCCAATGACAAAGGCCATGAGGAAGAAACCTTTCCCTGCTGCTCCCCAGGACCACGCTGAGGTGCGTGACCAACTCGCAGCATTACCTAAGCGTGGGCTCCACCAGGGATGCATTCCTGAATCCAAATCAATCTCTCCAAATAGCTGCAGGTGAAAATTCTTCATACGTGCTTGCTGTGCACGCAGGGAAAAATGCCTGGTCATACAAGCACAGGCCTGTGCTGCTGGTTATTTCAGGCAAAAAAAAGAAAGCATTTTGGGTTTTTTAATGTGTCCTGCAGTTTCAAAGCCACCCCTGGAAAAGCAGGATATTTTCCTGACTGTTATATTGGCTGGATATGTAATGCTCAGAAAGGCCAGCTATTAAAAAAAAAAAAAGAAAAAACAACCAAAAAACCCCAATCCAGCATTTCAAAACTATATATCGCTTTTGTATTTTAGACTGGTATTTTTTCTAGGCCACTTTTTAATGAAGCCTCTCTCAGACTAATATGTAAATTTTCCAAAGAAGAATATTTGGATAACCTCACGGTTTGAAAACGAGCAAAGCGAGGCGAGATACACGCTGGGCACCCAGATGGATAATATTTTGTTTTTCTTTGTGAACGTCTTTTGTCTTGAAGCTGGTGTGAAAATCTAGAAGAGGGCCCCACATGATTGATCACCACAAGCATCAGAAGGAAATGATTCACCACAACACTGTAACTGAAACTGCTCCGACACCTGATTGCAAACTTCACACTGGGGGACTAATTAACTGCGCTACCTGCTCGGCATTGCAGCAGCCTCGGGACACCTCGCTGGGAATGCCCTGCCGCTCAGAAATGCAGAAAAACAAGTTAAAAATACAGATTTTTTAAAAAAAATTGTATTAAATTATAATATCGTCACGGTATTGTTAAAAAAAGAAGTGTAACCTCAATAGCAACCTGCAGCTAAACGTACACAGTTTTTATTTTCCATTTTCAGCTTCAGGGTTTTGCTACTTTTGCTATGAACCTCATTTCGGGTACACTGTGAACATTTGCTCTGCCACTCAGAAATGCAGAAAGAAGTTAAAAATACAGATTTAAAAAAAAAAAAATTATATTAAATTATAATATCATCACGGTATTGTTTAAAAAAAAAAAGTGTAACCTCAATAGGTACTTGCAGCTAAACATACACAGTTTTTATTTTCCATTTTCAGCTTCAGGGTTTTGCTACTTTTGCCATGAACCTCATTTCAGGTACATTGTGAACATTTGCTCTGCCACTCAGAAATGCAGAAAGAAGTTAAAAATACAGATTTTTTTTTTAAAAAAGATGATATTAAATTATAATATCATCACGGTATTGTTAAAAAAAAAAAAGTGTAACCTCAATAGCTACCTGCAGCTAAACGTACACAGTTTTTATTTTCCATTTTCAGCTTCAGGGTATTGCTACTTTTGCCATTGAACCTCATTTCAGGTACACTGTGAACATTTGTGAAATGTTTTCAATATTAGGAACATAAGGGTCATATTGTCTGAATTTAGATATAAAGCAGTACATGAAAGATCCTCCAGCTCCTCGTGCATCGTGCTCAGAGCTGAGGCAATGTCTCAGCAGATTTATCAGCAGAAACTCAAGTTTGCAGTCTGCAAACAGAGTAATGTATTCCTAGCAAAGCACTTATACAGTGATTTAGCAAGAATGGAAGAATAGCTGGCTCTGGGGTTTTTTAGGGGAAAAAAATCCATTAAATAATCTTTTAACCTTAAAATAGTTGCATGGCTGCAAATTAATCTATTAAAATATTGGGTTTATAGCCAGAGTCCAGCAATGTGTTGTTCTTTTTCACTACATTTGACAAATAAAATAATTCTTGCCTTCACCTCCTGTCTCCTCCACTCAATTTGAATTGAAAACTATTTTTGAACACAGTTTCAAGCAATAAAAAACAGAAGTCTCCCAGTTTGGCAAGAGTGTGGAATGGTTTGGCAATAGCCAAGTGCCTCCTTTGTTCTCATTTTCTAAAGGATCCTGAGTTTGTCCTGATGAGATGAAGAAATTGGTGAACTCTTCAGGAAAAGGAACACAAAACCCCATAAATGCAGTGTCACGTGACATCATTTCGGAGCTTCTAAAAATAACCTTGCGCCCATCTCCAGTCTCACCAGCAGCAAAGTTCATTAAGCACCTGTAATAATTCCTTGCTCACCCCTGTTATTTCCCCTGTGTTTCCAGGGAGCTCCATCCTCTGCTCTGAGGGAACATTTGGGTATTTTTGAAGGTGCCCAGTGAAGGATCACGGCTGGAAATCGAGGTTTGAACACCGATGACCACTCATCGCCCAGCCCCACCAAGAAAAATTACAGATGCATTGCAAATTTGCCCCGAACTGCCGAGTTCTGGAGGTGTTTCCCGACAGGCATTCAGCTGCATATTTTCCATGTAAATGAGGGTTGGACTACACCGAGGTTTTCTGTGTTTTACCTCTGAATTTGCAGAGCTCAGGAGCAAAGTGCTCATTTCATAGTGGGGAATTCATGTTATGTGTGTTGGTAATTTCATCTCGATGTGTTCCCAATATTAATCAGGAATTTGCTCCCGAATCCCAGAGCTTCCTCAAGGATGAAGTGCCCATGTGAGGTGGGACTCCTCCAGAGTGCTCTGTCCCACAATTCTGGGTCACTCTTCCCAGCTCTGTAATCAGAGATCAGAATTCTGCCTGAGTGAACGCTCATCCTCCGGGAAGAAAAGCTAAAAAATTCTGGTACTTATTAAAACATCACAACCCTAAGAAATAAAGTTCTTCCTCTAAAAATAGAGCAAGGGGGAAATATTTCCAAATGCTGAATGCTCTCAGGTTTGACCTGCAAAGAGCAGCTCTGGCAAGGTTCAGCCCTGGAGATTTCCTGGATCTCCTCCACATTCCCTCACTTTGGCCACACCAGTGCCTTCCAGGTGCAGCAATTCCTCCTCCTGCAGCCACTCAATTCATAGACCAATTTCATCAATAGGGGACGATTTCCAGTCAGAATTCATCTGCCTTACATTCACATGCAGTTCTTTTTCCCCCAGTAGGCTCTGCTGCTATTGTTGGTAAATGTTAAATGACTCAGATGAAATAAAAAATAAAATCAATCAAACGCAAAGCCGATAGCTTAGTAGTCAATAAAACGAAGAAAAAAAAGAAGATGCTTGGACAAAAGTTTTCTGAAAAAAAAATTATCATTTCTCAGAATGTGTTTTTACTCTTTTCTTTTAAATCTCCACTATTTTTAATAGCTGTACCTACTGAAAGAAAAGGCACATTTAACACTCTCCAGGCCATGAGATTTGACACGAAGCCACACCACAAAGATTCCCTTCTCTGTCTGAGGGCACCTCTGCCCAAGGCTCACCCCTGCAGCTCCTCGCTGGTGTCTCACACAGCCAAACCCTGAGCAAAGCCAAAATTAAAGAGGAGCTCACTTAATGAGCTTTCCAAAACTGTGCAGTGAATTTTCATTGCGGGAAGTGCAGCCACTTTGGGAGTCCAATGCAACAGCTCATAAATAATGTGAAAAAATTCGGTGCAAGACAGAGGAAATTCTGGGTGACTGCAATGTGATTTGTCACTTGGGGACTAATGGAGATTGGGGTGTGACACTCTCCTGCTTTCCTGCCCCTGTTTGAATGAGCATCTTTGTTTTCCACACATCCTCTCGTCTAAAATTGGTGTTGTCTGTAATTCAGGGTGACCACAGGAAAATACAAAAGATAAAATATTTTAAAAAGAAACCACAGAAGGACACTGCTGCCTCTCAAAATGTTGTTCTAAATATACACAGGCGAAATGAAGAAAAATCAAAGAAAATTGCAAAGAGCAGGTGCAGCAATGTGAAATTATTTGTGCTGCTCAGCTGATAGGTGTGCCAGGATCAATAATTTATGAATAAGTGATTAATTATTTTATCTGTCCATTTCTCATATGAGCATTTTCTTGCTACTAATGTTTAACTATGGCTACTGGGACTTAACACCCAACATTTCCCAAAATCAGAAGAAAAACATGTCCAGAAAGGACAGGAGGAATTAGACATTTTATGTATATTTTCATTGCAGAACTGTTTGTACATCTCTTTATTTTATAAATAATATTTCAAAGACAACAGAAGTGATGTTTTGCATAGTGTGTCAACTCCAGGAATGTCACCAAGCCTTGTAATATTGGGGTTTTTTTAAGATTCAGTTCTGGGAGGCAGAAATGTTCTCATGTGTTTCCATGAGAACTGCAAGTACTTTCTTGAAGTTAATTCTTTATTTCTCTCGGTCTTTCTGAATGAAAACAAAAGCTTGAAAAATATGAACCGAGAATACCTAAAGTCTCAAAAATCCCAAACAAAGAGGATGGAGGCAGTATTTTTAAACCCCGAGGCTTTGGGAAGTCACTCCTGTGCCTATTTCTGCCACTGTTGTCTGGCAACACGGCCCTGGTGTGTGAAACAAATAATGCACAGAGGCAGCAACATTTGCAGATCTCTCCAGCATGCTCTGGCAGCTCCTGTGGCTGCAGGTGGAGGTTTGAACAGAGGAGAAACTCATCTCCTTGAAAGCCATCTTTGCAGAGATTGGGGTGGGGAATCAAAGGCAGAGCCCTGTGCTCGGCACACACACCATTGCAGGGGCTTTGGTTGGAGATATCAAGGTGTTATATTTATATCTTTCACTCTCCAAACGTAATTATTCGCTGGAAAACTGAATGTAAGAAAACAGCTTCCACAGACGGGCGTGCAGTGCATCTGTTCCTTTTTGATCTAAATAAAACAGAGCAAGAATCTCACTCGGTATCTCCACATAACACACTTCATCTTTGTGTGTGTGAGATCTTTCCTCCTGTGAAGAAACCTCTTCCTGCCTCCTTCCTTTTCTTCTGCTATCGTGTTTAGATCAGCACATTCATATGATCTACTTTTGAATTTTCTTTCCCCCCTGTGCAATGAATTTCTTTGTCCCCCTCTGCAATGGATTTTCTTTTCCCCTTTTGCAATATGCTCCGCTGACATCGCATCAAAATGAACTAAAATGCTTTTTGGTGACAGAGAAGTGGCAACTGAGGCTGGTGTAGATGATCCATAACAACAGTTTTTCTGGAGCTGTGTAGGTGAGTGGATAGGGGTGTATTTGTGGATGCACTCTGCAATTTCAGCGAATAAAATCGTGATTGATCAAGGCCTACGAGTCAATTATAAAATCCCAGTTGACTTCAGTGGGGTTGCATCCATAATAACCAAGTTATGAAACACCCCAGGAGTGAGGCCAGACCTAAAATGCTGCCCACCCTAAATGCAGGAAGGGTGAAGGCATCCATGGGACATCCCATTGAGCAGGAGTTTCCTTAGGCACACAGTCCATGTGAGGGCTGGTGGAGATCAGAGCAGTGGGATAGGGACAGCGAAGGAGAAATACAAAAGTTTCTAGCCATTAGGAGCACCTGGAACACCCTCGTGAGGGAAACTGAGGGGACTTCACCCCAGCTGCTGCCTGAGGATGTGGCAGTGGACACAAGGCTCTACTGCTGCCTCTCCATCCCATGGATCCCATCCCATGGATCCCATCCCATGGATCCCATCCCATCCCATGGGTCCCATCCCATCCCATCCCATCCCATCCCATCCCATCCCATCCCATCCCATCCCATCCCATGGGTCCCATCCCATCCCATCCCATCCCATCCCATCCCATCCCATCCCATCCCATCCCATCCCATCCCATCCCATGGATCCCATCCCATCCCATCCCATCCCATCCCATCCCATCCCATGGATCCCATCCCATCCCATCCCATCCCATCCCATCCCATCCCATCCCATCCCATCCCATGGGTCCCATCCCATCCCATCCCATCCCATCCCATGGATCCCATCCCATCCCATCCCATCCCATCCCATCCCATCCCATCCCATCCCATCCCATCCCATCCCATGGGTCCCATCCCATCCCATCCCATCCCATCCCATGGATCCCATCCCATCCCATCCCATCCCATCCCATCCCATCCCATCCCATCCCATCCCATCCCATGGATCCCATCCCATCCCATCCCATCCCATGGATCCCATCCCATCCCATCCCATCCCATCCCATCCCATCCCATCCCATCCCATCCCATGGGTCCCATCCCATCCCATCCCATCCCATCCCATGGATCCCATCCCATCCCATCCCATCCCATCCCATCCCATCCCATCCCATCCCATCCCATCCCATCCCATGGGTCCCATCCCATCCCATCCCATCCCATCCCATGGATCCCATCCCATCCCATCCCATCCCATCCCATCCCATCCCATCCCATGGATCCCATCCCATCCCATCCCATCCCATGGATCCCATCCCATCCCATCCCATCCCATCCCATCCCATCCCATCCCATAGATCCCATCCCATCCCATCCCATGGATCCCATCCCATCCTGTCCCATGAGGTGGCACTGATGAACTTTAAGGTCCCTGCCAGCCCAAACCATGCCATGCCATGGGCCTGCCCTGAGCAGGATGTCCAGACCTGTCCAGGGAGTGCCCCCAGGGCTGCCCAGAGCCCTGCCCAGGCTCGTGTCCATCCCAGTGGGATGGACAGAGAGCTGGACCAGCACACCTCTGACACTGGGCACAGGCCCTGCCTTCCCTCAGCTCCCTGAGACTCTGCCAGAGACTTTCACTTCTCCTACACAGCAAAGCTCCTCTCTTATAGGGAGGTTTCCCTCCACTGTAATTAGATTCCACGGATTTAATCCCCTGGGAATGTAGCAATTACCATATACCTGACAAGTGCTAAATGCTGCATTCCGTGGGGATTATCACCTCCGGCTGAACACAGAGAAAAGGGGAGGGCAGGAGAAATTTCCCCTTCCTCATGGGCTGGGGAGTGGGATGGAGAGAGCCTGATTTAGTGCAGCTGCTGGCTGGGCTGGGCGAGCAGGAGAAGGCATTCCTGAGAGGGACCAGACAAAATGTTTATCTCTCATGAGAAGAGCACGGGTAGTGCTGCACATCTGGGTCACCCTGCTCAGTTCCTGTGCTGCTCGCTCCAGCTGCTCGGTGTTTACAGAGGGATTTTTATTAATGCTGCTGCTCCACGGAGCGAATGCACTGCAGAATAAGTGAGATTAAGACAATTGGTTTAATAGACTTCAGGAATAAGTGACATTAAATCGAAATCGCAGGCACCAGGAAGAGGCACTGGCACAGGAGCGGTGTTTATGAAGAGTTTATGCACCTTGTGATGCACAATTTACTACAGCTTGTTTTAAAAGCACAGGGTTGTTGTAAAGCTCCTGTTCTTTTGTATAATCTCAGTTATTTACAAGATGCACAGTGATGCTGGGAGGGCATCCTTCAGTGCTGATAAACTCCTTGGGATCAGCAGATAAAAGGCAGAATTTAGCAGCGTGATAATGGCAGTGTTTGTATGTGCATCCACTCAGTTGCTATGAAGCATTTTGCAGGTTTGGAATTGGAATTAAGAGAGATTTCTCTGGTCTGACCAATGCTCCTCTGAGTGAGAACATACCAGGCCAGACCCGATTGGAATTAAAGGTTATCAAAGTAAAATAATTTGATTTTGCAATGAACACCCTGCTACGGCAAAAACTGGTGGGATCATCTCTATGTTCCATTGAATCCATTTCCTCTTGTCCTATCATTACATGCTATTATAAAAAGCCCATTTCAATCTTATTACACATCAGTGTCATCAATTTACGTCTGTGACATCCTCTCTAATATTTTTATGCTATAGGGGAGAAAACCCAGCTCTGAACATACAGTTCTTTGTGTGCCAAGGGTGTATATTGGTGCCAAAATGATATTTTTAAGATTTCAGAGTATTAAGCCAAGCTTTTTGGTTTTTCCTGCAATCCAAGGTCGGATCTATATCCGTGTAAGGCAGGCTGGATCCATAAAGGATCTGTCATGTGACACCATCTGCATTCTCCATCACATCCCAAGCCATTGTACACTGAAATAAAGCAGGAGCAGGGTGTGGTGTTTCTGCATTTCCTAACTCATTAGCAAGTCTTTTAAGATGACTCCTGCCTTTCAGCAGCACGGTAAACCAGTTTAGACAAACAAAAAGAAAATCATTATTAATTGGCTAACAACAATAATAGGTCACTCGGATTTCTTGCAGATCTCACTGGCAGGACAAATCCCTTGACAGTGTGAGCTTCTGCTCCTCACAGCTCTTCTGAAAATTGCCTTCGGAGGTGCTAATACAATTTCTGTTGGTGTTCCCAGGGCCATCTCCCGGCTCCATGTGCCCTGGGACACAGCCTGCTCCTTCTCCTCTCTGTGTCACACTCATTCTCTGGGGCCTGGCCCAGCAGGACCTGCTGCAGGCAGAGCCAGCAATGGGACAGCACAGGGAGATGGATGTGTGAGGATGTTCTGCTGGCAGAGTCATCCCTTGGTGCTTTGGGCACGCAGGAATCACAGCCCAAACCATCCACCCCTCTGCCCGTGTCTCCCCAGTCCATTTCCACCCTCGTTTGTGACAAAATCAGCCTGGCCTTGGCCAAATTGTGGTCCTTTATTCCTGGAGCAACAAATTCCAGGGTAGCCCACGCTGCTGAGCAGCTCTGAGGCAATTTGGGGTTTTTGTGAGTGATCCTAGGACAGATGCCTGGCAGTTCTGTGCCTCTTTGCATTCCCCATCACCTCCCTGCTGTCAGCAGGGCAGTCAGACCCATCTGCCCCTCCGAAACCTCGGCTTCCCTCTCCCCACATCTGTAATTTGTGCCTGTTGAAATCAGTCCGAGCCCTTTCACTGACTTCACCAAAATGAGGATTCACTTAGTGGCTAAGAAGAGAAATTAAAATAAAAAAAAAAAAAAAAAAAAAAAAAAGGTAGGAAGAGCCTATTGACAATTTAATCCTCTCAGTGGCTCTGGGCTGACATTAAAACTGTTGCAACCAAACCCAAGTGGTTAATGACACTTAAAAACCTGTTCTTGTCTCTGCAAGCTGTCACAGGGCTTTGTCTTCCAAGGGGGGAAGGAACTCAACGCTCAGCACTGAATGAGACACATGCATGTGATCAGGGTGATCAGAGCATGCAAAACACATCGGAACAAAACATACACTGAGGTCAAAGCAACAGAAAAATGAAAGCGTTTTGTGTTCCTCATTTGCCTGACTCACTGAATCCCTGGCCAGGGACGTGCCTGAACCAGACTTGGCTCCTTGGCTTTACAAACTCCGAGGTTGCATGTTCCAATCGGCACCTGTTCTGCAGTAATTCGGAATTAATGTCCCGGCCAAAGCCTCAAAGGGATGAACAAGAATGTGAGCCGAAAACTAGTTGCTTCTAATTGTCATGAAAACAAATGTCAAAAGGACATGTGTTTCTACTTAGCTAACTCTGCTTACTAAGTTTGAAGCTGTTTTGTGTTAGTTTCTACCATTTAAATTAAATGTTTTGTCTCTGACATACTTGATGTGGCTTTAAGAAGCTGTGCTTCCCCCCCATCCCCCTTATGAATCTTAATGTTTGCCTGGATTTGTTTGTAACATCAGACAAAAGACTGGCAGGCTGTGCCAGAGTGACATAGATTTTATGTTGAAACAAAGCAAAGCCAAAAAAAAAAAACCAACCCAAAAATCAATTAGGGGTCATTAAAACCCAAAGTTTTCAATGAAAGAAATACTGTGATGGAATAGTAATACTTTGGGGGTTAGGAGTTCTTTTAATTCCTGAAAGAGCTATTTTGCACCGCCCCTCCTCCACTTCATCTCTGTGAATCTGCTGTGTTGCAGAATGAGTCAGCTCTGGAATATCCAAACTCCACAGCTGTGCATTAGCATTTGGGAAGAGTATCACTGCGAGTTCATATTGGACATGTGGAAGCAGCGGCGCTGCTTTCCAGGCCACGGCGACAGCATGGCTCCAAACCCCACACGTGTGGGCAGCCCTTGCCCTGCAGTAGCTCCAAACCCCTTCCCAAAGGGAATTTTCCATGGATTTCCTTGGGGCAGCAGCACGGCCCATCATGGAGGTGGAATAAGCATAGCAAGGGCTGTTAAAAAATTATAATTTAGTGTTTGATGTCATAAAAAGTGGATGGCTGATTCTTTAATTTTTCTTTTTTTCCCCCCTATTCCTCGTGCCTTGAGGCCATCTCCTTACAAAAGGAACACTGCAGCTTTGTTTCCTAAGGAATGGAAGTTCAACTTCGGTTCTTTCCATAACAAGTGTATTATTAGAAAAGAAAAATAACTCCTGCTAATCACAGCCCTTCCCTGGAGCCTGGCAGTGGGGCTCTGTGGCCACGTGAAATCAGCATTTCCCAAAGATGAGCCTGAGCCCCACTGGGTTCACGACCTGGAAGTGCAGGAGGAAATGGGCACGGCAGCCTGGAACAGGAACCACGAGCTGAGAGCTTGGGAAGCTCTGCTGAGCACCAAACCCTCAGCAGCCACAGCCACACGGGGTTTGCAGGAGGGTTTGGTGTTTGCAGGAGGGTTCGGTGTTTTTAGGAGGGTTCGGTGCCCAGCTCGGTGTTTTTAGGAGGGCTCGGTGCCCAGCTCGGTGTTTTTAGGAGGGTTCGGTGCCCAGCTTGGGGTTTTTAGGAGGGTTTGGTGCCCAACTCGGTGTTTGCAGGAGGGTTCGGTGCCCATCTCGGTGTTTGCAGGAGGGTTCGGTGCCCATCTCGGTGTTTGCAGGAGGGTTCAGTGCCCAGCTCGGTGTTTGCAGGAGGGTTCGGTGCCCATCTCGGTGTTTGCAGGAGGGTTCAGTGCCCATCTCGGTGTTTGCAGGAGGGTTCGGTGCCCATCTCGGTGTTTGCAGGAGGGTTCGGTGCCCATCTCGGTGTTTGCAGGAGGGTTCGGTGCCCAGCTCGGTGTTTTTAGGAGGGCTCGGTGCCCAGCTCGGTGTTTGCAGGAGGGTTCGGTGTTTTTAGGAGGGCTCGGTGCCCAGCTCGGGGCAGGGCTGGGACAGGGCCAGGGCTCCAGGAGGAGCATCCCTGGGGGCTGAGGGTGGGACAGGGTCTGGTGCAGCCCCTTGGGGACCACCTCTGTCCGTGTCAGGGCAGCAGGAGCAGCCACGGGGGCCGGGGCAGGGAAGGAGGGATGTGAGCACATGGCTGGCTCACATCTGGCCTGCAGCTGGCCCTGCTCACAGGAGCACACTCGGGAAGTTTGGGCTCAAAAAACTTCCATTTCTGAAACCTGTGCTGTGCCCTCAGAAGCACAAGTCCTTTGGGATGGGTTTTCAAAGGAGATTGTGACGTTGCCACAAAAATATTTAATGAGGAGGTGGAGCTTTGCACCATATATGGAGAATATGCAAATTAACCTTTGAAGGATAGATCATTAAGGTCTTCAACTATATGAAGATGTTCTGCACCCAGTTTGCATTTGGGAGAGAGGAACCTGCTCCAGGCTGAGCTGGGAGCTGCTGGAACACTCAGGGCAAACCCAAACTCTCACCTCAGTTTGCTCAATAAATACATTTGTGCAAAACACCCCCAAAGAACTGTCAAGAAGGGTGGGAAGATCCCATTTGTACCATGAGGGGACAGAACAACTTCAATACCACCTACAACTGTTAATAATTAATATCATTAAACCTCTTAAAGCCTGCCTATGCCACCTCCCTTTGAAGACCAACACTATCCTGTTCTGCACTGGAGATTCTGAGTTCAGCAGGAATTTCATATCCTTAATTTGCACCATATGAACACAGTGCAAAGCTGAACCCAAACCCATGTACTGCATAACCTCACTGGGGCATGTTTTGCCAGGCTGGTGATGGAGGATAAGATCTCTCCACAGCCTCATTTCCACCAGGCTGCCCGCGAGCCATCCCCACGTGAAATCCATAACATCCCACACAGGTAGGGGAATTCTTTAACAGGTGTCACTGGAAGGATGGCAAGGGAAAAGGGAAGATTTGGTGGCTGAGAATGCAGAAAAGCCGCCCTCTGTTAAATTACACAGGTGAGAGCAGCAATTTTCTGTACACCTTCCGTGGCATGAGTAATGCTGCAAATGTCAGGTGGATTTATCGGGATCTGCAGGGGATAAATTTGTCTCGCAAAGGCAAGAGGATTTAACTCACACATCTGATTTGTCAGGAGGGCTTGGAGCCATTTAAAAAGTGAGACAAGTACCTCTGTGGTCTTTTGGCAGTGTGTTCTTCTCCTACTCCTGCCTCCTTGAATGCAGCACTTCTCCCGAAATGCACACCACATTCAGGAGAGGGAAAACACTAACCCCGTATAATTTGAATAAATGAGCTCTGCAAATATCGCCACTTACAGTTTAAATTATGCAAAAATCCAAGATAAATGAGGCTGAGCATAAAAGGCCCTTAGTGTGTAATTATAAATACTAAAATGGTGTATTTTTCCAAAACAAGAACGTTTTTTTCTTTACATTTGCATACCCTGTCGACTTCTGACCTGCAATAAAAACGTAACACAAGTTGGGAACTGACTGAGTCAGAACAGGACCTTCTGTTTGCATCATTCCTGCTGCCTTCTGGAGTTTCAGTCTTTAGCAATTTACTCAGATTTATAGTCGTCCACTGAGCAGCTCCAGTGGGCAACCAAAAGCTCTTGTCTTGAAACATGTAAACTGTTAGATTAAAATTCCTTCAGGACATGCAGAAATTCCATGGGTCAAATGAGAGATAATGAGTAAGGATCAGACCCTGAGATCCTTTTGGCTGGGATGTGTTTTCCAAGCTGGAACAAGCAGGCAGGAGGGTCCAGCCTCAGCCCCCAGATGTGTCTGGGCAGAGGCACAGCTCTGAGGAGCAGCACAGGGGAAGAGGGAACGACGCTGGATAAAATCAGGGCTAATGCTTTTATTTAGCCTCTATTCAACCTAATTTCTGTCCTCTTCTGTTTCTGTTTCTATCCTCATTTTTGAATGATACGGTTTATCATTGGAGCGATGGGATGCAGCTATTTGTGTTTCAGGGGAGTTGATGCAGATTTTCAGTTATTAATCAGCACAGAAATGCTAATTCCTGCATGATTTCAAAACATCCCAGTACAGTTTGTAACTTTTAAGTTAGAAAATACTTTGATGATCAGACTCCAGTTCCTTTTCCTGAATTCACAGAATCCCAGGATGGTTTGGGACAGAAGGGACTGTAAAGATCATCTCATTACAATCCCCTGCCGTGGGCAGGGACAACTTCCACTGCTCCCAGCCCTGTTCAGCCTGGCCTTGGGCACTGCCAGGGATCCAGGGACAGCCACAGCTGCTCTGGGCACCTGTGCCAGGGCCTGCCCACCCTCCCAGGGATGGATTTCTTCCCTGAAATGACAATAAAGCAAATGCAGCACTCGGAGCAGACAGGAGGAGCTGAGGTCTGACAGGACCTGGAGGCACCTGCGTTGTCCCTGTGCACATCGAGGGCACACAGCAGCAGTGCTGGGATGGAGCCACTGCAGAACTGACCCCCAGCTCATTTCAGCACATTTACCCACATTAAAACATCAAAATATGAAGGTTACAGGTAAGATGAAAACTGAACACTTCTCCGATCTGCCTTGTTTCAGTAAATCATGCAAATGGCCCCACTGACCCCGGCGGGACCTTTTCAATAGTACAGCTCCCTGTGGACTCAACAGTAGCAACACCAGATCTGCTTCCAGTTTATGTTTAAACAGAAAAAAATAGAGATGTCTTGTTCGAGCAGAGCCTGAGAACCACAGAGATGAAAGGGGGAAGGGGAAATGGTGCTGCAGCAGCAGCTGATCGCTGCTTCGCACATTTTCAGCCCAGCCACCCAGTCAGGGCTGGTTCGGCCTTAAGAAGTCCATTTTGCTTGCCCAGGATGAATTTGGATTTTAGGGGAGAGATGTCATGGGTTTCTGCTAACCCTGGACTTACGAGTTGAGATGAATTTCTGATAGGATGCACCGGAGACAGGGCAAGGTTGAAAACTTAAAACTGCAAAGTGATTGATTTGTTGCCCACCCTACTCACTGGCAAACACTGGGCCGAGCCAAACCACCTCAGAGAACTGTCCCAAGGGTTTTCCTTGAGCAGCCTGTGGCCCTGGGGCCAGCAGTGCTCATCCTGTGGCTCCAGCCTGGCCAGGCTGCCCTCCTGCCCCTCTGATGTCCACCCCCCTGGACATGAGAGCTGAAGGGTGGCACAGGCAGCCTGTGGTGTCCCCAGGGCTGTGCCAGCTCTGTCCTGGCCATGGTTGAGCCACAGGAGCACACGAGAGGAGCAGGAGCAGCGCCAGCTCTGCTGCCAGAGCAGATTCCCTGATAAAGCAAATTCCGCGTGGAGCAGCCCTGGGAGTTACTGCAATAATCATATTTCTGGTTCATTTCCACAATTACAGAAGAGGTCAAGTGGATCCTTCATGTTAACGAGTTGCCTAAAATCTGGCAGCTTGTTCTTCCAAGGCAGATCATTTGGAAGAGTGTTTTGTGGTTTAGATCTCCTCTTCCTCCCCCTCGGAACGGTGATAAACCTGCACCTTTCTGTGGCAATGCTGCCTCTTTTGAAATGTTTGTGAATTTAATTTCTATTAATTATTTTACATTCTTCCTTGGAATGGTGATAAACCAGCACCTTTCTGTGGCAATGCTGCCTCTTTTGAAATGTTTGTTAATTTAACTTCTATTAATTGTTTTCCATTGGGGTTGTTTTTTTCTCTGCCTGTACACTGTTTTCATTCTCTGTATTCTCATTTTAACTGATTATAACCGAGTGAGAAAGTGCAAGACCTCTGGTTGAAATTCAAAAGAAAATAAATGGATTTTTTTATGGCCTGAAGAATCTATTCATTACTAAATCATTTATCTTTGCAGAAGGAGTGCCTATATTCAATATGCCTTCCTATTTCCCTAATTTTATTTCTCTCTAAGTACTCTCTGCGCTTGAAAATAAATCTCCACTGAACTTCCACGTTGATAGTCCCAACAAGAGCCTAATTAAAAATATTAACACATCTCAGAGGTTGTGTATAAAGCTTGGGCATTGCTGTGTCTTCCCTAAAAATGAAACTTGGAAGGAAATGTAAACCAGGGGTTGTCCTCCTGGGATTATCAGAGGCACATTGCAGCGAGGAGCAGAGCACAGGCACCATGACCTTTAAACAGACTGCTCGTGCTTTTTGGCTTCCTTCAAAGATTTCTTAAGGGGACGAGAGTCATTAAGCAGGAGGGGAGGGAGGAGAGGCATGAAGATTGTTTAAATTGCTTTTTCTTAATTCCAAATTGTCTTCCTCTGGTGAATCCTAACTTTATTACTTCTCTTGCATCTCAGGGCAGTGCAATTACGTTCTTACCTTGAACAAAGGCTGAACTTTGGACAGTGTTTGGAAGGGTTTACAAATAAAGTAAACAGTTCTGCTGCATAAAACATATGTATCTGAGCAGGACTTCCTCCTTCCCAGATGAGACACACTCATGTAATTTAATTTGTAAGCTTCCTCAGCTGCTGTTTGAAAATGTTTCCTTTCTGTTGGCAATAAACAGAAGGTTAAAATTCCCAACTCCCCCCCTTGCAATCGTTAAACTTCGGTGATTCTGTTAAAGTTACACCAAATGCTGCCTTTACCAGCTCAGATATTAAATATTGGCTTTCAGTTTCAACTTGAACTGCTGCCTTTGTTCAAGCTGGATTAAGCCCAAATAGGTTATCTAGTTTAGTTATTACTGGATGGTTCTGGTGGGGCTTAACCGTGTGTTTTTGCTTTCAAGTGTAGGAACCAGCATGGGGGTGGATTTGCTGATTTTACATCTCCATTAAAAAAAAAAAAACCCACAACGTTTTTCCATAGCCAAGTTAAAAATTAACAAATCAGAATGTTGGACTTTTAACTCCCTGCTCAGACAATGCAAAGTTGGGATGGATTTTAACTGCAGGGCTGGAAATGTGCCACTTCCAGGTGCAATAACTCAGAGATGCCACATTTATTCGAGGTGACTTCTGTCCTGCTGCAAACCCCGTGAGGGATCTGTCACCTCCCCGTCCCTGGGCGCTGCACATGAGATCATTGAGAGCACAAGGAAGGATTTGCAAACATTTGCAAAGCACTTTTTCTCTGTACACTCAGCGCTGTGCCCCATTGCAGGCTATCCCAGAGCATCAATGAGGGTTTATTATTATTATTATTAGCAGAGATATCAGCACGGGAGGAGGATGGTTGTGTCTGTGAGTGGCTGCTGCCAAGGAAATTCGGTATTTACTGTTTATTATACTCTCACACTAATTATCCAGCCCCAAAAAGAGCCATGTCATCTGACCCGGGTCCGTGGGGACTGATTGTACGTCCCCAATAATGAACAGTGCGGGGAAAAGCTCGGGAACAATTAGCTGGTTGAATTTGATTTGAATAAATAGTTAACTTGGAGCTGCTGGGTTGGATTCTGCATCTGCATGTGAGCACAGGCAGGAACAGCACTGCTCTGTGTGCAGAGCTCAACAAGCTCCTGCCTTATGGTGGCTTGTGGGGTTTTGGGCCAAACAACTGGGAATGCCATTCCCCAGCGCTCACAAGGCAGGGCACTCTTCACCCTCACAGCCCCAGCTGGCCCAGGAACCATCATGCCCTTTGAAAATACAATTATTTGTTTGTTTTTAAGCTCTTTGGCTGCAGATAAATCTTAATTTTAACTTCCCCCGTGAAATAACACCTGCAGAAAACTTTTTTTTAAAATTCTTTTTAAGGAATGTAAAATTTTTATACTGGCTCGTGGAACACTGATAAGCAGGGATTGAAAAAAAAGAAGAATCCAGGGATTTGTCAAGCATTACAGAATGGACAGGTGGAGGGAGAGCATCTCGTGCAGGAGCTGTGCCATTATTGCCAGCCTGGGACAAGATAAGCAAAGCGAGTCAGGGGTTGGGGCTCCCTGCTCTCTCTGCAGCCTCTGTGCCTACCCTGGGCTGTCTCTGCTCTCTAGAACTGCACAGACGAGAACAGGAGGCTTGGACACCAATCAGATCCCTTTCCAGATGTGAATTTTGGAGTCACTCTGCACCAAACGAAGGAAACTCCGGTGCCCGGTGGAGGCAGGGCCGGACAGAGGTGCAAAGGTAAAATTGCTGTGATGGCAAAGCTCTCCAAAAGGGACTGAGTTCCCTCTCCAGAGGTGTCCCAGGGCTGGCCTTGAGCAGGAGCTCCCTGGGAATGTGGCACTGACAGGGACTGCAGGAGAGCCCTGAAAGGGCAGGGAGGGCACTCAGAGGTTTTGGGGCTAAAAACACAGCTTTTTGTGGCCCCGAGAGCTCCTGCAGACAGCCCAGGCAGGGCAGGGAGTGGCAGTGCCGCACAGCAGTGCTGCTCTCAGCCACACCAAAGCCCAAAATTCGCCACCAAAATCAGTGGAACCTCGTCCCGAGTGCCCCCCAAGCCGGGGATCAAAATCAGCCCTGGACCACCTCCCTCCTGCCCACCCTAATTAGCTCTCTCTCTCTTTCCCTCTCCTCCACTCGCGCTCCTTCCCAAATTTGCTGACCTCATGTAATTCCTAATTTGACAAGCTGGCTCCGGTTTTTTTTTTTTTTCCCCCCTTTTTTGCTATTTTTGTCACAACAAGTTCCAAACAGAGCAGGCTGCCTTCAGCAGGCTCCATTCAGGGTGTGTTGGGACGTTTCTGCAGCACAACACAGAGGAAACCCAGCTTTGTCTCCCTGAAAATAAATGCCTGCAAAGACAGCAAAACAACGGGAGGGGAAGCTGCTTTCTTTTTGTTCCAAACAATTTTGCCAAGAGCACACACACACACACACAGAGAGGAAAAAAATAGAGAAGAAAAAAAAAAAGGCACCTTGGGGGAACAAAAGATGAACTTGTTAATAAGAGATAAGTTATTGGCCTTGCATTTCAGAGGAAAACAAAGATTCTTGGATGCCTTTTATTTGTATAGCTCAGATATTTCCTGCTGGAATATGTGCTGGGTAAGAGGCAAGCAGTCAATGGCAGGAATTACTCGAATGCTGATGTGTTGTTTTGGATTTTCTAAGTGCAAAGTGTTGTTTGTTTTGGAATTTGTTTTGAAGTGATTTTTTTTCCTGGAACAAGCAGAACTCTGCTTTGCTTTACTAATATCCTTGTTTTCCTGCTAACGCTCATCCTTTTCCCCAAGTTAGTTGCTTGGTGACTGGCATTAATCTCTGCATTCAACAGCATTTTCACAACCACCCTGATACAGAAACAAAATTAGTCAGAAAATCTCTGGGAGACTTTCCCCCCCTACTTATTTTCTTATTTTTTTATTTTTTAAATTTTCCTTTGTTCCTATTTTTTTCCCTTGTTTTTTTCCTCCTACTGTATAAAAATTAACCAACCGACAAACTCTGTGGCACGAGACCCAGCCCTGCATGGAGCAGTGAAATGTTCTCTTTATCTTGCTAAAACTTGCTGGGGGAAAAAAAATGCAAATCAATTAAAAAATGCAAATCAATAAAAAATGCAAATCAATCAATAAAATATATATATATAATTTAAAAAATAGTTAAAGCTTCTTCAGGATTGTGGGAAGCAATGTTTGAACCTAGCAGGGTTTTTGCAGCTGATAATTTTATTCTCAGCTCCATTATTATCTGCATGCAGCGTCCCTGCCAGTCCTGCAGGAGGGAAGCAGCTGCCGTTCCATGGAGAAATGCAAAGTTGGGATGCTTTTCCATGCCTGAGCTAGTGGAGCAGAGGATTTACTGAATTTATTGTCCCTGTCCTGCTGCAGAGCTTGGATGGCACGACAGGAACCCAAACCAAAGCTGAAACCACGACATTTCCCTTTAATAAACAGCGCTGGATGGCCCTGGAGTTTCCATGGGAATTTCGTTGGAATGGGACAGGATGATTTGTATAAAGAAAAATGCACTTTTCTCTCCCTCCGTGTCCCTTTCCCTGCAGAACAGCTCTGGCTCAGCCCTGCCGAGGGAGATCACTCAGACCTTGTAATTCTCATGTCCTGGCTCGATTTTCCTCCTTATCAACTTGTCCAGGAGATAAGAACAATGAACACAAAAAGGAGGAGTGCTGATTCCATCCTGCCCCTCAGTAATTCCACTGATTTAATGATCGGTGAGCAAATGACATTGCCTGCATCCCTGCAAACCCAAAAACCCAAATCCATCCTGGATTTTGCCTTTGAACCCTTGCCCAGTTTCTGTTCAAGTTCTTCTGGTGAAACGAGCGGATTTTTGTGTCGTTTCCATTTATTTGTGACAATGGTTTTCTAATTCCGAAATGTAAGCACACCGCGTTTTACAGCCCCGTGAGTCTGCAGATTGCAAATAACGCAGCCCATCGGCGTCGTAAAGCCAGAAATAAACCCCTAAATCCTAAACTGAACTCCAGAATGCTTCAGTGTTCCTGTGCTGTACAAACCTCTCCCAGCTGTTCTCCTGACGCTGTTCCAGAACCTGCTGGACTCATAAACCAAAGGCCACAGCAGCTCTGAAACTCAGCGAGGTTGTGCCATGGGGTTGGTTTGTTTTTCTCCTGCTCCAGAAAAAATTTCATTGATGTTTTTAACAAATAGGTGAACAACTCAGGTGATGCTGCTCTGCTGGTCAGTCTATACAAAACCACATTTTGGCCTTTATTTTAATTACTGGGAGGAATTCTTCCCTGTGAGGGTGGCAGAGAAGCTGTGGCTGCCCCTGGACCCTGGCAGTGCCCAAGGCCAGGCTGGAGCAACCTGGGATAGATTCTGTAAATAGCAAAGCTGTGGTGGCATAAAATGCAGAAAAATCAGGATAAAACCCAGAGCGTTTACCAGGCTGCCTCTCTCTGTGGACACTTATTTGGGGATTTTCACATCACACCTCCCAGCTGCAGCGCAGGGAATATCCTCGAGTATAAACAGAAATTCATATTAAACTCTTTGTTTCTTGGCAAAACGTCCATCGAAAGTCAAGTTTTCCTGCAGTGTTTTGATTTGCTCGTTCAACAGGATTTACTAAAGTGTTTTGGAAAACTTGCTTCGAAAAAATTAAGATTTTTGCCAGCTGATCATAATCTGCAGCATTTGATATTTGAAACGCAGTTGGCAGTTGGTTCACTAAATCACCAACATAGCAGGGCAGCTGGAAAATATGAACCATGTAGGTTCAAGAGAAAAAAACCAAAAGAGCCAAAATTTCTAATTTTAAATATATTTTTGCCACAATTCTGCAGGGCTTGACTTTAAAAAAATTTGAATCCTTGAGTTTGCAGCACCGGAGCAAAGTCACATAAAACTGTTTGCAGTCTGGGAGCCTCATCCAAAGTCCTTTAAATCCAAAGGGAACGATTTCATTGACTTTTCTGGATTTTGGGGAAAGATTAAAATCCTGAAGATGCACAAAAAAGTCAACAAGACCAATGGGAGAAGGTTTTTCCCATGCAAACTCCACTGGCTCTGGCTCAGGGATTTACCTGAGTGCTGTCCTGAGCAGCAATCCTGAGCTGGGGTTAAAGTGCACAAATCTCTGACACAAATACAAATGTGGGCCAGTTTTAGAAACTTTGAACTTCTTCTCCAAACATTTGTTCTCGAACTCAATCACACATATGTTCCCAGAAAGCAAAAGAGAGTTGGCATCCAAGCAGAGCCAAAGGGAATGTGTTCAAAAATTTCAGCAAATATTAACAGAACGTATTTATTTATTTGCAGTTCCTGTCTGTCTCGAGCATTAGCAGCAATAATCAAGAGAAATTTCAAGCACAGCCAGCTCCTGATATCATATCTGCTTATCCTAATGTTTATTTTTTCCCATCCTTTCCAGCTTAGATTAATCACCCCAGTATATAAATGTAAAACGGACTGGAAATTATGCTTTGCCAACAAAGTAACTATTTAAGGCACTTCTGTTACCTGGGCTTCACTTTGTTCTGGCTCGAGTGAAAACAAACTGAAAACAAGCCAAGCTTTTAAAAATCACCTTGTGTAGGAACAAGAAGGAGAAGTTCCCCCAGCAGTCGTAGCACGCTGTTTTCATAATTGGGTGTTTTGCATACTGCCAGCATTTCAAATATGGTTTCAAGTAGGAAGAGTTTTGCTTTTTTTAATCTCCCTGCCATGTTTGGTGCATAATCTCCTGCTAAACACAGCTTTATATTGGTTGGTCATAGTGCTGCTTGCAAACTTGCTGTTCACTCACATCTGTTATTTTTCGTATGGGCCCTTAGCCCCCGTGATTAACTCGTGATTTTCCAGGCTTTTCCAGGGGCTCTTCCCCAGCCCAGCAGAGGTGCTCAGCGCAGCTCTGCACCCTGAGAGGAGTTCAGGGGAGCTCATTAATTACTGCACACGGTAATTGGGTTTGTTGGGCCTGATCCCAAACCTGGGGGTGATCGGATGGAGCAATGTCCTCGTGGGAGCCCCCGGGAGCAGTGAGAGCCCAGGCGGTGCTGAGCAAACCCCAGAGTATTGATCACGTGAAAACCTGATCAATGGATCACTGAGCAAACCTGATCAAATGGATTACTGTGCAAACTGATCAAATGGATCACTGTGCAAACCTGATCAATGGATCACTGAGCAAACTGATCAAATGGATCACTGTGCAAATCTGGTCACATTGATCACTGAGCAAACCTGATCAATGGATCACTGAGCAAACATGATCAATGGATCACTGAGCAAACTGATCAATGGATCACTGAGCAAACCTGATCAATGGATCACTGAGCAAACCTGATCAATGGATCACTGAGCAAACTGATCAATGGATCACTGTGCAAACCTGATCACAGGGATCACTGCAAACCTGATCAATGGATCACTGCAAACCTGATCAATGGATCACTGAGCAAACTGATCAATGGATCACTGAGCAAACCTGATCAATGGATCACTGTGCAAACCTGATCAATGGATCACTGAGCAAACTGATCAATGGATCACTGTGAAAACCTGATCAATGGATCACTGAGCAAACCTGATCACATTGATCACTGAGCAAACCTGATCAATGGATCACTGTGCAAACCTGATCAATGGATCACTGAGCAAACCTGATCAATGGATCACTGAGCAAACCTGATCACATTGATCACTGTGCACACCTGATCACACAGATCACTGTGCAAACCTGATCAATGGATCACTGTGCAAACCTGATCACATTGATCACTGTGCAAACCTGATCAATGGATCACTGTGCAAATCTGGTCACATTGATCACTGAGCAAACCTGATCAATGGATCACTGTGCACACCTGATCACATTGATCACTGTGCAAACCTGATCAAACGGATCAGACTTTATGGACACAAAGAGGATGCTCCGGCACAGAAATTGGTGTTTTCTCCAAGGGGTTTTGTCAGGAGGATTTTCCACTGAGCTGCCCTAAGGAATTCCTCCTGGGCTCATCTTGGGAATCATTCTTTTCCTCAGACTAACACCGCACAAGATTTTTGGCTCTCCCAGACCACAGAACCCCTGAGGTGCCCAGGAGCCCTGAGCTGCCTCCCGAGCCCTGTGGGATCCCTTGGCAGCACTAAAATTTCCTGGAGAGACCAAACCGCTGATTCCTTGTGGCCTGATCAGCTCCTGTGGCTTGTTAATGCAGCTCTGAGCACAACAAACACCGTTCTGTCGTACCCCAAAATGTCCCAGGGGTGACCGAGCCCTCACCCACTCTTTCTGTCACTGTGACAGGAACTGGGGCTGCACCTTTGCCAGATTGGTCAGGTTTGCTGCTCGTTCATTAAAATTATGAATGCAGTTAGATTAAAAATAATGGAGGAGATGCTCTGCAGCCATAAATATTCATGGCCTCCCTGGGTACCAACAAGTTCTTGTTTGCAGCAGCTCGGGGAATTCAGGAGCACAAGGCAAGGGAGAATTTCCTTCAGGACAGCTCTGGGACAGAGCAGCAAAGCTCCAGAGTGACCTCTGCCAGGAATGGTGCCAGCCCTGCCCTGCCCTGCCCTGCCCTGCAAGGAGCTCTCTGCTTTTGGGGCAGACTGGGCTCTCAACGGCAGATATTTGAAGGAAAAGAAATAAATGATCTTTTGGGAATCCTCTTGCCAGTGCTGAGCGAGCAAAAGGCTCTGGACATGGACTTGGAATAGCCAAACAGCTGCCAAATGTTGCTGCCCTGAGGGTAAGGAGCTGATGAGGAAAAGGAAGAGGTGCCAGGAGGGTGACCTGAGCATGGAGTGACCCCACAGGGAACGGCACAGGAGGAGGGGACAGTGCCTCCTGTCCCCAGTGCCACAAAAAAGGAAAACCGTGGGGCTGCCAGGTACCCAAGAGTGGCTTTGTGCTGCCACAGAGCAGCCAATTTATCCCTGAAAATCCCCATTTTTGCAGAAGGCTGTGTCCTGTCTAATGCCAGCACGGCTTTGCTGTAATGATTAAGCCTCAAGTTTTCTCACATCTGTGAGGAATGCTTAGACATTCAAGTTTAAAAATAAAAATATCACTCTGGGCAGGATTTGAACATTTTTTTGAGGGAGTGTGGGATGCTGGGTGGGTGGATTAGATAGTAATCAGTTGAATAAACTCAGCTGAGCTTTGAAAGTTAAACTTCAAGCTCTACAGGAAGATTTGCATGGTGGGACATAAAAAAGAGTTTAATTGTGCCTGGCATGATCTGGGTTTATTAAGGTGTACCAGCAGAAATGCACTTTCATGCAATCGCTTTTATGAGATATCCAAGTGCTTTAAAAACACATAAATGACTTAATAATATGGCTGAGAATTGAAGGAGGGTAATTGATAGACAGGAAAGCACAGCACAGAAGGGCTGGGTTAAGTGGGACTGCGAGGGAGCAAATTCCACTTTGGGGAACGGAGTGAATGAAACTCGTCCTGCTGGTTGCTGCCAGAGGAGGAGCAGAATTCCCTTCCCGATACAAATGTCATCAGAGAACAGAAATACCCACTAACAAAAAGCAGTATTTTGATGTGCCGAGGCATGTTTGCCTTTGTTACGCGTTTTGCAGACAAGTTCTGCATTTGTGCATTCAGATGCTCCTGCTATTTTTAGCTCTCTTTTATCCTCCGCCCTTTTCTGCCTCTTGCCACACATAAAGATTCAAAGAAACATCTTTCCAGAGCATGTAAAGAAGTAACTAATGATATGCTATCGAGGAAGGAGTGTTCTCCTAGAGGAGACAGTTTCCTTTCAGAGGAACTAAAACAAAACCTCTATTCAATTCTCGCTCACTGCTTCATATCATTGCTGTATTTTTATTTTAACCACACTTAAAAACAAAACCTCTATTCAATTCTCGCTCATTGCTTCATATCACTGCTGTATTTTTATTTTAACCACACTTAAAACTGCTCGTTCTGACACCAGACTGCACAACGTGCTCCGGTATTTCCACACCCAGGCTGGCATTTATTCCTGAATCACGGGAAGAGATCCTTTCTAACACAATTCACTAGGTCGGTCCTTGGGGGGAATTGCTTTGTTCCAAAGGTTTTTGGTCTTGGAACTCCACAGATGCTCCACAGTTCATTTCCCCCCATGAATATGAATTTATTGCCGAGGATGCGTCCCTGCCGCTGATGCATAATCAGCCTGGTTAAATGTTCTGCTGGAGACAAAATATTCCAGGAATCTTAAACATTCACTGGAAAGATAGGCTAAAGGAGCTTTTCTAATACCAGCGACAGAGTGGGGCGCACTAATTGTTAGAAAAATACAAACCAGGTTTGTGCTGCCTGCAAATTCTGCATTTCCCTGCGTGGCACAGCTTCCCTGGGCGAGGGCAGGTGATGTCTGCAGCTCTCCAGATGTGCCAGGGCTCTCCTAAATGCTGCACTGCACTGCCACAAGCCCTCGCCTGTGTTAACTTGTCGGGTTGGAAAGCAAATTTGCAAGCAAGTGGAACTCGTATCCCTATCTGTCAATAATTCCTCGTCGCACTCCACAAAAAGTCGTGGCTTTCCTTTCTCCCCACCCCCTGAATGTGAAATCGCAGTAAATCACTCAACAGCGCTGTTTAGCATATAAAGCAGCAAACTTCAAAGGCAGGCAGCCTTTTCTCTGCACCTATGAAATTCCAGACCATGCTCCGAAATTCAGGGGAATCCACTCGTCCTTTCTCCTCCCAGCCCGGAGAGCCTGGGCGATGCATATTAAAGGGATGCTGTCAGCTCGCATTGTTTAAAAATGGACTGATTAAAAAGACATTTGGGGAAAGCACCCTTTATCCACCGTGTGAGAAACACTCCCCTGGAGCCCCCAGCCCCGGAGAATGGAGCCACAGCGGCTGAGAATCCCTTCCCAACCTGAAATGGCTTTGATTTTTTTACTTTCTGAATTCTGTTTCACTGTTTTCCCCTCTTCTGATAGGATTTTCCTGGAGGTTACTGAGAGGAAGCATTCCCACATGTGTTCACTCCCAGTTTTTTTTCTTTCCCTGGACTTGCCTCTTACCAAATCTTCAGCTTTGGACATTTGGAATCCCCAATTAAGTTATTTTTCCTCCAAAGTGCAGAGGAAGGGTTGCCCCTGTTCTTAGACTATAATATGCTAATATTCATCTTATATAAGATAATAGAATAATATATTAAAATTCTCCTTCTGCCAAAATAAACAAAGTAACAATAATTAATTCATCCCAAATTTAAAAAAAAAAAAAAAAAAAAAACAAAAAACAAAAAAACCCCCCAACCAACCAACCAAAAAAACCCCCAAAACCAAAACAAAAACAACAAAACCACCACTGACATGCCCAGGTTAAATGATGCTCTCGTATCAATATATTTGATGTGGAGGATTATCTGAATGCTCTCTTCAGCTGCAGCATTGGCAAGACATTCCCACCCCTTCTCCACCCTCTCCCCTCTTCCCTGCCAGGGCCAGACTTCACCACTCTAATTTGTATAGATCCAAATGTCTATAGATCTATACAGCTGTGTTGTAACCCAGATCATCCAAATTCCCCTTTAAAGCAAATTTCTGCCCTGAAGCAAACCCATCATCAAACCGTGCCCTGCAGCTCCCCAGCACTACCAGGAGCTCACCCTGGAGGAGGAGCCAGTCCATCCTGGGCTGGGAAATGCTTATTTTCTGTGGCTGAAATTAATTTCTTTGCATAGAATCAGCATGAGGTCTGTGCACTACCCAGTGACTGCTGAACCCTGATGATATTAGATTTCTTCACTCTTATTTTAACCGGTTAATTATCATAACGATTTCCCTGCAGCTTCCCTGCGTGTTCAAGAGGCACAGGAAGTGGAGGTATCAGGAATTCCTGCAGTTACACCCCAGGCTCCCGTGAGCTGCTCAGATCTGGGTTTGTGTCTACACTGCATTAACCACCCTCGCATTTGGGTACTCTGCCCTTTCCCAGGGTCTCGTGCAGCTTTCCCTGATCCACAGTCACTGCAGTCCAGAGAAAAATCCCCATTGGCCTCAGGGATTTTGGGGCTGTGCCCTCCGTGGACTGAGAGGCAGGGAAAAGATGGAATAACCACCACAGGCCTAAAGGAACAGGCTGCAATACATCTTCTTTTGATAAAAACATTCCTGTAATTAAAAACAACAGCCTCAAAAAGCAGATGTTTAGCAGGACCCTTTGCTCTTTCCCTAACAGGCCAAACAGACTCAGCCTGGTTCAGCCTTCACACACATTCATTCAGAGGGAAGAGTGTGATGTGAATTGTGGAGATCAGTGTAAACAACTCCTGCTTGTTACTCACGAGTTACACACAGACAGCTTCCTGAACAGGCTCTAGGGTGACCGGGCAGGAGTTTCAGAATTATTAGTAGTTTTATTCACAAGTACCAGCAGTATTATCAGAACCTGCTCTAGTGGGAGGGGTCCCTGCCCAGGGCAGCTGCAAGGAGATGATTTTTGAGGTCCCTTCCAACCCAAAGCATTTGGTGTTTCTGTGTTTTCTGTATCCCAGGTACAGTTTTCTGTGTTTTCTGTGTCCCAAGAGCAGTACAGCTATGTTTGCACATCAGTTTGTGAGAGCAGCATGGGCAAGTGTGAACGATGCTGGGTTTACAAAACTGGAGGTATTTAAAGGTGCAGGCTGGTGCAGCAATCAGAGCAGACTCACAGCCCATCCTTCCTCACTCGGTCACCCATCAGGCTGCCTGAAGTGCGAGGTTAAATTGCACTTTACTTGCTGCATATTCCAGTGATGCAGCACAGGTTAAATTGTGCTTTACTCACTGTGTATTCAAGTGATGCAGCACAGGTGAAATTGCAATTTACTCACTGCATATTCCAGTGATGCAGCACAGGTTAAATTGCACTTTACTTGCTGCATATTCCAGTGATGCAGCACAGGTTAAATTGTGCTTTACTCGCTACACATTCCAGTGATGCAGCACAGGTTAAATTGCACTTTACTCGCTGCACGTTCCAGTGATGCAGCACAGGTTAAATTGCACTTTACTCGCTGCATGTTCCAATGATGCAGCACAGGTTAAATTGCACTTTACTTGCTGCACATTTGAGTGATGCAGCACAGGTTAAATTGCACTTTACTTGCTGCATATTTGCGATGCAGCACAGTGGGACACGGCTGATAGCAGCAGTGCCCTTCCCCTGCACAGTGCCTCAGCCCAGGCTGCAGAGCTCCCAGACCTTGGCAGGTATCAGAACCCAAATTATCCAGTCTGCCGAGGGTTAGATGTGTCAGCTCAGGCTGCAGTGGTGCTCAGCTGCAGCCCAGCCTGGCTGCAGGGAGAGCTCACCCAGACAGAGCTGCAGCACTTTCACAAGTTCCTGTCCCACTTTCTCCTGTCCCCGGTCCCCTCCCAGCCAGGCACAGGTCCTTGGGCAGCAGCAGCCCTGGGGGTGGCCCTGAGGGACCTCTGTCCTTGCCAGGGTGACATAGAGGAGAGCCCTGGCTCCAACTTCAGGGAAAGCTGCTGCCAGTCCAGCCCCAATTCCAGCTGCAGGATCTCAATCCCAAACGCTTGCAGCAATATTTGTCAGGCTCTGCCCAGCACCAGCACCAGCACAGATGAGGATTCCCTTCTTTACTCGGACCTGCAGGAACTGTGGTGGCAGCTGTTACCAAAAACCCATTAAAAAGTGCATTTTCAACATGCACCAGACCAAATCATGAGTCTAAAGGTCCAGAATCTCCTCTGTGATGAAACCAGGCTGTCTAGTGATTCACGTCTGCTGTCTCTCCGAGCGCTGCTGGTGGTGCTTCAGGAGGAAGACAGCAGCTGTGACTCACGGTGTCTGTGACTCAGGTGGGGACAGCTCATCTCTGTCTGTCTGTCTGTGACTGACAGGGACACAGCTTCAGCAACGCTCACTGACAGAGGCATCTTGGCCAAAGCACAGGATTTCAATTCACTGCATCCTGCTGCCTACCAAGTTCTATCATTTCATCAGGAACCAACGTCTGTTTGTAGCCCATTCAGCTTCTTCCTCAGCTACTCTTGGATTTGCTTTAAAATAACTCTAAATTTAAAAACTCAGATTTTTTTTTTTGTTCCCCATCTTAAACATGATGAAGATTTTATTCTCTGTTCCACTATCGTGATGGAGGTTTTGTAAGTTATAAATGTTTGCGTTTGCAGATGGTGATGTTTTATCCTTCATCACAGGTCCTTAAATAGATTAAGTCAATGTTGTCAAACTCAGGGGAATTAAGGAAAGTCAGGCACACAGGAAACCTTATGGCCTGTGACAAATCAATACCTTTCCTAATCTCCATCAACATTGGAATTTCTGCTCTAAGGAGCTAATAGTAAGAATTCCTGGTCTCCCTTCTTCTGATTTTGATGCTGAATTACAAAGACAGGGTCTTGATTACCCTCATTGGGATGGCTCCTGGTTTTTAGGAGGAAATTGGCTCTGAAATGATTCCTGACCACCGAGCTCAGTGGATGCCACCACTGCACAATGTCCCAATGCTGACCTAGCAGGTGGGTCCTGCCCTGCCTGCTCTGAGCTGTCCCAGCCAGAGGAATCCAAACTGGAGCCTCCAAACGCTGCTCCCCATCCTGAGCAGGACCCCAAACCTCCAAGCCATGGATTATTCTGGTACCTCATCCCTGAAGAGCTCCTGCTCCCCAAACCTGCTCTGGCACTGACATTCCTGTCCTCTCTCCACTTCGTTTCCAAGGTTCCACACACAGTGTGAGGATTTTGCCACCAATATCTTGTGGCTTCAAAGTCCCCGAGGGTTGCAGAGGCTGAGCTGAGAGAATTCAGGCAGACGAACCAAGATGGCGAAAAGGGAAAGTTTATTTACAAGAAAGGTCTTTTATATCCATTCATATTCTAGCAACTATTGGTCAGCAAAGAATCCACCTCCTAAAACCATTGGTCACAGCCAAATAACACCTAACCAAACACAGAGATTAAGAAAGTAAAAGAATGCAGTTTATCTATGTTCTCTCTGAGAGAGAACAGAAAGAGTTCTAAAACAGTGCAACCACAATATCTCACCACCTTTTCAGCTGAATTGGGACAGGTCCACAGCTTGTACAAGCTTGTGCTTTTTTCTGTGTCAACATCAATTTAAAACATTTCCTCTGCATTGTGGTTAATTGCAGTGGCCATCTGGATTAAATGCAGAAGCCAAATCTGCATTAATAACTCTTTCCACCTGGGATAACCCATCTGCATTACCCAAGCAGACACTTTCAGGAGCATCAGTTCCAGTTTTTCTCCAGCCACAGGCCCACACACTTCTGCTCTTTTAAACATCAAGGAGGAGGCAGTTCACAAAGCTGCTGCCAAATGAAACAAAGGAAACCTTCCCATGGGTGTGAATCAAAGGTAGAATATGGGGAAAAAATAAATAGGAGATAAATCCAAAGTTTATTTTAACTTTTACCCAGTTTGGACTTCTTTACCCCAAGGTTAGGTGTTCTCAGGATTAAGAAAAGCTGAAAACCATTGCTCAGTACTTTAAAGAGAGAGAAAACCATGTGTAAGGAGTCTAAATCAAAGACAGATTCCTGTTCCCCGCACCTAATCCTGCTCAGGAGCAGAAGAGAAAAATGTGATGGTGGGTGGGCATTAAGGACCAAAACAGAAACATATTTCCCTACTTTGATGGACAAGTGCCAAAAACCTCTGATTGAGCAGCTCTGTGCTTTGCAAGAGCCTCAGTCACACAATTCCTCACCCACCAGGCAAGAAAGTTCCATTTCCAACTGAGGAGTCTCTTCAGCCTGGCAAACCCAGTCCTCCTAAGTGAAATAAAAGCAAACCTTCCCTCATCTCAGAAGTAAAGGATTCTTGTCCCAGCAGTCAGAGAATCCCAGAATGGTTTGGGTTGGAAGGGACTTGACAGCTGATCTCACTCTAATCACCTGCCATGGGCAGGGACACCTCCCACCAGAATTCATCCACAGCCCTGAACAACAATATCCTCTCTGATGGAATAACCCAGGGAAAATAGCCCAAATAAATCTGATCATCCCAGAATACAGACAGCAGGGCAGCCAAAATGAGATGCAATGTGGAAATCATTGGTGTTGGAGGGGCTGGGAGATGGTCCAGGCATTTTTGGTGATGCTGAGTCCTAAGGCAGGTTCCCCTGGGGACAAACGTGACCCACAGGGCTGATTTTCCATCAGATCCATGCCCAGGAATCTGTCCCTGGGGCAGTGCCAGGAGCATCCCGAGGGCAGGGGATGCCCAAGGTAGGAGTGAGAGTCTCAGCTGTCCTGCTCAGACCCACAGGCAGCTGTGAGTCCCAGCCCTGCCCCTCGGGAAGCTGGAGCTGTAAAATCCAGGAATCCCTGGCTCAGTGCTCACTCCTGGCACTGGCCAGCCCTGGTGGCACACAGAACTAACCTGTAGTTGCACTGTTTTAGAAATCTTTCTCTTCTTTCTCAGGGAGAACAGATAAGCTGCATTTTTGTACTTTCCTAATCTCTGTGTTTGGTACTAGGTGTTGTATAGCTGTGACCAATGGTTTTAGGAGGTGGATTCCCTGCTGACCAATAGTTGCTAGATTATTAATGGATATATAAAGAAGTTTCTGTAAATAAACTCTCTCTTTTCACCATCTTGGGTCCACCTGCCTGCTTCCTCTGCCAGCTCCTGCGAATCTCAGGAAATCTAAACCAACACCAACCAGCTTGGTGGTTTTTTCCTGAAGCCAGGGGCCTTTGAAGCGATTTGCTCAGGGGCAGTGTGATCTTTAAAGCTCTCTCTGAACTCCTCCAAGCCCTGCTGCTCTGTGAAAATTTCAGTGCAGTGCTTGGGTCCTCCTCTCCCCTCCCCAAAGTGACAAAGAGCACTGCTGCCTCGTGAAATCCAATTCTGCATTTCACTTCAAAGTGGTTTATTTCCTAAGCTCCTGAAGTGTTTTGTATTGATCCCAGTTCAGGCCATCTATCTGCCAGCCTCTCCTGGTCCTTTCCTGGCTGCTGACTGTGGCTCGTCTGCCAGCGAGGAAAATGTGAAAGCTGACAAATGGAGGCAGCCAGAGAACTTGTGGAGCCAGGGATCTGTCTTCTGCATCTGCCCAGAGAAAGGCATCAATCCACACTTATGGAGTTGTATGTTTTGTGTGCATAGGGACAGTTAAAATGTACCTGATAGAGATAGGATGGAAATAAATGTACTTTTTAATATATGCTCTCACATATGAAATATATGCTCTCACATGCTCTCCTGAAATTATTTTAAATACACATTTTATAGATGGCATAGTTTAGACATATGAAAGCGTAAGAGGTATCAAACAACAAAAAAAACCTATTTGAATTCAAGCAAGCATAATTTAAAGTCTTCTTAGACATGCACTCCCCCCAGATCTGCCAGGACATAGAGAAAAAAAAAATCTTTCTATAAATTATTATTATGGTCACAAGAGCTGGTGAAGGACCGTACCAAATTGTTCTGACTTGCCAACAAATCAGAATAAAATGCCTTTTGAACCAGATGGCAATCCACTGAATGGGAATGAGACATTAGGGCCACAGCTCCCGTGTTTGGCAGGGATTCAAAGCCTGGGAAGTCACCTGGAGAAGCTGGGCACGACCTCTGCCTGCAGAGCAAAGGCTGCAGGGCCTGGGCTGCTCTGCCTTGGCTCTGCCACAGCCTCAGAGCTGCAGAGGGAACCAAAAAGCTGCAGGAGCTGCGCCATGAGGATTTGGGATTGCTCCCACTGGGGAAGGGAAATGAGTGCCAAACCCTCGTGGGTGTCAGTGAGCCCTGGCAGGGACAGGGCGCAGTGGCAAACATCAGTTCCGGCCTGATTCTTCCCAAATCTGGGAGCAGCAGGTGGAGGGAAATGTCACCTTTGAGAGCTGCTGGTGGGTGGGGAGCTCAGGAGACAGTGGGCAAGGGCAATAAAGATTTCAGTTTCTGCCCGAAGGGAGGTTCATGCCAAGGAATAACATGAGATTTTAGGTGCTCGAGTTTTATTGGGAAGCTCTTTGGGTTCTGCCTTTACACCATCCAAACACTTTGTTTTGAGCTCAGCCTCTGTGGGATAGGGGCAAAGGGAAAGAAAACCTCCTCAGAAATGAGAGTGTCTATTTGTGCACTATTTGTAGCTGCCCAAAACACTTTTTATGTTGGTGTTTATTTGATTCCAACTTGAGGTGGATTACTAAGAGGAACATTTAAATGACTAAAGCATTTGCAAAACAACAGCACAATTGCTGGAAATGCTGGAATCTCTAAACTTGAATTTCTATTCTAAAATATCTGATTATTTTCCACTAAATTGTAAAAAGATTTTCTAAGGAAAGACTCTCAAATAAAAAAAAGCCCCATAGCCCTTTGGAGCAGCTTGTTACTCCAGACAGTCTCAGACAGGTTGTGCAGCTCTAGGGGCTCCCACATTTAAATATTCTCTGCCCATGGTTGATATTTCTCTACCTTCAAAGTGTTGTAATGCCACATTCTTTCGAGATCACTCAGAGCTGAATCATACACTCTATCACTTCAGCAAAAGAACAACCTCATTAAAAAGTAAAAAGTGGCTTTGCCATTTCGTTCCAGACAAACAACTGAAATGGAAGGATGAGAAGTTCAGAACAGTAAGACGATGTAATGAAAAAAAATAATTAAGGAGCCAAATTTACCGCTCTATGTCATATTTCACAAAGGAAAATAATCTATTGTCTCTCCAAAGACAATGGCCCTGACTGTACATGTCCTGTACGACAGAAAGAACAGCAATCCTGAAATTATTCTAAATGTTTCTCATGCCTGTTGAATCCTTCAAGTTACAAGAGCTAAACAAAGACCCAGAATCACACTCTGACCCCTCTAAAAACATCAAAGTGCCCCACTATCAGCCCTGAGTCTTCCTTCCAACCCAACCTTTGGCGATCGCGTTACAGTGCAACCGATTATTCATAATCTGGCCCGAAACTACAAATTATTTATTGATTTTGCTCTAATATTAACAAGTTCTAAAGAATAATTACTGGTGTAATAGTTAGCCAAGTTGTTATGAGAATTGTAAGCCCTTTTGGTTAATGCTTGGCATATGTCTGAGGCATTCAGCTAATTCACATATCTGTCTGCACTATTAATAGAGAAGGTTACATGCCAATTATCCAGGGTTCAATCAGCCTGTTAGGATACAATAGCTGCAGTGTTCACACACTTGATGTGCCACATTCCTCACAGACATTATAAGCAGCTGGTCCAGATAAGACCACTGGGGCTTTAATATTTAGGAATCACTCCTTCGCCCAACCTGGGTTGCGATTTCTTTATTGTTACTGTGGTTCTTTTGTTACCTCTCGTAATCTGTTTAAGAATTATTTTTAGATTCAGCTGTGTTGAGGTCAACTGACATTTCCCTGGAGTTGTTCATGGCTGGAGCCAACCCCGGGACACAATGGATTCAGGAGTTCTCCAAACTGCCCCGAACCAGCAGCATTCTTGTGGCGTCAGGAGGCATCACAATACCTCCCCAGCACCCAAATCTGCAAAAGGGAGCGCGCTGAAAGGACTGGTCCGTGCTAAATGCTTAATCTCATTTAATTATTTTGCCTGCTTTACTTTAAAAAAACCCCAATATAAATTAAAATTTAAAAAAAAAATCGACAGGACAAAACAACAACCGCATTAATTTGCGTTGTTGTTTGTTCCGCGTTTTTATTTAATTTTTAGCGTTCGGGAGGGGTAACTTAGGAAGAAGTACTCTTATTTAGTTCCGCCAAAGGTAAGAAGCAGCATGCAAACAACCAATTTAGAGTGGCACGTTAGTGAAGCCACTGTGAGCTCGATTGGGGATTTCACCACATGAAAACCAGACATTCATCTGTTCCCATGGAGATATTCCTTCTCCCAGTCAATCAGGGAGCTGTTCAGGTCAAACAATAGGCAGTGGTTCCTTTTCTCATCTTACAAATAGATACCCCCTCCCTCCTCCTCCTTCTATTTACGGCTATTCGTGATAACATTTAAACACCTACAAACCACGCAATAATATTTCCAATGAGGAACAAAAAAGTGTTTGCTGAGATTTTTTTCAAGCTTGCGGAAAAATGAATTAAATAAAAATGAGGCCGTCCTGGACTCTCACACCCTGAACTTTTTTTCCGCGATGTTTACAATATTTAAATGAAGATAAAGTTATTTTCACAGGACTTGAGGACTTGAGCATCCTTGGTTGCCAGGCCACTCTAAAAGTGCGTGGGATAATTATATGCAACTTTTTAATTACCAGAGCAGCGCTAACAGAAAAACAACACAGGATGATGCTGGGGAAGATGCAAAGTGTGATTTCTGACAGAGCCATTAACTAAATCCTAAAAATAAAGCAGCACATGGAAAGCAGTTGTACAACACAGAACAGGAGGTGGAAATGATGTTTTTTAGCAATGCTGCTCCTCTCAGGTGCTCGGAGCAGGCTGAGGGACCCCAGAGCAGAGCACGTGGTTGGGATGCTTTGTCCAAAGTCAGACAGTTTAGAATCACATTTTTGTCTCATTAGCCAAAAGTCTGTGTATTAAAGCATATTGTTATATAACTCTAAGAATATTTGTACAATTCTGTATTTTTCTGTGTTGTAACTTAGGAAACTGCAGGTGCATTTTCTACTCTCAAAAAATTCTTGCTTCTCACACATAATCAGGTGTTGCATTTTCCTCTCCCTAAATGCCTCTTTGTTGTTAAGCTTTGCAAATGCCCCAACACTTGAGGGGCAAAGTCATCCACCTCACGAAACCAAACTGTTTAACACCTTCCCACCCCTTCCTGACAATTTCAGAACCCCCGGATCATTTCTGCAGAGCTGCTGACATTTCTTAATTAATTTCTCGATTCATTCACCACAGCGATGATTAATCCTTCGGGGGTTTTATGTAAAATGGGTGATTCGGAAGAGGGGACAGAGCACCCAAACCAAGGGAAAGGCAAGAGAAATTCCATTGTTATTTAACCACCGATCAGCAAATCCTGGCCCACAGCCTCATCCAGGTGGCAAAAGGACTGACCCCAAAAGAGAGGGATTGCAGTGGATTGGGGTTGATGGCACAGAGTGGGAATGGGAATCCTGTAAGGTTTTACATTGGCAGAATAGAGGGATCAAAGTGTTTTTCATCCAAAACTGAGGTTCATTAATTCTCCTCGGGAAATCAATTCCTTAAAGGAAGGTTTGCACAGAAGCTCGTGCTTGAGCAGCAGTGTCACAGCCCTGTGTGTTCCTGTGCAAAAGTTAAATATCAGACACCAACACCCTGATTTCTGCCTGTGGCCGATGCCAGGAGCAGCACTTACTCACTGAATAAACACTGAGGTATTCACGAACTTCCCAGATGAAAAAGGAGACAAGAACCAGCCAAGATGCTCCCAGTTCCTTCTGCAATCCCACTCTGCTGGGAGGCACCAGAGCAGGACCAGCATCCCAAAACTCTCCCTGGTTGCTTCCCCGTGCTTTGGTCACCGATTGTCTCCCGCATGGGGACACAATGCTGCTTTAGGAGGAATTCCGGGCCGGCCTGGGGGTGTTACTGCAGCACAGGACAAAGGTGCCCCACAGAGATGGCAGAGAGTGCAGGGACACCCCAAAGTGTCACCAACCACACCAGAGCTTCATTTACACCGAACCACAGAGTGATGGCTCAGGAAAAGGATGGGGAAGAAGGCGCAAGGAGAAGATTTTGGTCCAGATGAAAACTCCAGAAGTTGAAAGAAGAATTCGCGTTCAGCTCGCTGAATAAGAACAGAACAGGAAACTGCAAATGACACCAGCGGGGTGGATTGTACGATTAAGTAACTGCCCTCCTTTTTAATGAAGTCACTCAAGTACAACTAAACAGCAAAGCAAAGCAGGAAAGTCAATAGAGTTAAACTCTCTGAGCTTTAAACAAGCCTGGCCAGTTTTACGGCTTCTCCGAAAATTACATTTCCAGCCCCGCACGGGAGATTTCATTTCTCAGAACGATTGGAACAAAGAAATGCGAGCTCAGAACAGGCTCAGTAAATAACCGGGGGGGGTTTGTAAACTATAAAGTCAGAGATAGTTAATAAACAAACAAAATAAATGCAATTTTTCTGCGAACGGAGCCCGGCATTAAGCGCCCTTTGTGCCGTCCAGGCCGAGCCCAGCGAGCACCTATTCTAGTCAGGGATTTCTCACCTATTGAAAGCAACATTTGCAAGTGAGTTAGCCTTTGAAACCCTCAGCTGCTGAAAGGCACTGATGGGCTGGCACCTGTCCTTACACCGCTTTTATCTATTCACCGAGGCCTGCCTGAATTAACTGTTTTAAAGGCTTTCCATACTGTAGTTAACCCATTAAAGGGACAAAATCCCCACTCATCGCTCTCCCTGAGGCTTTGCTTTATTTTTAATCTTTCCTCCCTCTCTGCAAGAACCCATCCTGTGCAAAACCCAGCGCTTCCCATAAAGGCTCAGTGAAAAGTCCTGCATCGACTTATTTAAGGGCAGCGCCGGTTCCTGAGAAATTCTGTTCGCATGTTCCTCTTGTGCCTTGATGCAAAGAAATTAGATCGTGACCTTTCGTGTCGGCAGCGTGGAGCAGATCCTGTGTCTGCTCTCACTGTCTGCAGCGCAGGGCTGGCGGTGAAAACGCAGATAAAAATGGGGATAAATGTGTTCAAGGAGATTCGATGATAAGGGCAATGGAAAATACAGTCGTGGGGTTTATTCCTTCTTTTATTTTGCTTCTTGCGTGGAGGATTTCAAACACGCGATAGCTTTACAGACAGCAGAAAGTCTTTAACTTGTTATGGCGGAGCAGGAGGAGCTGGCAACCGTAAAAAAGGAAGTTGCATGTCATATTAAAAGTGAGCTAGAGCTGTCTGGGGTATTAATAGACAAATAGAACAAGGGAAAACAGCAAACAAAACATTATCCGGAAAAAAAAAAAAAAAGTTCTCAAACCAAAAGCAGAACTTTTGAAGAGTTAGAGCCTCAATTTGTGGCCATACTTAAGAAAAGACAAAGCAAATCAGTGAACTAATTGATCCTAGAAGAAAATGAACTTTAAGCAAAAGAGGGTAGAGAGAAATCAGGCAAGAATAATTAGGAGGAAGAAACCCTTCCCCTCTCAGAAAATCTTTCATCGGGTCTGAGGTGGAAATCATAAAAGAATCCCTGCTTCCACTTCAGGAAATAGGAACATGACAATTTCTTTCACTGAGACTAAGATCTGGACTCATTTCTGTAGGTTCTGAGGCTTACTGCCCCGAGCAGACTGATAATATTTTTTTCCCTATGCTACAAGTTGAACTGATATAATTCTTAACATTCAACAGAAAACCTTGTGTTTGAGGGAAGGAAACAGGAGCAGCAAGCTGGGGAAGTGGCAGGTGCAGCATCCCAAAGTGTGGGTGCTGTCCTGATCTAAAGCCACAGAAGAACACGTGGATCACTTTAAATCAAATTTTCATTTTCATTTTGCCCCAGTGCAGCGGAATAGGAGCAGGAGTGTGGGATTCAAACCAGGGTAAAATGGGGGCAGGGGAACTGCAGAGGCCCCAAACCACACACCAGGCTTTCATGTGAATTAATTCCTGATTTCAGTTTCCTGATCTTTACTATTTAATATGGGAATTTCTGGGGAAATCCTGAATCATTTGGCATCAGTAGCAGAACTCATTAATCTCAAGAGGACAGGGAGAATATTCATAGCAAAGACCAATCCCCACAGTTGCCAGGTTCCATCCTCAAGGCTATATTTCCAGGATGATGAAATTTCAGCTGAATTTAGACATCTTTATCCATATGTGATATTTATTCAAACCAGATGCATCAAATTCCTTACAAATGCTTACAGTAACTATTAATCAAGTATTCATACTGTACACTGTAATCAAGTGTTCAGATCAGCACTCTGCTTCACAGATCAAGAAACCGATTTTTTTTAAACTTCCCTCACCAAAAAGGGATCAAAGAAAATGATGGTGAATGACATGTAGCTCCCATGAGCCATCACACAGAATCAGCCTGGAAAATGCCTACATAAAAGAAAATATTAGTGATAATATCTTATATGACTTGTGCTGGGGAGTACAGAGGAATCCCAGGGGTGAATCATGGAAGGGTTTGGGGTGGAAGGGACCTTAAATACAATTCATTCCCACTCCTCCCAGGGGCAGGGACACCTCCCACTGTCCCAGGCTGCTCCAGCCTGGCCTTGGGCACTGCCAGGGATCCAGGAGCAGCCACAGTGGCTCTGGGAAATCCATCCCAGGGCCTGCCCACCCTCACAGGGAAGGATTTCCTCCTGATGTCCAACCTAAATTCCCCTTTTTTCAGTTTAACAACCTTGTGAGAATCCTAGCACAGATTAAAGAGCTCCTGGCTGAGAGGCACCACAGTTTACAAATCTAAAAGTGCTTCTTGGGGTGTGCTTTCTTTAGGAGACAGATCAGAAAACAGTTCCTACAAGACAAATCAAATGTCCTTCCTACCCCCCAGGTGCCAGCTCCCCCAGCCTGAGGAGCCCTCAGCCGAGCAGTGTAAATACACCCTGCACGAATAATCAGAATAATCAGGGCTGACACATCCCTTACTCACTGCCTGTGCACTTTGTGCAATCTTTAACTCCAGAAACAGCGCAAACAATAACACCGAGGCCAGGAAGCTGCCAGGGATGCAGACATGGGCAATCAGCAGAGCTGGGCTTGGGCTGCATTTACAGGAATATGTCAACAAAATGCTCATAAAGCTGAGCTGGTGTGAGCTCTATATTTACCTCAGTGGAGCAACCAGAGCCCAGAGCACGCAGGAAATCAAGTTTTCTAACAGGATGTTATCAGAAGGAAATAAAAGAACTCATTTTGTAGCTGGTAGTTGCTCTTAATTTTCCTGAATGCACACCAGGAAGGTTTCGACAGCATCATCCCTCAGCAGGATGCTCTGACACACTCCCTGAGCTGCTTTCAGGCCAAACAGGTAGTTAGTCCGTGATGGGGCTAATTAGTCAGCTTAATTGTAAAGCGAGCTGTTTACATAAGGACACGTTCACCTCAAAATATAAGGAATAATAATAAATGATAGCCACCAATTCTTTAAAGGCAGATAATAGAAACTGAGGATATTACACAGCAATGCTGAAAAAGCTCCTTGTTTCCTCTCAGGCCGTGGCCTTCTGTTTGGAAATGCGGGAAAACAAATTTCTGAATGAATGTCTTGTTGCTGCAGCTGATTGCATGATTTTAGTGGCACACAAGCACAGGAGCAGAAAGAGGAGGTGCCAGTGTGGGCTGCCTTTCATCACACGCATGAAAGCAATTCTTGGAATATAGCTCTGCATGAAGAAATTAAGATATTTCAGATATGGCATTGATCAGTTCATATCTGAAGCTCAATCATTGTACCAAGAGACTTTTTTATTCTAATTGATTTGTTGCCTCATAGTTACTCCTTGTTTTCGTACTAAAAACAGAATTAAAAATATTATTATTGTTCTGCTGGGCTTTTTCTAGCTGACTCCTCACCCTATAGGTGATGATTTGGAAGGTTGACTTCTATTCAATGGATTTGTATTTTCTGGGTTTGTTTTTTTTTTTAATTTTTTTTTTTTTAATTTTTTTTTTTTTTTTTTTAATTTGCACAACTGAAACTCAGTCCATGGGCTGGGGCTGCAGCCTGACTCAGCTGCCAGGTATGCCAGGGCACCTTGGGTGTGACTGCTCCGGAGTCAGTCTGGGAGAAAATTCAAACAAAAGTGAGTGTGAAGGGCACTCCGGGGCAGAGGGAGCCCATCCCAAGGGTCTCATCCCTGATTTTCCAGCAGTGCCCCTCACTCTGGCACAACAACCGAGGGACAGAGCACTGTGAGGAGCCAGACCCTCAGAGCAGAGAATTTCACCAATGAAACCTCTCAGAGCAGAGGATTTCACCAAAAGAAAACCTCTCAGAGCAGAGGATTTCACCAATAAAAAACTCCCAGAGCAGAGGGTTTCTCCAATTAAAAAAACCCTCAGAGCAGAGGATTTCACCAAGAAAAAACTCTCAGAGCAGAGGATTTTGCCAATAAAAAACTCTCAGAGCAGAGGATTTCACCAAGAAAAAATTCTCAGAGCAGAGGATTTCACCAGAAGAAAACCTCTCAGAGCAGAGGATTTCACCAATAAAAAACTCCCAGAGCAGAGGGTTTCACCAAGAAAAAACTCTCAGAGCAGAGGATTTCACCAATAAAAAACTCTCAGAGCAGAGGATTTCACCAATAAAAACTCCCAGAGCAGAGGATTTTGCCAATAAAACACCACCTGCACCAAGAGAGAGGAGCAGGGAGCAGCAAAAGCTGCTGAGGTGGAAAGGAATATCCTGCAGAAGGTGGGGAATGGAGCACCAGGAGCAGGTGCTGTGCCCTGTGCCACACTCTGGGCTTTGGTTCATTCCTCACCCCTTCCTGCTCCTCCCCAGCAGTGCCACCATTCCCTGCTGGGACACACAGGACCCTCCTCATTCCCACCAGAGAAGTGGGATCCAGCCTCCCCCAGAACATCCTGGGAGAGGCAAGGACACCCTGGAGCTCTTGCAAAATAATTAAGGAAACTGTTCTTCCTATGAGATTCATCCCTGGCTGTCAGAACAGAATTTAAAAGTTCATTTAACAGCACCAAAGAAAAAAAGAAGGTTATTTTATCTGGAAATTATTTTAACTTAGACCTGCTTTGAAAAGCATAAAGCTTAAATAGGAGCATGACTTTTCATTAAATTTGTTGCTGAAATTGTTCCTGATTTCTGGTCTGTCGTTGCTCAGGCCCCTGAAAATTTGGCAGCAGAAAGAACTCTCAAGGATATAACTTTCCACTTCTAGCAGGGCTGTGTGTGCTCCCACAGAGAGCCCAGGCTGGAGCTGAGAGCTCTGGATTGTCATTAGACTGTCATCAGGGCCTGCACTGGGAACTGAAGTGGGGAGAGTGTGCCAATTACTCTCTTTTTTGGCTGTTTTATTTAATAAAGCCCAGCGAACCATGTGCTTAAAGTTAAGCACATGTTTAAAGTGCTCAAGGAAATAGGAACAGCTTAACGCACGTCTTCGGAGGGGCAGGGTTGATAAGACAGATTGCAGTGTTACCACAGAACTGACACAAAAATGGCCTGAAAACTTCAAAAAAGTTTTTAAACTCAAACCAGCTACAATACAATCTTTGTCTGCGCCAAAGATTTCTGGCTTTGTAACAAGCAAACTGGGTTTTTATTACATAAATTTCCCCCAAAATGTTAACTGCTCCCTCATAGCATTTCTGTTGGCTCTTCTGAAAACAAATCATAAAATCTAATTTATGTGGTTGTGACATCCTTGGTACAGAGCAAATGGTGACTTTAAACCACTCCAGTGATACCAATATAACTTCATTGATGGCTCTTCAGTTTGGAAAAGAGTCAGCTCAGAGCAGCTGTGGAAGAGAATTCAGTAAACCAGAAAAATTGCCCATGTAGGCAAATCCTGGCATGTAATCCAACAGTGCTGGCACCTTCTTGGGGAAAGAACTTGTCCTTTTCTTTTAGCATTTTGCAGTGTCTGACTCCAAAGCTCCTGATCCGTGAGGCACGGATTAATTAATATTAATAATTTCATTACTAAGACCGTTATTAATTGGGAAGCTCCAGCCGGGCCCAGCTCATTCCCTGCACCGCAGCCTGGAGCTCTGTGCTGCCAAATCCCCAAGGGACAGCACTGTGGGGAGTGGGGAGAACACAGAGAATGAGGGAACACCAATCACAGGATCACTGAATTGGGGAAAGACCTCCAAGATCACTGAATTAAGCCTTTAAGAGAGGTTCCCCCAAAAGAGCAATAAAAGGAGAGCCCACTGATTCCGACCAAGCCTTCCTGTCTCCCTAATTGTCCTTCCAATGCCAGAGGGAGAACTTCAAGCACATCTCGGGGTTCCCTGGGGTTACAGCTGAGCTCAGCAGGGCATTTTGGGGAGACCTTCAAATTCCCTACCCCAATATCCCAAACTGACCCCACCTGAGGTTGGGAGTGGCCACAGGAGCTTTGTGAGGCCAGGAGAGGAACAACAGCCCCAGCCAGGGCAGCATTTGTCCACAGCCCGAGCCTTCCTCTCCCGCCAGCCCAGAGAAAAGTCAGTCATAAAATTAGAGGTTGTTAGGCAACTTAGCTAAATTTATATCAATCCTCAGCACTCTGCAGCTTCCTGAGGGGAACAGTTTTCCTATCAGAGCTGTTGGTTTCCATCCATCATTCCCCTCTGCAGCCTCTACAATGGCGAGCACCTGTTCATTGAGCAGCTGATGGAGACATAATAGCTGCGCAACTGTAAATAGTCAGCAGCTGGAAATGTTGATGCAAATCATACCTAAACGATCCACAGGGCTGACAGAGCCTGTTCTGAATCCTCCGCTCTCGTGGCGTTGCGTTTTCCCCCAGCTCTCACAAGCCTGGCTTTGCTCAAGTTGGGGGCTGGAAGTACATTCTTCATCAGATCTGAGAATCTCTAACACCTTATTGCTGTGGTTAAAGTTTGAGAGTGATCCTCTGATAAGAATTACTGCACCCTGGCTGCTGTCCCAGCTCTGGACACAGATCTGGAGTTGCGATGGTAGAAAATCAGTAGCGGGTGGAGGAGAACGGCGAATTTGCCTGTTCTGACGGAGAATGGTGCCAAAACCAGCCGTGCTAACACCACGGAGCAAAATCATCTTTCAGACAAATCAGTGCAGGGATTTTGGGGATGAGCACAGCTTTGTGCCAGGCTGAGCTGCAGCCTCAGCTTGGCACTGACAATGCCACCCAAAAATGTCACACCTGAGCAGTGACCGCACTGACAAATGTCCCTTCGGAAGCCCTGCCCGAGAGCTTGTAAACACCACGTGTAAATGAACCAAATTCATCTAAATCCAGAGCTTGTGTGTCTGCATCATTCATTGCCCAGATCAAATATTTATGAGCAGGGATTTTATTATTGCATTATCTGTGTTTATAAGGCCTAATTTAAAGAAAGCAAGCCATAAAATAGGAAATTACATTTTTAAGCACACTCCTTTGGCATGGACTGTTAAAAGCTTGAGAATTTTACCTTCTAACCAATGCTAGAATACAAGCACAAACCCATGTAAACAACACAAAACCATGTAAAACATAATTACTGGCACACCATTGCTTGTAATCATTTTTACATGAACTATTGTTAATTTAAATACTGGTTAATTAATGTAATGTCATAAAATTCATGCTCTAAATAACTGTGTTGTCTAACATCTTTAAGCTGCACATCTTTTTCCTGCTCCCTCTTCCTCCTACTCCAGCAGTGTCAAATTGCATTGAAGTCAATTAAGAACTGCTCATTTATTATACACACCTTGTTAAAGCAAGCAGGATAATTGAATGCCGAGCCTCCCTTTCCTTCATGTCCACGATTTAAAGTAACACGATAGGTAATAAGGATTTTTGAGATTAGGTGGTTTATAAATAGATGTATAGGAGGTTTTTTTAAAAGGCCCCATTGTAAGAAGGCCCCGTTTCTTTGATTTTAACTATTGAAGTGTGCCTTAACCTGTGGGGCTGATGTTGCAGGGACAGGGGGATTAAGGCTTTTTTTTTTTTTTTTTTTTTTTTTAATTTCTGTAAGTGAAAGGTTTTATTGGAGGAGGAGAACAAGGAGGGTGGCAGAGGCAGAAAGACAGCTGGGGGATGAATGATGAGCAGAGCCCTTTGTGCCACCATTTGGTTTTAACACGGGGCTGCTGTGAAATGGTGGCTGTGGCAGCAGGGAAATCTCCCAGCTGTGATCCCTACTGCTCCAGCAAGGTGCTGGGGAAAGGGGAGAGGCACAGAATCCCCCAAACAGCTTTCTGACAATTCTTTCTGACCACCAGGAACACAGAATGAGAAATAAACTCTTTCTGTGGGCATGGCTCGGTGCAGCTGAGCTGTGCCAACCCAAAGGACGAGGGATGGACTATGAAAAAGCCTCATCTGTTGCAATTCCATCTAAATAATTCCATTATTATTATTAAATGATAACATTTCAAAGATTCTGGAGTGCTACCCTGGGCCCAGAGAGCCAAATTTGTGGCAACAAGTTCAGTTTTGCTGGAAAGCAAACGCAGTGATGGGAAGAGCTGCTCATGGGCACTGATGGTTGGCACGAGGAATGATGAAATTTTAATGAAAATCTCCTTTTATGAAAATCTATTTCACAAGCGCCTTTTTCCAGAAAAGGGGAAGGGTTTTAAATATAAAATATAGGCACTTCCTCCTCTCCCCAGTGCCTGTTTTCATTCTGCTCTGTCAGACCCCTTTCCTGTAATGCAAAAATCTGCCAGGTCCCTTCCCCCTCGCCAGGAATGTCCAGCCCCATCAGATAAAGAGGTTCAGACTACCGAAATTTGCACCCATAAATTACAGTGCAGACAGGCAAACCTTGCCTAAGCCTCTCTGAAAAACATCTCCTTAAATGTTGCTTCCTTCTGAGCAGGAGCAGGCCGGTTCATTCAAGGTGACTCATTTAAATACATATTTAAGGCCAAATGTCATTCAGCTACTATTTATTAGCTGAACACAAAGTCCCCAAACAGAATTGGAAAGCCACAGCCCCAAACTAGAGCAGTTTGTGATGCTCTCATTACAGATTTATTTTGCTGCTGCTGAGAGCAGACATTTAGTCCAGAAGTTTTAAAATATTCGCTCTCAGGTGTAGTAAAAATAAAATAATAAATGAAATAAAATTAAATAAAATGAAATAAAGTGAAATAAAATCCTCTTAAGACCAGTTCCATATATCAGCTCTCTGGTAACGTTAAATAGGTTGGATTTTTTCTCAACCAATATGAAGCAATTAGGCTCGATTGTGGTTTAATGATTCCCCAAATGCCTTTTTTTGTTCTGTCCCTTTGTCCTGAGGGTTCTTCCTATCACTTCGGACCCAGCCAAGGGCGGATGATGAAGTGCCCAGGTTTGATTGGGAGGTTTGGATAAAAACTCCTTCCTAGCAGCTTCTTCTCCTCCTCAAGGAAAGAATGGCATGAAAGTAATAAATAAGCAAAGAATTTTAAAAGCACTTCTAATTTCCTTGAAGTAAAGCTGGTTGTTGTTACAATAATTAAAAATAAAAATAAAAATAAAAATAAAAATAAAAATATAATAATAATAATAATAATAATAATAATAATAATAATAATAATAATAATAATAATAATAATAATAATAATAATAATAATATTTTCCCATGGCCCTTATCCCAGACAGCCCCTCGAGGGCAGCAGGACAGCTCAGTGTTCAAGGTTTCCAATGCTGGTGTTTAAATGTTTCCAAGGAATATGTTAATGCCAATGGACAAGGCTCCTGCACTCTGCTGAAACAGCAGCCTGAACATTGTGTATTTAGCAGATCCTATAAGGTGATGACAGCTCACAAGGAGTTGATAAACGCCATTCCTCGGGAAGATAAATGTAAACCAAACCCTCAAACCTCTGGCAATTTATTCACAAATCCAATTATTTTACAACAGCATTTTAAATTTAAAGGGATGGGGAATTTTAAAGAGCAGCGAAGACTTGGGCTCGGCCTTTCTCTATAAGCAGTGAGAAAAGCAAGGTATAAAATGCAGAAGTGGAAACAAAAGGAGGTGGGGAGGAAGGCATTAATATTCCCTGCTGGCTCCTGCTGGGAGGGCTCCACCGCTCCGGGCCAGAATACTCAGATCCGAGGAAATCCCAACCTTTTTCAAGTGGTGGCTTTAGAAGATGTGCAGGAGGGGATGGATTTCAGAGCTGATGGAGCTTGAGGGGCTCAGCAGAAGAGCACTCACACAAAGCTGGGCTCCTGCTCCCCAGATTCCCAGATTTGGGAGTCCAGGGCTCACACTTTGTTGGTCAGGGCCTGACAAACACAGAATATTCTTTTGTCAGGAGTTTGCAAAGAGCAAATCCTTTGGGTGCTTATTTTCAGGAATACTTCCCCCAGAAAAAAGCTCACTCCATAAACAAAATTATCCTGAGAATGATATTCTGAATTATAAGAAGGATAACTGTGCTTTGGGATGAGCAAGGAAACACTTTGGTGCTGGGATATCAGCAACGAAACTGTGAATAATTGAGATATACAATAAAGACTCAAGATATCCCTGAGTGTGTCTCAGGTCATGACAACACATTTGATGAAATCAAGGAAATGACACCACAGATCAATTTGGGAGGATCCATGCAAACCCTCAGCCGCTGCTGAAACCCTGGGAAGTTCCACTGGATATACAATTCACCATCTCATTATTGCATGAAACATCCTCAAAATCGTCCTGGGCTGTTTTTTACTATTAAAAAGTAAAAATATGGAGCTACACGTGGCTCTCAGAGCCTGCTGGGAAAGCTGTAACACTGCTTTAAAGGGGCAGTGCTATCCCAGCACAGAAAACTTCATAATCCAGGGGTGAAGCCCCTCAGTGTCCTTGCTCAGCAGTGCTGCAGCTGTATCTCAGTTAAACCACGCTTTTCACGGATTCCCCAAATGGACAATTCTACAGAAATACAGAAGTGCTCATGCAGCCACCACGTGAGGCTCAGACACTGAAAACTCCGTGGAAATTGATAAACTGAATTATGAGATCTCTTGCCCAAGCAGAACCACATCTAAGGCAGAAATGTCTCCCTCCGATTTCGAGAAGGAGCATGTGACCAGAGAGAGGATCACTGGCCCTGCATAGTTTGAAATTCTTTCATCCCAAAATCTCCACTTGCTGGGCTCTTGGGGAGGCTGAAATAGGTGAGTGCTCCAGGGTTTGATTCATGCACATGTCATTGTGTGAAACCGTTTAGACATTCAAAACTCCTTTTTTAAAAATTTTCTCCCCCCTCAATCAGCATCCTAATGACTCACTTGGAGTGCTTGCACACAAAGGCACACAAAAAGCCCTGGAGCCACGACTTACAGTAAAAATGTTTGGAGTATGTGTCAACGACTGCAGAATGGGCGCATTTTAATTTGTTAGAAGAGTCTGGGCAAGATTTCTGACTAAGAAATACTCGCTACTATCTGAAATATTTTGGGGTATTTTCACTGGGAAAATTTGAAACGTGTTATCATCCTCTGCATCTGCCTACGGAAGGGAAATTTCGTCATTCCCACCGATGTTACAATTCGTTCAGCTGCGAGCATGAAAAGTGGGAGTTTTGTTTGGCCAGAGCTCTGCTGAATTTCAGCATTTTTTATTCTACGTCAGCTGCTCTGACCACAGCAGTTCCTCAAAAGGTGCTGTGCTCTTCGGTTATGAAGCCTTTGTGTCCAGGAAGGCACCACTGGCCACAGCACTGAGCTACAAACACCACAGAAAACGAAATTTTCTCAAGATCACAACTTCATTCAGTGTCACAGAGGATGATAAAAACTTCCTGATTCCAGTTACAAACCCTGTGAAACACTGTATTTTTAATTATTTTTTATTTGGTATGCTCCAAGTGAAGTTTCTATATTCTGAATAGTGCTGTTCTCCCAAGTTCCAGCTAAATATTTTGTCTCACTCAGGGCACAGTTTTCTAAAATCCACATTTCAGCTCAGATCTGCTCCATGGGGATCTGTTTTCTAAATATCCACCCTATTTCTAGGTATGATATAACAAAATTCCCTTCACTTGTAACCATCCTATTTTCTGACTAATGATTTCTTTTCCCCACACTTCAAACTAATGAGACTTACAGGAAAAATTAACATCTGTGCCCTGATTTATATCTATTTTATTGTAATATTGGTACGGATGGAAATAGATAAATAGCCACATGATAAATAGTAAATTTCTTTGCATAAAAACACGTTATTTATTATTGTCCAAAAACTCCCACGCATGAGAATATTTCTTAGCCCAACTGTCCCTACAACAAACATTTATGGAAAAAGTTCAGTTTCTAACTAGGAATGATCCATTACTTTTGTTTCCTGCGAATACTGTATCTAATACTGTGGCTGTTTAGATCTTAGGTCATGGAAAGGAGAGAAAAGGAGATATTTCCATATCAATGGAACGCTCTCCTCAGGAGTCAGGCAACGGGAACAATATTTGCATCTCCAGTTTGTTAACAGCACAGGCAAAACCGCTAGTGAAAATTCTTAAATTAGGGTTTAATGTGATGGTCTGTGTTTGCGAGAGAGAAACAAAAAGGCACCACAAACCCCATGTGCTCAGGAGCGGCTTGTTCTGTGTCAGTGTCACCGTAAATCACCGCGCAAGAGCTGAACCCCTTTTGGCTGCGCAGAGAACAAACTCCTCCATAAAAAAAGGATCCAGAGCTGTGTCCCTGCAACCCTCCTGGGCTTCCAGAGGGAAACTCGGCAGCTAAACCAAAGTAGATTGCTCAAAATGCACTAAATTCACGATATTACTGAAGAAATCACTATTTCATAAACCACTTCCAGAGGGAAACTCGGCAGCTAATCCAAAGTAGATTGCTCAAAATGCAGTAAATTCATGATATTACTGAAGAAATCACTCTTTCATAAACCACTTCCAGAGAGAAACTCGGCAGCTAATCCAGAGTAGATTGGTCAAAATGCAATATGCAGTATGCAGTAAATTCACGATCTTACTGAAGAAATCACTATTTCATAGAGGTACAGAAATCACCATGCTGAACAGACCTCAGCAGATAAACATCTCCTCCCTAATGCTGGCCAGTTCAAAGTTTGGGATATTCAAGGATCTTGTAAAGATCCCATCTACAGCAGAGTTGTTTCCTAACCCACATCTGTTAGCAGTGGCTCATTGCCTCGCAGCTTGAGAAGCTATAATTTCTTCTCTTGCCCCATGGCTATTGCTGATACACATCGAACTTTCTTTCTTTGGCTTCCAGAACATCTTGTGATAAGGAATCCCGTGGAATATTTGTGTTGCACTGCAAAAACGAATTCCTTTAGCCCTTTTAAACACACCACTCATCTCTAGCCGCCTCTATTTATGAAGTATTTCTTGCTGGAATAGGACTGAACTCAGTATTCCAGATGACATCACGGCATTACCGTTTTATATTTTATTTTCTAACACACCCCTTATGCAGTCCAATATTTTAAGAAGAATTGAAATCCTGACTGCTGAACGCAGATCCCATTAAACTGCCCTCAATAATGCTCACATATTTTTTCACACTTGAAGAGCTCACTGGAGGGAAAAAAAAGAGACCTTTTCTGTGAAACCACATGTCAATGGAATTGTTAATATATCTGCTATCTGTAGTTATATTTAAAGAATGTTGTTAGAATGAAAACAAATATCTAGACATCAGAGTTTTTCACAAAAAAGAACTGTTTTCTGTAGCACCTTTGTCTTCCAAAACATGATCCCCTCCTCAGAACCAAAAAAAAAGAGCAGCTGAAGGAAATCCAGTATTTCTGAAGTTACGGCCACAAATTCAGGAAAATAAATATAGAATTAGGGGACTGTGGATTGCCAATGGTTTCTGAAATCCCTTCACTGGGTGATTTTATGTAGTGCCAAGAATGCTAAAAAATTTTAACTAAATTTTCAACTTTCAAACCGTGAGTTCAGGGCACAGTTCTCAGAGTGATGAGCACACTCAGGTTCGACAAAAGCCACTGGGGACTATAGCACTTAATAAAAATCAAGCCCCATGTTGTTTATTTCATTTATTTTTAAACTATTTTCTTTGCTTTAGTCCACTAACAACTAATTAAGCTGCCTCCAGATTAAGAGGCCGAGCCAAGAATTACAGGATATACCACATGCTTTCTCAAGGCAAATATTTACAGTTGTTTGTTGGGTTGATGTCTTTGACATCCATCTTCCACACATAGGCCATGAAAAAACTGCAACATCACAAAAATCACCACATGACATTATGTGAAAGATTTGCTTTTTGAAAAGCAAGATGTATTCAACGCCAGCTTTGCAAATTGTTTTGCAGATGCTATTTCTATAATGCTGGCATGGCTCCTCCGAGCGAGGGGGGCTGGGGGGAGAGCAACATAAAAGACTTAGATCAAAGATTCTTTTTTGGTAGGCAAAGGCTTCTGGCTTCTTTTTCCTAATAGGAAAAGTTTGTGATATCAGAGGAGACCGCACATCAAGCGGGGTTGTGCGGCCCAGCTTTCGCATTCCCTGCATCCCTGCCTCTCCCCTGGCGCTGCGCTGGTGCTTCTGGGGCCGCAGCAGGATCTCACACAGGCAGAAAACGCCGCAGAAATAAAGGTTTTGGTGGTTTGTTCATCATTCCTGCACCACAAGCCCTGTCCTCGGTGTGACTGATCTGGTGAGAGGCTCCAAGGCCTCGTGGCTCATTTTGGAAATCACAATTTATCCCTAATCTGGTGAGAGGCTCCAAGGCCTCGTGGCTGCTCTCAGGAATCACAGTTTATCCCTAATGGCGACAAAAAGGCATCCCCGTGCAGGAAAAAGCTCTCACCTCAGCACGACTGATCCAATGAGAGCTCCAAGGCCCTGTGGCTGATTTCAGAAATCACAATTTATCCCTAATCTGGTGAGAGGCTCCAAGGCCTCGTGGCTGATTTTGGAAATCACAATTTATCCCTAATCCAGTGAGAGGCCCCAAGACCCCGTGGCTGATTTCAGAAATCACAATTTATCCCTAATCTGGTGAGAGGCTCCAAGGCCTCGCAGTTGCTTTTGGAAATCACAATTTATCCCCAATCTGGTGAAAGGTTCCAAGGCCTCGCGGCTGATTTCAGGAATCATAATTTATCCCTAATGGCGACACAAAGGCATCCCCATGCAGGAAACAGCCCTCCCTGAAATCCTAAAATCCTGTGTGTCTCTGGATCAGCAGAGCTCAGGCAGGGCTCGCTCCTGAGGAAAGAGGAATTCGGGAACAGGAACAGGGCGAGGCCTGCCCCAGCGCCCCGCGGCGCCAGGCCCGGCGGCCATGCCAGCGCGGATAAAGCTCCATTTTCCCGGGGGCTGGCTGAGGAAGGGCTCGCTGCTTTCCCAGCAGGGTGCAGGGCTACAGCAGGGCTGGGTGGGACAGTTCCCAATCCCAGGGATGGCAGGGATCTCCTAAAACCAGGGATGGCAGGATCTCCCAGTCCCAGGGGTGGCAGGGATCTCTCAATCCCAGGTATTGTGGGGATCTCCCAATCCTGGGGATGGCAGGGATCTCCCAGTCCCAGGGATGGCAGGGATCTCCCAATCCCAGGGATGGCAGGATCTCCCAGGGATGGCAGGATCTGCCCTCACTCCCAGCCTGTGCCTCCTCCAGCCAGCCCAGCAAACAGAATCTGTCAAACTAGTAAATCCATTAAAGCACAAAGTTCAGGATCCCTGATGGGAAGATGGTGACAATGATGACACCACACAAACACAATCTCACAGCGCAGACCTGTCTAAGAGCTGGAAGAAGTGGAGAGAAGATTCTTCTCTCACTAAACCCCACAGATTTCAAGTGAGGGTCTTTGAACTTCTTTATCTGAGCACTTATATTTTTATTACAGGAAATTAAGAGGCTGAATGATGTGTGATTCAACTGTGGATCCCTGGACATGAAATGGAGCCATAATAAAACATTTTCACATGAAATCAAAACCAGAAGCTTGACTCTCTCTGCCTTCTGACCTCTGCGCTGTGGACAGGGTGGGAGCCAACAACTGCTCCTTGTTGCACTGCACCAAGAAGTCTTTAGATGGGTCATGTGCTGCTTTAAATGATGTTATTGGCCATGGAATCCCCAAGAGCAGATCCCTGAGGGCGTCCCAGGGATCCATGGCCAGGCACAAGGTGGCACAGGGCCCTCCTTTATGCCTGGCTGGGCTGGAAACCCAAGGCTGTGTGTCCCAGTCCCTTCACTGACTGTCCCTCTCCCACCACACACATACAGATTTTGGTCTATCCTTTAGAAGGATAAGGTCAAGAAATGAGATTGGGCAAGAGAGGGTTGCTTCAAAGATGGTTTTAGCTTTGAAAATTGCTACTTAGGAAGAACAAATGCAGCCACTCGGTGTCCTGCTGCTGCTGCCTGAGCTGTGAGAACTTGAAGCATCAGGCAAAGAAATCAAACTAATGCTCTAATCAAGTACAGCTAAAGTCTGTAATGCCCAACAAAAGACAATCAGCACAGCTGGGACGGTGCCAAACAACTGAACAATACAGATTTAGTGTTCCAGGGAGGGCCTCTCACATTAGACTAAAAAAAAAATTAAAAAAAAATTTAAAAAAATCAACAAACATTACAGTTACAGACCAATGCAGTCGCTTACCCCACTGCTCCCATCCCCTTCCCTGGGCCAGCACCTCCAGCCTCACAGATCTGGTCCAGGGAGCTGAACCAGCCAAAGCCAAAGCATTTTTTGTGACACTCAGGCTCCATGGAACGGCCAATTGTCAGGGATGAGTCTGGGGGGAAGGAAAAAGCAATGATTTCTTTCAGATCCCTCTTGCCAGCTAATGGGCACCATCTTGCTAATAGGACACCATCTTTGTGGTCCTCACCCTTCTTTTGGCATCCCTCATCCTGCTTTTCATGCCCCAGTTCTGCTCTGATCTGCTCCTCATCCAGGCCGCAGATCTTTAGGGCAGCCCCCTCCTGATTTCACAATTAAAATAGAAATAGAGGGGGAACAGGGTGTTAAAGCACCTGTACTAAAGAGTCAGAAAATAAAGTTCAAAGCAGCCAGGACAAAGGCACAGTCTGTCACTCCCACATGGAACAGTCACCTGGGCACATGAGAGCAGCATGTAAACACAGCTGATGTGGTGACAGGAGAGGGACCATTGTCCCTCCCACAAAGGTCCCCACTCAGGAGAGTGTACACTGCCAACACTCAGAGGAGCCACACCAGGAGATGTGTCACACCTGCGTGACAAAGTCCCTCCCCTGTGCACGAGGGACACAGGGAGGGATGGAGCAGCACTGGAAAATGGCACCCAGGGAAGGAGGACCAACACACGGAGGAGTGAAGTGATACAGAAACAGACACAAGGAACTAGAGCAAAATAAAAATAAAAAACCCCAAAGGTTCTTTGTCTGATGCTCAGATCTGAAGTGAAGGATTGGTTCTGGCTCTGTGTGCTCATCACAGCCTGTGGACACTCAGATTTCCAGGCAGAAGACGAGAGGCAGCAAAGGACAGGGGGACAGGGGCAGCACCTCAGGCAGGTGTGTTCCTGTTTTCCATCATTTTACAGCAGAAGAAAGAAAGAGCTGATCCTGCAGCATCTCTGCTTCAGAACCAGCTCCTCCACCTGCAATTTTGGCTTTCATTTCCATTCACAAGGATGTGAAATATACAGGAGCAAAGCAATACTAGAACAAGTAAGCCCAAGGAGAAAATTAAAAGAGGAAGTGAAAGGCTTCAAAAATAAAAACAAGAGTGAGGCATAGCATTTGTCCCTGACAGCGTTTGCTGAGACACTCAAACTGAAATGTCAGATGGAAATGGTGCAATTTCAGTGGCAGCTCCTGAGTGTGAGGCCAGCTCCCAGCTCCAGTGGGAGAAGACAGCAGGATGTGGGATTTCCTTGGAGCACCACTTGGGAAGGCTTGGGCACCACTAGGACACCTGACCTTGTGTTTAGAAACTCAGTTTAGTCACAGCTTCTGCCAGAACAGCCCCTAGGAGCCCTGAACTTGGCTGAACACAGCCTAAGATATTCCAAATATTCCACAATCCAGGTAAATGATATGTAGAGAAAATCCAGACACCAAATGTTTGGGGAATTCTCCTCAGTTCATCATCAAAATATCTCCTCAACTCAGCCTGAGTTATTTGGGTTACCAGAACCCTGATCTTTTCCAAGCACCTCTCGATCTATCAGCAAACCTCAAGAATACAACAGTGATGATGATGATTAAAATAAAATTATTTTCCCTGAATTTTCATGGATACATACAAGATACACAGTCCTTTTATCAAAAATTTATATTCCAGGTAAAGAGCTGAAGGCGTCTTCAAATTTTCTTTACCAATGCAACTCCCAAACACAAATCCTGATAGACTCAGCCTCAGTGAAATCACAGTGCCACAATAACCAAAAGTTTAAGCCAAGAAGGGATTTTTCCCTAAGCAACAAACAACAAACAGTGCTAATTTTGTTAAACATTTTTTAAAAAAGTCATCAACTTACATGTTAATGATGGAACATTCTGGCACTGTCCAAACTCTGCTGCCAGTTGAAGGGATGCAAGAAATTACAGTAAATGTTTTCACACTTCTTCAGGGAGGACAAAATCTCTGTTGCTGTTAAAAAGAAAATCAAAAACACAAAGGAGAAGCAATTAAAGGCAAAATACTTTTTTAGAAGTGCCTGATTCTCAAAAGAGACACAAACTAAAGCTCAACAACCTCACTTTTGCCACTTTGTAATTTTGTAATTAGAAAGAATAATTTTAAAAGCTGGGAGATATCCTTTGCTGACTTTTTCAGAGTATTTTCAGTTATACCATATAAATGTCCTGAACAAATTTCCTCCATTGCCCACCATCTTTACTTAGGAAGCTTTTCTGAGGTAATTTCTAGGAAAAAGAAACCGGGAAATTACAATATTTGCTGTTGTTTCAGTACTGGGTTGGGTTTTTTTTGTTTCCTTCTTCTCCTCATGTGGTCATCCTGAGATGACTGGAATGCACAGGAACACCCCAATACTCAGAAGAATAAAGTTCAAAAATAATTTTATTACAGAGCTCAGGGGAAAAAAAAAAAAAAAAAGAAAAAAAAAAGCAAGGCTGGTAATTTTTCCTAATTCCTCCTGCCACGAAATGGAAGTGCTTTCTGGTTCATTGAGCAAATTGGTGGGTCTGAATTCCAGAAATTCAGATATCCTCACAAAGGCAGCATTATGACCAAACAGGTTCTGTGTTGGCAATTCTGGCCGGGTGCCACTTTGTTAATAAATACAAGTGTTGAATTCAGCTGGATTTAAAGATTGTGTTCTTTGCTTGAGCAAGTCTGAAAGTGCCAGAGTTGTAAAATTATCGTTGAGCTGGTGCTTTGAAACTCCGAGACAGCAGTGCAGATAAAAACTGTCTGATCCTGCGGGGAGGGAGGGATGGGCAGGGCCAGCAGTGACCAAGCGACAGAGATTGCACCCCTGGAACAAATTAATCACCCAGAGAACCTACAAAACATATTTAATTTGGCTTTTTGTTTTTTTAATTCTAATTTTAGTGATAGAAGACAAAGCAGCGAAGAGTAGGATTAGAGATCAGAGCTGAAATTGTTCCTTTTTGGGTCCTCTGTGCTCTTCTTCATTAAAAAGAATTTAATTTTCTTCAATAAAATGGATAATGTTCCATCATCAACAACTAACTAGAATTTCAATTAAAATGGCCCAGCATTTGGGGGTTTTGTGGGTTTGTTTGTTTGTTGTAGACAAAAAAGGGCTTTTTGCTCCTCTTCCTGAACATTAGAGTCTGTGCTGGTATTAACAGGAAAGAGAAACTTCTGCCCCTTCTCTCCCAGTTTGAGATTTAGACTCGAAGCTTTATTTCATGAGAAATACAACAATTTGATTTGAAATTACTCAACTAACAAGTCTGTTTTGAGTGGCTCGGGAGACAACACTTCATAAAACCTTCTCGTTATTAGCAAAGAGAGTTTATAATTGGCATGGTGCAATTAAAAAAACCCAAACCCGACACCTGGACTGTCACTGTCTGCAGGAGGGGTTGGCCCTTCTCTCTCTGTGACAGTGAACAGCCTGGGCTGGGGGAAGTGTCCCTGCGTGGAGGAATTTAAAGTCCCTTCCATCCCAAACTATTCTGGAATTCCTTCCAGGGTTCGTTCCCTTCAGGTGCTCTGACATCGCAGAAAGCTGAGCGGAGCCTCTCCATCCTGCAGTGCACAAAGCAGAAAGGCACCGAGTGGGAAATTCAGAAATTCCCTCCTTTTCCAAACCCTTAAATATCACGAGGAGGAGATACTGAGCATCTCCAGAAGAATAAGGTGAAACCTCTCGTGTGGAACAGGCCCAGTAATAAGGACAGTGGTTTAATCCTGGGTTTTTTTACTCTAAAAGCATTGGAAAAGGTTTAATTGCAGCAGCCCAGAGAAGCTCTGCCATGCCCCCTTGCTTCCTCCCAGGGCTGGGACACACGGGCAGGGGAGGAGGAGGGAAAATCGGGAAAACAAAAGGATGAGAAGCACATCCCTTATCGGAACACTGGCTAGGTGCTTTTCATGGCATTGTGCGAGCTAATCTAGTCAAAATTATCCACAACGTCCAGGGGAAGAGATGAGTGACTGCACAATGAAACCTCGCAAAACATTCACTCCCTCTCAGACACCACCCACGGCCCCTTTGAAGATTTCCACACTTTTCCCCAACTGAGCACATTTAAAGTCACAGCTCCTCCAGCTGCACCCCATCCTCCCCATTGCTCCATGAAATCCACACTTGCTTTGTAAATAAAAATGCATAAAATGCCCCTCCGCGCCTATTTACACACCCCCGGAGCTGTGGCGTTTGCAGAAGTATTTACGAAGCTGTTCTTTTACTTCTGTATTTGTACAACTCAGGAAAAAGGAACGCTGCAGCTTTAACGGGGCCATGCTTATTTAGGATTTGACTGAAATATTTGGGAGATGTGCGTGTGACAGCATCCCATGGCAGATGCCATGGTGTACCCATTTTTACCCATTCGAATGTCACCCTCCAGAACTGTGTCACCAAAATGTGTTGAGCTCCTCGAGTGAGGATCAGGCACACTAAGAACTGCTTTGGTGTTTAATCAATGTGGACACTGATGTTAGTGCCTGCCCACATCAGGGGTGTCATGGATCTATTCCCACATCAAAAATACATGGAGAAACTTCCCTTCCTCTGAGCTAGAACAAAAAAGCTTTTAATTGCTTTAGAGATGACTTGCCAGCGCACACCACATCTGTGGGCAGAGAAAGCCCTGCTGCACTGACAGCTCTGGGTCTATTTTTGGTCTGAGATACACCTGAATCCACAGGGCAAAGTTCTCAGGTCTTGCTTTTTATTTCCAAATTCACCTTCTGCTGCTTGGCCCTTGCAGGAGTGAACAGGGAATCAGATATTCCAGACACCCTGGGTGGAAAAAATTTGCTGTCTTATGCCTTTAGATAGAGCTCTTATGGTTAACCTTCAAGAATCTCTCACTTTCTCCGCAGCTCTTATCCTAAATAACATTTTCAGTCTGAGCACCGCTGTATTTAATTGCTGCAGTCAAAACAGAACCACAGAGATCTTAACACGGAGCCAAAAGAATGGTTGTTGTTCCTCCTCTTACCTCAGCATCTAAGTCATAAAATGTCCTTAAACTAATCAAAGATCACTTGCAGGGATGTAAAAGCATCCTGGGGTAAAAATAACTTTTGCCTTCTCTTGCATTTAGAATGTTTGGATCAAATGAATTAAATCCGCTGTGAGAAACAGAGGTTTTGCAATGATTACACACATCAGACCTCAACCTCTTCCCCCAAAGCACTTCCTTCACACCAGAGCAGCCTTCCAGCTCGAGCTGCTGCCTGACACTTCTTATATTGACTTTTTGCTCTTTCTCTCCACCCTTTGGCTGAAGTTTTGCCCACTGAACCCGGATAGAAGGAATGAAATTATTTAACTTTCGAGAGTTTTACCGAATAGAATGTGAGATTAACCTGTCAAATATTCGCCCCTTGCCCAGCTGAGCACCGAGCTCAGAGTCTCGGCTACTTTTTCTTCAGGAAGTGCACACTTTTAACTTTGGCAGAGAATAATACACAGACCCAGGGTTTTTTTTTTTTTTTTACGCGGTGATACAAAGGAAGTGGTTTATGTTGCTAGCAGGTACCTTGCTTGGGATATTAAGATAATGAAAGTTCATCACCACAGACAAATTGTAACTGCTCCCCATCCAATCTGACCTCAAGCTTGAGCTGCTGAATGAGAGACCTGCATTTGTAACAGCCCTAAGCCTCCAATAAATCAACTTCACCTCCCCTGAGCTGTTAGAACTTCGATATACACAGATTTAGAGCAGGAAACAGACCAAAAAATCTTTAAGAAAGAGAGGTTTCAATGGTGCTATCTGCATGCAAATCAAAGGCCAGTTCAAACTTTAATCGCATTTAGCTTTCCTTTCTTCCAGCGATTGCTCCCTGATTTTAACAATCACACTCTCAAAAGAATGCACGGGGAGGGCTATCAAGAGGCGAATTTACTCCAAGAGATAGGAAAGATTGCACATTGACCCCTAATTCTGCACGGCTAGTCTCTCATCAAAACAAGGGCTGCTGCTGCAGAAAAGCAGATTTTCAACTGGTGTGGGGAGATACAGAAATATGGGATCGCAGCAAGTGAATGACTGGGCTGAATAAATCCCAATAAAGGCACTCAGTGCTTTTGGAGTTATTTAAATGTTTAGTGCCTCGCTGCTGTGGGTGAGGTAAATAAATTAGGTAAATAAAACAGGCACCTCGCCAGGTCACCCTGTAAAGACACTTTCCCTGGAAGATGAAATAGTCACTTTTCCTGAAGAAAACGGGTAAAAAAAATAATTTATGTTGGTGGTTACAGATTAAATAGTCTGCTATACTTCAAAAGCCTGTTTACCTGTGATTTAAAACCAGTATCTTCTGATCACAGAGATAAGCTGTCTCCACGCTGTCTGCTGATCACCACTTTCCTAAGGCCTTTCCCCCTGCAGTTAACTTTTCATTTTCCTGAGGTATGAAAGGATGCAAGTTTCAGATTTGTCCCTGTGCATTTCCACACAATTTTGCCGGGCTCTATCATCCTGCACGGGAGATAATGTTTCAGCAATTTAAGATTTAACAGCTGCTGCCAAGAACTGCAATTGGATAATCTCAGGGCTGCTGTTACTTTGAAGTTGCCAAGTCCCAATAAACCCCACAGCTCTCAGAGTGCTGCATTTGGGATTATTAGCAGTTAATTGGGGGAGCTTTTGAAAATGTTGAAAAGAAAACACCAAGATGCACTGGGGTAGATTTCTGCTAAAATCAGCTGGAAACCTGCAGCACAGCAAAGCAAAACTTTATTCTTCTTAAGGAAGGGAGAGATGAGAGTTTGACCTGACATCCTTTGGTGCTTGTTTATAGCATTGGAGCAGAAAGAAGCTCAGGGCCTGGCAGCCACTTCCTGAGAACAGAAAAATAACCTACATTTACTGCAGCTTGCACTGAGATCGGGCAGCTCTGATAGCACAACTCATTCATCTGCTCCAGTGCTAAAAAGGGATGGAGACCTCCCCTCATGGAAAAATTCCAGCAGAGGAGACAAGAAATCCAGAGTTAAGGCGAGGATGGAGCGACATTTCCTCCTCAAGAGAAATATTTCTTTTCCTCTGCTAGCAAAACAAAACAAAACAAAACAAAACAAAAAAAAAGACGGAAAAACAACAAAAACAAACAAACAAACAAACAAACAAAAAACCCCAAAACCCCCAAAAACCAAAACAAATTTAACAAAAAAAAATTGTTAAATATAAAATCAGTTTTTTAAATATAAAATCAATTTGTTAAATATAAAACCAATCTGTTAAATATAAAATGCTGAAGCTGAGCTACTGGGGAGGGGGGAAGGGGGGGCACCAACACTGATAAATATTTACTTGAAAATATCATCAGACTTGGAAGTTAATTGAAATGCTGGAGCTTTGTTTGCTTCCCCGCTTCGGCACAGCTGAAACAACAAAACCAGTCGGACAACTTTTTTTTTTTGTTTTTTTTTTTTTGTTTGTTTTTTTTGGTCAGGTATGTGCTGAATTACTGACAAAAAGCTCTGGGGCTCTTAGAAGAGCTGCAACACCGCCGGGATTTCTCCCAGCTCCAGACAGAGTGACTTCATTAAATATCCTGGGTGCTGTTTTGCGCTCGCCTGGGACTGAGTGTGTGTCTGGTTTGCGGTCAGACACAGAACTGAGTGTGAAAACACCACCGGGACTCCTTTTCCCAAAACATTCAGAGCTTTGCAAATGAGAGTTTAAAGTTCTAATTTGTGAGTGTGAAGGGCCTGGGTTTGTTTTTGCTGCACACCTCCCCCTTGGCAGAAATGAGGAGCGTGGAGATAAAAACTGTGCTCTTTTTGCTCCGCTCCCTCCTCTGTTTGTTTTCTGTTTAAAACGAGATTTCTGAGATTCCATGGCGGCCTGTAACATTTTGTATAATCCTCATGTTTGGTAACTTCGGGTTTTTAAGTATTTAAAACTTTAAACAAAACAAAACAGAAAACAAGAACAAACATCCCCCCCCCCCCCAAATAAAACAAAACAAAAAACAAAAACAAACAACCCCCCCAAAACAAAACAAAACAAAACAAACCCCCAAAACAAACAACAAAAAAAGGCTTTTTACAGAGTAGCTGCAATTACATAAATGCAGACTATCACAAAGTGCTTTCACATCTCTCCTGCACAGTGTTGCTGCTAAATAAGTGTCACTGTCTTCATTTTACAGCTGGAAAAGTTCCCCACAGAGCCCGGAAGGGCACGTGGACATTTCTCTCTCCATGTGCATCGCAGGCTGTAAAGGACAAGGAGCAATGCCTTGGAATATCCCAAATACAGAATAATTTTCCTTCCTGCTCACTCTTCACGTTAACATTGCTTTACCTGTGTTACCTGAAGCAAACCCAGCAGCAGCTTCTATATCCCATAATATTCCTCCTCACTTAGAGTAAATGTAAATTAAATTTCTGGTTAAAAGTCCTAATTCTCTCAGCCCAAAGTAATCCAAACACGACAAAGCCCATAGGTCAAGATGCAGCAAAATGAAGAAGCCTAAATAATAAATAATATTAAATAAATAAGTAATAAAAAATAATAAACTGTTCCTCTTTCCAAGGGATTGTAGTGACAGCAAAAGGGAGAATGGCTTCAGACTAAAGGAGAGGAGGTTTGGATGGGATATCGGGAAAGAATTCCTGGCTGGGAGGTGGTGAGGCTCTGGAATGGAACTTTTAAAGAAGAATATGATCTGAACAGCCCCTCCACACTAAACGCACTGAGGAGCTTTCCGTGTTCCACAGACAGGTCTTTTCCAGAGAAGTTTTGTGTAAGACTTTTCCAGGACACCCCCCCGCCCCTTTTCAGTGGAAAAAAGGAGGAAAATACAAAATATTTTGTGTGCTCTGTGTGTTTCTGATAATACAGAAAGATCCTCTTGTGTTTCATACAAAGAACGTGATGCAAACCAGGGTGTGGGCGAGACAAAGGTTAGTGTTAACATTACCCAAAGAACACCTGTAAGGGATGGGGAAATAAAATCTGCAGAAAAAAATCCGTGGAACTCTCATTAAAAATTCTCACCCACCCAAAACCAGACGAATATTCCTGATTTTGCCTATTTTTAAATAAGCTTTTTTTTCCCTTTGTACAGAGCTTTTTAAGTGGCTGACAATAACAAGCAGCAGCACCTGAGTGTGTCCCTTTGATTGCTGTTCCATGAGCTCGCAGGTAAAGGTTTCCCACTGCAGCACAAAGGAAGCATTCAGGGCTCCCCAAGGCCACGCTCAGCACAGAACCAGCCAGGAAACTTTGACCCTACAGCATGAAATCATAAATTGATATCATTTAGGGACAAATGTAGCATCTTATCCCACGTTTATTGCCACCGACTGCAATAAAATAAAGATTAATGGGAGGGATGAAAGGCTCCTGGTGGAGCTGATCATATCAACACCTGAGTGTTAGGCAGAGTCCAAAGAAAGCACAGCCCAAGGTGTGCAGGGCCAGGGATGTGTCATCTGCCTCCTAGACAAAGCTTTTAATTCATTAAAACCACTTAATATTTAAAAAAAAAAATAAATAAACCTTTAATTCTCCTTCTGAGGCTTCCTGTTAAGGCATTCACACCTTGTTCTGCAGACCTACAGCATTTAAAAATGAAACTACAAGATTACTGCTATTTTTGTGGCTGTTTTTCAAGAACCCACAGGTTGTTCTGGGACACAGCAGAAACTCGAGACCAAATCTGTAGAGCTCTGAGTTCCTCAGGCTGAGTTTCTCTCACAGGAGACTGTGGTACCTTCAGAAAGTGGAACAAGTGCCTTGGCATTTTGAAGAGCGGCTGCAGAAACCTCCTGGCATTTGGATTTGCATAAATTGTGTTTGTTCTCTGTCTTGAAGCACTTTAGGATTTCTGAAATGGTGGAAGTGGTGTATTTATGATGTATTTTTTGGCCAGAGCAAACCTCTTTTCCACCTCTGCCCTATCTGCCTGGGAGATTCTGGAGATGCTGCAGAGCACAGTGGAAGATTCTCCACCTGGAGAAAAACACTAAAGGTAATGAGTGGGTGAAAAACTCAGCAGTGTGAGCACTAAACTGCACACAGTCCGTCAGGAGAGAAAAAGCTAATCAAATGCACCATTTCAGAGGCCTAAACTGTGTAATCAAGGAAAAACTGAGGTAACAACTGTGCTCTTGATGCCATGAAGACATTGAGAATTGAGGATGAGGAGAGCACCTAATGACTTCTTCTCCTAATTTGGGAATGCCAGTTTTACCTTCTTTCCCCCTGGTGAGAATCCATTATTAATATTTACAAGCAATTCTCCATAAGCAGGTAAAGGCTCATAATCAAATCAAATTACTGTGCTCCTGATGGCACTTCATGAGATGAGCACTTTATTAGGGAACAAAAGCTTCCAGAGAGATTATTTAATGATAAGTACATCGGTTTCTTTAATACTTTAATGGTAATTGCTAGTGAGACAATTATTTTTCTTGCCCAATGATTTTTCCTCCCCTAGTGAGCACTGTTGTACTCACTGCTTAGAGCATGATATAATTATTCAGAGTTCATTAACAGACAATATTTCTTTTCCTTTCATTAAACCAGATCTGTGCCTCTGTCTGAACAAGGATATATAAATCAGCAGCACCAAGTTTGTATTTTTGTTGAACTGCTAAGGAAGGAACAGTCTGAGCCTATTCAATAAATGGAGGGAACCTGGCTCTGGCAGGGAGCAAATCTCCATCTCTGAGCACATCTGCTCTTCAGCTTGCCCCAAGTCAGACAAGGACAATTCTTCCCCAGCCTTGTAGGGAGCTTTGAGAGTTTAGAGCCGAGCAATAATAAATTACTTATTCTCTTTTTAATCTTCTGCCAGGCCGTACTGAGAAGTGATAAGACACAATGATAAGGAGCAGAGAGATGGGTGCCTCTGGAGCCCCAGGGACCTTTGGGGACCAGCAGGAGAAGAGCTGTGGCACTAATCAGCATTTTGGGCTGTCTTTGGCCAGTGGCATCCCTTTCCAGCACAGGACTTCCCTGTGAAGCCTTTCCAGCTGGAAGCACACAGAGGCTGAGCTCCTGGATTGGAGTGGATGGAAGCACCAGGAAAATGTCTCACCCTGTGGCTTTAAATTTTTCAAGGATTGTAGAAGCTGGCAGAGAGAATTCAGGCAGATGAACTAAGATGGTGAAAAGGGAACTTTATTTACAAGAAGCTTCTTTATATATTTATTAATAACTTAGCAACTATTGGTCAGCAAAGAATCTACCTCTTAAAACCATTGGTCACAGCCAAATAACACCTAATACCAAACACAGAGATTAAGAAAGTACAAGAATGAAATTTATCTCTATTCTCCCTGAGAAAGAACAGAAAGATTCTAAAACAGTGCAACTACATCACCCCACTGGGGGATGGAGTTTTGGACAAGGCTGAGGAAAGCCAAAAAGGCAACCAGGGAAGTGCTCTCATGGCTAACAGAGGCAGCAGCAGGCACAGAGGGACCTTGAGGCACCTGCTGCACCCTGAAATCTCAAGCCAGCCCTGTCCCCTGCTCTGAGCTCTGCAGAGGAGCAGTAACTCATCCTATCATTAAACACCACTTTTTCTAAAACCTCATCATTCTGCTCAAGAGGAATGCATTCATTCTGAAGCCCTTTGAGCCTGCCTGCCCCATAAAGCCCCAGTCCTATTTCCAGTCCAGTTAAGCAATCAGAATGGTGAGGAGAGCAGTGCTGAGCAGGGAAACAGAGGAACTTTCACTGAGTGTTCCATGTGGGACCAGGAGCTGCTGCCAGCAGGGAGAGAAAACAAGGTCCCACCTCCACCTGCAGCTGGATCAGGGCACGGAACACGCTGAGGTTCCCCCGGATGGTTTTGCATGCGAGGGCTGATAAAGATCTTTTCCTCCAGTTTCGTGTGTGCGTGGTGCTCTTGTGTAATGGCCAAACCTGTTTGGTTACAGATTCCTCTGTCTGACCTGATTAATGTCGTCCTCCTTGGACCCCATGAGGGAATCTGGGGAGCTTTTGGTGCTTTTTAGGCCATTTGTTGCATTAGCTGGGCTGTCATTCTGTGTTTCAGCTGGGGATTGCTCAAAACCCAGTGGTCTATGCATTGCTGAAGGCTTTGCTCAGCTCCTCTGTTTTGCAGAGCAACTTTTCTTTGAATTGCTACTGAAACCAATTTCAGGAATAATCAGCTGTTCCAAGAGTTAAATGTAGATATCCCAATGTCTCTTAACTCAAGGATTTCAAGTCCTGTATGTGCAGGAGCCATGAAAAGCAGAGCTGTTACAAACTCCAGGTGAGTCTGGGTTTGTGAATTCCCCATCACCTCATGGCAGGGAGCAGGAAATTTGGGATGCTTATCCATTTCAAGAGACAGCACCCAGCACACAGCACCAACAGCACTGAAAAGAGCAAAATGTGGCAGCATTCCAGCCCCAGCACGAGGCAGTGGGGCAGCAAAGCCTCTCCTGGGGGACAGAGTCACCACCAGAGTGGTTGGGCATTCATTAATTCCTCACAACCTGAAGAAAATAAGCCCAGCACAAAATGAGTTCCACCTGTCCTGTGGAGCACTGCTGCTGCAGCCTGGAGAACCTGGGCACATAGGCATGGGCAGGTGATTAAATAAAGTCACTTTGATGTGACATCCCCATAGAGACTGTTGCTGCAGCAACAAGACCTTTAGTTCCTCAAGTCACTTACAGATAAATAATACCAGGAAAAAGAGATTCTGCTTCCCAAGGCATTGTGAACTGTTCAAAAAGCACATTTCACCTGAGAGGAACCCGGGATGAGAGCTGTTACACACATCTAGCAGGTGGACAGCACTGCAGGGCTGTCATCACCTTTTTCCTGATCCTCATTGGGAGGCAGCTCAGCATCCTCTTCATTACCAGCCAACCAAAAAACATAAAAGAGGAAAAGAAACCAGTGCATTTGGCTACAATGTACTGTTTTGAATGGCTAATAGAGAAATGGGGGTGGAAAACGAAAAGTATATTTATTGCTGATTCTCGCTATTAGATTTGACAGATAGCATTTGCCTCCAACCTTTCAAGCCAGAAGTGGAACAGATGTTCATGAAAAGCCAGTTAATTTCCTGCCATTTGTGAACTGATTAGAAACTGAAACATTAGCACACTGGCACTTCTTTATTTTTAATCTTGCTCGTGTTTTGAAAGGAAAAGAAAAGAACCACCGGGAGCTAAGGTCTGGTTTTCAGATAGGAATAGCTGCACTTTTTTGTTTCCTCTTTTAACCCCAAACCTCGGTGTTAAGGAAATGGGAAGAAGCCAACCTGAGGCTGCTCAGGCACCAACTTGGGCTGCAGAGTGAGTCCTGGTGCAGCCAGGCCAGGGAATGAGGAAGAGGGGGCTGAGCTCTCACACACCCCTGGCTCTTGTTACAGCTGCTAAGTCCATGTACAAAGGCTCTACAACCGGTTTCCAACAGCTAGTAAACAGCCTGGTATGCTTGCACAGGTCACTGTCAAAAACTCAGTGTTCTGCCCCACAGGGAGGAATGAGGAATGAGGAACCCTGCTGGGTTTGGTTTTCAGCAGTGCTGTCACTGAGCCTCTGCTTCCAGAGCCCTCAGAGCAGAAATTCAGGCCCAAACACAAATCTGGTGGCAGCAGGTTCGATATTTCGATATTCAAAACTCAGTGATAGCTCCAGATCTAAGTCAAGGAAACAGTATTTATGGACTGCCATTAATCGCAGTGGGAGAACTTTGGGCATGCATTATCAGCTATTTACACACTCCCTGCCCCGAGAGAGCAGAGGATTTTACTCTCTTGAGTCAGATGGAGTCAGTTACTCAAAAGTAAAGCCGGGATGAAAGTTTCTGACAAAGCAAGGTTTTGTTGGGCAATCACGGTTTGCCAAGGCTGGGACATGTTATTTAAAACACGCTGGGTTTGACGAGCAGGCAGCGAGGCTGGGGCAGCTCCAGCCCCGGGCTGGGGCAGCTGCTGGGCCACTCCAGCTCCTGCCTGCTCCCTGCTGTCCTTGTCAATTCTCCTGCAGGCCTGGGGAGCTGCTGTGCAGCCAAATTTAAAAACTTCATCTTCCTGGGACCCAAAGCAAGCTGGAAGTGAGCAAGCAAACGAAAAAGGGAAAGGAAACCTTGCGAACTGCAACCAGCGCTTTTAAGGCAGCTGTGCGCAGGAGTAATTACAACCAAATGAAACAAGATCTCTGTGTTTAAAACCAGGATTTAAGAGGGAAATCAGTCAGGAGAGATTCTGCCTCATCTCAGCACCCTGGTCAACATTCTTTCTTTCTTTCTTTCTGTCTGTCTATCCCTATGCCTTTTGCCGATGCTGCACTTACACCCACAACTGGAACGGCTAATGATTTCAAGCACAGAACATAAAGTTTGCTTATCAACAGCCTGAGCAGTGCAAATGTGCTCAAAGAGAGCGTTCAGGGAGCAGCGGATCGAGCCCAAGGGTGTGTGTGCTCATGTGTCCTCACACGTGTGTGTGTGTTCATATGTCCTCACAAGTGTGTGTGTGTGTGTGTTCGTGTCTTCACACATGTGTGCGTGTTCGTGTGTGTTCATGTGTCCTCACATGTGTGTTTGTGTCCTCACACGTGTGTGTGTTCATGTGTCGTCACACATGTGTGCCCTCACACATGTGTGTTCTTGTGTGCATTCATGTGTTCCCACACGTGTGTGTGTGCTCATGTGTCCTCACACATGTGTTCGTGTGTGTGTTCATGTGTCCTCATGTGTGTGTGTTCATGTGTCCCCACACATGTGTGTGTTCATGTGTGTGTTCATGCATCCCCACACATGTGTGTTCATGTGTGAGTTCATGTGTCCCCCCACATGTGTGTGTTCATGTGTGTGTTCATGTGTCCTCACACATGTGTGTGTTCATGTGTGTACTCGTGTGTCCTCACACATGTGTGTTCATGTGTGTGCTCATGTGTCCCCACACGTGTGTGCACACGAAGGCAGAGCTGGCACTGGGGCCCAGCAGAGGAACAGTTTCACACTGAAAGCCAAGCGTGTTCCCTCCCAAAGCCTCCCTCGCTCCTTCCCCACTGCGCCTCTCGGAAGGCGCTGCTCTCCGCGCAGTTCCACGGTTTGAACAGGTGTCACAATGATCCTCACAGCGGCCACAGCACACGGAGGGGACTGATCCTGACCGGGGTGATCCTGACCGGGGTGATCCTGAGCGCAGCTCTCCCACCCGCGATCAGCAAAGCCCGGCTTAAAGGTTATGAAAGCTCCGCAGCGAAACCCTCCAGGTGAGTTACCTCTGCCCAACGTGTGAGGATGTTACACAAATCATCTCCCCTGCGCTTTATCCAAAACCTTTACGGTGACGATGTTACACAAATCGTCTCCCCTGCGCTTTATCCAAAACTTTTAGGGCAAGGATGCTACACAAATCATCTCCCCTGCGCTTTATCCAAAACCTTTAGGGTGATGATGTTACACAAATCGTCTCCCCTGCACTTTATCCCAAACTTTTAGGGCGAGGATGTTACACAAATCATCTCCTCTGTGCTTTATCCCAAACCTTCAGGCTGCACCTCCCCTGGAATCAATCACAATAACTAAGCTGATATCAGCAGGACAATGCATATGAAGTTCCTGGCCTGCAAAATGCAGAGCTGTCATTATCTCCCACAATTCAGCCCTATTGCCAAGGAATTGCTAAAATTGCACCGTTCCCCTTTAAATTCCTTTCCTTACTCCACTTTCAAGTTTTCTTTACTTTTTAATTCCTTTCTTCTTCCTACTTCTGCCACCACTCCTCTGCTTCCTCCCTCTCCTGGGGGAGGGGAAAGGGAAGAATAAGTGCTTTGTTGTTCCTCCCCTCCCCCAGCTTGTAAAGTTTGCTTCTCATATCCCACTGGAAAATAGCATTTCCTCGACCATTTGAAGAAATGCTGCGATTTTTAATCGACAATTGGATGTTTGAAAAAGAGATGGGAAAAGGGGGGGAAAGGCAAGCTTTGTGGGAGATAGAATGAATTGTTTTTTGTGGCTGGACTCATACCCCAGAGCCCCCAGTGCCCCCATGGCTCCCACCAGGGCCAGCCCAGGGAGAAGGGACCTCTGCAGCTCCATCTTGTCATTTGGAGGCCTTGGAGGGTTTTCTGTCTCTCTGCAGCAGCAATTTCCTATTCCTGGCTATTTCAGGCGCTGTATGGAGCGATCAGCTGCTAAACAATTCCCCCTGACAGGAAACCTCATCACTGTGCTGGGACACTTCATGTTCCAGACAGAGGAAATGCGGGGCAGCTTCCCTGCCCCTCCAGAGCCATCCCAATATCAGTTTAACATTCCCACAGCCTCCCTGCCTGCTCCAGAGCCATCCCAATATCAGTGTAACATTCCCAGCAGCCTCCCTGCCCCTCCAGAGCCATCCCAATATCAGTTTAACATTCCCTTCAGCTTCCCTGCCTCTCCAGAGCCATCCCAATATCAGTTTAGCATTCCCACAGCCTCCCTGCCCCTCCAGAGCCATCCCAATATCAATTTAACATTCCCTTCAGCCTCCCTGCCCCTCCAGAGCCATCCCAATATCAGTTTAACATTCCCACAGCCTCCCTGCCTCTCCAGAGCCATCCCAATATCAGTTTAACATTCCCACAGCCTCCCTGCCTCTCCAGAGCCATCCCAATATCAGTTTAACATTCCCACAGCCTCCCTGCCCCTCCAGAGCCATCCCAATATCAGTTTAGCATTCCCACAGCCTCCCTGCAGCCTCCCTGCCCCTCCAGAGCCATCCCAATATCAGTTTAACATTCCCACAGCCTCCCTGCCTCTCCAGAGCCATCCCAATATCAGTTTAACATTCCCACAGCCTCCCTGCCTCTCCAGAGCCATCCCAATATCAGTTTAACATTCCCACAGCCTCCCTGCCCCTCCAGAGCCATCCCAATATCAGTTTAACATTCCCACAGCCTCCCTGCCCCTCCAGAGCCATCCCAATATCAGTTTAACATTCCCTTCAGCCTCCCTGCCTCTCCAGAGCCATCCCAATATCAGTTTGGAATTCTCAGCAGCCTCCCTGCCTGCTCCAGAGCCATCCCAATATCAATTTAAAATTCCCAGCAGCCTCCCCAGCATTATCTGCTCATTCCTCTGCCAGCCCCAGCTCCTCTCCTAGGCCAGGCTATTGTTTGAGAAGGGGCAATTTATTGTCTCGGGCAAGGTCGACGTCATCGTGAATAATTTCACATAAATCATAGGTGTGTTCAAATTAAATTACCATTGGGGACCCCGGGGAAAAAAATTAACATAAGTCACTAACTAATTTTAGAATCGTTCAGGAGCTCTGAACTGGTGTGGAGAGAATTGTTAAAAAACCAAAACAAAACCAAACAAAATCACAGAACAAAACACCCCAGGACTAATTTGCCCAACTGTTGCAATCCTTGCACAGAATTTAAAAAAAAAAAAACAAAACAACAGTCTTAAAACTTTTAATTAAAAATACTTCTAATATTTCTACATGAACTCACTTTTATTTAAAAAAAATCCCCCTTCCTCCCCCTTAAGGCCCATCTGTTTATGGAGCTCTATTGCTAATTCAGGGAATGGAAAAGTAGCAAGGCTTCTGGATAAATTAATCTATTAAAAAGAAAAAAAAAAAAAAAAAAAAAGACAACAACAGAAAGGTTGAATGCATGTGATTTGACCAAATTATAATTTTCACGTATAAATAACCTCACAGGTCCAGAGCACAGAAGAATCCTGAAATGACAGGGGAGTAAATGGACCATTTACCCCAAGTTATCTAATTTTCAATTTAAAAACAGCACTTTAAAATTGCACCTACAGTCTATTTAAAAATGCTATTTAAAATCAAGGTATTGAGTGAACATGAACTGAGGCATTTACTGATTTACACTCAGAGTGTTTATGCCACAAAAATCGAAGCTTTACTAGCATTGTTTTGTTACATTTAGGTTGCATAAATCCAGCCTAGTCAGATATATTTACTTTAGGCACTGCAGTTTTGAGGAGTTGTATTTTGTTCTAACTGAATTATAACAAAATTCAGTTAGTCCTTCCCCCTTTCCCAGATACAGCTAAGCCACAAACATAAAACTACAGCTCTGCAGAAAGTTTGACTTTGGATTACAAGGTACTGAATTACTGGATCAGTTCCAAGTGTTAAAAAAGTCTCACATATTTTGACTTGAAAACTCTACATTTTTCCTTTTAGAATTGATAGCACTGCAGTCTAAACTATGAAATAAATAGATAAAAATAAATACCATGGGGTTTTTATTGCTGAAATTAGCTCACAGGTAACCCTGTCAAACCTTTCTGGGTTTGACTGAGCAGAATTCTGGTTACTGTGGTGTGATTTCATAAAGCACTTTCCCTCCCAGAGTCCTGCAGATAATCAGCTCCTGCTTTTCTCTGGGGGAATTACCCAATTTGGGGATTAGGGGAGGCTCTGCCCCTCCAGGAGCACCCCTGGGTGCTGAGGGGGTGGCACAGAGCACACTGCCTGCCCTTATTCACTGCCTCATGGTTTAGAGAGGTTTCAAACAGCAGTTTAATGGCTATTATTGTATTATTCTTAAAAGATGACATCTATTCTCCAGGGTGGGTTTTTCTCTCTGTCTCCCCACCCCCTGAACTTCCAGAGGTACCTGAGAGAGAAATGATCAGCAACCCCAGTTTGGTCAAAGGACAGACACTGCTCAAACATTTGCTTTTTGCTAAACATGCCTTTATAAAAATGTCCTTTATTACCTGGCACAGAACTAGTTTAGTGACTTCCCTTTTCAGTGTGATCTCTGCCCTTTCATTTTAATTTAAGGTGATGCTAAACACTGTGGCTGAGCTCATTAAAAGTTGCTCTGTGAGCTGCAGGAAACAAATCTCTTCCTCAACCATCACCCGTTTGTGCTTCTTTTTTCTATTTTTAGCTCAGTTGCTAACAGACAACAATGCCAGGGCCACAACAGCCCAGAATCTTCGATGTGAGGGTGGGCAGACCCTGGGATGGAACTCCCAGAGCAGCTGTGGCTGCCCCTGGATCCCTGGCAGTGTCCCAGGCCAGGCTGGACATTGGAGCAGCCTAGGACAGTGGAGATGTCCCTGCCATGGCAGGGCTGGGATGAGATGCTCTTCAAGGTCCCTTCCAACCCAACCCATTCCCTGACTCCCTGCTGGATGTGGATTTAGTGGCAAAACAGCCCCAAAAGTCCATGGAGCTGCACAGCCTTTCTATGAAATCCTCAATCTGCTTTTCCCCAGGGAGACAAAGCACGGGGGCCACGATCAATCAAACGAATGTGATAAATCACATGAACTGCTGCTCAGATGGAGCTTTGGACCAAAGCACCAGAGCAAGGTGTGCCAGCACAGGGAAGAAAGGTCTGTGCAGTGCTGTTCTAAGGACACTGAGGAAAAGCAGCTCCAGCAGGAGTCCTGGGGCCAAACAGGTTTTGGGCAGAACAGTCAGCAGGGAAAGCGTTCTTGGGTCAGTTCTCATTTATTTGCATAATAGATCAGATCATGTGCAAGGCCTGCAAATCTCTTATTTCTGTCATCAAACAGGAAACAGAAATAACAGAATGTGACTTGTGCCCGATCATGTGATGAAAAAACTGAACAACGTGAAGCTGCTCCTGGACCATCTATGGAAAAATCACAGGACAGGGTTTGTTTGCACAAGTTATTCGACAAACCATTGTGAATAAATTAATTTGAATCAGGTGAACTAAAATTAAAAAGGGTTAAATTATATTAGTCATGATGACTGTGAAATGGCTTCTTTGATCTCATTCCATAAAATACTATTTTTCATCTAAACTACCCAAAGCCTAAGTTTAGGTCATTTAAGAACTAAATGGTAAAGTAAGACACACTGAGTGAGATTTTAAGTGAAGAAGAACAAAGTTTTGAGCCTCTTGCAGTTCAGATTTGGGTTACTTATTTTACTCAGCCCAGTCTGCTCATTCCAAACCCAAACCTGACTCTCACTGATATTACAAATGTCACTTCCCTGCTCTGGAGACTGGGAGGCTTTTTTCTTTCTGAGCACACCGATATTCAAACATCTGTGTGGACAAAATCAGCAATTTCCCTAACTCCCTCTGACACAAAATAACTGCTGGACAGAAGATACTTTACAAAGACAATTCCTTCTCCGATTTCCAGTGAATGCAGGAAATTAAAAGCTTTCCTTATGCTGGAAGGACATAACTGATGAAGCAGACTGTGCTTTCAGAATTCAGGTGAATTGGCACCAGAAATGACTTCTCAGCTACAGTTTAGGGCAGGACCGTGAAGAATTTGGTCCAGTACAGCCTGAAGGAGAAGAAAACTTCTTTTTAAAAGCCACTGATTCCATGTGGGTTATTCTGCTGAGGTTACAGACAACGAGTGAAGGATGCCAGTTGTCCCAGTACAGTCCACATCAGTGCCCTAGGCTCCCAGTTGTCCCAGTACACTGCACATTAATGACCCAAGGCTCCCAGTTGTCCCAGTACACCCCACATCAATGACCCAGGGCCTCTATTCTCCCAGTACAGCCCACATCAGTGACCCTGCTGCCTGTCCCAGCTCAGCTGATGGGGACAGGTACAGCTGCACTCCTGCTTTATTCAGCCACGATTGCACCAGCACTTAATTAATTATGGCCAAACCCAGGCAATTCTGGATGTCACCAAGCAGGCACACAGTCACCTGACTTCTAAGGGCACTAAAGGACGGAGCTGGCTGTAGGAGTGTGAATAACTCCAATTTGTACATCACAAATCTGCTGTCTGCTTCACTGTGCCATTGTGAGCCACGAACACAAGTTGGATTTAGCATGGAGCACCCCTCAGTAATGAGGCTGCAGCTTTCCCATGTGGATGGCAGTGCTGGGAGGGAAATCACTGAGACATCACACAGGGCTCAGGCAGAAAATCGCGAGTTGCTTCCTGAGGAGGCTGTGGTGAGCACGAGCACAGTTTTTCTTCAAAGCTCAGTGCTGGAGCTCTCAGGTAAGCACATTTCCTCTCCACCACCAGCTGGCCTAGCACAGCCTTTGTCCCTCTCATCATTAGTATTGTTTTAATTTCGTTCTGACTCTGAGCAGGACAGTAAGAGAAGAACAATACCACATTCACAACAGCACAAAAAGTGACTTCCGTGTTATGGTATCGACCAAATCTCTCTTGACCTTTTTGTTTCTTCTGCATTTGAAAGACAAAGGGAGCATGGAGTGGGGAATATATCTTTTCATATACATAAGGCATTTATTCTCATTTATCCTCTCTCCTTTTAATTTAAAAGCACTTCTGTGGTGCTTGCTTAGCATTCTGGTCACACCGTGCATAGTTACATTTTTAGTTTTAGTTTCATTATTAGTTTTTTCTGTCCTAAGCACATGAATTTTTGCAAGGATCAGTCTCTCATTTCCCCTTTATCATCACCCCTTTCCCGACACTCCTTGGCTTTTGTCTGCCCCACATCAGCTTTTAACCTGTGGGATCCCAACAGAGGCACCAAACAAAACCCCAGGGATACCCCAAACAGAGCCAGGTATTAGGAATTAAACCATACAGGGGCATTGCTTTATTCTTCCTGAAGGAGGGGAGGATGAACAGGAAACCTGAGCAGAGATTACTAGACACAACATCCAGCTTGAACTGGGAATCCTGGAAAATATCAAAATATCAAAAAAGAGCAAAAGGAGGATGAAAAGGGAAGTTTAGGGGTGCTGAGCTATGGTTGGAATAGCCCTGGTTCTGCTGAGGCTGCAGAAGTTTATTTACCCAGAGCTGGGCAGAAATTGCTCTGAAAACATCTCGGAGGAGCCTTTCATTATCCTCCCTCCAGGATCAGAAAGATCCTCCTACAGAAAGCAGAGGAGGTGGAATTCACCGAAATGTGCCTTCCCTGCAGTGCCATTCCCCAGCTCCTCCCTGGAAATTGGGATTATTGCCTCGGCTGGGGTTTGGGTTTTGTCTCCAGGTTTCTATGAATGGAGACAGGAAAAACCCCAATAACCTGCAAATGCTTGAATAGTTTTAGAGGCTGAAACCTCCAAGAAACCAAATCCAAGTGCCCTCTGCTGGCACTGGAGAGAGAGATGGGCTGGATAAGGGGAGGGGAGGAGGGACGTGAGGCAATGGGCAAAGAACTGTGTCCATGAAGTGGGAAGGGCCTGCAAACTCTGATCACAGCAGGGCTGGCAGGGCTGGGCTGCAGTGCTCAGGACATGCCCAAGAACAGATCACTGGGCAAGAACAGGACCAGCAGCCATGGGGAAACTGCTGCTGCTTTGGAGCGGGGAAGATCAGATAGCAAAACTCTTCTTGATGTGATGTCTGTCCTGTCTGATCTTCCTGGGACACAAGGTCGCTCTATGTTTTTACATTTTAAAAAAAATTATTTTTTCCTTTTCAGTTTCACATTGGTAAAATTAACCACGGAGGCAAGGAAGAAAAACCTTTTTGTTGTTTAGCACTTCATGTCGTTATTTCAAAGCCGAGCAAAGCAGTTGTGTAACAATGACATTACCACATGAATCTGGTCCTGGAAGAAATTATATCATGTGTGCTTATGGGAACTGAATCCCTGAGGTCCCGGGAATGCCGGGATGCTGTGTGTGTATGCACGCACACTCTGACAAAACACTTCATGGAAAATCTGTTTCAGGCAGCTCTTTCTGCATAGAACAACTCATTCTTGCCCTGTTAGAAATGCAACATCTATGATTTTAGTGGTGGCACTGTGCTGACATCGAGTGAATTTGCAGAAATTCTGTGTAGTACAGACTGTAGGGCACAGAGATTTTATTGAGCTCAGTAATCCACAGGATCCTCTCAAGTGCCTTCATAAAACTTAAAGCAAACTAACATTATTGCAGATTAACTGCAGACAACAGCAGGGATATGTTGTTTAAAAAAAAAAAAAAAAAAGCAGCAAGCTTTGATAAACTGGTGGTTAAAAATATTTGTAATTCTGGGGGAATAATTTCCCAATGCTGTAATAGCAGCAGGGATGTTTTTCAGAGTTGGTGCCGAGGATGGAGCCCCAAACACTCAGGAGACAAAGGCGCTGGAGGGGATGGGATTCAGCTGCTGCTCGAGGAAGCGCAGGGGAAGTGACAATATCCCTGGGACTGTGCCAGGGGAGGAGCCTGCTCTGCACAGCCTGGATGGGCTGCAGGGACTGGGATTGGCACTGTGGGACAGCTGCAGGGCTGGGACAGTGTCCTCCTCCTGCTCTGCCCAGAGGCCATTCAGAATTGTCACAGCCCAAGTCATTCAGGAGTCTCTGCAGTATTTATCATCCTAGGAGAGATTTGCATCTGTTCTGCACTCTGTGATTCTATTTCTGTGATTCCAAATCTCTGTGATTCTACTAAATTCAGTTTAGGGAATCCTGATCTGCACCCATTTAATGACAGTAAAAGCAAGTAATTTTTTTTTGGCATCTAAATTATCCTACCACACACTGAAACCTGCCTGGAGGAGTGACAAGACCTTGTGTGAACCCAGGTCCATGCATTAGACTTTTTGTTGGGGAAAAAAGAAAAAGAAGGGAAAGGGAAGAAGGGGAAAGGGAAGAAGGGGAAAGGGAAGAAGGGGAAAGGGAAGAAGGGGAAAGGGAAGAAGGGGAAAGGGAAGAAGGGGAAAGGGAAGAAGGGGAAAGGGAAGAAGGGGAAAGGGAAGAAGGGGAAAGGGAAGAAGGGGAAAGGGAAGAAGGGGAAAGGGAAGAAGGGGAAAGGGAAGAAGGGGAAAGGGAAGAAGGGGAAAGGGAAGAAGGGGAAAGGGAAGAAGGGGAAAGGGAAGAAGGGGAAAGGGAAGAAGGGGAAAGGAAAAGGGGAAAGGAAAAGGGGAAAGGAAAAGGGGAAAGGAAAAGGGGAAAGGAAAAGGGGAAAGGAAAAGGGGAAAGGAAAAGGGGAAAGGAAAAGGGGAAAGAAAAGGGGAAAGGAAAAGGGGAAAGGAAAAGGGGAAAGGAAAAGGGGAAAGGAAAAGGGGAAAGGGAAAGGGGAAAGGGAAAGGGGAAAGGGAAAGGAAAAGGGAAAGGAAAAGGGAAAGGAAAGGGAAACATTTGCATTTGTTAGATTGGAACTTGTGAGAATCACAGAATTCCAGCTAACCAGCACTGGATCAGCTTAAAAAGGCTTAAAATCTTGCCCACCTTTCTGATATAAAAATAAACCCAAGAGTTCTGCTCGGCAGCGAGCTCGGGGTCTCTTTCTGCATGAGCCACATGTTGGTGTTTGATTACTGCCTTTAATAGTGTCCATCTGTGGCGGGGCTGCCCTGCCATGCACATGCACGACAGCAGTAATGTGATTTTCAATAGGCAGGATTGTTTTCTCGGCTCACTCTCCAATATCTGACTCTGACCCGGCCCTGCAGATGGTCCTGCAGCAGCTTGTGGGCACTGCAGGTGGCTGGGGACACCTCCCTCGGCACCTTCCACCTGAGCTGAGCTCTTCTGCACGGCAGCAACATCAGCTTTTCTACCCTACTCATCATCTGGCCCTGGCCTAAACCTCCCCGTGGGCCGGATATTAAATCAGAAACAGCCCAGGACTGCTTCTGATGATGAAAGTTAAATGTGCAACGAGAGAAAAATAAAGAAGAAGCAAAAAGGAAAAAGCCTGTCTTGCCTAAGTGTGGACATCTCTCACTTGAGCAAGGGCCACGGTTGGATCAGAACAGGTACCAAAGCTTACAGAAAAACATCTTGGGGCAATAAAACTGGGAAAAGGGAAATTAAACAATGCATGGAGTTCTCTTAGTGTATGTTCTCTGTATCTCTGCCTTCAATGGAAAAAATCCCAAAGACATCTAAGGAGGATAAATAAGTGTAGGAGGAATAAAGCATTATCCTGCTGGAGGTATCTAATTTGAAGATCAACAATGCATTAACTTGCAAAAATTGCCAATTAATTTTTTTCTATAGACAGTTAACATCAAAATCTAAATTCAGGCTAAGAACTGGAATAAAAATCTCACTTCGAATGTCTCTAGACTGCTACATTAGTTTTAATTGTCTCAAAATCTTTCAGGAGTACTTTGTGTTCTCTTGTTGGCAGGGCAGAGATCAATTCAATGTATTAAGAAGTGAGACATAAAAAAGTACTCAGATAAATGTGATTGAATTGCGGAGTCCAACAATAAATTGAAAACACAGACAATATTCCACAAAACCAGTGATTTGTCCCCAAACTTCCAAAACCAGTTCCAAACTAACGTCATCATTTTTAACTTTTATAGGATCTAACAGTACAATCTTACAAAGAGCCAATTAGGAGTAAATTGAAGATAAAGGAGAAGTTGAACACAAGCTAACAACGTCACTTTGGAGTGACCTCTACACCATCTCAGTGCCAAAGAATCAGCATTTATAAAATACTCCGTTCTTGGAGGAGTTAGCAGCAGAACCCCCGAATCTGAAGTATGCATAATCAGTAGTTGCTTAGGAAATTCTTGGCAAACGAGCGCACCCGAGAACAAAGCTACATCTGTGAACAAAAAGCCTGAGGAACACGTTCTGCAAACCCCTAAATACTATTTCCAGCCTAGAATACAGACATTTACAGGCAATTCTGCCAGTAACCAGCAGTAATTTTAGTGCTATGTTTGTTTCCAAGTTCTTGAAAGCACCTACTCTTGAGTAAAAGACTGCGAATAGCAACTGCCATCTTTACCCTGTCTACAGCAATTAGGTTTTTTCCCCCTTGAAGCTCAAAAAACAAGGCACAGACTGGATGGAAAGCGAGCAAATTTTTCTAAATTCTTCCCCTTTCAGCATATGGTTTAGTTTCAGTTTTTTTTCCGAGCTAGAACAATATGCTTTACAGGAGACAAGATGATGAATGCTTAATTTTGGGTTCAGTTAAAACAAACAACTTTCTCTAAAAGCACATGCTTTGTTTCAAAGTGACATTTGGTAAAAGCCTTGGTGTCCATATTATGTTACATCACTGCAGGTCAACTCTGTGACTGACACACTGCCACAGCACCAGGGAAAAGGAGATTTCCCTTAACCCTCGCCTTGCCACAGCTCCTGGACGCTGAAAACCCCAGGATTCAGGTTCCTTTTGCACCATTTCTGAATCTCTTCGCATTAATCAAGACAGTTACAAACTTCAGTGATGCAGAGGATTTTGTTTGTTGAGAATTAATAAAACGGAAACAATCCCCCACCGAGATTAACCCAAGAAAGAGAATTTCACAGTTTCTTTCACCAAGAAAGGTTTTCTGATGCTGATGTGCCAAAATCCATCATTTTCTCACATCAGGATTTTCAATACAAGCCCGGCTTGAGTCTCTCAGAGGCTTTAGTATCACATCCCCTCCTTCGCAGCACATTTTATAGGGAAAGACAACTTTCAAAACTTGTTATTTCTGTGATAAATGTTCTCCTGTACTTCCAGACTCCAGTAAACCTACATTTTAGCATTGCCATTCACCTTCCAATAGATGGTAGAGGAGGTCAGAGCTGTTTATGCTTTTGGGGCTGAATTAGGTGGCCAAGGGCACATTTTTGGCTTCCACAGAAAGGTGGGAGAGCAGAGGGCAGAGCTGGGCTGCAGGTGGGCACTCCTGGGCTGCAGGTGGGCAGCACTTCCCAAAATGGGGTTTGGGACCAAAGCAGCACCAAAGCAGCAGCTTGGGACCACAGCACCACCAAGGAACTGCCCCAGAGCTCCACACAAAGCTGGGACCGGAGAAGCTCATCAAGGGAAGCCATAAAGGGATTGAAAATGCCCCAATGTACCCCAAAGCTGGCTGGGCACAGCCCTTACCTGTACCCCAATGTACCCCAAATTTGGCTGGGCACAGCTCTTACCTGTACCCGAAATTTGGCTGGGCACAGCTCTTACCCTTTCCCCAATGTACCCCAAATTTGGCTGGGCACAGCTCTTACCCATTCCCCCATGTACCCCAAATTTGGCTGGGCACAGCTCTTACCCATTCCCCAATGTACTCCAAATTTGGCTGGGCACAGCTCTTACCCATTCCCCAATGTACTCCAAATTTGGCTGGGCACAGCTCTTACCCACTCCTCCATGTACCCCAAATTTGGCTGGGCACAGCTCTTACCCATTCCCCAATGTACCCCAAATTTGGCTGGGCACAGCCCTTACCTGTACCCCAAATTTGGCTGGGCACAGCTCTTACCCATTCCCCAATGTACCCCAAATTTGGCTGGGCACAGCTCTTACCTGCTCCTGGCAAAGCAGCCCTCCCTGCAGCAGCTCCTGCTGGCTCTGCTCCCTTCCCCAGCCCTTCCAAAGGATTAAACTTTCTCATCAACTCCAAGTGAACCCTACTGGGCTGGTGCCCCATGCAGCCTTTAACCCTTTGTGGGCCCTGGGGCACCTGCAGACCCCCCCCCAGCACACTGACAGACACTAAACTTCATTTTGAGTCAGCAGATTTATAAATAAGGCAACAAAGTGGGAGAAGAGAGCCAAAAAGTTATATTTGAGTATAGTCACAACATCAGTAAAAGCCTTTGCATGGATTTGGTCTCCCTGGAATTAAATTTGTGTAGCTGTGGCTGGGGCAGGGCTGCTCCACTCACAGCTGTGAGCACCAAAATGCTCCTGGTGTGGCCCATGGCTGAGTTCTCTGCATAAAGAGAATTATATTCTGTTCTCATCTCGAGCAGGTTCTGCTCCATGGCTGGGCGTGTGAATATTGGTGCAGTATTCTGTGGTAGTAAATAGGGAGTAATAAAGTTATCTAGCTCTGATCACTGAATTTGATGAAGGATGCCTGAACATTTGATAATTATGTGAGTTTTCAATACTGTGAAGCAGTGGCTAAAAATAATAATTTTAAAAAAATTAAAAAGATTGCTTGAGCTCAATTTTACAAGCAAGTTTTTCACAAGCAATTCTTTTCCTTCACTCGTGGCAGCCATTGCCAGAGCTCCAAAGCTGCAGAGAAAGCTTCCTGTGATGACAAAGTGCCAGCATTCTGGGCTACTTCACTTTCATTTACCCAACTAATAAAATTTCAGCCTATAACAGCTCAGAATCTATTTCTCCAATTGACTTGAAACTGCTGACAGAAAAAAAAAAAATGAAAACTTTGCAACTTAATCCTCACTTCCCTTCTGTTTTCCAAACAACTCCAATGAAGTAATCACAAACATCCCTGAAATTGGTGAACAAAGATGACTCTGCAAAATTCGAGTTGTGGTTCAAATGTGATTGTGTTCAGGGTCTGTCCTCACCACTCCCTGTGCCCAGGGATGATAATAAAGGACCTTCACTACAGTTGGGTGAAGTTGGTGTTGAGTTCTGCATCACCTGCTCGCTCTGGGATGTGATAAAGAAGGAATTTGGACTTTGTCCCTTTCCGGTTTAAAGCCAAATCTCTGGGGCTTCCTGTGTGGGAGGCTGCTTTCCTCTGCCCTTCAGCAGGTGACAGATTTAATAGGAAATGATGAAGTAAAAGCAGAGAGTGGTGATAAGAGGTTTATTCTTCTTCGAGGCTCTTGGTAATTTGTTTTCAGAAAATGACACTTCTTTAAGGAATTCGTACTCATCTTCAGCCTCCGTCAAGGCTGCTGCAGAATTTCCTGTTGTTGTGTTCTCAGAAGTGCTGAGCTGCTGAAGTTGCCAGTAAAGGCCAGGGTGTGTTATCCAGAAGAGGTGGAGCCTGCAGCAAATCCAGATCCTTCACTGATATTCTGGAGGAGCGTGTGACTGTACAGAATTCAGAGCTATTCCATCTCCAGCCTCACCCACGGCCTCAGTCCCCACAGCCACAACCCCTCTGAGTTTATCTCGTCCTTTCTGGGCAGGAAAGCATGGATTTAGTTGCATGAGTGGCTTCAAAGGCAGCTGTGAACATTTACATATAAAAAGGTATTGAGGTGGGCTTCAAAGATGTTCTGGGTGCAGAGCTGTGAAACACAACCCTGCAAGTCAGCTCCTGCTCTCAGTGGGGGCAGATTCAACCCCCAAAGTGAAGGATCTTGTACTTAAAAGGGGCAAAATCCTGTCAGATTCCCAGCTGGGAACTGCTCCAGAGGAGCACCAGGCTGAGAGCACTGGAGCAGCCTGGGACAGTGGAAGGTGCCCCTGCCCATGGCCAGGGTGGCACTGGAGGAGCTTTAATGTCCCTTCCAACCCAAACCCCTCTGTGATTTTATGGTAATATAATTGAGTACCCAGAGCAGATTTTTATTTGAAAATGACTTAAATAGTCTTACTGAGGTAATTCCAGCAGTGTGAAGTCAGCAGATCTCACAGCTTACCCCTCTGCTCTGATAACACCCCTGGCTCACATCTGACACCTCCATCCCAGAGTGGAACCACGGGGGTGGCTCCCTGTGCTTTACATGCACTGATTTCATTACAGCTCTTGTCATGGAGATGAAACCTGGGGGGGTTTTTTGGGTTTGTTTTATTTTTTTGGTTTGAGGGTTTTTGGGGGGTTTTGGTTTTTTTTTTGGGGGGAGGATTTTTTTTTTGTTTGGTTTAGCTTGGTTTTTTGGTTGTTGGTTTGTTTTTTGTTGGTTTTCTTTATTTGTTTTGTTTTGGTTTTTTTTGTTTTGTTTTGGTTTTTTGTTTTGTTTTTTGTTTTTGTTTTTGGTTTTTTTTTGAGGGGTGTTTTTTTTTTTTTGAGTAAAGATGGCTAAAACCAACCCAATTCTTCTCCCAAGCTGCCCTAAGCAACGATGCACAGGTGTCACTGGTCCTGCCCAGATGTACAAGCAGGGTTTATGAATCAGTTTGGAAACCTGGGAGCAATCACCACTGACTGACATCACTTTATATAACCCCAAAGTGCCATTAGAACAGAAGAACCTTTGGTCTGTGCTCTCTGTGCATAGAACCAGCAGCAAGTTTGGGCTGTGCACCCCAAATCTTCAGCTTTGCACAACCTGGAGCAAAAACACCACTGAACTACAGGGGCTTTTCACCTCTGTCCTCTCTGATTAGTCAGAAACATAATTCTGCAGGATTTGCAGAATTCTCTCTTGGTTTCTAGTTATAATCTTCACTCAGATAAAGAGAGATTAACAATTGCTTCCACATCAGGGTTTGTGTGTGCTTATTTGTGCCTCAATGTCACATCAATCATCAGACCACAGGGACGTAAATAATAAATAACAAACTTTGAGTGAAAATTGAAGCAGCAACATATTGTTTTTTCAAAGGATAAGTATTAGTTTATTTAAAGATAAGGATATCAAAATATACAGTATTGTATCATTAAGATCAGCGTGGATTAAAATGTCAGGCCCACGGTTCCCTGTACAGGCTAGGACTGAATGAACAGAAATCTTAATTTTCTGTAAAATTCATTAATTGCAGTTATTACAGGAGCCTTGTGAAGCAGAGAGCTGCCTGGCCAGCTTGGATTTTGGTTTTTATTAGGATTAATTACAAGTATGGATATAAACAAATATCAGGATAAACAACTAAGTTTCCTATGATCTAAGAAACATTAATTCCAGGCTGGTAGGTGCAGCCCGGCGTTAGGGGACGTGGGTGCCCTCTTGTGTTCCTATTAGAACCTTAAATAGCTTTTAATTTGTTATCCCACCTCACGAGCTGTCTCAATCACGTCAAGCCTTTGCATTTTAGCGTTTTAATTTCCATTAATAACCAAGATGAAGCAGGACTTTATCACCACCGATTCTATTAGACTGAAGGGCTCAGCTCGAATTTCAGCTCTACTGAAAACCCACAAAAAGTGACTCGGCTGTTTTTCCACTGAAGTATAACATTTATCAAAGGGGATTTGTGTTTTTCCTGGCTGCTCTCAAGCTCTCAAAGTGGAGGATTTGCTGCTCGTGCCTTGCTGCCCGCTCTGCATTCCTTTGTCACGTGTTTTATTTCGCTGCCATTTACTTCACTGCCATTTATTTCATTTATTTCATTTATTTCATTCCCTGCCACCCTCGGACCCAACTTACTCTCCCCTCTGCAGACTTCAAATCACCCACAGCACCTTGCCCCAAACACACTGAGAGATCCTGGAGCCCTTCAGAGCTCTTTGGAACGTGAAGGAACAAATGATAAACCTTCAGTGATACCCGCCAATGATAAACCTTCAGTGATACCCAGATTGGCTTGAGCCTCAGGCATTTGATGTGGAGGAAAAGGAGTCTTTCCCAGGGCCAGGAGCTCCCAGAGCTGCTGAGCCTCCCTCCAGCAGCCATGGGTGGGCACTACTTGGATTTCCCAGCAGGGAGGATGGACACGGGGTCTGTCTGCACCTCAGCGTCAGACATCCTTTTGGAGCCCTGTGGAACGAGAGAGACACCTTTATCAAACATTTCAGAATGGTCAAGACTGCAATTATACCTTAGTTTTTATTTTCCACTGACTTAATCTCCCTGCTTTTCTTCATTTGCCCTTCATTTAATATGCACGAATATACGAGCACCATCTGTATCATGAGAACCACACGAAGTTCCTGCTTGTGACTCTGCCTAAACGTGGGGGTTATTTTAATATAATTTTCTCAATTGGCATGGAGACAATTGTTTTCAGGAACTGGGCTCACATACCAGAGCCAGGCTGCTGTGTGCCTGTAGTATTGTAGTTTTGGCATAACTTTCTCTAAAATATCCCTGCCCTGAATGCTTCGCTGCAACCCTGCTAGGAGTCGTTCAGGCATGATTAATGGTGTATTATAGCCAGCCCTGCTCTGCTCTAGGTTAAAGGAACATTAAATACTTTTATGCATGACAGGTATTCAACAATGTTCGAGTGATAAAGCTTTTTTTACACTGCAAATATAATTCTGCGTTTGGAACAGGTCCAAGACACTAATCCAGCTTAGGTGAAGGAAACGTATAGCTCTAGCTATACCAACTACATTTTTCACTAACTGATAAAAACTTGGCTCAGGTTTAAGGTGCTTGACCTAATTTTGCTGGCCTTGAAGCTGCCAAAACTTCAGCAAAACGGACGCACAAAACTGTTTGAGGTCACTGTTAGCACAGGTGGGGTCAGTGTTGGTTGTAGCCACATGCCCAAATTATTAAAAGCTAAACAGAAAATCCAGCATGACAAAGCTAAAGGTGACTCTGTGCTTTCCCTGGGATAGGAACTGGGCAGAACCATGAATTGTGCTTTCCTGGAAACTGAGTCACACTTCAGGGCGACTCTGTGTCAGACATGGAGAGTGAAAGGTTTCAGCTTCCTCATCCCCTTCAGGGAAGTAAAAACAGTGGGCTTTTTATACTGATGAGGCTCCACCTCACTGATCTTTTAATTTTTCACCTTAAGCATGAAAAAGAGCAGCCAAAAATCACAATGGACAGAAAAATCCCATCTTAAACTGACTGTAACCTTGTGCAGCTCAGCTGGCTGCAGTGGCTCTGCTGCTGCCACTGATGCTGAGTTTGGAAGATGCTCTAGAGCACAATAAAAGGGTTTGGCCATTTACGTGGAGCAGCAAATCCATCGTTTATCCATCAAACAGTACTAAGTGAGCTACTCATCCCAAATTTATCCAGAAACCCTAAAAACCTACACATCAGGCGGAGATTTTCACATTACAGGAGTGTTTCTACCTGAAATCCCTTTCTAGAGCTGTTTCTATCTGAGCAAGATGAAGTCACCTCTAGACTGACCTAGGAAACAAGATGACACAATTTGGTTTTTTTCCTACAAATGGGTGGGAGCAGGAGACAGGAGGGGAAGCTCCTTTGGGATAATTACATTTTGACTCATTTAGCACTGGTTTTGCAGCAGTGTCACGTTATTTGTTATTTGTTATTTGCTCGCTGCAGTCTCCTGCTGCACCCATTTTCAGGGTGGGTGCTGAATCAAGCAGGAAGCTCTGAGGCTGATGATTCTCGTTAGACTGGAATTTCCAAGCCCTGTGTGGAAGAAAGAACTTTGTTCTGTGGTTTTAAAGGACAAATCGCAGCTCTGCCCTGGGATTCAGGAGCTCAGGCACCACCAGCTCCCGGCGCTGTGACAGCGAGGTTGGAAAATTTTGGGCAGAGCATTTTAAAGTGCACACACAGCAATGCCATGGTATTGGAATATTTTTTTTTCCCCAGATTTTGCTCAGGAGAAGCCTGGGTCAGCAGCAGATACTCTGATCAGAGTAAGTCTGAATACTTTCCACATGCTGAGCACTCCCAGCTCCTGACAATTGGAGTATGAGTTATTCCAGCTCAGGAAACAATGTTATTAATATTTTTTCCCCATTTTTTTTTCCTTTCTAATCTAATCTTTCAAAGACTCCCCAAACACATTTGATACAGCTTATAAATGAATCTCTTTTACCATAAGAACAACCACTGGACCTCATCTGTGCTCAAACCATACAGTTGGGCAGTGATGCTGTTTGCTTGCAGAAGTGACTCCAGCTGTAGCCAAAATTCCAGCGTTTTTAGCCAAAATTCCAGCGTTTTTAGCCAAAATTCCAGTATTTTTAGCCAAAATTCCAGCGTTTTCAGCCCCACTGGGAGCAGAGGCTGGAGCTGGTGCTCTCAGCTGCATTCCTGCACTGTGCCATCCTCTTGCTCTGTGCCCTTCCCCAGGGGAATTGAGACTCAGGAGAGGGTCAGAGAAATATCTGCTCTTGAAACCGCAGGACAGGAGTTGATCAGTGAGCAGAACTGGGTGAGCTGCTGGATCCCCTCTTAAATATCTCCTGCTCCCATTTTATCCACAAAAAGCTGAATTTTTCTGCTGAGTTGTACCCAGACAATCGAGGTGTTATCTTGAAATGGCATTGGTTGGAGTGTGTGATCTGATACTTTTAGATTAATGATTACATCTTCCTGGGGCTCAGTCTGATCACCTAGGAGATGAGGAGATTATTTTTTTAGCACTGAAGAATTAGTTTCTTAGCTCTTAGTAATCTTGGGGATATTCAAAGAGAGGTAATAATTTTCCAGGAGAGTTTTCCCATCCGCAGACCTCATTGCTATGGGGTTTGCTGCCACTTTAAAAGGACAAAAAACCAACCAAATCAGCTTTTCTGGTATCAAAACTCCTTTTTTTGAGAGCCATCTCCTGTTAATGGGAGAGGGAAGCTGCAGGAGCACTCTTGGCCTCTATAATTGCAGCAGAAGATAAGGGACTGTGCAGCCAAACTGAGGCAAGCAAAAAAAAAATCTTACAGAACATCTCTACTTCCTCTACATTGATTCTGTGTTTTATACCTCAAATGGTCTTTTTACCTCTCACAGTCTCCTCCCTTGATCTAAAAGCTTTTTCTTGCCCTTTGAGTCTGAGGCACCGTTCCTGCCTCTGTCTGTGTTTTTCATGAACTTTGAAGGGCTTTCCTCACTAGCTGGCACTCCTTCATACCTCCTTCTCTGAAAGAATTCTAAATTTGTGCCTTTTGTTAAACTCTGTGAAGGAATTTGGGATCCAACTTGGCTGAGTAACACCATGCAACAGGAGGTGTCACTGTCCACAGAAAAACCCTTTCTCACAGCGAGAATTGTGACAAGGGAGGGCTCAGTGCTGAATTTCAAGAAATCTCCAGCCCAGAGAAACAAATCTCTGTTATGCCCATAAACATCAAATTCCACACGTGCATCAGTGCTGTGCACAGTGGAAATTCACACAGAATTTGGGGGCAAAAGAAAGAAAAAGGCGCATGAGGATGGATTTGGTAACCTCAGTTTGCTCACAGAGCTCTATAAAAGAACATCCTGCATTTTTCACATCATGTCAAGCAAGATTTCTCCTCATGGCTTCACTGAGAGCCAAGATAATTGGAAGTGAATTAAAGTTGGTAGTTCAGGTGAGCTCCAGCACTTCCTTGCTCTGTTGAAACTCCAGGAAAATCCCCCTGAGTCACAACAGACCAGCATTTTACCCCAGAACTACAGGCTCGTGGCTGAACTGTTGCTAATTTATACTGCAGAAAGTTATTTTTATCTTTTATTCCTAATTCCCCTCGGAATATGTCATTACTTTGGTCATGCAAATCTCCCTGCGTAGGATCCACAGGAATTCTGTGACATGTGTGCAAATGCAAACCAGAGCTGTGGGAACAATTTCAGCTCTCCCTGGGCACACCATCCCTGCCTGAACCCCTACCCTGAGGCCTCCATTTTCCCAAAATCTCGCTCTTCAGCCTACGTCCTGAGGGTGAACCTGCTGCCTCGGAGCACAACCCCATGGATCAGAACCCGCGAGCTTAAAAAGCTAAAAAAGGAAGCGAAACGAACGTACAAGGCCTTTAAAGAACCCTCCGAGGGACTGCCTCTTCTCTGCCTTCTTGTAGGAGGTGTCCTTGGCGGCGTCGGCGCCGTTGTGGATGGAGTCGGCGTCGGCTCCGGCGGGCTCGGCCTGCTCGGGCCGGCCGCCCCTCGGCCTGCCCGGCTCCTTCTTGTCCCTGGAGCCCTCCTTGGCCCTGTGGCCCCCGGCGTCACCCTCGGACGGGGACAGAGGCCTCTCGGTGGCGTTCAGCGTCTGCAGGGGTTCAAATGAGGGTACTTTTAGTCAAGAGGAGAAAGGGTTTGGAAGGAGAGCCATAAATAGATTAGGAAAAATAAAAAAATGCAAGGCCGCCTTGTGGCTTCAAAGTCCCCGAGGGTTGCAGAGGCTGAGCTGAGAGAATTCAGGCAGACGAACCAAGATGGCGAAAAGGGAAAGTTTATTTACAAGAAAGGTCTTTTATATCCATTCATATTCTAGCAACTATTGGTCAGCAAAGAATCCACCTCCTAAAACCATTGGTCACAGCCAAATAACACCTAATACCAAACACAGAGGTTAAGAAAGTAAAAGAATGCAGCTTATCTATGTTCTCTGTGAGAAAGAACAGAAAGGTTCTAAAACAGTGCAACCACACGACCTGGCAGGGGAAATGCTGCTGTCACAAAACACCCCCAGCGTTTGCAGCCCAAGCAGGGAAATCACCCGAAAAGTGCAAGGAAAACGTGGCAGATGGAAAAAAAAACCCAAAAGACGCCATAAAGCACAGGATAAAAACAAATCTCCTATGGATCTGCATCACTCCATCCCAAATTAACAGCGCCAGGTTTGGCTGTGATCCCACAGCATCACAGAAAATTTCATGTACAAGTGCAAAAGAGAGAGATTTGGAAATCTTCCAAAGAAGCACAATCACAAAACACCAATCTATAGTAAAGGAAAATATTCTGGAACTTGGAGAAGTTCAGGATACATTTGAAGTTCACAGGAGAAAAATCATATCTGGCTAACAAAGGGTCTGACAATAAAACTGTCACTGTTTGGAAAGTAGTAAATGAGGATGTTTTCTGCCATGAAATCTGTTTGCAAATGGGATTTTCTTTTTTTACTGCAAAAAAACCCCCATATGGCTTTATTTATTAACATCATTAAAACAGCACAAATTTGCCATGTTGAAAAGCTGGAAATCTCACATCTGCCCTCAGGGCATGGCCCAAGCTTAATGCTTGGATTTTTCCAGCTTTGGGAATTTTACCATTAGTCTTGAAATATTTGGTGTTCTTCTAAAGGCCTAGGGTTATGTGCTTACATGAAAGCTTAGCTTTCATTCAAAACAAAAACATTTTTCCATGTCATGATTTCAGAGAAAACCCTGAAAGCAGAAACTCCAGAGAAACAAAATGCAAATATACCTCTTGTATTTAAAAAAAAAAAAAAAAAAGAAAGAAAGTTCAAGCCTGTCTAATTTTGGGGAAACAAGAAAGAGAGGGCACGGCAATAACAGTGCTCACCTTTTTCACTCAATTCACCTTTTCTCCCTGTCCAATCTCAAAAAACTCCATGTTTAAATTACAGAACCATTTAATGCATTCGGTCTCGGCCAGGAGGCTCAAGTCCTGCACAGAATATGAGCTGGTTGGAATGATTTCTTTTTCCAACGACAGATAGATGTGTGTAAATATTTCCTCACATCTGGATTTATCTGCTCTTAGACTTAAAAAATAGTCAGAAGCTTGTCTTTGTGCAGGGGAACATGAAGCCATGGAGATGGAGGGGATAACAGAGTTTCAATAATTAAAATAAACAAATAAATTATTAAAATAATTAATAAAATTATTAAAATAATTAAAATGAAATTAATTTTAAAGTAATTTAAACAATTATTAAAATAATTATTAAATTTAATTTAATTTAAGCAAATTCAGTGGGGTCAGAGGTGAGCAGAGGGGTGGTTTGGGGCTGCCCAGACACCACCCACACCCCACCTGTGTCCTGGGGAATGACCTCTGTGTTTGTTTGTGACAATCACAAAGCCCAGTTTGATGCTGGCTCTGGCTCAGCTGACCCCTCAGCCCAGGAGCTCAGAGCTGCCACCCCAGCAGTTTGTTCTCAGCTCCCTCCCCACTCCCATCTGCCGCAGCTCCTCTCTGAAAAGTCTCTTTGGCACACTGCAAACATTCAGAGTCACCCAAAAACAACCACAGCGCCCCAAATTGTGCTCTGGGGCTGAGCCGGGAGCCAGCCGAGCTCAGGGTGCCAGCAGAGCCTCGAGTCCCCAGGACAGCCTGGGAAAGCTGTGGCTTTGCTCTGGGGGTGTGAAATTGGAGCCCCCACGTGCCCTGAGAGCAGCACAGCCCAGGCAGGGATGAGAAATGGGTGGTCAATAGGTGACTCAAGTTAACTATTGAGAGACAGAATAGGTAAATTCAAAAACCTAGGAAAACAGAATTCCCTTAATCTTGTCAAGATAAGAGGGACAAGAATCTGTTTGGGGCCAGCACAGAAACCCTGAATCACCCACCAAGGACTGCCCATGCTCCAGAGAGAAAGGTGAGAAGTGCACTGTGATGGAGACTACAGATCTTCATCACAGAAAGACCCCCAAAGACCACCAGGACACACATGCTAATGATATTAATGATATCCCAGAAATGATTTGTATAACCACTCCCATCCCGGGGAATGTGATGAATATTCATGAATGTTACCATAATATTGTGAGTTGGCAGTGCTGGGTGTGTGTGTTTGGAGGAGTGAATCTCCACACCCCACACCCAATAAATAAATAATTTATTTATTGCTGAATAAAGCAAATCCCCACTGCTCTGACTGTGTCTCTGCAGTGTCTCTGGGCCTGCTTGGGGCCAATCAGGGATGCAGCAGCACCACTGCTGAGAGCAACTCCACACAAAACACTTCAGAAAAATACTCATCATACATTTTCTGGGGGAAAAAAACCCCCGAAACCCTATCAGATAGTCTCTTGGAGGTGTTTCATATTAACGAGGAAAGGCAGGAAATTGGTGTATTTGGTGTGGATGGGAGCAGCTCGGGCGGGCAGAGCAAGGCCTATGAATAATGGAAGATGTTCCTGTTCGTGATTCCAAGGGGGGGGCAGATTGCTTTGCCTCCCTCAACATCAGCAGTGCCACGGAAGTGAAAAAAGAAAAGATGGACAGTATTTTCCTCGTTCTCTTACGGCAGGCCTTAATCCAGGGCTGATTTTTAATCCCATAATTTCTGCAGATTTTGGAGCAGTGCTGAAATGAATTTCTGGAGGGTACAGAGTGGCAGGGATGGGAAGGGGAGAAGAATCACAACATTCCAGAGACACTGCAGCATGATTTAAGGAAATCCTTGCAAAGAAATCCCCAAAAATGGAAGTCAGCAGCAGATCCAGTGTTCCTTGGGCTTTTCTCTGTAATGAAAGTGTTCTAATTTCCACCAGGTCAAGGGAGAGAAGGAGGAAGAATAATAAGATGACTTATGAAAATGGAAGGAAACTGCTCATTAAAATAATAAAATAGATCCAGGACTGTAACTTTTAGTGTCTTACCCAGATCACAAAACTCCTGTATGAAATAAGGATTCCACCTCACAAAACAAGACCTTCTACATTTGGGATGCTCTTAGAGACATAATTCATAAAAATTAACCTTAGTGTCATTAGGCATGGTGAAAATAGGAAGAGAAAGAAATTATTTTACTGTTATTTAAAACTGGAAATTCTGAAATGTCAGTTTTGAATCCAACTTCAGTTTTTCTCTTAAAGGAAACTGTCTATACCCAGAATCTTGTTTTACCTCTCGCTACTGAGAGATAAATTCTTCTGCATATCTTGATTGCAGCAGATGAGGGTTTGGCTCTCGAGTTAACAGTATTTGTATTTCTAATGAAAATGGCATTTTTGGAAGCATTTTCAAAGCCACGAAGAATACAATGTAAATGCCACACCCAAAGATTGGGTTTAGCTTTTAGGATCATAGAAGGAAAGAAACAAAAACAGAATAAGAAACAAATATTTTGATGGCTTTTGTTAAATTGCAGTGCACAGTTTTCGTTCTCACTTTCATTTCTCTTTTGTAGATTTTCCACCTAAATGATTCTTTCCTCAGCAGACAAGTAAATCAACAAAGTAAAAATAATTCTGTGTGTGTTTGGTTCCACTGCCTGAGCCAAGCACTTGCAGAAAGTCAAATAGCAGCAAGAAAGAGAAGAAAACTGAACATAAACCACTAATTATTTAAAGAAGAGGAACACACCCGGAAAAAACTTTTTAAAAAAAAATAAATGATGTTGACTCTTTAAAATCTTGCTTAATAGTATGAATAGATAAAAGAAATAGATAAGGAATGGGTAAATCTGTGAAGCTCAGTGAGTGCAGCACATTTCTCTCAGTGACTTTTACAGCTCAAGAGGTGAAGCTGTGTGGAAGGAGGTGACAAGAACCCATCACCAGAGGATGAAAAAGTCCAGGCCAAAATAAAAAATCCACTTACGTGGTGGCTGGGGCTGGGGCCATTCCCCTCCTCCGGGCTGGCTGTTCCTCCATCCCCCTTGACTGACTAAAATCACAAAGGGTCCTGTTTGAGGCATCCATTCCACAGAAAATCCACAGGAATCAAGGGCTGAGCTAAGGCCACACTTCCCAACACCGAAACAGCTCCATTTTGGGAATATCCCATCTCCAGGGTCGGTTTGGGCTCTTTTTTGTGGTCTCCCATTAAGGCCTGACCAGGAATCATTTCAGCCACCAAACAACACTGTGCTGCCACTGGAATTTTCTAGGAAAAGCTTTTCCTTGCTTTCCAGAGCCAAGTCTGTCCTGCAAGACCTAACGGGACTTCCTCTCTGTTTTCCCATCCTACTAAGTGCATGTGCTGTGAATAATTAAAGCCCACTCAGCTTTATAGGGATGATTTTATATTTTGTCATCAGCATCCATTTCATCCTCATTTTTGCTTTCCAGTTTATTCCTGCAGTCCCTACACATCTAAATAATAATCGGTTTCCACTCTTCCCTGCCTGGACTATCTGAGCAGAGCCTGAGGCTGCAGCACTGGAAGGTCACTCAGAGCAAACCTTGAACTCTGAAAAATCTTTTTAAGGTAAAATCCCCTGTTTCCATCTAGATTTAGAAGTGAGAAAACCCTGTTTGACAAAACTGAGTAAATATGACCAGCTTTGTGAGGATTAGGTTAAGCTTAAGTTACAATTAGTGCTACAAAAGAGACAACAGGAATGTGCATTTGTAATTAAAAATGTGTTAGAGGGTTCAATGTGTTCTCCTGGGTGCCACAGAAGCCACAGAGATTAGCAGCAAAGCGTAAAATAAACTCCAGGATTTCAAAGTGCCCAAATTTAAATGTCATTTTTCATTGCAGAAGTTCAATGAAGACAATGAAAGGATGTGACTTTTGTTCTAAAGATAGAGCAGGCGGAATTGTGGTTTTCTGCAGCTCGTGGGTTTGTCACTTGAAGCACAACAGCCTCGGCCTGATCCCACAAATGGTGGTACCTATTTCAGACCCTGCTTTTCCTATCAAACCACGGAAAATCAATACGTGGCAGCAGCAGGAGAGAAAACTGAGCCACTCCGTGGCAATTCATGGCTTTTGGGGGAAAAATTGTGTCCCTGGAAGGTGCTGCTGCTGAGCCTGGGGTGCTTGTGCTTTATCTGTGCAGGAGGCTGCAGAAATGGGGGGAGGAAGCACAGTGTGGTCTGTGCTGGAGACAAACCCAGTCCAGAGTGCATGAAGATGTGCTGTGATAACATCTGCTTTGCTCTTCTATTTCAGCAAGCCCTTAAATGCCTTCAGAAAGAGAAGTTTCTGCTCTGACAGCGATCAGTGTAACCTTTTCCCCCTGTAAACACCCCAAACCCAGAAAAAAATAGCCCTGCCTTAGCCAACCTCTCTAATCCACCTCTTGTTTCTATTATTATTTTTAAACCAAAAATAGCAGAGTAAAGACCTTGAGGTCTAGACAAAGCTGCCTCTTGCTGTCAGTGAGACGAGGACGAAACAATCCCAAGGATTTCTCTCCAGAGCACTGCTGACCTCTCATCCTTGCCTGTGCTCACTTGGGATTGCTGCTGGCCAAGGCTTCCCAAAAAGTTTTCTGCAGCAATCAGGCTGGATTAGGATGGTTTTAAATGGAGGAGGGTGGGGATGGCCTTGCTACGTTCTCACTAACAATTGTGACAATATAAAATAATTATTCTTGATTCTAAATGCTATTTATTGCCTGAAAGTTTGTTGATGCGGGGAAGTAGGCAGCCCAGACACTGCAGATGATTTGGAAATGATCTTCCTCTGGGAAGCAGACTGGATTCTGCTCTGTGCCTTTCCTTTTCCCATCGGATGGACCTTTGCCACAGCGACCGCAGCCTTCCCTTTCTCCTGCCAGTTTATCCAGCTTCCATGAACTGCCAAAAGCAGCTGTGCCACTGAAAATGCAACTCCTGGAGCCAGTGCAGGACGGGACACAGCACTGGGGGGTTCGGCAGTGCCGTGGCCAACGGGAGATGGGTTCAGAGATGGCTTTGGAGATGGGTTTGGAGATGGGTTTGGGGATGGGTTTGGGGATGGGTTTGGGGATGGGTTTGGGGATGGGTTTGGGGATGGGTTTGGGGATGGGTTTGGGGATGGGTTCGGAGATGGGTTTGGAGATGGGTTTGGGGATGGGTTTGGGGATAGGTTTGGAGATGGGTTTGGAGATGGGTTTGGAGATGGGTTTGGGGATGGGTTTGGGGATGGGTTTGGGGATAGGTTTGGAGATGGGTTTGGGGATGGGTTTGGGGATGGGTTTGGGGATGGGTTTGGAGATGGGTTTGGAGATGGGTTTGGGGATAGGTTTGGAGATGGGTTTGGGGTCAGGTTCCAACAGGAGCATCCCAGCAGGGGATGCTGTCTGTGCGGTGGAGCAGCCTTGGTGTCACGACCCCTGGAGCTCCCTGGGCCACCTTGGCGGGGCAAAGGGCCAGCGGAGCGCTCGGGACGTTCCGGGAGGAGCCGCGAGAGGGAGGTGCAGGATGGGGAATGCGCGGGGGACGCGGGAAGTGGTCCCAGCCCGAATCCCTGAGCATCCCTGAGCATCCCTGAGCACTCCTGAGCATCCCTGAGCACTCCTGAGCATCCCTGAGCATCCCTGAGCACTCCTGAGCATCCCTGAGCACTCCTGAGCATCTCTAAGCTTTACTGAGTACCCCTGAGCATCCCTGAGCATCACTGAGCACCCCTGAGCATCCCCCTGAGCATTACTGAGCATATCCCTGGGCACATCCCTGAGCATCTCTGAGCATTACTGAGTACCTCAGAGCATTGCTGAGCATCCCTGAGCACCCCCGAGCGCTCCTGAGCATCCCTGAGCACTCCTGAGCATCCCTGAGCATTACTGACCCCTGAGCACATCCCTGAGCACAGCACATCCCTGCACCCTCCCAAAGGCCAAGGTTTTTCCAAGCCTCACCCCCAGCCCGGCAGCGATCGCTCCCCATGGGAAAAGCTGCCCTTACCAGCTTAAAGAACTTCCTCAGGTTGGCCTTGGGGGTTTTGCTCTCCGCCCCTCGCGGTTTCACCTCGGTGGCCTCCGCGCTCTTGCTCTCGTCCCTGTCCAGAGGCACCGCCTCGGGAGCCACCTCTGCCTTCTCATTGCCCACGGCCTCTGCTTCCTCTGAGGAGTTCTGGGGTTGGCAAAGAAAGTGCAAAAAACATTCAGGTTCAATCCGTGAGGAGTTAGTTGGTTTTTCAAAATTATTTTAAAAATTTTGCAATCAAACAGGGAAAAAAGTATCCTCAGCTTCACTGATCTCTTCATGTTGCTTCAGGAATTTAATTAATGTAAATAGAGAAAAAAGGAAATAAGTGTTAAAATCCGACCAGTTTATATAAATTAAAGAAAGCTTATTTCTTGAGTTTTTGGTTCCCAAACACAGGACTTCAGCTTTGATTATGATTTCAAAAGAAAATTTAAATGAAATTAACATAGAGCAACACATGTCCTGAGGAGATGACCCTAAAGTAAAACCAGTAAATGTGAGGAAGATCATACCCAGGAATTTGTGCACAAAAGCAGAATTAAAATTAATTAAACCACACTATGGACACTAATAATTACTAAAACCTGGCCTTGGACCTTCTTTTGTGGAAGAAACATTTTGGGGGGGGGGGGTGGCAGGGAGAAGAATGATGAGGGAATAAATATTCCTCATCCCCTGCTGCCTGAGATGACTGCAGCACATCCCCCTTCCCCGGGGAATTGTAGATTTAATTTATATTTATGAACAGATTTGAGATAATCAATCTATAATAATTTTCCTCTGCATCTCTGCCTTTTCACACATCCACATCATCAATTCCCCATCTATTTGCTGGAAGGAAATGATTCCGTGCAGGAGTGGAAGCAGTGGCTCAATAAAGCAGAGCTCAGCTCTTGGGGGCTCATCACTCTGAGGGGGAAGTTTGGGATTTTGGGGTCAGGGGAAGTTTGGGATCGGGAGAAGTTTGGGATCGGGGAAGTTTGGGATCGGGGGGAGTTTGGGATCAGGGGAAGTTTGGGATCGGGGGGAGTTTGGGATCAGGGGGAGTTTGGGATCGGGGGAAGTTTGGGGTCGGGGAAGTTTGGGATCAGGGGAAGTTTGGGGCCGGGGGAAGTTTGAGGCTGGGGGAAGTTTGGGATCGGGGGAAGTTTGGGGCCAGGGGAAGTTTGGGATCAGGGGAAGTTTGGGATCAGGGGAAGTTTTGGGTCAGGGGAAGTTTGGGATCAGGGGAAGTTTGGGGTCAGGGGAAGTTTGGGATCAGGGGAAGTTTGGGATCAGGGGAAGTTTGGGATCAGGGGAAGTTTGGGGTCACACAATCCCAAAGGATTTTTGTCTGTGCACTGGAATTAATGGCACAACCAACAAAGGCACCCTGGGGCCAAATGCCAACCCCCAAAAAGCACTGCCCAGGTGAACGAGGGAGGGTCAGCTATTCAGAGACTGAGTTGTTCAAAGTATCAGGGTTTTTTTGCACATTTCTTCAGGAGATTCTTCTGCAGGACAAGGGGAAATGGCTTCACACTGAAGGAGGGGAAATTTAGGTTGGATACAGAGGAAATTGTTCCATGTTGAGATGGTGAGGCCCTGGCAGAGAGGAGCTGTGGCTGTCCCTGGATCCCTGGCAGTGCCCAAGGCCAGGCTGGACAGGGCTTGGAGCAGCCTGGGACAGTGGGAGGTGTCCCTGGATGAGCTTTAAGGTCCCTTCCACCCCAAACCATTCCCTGATTCCATAATCAGCTTCCCCAGTAATTAACCACTTTGCTATTTGCACTATCAGTAAAAAGAGCACGATCTTTCTGCAGTTGTGTGGCAAGAGTTGCTTAAAATTCAAGTTTTTAAAGAAAACACATCTGCTTTTAAAGCCAGTTCCCAGAGCAGTGTAAATAATGCTGCCTTGATCACCTTCCACCCTGGCCTGGCCTGCTTTGATCAGATAAATGTGCAGCATCATGTTTCTCTGCCCTGATCAGATCTCTACAAGGCCTTAAAAACAGCTTTCCAACACAAATATTGGAAATTGCTCACTGTAATTTCCCATTAATATTCCTTAGGAAAAAAAAAGAAAAACGCTGGCGTGGCGAATACTTGAGTAAGAGTTCTGAAAATTCTCGCGAAGACTGATCAGGAAGTGGGGCAAATACAAAGTGGCTCCCAGCTGAGAAGCTGAATAAGGAAATTTTCATCTTCCCTTTCCATATTTATTCATCTGCAGTCAGAGCAGCAGCACTAACTGCAACGTGTTGACAGGCACTTCATTAGCTGCACTTTGAAGTGAAAGCTCAGCAGAAGATGGAGATTTAAGAGACTGCCTGGAAAGAGAAGCTGGAGCTGAGCCCTGGATCTATTGAGTGTTGTGGTTGCTGTTTGGGAGTTCAAAAGGAAAACTTCTCCTGACTGAATTATCCACCTGAGCTTGGATTCTCTGTCCTAGCAAAAGGACAGGGCATGAAATGTGTTGGAAAAGGATAAAATCACTGCAGAAAAACCCCACAGACTTCCAACCAAGCTGAGTTTGAGGCCAACCTGTTGTCTTTTTGGGTTTTGCACAACTCTCCTCGTTTTATTTAGTTTCAAGCTCGCTGGGTCACCAGGGTCTTTCACCAAAGGAAATAAAATAAAATATTATTCTGTCAAGAAAACTCACTAAAGCAGCATCAGCCTGTTACAGGTAAAGGATTCAATGCTCAAACAGGCAGATTTTTTTTTTTTTTTTAATTCTTAGGACCAAATTCAGTTCTCTACTGCAGCAATTCCCTCCAGAAAAGTTGCAAAAACATTTGGTCTCAGCATGATCCCAGACCCAAGGAGTTCTAACTAAGCAGAAAGGAGCTCATTTTACAAAGTTCAGGTTTCACAGACTATTGTAATTCAGTGCATTCGTGTCAATGCTTTACGGAGCCCTTCATGTTTTTGGCAGCAACAAAATCTGCTTGGAGTGGTGGAGAATTCCCTACAAAATTCCCTGAGATGAAGAGCTGAGGGTGATGCAGAATTATCAGCTGAAAGGAGTGAAAGGCAATTTTGGTACAGGGTTATACCCTGAGGTGTTTGAGATCCCACAACTGAGGCTTTTACAGAGTTAGAGGTGCCGTGGGGAGGCACCAAACCCTGTTTGAGCTCTAATCTGAGATTTGGGGAGCTGCTGTGGGCACAGCCTGCATGGTACAGAGCAGCGAAACACCTAAAACTGCTTTGTTTGGGTTAATAGTTCAAAATTGAAATCTTACCAAAAACTCATCAGGTGAATATTTTAAACCAACCATCACCACTGATTCCTCCCCCACAGGAATGATTTTCACTATTTTTCTGCGTGGAAATTTCCCCTTCTTCCACGCTTTTTCTTTTTTAAAAGACCTTGATATTTCATTATGAAATTACTGAATTCAAACCAGATTTATTGCTCCGTTTTACACCGAAACTACACTCCAGCTTACCAGAAGGGCTCTTTTTCCCTGATTTCCTGCTGATGTCCAGCACACATCCTGCTGCCCAGCTCTGCTTTAACTGCTCAGCCTCCTCAGAGGAGGAGGTTTCTGTAGCAATACCAATCACAGAAAAAACCTCCCTCTCCCTCCTCGTCCCAACTTTCCTCTCATTCCAAGCACCTCCCGCACTCAGTTCCCCAGGAAATTCAGTCCCAAGTGGCAAATATTTGAAGCTTCGATTATTTTCAAGCATGTTTACTCTGTAAATATCTGAACGCCTTCATTTTTTAACAGAGATAAAATACCCCAACTCTATCTCCAAACAGCTAAAGGAGCTGCAGGACCAGCAGACACTCAGGATGTTGGGAAGCGGCAAATTTCTGGGATTTGGGTTTGAGCAGGAGCCCAGAGAAGCAGTTATTCAACATACAGTGGCTCAGTAAAGTTTAATACAGCCCTCCTATGGAATGAAATTAAGAATGAATAAACTTTCAGCTTATAAACCCTAAGGATTGCGGAAACAGGAACTGTGTTTTTATTGTCCTAATTTTAGTTAAAATTGTTATTTAACCTGAGGAACAATGTGTCTTCCCAAGCAATCAAGACCCCAAACTTAAAGATCTGTTTCATCACAGAACTTTTTCTATTGATTAAGAACAGACCCACGAGATCTCAGCTGTTCAGACATTTAAAGCAAAGAAACAAAACGTGATTTTAGAGCTTTATCTCTATTGACGAGAAATTTTGGGAAAGAATGCTGTGATCTCGGGGGGCTATTTAACAAAAGCATTGAAACTAGAGAGAATAACACTCCTTATTCCATCAAACCAAACAACCACAGCAGATCTCACTCGTGCCCCTCACGTTTAGCAGGTGGGAGCTCTTTCTGGGGCTGGGGGGTGTCCCCCAGTGCGGTACCTTTTTCCAGAAGAGCTTGCTCAGGGGCAGGGGGGTGGCCGAGCCCTTGTCCTTGGTGCCCTCCCGGGGGCTTTCGGGGGTCACTCCCTGCGTGGGGGACACAGCCTCGGGGGCTTTGGGGTTCTGCTTCGCCGGCGGCTCCTGCGCGGGAGCGACGTTTCTGTCTGACTTCAGCGGGGGAGCAGGAGGCTGCTCGGGGCTCTGGGGAGAAAGGGACACAGAGAAAGGGACACGGATATTGAGCAGAACGAGGGACAGCAGGGCAGGCTGCAGGTGAACATCTTCTGTCCCCATCGGGAGCTGCAGCGACACCTCGAACAGAGCAAGCAAAGGACAGCAAACCCACCCTCCAGAACAGAGAGAAAGAAATTAAAACACTCGGAGACTGAGCATGACAGAAAGAATTCCCCTTTTCCTGCACCACACAGATAATTCAAACCCTCCTACTCACTTTGGTGTTGGTTGTCTGTTGGGTTTCTTTCGCAGCCTGGAGGGAAACAAAACACAAAGATGAGTCTGTCTGAGGCAACGTCAGCAGCCACAGTTGCACAGTTCAGGAATTGTCTGTGCCACCAATTATTTTATTTTTAGTGAGTGTGTGTGCAAGCCCTGGCTCCTGCAGCCATGGAAACTGATCCCTGGAAGAGGGGAGGGTGGCAGGGGGAATGCCAGGTGCCATCCTTGTACCTGCACCAGATGGGCTGCATTATTCTTTGTGCTTGGAGTCCTCAAGTTGTTCTTTAGAAATATGTGTATTATAGATGCATTCCCATGTAGCTCAGGTAAATAATTCTACAGAATTTTAAGGCATTAACATTTTCCTGTGCCAGCTGTGTCTGTGTGCAGCTGCAGCGCTCACAGACACACCAGAGCTGGGGGTTTTCATGGGAACCCCACCCCGCAGGGATGTGCTCCCATCAGCTTCCCGCAGGAGGCTTGGAATGCTGGGATAAAAACAGGCAGCACATGGGAACCTGGGCAGCGAGGGCACAGCGGCCCTGGCTGTGGCACTGAGCCCTGGCTGTGGCACTCAGCGCTGGCTGTGGCACTCAGCGCTGGCTGTGGCACTCAGCGCTGGCTGTGGCACTGAGCCCTGGCTGTGGCACTCAGCGCTGGCTGTGGCACTGAGCCCTGGCTGTGGCACTGAGCCCTGGCTGTGGCACTCAGTTCTGGCTGTGGCACTGAGCCCTGGCTGTGGCACTCAGCGCTGGCTGTGGCACTGAGCCCTGGCTGTGGCACTGAGCCCTGGCTGTGGCACTCAGCGCTGGCTGTGGCACTCAGCCCTGGCTGTGGCACTCAGCCCTGGCTGTGGCACTGAGCCCTGGCTGTGGCACTCAGCGCTGGCTGTGGCACTCAGCGCTGGCTGTGGCACTCAGCGCTGGCTGTGGCACTCAGTCCTGGCTGTGGCACTCAGCGCTGGCTGTGGCACTGAGCCCTGGCTGTGGCACTGAGCCCTGGCTGTGGCACTGAGCCCTGGCTGTGGCACTGAGCCCTGGCTGTGGCACTCAGCCCTGGCTGTGGCACTCAGCCCTGGCTGTGGCACTGAGCCCTGGCTGTGGCACTCAGCCCTGGCTGTGGCACTCAGCCCTGGCTGTGGCACTGAGCCCTGGCTGTGGCACTGAGCCCTGGCTGTGGCACTCAGTTCTGGCTGTGGCACTCAGCCGTGGTTGTGGCACTCAGCGCTGGCTGTGGCACTGAGCCCTGGCTGTGGCACTCAGCCGTGGTTGTGGCACTCAGCCGTGGCTGTGGCACTCAGCGCTGGCTGTGGCACTGAGCCCTGGCTGTGGCACTGAGCCCTGGCTGTGGCACTGAGCCCTGGCTGTGGCGCTCAGCGCTGGCTGTGGCACTCAGTTCTGGCTGTGGCACTCAGCCGTGGCTGTGGCACTCAGTTCTGGCTGTGGCGCTCAGCCGTGGCTGTGGCACTCAGCGCTGGCAGCTCTGCACAGAGAAGCTCTGCAGCTGCTGCAGGTTGGTTCACCCATCCCCTTCCAGTTTTGGGCACGAGGTGTGCTTTTCTCTTTTGCACAAACATTGTTTTCAGGGCTGGAGCTCCTGATTTCAGCAAGAGCCACAAATCCAGGAGGGATGGGGTTCAGTTCCCGCTTGGCCAGGGACACACACAGTGCCTGGTGCCCCTCACACCCAGCAGGGCTCACTGAGGAAGTTTTGTACACCTGAGCTGTACAAACACAGCCACGCAGGCACAGCCTGGGCACAGCTCCTGCAGCCTGGTACAGTTCCTGCAGCCTGGGCACAGCTCCTGCAGCCTGGGCACAGCTCCTGCAGCCCGGGCACAGCTCCTGCAGCCTGGGCACAGCTCCTGCAGCCCAGGCACAGCTCCTGCAGCCTGGTACAGTTCCTGCAGCCTGGGCACAGCTCCTGCAGCCTGGGCACAGCTCCTGCAGCCCAGGCACAGCTCCTGCAGCCTGGTACAGTTCCTGCAGCCTGGGCACAGCTCCTGCAGCCTGGTACAGTTCCTGCAGCCTGGGCACAGCTCCTGCAGCCTGGTACAGTTCCTGCAGCCTGGGCACAGCTCCTGCAGCCTGGTACAGTTCCTGCAGCCTGGGCACAGCTCCTGCAGCCTGGTACAGTTCCTGCAGCCTGGGCACAGCTCCTGCAGCCTGGGCACAGCTCCTGCAGCCTGGTACAGCTCCTGCAGCCTGGCACAGCTCCTGCAGCCTGGCACAGGTTCTGCAGCCTGGGCACAGCTCCTGCAGCCTGGCACAGCTCCTGCAGCCTGGGCACAGCTCCTGCAGCCTGGGCACAGCTCCTGCAGCCTGGGCACAGCTCCTGCAGCCCGGGCACAGCTCCTGTAGCCTGGCACAGGTTCTGCAGCCTGGGCACAGCTCCTGTAGCCTGGCACAGGTTTTTGCAGCCTGGGCACAGGTTTTTTCAGCCTGGCACAGCTCCTGGCAGGGCAGGGGTTCTGCAGGAGCTCAGGGCTTGGCTGTGCTCAGCTCCAGCAAACAGAACAGGAGGTGAGAAGGAGGGTGATGTGCCATGGGCTCAGCGTTAGTGCCCCAGGGGAGGGATTAACCCTTCTCTGCCCAGAAGAAATGCCATCAATCAGCACAGTTACACTGCAAAGTTAGCACTAATGAAGGGCAAATGCACGTGGATGGGAAGAACATCACAAGGTGCTTTGAAGTTAGTATTTTTGTAAGCCAGAAGACTGAAAAACAATGTTTCTGTTGACCTAACAGCTAATCCAAGCTGCACTGAGGTAGAGAAGTGTATTTGGAAAAACTTGCAGAGAAAGCACTTTCAGAGGAGACTGCAAAGTGTTGAAACACAAATATATACATTAAAATTAATATTTTGAATAAAGGAATTGGTTACCTATTCATCCAATTCATCCATCATGGAAAGCATTCCAAATTTAAAGATATAAACTATGTTTTTAATGCTTTTTTTACTAGAAGTGGTAGCTCCAGGGCCTGCTCCTCACATCCCTCACTGATCGAAATTGCCACTTTTTATCAGCCTTACAAGCAAATTATTGGCACCATTTCAAACCATCTCCCTAATTCCTAATAGGTCATAAATTATCTTAGTTATTACCTCTGGATTTTATGCATGGAAAGAAATTTTGAAAATAAACAAAAAATAGTAGAAACAAAAAAAAAATCTATTTTAAATTAAAAACAAATGAAGAAAAAGCTATTTTAAATATTTATATAATTTATAAGCAAGATTTTATGGGTATGAAAATTTAATGGCATTGCATTCCTTCAAGATAAGTGCTGTCATTCCAGACTAAAATTCTTTAAACTTCCACAAAATATTCCAGTGAAAGCCAATCATCTTCCACTACAATTTATTGCATGATTGTTGCAATTGAGTCTTAAAAATTGGAAGCCCTAACTCATTATGAACAAGTAATTCATATTTTAATTGCATTAAATAGCAAATCTATTCTCTGTCAACACAGAATGTAAAAATGGGATCTCAAATTTAAGCTTTTGGTGACAACTGCAAACTGGAATCCATCTGGAATATTATTATTCCTTCAATAATATGCAGATGACATTCTTTTTTTCTCAAAAATGAGAGAGTGGAAAGAAGATTTTTGGTTTTAAAATGTATTCAAGAGTGACTTGTGCCCTTGACTATAAAGCCCCCTACTCACCAGAAATTCCACGTGGGTGTCTGGAGGGGGCATTAAATATTAATTCTGTTCCTCCCCCATTGAAAGGGTCTCTGCTTCTGCATTCTCTGGGCTAAAAAGCTGCAATTCTCTGCTTCCCTGCCATGCATTATCTTCAGAGAGTGCAGAAATCCCCAAATATGGAGCTTGGGACCAAAAGTTTTCAATTATTTTTGGTTTTTAATATAAAAGCATTTTAAGCACTTTAAAATACCTATCCAAACCTGATTTTTTTCCCTCCACACTAAACTAAGACTACAATCCATTCCTTTTCTTGTGTTTGGTGACAAATCCCTATTTCTGCAGGAAATTCCAGGTTCCAACCTCCTCTGTGCCATACCAGATGCCCCAAGGAGCCAATTTTAGACACGTGGGGATGCCATTAATGAGCACAAAGCTGAAGGGCAGCTGGGCTGAGCTCAAAGTTCTCCAAAACCCATTGTTCGTCAGCACTTTTGGTTTTATTTCGGTTTTATTTGGGTTTTAGTGGCCAGGGGGTTTAGTCTGTGTTAGTAACGGGGCAGGAATTGTTCTGGGAGTTGCTCCAGAGCCCTGAGCTCACAGATGCTCTAAGGAGAGGAGGTTCTCATCCCCCTGGCACAGAAATGCTCTGCAGGGATTTCCAGAGCACATCTGGCCAGCTGCTGGGAAATCAAACCTCTCTCTGCCAGGAGCCATCTGGGATTCCTCAGGGCTCTTTGTGCTCCTCCCGGAGCTCCATACCGACCTTGTGCCTAAAGAGTTTGCTAAATGTGCCGTGGCCCAGCTTGGGGCTCTCTGCCTTCTTTTTCTTGGCTCCTTTGGAGGGCGATTCCGGCGCTGCCTTCGGGGCAGGCTGCCCCCCATGGCCCTTGTCCACCTTGGAGCCCTTGGACACAACAGCAGAGCAGGTGAGTGCCCACGGAGAGAGATTGGCCTCAGCAAAGACATTATCCCATCACTCACACCGTGGCATTTAAACATTCTCTCTTAGCCCTGGACAAATCGTGGATTTTTTTTTTTTTTTTCCCCTGTGTGGTTATTCAGCTCTCCTCAGAGTTTCTTTCACACGAGCAGTGAAATAAAAGCCAAGGCAATCCACCTGGTTCCAAATTAAACCACAACTTTCCCTCTAAAATCTCCACTAAATTGAAACCTAAATACCACAAACTTCTGTATTTTCAATTCACGAATAAAAATTTGTAATTTTAAAAGAGGCAAACATATAAATCTCTGGGAAAACCTTCACTCTTTTTGTTGCAGCATAATAGGGACTTGAAAATGTTTTACATAAGACATTGTTTAGAAAAAGGGCAGTGTGAACATTCATGATATACACTACCAAAAATATTTCAAGTTTGCATTCATGTCCATGAAATTAATTAATTTTTCAGGGTCTCAGGATTTAAAGCAGTAAGATGCCTTTGATTACCTGGCAAAAAGGAGGATGTAGGATTATCCCTTACTACTTGTCACAGCAAAATTGATCCTTTTCCTTACAAAATTCCCATAATTCCCCAATGCAGAGTTTACATTTAACATACAAGTTGGGTTTTTGGGGAAAAAAATAACCATTATCTCATATCAGCCAAAAATTCTGCAGCTTTTCTACCTAGAAGCTGATAAATTAACCTCTTAAACACATTTCCCCTTTAAAACAGTGCAAACGCCATATCAGGAAGATTGTGAAGATAAAGGAATTCCCAGGAAAACAGAACTCCCACTTAATCTCCGCGTAAGGAGTTTGCAGATCCTGCAAGCCACCCGGATTTGTTTGCCCTGCCAGGTGTGACAGCAAACCAAACCCTCCCCAATAGCTGTGTCCAAATTCCAGCCCAGCAGCAGGGCCTGGCCCTGGGGATGGAGTCAGGGATGGAAATGGGGCTGTTCCCATATAAATGGGGCTGTTCCCATATCAACTGGGCCGTTCCCATACAAACCGGGCTGTTCCCATACAAATGGGATCGTTCCCATACAAACAGGACTGTTCCATACAAACCAAATCGTTCCTGTACAAACTGGATGGTTGCCATATAAACTGGGCCAGTCCCATACAAACAGGATCGTTCCCATAAAAACTGGGCCGATCCCAAAGAAACAGGATCGTTCCCATAAAAATGGGACTGTTCCCATACACACCGGGGCATTCCCATACAAATGGGATTGTTCCTGTACAAATGGGGTTGCTCCCATACAAATCAGGCTGTTTCCATACAAATGGGATTGTTCCCGTTCAAACGGGGCCGTTCCCCTACAAATAGGGCTGGTCCCATACAAACAGGATCCTTCCCCTACAAATGGGATCGTTCCCATACAAACGGGGCCGTTCCCCTACAAATGGCGCTGCTCCCATACAAACTGGATCGTTCCCATACAAACTGGATCATTCCCATACAAACGGGATCGTTTCCATACAAATGGGATCATTCCCATACAAAGCGGGGCGTTCCCATACACACTCGTGGTATTCCCATACAAACGGGATTGTTCCTGTATAAATGGGGCTGCTCCCATACAAACCGGGCTGTTCCCATACAAATGGGATCGTTCCCGTTCAAACGGGACCGTTCCCCGACAAATGGGGCCGTTCCCACACCAACGGGATCCTTCCCCTACAAACGGGATCGTTCCCATACAAACGGAGCCGTTCCCCTACAAATGGGGCCGTTCCCACACAAACGGGATCCTTCCCCTACAAATGGCGCTGCTCCCATACAAACAGGATCGTTCCCATACAAACTGGATCATTCCCATACAAACGGGATCATTTCCATACAAATGGGATCATTCCCATACAAAGCGGGGCGTTCCCATACAAACGGAGCCGTTCCCCTACAAATGGGGCCGTTCCCACACAAATGGGATCCTTCCCCTACAAATGGCGCTGCTCCCATACAAACTGGATCATTCCCATACAAACAGGATCGTTCCCATACAAATGGGACTGTTCCCATACAAACAGGATTGTTCCCATACAAACGGGGCCGTTCCCCTACAAACGGGGCCATTCCCATACAAAGTGGGGGCGTTCCCATACAAACAGGCTGTTCCCCTACAAACAGGGCCGTTCCTGTACAAACAGGATCGTTCCCCTACAAATGGCGCTGCTCCCATACAAACAGGATCGTTCCCATACAAATGGGATCGTTCCCCTACAAACGGGGCAGTTCCCCTACAAACGGGGCCCTTCCCCTACAAACGGGGCCCTTCCCCTACAAACAGGGCCCTTCCCCTACAAACGGGGCCCTTGCCCTACAAACGGGGCTGTTCACCAGCTCCGGGAAGAGCTGCAAGGCTCACAGAGCCAGGGCAATTTAATAACTGCATTTTCTGCATAGCTTGAAAGGCCTTCACCCTATCTGAGGATTTTCAGAGTTGTTGCAGTTGTTGAGCTAAAATCCCCCATGTCCTCACCAACCTTTCTGCAAAGACTGACCATTGAATATAAAAAATTCATAGAGAAAACAAAAAATGTTGTGTTTTTGGCTAATATCTGCGTGGAAAATACACTTCCATTTTTAGGGTTTTATTCTTGCTTTCCTAAGTTTTTTCACAGCACAAGGAAAATCGTTCTATGAGCAAATATAGGTTTTTTGGGGACTCCAAAAGTTTTCACTGCAGGGCTCTGAAGTTTTAGGTGAGGACAAGTCAGAGGAAGAACCAAAAGCGTCATCAGTCATCATCACTGAGCTCGCAGAAAACACAACCGTTCAGATTTTAATTGGAACAGATGCTGTAAAGAATTGCACTGCTCAGTCTCATCTTCCTTTCAAATTTATCCAGGGGAAAAATATGTTAAATCACTTCAAATGATGACATCAATTGGGGAAAAAGCCACAATAAAGAGAAAATCCCCTTGTGAAAAGCATTAATAACCAGTGACTGAAGAAGGACTTGCTTACCTTGTCCTCAGAATCACTTTTGGCTTCAGCTTTGCTTGGGGAGACCTTAAAAGAATTTGAGAAAAAACAGTCACTGAACCCAGCCTTTCAAAACACTGAATAGATGAGTTTAAAATCAGCAGGTTTTTCTTGCACAAAACTACAAATATTGCTTCCCCCAAGTGGGTAAATTTATAAAGCAAATATTTCTTGAGAACAACTTAATGGCTAAAATTAAAATTGCCTGGATCAAATACTTGCTGTTCAAGATTATAATAAATTAATAAAAACTAACTTTTAGAAATGGGACAAAATGAATATCATGCAGAAAGTCTTTGAGACAGCTAAACAGATGGAGGTGTATGAGGATCTATGGAAGTTTCCAGAGCAGGTGACACTCACTCCATCATTTCACTGTCCCCATCCTCACACACCTCTGACCTCATCCCCCCAGCGCCCACGACAGAGAATATTTCACATTTATTCCAGCCGTTCCCAGGGGGGTTAGCAGCAATTAACCAAAAGGATGGAGAGGAAAGGCAGAACTCACCAGTGTTTTGAGGAAGCTCATGACTGAGCTGTGTCCTGCGGCTGCCTGGGGACTGTCCTGCTCTGCCTCTGCCCTCGCAGCAGCCACGCCCTGGACACCTGCAGAGCCCTGCCCGAGCTCCTGCTGCTTGCACTCATCTATCTCCTGAAAAAAAGCGCAGAGATTCCTCAGTCCCAGCCTGCCTGATTTCCAGTGGAATGCAAAAGTGACTTTTGTGCCTTGCTCGGAGTCACAACTCTAATTCCAACCATTCTTCTGCGGCCCACGGGCTCGGAACAATCCGGCGTTTGTGCATCTCCGTCCCCTCTTTCCAAAGAGATTCAGCTCTGCTGCTGCTTGGGGGAACATTGTTCTCAGCTACAACAAACACCAGGCCAGTCCCAAACACCACTTTGCTCTTTTCAAGGCTGAGCTTGTGAAAAATGGAAGCAAATGCTGAGATTTTGGCCTTTGAAACCTCAGTGTCTGAATTTACCATACAAAGATTGTTTCTGAGACGGTATTCTGCCAGGCCAGGAAAAATTTTTATTTATCAAACACAAACATTGAAAGAAGGAAAAAGGCAATAACCCAAAGCAATTCCCCTTAGCCAGGTGGAGCTGCCTCCTCTCTTCATGGAATTACAGATCCCAAAGCCCAAAAAGAGTTCTCCAGTGCTCAAGTACTCACATGTACATAACGTTAAGGTACTTGCATTCTGTTTAGACACCTGAACAAGGGGCTGGGTTTAATAAAACAGTTCCTCAACCAGTTTGGGAGAGCTGAATTTAGGTGCCAGTCTGGCCACCTTTGCCTTGAGCCTGCCCAGGTAAACTCAACACAAGCATTGTGCGGGAGAGAGTGACATCAAAGCGTCCAAGTGACATCAAAGGTTTTTTCCTACCCAGGCCATTATAGTTCAGAGCTTTTTTTACTGGGAAAAGTTAAAATAAAAGCATTCTCAAGTACCTATTTGCCTGTGCTGGGTGATTAAAAACACCACAACACTTGCACGACAAATTTCCCTGGGTCACCAGTGGAAGGAATTGGGCTTTAAACTCTTTAAAACTTCCGGGGGATCAGGAAAGCCAGAGAGGGCAGCATCAACAGAATATAGGAATTCGAGTATACATGGAAATGGCACAGCAGCTTCTGTGCCTTTCTCCACCCTCCGAGCCGCCCAGGCTGGCCTGGGGAGCAGCCCAGCCCTGCTGGAATGCTCAGCAGGACATTGGGAAGGGCAGAGCACCCCTGGGTGCAGAGCCAGCCCCAGAACAATCTGTCCCTGCAGGACATGGTGGCCAGGCCACCCGGGGGACATCCACAGAGCTCTGCTCCTGTGCAAAGTGCTGCCTCTGTCCCTGGAGTTAAAGGGACAGCAGAGGCACGAGGAGGAGGAGGAAGCAGAAGATGTGTTCTGAAACAAACACAGCTTCACAGCCCAAGTGCTTGGTGCCATTAAACCCTTTAGTGCTGCATGCTAGAGAGAAAAATTAACATTTAGGGATAATAATAATAATAATAATAATAATAATAATAATAATAATAATATTCCAGGAGGATTCCAGGAGGAAGGATCCTTGCTGCACAGCTGTTTCCGCACCTCTGGCAGCACTGGCTATTCCAGGACAGTGACAAAGCCACTCTGGCCCTGCAGAAGGGAAAGCCATTGCAGGTCCTGAGCTTGGGGCCATCCCAAAATCCCTGAATTTCCCAGCTCTGGTGTGCCCCTATAGTGACCCAGCCCTGCAGGAGGATCCCTCTCTGTGATTCCCCAGCCAAGGCTGCCCTTGGCTGCAGAGATTGACCTCAAACCTGGGCTTGGGTTCGTGCTGTGATCCCTCCCGTGCTCCCACGGCAGTGCTGCTGCAGGAGGAGCACAGAAATCAGGCAGAGATAATGCACAGATCACGTTTTCAGAGCCACAAAATCACCACAAAAGCCTCTGTGGCAGCTCCCTGCTCAAAGCCCCGGGGGCAAATAGTGAAAGAAAGCCCAGAAATAACACAAGGTCGGTATTAGAAGTTAATTGATGCTATGTAAATGTCCAATTCATGCCTTTGAGAAACTAATTTTGGGGGTAATAAACACCTTAAATATACTGTAGTTTCAGTTCAGTCATCAGGGAAAAAAAAAACCCCAAACATATCAAAAGAATGTATTCCTGCCAGCACTTTTGTTTGCATGAATCATGGCTCAGTGAAACATTTCAGGCATATAATTTATCTTTTCTTTGGCTTACATAGTAAATGCTTCATGAATTCATGAATTCTGCCCTTGTTTTAATTATGCTGCGTTCTGAATGTAGTTTTGTAGACCACAAAAATAAAGAGTGGTTCACCAAACACAGAATGTTTGTGCAGCTCTTAAGCTACAACTGTGGAGCCTCTCTCTTACTCACCAGCAATGCTGTTTGTTTTGTCTTGGCACTCTGTGCAGGGAAACTTTGCTTTGCTTTTAGCATTTACAGATACTACAAGTCATAATCCACAAAAAGAAAAAAAAAAAAAAAAGAGGGAGAAAAAGGAGCTGTTGGCAGCAATATCTTGATTTTTAGGATGATTATTTGGTAACATTTTGTAGTTACTACAGTAACAGTAATTAAATTAGGCTTGGTCATTCTCCCATCCTCCAGGAGAGCTGGAACTTCAGAGGGAACAGAAGGCAACTGTGCTGCACGGCAGAGCCACAGCCTTTGTTTTAGGGATGGAGTTCAATTTGGCACCAGGGTGGAGTGTTTAGCTGATATATTTTCCCCAGAAAAGGTGCTTAACTCCTCTCTGCCCCCACCATGTACTCCTTGTCGTGTCTGAGGAATCCAAGACGAAATGATAGCTCAGAAATTCAAGGGTAAGGTTAAAATTCCCCTGCCCTGACACAGATCTGCTGTTCATTGACACAGAGTGACTTGTGCCCCAACTGTGTGAGCCTCAGGGATTTCCACGGTACAGATTTAATCACACCTAAGAGGTGTGGAGGCATTTCTGATAACCAGCGCTGACCTCAGGCAGGCTCCTGGGTGCCAAAAGCTGCTGGGGTCCTGGAAATACTCCCTGCAGACCCCACACCACCACTGCTGGGCAGTGCCTGGGATCTGTGATGTGATTAAAATGTGATTAAAATGACATTTACATACAGGCTTTTCCCTCCTCTTCCTGACAGTGGACAGCGTTTGAGCTCAATCACCAATTCCTGTATTCCACCTCTCCAGCAGAGCTCAGACTTTACTCCCATCCAGAGGATGGACTTTTTTAGTAGTTAATTACCTGAAAATTACTTGCATTGAACCTTTTCTGACATCAGACTTTGCAGGAAGTGCAGAATCTAAACTCATATTAATTTTCAGCTCCTTTGACCATTGTGCTCTTTCAGTTAAGATCTGTGGTTTCTTCTATCACATTCTCATCCCGTAAAATCATTTCTGATGAACCCCATTTCCCTGACTGAAACATCACAGTACAAAAATTGTACTGAACAAAACATCACAGTACAAAAATTGTACTGAACAAAACATCACAGTACAAAAATTGTACTGAACAAAACATCACAGTACAAAAATTGCTGCAGCATAATATTCCTTATTTTGATTAGAAGTGCATGCAACAAGCAGGAAGTGGGACTATTTTAAGAACGGCACAAAACACACCAAAGAACTTTCAGAAAACCATCCAGTGTCAAGCTCCCAGCTCAAGCATAAGAAACAATTTTAGTTTCAGTTATTCTTGCTTTCATTTGCATCTGGCAGCTGTTGCTCCTGGAACAATTGGAGCTGTCTTGCCCAAACCTTTCAGGGGATTGTAAATTAAATTAAATTCGAGGTCAGTGCCAGGATTGAGTGATGAGGCTGAGCTTCACCCCTGGGCCACAGGTTCCTCTCCCAAGCTCTGTCCAGCCACCTGTGGTCATCCTAAGGGTCACAGGTTCCTCTCCCAGCCTCTGTCCAGCCACCTGTGGTCATCCTAAGGGTCACAGGTTCCTCTCCCAAGCTCTATCCAGCCACCTGTGGTCATCCTAAGGGTCACAGGTTCCTCTCCCAAGCTCTGTCCAGCCACCTGTGGTCATCCTAAAGGTCACAGGTTCCTCTCCCAAGCTCTATCCAGCCACCTGTGGTCATCCTAAGGGTCACAGGTTCCTCTCCCAAGCTCTATCCAGCCACCTGTGGTCATCCTAGGGCAGCACTGATCCATCCCCAGCCTCCCCACCCCACCCCAGCCGGGGTTCACCCTGCTCTGCCAGCATCCCAAGAGTGCCACGAGTGAAGGTGCAATGTTGAGGATATTTGAGATATTGGAGATATGCAATGAGATATTTTGGGGAAGCACTTGCCTGTCCCTGCGGGGCCCCGCTGGGTGCGCCGGCCTTGATGCTCCCGTTGGGGATGTCTGACTCGTGTCCCTCCTGAGGGTGGCCTTGTGCTGTCCTCCCGTCCTTGCCCTTGTCCGGCCTGAAGATCCTGTCCAGCAGGGTCACTGCTCGGGGCTGTGGGGTGGCCGCATGCTGTCCCTCAGGTGTGCCCGCGAGCTCGACGTCCTGCAGTGGGGTCTGGTCCGGGTTTTTTTGGGTTCCTTGCTGGGGCACCGCTGTCCCCAAAACCCCTGTGCCCTCCCTGGGGGCTCTGCTCAGCGCGGGCACCGCCGTGCCACCATCCACAGCGGCGTGTCCCACGGCCGGAGCTGCCGCGGGCTCCTCGGAACGGCCTGGCACAGCCCAGGGGAAGGCGAGCGCCGAGCGGGCTCGGGCAGATGGCACAGCGCTCCTGGCAGCGCTCCCGGGGCTCTGCCCGCCCGCCAGCCCCGCGGGGCTCTGCTCCTTTGTGTCCCGCGAAGAAACGGCAGCATTATCCTGTCCGGCACCCGCCTTGGCACCCGCTGCGGGCAGAAAAACGGGAATTATCCTGCTGCGAACACGGGGATAGAAATGGGAATGATCCCACTGTGAACACGGGGGTAAAAATGGGAATTATCCTGCTGCAAACAGAGGGGTAAAGGGGAATTATCCCACTGTGAACACAGGGATAGAAATGGGAATTATCCCACTGTGAACACAGGGGTAAATGGGAATTATCCGACTGTGAACACGGGGATAGAAATGGGAATTATCCCACTGTGAACACAGGGGTAAATGGGAATTATCCGACTGTGAACACGGGGATAGAAATGGGAATTATCCTGCTGCGAACATAGGGGTAAAAATGGGAATTATCCCATTGCAAACACAGGGATAAAAACAGGAATGATCCCACAGCAGCAGAGCTGTGCCAGGCCACGGTCACCCACAGCCGCCTTGGGCTGGGATGCAGTGCTGCTGGAATGCAGTGCTGCTGGGCTGGGATGCAGTGCTGCTGGGATGCAGCGTTGCTGGGCTGGGATGCAGTGCAGCTGGGCTGGGATGCAGTGCTGCTGGGCTGGGATGCAGCTGGGCTGGGATGCAGTGCTGCTGGGCTGGGATGCAGCGCTGCTGGGCTGGGATGCAGTGCTGCGGGGCTGGGCTGCAGTGCTGCTGGGCTGGGATGCAGTGCTGCTGGGATGCAGTGCTGCTGGGCTGGGCTGCAGTGCTGTGGGGCTGGGATGCAGTGCTGCTGGGCTGGGATGCAGTGCAGCTGGGCTGGGATGCAGTGCTGCTGGGCTGGGATGCATTGCTGCTGGGCTGGGATGCAGTGCAGCTGGGCTGGGATGCAGCGCTGCTGGGCTGGGCTGCAGTGCTGTGGGGCTGGGATGCAGCGCTGCGGGGCTGGGATGCAGTGCTCCTGGGATGCAGTGCTGCTGGGATGCAGTGCTGCTGGGCTGGGTGCAGTGCTGCGGGGCTGGGATGCAGCGCTGCTGGGATGCAGTGCTGCTGGGCTGGGATGCAGTGCTGCGGGGCTGGGATGCAGTGCTGAGGGGCTGGGCTGCAGTGCTGCTGGGCTGGGATGCAGTGCTGCTGGTCTGGAATGCAGTGCTGCGGGGCTGGGATGCAGTGCTGCGGGGCTGGGCTGCAGTGCTGCTGGGCTGGGATGCAGTGCTGCTGGTCTGGAATGCAGCGCTGCGGGGCTGGGATACAGTGCTGCTGGGATGCAGTGCTGCTGGGCTGGGATGCAGTGCTGCGGGGCTGGGATGCAGTGCTGCTGGGCTGCAGTGCTGCTGGGCTGGGATGCAGTGCTGCTGGTCTGGAATGCAGCGCTGCGGGGCTGGGATACAGTGCTGCTGGGATGCAGTGCAGCTGGGCTGGGATGCAGTGCTGCTGGGCTGGGATGCAGTGCTGCTGGGATGCAGTGCTGCAGGATGTGAGGAGCACACAGAGGGGGCTCACTCGGGACCCCTGTGCTGCCCTGCCAGCCCTCACTGAAATCAGGGACAGTGGGACCCTCCGCACAGCCCCTCTGAGCTGCCCAAATCAGACACCAGCCCCGTCTGGTGCTGCTCAGCCCAGGGGGCATCACAAGAAAATGAGTGACACGCAAAAGAGAAATCCTCAGTAAAACCCCAGACGGTTCTATATCGATGGATTGCACTTTCTCAGAGCTAAAGAAACCAAAGGAATGGGAACCACAAGGGCTGATCCCATTTCCTGGCTCGCCAAACTCCCAGCAGGGCTTTGCAGTCAGAGCTGATTTCACTCATTTTTCCCTGCCTCGCTCCCTGCAGCTCCTACCTGCACTTCTGTATTGCCTGCAGGTTATTTTAAGCCTGATTTGAATACTTATAAATCACAGCTGAGCTAGGTTTCTTATCCATACATTTCTGACTCTCTACCCACAAGGAGTGGCTCAGGATCACATTTCCCCCCCAAATTCCCACAAAGCATCCCTTGTGCACACACGTGACCATCACACCTTAGATGGAAAAATCTTTCCGTTTGTATTTTATGATTTTATAAAACAATGGCACTTTGATAACGCAGCTGAGGTGAAAATCCCTGGTTTGGGATTTACAGACAGGAAAAGGCAGCTCCTGCTTTACAGAAGACAAAAGAAACAAGAGATAGAAGAAAAATAATCTTGCTTGGATCTGTTCTGGTGCTGGGAGGCAGAATCCCAGATGATGTGGTGTGAAACCCCAATAAAAAAGGGTCTTGTTGAGAGGTAAATTGTACAGCTCCCCCTGAGCTTCAGCTTCTCTTCCTTACTTGGACTGGAATATGGATCTAATTTCCCTGTCAATCATCACCACATTGCGAGGATGAATTTAGATCTATTTAATTATAACTGTGAAAAACTGACAGGCTCAAACAGACTTGCTGAATTAGAACGGGAAAATTGTCAGTTTCAATGCAAAATTGAAATTATTTCAAATTATAATTGTAATAGTCTAGTCAATATTATGCCTTTCACATTTTCCTTTAAGAGAAAGAAAACCTCAGACACCAAAAAGAACCTGACTAAAACACACCTTCACACAGCACAGACCTTTGGTGCTCAGCTCCATTTGTGCAATTCTTTAAGATTAGGCAATCAGGACAATTTGAGATCCCAGATTTCAAAGCTACCCCTTGGCTTTTCACAGCAAAATTTGCTCCTCAGCACAACCTCTTCTGGCCAGGCAGAGAGATTTCCAGTTTCTTTCCCTGGATTCTCTCTGCTGCTATTCCTGCAAGGAAACAAATCCCCTGGCAAAAATCCTTGGCCAGCAATATCCTCCTGGGATGTTTCATGAGCACCTATTTCAATTTCAATGATCTGACAGGCAAAACAAATTACAAATTGCCAGCTACTCCAGCACCTATTTGGGCACTCAGCTGGGGCCACTGTAGTGGCCATCAGTTGTAGTTTCCTGAGCCTCCTGGAGTAGTGTTTGAAAAAACTTCTAATTATAGTTGGAAACTTGGGAAGGAAGCAAAAATCAAAAACCCTTCCCCAGCTAAAGAGAGGAGAAACAACATCCATTGGAAAATAATTGTAATAGATGCTGAACTTCTGCTTTGTGTAACAGATAATAAATGAAACACAGGAAAACTTCAGCAGACAAATAGGGATGTAAGCCCATCATGAAGAAAAGCAGCTAAACAAGGAGCAGCTCACGAAGCTATCGAGCTGCTTTTATCTCTGATTATCATGGAAGGAGTGGAAGCCTTGGGAAATGTCAGTGCCATGAGCTCTGCTGTGTGTCTGTGGTGTCAGGACAGCTCCAGCTGCTCCGGGAGAGAGCAGATCCCAAATCCAGGGACACTGCTGGGCTGGGCTGCACTCACAGCACAGAAAACCAGGGGGGAAAAGCCTTGAAACCCCAGGATTTGGGTGAAAATGTGTGGTATTTTTTGTTTTTAAAGACACACGCAAGTGCCATTTTTTCCAGATTTATTCCTCGGTCCAGAAGAGGCAGAATTACAAAGATAAGCAAAGCCTCCCAAATTCCAGGCCAGGCCTGTGAGCAAGTCAAAGCTGCTCTTTGTGAATGAGGGAAAAAGCTGCTCTGAAACGAAAATCAATGCACGATTTACAGCACAGCATCTCAGGCTCCTCCTGCACTGGAATTTGCCTTTCAACTCTTTAACAAAAGCCAGTCACACTCCAGAAGATTTGCCTCTCTTTCCCCTTCCCTTCATCAGGATGTGTTAAAAAGGAAATTCTGTGCCTGCACAAAGTCCCTCCTCTGTAAGAACACATTCAAGGAATTTTTTTCTCTGGAATTTGGTAGATTAGACCAACATTTTTTCCTTGATTTAAGAAAAACTGTATAGAGAAGAGTAATGGTTCCTGCAATATTACAGAATCGTGAAATGGTTTGGTTTGGTTTGGTTGGAAGGGACCTGAAATCTCATCTCATTCCTCTCATTTCGAATACAAGCCAGCCACAAACAAATATTTTGCTTAGCCATGGAATGACACTCACACAGCACTTTTTTTCTCCCCTGGAGTTCAGATAATCATGGAGAAAATAGATTTTAATGGCCATGAAGAAACTATTAAAGGCTACAAGGCAACGTTTGGCACCAAGAATTCCTTCAGTGCAGGCCAGTTCAGTGGGCACAGCAGCCCTGAATGAATCACTGCAGCAAATACTAATCCAAAATGCGATATTCCTCCAAAAAGAAAGAGCACACTAATATCCTTTTGCCATCTTGCTCCACTATTCCATGCAAATAAAGCTCCGAGAATGATTTAATTTCACTAATTTAACTAGCATTGTTATTTACCTACAGATTCCCTGAAGTTAATGGAAATAAGGGGAGAGGAGCCAGCAGCAAGAATAGCAATGATCATTCTCTAAAAACATACCTGAAATGGCTCATATTTCAGGCCTTACAGGCACACAGGGTTACTGCAATCATAATTTCTGTTAGATTCTGGCTGCTAGCAGGATTTGCTGAATGAGATTTATCCTCTGGGACAAAGGAGCTGCATCTTCACTCAACTTTCCTCCCTCTGTAATCTTTTTAGGAGCAGGTCGGTGTTTCAGTGTGCATGCAATTACCACCCAAAAACCACAAGGAATTGTTCCTGTTTCTCCTCCTGCCACATTTCTGCTCTGTGCAGAGCAAATCAGAGACAGAAAACTTCCAGTTCTGGCCTTCCCCCTTCACCTGTTGCTCACTGAATATTTTTATTGCTGAAAGTACAAAAATGGCAGCACAAAACATGAGGAAAAAATTGGGATTAACTGTGCTATCCTTGAGCTGGCAAAGCAACAGGGCTGGGGCAACAGGAGGGGCACTGGAGTGGCACTGCAGGAGGAGAAGGTGAGAATTGTTCCTGTTTTGTCCTCCTGCTTCATTTCTGCTCTGTGCAGAGCAAATCAGAGACAGAAAACTTCCAGGTCTAGCTTTCCTCCCTTCACCTGTTGTTCGCTGAGTACTTTTATTGCTGAAAGTACAAAAATGGCAGCACAAAACATGAGGAAAAATCAGGATTAACTGTGCTATCCTTGAGCTGCCAAAGCCAAGGGCTGGAGCAGCAGGAGGGGCACTGGAGTGGCACTGCAGGAGGAGAAGGTGAGAATTGTTCCTGTTTTGTCCTCCTGCTTCATTTCTGCTCAGTGTAGAGCAAATCAGAGACAGAAAACTTCCAGGTCTGGCTTTCCTCCCTTCACCTGCTGCTCACAGATTACTTTTATTGCTGAGAGTACAGAAAGGGCAGCACAAAACTTTGAGAAAAGTTGGGATTACTTTGAGCTGGCAAAGCAGCAAGGGCTGGGGCTGCAGGAGGGGCACTGGGGAAGTGGCACTGCAGGAGGAGAAGGTGGATCCTGTTCCCTGTCTGGAAATTGGGAAGAAGCCCCGGGAGGATCCCTGAGCCCACCCAGGATGTGGATTCAGCCCCAGCTGCAGCCCAGGTGTGCAGCAGATGGAGAGAGCCAGCGCTGCTCCCTGCCCAGGATGGGCTCAGGGCTGGATCCCTTTGCTGGGACTGCAGGATGGAGTGCACAGGTCTGTGATCAGCGCTGCTGCCGATGTGGGAAAGGAGTGGTCAATAGGTAACCCAAATTAACTATTGAGAGACTGAATATTGTGAATTTTAATTCAAGAAAAACAGGATTCCCTTTATCTTGTCAAGGTAAGAGGGACAAGAATCTGTCTGAGGCCAGCACAGACACCCTGAATCACCCACCAAGGACTGCCCATGCTCCAGAGAGAAGGTGAGAAGTGCACTGTGATGAAGACTACAGATCTTCATCACGAGAAGACCCCAAAGACCACCAGGACACACATGCTAATGATATTAATGATTTCCCAGAAATGATTTGTATAACCACTCCCATCCCAGGGAATGTGATGAATATTCATGAATGTTACCATAATATTGTGTGTTGGCAGTGCAGGGTGTGTGTGTTTGGAGGAGTGAATCCCCAAACCCAAATAAAGCAAATCCTCACTGCAGTGTGGACACACAGAGAGCACAGCCACACTGCTCATTCAACCCTCTGGCTCCACTTCCCTGTCTGCATCTCTGGCTCCCCCAAAATGCTCACTTTAGGCCCCAAAAATGCTATTTGCCACAATAGTTCATTTTACAAATAGTACCTACTGTGTTTTTCATAGTAACAACTTCTATCACTTTCATGTCTCCAAGAGCTTGATTACATTGCTCAAACCAGGGAGATTTCAAGGGTATCTCAATAGTTAATGATTTTAACTGCTTTTCAGACAGGAATAAAGTTAAAATACAAGTAACATCAACATAGAACAGTCTAATTTTTCAGCTTGCTACTTAAACGGATTTAGCAATTGCATTAGTTAGGTAATCCAGTTAAGTAAAACAATCCCATATGCTTAATTTTACATATGAGGAGGAAAATGTATTTTCTAGAGCTTCAGCCAGTGTAAATCGTCTGGCTTTTATTTACTGCTCAGCCCTGTCCAACCCATGAACTGCTCTCACACACTTCCTCGTGTGTCCCAAAGCTCCCTGAGGGTCTGTGATCCCCTGAATCAGTGCCACTGCTGCAGGGTGTCCCTCCCTGCAGCACCAATTCCCCCAAGGCTTGCTGGGGACACAAATGTCCCCAGAGCAGAGGGAGTTGGTCACAAAGCTGGCAGGGAGCAGCACCAAACCACTCCTGCCTGCTGGTGCTTCACACCAACCCTTCCCTCTGGAAATCCACCTTCTGTGGGATAGAGGCAGAACTAAATTCTCAGAACTATTAACCAGCGGTCAGAGAACTCTGGAAAGAGTTTCTTATTTTTCTCTTTGTTATATTTAAACTTTCAAACTCCTGTAGAGCCACATTTCCAAGTAAGAGCTGCAACATGGGTTCATCTCCTCATTCAAAGCCCTGCATTAACATTTATTTCTCCTTCAGCACAAACCTCCCTCGGCACACCCAACCCTTTCCCTGTCCATACCTTCACCATTCACTGCCAGGGGAGGATTCTGAACAAACACCGCAGATCCATTTTTGATACCGTCAGGAGACTCGGAGAGAGGCTGAAATAACAAAAAACAGAGTTTTTAGGACATCAGGGGTGGGAAATGGCAGCAGCCAGGGGAGGTGAGGTGGGATTGCTTACCTGGTAACTCTTCACTGTGCAGGTATTGTCATCCTCAGCTTCCTCGGGCACGTTCAGTGTATTCCCCATAGCTCCTGGGAGGTGAAAAACCCCAAATAACTCTTTCTCTGTCATTGGTGTGAATTCCCTGCCTCACTCTCTTAGGAGGCAGCCAATGGGGCCAGGCTGCTAAAATCCCAGAGCAGCCCCACCTGCCTTCCCCAGCCCCAGCCCAGCCTGCCCCAACCAGTCTGACCCAACCCCACCGTGCTCGGGGCTCAGGGCTGCTCCGAAAAATGGCACAAACAACAAACTTTTCTCGATTGTGGAGGTGAACTGGCTGCAGTCACACCTGCAGCGTTCCTCAGGGAGACAGCAGCACGGGGTTAGCAGCAGAGCAAGGCTAAAATCTGTGCATAAATTACAACAGCTTGTGTATTTTTGTTTGCTTTTTATTTAATAAAAGGCAGAAAGAAGGAAAAGAGGCAGCACATACTATCACATGTGTAAACTCTGAATTTGTAGCCTATCTACAAGTTCACAAAAATCTTTTGAGGTTGTTGGTTTGTTTTGTTTTCCCCGTAATTTAAAATCCATTTATGCACCCTCTGAGCTTGCTGTGTAAATTCTTTGGGGTCAGGCACTCCCTGAAAAGCAGATCCAGGTCAGGAGGGAAGTTCCTGTTGACTTAGGATATAAAATTGTATTTGCAGTCAGAGCTACACAAACAAACAGAGAGGAGAAAGTCTCCTGAGCCACCCCAGAGGGAGGGAGGTGCCCGAGGGGAGAGGAGTGGCATTGCCATCGTCCCCTGGGCTGTCCTGCACAGCACCGTGGGTGCCACAGTTATCATCGCTCTGCTTCTGCCTGTGCCAGTCTGTGACCCTGCAGAGCACGGAGGAGAACACCTCCGTTAATTGGATTATATTGAATTTTAATTAAACCACCTTAGCTCTCAGAGAAAAGAGGGAAAACAGGAGTTTTGCTAAATCGTATTCCCCAGGATTGGGATGGGAGAGTGGGGCCAGCGCTCAGCCCCAGCCCTGGGGTCTGCTCTGTTTGCAGAGTTATTCCTCAGGGATTTGAGCTCTTCTCTGATATTTCCAGGATAAATCAGGAGTTCTGGTTTGGGTGGAACACAGCCAGTGCCTCCCTGCGGATGCACAAAGGCCTCTTGTCCTTGCTCTGGGATTCTGTTTCCTGGCAGCTTCCAGAGTTATGCCATCGCAGGAGAGGAAAACAAGATTCAAATGCTGCTGCTCAGACTCGATGGTAAATTTAGTATCTGCTCGGATCTGGAGGATTTCCTTTTGCTCTGCACCCCCAAGGCCTGGTTTGTGCCAGGACACAGCTCAGGCACAGGATGGGATATTTGCAGGTTTGCTTCCTTTCTCACACGTGCTCTAAAATCTGTGGGGGCAGAGAGAAGCAAATTCCTCTCTCTCTTTTTTTTTTTTTTTTTTTAAAGTTTCAACAACGATTTGTAGCTGATTCTCAGCCCCTCCAGTTTCCTGTTGCAGATTTCCTCACATCAAGTGAGTTGTCTCGAGCTGATGCAGAGCAGGAGCCCCAGGCTCTGATCTCTGGCAGATTTTGCTCCAGGGGAGCTCAGCCATTTCCTAAAATCAAGTTTATAATTCTCCCTGAAATAAAACACACACACAGTGGCCAGGTGGAATTTCAAAATATTTTCACTCACAAGAGCTCTCTCATAGAAAGATGGAGAGGAATGGGAGAGCTTTTTTTGCTAAAAATGAGGAAACTTGTTACAGAATTCTGTGTGTGATCCCAAAACAGCAACCCCAGTTCCCCACTGTGCACATGGAGCAGAGCAGCTGTGGCTGTCCCTGCATCCCTGAAGTGTCCCAGGCCAGGCTGGAGCAGCTGGGGACAGTGGGAGGTGTCCCTGCCTTGGCAGGGGTGGGGTGGGATGAGCTTTAAGGTCCCTTCCACCCCAAACCACTCCATGACATATTTTATATATTTTATATATTTTACATATTTTATATATTTTATATAATATAAAATATAAATATAAAATAAATATATATAAAACATATAAAATATATAAAATATATAAAAATATTAAAAATATTAAAAATATACATTTATGTTGCTTCTGCCCCATTTTAAAGAAAAATGACAGGTCACTGCCACCTATGGACAAATGCGAGCAGCAGCAGCAGCAGCAGTGATGACACAAACATCTGAAATGGAACGGAGCTGGCAGAGGCCCAAGGGATGTCACATTCGGGTGTCCCAGCTCTTCCCCTGTGCCACCACAGCTCCAAATGCTGCTGCAGGGCCCTGGCAGCTGATTGTCCCCACGGGTGGCTCTGGGAGAAGATGTGACAACTTTTACAAGGACGGGACAATTTTTGAGGACTGAGAGGGGAAAAGAGATGATCCTGAAAAGAGATGATCCCGACACGGTTCAAAATGAGAATAAAGCCCCCAAAAGTCAGGAGGAGCTGAGCAATTCCCATCCTTAGGGTTCCTTTCTAGGTGCAGGTTTCTCACTCAGTCCCAGGGATATTGTCCTCAGGGCAGCTGGAATGCAGCCCAGCTGGTTTCAAAAGGAACACGAACTGCCAGCTCCTACAGCCCTGAAACAATTCCTTCCCCAAATTATGCCTCGCCGCTTCCATTGTAAGGCAGAAAATAATTCAAAAGGAAAAATGTATTTTTAATTGTTTTCGATGTTATATGAACCGTAGTGTGCCTGAGCAGAAGTTCAAGGCTTGGGAAAATCCTTTTTTTGTCTCTCCCTAAAGTCATTGGTTTGGTCCTGGCAGAGTAGCAAAGCTTTGAAAATATGAGTGAAAATTACACCAAAATCTGACTAAAGGCAGCCAAGCCTCACTTTTCTGACATGTTGACCAGCCTGGAATGTTCCAATCCCTGTGTCTATTAATGCCGAAAGTCCACAATTAATTCCTCACTAAAGCTTGCCATATGTTGTATTTAAATCCCATAGAATATAATCGATTTTCCTGCCCCTGGGAGCCCAGGTGAGCTTGAGGACATGGCCGTGTCCAGGTAGAAAAGCTGAATTTTCTGCTCTGATCGATGCAGAGCGAAGAAAGGACTTAATAACAGGACAGAGCTGAGAAAGTTTGCTTACCTGGAGAGCAGCTGAGCCTTGTCCTGCGGGAGAGCACCTGGGACACGTGTTGGGAGTGACGAAAGCTGGTGGCTCTGAGCCTGGCGGGGCTGGGGAGGAGCAGTGGGCACAAGGGACAGGGAAGGGACAGCAGGAGGCTGGGCTGAGTCACCTACAGCAAACAGGAGCCACCCAAGAGCACCTGAGTGCAGCCAGGACACGCGGAGGGACAATCCTGCAGGCTCTGGGGACAGCTTGGGACAATTCTGTCGGCCACGCCGCAAGTGGGAAAAGCAAAATAATTCAAATGTTCACAGCCTGGGCTCAGCAGTGGCACGAGGGGAGCAGTCCCAGGCTGGCTGGGGGAAGGCTGAGCTTTCCGTTCTGCTGTCCTCGTGCACAAAAAGCATCACGAGGGAAAGGAGAGCAGGAGCTTTGGAGCAAAATAAAAGAAGCCAAGGCTTGCAGGAGCTCCCGGGATGCTCCAGCAGGAGAGCACAGGCTGGAGCAGAGGAGCAAGAAGCAAATGCAAAAAATGCTAAAAAGCCAAAGCAAAAGCTGGGAAAAGCCAAGCAGCAGCAGAACTGCACATTAGGGAAGGATTTTTGGGATATGAAGGAGTTACCTGGGGAGGGTGGCTGGGGCAGGCTCGGGGAGGCAGAGCTGGTGCAGTGAGGCACTGTCCCCAGCAGCTCTGCCCCACGGCCAGGGCAGCCCAGGAGTGCTCCCAGGCACTGCAAACACAGCCAGGGTGGAGCAGGGCCCTGCTCCCAACCCTCCCTGCACCTCCCAATCCTCCCTGCACCTCCCAGCCCCCCCTGCACCTCCCCAGCGCTCCCTGCACCTCCCCAACCCCCCCTGCACCTCCCAGCCCTCCCTGCACCTCCCAGCCCCCCCTGCACCTCCCAGCCCCCCCTGCAGCTCCCAGCCCTCCCAGGTGTTTTCTGTTCCAGGTTCTCTCTCCACCCAGACTGGTTCCAGGGCACTCCTGGCTCTGGGCAGCCCTGGCCACCCTGGCTGTGGGGACGGTGACACTGTGCCAGACACCCTTCCAAACACAAACTGCCCCCAAAATGGCAGGAAAACCCCAAATGCTTTGAGTGGCACGGCTCTGCTGCAGTCAGAGGTTCCCATCCCCTCGCAGGGTGTGCAGACTGACTGAGGCTGGCATTTCAAACTCTTGTCACGATTTGCTGCTCCCTCAGGTGTGTCACGGAGCCCACGCTCGCCCTGGGGGTGTCTGCAGCAGGGACAGCTTTTGTCTCAGCTTTCACAGCACTCAGTCAATAAAAGTTGGCTTTGGAAAGTGAGGTTTCCACAGGCAGTCAAAACACCAAGAAAAAATTCCCTGTTTGATGGTTCGAAAGGAACACCATCGCAATCCCCGGGATTTTTTCCTGATTGACTCACTCGTGCCATCCAGCTGGCACTTTTATTTCCGTGCTGCTTTATGGGTTTGGGAATAATTCTGCCCTTGGCCACGATAAGGAGAGGAAAGCGGATCTGTACCAAGGGCGGTGCTGGCTCTGGAGGTGCCAGGGGTGCCAGGGAGGGTGAGGAGACTGCAGGGATGGAAACAGAGCAGGAATCTGACTGCACCCAGCATTCAGCAGCGTTCTGATTCCCTCAGCCCTCCAGCACCAGCTCAAGCATCTTTGTCAGCTCCTCCTTGGTGTAAATCCCTCAGGTGACCTCACGAGTTCAGTCCCAAATTGTTGCTCTGATTTTCTGATCTTCGTGGAGATTCGTGGAAGCTCGCAGGGAGGTCAGGCAGGCAGCACCAAGATGGTAAAAAGAGAAACTTTATTTACAAGAACTTCATTATATATTCATTAATGATCTAATAATTATTGGTCAATAGTTTTTCCACCCCAAAACGATTGGTTACAACTCGAGAGCATTCAGTACCAAAACAAAGAGATTAGAAAGCACAAGAATGCAACTTATCTCTATTCTCCATGAGAAAGAAGAGAAAGATTTTAAAACAGTGCAACTACATCAAATCCCATCCAGAGACAGAGCACGGCTTGGGAATTTCTCTGCATGGCTCACGTGGTGCTGCCAACAGAGCTCATCCCAGCCTGGCTGTGAAACCACTCACCCTGCAGTGATGCTGGACTCATTCTCCTTTTTATTTTGATTTTTTGGTCTTTCTCCTCGGGATAAAATATTATCATGAAGTGATTTTGAAATACAAAATGTAACTATTTAATTCTGGAAATGCTTCATTTCTGTAAGAGGTCATTAAATTCACTATAATTTTGCACCGTATTTTGCCTTCCATGAGTCTATTTGCTCCTAAAATATCTTCAAATTCAGCCTTAAAACCTTAATATTCACCATGAAGAAAGTAATTTGGATTATCACATACTTCACATGTGAATATAAGGATAACAGTGCTCCTTTTCCTCAAAAAAAGGCTTTTCCTTGAACTGAGCCATCCCAGTGAGGTTTATCCTGATCATTTTTCCAGCTGTATGCTCCTCATGGACAATCAGCCATCCATTCTTTGAGCTGCATGTCAACTCTTTAATATTCTTTTCCAGTCATTTCAAAGCCATCCCATGTTTTCATCAAGGACAGACCAGAGGGGCACACAGTGAGTTTTGGTTTGCCTTGGCTTGGGGATTATTTAGCTGGGTGGCAGCCAGAGAAAATCTTCTCCAAAGCACAGGAAACTGCGCTACTTTCATGATTTTTCAGCCATCAAAATGCTATTTTTTCTTTCTAAAAATCCCCAGTGAAGCTGTCACCAAATAAATCTTCCTCCCCTGCAGGAAATGCTCGGCTTGTGCATCTGACAGCTGCATCAAACTTCCTGCTCATCAATGGCACAGAGCTCCCAACAATTATAAATGATTAACCAGCTTCTTTTATTGGTGTCCAGAACGAGAGCCAAGAGCATTCAAATATTGACAATCGAGGAGCAGATGACTCTTGGTCTCTGTGTGCATCTGCCCTGGCACACGTGGTCTGGAGGAGAGGGCTGATGTGGAATTTAAGGTGAGAGTTTCCATCTGGCTGCTGCTGCCAAGGTTTGCTCAGCAGAGCAGGAGGGGAGGGCAGCAAAACCTCCTGAGGAAGGGAGGAGAGGAGGAACCTGCAGGAGAGCTGAGCAAAAAGAGAAATTAGGTGTAATTCCAGTGAAATTCTGACAGTTTGGAGCAAAATGTAAATGGAGCTTTGAGTCAGCTTTGCGTGGAGCACGGATGGAGGGAATCGTGGATGCTCTCAGAGGAGAAGCCCAAGGTTTGCATGGCCTGGTGGGTCCTGGAGCGAGGCAGGGAGAGCTGTGGGAGCACCTGAGTGCCAGAGCCAGCCCAGCCCTGGCTGCCCTCAGCCCCTGGCAGCTCTGGGGCTCTGAGAGCCACAGGGTTTGGTTCTTCACAGGGAACCTGCATGTCCAAACCACTCTGAGGGACCCTCTCAGGTTCACTCTGTCAGTTCAGCCTACTCAGAGTGGTTCCCAAAAAATGAGGCACAGTGCGCTGACTGATGCTGTTACACATCTGGGGCTCCTGCACCCGACAGACCCCAAAATCAGGTGCTGGCACTCCTAAATTCCTGACCCCTGGTGGGAAATCCATCGTGAAATCCATCACCTTTGGGACAGACACGAGCTGGAATGCTGGTCAGAGGTAAAGCCATCCCCATCCTCGGGGAGCAGGTGCTGTTTGAGCTGCACAAAGGAGCACATCTGAACTCGTGCTCCTGCAAACCTGAAAAGCCTGACTCAGAGCCACAGGGAAAACTGTTTCTGCTTAAATTCTGCTCAGTTCTGAGCTTTATTGGACCTGGCTCCTCTACAGCTGGTGATTCCTGGGGACTTCCCGAGAATTATATTTTCAGTGAGTAGGTTTTCCCCGCTGCCTCTGATGGAGATCCCATTAATTGTTCAATCTGTCTTGTGTTTGGCTGATGTGGTCTGAGTGGGTAATGAAAAGGAGAGGATAATTGTTGCTCTGATTTTCTGATATTCGTGGAGATTCGCGGAAGCTCGCAGGGAAGTCAGGCAGGCAGCAGCAAGATGGCGAAAAGAGGAACTTTATTTACAAGAACTTCTTTATATATTCATTAATGATCTAATAATTGTTGGTCGATAGTTTTTCCATCCCCTATAATGATTGGTTACAACTCTAGAGCACCCAGCACCAAAACAAAGAGATTAGAAAGCACAGGAATGCAACTTATCTCTATTCTCCATGAGAAAGAAGAGAAAGATTTTAAAACAGTGCAACTGCAGATAATTGCTGCAGAGCAGGGAGCTCAGGGCAGCAGGACCATCCCTAATCATTGCCACGATTCCCTGAGCTCTCGGGGCGCTCTGTGTCTGCCCCTGGAGCAGCTCCACCAAACATAGAATCCCCTAGCTCCACACAGCCTCTGGCTCTCACCTCCAGCTGGAGCTCAGTGGGAAATGTTCCCTCCCTGCTTCCCAGAGAGAGCCAGAGCCGCGTTCTGCAAATGAGATTTCAGCCCCGAGTTCCTGCAGACTGTGACTCAGTGTCGGTGTAGGAAGGGAGCTGGAAATTTGTGATTGTCTCGTCTTCCCCCACCACAAAAAAACCCAGGTTCCTGCCGTCACTATGCTTTTTCTTTTAAAGAGGGAGAATTACAGACTCTCCACCAGCTATTTCTGCACGTGGGAGCTCCTAGAGCAGATTAAAGGCTCCTGTGTCAGGATTGAAACAGAGAGTTATTGTAGACACGGTGCCCTGGTGGGTGGAGCAGGCATTCGAGCCACAATCAGTCTCCTGTACGAGCACTCTCAGTCTCTATCAAATATGCAGTGATGATAACAATAGTATGTTAAATATTCCCTTCCTTCGTGCAGCTCCTGCTCAGCCTGGGTCATGACTTTCCCCAGCTCTCTCAGCTTTGAATCTCCTGGCTGTGCTTTCCCCCTCAGTGCTTCACCCTTCCCAAGCCTGAAATATGGAAAATTGCAGCAGCTGGGGTTGCTAAAAAGAAAAAGCAGGGGGAAAAGGCTCATTGTAGAGCATCAATTTCATTCTTGACTTTAATTAGAATAGCAGGTATGTGAGCATGGAGCTGCAGCAGCAGCAGGGAAAGAGAAGAGCTGATCTTTAGGAGAATGTTTGATCCATGTGGGTCAGGTCTAGGATGCTCTCCTGTCCTGGAGGAGCCAGGCATGAGGGAAGAGTAAAAATCTTCTTTTTTTTTTTTTTTTTTTTTCTCACAGGGCACGGTCTGGGAGAGCTCCAAGTCCCGTTCCAGCTGTGCATTCCTGCAGCTGCCCAGCTGCACAGGCTGATGCTCCTCTGCAGCACAGCAGAGCCCCCTCAGGTCACCGCAGCAGTAGGGCAGCTGGAGCCAATTTTTCTCCGTGGAAAAATATGATTTGCTAAACTTCTGCCGAGTGAAAACACAAGGATGGATATCCCTGCCTTCAGCACACTGAAGGGATAAAAGCTCTAAGCCATGCAAGGAAACATGAATCTCAGTGAAAGGCCATGAGGGGTAAGAATTTTGTGCCATTTTATTGCTGCCACTGCAGCTGAGCTGCCACTGGAATATCAGATGGGAGCTGTGCCAGCCCCTGAGCTGTCCCTTTTCCTTCCTGAGCTCCTCATCCGAGCGCTGCAGCTCAGCTCCGTGACCCTGCCGGATTACTCAGCAATTCTGCTCTGCTGTGAGCCAGAGCTTCATTCCGGAGGATCCCTGAGCAGCTCTGTCCTTCAGCACAGCTCCCTGGCAGGCAGGGACATTGCAGCAGCACAGCAGCCTCCTTCCTTCCTTCCTTCCTTCCTTCCTTCCTTCCTTCCTTCCTTCCTTCCTTCCTTCCTTCCTTCCTTCCTTCCTTCCTTCCTTCCTTCCTTCCTTCCTTCCTTCCTTCCTTCCTTCCTTCCTTCCTTCCTTCCTTCCTTCCTTCCTTCCTTCCTTCCTTCCTTCCTTCCTTCCTTCCTTCCTTCCTTCCTTCCTTCCTTCCTCCCTCCCTCCCTCCCTCCCTCCCTCCCTCCCTCCCTCCCTCCCTCCCTCCCTCCCTCCCTCCCTCCCTCCCTCCCTCCCTCCCTCCCTCCCTCCCTCCCTCCCTCCTTTCTCCTCTCCTCTCCTCTCCTCTCCCCTCCTTTCTCCTCTCCTCTCCTCTCCTCTCCTCTCCTCTCCTCTCCTCTCCTCTCCTCTCCTCTCCTCTCCTCTCCTCTCCTCTCCTCTCCTCTCCTCTCCTCTCCTCTCCTCTCCTCTCCTCTCCTCTCCTCTCCTCTCCTCTCCTCTCCTCTCCTCTCCTCTCCTCTCCTCTCCTCTCCTCTCCTCTCCTCTCCTCTCCTTTCCCTCCCTCTTGCACTATCACCATCACAGCAAGAATTTCAGGCAGCACTGAGAAAATTCTAAACCCTCCTGGTTCATGAAACCACTCATTTCATGTAAAAAACCTTACGCATCTGTGGGTTTTATTGTTTTATTGACTCAGTGGTGCTTGGCTTTGAATGCATGTGGAAGTGTTTTGATAGGTTTGGGTTTAAAAAAAAAAAAATCAGTGTGAAAAAATTGTCAATATTTCAAAAAGGGCAAAGAAGAGTTATGAAATATTCAGAATTTAGAGTGAAATTCAAGGATCTGCTGTCTAACAGTAATTCTGGCAGTAAAATCAATAATATTCAAATCCAGTAATGTTATACATTGTTGAAGGGGGCAATATTGCCAGGTAGGAACTCCGTGAACAAATGAAATATTTTAAAGCGTAAATCCTCGAAAGCAGAAGGGAGAGCTGTGCAGAAGGTGAGGAGCCGAGCAGGTGTCCCACCCTCAGTCCTGACTCCCAGCTCAGCTCTCCCCTCCCAGGGTTAATTCCTCCCACAGTGCTCAGTGCTGAGAGAAACTCTGCTGCTGATTTTGGGGTGAGGACCAAGATTTCCAAGGCAGAAAAACTCATCTGATTATAACTTGTCACATCTGAACTCAAAATCAGTTAAAAAAAAAAAAATTTAAAAGATTCCTAGGCCTGATGCAGGTTGGAGCAGTTGCCTCTGGATTCAATCCCAAATATCATTTTTTGAGCTTTAAATAGAGAAGATTCACTGAATTTCGGTGCAGCTCTCCAGCAGCTCACATCACTGCCTGACACTGTGAGCAGGATGTGACCTGCCCTCCCCGAGCCAGCCTCGGGAATTGTATTTTCTACATAACCTTCAGCTTTGTCCTTTGTTTTGCCACTTGTGAAACGCAATTACACTTTAACCTGACCACGTTCTCAGCATCGGCTGGCAGAGATGCCCAGGGATGCTGAGGGATGCTCGGGGAAGCTCTGGGATGCTCCGGGATGGTCAGGGATGCTCTGGAATAGTCAGGGAAGTTCAGGGATGCTCCAGGAAGCTCCGGGATGCTGAGGGATGCTCGGAGATGCGCAGGGAGGCTCCGGGAAGCTCCGGGTGCCCGTCACTCTGTCAGCAGGTGGCGGCGTTAAGCCGCGCTCGGCGAGGAGATGCTCAGTGCGCTCAGTGACTTCAGCGTTTTAGTCCAAAACAGCAATGATTTCATTCCTCTCCCTTCCCTTCCCTTCCCTTCCCTTCCCTTCCCTTCCCTTCCCTTCCCTTCCCTTCCCTTCCCTTCCCTTCCCTTCCCTTCCCTTCCCTTCCCTTCCCTTCCCTTCCCTTCCCTTCCCTTCCCTTCCCTTCCCTTCCCTTCCCTTCCCTTCCCTTCCCTTCCCTTCCCTTCCCTTCCCTTCCCTTCCCTTCCCTTCCCTTCCCTTCCCTTCCCTTCCCTTCCCTTCCCTTCCCTTCCCTTCCCTTCCCTTCCCTTCCCTTCCCTTCCCTTCCCTTCCCTTCCCTTCCCTTCCCTTCCCTTCCCTTCCCTTCCCTTCCCTTCCCTTCCCTTCCCTTCCCTTCCCTTCCCTTCCCTTCCCTTCCCTTCCCTTCCCAAACCTTCCCAAACCTTCCCAAACCTTCCCAAACCTTCCCAAACCTTCCCAAACCTTCCCAAACCTTCCCTTCCCAAACCTTCCCTTCCCAAACCTTCCCTTCCCAAACCTTCCCAAACCTTCCCTTCCCAAACCTTCCCAAACCTTCCCAAACCTTCCCAAACCTTCCCAAACCTTCCCAAACCTTCCCTTCCCAAACCTTCCCTTCCCAAACCTTCCCTTCCCAAACCTTCCCTTCCCTTCCCAGCAGCTCAGGGGAACAGTTCAGCAGCTCAGGGGAACAGTTCAGCAGCTCAGGGAACAGTTCAGCAGCTCAGAGATGTGTGCAGGGGATGGGGAGGAAGCAGCAGCAGGAAAAGGATGGAAAAGTGGCGATCAGCATTTCCCTGATGCGGCACTGACTCACCGGAGTGCCTGGTACTCTCTGCCTGCTTTGCATTTCACTTTCCCCATCACCTGATTGTCAGTCACCCACACAGGTCATGGGGACAGGAACCACAGCTGGGACTCCTATGGACCGGGGGTTTGGGATTTACTCACTGGAGCTCCATTCAGCTCGGTGTGACATCACTGCCCTGCTTTACAGCCCGATAAGGCGCAGGGTTTATCGCTTTGGGCACTGCTGTTCCTCTTGCCACGCCTGTCTCCTGCACCACTTTACACCTCTTGCTTTTAGCCTTGACATTTCCTTTTCTCCGGTGCTGCTTTTCAGATCCTTTCTCCAAATATTGGAGAGCACAGTGACCAACCCCTGGCAAAGTTTGGACCACAGCACACATGAATGAATCAAAGATTTCAGACACCTTAAAGGACATTGGCTGCCACCTGAAAAGAACGTTAATCTGGGATAGCAACAGCTACTGCTGATGTGCTTCTGAAACAACATTAAATAAAACATTTTAGTACTTAAGAAAATCTCTCACTAGAGATTCAGAGACCCCCAATAAGGAGCAGTGGGTTTGGTGTCTGCTGAAACCTTTCTCCTGCCTTGCTTTGAAGGTCTTGGATCCCTCCTGGGCCAGCAGGACCATTGGCTCACCGAAGTGCTCCCCTGGAATTGCAGTTACATTGATTGTTTAATAATTTAGATGGCATCCAGGTATCTTCAGGAAAGAGGATTCCTAGCAGCAAACCATATTCATTCACATGATTTCCACCAGATGAGATTATTGCATCCACCAAAATTCCATCGTTGCAGCAAGCATCAGTTTTGTCCATGATTTGGTCAGTGCTTCTAATCCATGCTCAAGTTCCCGGAGGATTTCGCAGTGATGACAATCAGAGCGTGAGGAATTCTTCTCAGCTCATCCTGCGGGATTGACTCTGGAAGTTTGTCTGTGTTTGGTCTGGCTGGGAGCTGTCGCTGTGTTTATCTTTGTGCAGTTGTTCTGCAGTTCGTTTATGGATTCGGGGTTGGAGTGAGCTCCGGGGAAGTCTGGCTAAACCCAGCGGATTCCTCTGAACCGTGGGATTCGCGTCGTTTCCGCAGCAGACATCACCTTCCAGCCGTGGGCTGTCCTCAGCCAAGGCCAGCTGGAGTACAGACCCAGGATTATTGGAAACACAGGTCTGGGCTGTCCAAAACCTCTCTGGGAATTCAGCAGAGGACACCTTGCCATGGGACCTCAACCCATTTGGAAACTGCAGGGGAATTTGGAGCTGGTTTTGCCCAATCTCTCCTCAAATCCGAGCAGGGGCTGAGGTTCCGGACATTATTTACACAACTCCTTCTTGTTGCTCTGATTTTCTGATATTCGTGGAGATTCGCGGAAGCTCGCAGGGAAGTCAGGCAGGCAGCAGCAAGATGGCAAAAAGAGAAACTTTATTTACAAGAACTTCTTTATATATCCATTAATAGTTTAATAATTATTGGTTGATAGTTTTTCCACCCCTATAACTATTGGTTACAACTCTAAAGTGTCCAGTACCAAAACAAAGAGATTAGAAAGCACAAGAATGCAACTTATCTCTATTCTCCATGAGAAAGAAGAGAAAGATTTTAAAACAGTGCAACTACACCTTCTGGCGTCTGTGTCCTGCAGCTTCCAGAGCTGGAAAACAAACTCTGCCTTGCCTTTTCCTCCCTGGTAGAAGATGTCACAAGATAATCGACCCAACTTTGAAGTTTCTGCACATTTGGGACTCAAAATGAGGCGTTCTCCAGCAGCCTTGTGCCTTACAACCCTCCCCAGGTATTTCCAGCCACTTCCCTGGCACTGCCAAGGAATTTTCTGTCTGTTCTCCTTCGCCTCCAGCCCAGGACAAACGTGGCTGATGCACTGCACGTGTCTGTGCACGTTCGTGCAGCTCAGACTGGAAGTGACATTTCTCCTCTTTAATTGCAAGCTCTGAAAAAGCTCATCTTTTCATCTTTTCAGGCCCTCTGGGGTTCCTTCGTGCTGCTGCAACACAAACTGCTGTCCTCGTGCTGTTAAAATAGACAGACTGTGGTGGCTGAGGGGAGAGTTTGGCTGCTCGTGTCCCCACAGACTCGTGGGCAGGTTGGCTTTTAGCATCTCCAGTAAAATCACAAGTCCCAGCTGTGAAAATAACATGTGGGTGTCAGCAGGTCAAGGGCACACTCACACATCTTTAAAATAATTAGGTTATCATTGGGATTGGTTTTTAAATAAAGAAATACAACCAAAAGCATGGAGAAGCTGATTTGATTGATTAAATTTGGCTATCAAGAGCACACTCACACACCTTTAAGATAATTAGGTTATCATTGGGGTTGTTTTTTAAATAAAGAAATACAACCAAAGGCCTGGAGAAGCTGATTTGATCAATGACATTTGGCTAATTAAGAGTGACTTCAACATTTCTTTAACTATTAAATTTCTCTCTGGACAAGTTGTTATGATTGATTCCTACTCCAGCTTCATTCCTTTGTTCCCATTTTGAACAAAATGCCCAATTTAGGCACGAGAAACCTTTTGAAGATGCCTCTTGTGCAGCCAGAGGTGGAGGGGGAGCGAAATGCCAACACATGACTCAGGCTGTCTCTCAAGCCTGCCAGTGTTTGTTCTGATCTGCTCCCATTCTAAAGTTAGTCGTATTTTTTTAATTTTTTTTTTTTTTTTATTCTCAGATGAAGTTTTTGTGTTGTTAAATTTGTTCCCTGGGGTCACGGAGTCCGTGCTCGTGTTTTCAGGTGCGGTTAATGATTTCATGTGACTCATATGTCAGGGCTCACTCACTCAGCCCTCACAACAAACCCAGCGGTGACTCAGGAAGGCTTTTCACCATTGCACTGTGTAGTTGCACTGTTTTGGAACTCTTTCTGTTCTTTCTCAGAGAGAACATAGATAAGTTGCATTCTTTTACTTTTTTAATCTCTTTGTTTGGTATTAGGTGTTATTTAGTTGTGACCAATGGTTTTAGGAGGTGGATTCTTTACTGACCAATAGTTGCTAGAATATTAATGGATATAAAAGGGCTTTCTTGTAAATAAATTATCCCTTTTGCCATCTTGGGTTCGTCTGCTTGAATTCTCTCTGCCAGCCCCTGCATCCTCAGGGGAATCTAAAGCCACAGCACTGAGATGGTGTGTGCTCACAGAATTCTACAAGAAACGGGAGCAGTGCATATTTTAGCAGCTTTTTTTGTGTCCCTGCAGTATCTTTGTGGCTCTGGGAGGTGATTAGATAGCTCTTATCGGGGGCAGAGCCCATCTCCCCGAGAGCAGCAGGAATGGCCTCGCTGCACTGATAGGCGCTGGGAGCGCAGAGGACAGAGTGGTTAATGTTTTTGCGGCTGGCATGTGACTCCCAGAGGGGACACCCGAGGGACAAGGGAAAGGGGACCTCGGGATCATGGGGCACCGCTGGGGTTGCTGAGTGCACAAGGCAGAATCGCTCCAGGACTCCTCCAGACACGTCCAGGGGAAGGAATCCACCCATTTTAGTCAGCGCTGGAAAACACCTTCAGTGTGCACTGGGAATTATTAAGATTTAATGTGTACTGGGATTTATTTATTTATTAATTTATACAAGAGCACTGTATGGAATCGTAGAGTTGTGGGATTGTGGCTAGAGATTTCCTGAGATTCTCAGGCGCTGGCAGAGAAAACAGGCAGACGAACCCAAGATGGTGAAAGGAGAGCTTTATTTACAAAAACCTCTTTATACATCTATTAGTAATCTGGCAACTATTGGTCAGCAGGGAATCCACCTCCTAAAACCATTGGTCACTGCTGTACAACACCTAGTACCAAACACAGAGATTAAAAAGTACAAAAATGCAGCTTCTCTCTATTCTCCCTGAGAAAGAAGAGAAAGATTTCTAAAACAGTGCAACTACATGGGATGGTTTGGGTTTTCGAGATCGTCCCATTCCTCTCGTGGAGCGACAATTTCCACTGTCCTAAAGTGCTCCAGCCTGGCCTGGGACACTCCAGGGATCCAGGGGCAGCCACAGCTTCTCTGGGATTTCTTCTTCTTCCTCCCCACCCTCGCAGGGAGGAATTCCTTCGCAGTGGTGCTGAGCAGGGATCACAGTGGGAATGATTTCCATGTGTCACTGTCCCTGGCTAGAGGCAGGGACAGCATCAGCAGAAGCTGAGCTTTTGGCCAAAAGGAAAGAATGAGCCTGAAGTGTTGAGTCAGGACAGAAATCCCATCAGAAAGTTGTGGGCACATTCCATAAAATGAGACTTCCTCAGCAAGTATTAGTAATGGCTTAAATATTCTGCTACATAAATGTAACTTTTTGTAATGCTGCTGAGAGATAGGGACTATTTTTTTTTCCCCTAGGGAAAAATGGGTTGGGAATTCTAAAAGCATCTTTATTGTATTTGTGTATCCTGCAAATTTCGTATGGAAACACTTCCAAAGGGCGATCCTGGCGCTTCCCTCGCTCTGGATTTTGAGGAGTTATAAATAACTGGGAGGAAGTACTACACGTCCCACTAGTTTGGGGAATATTTAATCGAGGTCAGTGTGCAATGAACTCCTCAGGTAACGGAGTCCAGTAGACAATTATTGCCTGACACTTCAGTTTTCTATTTGGATAATTTGACCTTTTAATTGAGCACTTAACCTGAAGGTTTACACAGTTTGAGGCCGCTCTCAGGGGAGGAAAAACCACACTATTATTATATATATTCATCTCCAAATTTCCAGTTAAAAGGAAAAATTCTGGCAAATGGGGTTCTAATGCAGCTGCTGGCTGGTGTTGGGCTCACGGGAGGAGGGCAGGGGTGTTTGCAGCCCGAGGGTTTCCCGGCAGGGCACAGTGGGTCACGTTCCCTGCCAGGGTGGGATGGGCTGCACTCCGTGGCCTCTCCCTTATCACGGGAGGGATTCCTGCTGCTGTTTGCTCTGAGCTCGGGGTGAGCTGGGTTTGCTTGCACAGCTCCGTTCCTGTGCTCCCCAAAGCTCAGCTTCCCTGGAGGTTCTGCGTTTGCTGAGTGAGTGCAGCTCCTGCGCACAGCAAATCCTGCAGGACGAGCTGGGAAAAGCCAGGACAGGTTGTCCCTGCTGCTGAGGAGGCCAGCATTGCTCCCTGAGCATTCCCAACCTGCTCTGAGCATTCCCAACCTGCTCTGAGCATTCCCAACCTGAACTGAGCATTCCTAGCCTGCTCTGAGCATTCCCAACCTTCTCCCTGAGCATTCCCAACCTGCTCTGAGCATTCCCAACCTGCTCTGAGCATTCCCAACCTTCTCCCTGAGCATTCCCAACCTGCTCTGAGCATTCCCAACCTGCTCTGAGCATTCCCAACCTTCTCCCTGAGCATTCCCAACCTCTGAGCATTCCCATCCTGCTCTGACCATTCCCAACCTTCTCCCTGAGCATTCCCAACCTTCTTCCTGTGTATTTCCAACCTGCTCTAAGCATTTCCAACCTGCTCTGAGCATTCCCAGCCTGCTCTAAGCATTCCCATCCTGCTCTAAGCATTCCCATCCTGCTCTGAGCATTCCCATCCTGCTCTGAGCATTCCCAACCTGCTCTGAGCATTCCCAACCTTCTATCTGAGCATTCCCAACCTGCTCTGAGCATTCCCAACCTGCTCTGAGCATTCCCAGCCTGCTCTGAGCATTCCCAGCCTGCTCTGAGCATTCCCAACCTTCTCCCTGAGCATTTCCAACCTGCTCTGAGCATTCCCAACCTGCTCTGAGCATTCTCAACCTTCTATCTGAGCATTCCCAACCTGCTCTGAGCATTCCCAACCTGCTCTGACCATTCCCAACCTCTGAGCATTCCCATCCTGCTCTGAGCATTCCCATCCTGCTCTGAGCATTCCCAACCTGCTCTGAGCATTCCCAACCTGCTCTGACCATTCCCAACCTTCTCCCTGAGCATTCCCAACCTCTGAGCATTCCCATCCTGCTCTGAACATTCCCAACCTTCTCCCTGTGCATTCCCAACCTGCTCTGAACATTCCCAACCTTCTCCCTGTGCATTCCCAACCTGCTCTGAGCATTCCCAACCTGCTCCCAAGGAGAGGTGTTCCCAAGGCTGCCCTGATGCTCCAGATCCTGGTGCAAACTGCAGGCTGATCACATTCCTGAAGGCTGAGGCTGCTCCCAAAGGGAATTCCCCTGAGAACGTTGGTGTTTAGAAAAGCCACACCATGATCAAAAAATATATAGAATTCCTTGAGAAATTTCTGCAGCTTTAATGGGCCACCCAGCTGGTCAAAGGGGTTGTGACACTACCGAGGAAGTAGCTCAGAGATTTGGAGACCTCAAATTCCAGAGGGTTTTTTTCCACCCTTAGTAGTGTCCAATAAAAGACAAAAGATCAGAACTGTTTTCCTTCATATCAACAATAGCTGAAAGCCAGGGCAGTGCTCTTACTCACGGGCAAGGCTGATAATCCCAGCAAACTCACTCATCCCTTCTCCAGGAGGGATTTATTCCAGTCCAGATCACGCAGTTCATTGCTGGTAAGGAGGAGGAACATTTTGCAATATGTTCCTCCGAGCTAATCATCCTTTGCTACTGCTTTTTTCCTACCAGGTTGCCCAAGAATATTAAAGAAAATTCAGTGAGACTTTTTCACACCCAATGTTTCTGTTGGCAGCAGCAACGCTGGGCTTGACAGTTTGTGCAATGTGGAGATGGGATGGGTGGGTGGGGGAAAACTGAAAATACAAACCTAACTCAGGGTTTAGGGTGTGAGATTTAGGATGTTTCTGCTTCGGGTGAGACAGAGAGGGAGAGAAGGGAAAGAAGTTCAGTACAGACCCAGTTCTAGCAGAAAATTCTTAGTGAAGTTGTAGAGAAGATGTGGGTTTGGGAGATAATTTCTCATGGCAAAGGAAAAACAGTTGCTACAAAGACTTTCATGTCTCTGAGTATTTTCTCTATCCTCTGTGCAAACAAAGTGGTCTTGACCCAAACCCCAATGGATAAAATGCCCACAATTTTCCTTATTGTCAGTTCCGGCTGAAAATACAGCAATTAATGCACAAAATTAATGACAGCTTCTCTGCTAGAACAAACTCCTTGAGGTAAAGGCTGATGGAGCTTTAATGACGTCTCTCTAGAAAATGGAAATTATCATTTCCGGCACAACCAGCCATGATTTTACCATTTTAGCCATCATTGCCAAAGCAGGAAATATTGGTGTGCTCTGAACTGGTAAGGGCTGGTGGAAATCTTGCTCTGAGGGTGCCCATGAGAAAGAATATTTAACTTGTGAGCGTAGGGAAGTGCAAGCCATTTTTCTATTTGATTTTATTATTTGTCTCAATCCCGTCCCATTTGGAAAACGCAAAAACAAAGAACACTTTCTTTCTCATGTTATCATAAATATGGATTAATCCTTCTAACCTTACAGGAAAGCTGAGATCAAAAGGAGGGGAAATCCGCATGGGCTTAGGAAAATGTTGGCATTTTTCACCCATAAACATGATGTGTGGTGGGATGATCAAAGCCGTGGATTAGTTCAAATATTATCCTTGGAACAGAGCCACAGCCACTCCATTCTGCTTCTCACTTAACCTTTCAAGTAAAAGTCCCATTACTCATGAAAGTGTCACCCAGGGCTCTGAGCTCTCCCGGGCTGCTTTTCCTGCTGCTTTTGCCTCTTTATCCCGAGGTCACACAGCTGTGATGTGTTGGTCACCCTCGCGGTGACACTGACCGCCCTTGCTGCTCCACGGTGGCGATTTTGGTTCACATGCTGACCCTCATTGTCCTCACAAGGCATCTTGAAATAACCTGGGTCTTTTATTTCTTCTGAAACCATCGTTCTTCCTTGCTTTTCAGCCTCAGAAAAGTGCAAAAAATGCTGATATTTGGGGAAAACGTGCGACTGAGAGTTGTGAGCCTGCACCCTGCCTGTCCCTGCAGCCCTGATCCTGGGGATGCCCCAAGGACAGCCCTGGGCTGCCCTTTTCCTGCTCCACTGGAGGGCTCAGGGGGGAATCTGGGGGCAGTTTGGCCATAGTTCATCATGGAATGGTTTGGGCTGGAAGGGAGTTTAAAACTCATTCATTTCCCCCTGCCATGGCAGGGACATCTCCACTGCCCCAGGCTGCTCCCAGCCCTGTCCAGCCTGGCCTGGGACACTGCAGGGACCCAGGGGCAGCCACAGCTGCTCTGGGAATCTATCCCAGGGCCTGCCCACCCTCCCAGGGAGGAATTCCTTCCCAACATCCCATCTAAACCTATCCTCTCTGTCACTTTGAAGCCGTTCCCTGTGTCCTGCCCCTCCATCCCTTGGCAATCCTCTCCCTCCATCTTTCCTGCAGCTCCTTCAGTCCCTGCAGGGCCACACTGAGCTCACCCCAGACCTTCTTCTCTCCAGGTGAACAACCCCAGCTCTCTGAGCTTTTCAGTGCCCACACAGCTCAGTGCCCAGCCTGGGGCCATTCCCCCTGCCCAGGCTGTGTCCCCCTGGCCTGGCCCAGGAGAGCTGCACTGATTTTTGTGTCTCTGCACTGATTTTTTTGTCTCTGCACTGATTTTTGTGTCTCTGCACTGATTTTTGTGTCTCTGGTGGAGAGAGGTCAGCGGAGCCGCGGGCAGGGGAGGCTGCAGCCCTCACCCCATGGCCTGGCACAGTTACTCATTAACCCCTGCTAATAATAGAGCCCCGGGCAGTGAGGGTTCAGCCGGTGCGCTTCCTACCAGGGACGCCAAAAATAGACACACAAAAGTCCAATCCTGATGGAACTTTAACTATTTTTAGTAAAGCAAACACATACTACACTAACTCCGGGAGCCCTGGAGGAACTGATCCCTGACACTCACATCCGAGTCCTTTGGAAGCTGTAGAATAAATGTGTTTAAAAAAGAAGTATCACCTATTGTACTTATCTTTTTGGCAGTATTTCCAAATGTATATATATATTGATTTTCTACTTTTCAGCTGATGAGATGAAATTAAGCTCAAGGATGTTCTAATGTATTTTGTTAACTATAATCAAAATTAATATAAAGCAACTCTTGAGTAAATTCTAAAAAAAATTAAAAAAAAAAATTAAGATTCAGTGCCAGTATTAATCCTGTGACTGCACTAATCCCTGGTTTGGCAGGGGCTGGTGTAGCTGGGAATGAACCATTTCTGGAGGATATTCCACTCAGGACTCACAGGAACATTTCTTGGACACTTCCCAGCTGCCAAGGAAGCTGAGGAACATTTCCAGCATTCAGCAGAGACAGACTGAGCACTGCAGAGGATGAGGCCAACCCAAAAGCTGCTCCCCATGGCTGAGGAGCTGTTCTCTGCAAGAACAAGGGAAACATCAGAGAAATCAATGGGAAATTGCCATCAAAGTCAGGCCAATTAGCAAAGCACAACTGAATAGCAAATTGTTGACTTGGGGGAAGTTCTCCCTCCAACAGGAGCTCAAAGCAGCTGCAGAAAAGGTTTTAGGGGTGACAGTGCAAGTCTCTATTCAGTTCTTCCTTCACACCAGACTGAGGTGGATCCTCAGTTCCTCACCAATATATCTCCAGACAATCCTGACATTTAAAATTCTTCTGTGCTTGAAAACCTGAACGAAGCAAAGTCGGTTTTTTTTTACAAAAAAAAATTTAAAAACAAAAAGCAAAAAACATTTTAAACAAAAAACAAGAAGGTAAATCTGGAAAGGTGCAGCACGAAATGAGAGGGCAAAACTTGGAGGGGAAGCAGAGGAGGTAGAGTCCACCTGCTTTTGATAATTACAGAATTAAATTTGAGTCTAACGCTGTTACCTAAACTTTTAAAACTTTTACTGTGAATATCATATTTCTGATTTCTCTGCAAGCTGAGAGAATGATAAAGCCTTGCCCAGTCTGCTGGAAATGGGTCAGAGAGCAGTTTTCCCCCAGGACCGACACTGCCTAATTGCAGTCTGGCCCTCATGCCAGATAAGCAAAACTCTATCTCTGGATTGGCAGCTGAAAATAAATCACTTGACTCTGCGTGCAGGTAGGAAAGGGAGCAGTGCCTGCATAATTCTGAAAATTTAAGTGCTATCCACACACCAGAAAGGTGCAACTTTTGGCAGAAGTGAAGTTTTCCTGCTCAGGCCTACATTGTCCAAGGTTTTCACACCATTAATTAATTTAATGTTGCTGACTTGGGCCTGGTGATGCTGTGCCTGAAGGTGTTTGGATGGAGCTGCTTTCTAAAAATCAAAACATGCCATGAGACTGAGGTGGTTTCCATGAAATGCCCTTTCCGAATGAAAATGAAGAGTTGTTGACATAATAATGTTGAAGCTTTGGGTTTGGAGCTTGACTGGAAGAAAAGATCTCTTGTAACAGATCTGCTGATCTTAAAAACAACTCCAAATTTTCTAAAAGATTCCTTTCCATAAGTTTTGCATCCAGCTGATGTATTTTCTCTCTCCCAAACTTTTGTTTAAAAAAAACCGAAAAACCTCTGTTTCATTCAGGTTTTCAAGCACAGAAGAATTTTAAATGTCAAGATTGTCTGGAGAAATAGCAAACCTGGTTCCCATCCTCCTTTAGCATGGTCAGTGCTGGGCACAGGCACTGTGTGCCCCCTGCTTTAACCTTCCTCAGAAAACGTTATTTCCACATCTCTGTTTGCCCAGGGGCTCTGATTTCCCCCAGAAATCCCTCGATTGTTTTTCCCTGGATGCCACTGACTCCTATAAATAGCACACTGCTCCCCATGGCACAAATCTCTTTTCCAGTCCAGCACCACTTTGGGTGCCAAGCACAGCCCCAGAAGAGCTCGGGGCAGCAGCAGCTCCCCAGGGGATGTTGAATATGCAAAAAAAATGAGTGTTCAGTGTTTCTGAGGGCACCTGCAGAGCCCTGCTGCTGGATTGAAGCACAGTGAAATATTTGGCATCAGCCCCGTCCCTCCCTGAACTCCTGCAGGCAGCAGAATGTGCTATTTTTAAACCTTTCTTCCATTCATTCGTATGCACACAAAATAAACCTTCCCCCCTGCAGTGGTTATCTGTTGGCTCACAGACACCTCTGATTCCTTAAACACTGATTTCCCTTCCAATTCTGCCTTTGGGCAAGGAGAACTTTGCAAGAGTTATGAATCAACTGCCTTGGAAGCTTCTGTCCTGGCTGGAAAATATCTTCGGGCTCACCTTCCCCTGCCTGCTTGCCAGCCTTCCCCCTGGGCCTGTCCCTGTGCTGGGAAGTTGTTTTGCCACTGTTCAGCAACAAAAATAACTTTTGCAATTGGTTCTTTTCTTGTTCTGAGCAGAAGGGAAATTCCTGAGAGGTTCTTGCGTACCCAAAGTGAAATTTTAGCATTTAGAACAAAAACTTAAAATCCTGCTGGCTTTAGATGGCTCAATTTCACCTTAATATTGAAGAGCATGTGGGTCTGCATCTCAAATTAAATATTTCAACATCCTCATTTCTCCTAAGAGAGACCTTGGGAGCCCTTCCTGGCTCTTTGGCTCCACAGAAGGGTGGTCCTGCCCTTCCCAGCCCCGAGGTCTCACCCCAGACACAAACTCGTGCCACATTGCTGCTGTTGACTCCAGCGATTTCGCAGCCAAGAGCTGAGTCAGAGCAGCCCTGTGATCCTACTCAAACCAGCCCTGCACAAAAAGGTTTTTGTCAGGATCAAAGTCCCAGGATGCCCGGTCATGGAAAGGGGTGAAGGACAACGACCCATAATCGGTCTGTGAACCCACAAAGTTCCTTGGGGTGCAATCTCTGCAGGGCTTTTATTGCAGGTGAGCAAACCACACCTAAAAATTGGCCCACACCTAAAAAATTCCCCTCTCCTTTGGGATTGGTGTGAGCAGCTCCCAGTTCTTTCCCTTTCAGAAGAGTTTAACTCACTGACTCTTTGTTAAAGTGACTGCTGCCCATGGATAAAAGGATCAATAAATCAAATATCCTTACCAGGATGGCCTGAATTTATATTTATATTTAATCTTATAATTCTATGGCACTTTCTCTCCCTGCAAAGCCCTTTCCAATCTGCACATAAATAGGTATTTAGCAGACAGGGAGGATGCACCACTGCTTCTGGATTTAATGAATCTGGTAAAATGACATTTCACTTCCCTGCAAATGCTTCCCTCAGCCTGAATTTCTGAGCAGCTCTCCCAAGAGTGAGCACTTAGAGGTGAGCTTTGAACTATTAAATTTTCTTAGGAAAACCAAATGCCTGATATCTTATGGAGCCAGTTTCCCCTCCTATGTCTTGAATCACAGAATCACAGATTAATTTAGATTGGAAAAGATCTCCAGGAGTCCGACCTTTGCCCATTCTCCACCTTGCCACCTAAACCAGAGCACAGTGGCAGTGGGAGCTCCCATAAGAGCACCCAGGGTGTTTAGTTACTTGAGAGCTTTATATCAATGACTGCTTATAAAATCTCCTGTTTTCTTCCCTTTGTTGTTTTTTATTTTATCCCAGTGGAGTGTGCTTTGAAGCTCTTCACTGCAGCTGAAATGAGATCCTGAATGTTTTGAGGAGCAATGTGTGCTTCAAGGTTTTCTCTCCTGTTGCTCTGACTCTCAAACACAGCCAGAGGGAAAACAGGATTCTTCTGGAGCACCAGAACTTGGCATCTCCTGAGCAGAGCCAAAGGTGTGTAAGGTCCCAGTTATCCTGACATCCTGCTCAGAATCTGCATCCCAAATCCTTCCTTGGTTAACCTCTACTCCTGTTTGAAATGACTGGAATTTGGAGCCCAGCTGAGGTTTCCCCTGCCCTTCACGGCAGGGCAGATTGATCCCAGCAGTTTGGGGGTTTTTTTGGTGTCTGCAGACCGAGGTTGGGTGTCCCTGCCCAGCCACCCGAGCAGCTCCCGGCCCTGGGCAGGGGATGGCCTTTGCCCTCGGCCTGGGTTGGCTCTTGGCTGACCCCTGATCAGATATCTGGGTACCTTTGCCCTGCAAAAAGTGGGACAGAGCCTGCTGCAGGCATTGACCTCAGCTGCGGAGCTCCTGCCGTTCCCGTGGGGAGAGCCGAGATAACAGCGAGGGCTTTCTGAGGGAGCTTTGAGCTGGAGAAGTGCAACCCTTCTGCCTGAGGCTTCTCAAACCTTTCCTGCCATGATCCCCATGACATTTAGGAACCTCTTTCTGCCCCTGGAGCTCCGTGCTGCTGAAGGCCCTCTGCAGTGAAACCCCTTTACCCGAGGGGAGCAGGACCTGCCCCGTTCCCTGCTCCTATCTCCTGATGTGGAGCACAGTTCAGCGCCAGCTGAATCAGATGAGACTCTGATTTACATTCCAGTTTCGGGACTCTTGAGCTGATAGTGGAGGGTAAAGTACCACGGACGAGCATATTCCAATTTGGGGTAATTTTTGTCCTCCTGGATGCCCTTTATTGCCCTGCTGAAGTCCCTGCCAGCAGCTGACTGCAGTGCCTTCCCTTCCCTTCTCCCTTCCCTTCCCTTCCCACTGCCTGAGTTCACTCAACACGTGGAAAATGAGAGGCAAAGAGTTCGAACTTGTTGAGAGGAACATGCCCAAGAAAGCACAGGATAATTTCCCCTGATTATTAAACGCATTCCATTCCACACTTGTTTTGACATTGTCTCTTGGAGAAAAATATTTTGTTTTATAGAGAGGCCTCGTTGTTGCTCTTCGTGTCAGGAATTGTTGCTTCATAAGTGTTCAGCTCCATCCAAACCCTACAATGTAAAGTTCCTTAAAATTCCTTCTGGATCCCAGTCCTACAGGTCAAGTTTCATTTGTTAGGTTGTTCCAAAGCCACAAAGATCACAGAGCTGAGATAAAAACCATGGACAAGAGTTGCAACTCAATGTAGTCCTTCCCCTGCTAGCAAAGAAGAGAATGGGAATATAGGAGAAAAAATCCATACAGGAATTTTATGACGCATTAGTGAAGTTTGACAAGAAAGATTCTCTGATTTTCACTCTCTCAAAAGCTGATACTCAAAAACACCCAAGGATAAATAGAAGTGAATAATGAAATGCTCAATTTTGTATTATGATATTCACACTTCCCTCCAAGCCTTGCCTGGAAGGACACATTAAAAAAATTGAATGCAGCCAACCCCACCTTGAGCTGTCAATCCACAGGTTCTGGGAGCAATAGACGCATCCAGGGTAAGAGATTAATGAGCTGCTGGTGGCTTCAGTCTCAACAAACCCTTGCTCCAATATCTGAAGTAAAAAGGCAGCTTTTTCTGCTAAAGCTACAACCCTTCCATGAATTTTAAAGATATGTGCCATAAATGACTGGCTGAAAATTGTTTAACTTTCTCCTTTTCTAAGGAGTGAGAATGCATTAAAACCCCACCCACTCACATGCAGTGCCATTCAACTGAAAATGATATTTCACACATTTAAAATTAAGCACGGGATGAATTTAATGAATATTTGCCCTGAAATGAACTTTAGCAGTGAACAATTAGCAGAATTAATTTTTCAGATTTGGGGTTATTTTTCCCTATTAATGAAATCAGCATTGACAGAGTTGTCAGTTCTGCCTCTGATGGTTGAGCACAAAGGTCCTTCTCAGGCTGGAGGGGACAAATCTGAGCATTGTCTGTCACTAATGAGAGCAGGGAAAATGTCTAAATCCCTCTGCAGGGGCTGGCTCAGAGCTGTGCAGCACCAGCTCGGAACGAACAGAGCACAGATCAAAAATTCCAGCCTGCCAGACCTGAAAACTGGCACTCTTTACCCACAAAAAAGCACGGATTAGTTGGCTCCAATTTCCTCCATTCAATTCCCACCAACACGCCTCAAGCCTGAACAGAATTCACTTCCTTTTGGGCAGACAACCCTCCCTCACTTCCTCGTGGGGACAGTGAGTGTGGAGCCAATTAATTCCATTAACATTGCGATCCACTCTGAGGAGTGTCTGCAGGGAATGATGGCAGGGAAGTGCTGCTGGAGTGGAAATTCTGAATGAGGGACTCATTTCAAGGCAGCAAAGAGCTGCACTGGGTTTGTCCTGCTGGCCGTGGGCAAAAGGTTTCCCAGACATTTATTAATCTCAGGGCATCCTGCTGGGTTCCTGCTCCGGAAATAAGAGGGAAAAGAAAGCTCTGCTGGTTTGTGAATGTGGAAGTCTGGCTTGGTCATTCATTATCTGTGGAGTTTGATAATTACCTATTTCCTAGGTAAATTGCTTTGGACATTTACTCGGAGGTAGTAGATTAATGGAGTTCCTTGCAAACTTCAGGAACCTGCAAATCTGCAAAGGTTCCGGAACTCAATTTTCCAGGTCAGTGGTTATTGGACTGTTGGCCATCCAGCAGAGAGCACAGATTTGTACCTGAGCTCGTGTGGAATCGGTCAAAAGCCTCCTCACAGCAACATCTGTGTGGATCTTTGGGTCCACGAAATTTAAATAGCGAAAATCTTGAGCAGCCCAGTAAATACCAACTTGTGATTTACCAAATACCAACTTGTGATTTACCGCCCAGGAGCAATCAAGGGTTTCGAAAGAGCTGATAACGAGGCTGTCAAGGTCAGTTCAACGAGATAACGCCACTTCTCTTTGGCTGCCTCGAAAAGTTAAATCATCAGAACATTTGTGAGCAGCGTGAGATGCCTGGGATTGAACAAACTGATTCTCTTGACACTGGTTCCATATTGGCACAGCTCCATGGACTCTAGTGTAGCAATATTAATTTAAAATGCTGTGAAAAGAGGCTCTGTTGACAAAAATACACAATTTTGTCCCAGGATTTTGGGTAGATCCTCCACACAGACCTGCACCTCATCAGGAGCTCCCTGGGGATTGATATCCCATCGTGTTCCATTGGCTCTAGTGTAGTAGTATTAATTTAAAATGCTGTGAAAAGAGGCTTCGTGTGTATTTTTGTCCCAGGATTTTGGGCAGATCCTCCACACAAACCTGCACCTCAGCAGGAGCTTCCTGAGGAGTGATCTCCCATCGTGTTCCATTGGCTCTAGTGTAGTAATATTCACTTATAACGCTGTGAAAAGAGGCTTTGTTGACAAAAACACACAATTTTGTCCCAGGATTTTGGGTAGATCCTCCACACAGACCTGCACCTCAGCCTGATCAAGCCCTGGAGATCGATCTCCCATCGTGTTCGCCCTCAGGGTCACCGTCAGCCTGCCAGGAACGGGGCTGGGGGATGGCATTTTTAAAAAATGCACCATTCCTTTGGATTCTGCAAGAATCCAAGCTATTTACATCCTTCCTCCGAACTTTCTGTGGATTTTATCTTGTCCTGATGGAAATGGAACAATCCCATCCCGGGGCCCTCCATGCCAGGCAGGAACGTGTTGAGGATGCAGAAGCCTCCTGGTATTGGAATTCATGGAGATCTCCTGGGATTGTGCAGAGGGAAAGGCATAAAGCACGAAGTTCTCACTCTTACACTAAATTTGATCGGACAGAATTTCAAGTCCAAGCCCATCAAGGATGTCAAAGCACCCCAGCAGCTTTTTTTGCAAGAAGTTACCATGAAAAGCAATATTTTTGTAGAGCTGCAAAGACTTCGTGATAAATTATGGAAGACTAATTCTAGAGAAAAAAATAGAACTCTTTATTTTCTTACAAAACTTGCTGGAAATATTCAGATAATGCACAAATTGCTTTATACATTGTAATAGAGGTACATTTACACATCTGAGCATAACAGAGGAGACCAAACAAATGAAAAACAAGAGACACCGACAAATACTAAGAACTTGTGTAATTTCAGCATATAAAAAAATAAATTCAGGGTTATGTGCAGAGATAAATCTGTACTTGAAACTGCAAAAGTGTAAAACCATAACAGCCAAAATACAGCATTGCATGCAGGGCAGTGACAATTTTAACCTTTAGAAATTGCAATCTCCATGAGAAACAGACCCCTTTGAAATGGTTAGGATCCTTATTTCCTGTGAAACTGTTCCTTGCAGCATAATTTTATATTTCCCATCCAATGAAGGAGCTATCCTGTTAGGATAATCAGCATTCCGCAGTGGCAGAACCCATAGGATTCCAGAGGTTCCATTTCTGGATCAGGCCTTGCAATGAAAGGCCACTCAGATTTTACAGTAAGGGTGAGATAAAATGGCTTGTGCAGGAGCTGGAGGCTTGGGAACCCACGGGGAGGAGCAGAGGATGTGCCAGGCACAGCTGTTCAAATCCAAGCACTAAATCCTGTCAGGCACACTTGTCCTTATTTCCCTTCTCTCAGTGTATTTCTTTAATTATCTCGATTTTCCAGCCCTGTTTTTAGCCTTATTCCAGACTCCCAACTCACTTCTCCGTTGGATCCCTGGCACTGTAATTTGAGAAGGACTGGGGCAGTTCCTTTTCCCTCAAGCTCTCCCACGCTGAGCTCCCAGGGCCAGCTGGGCTCTGACTGGTCCCAAACTGGAGGCAGCTGTCCCCAAACTGGGCTTGGAGCAGCCTCTCAGCTCTGACTGGTCCCAAACTGGAGGCAGCTGTCCCCAAACTGGGCTTGGAGCAGCCTCTTAGCTCTGACTGTCCCAAACTGGAGGCAGCTGTCCCCAAACTGGGCTTGGAGCAGCATCCCACCCCTGACTCTGCAGGGCTCCTGTGCTCCCTCAGCTGCACTAAATCCCTGCATTCCCACAGGGCTGTGAATGCACTTGGCATTTTTCTTTCCTTTGAACCACATTTTCCCAATAAAACACTCTGGGAGCTTTTCCTGGTGCTGTTCCTGGCTCAGCACTTGTCCAAGGGATGTTTCAATCCTTCCCTGGTGCCTGGAGCCTCCACAGCTTTGGCTTCTCCAGGTGATGTCTCTCTTTTGAGAGGAGGCAGCAGCAGGGCTGTCCTTTATTTCCTGCAAGCTGAATTGAAGAGAAAAAGAATCTTTATAGTGATTGATTATTTCAAAGCAAACAGAACTGAATAAACTTCAGTGAAATCTTCAGATTATACTGGGAGATATTTTTTTGCTGACCAACACCACAGGAAAAAATATCTCCCAAAATATTGAAATGTGCTTGATTTCTAAGTTGAGGATTTAATTCTAGATCACAGATTTAAAAAAAACTTTAAACTTAAATTTTCAATTTAGCTTGTTGTACAAATAAGTTATTTTATGAGCTCATTTGTATAAGCTTGTGAGAGAGAAAATCTTGACTGACCATTTACAAATAGATTTTCCTTTGTCCTTCTGCCTCAAATCAAGTTTTGTTATCTAAGCTCTGTAGTGAACTCTTCCTTCACTAAGGCATCTTCTTAATCTGCAAAGCGATGCTCAAAATCAAATGCTATTTTCCAGGAAATATCTCCTGGGAATGCAGTGGACAAGCTCTACCAAAACCCTGTCCGTTATTTTCTGCCTATATATAAATATTTAAAATTATTATTATTTTAAAATTTATTTCCCCCTTTCTGACCTGTGTCATGCACAGAAAACATGGAGTGTAAAACTGAACCCAGAGCCACGAGCTGTGCAAAATACAGGATATTTTCTGTTCAAAGTAGGGAAGCAGGGTGGGATTTAATAACTCTGCCTTTGTGAGGGTGAAGAGTAGACAAACATCTGCTGTCTTATGCTGTGGATAAGAAAAACCTTACAAAATGAGGGCTTTGTTACCCTTGTAAAATCCTTGCTCACTTCTGTTATTTTGGCTAACTAGAGAAGCATTCTGGGAGTGACCCAGGTGAACTAAAGGTGACAAAAGTGACATCATTGGAAAACCATTGACAGAACCAATGAGTGCTCACACCGTGGGGCTCGTGGTTGGTTAGACCTGACGTGTGCTCCCATTGTGGTTGGTTAAACACATTTGTTGTGCTCACGAGAATGTAAACTCACAACAAACCAACAGTTAAAAACCCTGGATTTTTGCAACAAAGCGCCTCAGCCACACGACTGCTATGGGGAATTCTCACCATTCATCCATCACAGTCTCACACCCCTATTCCCACAAAAACCCCGAACGAGGCCCCAAGGAAAGCCCCAGTGAGCAGAGCCCCAACCTGCTCGGCTGCGGAAGGCGACGGGCAGCTCCCGGCTGGGGACAAGCGTCCCCGAGTGCAGAGCCTCCACCGGCTCGCGGTCCGTGGCCACCACGCGGTACTTGCGGATCAGCTGGAACAGAGGATTCCCGTTAGCGAGCTGGGTCCCATCCCTCAGAGCCCCAAAACACCCCAAAATGCCATTTTTGGGGTATTTACCCAGCAGAGGGCCAGGTGCAGCTGCAGCTCGGCCACGCGGCGCCCCACGCACATCCTCTTGCCCAGGCCGAAGGGGACGTGCGAGAAGGGACGGATGGAGCCCCTCTGGAGCCAGCGCTCGGGTCTGAACTCAGCCCAGCCTCTGAAATAGTCCTCGCTGCAGCCCAGGGCGTGGCTGTTGATCATCAGCACCGTCTGCGGGCACAGAGACACGCGGGTGATGCCTGAGCAATGGGGCCAAGCACAGGCAGGGGAATAACGAGCAAAGCTAATGAAGGCCTTTAGGTACATTCAGGGCAGCAGGGTCTGCTCCAGAGGTGATCCCAAAATGGACAGCGAAGCACGAGTTCTTCACTTTTTATAAATTCTGTCCCTTAACATACCGAACCTTAGTCCCCCAAGGAGCCTTAATCCTTACACCTTCAGGTGATGATGTCACCCACCCCAAACTTGCTCCCCCAATTCACTGTTGGTTACATATTTTTGGGCTCTGGGACAGCAAAGTGTCCTTGGATTTTCCAGCTGAGAGCAGTGTTTTGTCTAAAACGCTGGGAAGAGGTTTTTAGCATTTTATGAAGCCTAGAGCTACACGCCAAAGCTACAGATACATGGAAAATAGAAGTTAAAAGTCCTTAAGGCATCAGAGGCTCCTTACAAATCAGCCCTGAGCTCCCAAGTGAAGCAGTTCTGGGGTGGAAAAAAATAACGCAGCAGCAAAGGCGAGGCAGCTTCTGCAGGAGGTGCCATGGAGCTCCTGAGAAATTAATTGGAACGTAGAAAAGGTCGTGGTTTCCTCAGAGAATTGTGGGGAAATTAAAAAAAAAAAGTTGGAATAGCTTATCAGAATTATTTCAGGCAAATATTTCTGTCTGAATCCTGCAGCAATGCAGGCAGGTGTGGGTTTCACTTTATGGGAATCCTTGGGGTGAATTCCTCTTTCCTTGTCCTAGGATTGGTCCTTTGGCAAAGCCAATGTGAGACTGAAATCTGCCCAACTTCTGTGGTTTAGAGAACAATTAACAAATGGAAAAACACCCTGCTAGGCTGAGTTAATTGACTTACCCCTTTGGGCAGCACATAATTTCCCAGAACCATTTCTGTGTCGATGGTGCGAGTGGTGAAAGGCACTGATGGGGTTAATCTGCAGCCAAAGAGAACCATGGGTTAAATTTCCAGCAATTTTCCCTCCTTTATCTCCCATATTTTACCTCAAACAGCAAGGTGAACACAATCCTGTGCACCAGGAAATTCTCTCTCCCTCATACTAAGAAGATGGTAAAAACCGTGGTGATTGTTTTGGAAGTTATTCAGAATTTTACCTCATGGATTCTTTCAGACAGGCTTTCAGGTAAGGCATATTCCTCAGGCTCTCGGCACTTGGGCTCTCATGAGGAGCCAAAACACTCTGGATTTCCTGGAAAAGCTTCTGCTGGACGTGGGGATTGCGGGAAATGTTGAACAGAGCCCACAGCAAACTGTTGGCTGTCTGGAACAAAGCAGAAAGAAAGGTTTGAACCTCCTTTTGGGGAGGAGAGAAAGAAGAAATTGCCACAAATTCAAAGCAACAATTATGGCTGGTCACAGCTTTATGGAATTTTGAAAGCCTGAGGGATTACGAGCAGTCCCAGTTGTCCTCCAGAATAAAAATGCAGTGATTTCAGGTAAAAACCCAGTGATTTTAGGTACAAATGCAGTGATTTCAGGTACAAATACAGTGATTTCAGGTACAAATACAGTGATTTCAAGTACAAATACAGTGATTTCAGGTACAAACCCAGTGATTTCAGGTACAAATCCATCTGCACTCGTGCCACCGAGGCACCTGCAGGATGGGCTCAGCTCCAGGTGTGCTGGGGCTGGGCTGTGCAGGGAAGGAGAGCTCTGGGAGGATTTCAACTCTCGGAAAATCATCCTTACCGTCTCAACGCCGGCGATCTGCAGCTCGGCGATGGCCGCGTAGAGCTCCTTCCTGGAGAGCTGTCCCCCCGAGTAGATGTCACACAGCAGATCCTCCCGGGGGCTGGCGCAGTGCCTCTCCAGCCTGCAGTCGATGGAGTGCTTGGCTGAGCAGGGAGAGCACCAGGGATTCAGGGAAAATCACTCAAAACACCGTCAAAATCAAATAAACCCACGGGGTGTGGAAAGAAGCGCCAAGCTGGGCTCCATTTTCAAGCAGCGAGTAAAGAGTGAGGATATTAATACTGAAAAACAGAAAATTCAGTCCCCCAAGTCCCTTTGGAACAGAGGAGCTCCTGCAAACTCTTAGGAATTCTGTTCTCCTCAATTAGGGGAGGAAATCAGTGACACGCTGAGGGAAATGTTTAGCAAACAGAAACATGAAGGTGTAAAATTTATTACCTGGGATTTTCAAAGGGGAGCAGGGTGTTAAAAAATCAAAGAGACTTAGCACCCAGACTCCCCGAGGGGAAATGGAAGCCTTGGGTTTGCCAGAGGAAGGCACAAAGAGATACCAAATTTCAATTTTTTAATGTTTTTTTAAAATAAAAGAACTAAATTTTGCCCATGAATATCCCAACGGTTAAAAGCAGTTCCTGGTAAGGAGTATTAATTTTAAGTGAAGGTGTCAAACTGGTTTTTCTGAGCAAAACTGGTTTAAAAACTGGTCTTTCCTAAAGCCCATAAACTCAGAGGCAATAAAATAAGTGCATGTGTGGCTGGCAGGACCAAAAGCCTTGAAGTATCAAGGACTCCAATCCCTGAGGGAAATATCTCAGTGTTACAACCATCCAGGCTCCAGAAGCTTCCTCAACCTTTAGCTGTTACTATTTAAATTAATTAAATCTAAAAATGTTTAAAAATACAAACTTAACCTTACTTCTAGGGTTTGAGTCATTTTTAAACTTTGAAGGCCAATTCATTTTAAATAATCAAAAAAATGTTGGCAAAATGCCAAACTGCCCCTTATCATTTAAATTACTTTTGGTTTTAAGATTTTAACCTATGTTGTAGGTTGTTCAGAAAGGCTATAATTACCTTTTTTTTTAGCAAACAGGTTTTTGTTGCACGCAAAATTCTCGTTTCTCAAGAAAACAACTGAGATCCCTTTGAAGGAAGTCACTTTTCGTTTCTACCCTTGCCTTTACAGAGATTATGCACTTTTAATTGGCTTTTATGACAGATTAAAGTGGTGCCATGGCATTGGTGGCTCCCAGGAGCCTGGGATTTCCCTGGGAATTGCATATTGCCCCACAACCCCAGGGTTAGTCACTAAAAGCTTTTCCCACACGGGAACAGATCTGTTCAGGTGCAGCAAAGGTGTTTCAATCCGTGCTGAAGGCAGGGATTAACGGCAGCACAGGGAAAGAATTAGTGGGAAAAATGAATTCCAGCAAGGAGAAAACAGAGATAAAGGGAAAGGAGATCAACTGTGCTTAAATAATGACCTGTTTTAAATATATCATCCCATGCTTTGGTGTGAGCTTGCCAGACTTTGGTGTTGAGCCCCTTGTGCAGCTCCACAGGGGTCACCATCATCATCCCGAAGGTGGCCATCATCTGTGGTGGGAAAGAGTTGGGGAAATTTCTCTTTAATTTCTCTTTAATCCATCTGCTAGCAAGCCCTGAACAAAGCCAGGCTGTAAGGTGGGAGGCGGATTTCAGGAAGGCAAAATTCCTGCAGATTTTCCATCCTGGACAGAGAGGATGTGTCTGAACCTATTTGAGCATATCCAGCTAAAAATTAGGGACAGCCAGGAGCTTCCTTGTAGTTGCACTGTTTTAGAAATCTTTCTCTTCTTTCTCAGGGAGAATAGAGATAAGCTGCATTTTTGTACTTTCCTAATCTCTGTGTTTGGTACTAGGTGTTGTATAGCTGTGACCAATGGTTTTAGGAGGTGGATTCCCTGCTGACCAATAGTTGCTAGGTTATTAATGGATATATAAAGAGGTTTTTGTAAATAAAGTTCTCCTTTCGCCATCTTGGTTTAGTCTGCCTGCTTCCTCTGCCAGCTCCTGCAAATCCTGGGAAACGTAAACCCATCCTTCCTCAGTAGGGAATGCACCCCCTCTGTTTCAGGCACCTGCTGGGAGTGGCACAAGCTCCTTTTCGGCACTGCCTCTCTCCCCTGGCAGCAGATGGAGTTAGAGTGAGGCTGGGCTGGCTGCCTCTGTTTGCTGATAAAATGGGGCAGATTTCTGTCCACGGCAGCTCTGCCTGCAGCAGTGACTAACCCCAAACCCAGAGAATTTACACAATCCCACTCCGAGGCAGAGTCCCACCCAGCCCAGGGCAGAGCTGCACCACAGGTGGCTCCGAATCCACCACCCAAGCCAGGAGCTCCTTCCAGGCTCACCCTGCTGGCCCTACAGCATTTCCCTGTCCCACTGGAACATTTCAGAATGGAGAGTGATGTTCAGGGTCAGCTTGGCACATGCAGGGGGTGTTTTGGATTAAAAGAAGCTTGAGCTGCTTTTTCCAGGTGACTCATTTAAACTGGTGCCTCTCATTAGCAGCACGGCCAGGAAATCAGCACAGAAAGACTCTTCCATACCGTTTTTACAGCCTTGATGAAGTTCAGACTTTCTTCTTCCACGTCCTCCTGCAGGAGGCCAAACCTCTTCCCATAGAGCACCAGACAGATACCTGTTGTGAAGCAATATTATAATTAAGTGATATCAACAGAAGGGTGTGTGGGAGGCTTCATTAATCGTCAAGGAATGGCTTGGATGATCCTTCTGAAAATGTCCCTTGATCTGAACCTGTCAGAGCAGCACTTTTAGAACACCTTCTGCTCGTTTGCCTCGGCCCCAAAGAGGCTCTCCAGCTCAAGGGCTCTTACTGCAATATTCCTTCCCAAATCAGGATCGTCGCTGATCCACCACGAGCAGCACATCTGCCAAGCAGGGCTGATATTTGGCACATATTTGGCAACTTTACTGAAGGAAATGGAGTGGCAGGAGACCTGGCCCTGAAGAGGACATCTCCTCCAGCATTCCCCGCTCCTTCCCACAGCCACAAACTGCTTGTAAACAGTGGCAGCGTCCCACACTCCACCACTTTCCACCTGCCTTTTTTTCCTTTGTTTTTAAAAGCTGTCACTTCCTATTTCTCCCTTTCCAAAAGCAGCCCACCAGCACTGACAGTGGAAAAAAAAAAACTGGAACAACATTTTGGGAGCTCAGTGCAGAGGCTGCTGAGAGGAGCCAAGAGCAGACAGGTCTGGCAGAGCTCATTCCATTGCTACACCCAACCTTTCCTTTTTTTGGGAATCACCGAGCCAGGTTTTCTGCCCTGTGCCATTCCTGGCACATTCCTCAGTGTACTCTCAAAGGTTTCTAAGGATGAGGCTCCTGTCTTGGTAACTTATTCCAGTGCTTCTCAATCCCAATGTAAACATTGTAAATGGGATTTTCTGATCTTTGCCTACAACGAACACTTTGTTATTGGAATATTTAATTGATCTTGCACTGCTGATAATTAACAAACACCAGAGGGACAAAAAAGACGTGTGTTATCTGATCCCACTCTAGATAAATGCATGGTAATCCCCCCAATTTTTGGATTTATGAGTCATTGGAATGCATGAATTTTTTAATAAGCCATGCATGTAACAGCAATTATAATCACAATTTTTTTATAAGCCATGCAGCTAGACAGAATAGTTTCTATTTATGCTGATGAATTTTGCATGGACAGTCCCTGGCTGTTCTGCAACTCACTTTCCACGATATTATAGCAGAGATTTTGGAAATAATCAGCCAACACCTTCATCCCTGCTCATATTTTAACTGAAATGCCCTGGCAGGTGCACCACGCTCGGGCAAAAAGCAACTCACTTTCGAATGACCATTTGTTGAATTCTGAATAGATGTCTTCCATCTGTCCATTGTGGTCACAAATTTCATCTATTCTGTACATAAAGTCCTCCAGGACCTAAATGGTGGAGAGAAGAGAGAGAAAAGGAGAGGATCAAATGACATCAACTAATAAAAATCCAGAGTAATTCAGCATTTCAACTGTTTTTTAAGCAGATAACAATCTTGCATGAGAGCAATGCTTTTGTTCCCTGCTCTTTGAACAGGATTCAGCTTCTCGCCGTGTGAACAATTGTTTGGATTTTACAGAGCTCTCATGCTACTGCTGCTTGCGCTTCAATGAACTGAGCTTCCCTGCCCGGGTATGAAATCCTTCACTCAGAGACTGAAATCCTTCACTCAGAGACTGAAATCCTTCACTCAGAGACTGAAATCCTTCACTCAGAGACTGAAATCCTTCACTCAGAGACTGAAATCCTTCACTCAGAGACTGAAATCCTTCACTCAGAGACTGAAATCCTTCACTCAGAGACAGCTCCGGAGTTTCACAACGAAGAGGATTAAGCTGTTTATCACAGATGCTCCTCAAACCCAGCGAGGAGCACAGAGGTTAAGGACAGAGGTGTTCTCTGAGGGGAGGAGCAGGACAGTGAGGGGGTGAAGGCAAAAACTACTGAATGCAAAAGAAGAAGGGAAAAAGTGTTTGCAGGAGCCTTTGTGGAATAATCCCATTGTTCTGCGGAGACAGACAGCCTCAAGCACAGGTTTCTGGGCGGTCTCAGACCCCGGCAATCAGTCCGTACTTGTTATTCCCTTAATGATCTGAGCCCGAACCCGCGGTTTTATCACTGTGGAGCAAACCAGGAGCTATCCAGATAAACCGGATCTGCTTTTACTCGCCAGCCTTCCCGGGGAGCGGGGGACAGGGAGGATTCCTCAGAGCACCGTACCTCATTGATGGCCGTGTCCAGTTTCATAACTTCCCCGGGTTTCATTAACTTCTTCTGAAAGGCACTTCTCACCCTCTGCCAGTCCTTGCCTTCCCTGGGAATAAAACCAGCGAGGCTGAGAAAGGAAAGGCTCAAAGAAGAAAGAAAGTAGAAGCAAACCCCAAAGCCGCAGCGTGCGCATCGCGGCAGCGCTGATGCTCCATCGCACCGACGGCACCACCGGGGACCCTCGGGGGCGGGGGATGAGCCCGGGGGCACGGCCACCTCCGGGAGCGCAGCCGGGACCCCCTGCTCCCCCCGGAGCCGGGCTGGGGGCGGCCGCCGTCCGCAGCATCCCCGGGCACCGGAGCCCTCCCCTCCCGCGCCGCTCCCCTCCGCCGCGGAGACCCCGGCATGCTGCGGGTGCCGCTTACAGGATGAGCAGCCCGTAGCCCTCGTCACGATAGTCGCGATAGGCTTTCCAGGGCTTGATCTCGAGGCGCTGGGGGCAGGCGCTCTCGCGGCGGTAGAGCGCTTCCAGCAGGCAGGGCGCCGCGATGTGCACCGAGTCGAAGGCGCCCAGCTTCATGCGGAAAATCTTCCCGAAGCGCCGGTGGTACTCGGCCTGGGGGCAGGACAGAGCCCGCGGTGAGTGCGGGGGATCCCCGGCCGAGCGTCCGCATCCTCAGCCCGTGCCCATCCTCAGCCCGTGCCCATCCTCATCCTCATCCTCATCCTAATCCTCATCCTCAACCCGTGCCCATCCTCACCCTCATCCCGTGCCCATCCTCATCCTCATCCTAATCCTCATCCTCAACCCGTGCCCGTGCCCATGCTCACCCTCATCCTCATCTCGTGCCCATCCTCACCCTCATCCCGTGCCCATCCTCATCCTCATCCCATCCCATCGGCTCACCAGCGTCTCGTGCTGCCTCTTGAGCCCCCCCTTCCAGAGCACGTCGGGCAGGCTGCCCATCAGGGGCCAGCTGGGGGGCCCGGGCAGGGTCTCCGCGGGCCGCAGGGCGCTCAGCGAGGCGGCGCTGCGGCCGCAGGTGCGGGCGGGGAGCCTGCGGACGAGGATGCTGCAGGCGCCCATGGCCGCGGTGCTGCCCCCGGCTCGCATAGGTGCATTTATAGCAGCCCGAGGTGCTGGACTTTCATCGGGGCCAATGGCAGCCCTGGGTGGGGTGAGGTGGGGCGGCTGCCCCGGCCCTGCCCGCGGGGCAGGCGGGTCATGAAAGGGTTCAGGCGAGGCACGGAGGCACCGCGCCAGCGCCTCCGCCCGCTGGGATCCCGGGGATGCGCGGATCGGACCCGCTGGGATCCCGGGGATGCGCGGATCGGACCCGCTGGGATCCCGGGGAATTGCCGGGTCTAACCCGCTGATATCCCGGGGAATTGCCGGGTCAAACACGCTGGGATCCCGGGGAATTGCCGGGTCAAACCCGCTGATATCCCGGGGAATTGCCGGATCGAACCCGCTGATATCCCGGGGAATTGCCGGGTCAAACCCGCTGGGATCCCGGGGAATTGCCGGGTCAAACCCGCTGATATCCCGGGGAATTGCCGGGTCAAACCCGCTGGGATCCCGGGGAATTGCCGGATCGAACCCGCTGATATCCCGAGGGATGCACGGCTCCGGCTCCGCTGAGCTCCGCGGAATTCGCGGCTCCGGTCCCCGGGAGGAAGGGACCCAGCGGCAGCCACACCGCAGGCAGTGACACCGTTCCCTGTGTCGGTCTCGTAGCTCTCTTTTTTTTTTTTTTTTTTTTTTTTTTTTTTTTTTTTTTTTTTTTTGTTTAATTCTGTTTTTAGGGTCCGAGGCTGCCAGGGAGCACCCGCATGGACGCAGAGGGGCTGTGGTGTTCATCCTGCAGAGCACAGGTGGCAGAATAGTTCCGTTTTCCCTCAGCATTTGCACTTTAAAAGGACGGAACAAAAAGGTGCAGGGAGCTGAGGAATAGCGAGCTGTGGGGAGAGAACAGCCCTTACCCTCTCTGGCTGAGCAACGAGTGGTTTGTGAAAAGGGAATCAGCAGAGAAGGCAAAATTCCCTTCTCTGTCGGTGTTGTTAGCTATTAAATCCTGACAAAAACGAGTTAATCCCATAGAGTTTTAATCAGAAACTGCTCAGAAATGCTCAGAGTTTGAGGCTAAGAGAAGGCAGGAGAAGTGCAAGCATAGGTAAAGAGGAGAGGAGAGGAGAGGAGAGGAGAGGAGAGGAGAGGAGAGGAGAGGAGAGGAGAGGAGAGGAGAGGAGAGGAGAGGAGAGGAGAGGAGAGGAGAGGAGAGGAGAGGAGAGGAGAGGAGAGGAGAGGAGAGGAGAGGAGAGGAGAGGAGAGGAGAGGAGAGAAGAGAAGAGAAGAGAAGAGAAGAGAAGAGAAGAGAAGAGAAGAGAAGAGAAGAGAAGAGAAGAGAAGAGAAGAGAAGAGAAGAGAAGAGAAGAGAAGAGAAGAGAAGAGAAGAGAAGAGAAGAGAAGAGGAGCTGGATCCTGTTGCAACACAGAGCTACCTGTAATCCAGAGGATTTGCAGCAAAGACAGCTTGGCTACGATGGGGATTTGGGTTTCTTGCACCCCATGCTACCTTTTCTCTTCTTTCCCAAGCTGCCTTTAGTGACTCAGCCCTTAATCTGTGAGGGTTTGACAGCGAGAAGCAGGGTGCAGACAATGGGTGCATTGGACAGAGGCTGATCAGAAGGTGGATTTGACACACAAAAGCACATTTGACACATAAAGGCACATTTGACACATAAAGGCACATTTGACACATAAAGGCACATTTGACACATAAAGGCACATTTGACACATAAAGGCGCACGTCTCAAAGTCAAATTAATAACAATAAAAAGACCAAGGTAGCAGTGATCAATAGAAAGAAAACGTACAAAAGCATCACACTGCAGAATTTTTCTGTGAGTTTTGCACATCCTTCCCAATCCTGCCCTTCTATCCAAGTGATTTTCTGCAATGAGATCGTCCTCTGTGGGCCACAGGGTCACAGCACTTTCCAGGCAGCCTTTAAAATTAAAGCTGCTCCAAAAGTTTGCATTTTTGGGGCAGGGGAGAAACACCACAAGTCGACATTGCTGTGATTTGTTTTCTTTGAAGCAGTGCCACTGAAACACATCTTGCTGTCCTTGTAGGCAGTTCAGGCTCCATTCAGTGATAAGGTCTGAGAAAACAGACGAGGAGAGACAATTTGTGCACTCTGTCTATTTATGGAATGAAAACGAACTCATTTGAAGGGTCACAGCTCCATGCCTGTGAAACGAGCCCTTCCCTTTAGAAGAGTCTGGAATAGGCAAGTCAAGACTAAACTGGGCACAGGTCAATTTTTCCATGTTCTTCACAGCTATGGGGAGGAAACCACCCTGTTAATATGAAATCTTCTCTCTCCGGAGCTGTTTTTAAATTACAGAATGGAAAAGGTTGTATTTAACTCCTGTGGCCGTGATGTAAGTCCCTGGCAGGGAAGTTGGTGTGTTTGGAGCTCGGCTGGGCCTGGAGCTGGGAGAGCTAATGATTGCCTCAATTCCTGCTCCAGTGCAAGTCCAGGGCCACTTGCACCCTTCCCTTCATCCCTCCTTTTAAGAGATTTCAAATCCGAGCATTTAATTTTCATTTGTGACCTTTGGAACATACTAAGTCTTATCTCAAGAGTAAAGCAAGACTGGTTCAGTGTCCTTGAACTGAATTTTGGGTGCATCCCTCCACTGTTCTTGAACTGAATTTTGGGTGCATCCCTCCACTGTTCTTGAACTGAATTTTGGGTGCATCCCTCCACTGTTCTTGAACTGAATTTTGGGTGCATCCCTCCACTGTTCTTGAACTGAATTTTGGGTGCATCCCTCCACTGTTCTTGAACTGAATTTTGGGTGCATCCCTCCACTGAGGCACCTGGAACAGTGCAAATGTCACCGTTGTCCTGCAGATGGCCATCCACAAGACTTCCCAATATTTCCCAAAATAACAGCAAATGGCAACTGTGAGCGAAAAATGAAAAACCTTTTCACTTCTCCACTATGGCAAGGAGGATTTTTAGGTCAAAAACCAGGAAAGAGCTGAAGATGAAAACCAAAGAGGTGATTTTTCTATGCTTCTCTTTTGCTTTTGGTTTGATTTCTGCTCTCTCAGGTGTCAGGAGCTGAAGATGAAAACCAAAGAGGTGATTTTTCTATGCTTCTCTTTTGCTTTTGGCTTGATTTCTGCTCTCTCAGGTGTCAGGGGAGAATATTCCTTGAAGAACTCTGTGCCAGTGGGATGCTGCTCTAGAAAATGTGTCGTGCATGGCTCCCATCTCCTTCACCTCTAATATTCAATCAGTACCTGAAACCCAAATTTTGAGCTGCTTTCTGAGCTGAACTAATTGCTATTTGTACCTTTTGGGAAACAATAGGAACATATTCTTGGAGTAAATTGGAAATGCCATCAAACTTGGAGCTCCTCCCCTGGATTGAGGGGTGGAGGTATCCTTGGGAACACATTTAGAACACATCTGAACTTCCACATCAAAGCTCGGAGCCCATGCAAAGTGACCTGGGTGATTTTCATGAAGTTCACTCCAAATTCACCAAAAAGCACCAAAATAACTCCTGAGTAGGAAGACCTTTAATTTGGTATTTAAAGGGTTTTCATTCTTAATGCCTTAGCTCCAGGAGGTTTTCTCTGTGACCTATTACACAATTCCTGTCTCCTGACCTCGACTCTTTCCCCTTTGGCTAATTTGGCCCTAAAATTCTTATGAAGTCTCTGACCTTTCTAAATTAATCCAAAATGCTGAAGTGCCACGGGAGAATGAGAAGATGACACAGGGAGAGTGTGTCACAGAAAGGCATTTCACAATCCAGGGAAGGCAAATGATTGCAACTTGCAGACTCTGGTTGTTATTGAAGGCTTTGCTCGTTTGTTTATACACTTTTAATTCTGTGTCTCTTTCCAGCTGAGGATCTCAGAGTTTTGTAAATATTGATGACTTTAGCCTCAGCTTGGGAAATGGGAAAGTACAGGAATTCCCGTTCTGCAGAAGAGAAACTGAAACGGCTTTGGAAACTGAGATCTCCACGTTATTCACATTCACTGAGAAGTGAAAGCAAAAGAAATCTTTATCCTATTTTTACTCAATTATTAATTTTTAACACTAAACTCTTCTTATCTCACATGCTAGATGATTCTCCCTCTCCAAGGTGATGGTAGCGGTGTCATCTTCTCATTCTCCTGTAGTTGCACTGTTTTAAAATCTTTCTCTTCTTTCTCATGGAGAATAGAGATAAGTTGCATTCTTGTGCTTTCTAATCTCTTTGTTTTTGTACTGGACACTTCAGCATTGTAACCAATCGTTATAGGGGGTGGAAAAACCAATAATTATTAGATTATTAATGAATACATAAAGAAGTTTTTGTAAATAAAGTTTCTCTTTTCACCATCTTGGTGCTGCCTGCCTGATTTCCCTGCGAGCTTCCACGAATCTCCACGAATATCAGAAAATCAGAGCAACAATTCTCCCGCGGCACTTCAGCATTTTGGATTAATTTCAAAAACTCAGAGGCTTCACAAGAATTTCAGGACCAAATTAGCAAAAGAAGATAAAGTTCTGCTGGGCAAACTGAGAGCAAGGCAATCCTGAGAGAGGGACCCAGCAAAACAGAGGGGAGGATGAGCAGCTCGAATTCCAGCAGCCAAGGAATCTCCCTGGCCATGACCTGCGTGGAGATCTCCACCTCAGCCACAAACATTGCAACACTGCCAAAGGAGCCTCTAAACAAGTGCGTGGCTCAAGAAAATGGAGATGTTTCTTGACTTAAATCAAGCAAAGATTGCTTAAAAAAAGCCCAAACTTGGGCCATCTTTTTTGTGAGTAAATATTTATTATCTGCTTACATGAACGACCAATGCTTCGTGCACTCCTGGTCCTCTAGAGATGATTTTGCAGGGGATAATCACAGAGAAAGTGGAAGGAATAGAGCAAGAAATTGAGGTCCAGGACAAGATGCTCTGATAGTCATCTTGGAATTACTCAGGGCTTGGCAGGTTTTGCGTTTTTTTCCTGAAAATTAGAATCACTCTCTGGGATGTTTCAGTTTCTTGTCTCTTAGCAATGCTGCCCTGCCTGAGCAGGGCAGGGAGGTGTGGGAGGGAAGGATTTGTGCAATAGTTACTGTCCCAGGCCAAATATTTCTCCTTGAACAGGAGTCTGGAAGCTTTTGTCACCTTCCACTCAGAGCTGTGGAAGGCACATTTGTTTAGTCTAAAAAGCAGCAGCGTTTAGGAATCTCTGGAAGTGTCCCAGGCCAGGCTGGATGGGGCTTGGAGCAGCCTGGGACAGTGGCAGGTGTCCCTGCCCATGTGTGAAATAAAATTATTTCTGGAGTCCCTCTAAACCCAAACCATTCTGTGATTCTATGAATATATGAAATGTTGGCGATTTTTCCCCATGGGGAAATGAACCCTGATTTCACTCTGCTCACAGAAAAGCTGTGCTGAAGAGCAAGCATTTATATTATTCTGTGTGTGCAATTAGACATTTAACCTTCTGCCACGGCATTGACGTGCCTTGTTCACGTGTAGTTAACACCCAAAGCAGCACCCGTGTGGTGACACCGGAAAATTCTGAATATTTCCAGTTGTAGTGGAATTAATAACAATACCAAATAAGTGACCACCACCTGTTTGCCAAACCAAGGGAAGCTTTCACACTCAGGCAATAATGAGCATCCCTTCAATTCAAACAACACTTGAAATTTAAAAGGAAGTTCTCCATCTAAAATAAAGCTTAGAATCTGAAGATGTTAATTGTTGTGTGAGTTAATTGCTGCTGCCTGAGCCCTTGCAGGAATTTGCTCGAGCTGGTTCTACAAGCCCTTGAATCACACTCAGGCTGATGCCATTTGCTGGATTTGCTGATGAAGCCTGCGGTGTTTGCACAGATCGCTTCACTTTCCATCTGATGGATGTGTTTGTGCTGAGGTAAAACTGACCTCAGAGCCAGGCTGTGAAAGCAAACAGATTCCTGTCACCGGCTGAGGGTTGGAGGGTTCTGTTTCAACAAGATGCCAATATTCACTTTGTCAAAGGAAAGAGAGCAATGTTGGCTTTGCACAATTGCTCACGTTTATCTTACCAGAATAAATATTTCTTGTTCTTGTGCTGACCTATTACAAAATCTCCAAGGTGTGAATGTAGATGTTCATGTGATTTTTGCATTATTATTTTGCATTATGCTGTATTATATTCTAGATTTTTCCAGATATTAATATCCGGTCCCCAAATTCCCCTGAAATTCCAAGCTGATGCTCCCCTGAGGTCAGCACCTGGAACTGCTGCCAAGAGGTGAGGAAATGGTTTAGGAGGTGAAGCTGGTGACAGACCCTGAGCCCAGCTGCTGACTGTGCCATTTTTAGGGAATTCCTCCCGAATGACACACGCAGAACTCTGTCCTTGCAAGTGTTCAGACAGGAGGGGTGCTGGGTATTAATATCAGCATCACCTTGCCCACAATTACTATTTCCTATTACACCTGGTCTCTAAATTTCCCAAAAATGGCAAATAAATAGGAGATTTAAATGTTTTTTATTATTAAGGAGCAGAGTTCTTTCACCCCAGGGCAGGGGGAGGGTGACACAACCCTTGCCACGTCTTTGGGGTATTTTCTGACGAAAGCTCTAATAGATCTGTAAAAGATAAAATTAACCCAGCAGCCCTCCTGCAAAACCCCAAAGAGCCTTGACCTTTAACCAGAGGATTTCTGGGAGCTGAGTGCATTTGGCTCCCATTGTCCTCCTCAGAGCCACCAGAAAACACCAAAGCTCTGCTTCCCTTTGCCATTAGTCAGGCCAAAGGCACTCAGGCTGTGCTTGACTGAACCCAATACCCTCTGGGCCACATCCTGGTTCCTCCTGCTCCTGGAGGGACTGCAGCAGCGCTTCAGCAGATGTTTATCATATTTATCACATCATATTTAGCATGTTTATCACCAGATAAAATGCCTGAAGTCCCGTCCTCGTTTCAGCTCAGCGCTCTCCTGGGAATTGTGGGCTCAGGTCTCAGTGCTGGATGCAACTCTGCCCTGGGGAAAATGTTTTATGTGTTTATGGCTCTGGTTGGCAAAGCAGCAAATGAGAATTTCTGATGGGTCTCTGAGGAAAACTCTTCTTCCAAACTCTGCTATGGTTCTGCCAACACTTTCGTCATCCATGAAAAAAAAAAAAAAAAAAAAAAAAAAAAGATAAAAGAGGAAAAAGATTTGTACACGTTAAAAAGTGCTGAGTAATACCACAGACAGGACATATTTTAGAACATTCAGATTCAGTGGAAAATGAACCTCTTGTGCTTTAGGATGAGAGAACCCAGCAGGGTGCACTCCTCCTCCTCCTCCTCCTCCTCAGGTGCGTTTTTCAAGGAATACACACCGACTTCTGAAACTGGCACTGCCAGTGCTGCTCTTAGAAAGTATTCCTACCTGCATGCAGAGCTCGTTTCAGGGAGTTTGGGAGCAGTTCTCATTGAAGATGAGGCACAAAAGTTAAAAAAGGTAAAACTGATGCTGCAGCTTCAGGCCCCATACTGAGATTTCCAGCACAGGCCACAAAAGTTCCTGGAGAACTGAGATGCTCACCACTAGAAATATTTACTGAACAAGGTGGATTGTGGAGAGGAGAAATGCAAGGTTTAATATTTTGGACTCTGGACTATTTGCTGGTGAGGAAGCCAAGTGCTGGTGAGGAAGGGCAGGGCGGCACAGAGAGATTTTACCTTTTATTTGGAATAAAATAAAATTTTACCTTTTATTTGGAATAAAACCAGCACAAGGCAACAGCACTCTGCCGGGAGAGAATGCTGTGATTATAAAGTGCTGCGATTACAAAACTGTGTTTGCTCTGCTGTTTGCAGAGGGGGAGGAAAGGCCTTTGGAAGGGCTCAGGGATTTCCCAGCAGGGAATCTCCAGCCCCACCTGAGGCACAAACAGCAGCAGAAACTCCCCCGGGCACCACGGGGCAGCTGACACTGCCAAGCTCTGCCCAGCGCCATGGGCAGGGCGAGGAAAAGTTCCCCTCACAGAGGTGAAGTTCATTGGCATGGCTGGCAGGAAGAACCTAAAGAAATTTAATAGCTAATGCTGGATGTATGTGAATACAGAAGAGGCTTCAAGGATGAAATGGTGATGTTGTTTTTGACTGACATGAGGTATTTTGAAAGGGTAAAATGTGAGAAAATCTGCCTTCCATTCTTCAGATTACAAAAGAAGGAAAAATTCCTGATTGTGGGGATTTGACATATAATTAATTAGGAGTTGTCTCATTTGGAAAAGATAAACATCCTTAAAAAGGGATTTTTTTCTTCAGCCTCCATTCCTCCTGCAGTGCTGGTCCAAGAAGGGCAGAGATGATTCTGACCCAAGGACCTACTCAAGTCAAACTGGCAGATATTGGGAATGCCAGGGTGCTTTGCCTGCACATGGAAGCTGCACTCTTTTAGTGCAAAGCCACAATTAAAATAGCTCATTTTGCTCACAGTGATCCCCTTCATGCAGGCTAAGGCTGGATAAACCAAACCATGACATTTTCTCCATTTTAATGCACCTTGAATTAACAAAACCTGTTGATGTGTGGGTGTTTCGAGATCACCACGGCCTGAGAAAGCTCTGTGGAACTCCAGGGAAAGGGGTGAAGAGCTTGGGAACCCCACAGGTTCCCACTGGGGCAGCAAAAGCATGGGAATGCTCTTCCCCACCGAGCTGGATTGCAAAAGGCTGGAGCAAGGAGGGAGAAAATGTGCAAAAAGCCACAGAGATGTGAGATGCAGGGCAGGGCATGGAAGGGATCCCAGCGAGGTGAAGCCAACCACAGCAGCAACAACAACACGGAGCAGAGCAAGAAGGAGCAAGTCCTTTTATGCAACTGGGAGAGAACGAGGGCACTGGGTTCAGTGGGTTTCTCTTACTCCACGCTGGATGTTTGCACTCGTGCACTGTTTTCACTTTTATTTACATAAGAAAGGTCTACAGTGAGTTACTCTTGGCAACTGCTCGTCTCACAAATCTTGCCCGAGCATGTGGGAGAAAAAAGATTTATTTTCAAAGCCTTGGAGTCATCAAATTCTTGTGAAATCCACTCCTTTTTTCTTGAAGGAAATTGCATTGGCTCTGAGCGAGCATGTATTATCCAGTTAATCCAGCCAGGGAAAGAACCATGGCTGGGGCTGTGTCCTTTTCTAGCAGGATCCTCCAGACAAGGGAAGGGCAGGAGAATGGCCAGACAGATGAGGGTTTGTTTTCTGAGGAAAAGAGACTTAGAGCTAGGATTACATTTTTGTATAAATGAATAATAACCTCGTTCTCTGGGGAGAAATTTGGGGATTAACTTTTTCCTTCAGTGGGAAACGAGGCACAGTGATGATGCACCCAAATAAAATGTAACAGTCAGCCTGGGGGCCACCCAAAATATCTGTTACTGTTCCACTTCTTCTACTGGTTTGGAACGGGAGTTTTGAAAGGAGAAGTCATTCGGAACTGGAAAAGAAAAAACCCAAAATAATTTTAATTCAGGGAATATTATAGAATTAAGTATCCCATCCCATGGATCCCATCCCATGGATCCCATCCCATCCCATGGATCCCATCCCGTCCCATGGATCCTGTCCCATCCCATGTATCCCATCCCATCCCTGGATCCCATCCCTGGATCCCATCCCATCCCTGGATCCCACTCCATGGATCCCATCCCTGGATCCCATCACCGTACCCCATCCCTGTATCCCTGTATCCCATCCCTGTATCCCTGTATCCCTATATCCCTATATCCCTATATCCCTATATCCCTGTACCCCTGTATCCCTGTATCCCTATATCCCATCCTATCACCATATCCCTGTATCCCTATATCCCTATATCCCTGTATCCCTATATCCCTGTATCCCTATACCCCTGTATCCCATCCCTATATCCCATCCCTGTGTCCCTATATCCCATCCCTATATCCCATTCCATCCCTATATCCTATCCCTGTATGCCTGTATTCCATCCCTATATCCCTGTATCCCATCCCTGTATCCCTATATCCCTGTATCCCTGTATCCCTATATCCCTGTATCCCTATATCCCATCCCTATATCCCTCTGTCCCTATATCCCATCCCTATATCCCATCCTTGTATCCCTATATCCCTGTATCCTTATATCCCATCCCTGTGTCCCTATATCCCATCCCTATATCCCACTCCACCCCCATATTCTATCCCTGTATCCCTATATCCCTGCATCCCTATATCCCTGTATCCCTATATCCCATTCCATCCCTCTATCCCTCTATCCCTGTATCCCTGTATCCCTATATCCCATCCCTATATCCCTGTGTCCCTATATCCCATCCCTATATCCCACTCCATCCCCATATCCTATCCCTGTATCCCTGTATCCCTGTATCCCTGTATCCCTATATCCCTATATCCCTGTATCCCTATATCGCTATATCGCTCTATCCCTGGATCCCTATATCCCTACATCCCTAAATCCCTATATCCCTGTATCCCTATATCCCTGTATCCCTGTATCCCTATATCGCTATATCGCTCTATCCCATCCCTGGATCCCTATATCCCTGTATCCCTGTATCGCTCTATCGCTATATCGCTCTATCCCATCCCTGGATCCCTATATCCCTGTATCCCTGTATCGCTCTATCGCTATATCGCTCTATCCCATCCCTATATCCCTGTATCCCTGTATCGCTCTATCGCTCTATCCCATCCCCGGATCCCTGGATCCCTGGATCTCATCCCTACATCACCGTATCCCTGTATCTGTCCCAGTCTCAGGGCGCCCCCTGGCGGACCCAGCGCCGCTCACCGGCGCCGCTCCCCGCCCCTCGCGCGGGCCGTACCAAGTGCCGCGGGGGAGGCTTCGCCTTCATTCCGTGCCCCGAGGCCTCTCGGGGCATCCCTCCGCGCCGAGAGGGGTGAAAACGCGGAGAGTCCTTGATGTCCTCAGGGCTGGGGCCGTTTCCTGCCGTTTTTCCTTGTCTTTCTCTTCGCCACGCTCGCTGCTCCTCCCCTGCGCCAGGGCGGAGGGTGCTGCCCCGATGACTCTCCCGACAATATGGCCGCCATGAAGAAGGCGGTGAGTGTGGGATCGGTTCCGTGCAGTTTGCTCCCTTCCTGGCGGCGCTCGGGCCCTCCCGAGGAGGTGTCTCACTGCCTCCCGGGCCGCTGTGTCCCGCCAGAGGCGCCTCCCGGCTCCCGCAGCCCCGGGACGCGGCCGGTCCGAGCTCGGGGCGGCCCCGGGCCCGGCCCTGCCCAGCGTGCCGCGGGCGCTGCTGGGGGAACCGAGGGCCGTGGCTCCGGGCCTGTCCCTGCCCCTGGCCTGAGGGCTTGGTGGCACTGCGCGGTTCGTGCCGGTGCGGATCGTTGTGAACGAGGGGAAATAGGGTGGATATTCGGAAGAGTTTATTCTCCGAGAGGGTGGTTAATCATAGAATCGTCGTGGTTTGGGTTAGAGAGGATCTTAAACATCACCCCATCCCACATGGCAGGGACACCTCCCACTGTCCCAGGCTGCTCCAAGCCCTGTCCAGCCTGGCCTTGGACACTGCAGGGATCCAGGGGCAGCCACAGCTTCTCCGGGAATTCCATCCCAGGGCCTGCCCACCGTCCCAGGGAACAATCCCTTCCCAATATCCCATCCAAACCTCATCTCTGTCAGTGTGAAGCCATTCCCTCAGTCTGTCACTAAGGCCATTGTCCATAGTCTCTCTCCAGAGAAAACTTGGTGTCAGTTCAGCTGTCCGTGTGAAGGAAATGACTTTTGGCATTAGGATGCTGGGGATGGCCAGGGTTTAATTGGATGGTACCCAGCTTAATGTGGGAATTTCTGATCGCCTTGAGGAGACACTTTAGGCAGTCAGGTGCATAAGCAGAATGTAGTGGCTGTCAGACTCTTTTCCAGACACTTTGCTGGAGTAGCCTTTTAGTGAGACTCAGGTTAATGGAATAACTGAAATAATAATTTTGACCTCTTCTCCTTGCAGGCCGCAGAAGATGTCAATGTCACATTTGAAGATCAACAGAAAATTAACAAGTTTGCAAGAAATACCAGCAGGATCACAGAGCTGAAAGAAGAAATAGAAGTGAAAAAGGTATATTTGCTTCAGATCGCATTCATTTTTCATTGGCCTCCTGAATTAATTTTGAGCTGTAACACAGAAACTAGGGGCAGTGAGTTACTGTGAGTTTAAGTAATGTTTTGGTTCTGATATGAGGTTTTTGATACTTTGGAAATAGGGAATGGTAAAAGCATACCAGATATTAGTGAAATTTAAATCTGCTGCATGGCCCTTGTAGACAGTTAGTTATTCTGTTAATGACAGATAATGAGTGCTGGCTAGGAATTTCCACTGCCTTGAATTTAATGCTGATGCTGAATTCCATCTCTGAAACGCTTGTGTTGGATATTCTGGTGGTGGGTGGGATTTGTTTCCAAAATCCAGACTCCCTGAGTTCCTTACCCTGCTGGGGCAGTGTGCAATGAAATCCTTTACAAAGGGAGCCTTTCTTGTGTCCTGCAAACAGAAACAGCTCCAGAATCTGGAGGATGCCTGTGATGACATCATGCTGCTGGATGAGGCTGATTCTCTCCTGATTCCCTACCAGATTGGGGATGTCTTCATCAGTCATTCCCTGGAGGAGACACAGGAGATGCTGGAGGAGGCAAAGGTTTGTCTGCAGCTCCTGGCCTGGTTTGCCATGTGCTGAGCGCTGGGATGGGATCATCTGTTCATCCTTTGGGGCTTTCACATTCCAAAGTTGATGTTGGATTTAGGATTTGAGTCACTCCAAAGTCACTCCAGCCATTGTTTGGCCCAGCAATAAATCCTGCAGCCAGACTTGGGAATGAGTTGGAAAAGAGACACCTCTTTGTTGGTTCTGTGTTGCTGACAAACCTGGCTCAGTTTGTTTTACAGAATTGGTTGATTTTTATTTATTTTTTTCTTTTTTAGAGGAGTTTACAAGAAGAAATCGAAGCGTTGGAATCCCGAGTGGAGTCAATCCAGAGGGTGTTGTCTGACCTCAAAGTTCAGCTCTATGCAAAGTTTGGAAATAACATCAATCTGGAGGCTGAGGACAGCTAAAACTTTTCTGAACACTACAAAACTTTTCCTTAGGCTATGAAATGTTTTGTTGACATCATTGCAATTACATCTGAGAAAAGAAAATCCATCCCTTTCTTTTTGTTGGTGTTTTTTTTTTACTTTCCTGTGTCGGATTCTGTATGATAAAAACTTATTTTGGTTATTGCAATTATTTATTTGTTCAGGAAAGCATTGGCTTCACATTTTTGATAAAGCATCAAGATTGGAATGTTTGCATTGTTTATTAAAGGAATAACATCAGGCATGTGTTGGAGCTTCCTGAGTCTTGTTTTCCACTCACGAAAAGGTTTAAGTGTAAAACAAATGGAATCAGGGAATTTTTGGTTGGTTTATGTATAAAACAAATGGAGACAGGGAATTTTTGATTGGCATAGTGCTGGCTGTTGGATAAAAGCTCTGATGCAGGGGACAGATGAGGGAGTGATTCTGTTCAGGTGTTTTTAACAGCCCTTCTGGAGCTCCTAAATGTGTTTCCCTCTTAGCTCAGGGAGCTCAGGTAGCAGGAAATTGCCACAGGAGAAAAAAGGGCTCTTTAAAATTGACTTTGGTGTGAAGAAAAGCTTTTGGGAGCCTCCCTGTTCAGTCATTTGCTGCTTTGTATTTGGGAATCCTAAAATGTCCTGGAGGTCGGAGTGGTAAGTCTCAACTTCTCCTTTTCCTGAACAGTTCCTAAATCTGTATTTCTGTAGCAAATTGGTGTCAGAGCTGTTCATAGGTTTTGTTGCATCAATCCCTGAACTGAACCTCCATCACTAGGAGGAGCTGAACATCATTTTTAAATGTCTTAATTGGCTGACTCCTTACAGCCTTAAATTATCCAATCATCCCATGAATTTGTCTTTATAACCAAAGAGGGTTTTTGTGCTGGTGAAAGCTGCAGGAGTTTGACCCATGAGGAGGAGGCCCAGCAGATGGCATCAAAGCCCTGGGAATGCCAGGCTGGGCCAGGCTGGGCCAGGCTGGAGTGTCCTGCTGGTGTCACAAAGGCATCAAAGCTCTGGGAATGCCAGGCTGGAGTGCCCTGCTGGTTCCCTGAAGGCACCAAAGCCCTGGGAATGCCAGGCTGGGCCAGGCTGGAGTGCCCTGCTGGTTCCCTGAAGGCATCAAAGCCCTGGGAATGCCAGTCTGGGCCAGCCTGGAGTGCCCTGGGGGTTCCATAAAAGCATCAAAGCTCTGGGAATGCCAGGCTGGGCCAGGCTGGAGTGCCCTGCTGGTGTCACGAAGTCATCAAAGCTCTGGGAATGCCAGGCTGGGCCAGGCTGGGCCAGGCTGGAGTGTCCTGCTGGTGTCACAAAGGCATCAAAGCTCTGGGAATGCCAGGCTGGAGTGCCCTGCTGGTTCTCTGAAGGCATCAAAGCCCTGGGAATGCCAGGCTGGGCCAGGCTGGAGTGCCCTGGGGGTTCCATAAAAGCATCAAAGCTCTGGGAATGCCAGGCTGGGCCAGGCTGGAGTGCCCTGCTGGTGTCACAAAGGCATCAAAGCTCTGGGAATGCCAGGCTGTGCCAGGCCATGCCAGGCTGGACTGTCCTGCTGGTTCCATGAAGGGAAGTTTGGGCTGCAGGGAGCACAGGCTCCTTCTCTGGGTGGTGACACTTCCAAAGCCCCAGCTCTGCAGGGATTTAAAAGAATTGTCATTTCCAGCTAGACACAGGATGGATATGCCTTCATTATGGGGGAAAAAAAAAGAGTTTGGGAGTGGTTTGGGGGAAAAAAAAAGAGTTTGGGAGTGGTTTGGGTGGGAAGGGACCTTAAAACTCATCTCTTTCCAACCCCCTGCCCTGGCAGCATGTGGAGAGCTTGCTGCTCTTCGATCCTAAAAGTAGGATTGGCCATATATTCAGTGCTCATTTTCAGAGTCCTTGTGAGTGCCACAGATCTGCTTTTCCCCTTATTTTCCCTCCCTTTAGGCTTTTGTGTGCGTGGTGCATTTTTCCTGATGGCTCAGTCCTTGCTACAAAAACATGAAGGCCTTTTTGCCCCTGGGATGTCCCAGCTCCTCGTGTGCTTTGGACACTGTGTTTGAAACCATTATGCCTCAAAACGTTCCAGATTAACCTCTGAATTTTTGCAGTTTGTAGAGCTCCTGTGCCAAGCTATCATTCGATATTTTTATATGTGCAAAACAGAACATGCAGGAAACACTTTTTTTATTCTGGAGTTGTCATTGTAGAAGTGACTTTGCAGATGGTGCATCAGTTGCTTGGAAGGATTTGACAGCATCCTAGATTTGCCTTTTAATAACCTTTCTGTCAGGAAGATTTGCAATTGTTTGTGAGTTGGCATTAATCCTGCTCAGCACCCCATGTTCTGAGTACTTTTTATTTTTGGTGGATTGGAATCTGTTCTCTCTGCTAATGTTTCCCTTACCTGAACAAGTAACAGGAGCCCAGGAACAAAGCCCTGATGTTCTGTTCCCCTCTGTAATCTCATGAATCATTTAGGAGCACTTGACAATATAAATGTTTAAATATCCTTGGCAGGATGCAAATGGTTTATTGTCATTCTCTGTATTGGCATGGGAGTGACATTTGGAAGGCACCTGGAAGATGAAATTTGTCACAAAAGTGCTGTTCTTTAAGGGATTTTATAGTGCTGGGCCAAGTGCTTCTTACTGATGGAATCAGCTTGATTTTTGTCTTAAAATACCAATTCAATCCTGGTTTTGTTCTGCAAGTCACAGTCACCCAGGGCTGGCTCCTGACGTGGCTGCAGCAATTAAAGCATCAAATCAGGTGAAATTCAGCTCATTTTGGTGCCTGCTCTCAAGAGGACCCCAGGTTTTTAGAGGTTGGTAAAATCTCTCTCAAACACGGGATTCATCCTCCATTTAATGTCTTTTCAAGGCTTGTTTGTGGTGCTGGGTCTCAGCTGATGTAAAAATGATTTCCACAGCATGATCCCCAGCAGAACCTCCCATGGAACCTTTATTAATCCACATTTTGTAGGGCAGATCTGGGACTCCTTTACGCTCCACAATATAAATGTGGTGGATAATTATTCAGTAATTACAGGAAGTGGTGTGTAGCTGAAGCACAGATAATTTTGTGGTAATAAAATCACTTCCAAGAGCAAAAAGAGACTGAATTTTGAATACTAAAGCCCCATTTTCTGTAGGAACAACAGAACTGAGCAGTTTGGTTTGCATGAGTCAGTGGTTCAGATAATTTATCTAATGTTATTCTAATAGTCTGATTCATGAGAGAGAAAAAAAAAATGAATATATATATAGGAATAATAAGGCCTGACAGAAATTATTTACAACCAACTTTATCTTTATTTAGATTGTGTGAGTCATGCAGCAAACCAAATTATTTTGTAATTAAACTTTAGCTGCTGCTGGGGCTGCACAGAAGCACCAAACACAGGCCAGGGAGGATTCCCTCAGCAGGACACCAAACAGGTTCCAGTTCAGGGGAACTTCATCCAGCTGGTAAAAAGCATAATGAAAAATTTAATAAAAATCATCAACAGGAGGAGAACAGCAGGATGGGCTCAGTGTTGGACTCCAGGCTGCTCCCAGCCATTCCTTTAGGAAAAATTCCTGTTGGGTTTCTCAGCACAGCCCAGCAAAGTGAGGAAAACCTTGTTCAGTGCAGTTTGGAGTCTCAGGTTTTCCTTTCAGTGCAGCTTGGAGTCTCAGGTTTTCCTTTCAGTGCAGTTTGGAGTCTCAGGTTTTCCTTTCAGTGCAGTTTGGAATCTCAGGTTTTCCTTCCAGTGGAGTTTGGAGTCTCAGGTTTTCCTTCCAGTGGAGTTTGGAATCTCAGGTTTTCCTTCCAGTGGAGTTTGGAGTCTCAGGTTTTCCTTTCAGCAGAGTTTGGAATCTCAGGTTTTCCTTCCAGTGGAGTTTGGAATCTCAGGTTTTCCTTTCAGTGCAGTTTGGAATCTCAGGTTTTCCTTTCAGTGCAGTTTGGAGTCTCAGGTTTTCCTTTCAGCAGAGTTTGGAATCTCAGGTTTTCCTTCCAGTGGAGTTTGGAGTCTCAGGTTTTCCTTTCAGTGGAGTTTGGAGTCTCAGGTTTTCCTTTCAGCAGAGTTTGGAATCTCAGGTTTTCCTTCCAGTGGAGTTTGGAATCTCAGGTTTTCCTTTCAGTGGAGTTTGGAGTCTCAGGTTTTCCTTTCAGTGGAGTTTGGAATCTCAGGTTTTCCTTTCAGTGGAGTTTGGAGTCTCAGTTTTCCCTCCCAGCCCCGCACAGAACTCCATCACACCTCAGTTTGTCTGGAACAAACAGGATGTGCACACCACGCTTGCAGTGCTCTGCCAAAGAGCACAGGTTTGTGGTTTTTTTCTAAATTAGAGTTTAATTCTTGCTGTCTCTTGGATATTTGGTATGAGCATGAATTAAACTCAGCTCCAGTGTAAGGGCTGGCCTTTGAACAACACATAGCAAACAAAGAGGCACTTGTCTGTAAAACCTGAGTGCCCTTGGCTACAGCAACTCCGAGAAAAATTATTAATCCAAACACCCATGGCTAGGTGACTAACACTGGGGCTTATTAACACTCGGGGGGGAAACAATAAAATTTCAGTTCCGTTTCTGTTGGGAAAGCACTTTCCCCTCCAGTTTTTAATATTGCTATTAAAACTTCAGCCAGAAAGCTTCGGTTTGCTTCTGAAAATGTCTCCCAGCACCGATGTTGAACACGGCAGGGATCAAACAGCCTCTGGGAAAGGTTTGAAAGTCAGGATTTGTTTCTTCTTGTAGGGATTGGGGAAATATTCATGTGTTTGTCATGAATGTGCTGCCTGAGAGAAATAATTGTGGCCATTTCAGCTCCTGGAAAGAGGAGTGGTGGATGAGTTGGAGATGTTCAGGGTGGCGTTTACAGGAGTTGACTTTTATTTTGCAGAAAATGCTGCTAACAACTCATGTGGAAAAACCTAAATATTACAAACTACAATTTTAAAATATCGAGATGTAAAAATCACTATTTTTATCTAAAGGATCAGAATGGACTTCGTTGTGGAAGAATTTTGGTCCTAATGGCACATTTTATTGCAGTCATATTTGATTTCAGAACAGTGGCAGGAAAATAAACCACAGAATTTATTTGACTTAATTTATTTAATTCGACAGAGCTACAGTTGAAGACAGATTTCTCGTGGATGCTGTTGTGAGATTGCAGAGATTTTGGGGTTATCCTCTCGCAGATTATCCTCCTCCCAGTTCACTCCCATGGGCCGTGGCCAGGGAGGAGGTTGTGATATTTAGGAAGAGTCAAGGAGTGCATCAGGGCATCATTTTTCCCTCTGCAGTGATTTCTCTGGCCCCTCATTACTGCAGGTACAAATACCTTGGGCTGAAGGAGATTTTGTGATATTTTAAATTGTGATATTTTAAATTGTGGCTTGTTGGTTGTGATTTTTGTTTTCTTTCTTAAACTCTTGATGAAGAATCAGCCAAAGGGCACAAATTACAATTTCTGCTCAGCTTTGCAGTGGGCACAGAGCTGTCAGAATTGAACTCTCCACTGTCAGAATTTCACTTTCCACTGTCAGAATTTCACTTTCCACTGTCAGAATTTCACTTTCCACTGTCAGAATTTAACTGTCCACTGTCAGAATTTAACTCTCCACTGTCAGAATTTCACTTTCCACTGTAAGAATTTAACTGTCCACTGTCAAAATTTAACTCTCCACTGTCAGAATTTAACCCTCCACTGTCAGAATTTAACTCTCCACTGTCAAAATTTAACTGTCTGCTGTCAGAATTTAACTCTCCGCTGTCAGAATTTCACTTTCCACTGTCAGAATTTAACTGTCCACTGTCAGAATTGAACAAAGCTCAAACCCCCAACATTTCCCAAATATTGATCTCAAAAGGAACTTAGAACTCACCCCTATTTCCCTGCTCCCCAGCACTGCTTCCCATTCAGCCCCGTGCACTGGAAATGACATTTTGCTGGCAATTTGCATTTTTTTCCCATTTCCCTTGGGCTTTGGAAGCTTTCTCCTCCCCAGGCAGCTCCTGCCCAGCTCTGGGTGTGTTCTGCAGCTCCCTGGTGACACCAGGGCCAGGATGTCACCCCAGCCTGGCTTTTGTGTGCTTTTGGGGCTCCCTGACACATCGCTTTATTGCCGTTCCCCTTGCTGGGGCAAACATTAATCAAATCGAATTGCATTTCATTTTCCAGCAAAGCGAAGATTTATTGAATATCCTCACCAAGTTTCAGCTGCCGCCTGTTGCCATGGTGATGTGCAGCAACTTTAGGAATTATCTCCAGAATTTCCTGAGTTTGATGTCAAATTGGAGCAGCTTGGAAAGCTTTCCTTGCGCTAAGGACAGGAGGGAGAAAAATCTCACTGTGCTCCCTGAATGCTGCTGAAATTCTGGATTGCAAAATGGATACAAAAATTAGGAATTTTCCCAGGGTCATTTGTCTGTAACCTGTTTTCATTCGTCCTTTGTGCTGCAAAGGAGAATAAAACGTTTGCTTTTTATTTATTTCGATTTAATGTCTCGGTGATGAGCTCTGGGTCAGGCTCGGCTGTTGTTCCCACTCTTCCCAGAGTGCTGAAAAATAAGGATTTAGGCTCTTGGCTTTGCTCATGTGGTGACCTGTCGGATGTAAAATATTGATATTTTAATGAAAGGAGGTGTAAAATGCTAAGATAATTCAATGAATCAGACAATATAAGAGGAAAAAGCGTTTAATTCAGAGCCAAATCAGTGCCTCTCAGTTGCAATGGATTCTGAAGAAGATATAAGAGATATTCTGTATAAATGCATTTTTTCTGAAAATCTCGGCTATTTCCAGGGACTGTTTCATCGTTAATGTGCACATCAAAGTTTGTTTTTCAAATCAGGCCACAGAGTTGGTTGGTAACTGTTTCGATTGGATGCTGTGACAACACAAAAAATCTGAATTTCTACTTTTTGAACATTTACCCAAAACCAAAACGCTCTTGGAATTTCTGCTCAGTTCCTTTCCTCCTCCTCAGATGAGCTGGAATTATTTACTTACCTGTTCCAGCTATTGCAAGGGGAAATTCATTAGTCAATATTTTGTTTTTGTAAAGCATCCTGTAGGTGCCAAGGCTTGAAATAATCTCTCACATAACATTTATCGCTATATTTAATAGGCTTTCAATTAGCACGCCAATTACCAGTGATTAGTTTGAAAGAAGCAGCTCTGGTTTTAATAGCAGCACAGCCTGGGATTTAATTGCAGTGAGATTGCTGAGGTGCTGTCCCCAGGAGCACAGGGACAGAGCTTGGATCAATTCCCTGCGGTTTGGGACAGGAACTTTATCTCTTTAGCTCAAAAGGGAAGAGCCAGGGAGCAGATTTGCCATGGCTGGAATTTTATAGGTTCACCCCAAAATGGGATTTTTGTGCTAAGTCACAAAGACAGGAGAAATTTGGATTATTTCAGGTGGATGTCCCTCTTTGATGCAGAGTTCGCCCTCCTGGGCTGAAATTCTCCACAGGCAGTGGGTGAGGCCCTCAGTAAAGGAAGAAGAGAACAAACATTTCCCAAGCTGGATAGCAGCAAATGCTTCCCTCAGTCAGGTGTTCCATTTGCAGTGTGGGCACATCACAGCCCAAATCCACATTAATTCCTTTCCATCACGCTCTCAGGTCCCACTTTGCACTCCTATCTGCATTTTCTTTCCCTTGGAACACCTCTTGATATTAAAAGCTGCTCTGGCTGATGGTTTTGGGGCTTTTTGTGGAGCACTTTGGGTCCCTGTGGCACCTATCAGGGAGGTGAATCTGGTGATTCCAGGTGGTTTGATGTCAGGCTTTGAAGTTTTAATACAATAATCCCCTTAGCAGGCAGGAGAGGTTTCAGGAGATCAATTTTCTGTGTGTTATGACTCTCAGAGCTGTGCTTCAGTACCCACGGCAGGGCAGGGCAGCTCTGGTGGCAGCGAGTGTGGATTTGGGATGTGTGACACTGATCGCTGCTGGGACATGGAGGATCTGGAAAATCCTTATCCCTTCCTCCTCAGCAGAGCCTGGGCTTGTCTCAGGGATTTATCTCGTGGCAGCTGTGCCCTGCATTGGCATTTTTGTACCAGCACAATCAATTATTAGCTTAAAGCCCCAGAGCTTTCACCATTATCACTTTAAAAACCACTTGCCTTCAGCTTAGTCTCGTGTTAATATTCTGATTTTCCTTTAGAAAGTGGTGGCTGAGCATGGAATTCTCAGGCTCCCAGCACTGCAGAGATGACATTTGTGGCTGAAATGGAGGCACATTCCCACTGAGTCCTTAAGGACCCTTTTTCTCTAGGATCTGTAGTCAAAAATTTGAAAATGAAAGTAACTCTGAAGCAGAATGTGACCAATGTCTGCACTGTGGCAAAATGGAACAGACTGAGCCTTTCAGCCTCTTCTGTAATTAAAATAAACAAGGCTGAGGTAACCCAGAGTGGGAAATAGATGGAGCTGAGGATCGATTGCACCTGACTTTCCTGGGCTTGTCCTTCCACATTCCCAGCATCATTCCCCTCTGCACCACTGGAAATGCTTTGTTCTCAGCTGATCATTGATTCCTCATCCTGAGGAACAACTTTATCCTCAGCACCAAGAATGAACATCCAGCCCAGATCAGTGCCATCCTTCCTGGGAAAGCTGCACTGGAATGCTGAGAAATTCTTGGCACACACTCTGAATTTCTGCAAAAAAGATAGAGCCAGGCTTGTGAGTCATTTCCTTGATTGATCTAATTTACCTTGAAGGTTAATGTATTCTAAACTAATTCAGACATTAATAACCACTTAAAGATATAGGAAAGACATCTAGCTGTGTACCAGGCAAGTGGTGTAACCCAGTTTTGATCTCTTCAGTGACTTTGGGAGCTCAGAGGATGAGATTTGAGTGATTTGATTGTTTGGTCCACAGAGTGGCTGTGACAAAGGGAAAGGTGTTCCGGAGCTCAGCAGATAATTCGGAACAAGGGATGGAATTCAATTTGCTTAGAGAACGTAATTAAAGCCTTTGTGGGAAGGTGATAATGTTCTGTTCTTGTGGCATTCATTAAAATGTTCAATGATGAAATAATTGGACCAGAACAATGTTCCTTCTCCAGTTGGTTTTTGGCTCCTGGGACAACAGAATTCTTCTTCCTCTCTTGTTTTTTAACGCTGCACCACAACACCAACACCAGGAGCTCAGCTCTGAATAAACACAGTTTGGTATTTACAAATCCTGAACATCTTGAGCTGCCAGGAGCTGGGGAGAGCTGCAAGTTTGAGGCAGCAGCAGGGAATAGATCAGGCAAATAGCATCTGTTTCCTGTAAATATTTTGGTTTCCCTTCACGGCAGATAGGTGCCCAAACTGTGAGCACAGAGGGACATGGACACCTCTGATTATTGTGTGGGATCTCATCCACCAACTAAAAACCTCGTGATGGCACACAGGGTGTGCAGTGTGGGATCCTCACTGCCTGGGGAGCCTGCGCCAGGTTTTCTCTGGGTTTTTATCTCACACTAGGGATCCCTGAGCCCTGAATGATCCCTGAGCCCTGAATGATCCCTGAGCCCTGAATGAATGATCCCTGAACCCTGAATGATCCCTGAACCCTGAATGAATGATCCCTGAGCCCTGAATGAATGATCCCTGAGCCCTGAATGATCCCTGAGCCCTGAATGAATGATCCCTGAGCCCTGAATGATCCCTGAGCCCTGAATGAATGATCCCTGAGCCCTGAATGAATGATCCCTGAGCCCTGAATGAATGATCCCTGAGCCCTGAATGATCCCTGAGCCCTGAATGCTCCCTGAGCCCTGAATGATCCCTGAGCCCTGAATGAATGTTCCCTGAGCCCTGAATGAATGATCCCTGAGCCCTGAATGAATGATCCCTGAGCCCTGAATGATCCCTGAGCCCTGAATGATTGATCCCTGAGCCCTGAATGAATGATCTCTGAGCCCTGAATGATCCCTGAGCCCTGAATGATCCCTGAGCCCTGAATGATCCCTGAGCCCTGAATGAATGATCCCTGAGCCCTGAATGATCCCTGAGCCCTGAATGAATGATCCCTGAGCCCTGAATGTTCCCTGAGCCCTGAATGAATGTTCCCTGAGCCCTGAATGTTCCCTGAGCCCTGAATGAATGCTCCCTGAGCCCTGAATTCTCCCTGAGCCCTGAATGAATGAGCCCTGAGTGCTCCCTGAGCCCTGAATTCTCCCTGAGCCCTGAATGAATGAGCCCTGAGTACTCCCCGAGCCCTGAATCCTCTCTGAGCTGGGCTGCCTGATTTCTCTCGAGCTCCTGGGGCTGTCAGAGCACATCCGAGCCCAGGCTGAGTGAGGAAGTGTCAATAGAGAGAGAAAAGGACTGGTCTGGAATTTGGGCTCTGGGTGCTGCACTGAGCACGCCAGGCATCCAAATAAAGTCTGTTCCATACCCACTCCAAGCTGAGCAAACAGTTGAAGTTATAAAAGAATTATAAATTAAGAAAAACCACCACAGGCTTCTCTGGGCAGCCTCCCCACCCTCACAGGGAGGAATTTTCCCCAATATTCCATCTAAACCCCTTTCTGTCAGTGTGTCCCATTGATTTGCTGCTCACTGCCCCACCAGAACCAGAACCTACCCCAAAAACAAACCCTGAAGCTGCTGAGCTTGATTTGAGAGGCATGGACTCCTCACAAACTTGGGGAAAGGCCATTTTCACTGTCATTGTGCATCCCAGCCTGTCATTAGTCATTTCAATTCACAGCAAATGTCAGCCAGGGAGGTTTCTGCTCTTTGGAAATACATTATTGGAGGATGTTCTCTTGGACAGAGAGCTGTCGAATTTCATTAGCACAGCCTGTCCATCTTCCATGGGGTTTTTTAAGATATAAAGCTCGGAGCAATACAGTATCAGTCTGTAGATTAAATTAAAGGTTGCGAAGTAAATTCTTTATCTGGTTTTCTATACAAGAAGGTACAGATTTGCTACTGATAATTCACAGGGCTCAGGAGAGATTTAATCTGCTTATCACCCAGTGTGTTCAAGAGGAAGAAGTTTTCCTTTCAATAATTTGAAAGCATATCAGCATTCCAGAGAGCTGAAAGCACGAGGATCATTACAGCTCTTCCCTGGGCTGGCGCATCTGGAGTGTTTAGATTTCCAAATCTGCTGATACTTGGTGACCTGAAAGAGGGAAATGTCAGCAGGGCAGTGGCAGGAAAATCCTCAAGGAGCTGGAGAAGCACAGCCTCAGTCAGGCTGCCGTGGATGGCAGCAGAGCTGGGAATTCCTGCCTGGAATTCCTGCCGGGTCCCTGGGGTTGGTCTGAGCAGCCCTGTCACCAAAACTGTAGGAAAAACAAAACTCTCCAACAACATTTTTAATGTTAGAGAGTCAAGGCATTGCTTTATTTTCTGGCCAGGATGGTGTTCTGGCCAGGGTGTGCCACAGAAATCATCTCATCCACACACAGCCTGGGGGTGCAGAGAGAATCATTCCATGTTGCACTGATTTTACAGGATTTCCCCCAAATTTTATACACTCAAACCCCACAGAGATGCATTGTTTCCAAGTTCATTGGTCCAGAGCTGAGCAACCCTCAGTGTTCAGTTTCCCATTGGATCTGAATCCCCTCCCCTCTGATGGAAATTAGATCTTCATTTTTCAATTCTCTTCTCAGTCCTTTCTGGGGAAATGTCTCCAGCTGTGTCAGAGGTGTTCTGGGGTGGATGTTTGGAGATGGCCACCGATGTTCTGTTCATGTTCCCTTGATGTTTTTATCTCTCTGGGGATCTTTGGGCTGCTCCACTCTGTGATGTGTTGAGTTCATCAGACCTCACCTGGCAGAACAATCTCCTGAAAAGAAACTTAAAATTCCTTTTCCCAGAGTACAGACAAACAAAGCCTTTGACTAAAGTTATACAAAATTTTAAACTGGTGTATTTTCCAGCAGCCCCACGGGGCTGGCACCAAAGCAGAGGCTCTGAACACCCCCAGGCTCACCAGGCAGAGGTTCCCAGAGCCCCGAGCTCCCATGGAAAGGAGGGAATTTCCATTTCCCATGGAAGTGCCATTCCCAGCCCGGGCCTGGAGGATGCAGTGGTGTCTGTGGGTCAGAGGTGCTCATCTCTGCAATGCCACTGATTACAGCAAAAGGTCAAAGCCATCCTCACTCCCCATTCCAGTGTCCCTGCAGGATCAGCTGGGGTTAGACCTGAGGCTGTGAACTGATTTTTTGGGTGCAGATTGCAGAACTGAGCTGGGTACAAACACAAACCCATTCCCCTGTCAGACATGGGTTAGATCGTGTCCTTCATCCTGGCTCTGCTCAGCCTCCACATCAGTTCCATACCTTTGGATTATTTAGAAAAAGCTCTTAAAGTTTGGATGAACAAATTGCTTTTCAGAGAGAAAAGGACAGCTTTTTTTCCCGGAGAAAGGAGCTGTATTTCTGCCCAGTTCTAACCAAGGGATTGGAGCTTGGTTATGAAGTCAGAGTTTCATTTTTCAGACATTGCACAGCCACCAAAAGACTTCCACTGCAGGAAGAAGTGTCAGTGACAAATGGATTACAGTAACACAGTAGTAAGAATGATTCTGTTGTCTGTGGACTGTGTGAAAATCTTATTTTGACTTTTCTCGAAGTGATTGTGCTGCAGGAGATGCAGGCACTGAGACAGGAATTGCAGTTCTGACACCTCAGCATCAACACCGACATTCCTGACCATCCCAGCTCCCAGTTTCAGTTCATTATTTCACAAACTTTGTCACATTTATTTCCTTGGTGACTGAAGTCATTTAGCAAGTTCATTGAGACTCTTGAAATGCTGGGCTCAGAGAGCCTCTAGATAGGATTGATTTTCTGTTTGAAGTATTTTAATTATCAAGTTATAAAAATCTGTCTTTTCCTTCTAACACAGAACAATTCTTATGTGGGGTGGAGATTTGGTGTGCAGAGCTTTTAAAAAAACCAACCAGCTACAGAAAAACCTCAGTCCAGAGCCGAATTTTTTTAGTTTTTAGTGCTTGCGTTTGGTCGATGGCAGCGTGTCCTTTAGATTGCAGATAAACAGATAAATTTGTAGATAATTAGCTACAGTAAGCACAGAACATTCAGCAGCACGAAGCTGATATTTACAGGGATCTCATTTCACCATTGGCTCGAAAACATGTTTAACATTTTCTGCAGAATAGAAAATGACTTCTTTTCTCTGCCTCTCCTCTTTGATTTGCTCTGCTCTCTTTGCCCACTGCGTTTTTCCCATCCAACTTCCCCGAGCCACTCTGTAATTCTGATGATTAAATGTGCAATTAAGGCTTAAGCACTATTAGCGCAAGGGATTTGGAAATTAGGATGAGACTGTAACACTGACATCAAATTTAAAATGTCAGCACGGCTGGAATGGAAGTGTGACTTTCATCTCCCAGGGGAGAGCTGGGTGGCTGTGCCATGCAAATTCCTCCTGGGGATGGAACATCAGGACCCAGCAGCAGCCCTGGGATGGATTTATCCACACTGATTTCTGGAATTACGTGTGTGCTGACAGCACAGTGCAAATTATATTATTTTAACTTGTTTATCAACTTGTCATCACAGCCCTTTTTGGATTTTTTGTCCCCCAGTGCAGCAGTGTAAATCTGACTCATGCAGAGAAAGTCACCGAGATGCGCTGGCCTGTCTGGATTTCCTGCAATATTATTATGAGAAATCCATTAATTTGTCTGTATGGAAAGGATTTAAAGGTTGTTGCATTCATTTGTTACCAGAGCTTGAGCACTTAATCACACAGACTCGGTGCAGCAAGAAAATTATCTCTTCTTCCCAACTCCATTAACAGCACTTTTACAGAGTCTTGAAAAATATAAATATTGGAGGATGTTAATGGAAATGACACCCATACCTGATGTATTGGCGCCGGGAAATGTGATTAAGTGCCCTGTTAATTAACTTTGCTCTGCTGCTTGTACGAGTGCAGTCATTTGTTAAAGGTGAGGGCAGTGCCTGGGAAAGGACACTGCTGTGGGTGGGGATGTGGGGCTGCCAGGGACAGCTGTAGGATTTGCCATCTGAGGTGAAGGTGTGGTTTGCTTCAGACGGTCGGGATGGAGCCGAGAGATTTCTGGAGTTTGGTCTTAGAGCATGAGGTTTATTGTGAAAGGTGTGAGGGTAGGGGACCTGCCAGGAGCTGCCAGACACTGCTCAGAGCAGCCAGAGAGGTGAGAGAGAGAGAGAAAAAAGACAGAATGCCGTGGTTGCAGTTTCAAATACAATAAATCATCTTCAGTGCTGAATATTCTCATTTTCACTAACCAATCTAGAAAAAGCTACAAATCCTACAACATTTACACACAGCCTAGGAGAGTCATTGCATTACCATACGGCGTTACATTTTAAACTCCAAAAACTGCTTTTTGGACCCTCTGCTAAACTGGTAGGGTCTGCTCTGACCCTTAGAGCTGTCTGCAAGCAGAAGGGATTGTTTAATCAAAAGGGGGAATTGTTTAATCAAAAGGAGGAATTGTTTAATCAAAAGGGGGATTACCTTCAGTGGCCATTCCATTGTTTTCCAGTTGTTCAGTCTCTGGGGTTTGGTATCTCAAAGCTTGTCTTCATTTCAATCTCGCTTACAGTTTCCATATTCTCAGCATCTTTTGCCAGATAATCATATTTATAAAGCTTTCCTATTTCATCCTCCCCAACAGACAGGGGCCAGGATCTCCTCCTGAGATGCTCCTCCTCTGGCCCCAGTGTTGGAAAATAGGCCAGTTTAAAAATTTTGTATAACTTTTACCTTTTCATTTCAGTCTCTCTAGTTAGGCTTGACTTGACTTTGGGGAAGGGAATTTTCTTTAGTTTATTTAGGAGGTACAGCATCACTCCAAGGAGATGGGCTCAGCACAGACTGGAGCAGCCCAAAGATCCCCAAAAAGATAAAAACCATAAACTGAACATTGACAGAACATCGCTGGCCATCTCCAAACATCCACCCCAGAGCACCTCTGACACAGCTGGAGACATCTCCCCGGAAAGGACTGATGAGAAAATTGAAAAATGAAGATCTAATTTCCATCGGAGGGGAGGAGATTCGGATCCAATGGGAAACTGAACACTGAGGGTTGCTCAGCTCTGGACCAATGAACTTTGAAACAATGCATCTCTGTGGGTTTGACTGTATAAAATTTGAATGAAAATCCTGTAAAATCAGTGCCACATGGAATGATTCTCTCTGTGTGTGGATGAGATGATTTCTGTGGCACACCCTGGCCAGAACAACATCCTGGCCAGAAAATAAACTAATGCCTTGACTCTCTAACATTAAAAATGTTGTTGGAGAGTTTTTGTTTTTCCTACAGTTTTGGTGACACCAGCAGGTTGCAAAGCTGGGGGAAATCCCTCTGATACACATCATTTATGAACCCAGTATTAGCCATAAATCACTCCAGTTTGTCTGCAGGATTTGTGTCTGAGCTCTGTCCGTGTGTTTCAGGATGTGTAAATGGGACAGCCTCCTGAAGAGCCATGGGGAGTTTTTCCTGTGTTACAACAGAAAAAAGGCACCGTCAGGACCTTTAAAAAAGCCTTTTTTTTTTTCCGGGAAAGTACAGCCAACAGCACTGGGAACTGTGCCTTTCAGAACAGCAATTTGTCTGCTGGCAGGGTTGGCTGTTAAACAGTGAAATATTAATTCCTGCTAGCTTTAATTTTTTATTTTTTTTAGCTGCTTTCATTGACAGAGCCACGCTAATAGCAGTTGTAAAAAATGACCAGCTTTGAACACACAACCGAGGCGACATTCCCTTCCCTCTGGTTCCCTGCTCTGTTATTCCGCAGCTGTTAATGAGTTAATGATGCGCACAGCGCTAATGAACAGAGCAGAATGAAGGGACAGGGAGGTGGATCAGAGTTCACCAAGCTGCTGAGCGAAGGCTTTAATTACTCTCCCATCTCCAGGTCATTAGCTGCATAACTACCTGTGGACGAGCTGACAATTATTCTCTCGTGGCACTAATGAATTTGGGGTTTGTTTGGATTGGGAAAATGTTGGAATCCTTTCCTTAAAGTGCCATGGGCTGGATCAGAAACACACTTGGCCATGCTCTGCATGTCTTCCTCACCCCTCGTGCTGCTGCTTTTGGGGTTTAATTACAACTTTCCCAGCCTGACCTTCAATTAACTTTGCTGTGGTTTGGACAGGGAATCTTCGTGGGGCCTTGCAAATAAATCAAGCATTTCATTTTTCATGGAGAAGCTGCTGAGTGTTCTGACAGAGTTTCTAAAGGCTGGTCCTGGTTGTGTTCTCCTCGAATTCAGAGATACCTCAGCTCCCAAAATCACCTGGAAAGCAACAGAACATAATCCCCACCCCTGATCATTTCGGAGTGGATTCTTGGCAACTGCAATACGTTTCTAAAATAAACAGAATTTATTTTAGCTCCTCTGAAAAGGGTAGCTTAAAACGTACAGAGGGTGATTTTTTCTGAGAGGTTCCAAACCTGTTTAATCCATTTTCCTCTGCACTTTACATGTGTAATTGCACTTGCCTGCAAAGAGCATTTGAGTGAATGCACAGATCAAAGGAGCTGACAGCTCACATACACAAATCCTGTTTGCTCCTAATGGAGCGACAGGGCTGAGCATTTGCATGCACAAATCTGGGCAATTTTTAAATATCTGAACTTACACTGCAATCAAATGGTATCAATCTCATTTCTAGCAGTTAATCATCAGCTTAGGTATTTTTATATGGGGAGCAATGGGATATTTTTAAATTATCCTCACAGTACTTCAGATATTTCAACCAAAGGCAATAAATAGGCAGTGAACCAGGTCTTGTAACTCATTTTCCACCTTCATATCTCTGCTGAGGGCTTGGAAATCATGTGTGCAATGGAAGTGAAGTATTTAAAAATCAGAGCCAGGTAAAATTCTGCAGGTCACAGCCTGAAAGGGAAAGAAATGGTGAAATCTCCAAATTCCCTCTGACAGTGGCACTGAGTTAAAGCACTGAGAAATCAAATGAGTGATTCTCAGAGGGACTGAGGTTAATGTTCGGTGTGTACTGAACACAAAACACAGGTGTGCAGGGCTTGGGTTGGTCCATGTTCTGCCCTCCTATTTCATTTTCCTGCATTTCACAGATCTCCTCTGCATGGAGAGAGAAAGGAAAGCGCCAGGAGCTGATTCTGGCTGGAAAACACAACCCTGCGGGAAGGGAGAAGGGAAAAGCTGCTTTCAAAGACATTCTCTGATTCCCTCTCTTCTGCTCCAAGATGGAATTTTGATGATGAAAATTAAAACTGTGTGAATTTTAAAGAGGTGCAGCTGCACCCGCAGATGTGGAGTTTCCTATAAAGCAGGGGAGAGCAAATGAGCACAAAAGCAGAGTCCTGAGCTTCCCCTCCCTTCTCCAGGCCTTTTCTGCCCCCCTTGCAGGAGCCATAACCTTGGAATGAATCCCAAATTAAGTAATCCTAGCTAATTTATCAAATAACCCCACCTGAGTTTATTCATCATCACCTCACCCCATTCCCCTCCTTTTTGTCCCCAGAAATGTTGGGATCAGGGTAGGACATTTGTTAGGAGACAGATGGGAAGCTGGAGCATGGAGAGTTCATTTCCTCTGAAAAAGAAAATAAAGTAATGCAAATTTTATTGTTTTAAGAAGTGAGACAAAGGGGGAGGAGCCCTTTCAGTGTAGCCTTAGCTCAGGTGAAGAGGTTTCATTTCCTGAAGCTCCAAGTGCCTGAGGTGAGTCTCAGATTATTTTTCTTCTGCATGATGGGGAGCCTGCAGTTGAGTTCTTCCATGGAAATCAACATTTTTTGGGATTTCCCCAGTCCCAGCAGGGACCCTCTGCAATCCCACCCTCTGTGGTACAAAGCTCTGCTCTCTGCTAAACCTGGGGAGAGTTCTCCCCTCAATCCAGACCTGCATTTAGGGTCAGAGGCTGCTGTAGGATTTGCCATCTGAGGTGTTGATGTGGTTTGCTTCAGACGGTCGGGACGGAGCCGAGAGACCTCTGGAGTTTGGTCTTAGAGCATGAGGTTTATTGGGAAAGGTGTGAGGGTAGGGGAGCTGCCAGGAGCTGCCAGACACAGCTCAGAGCAGTCAGAGAGGGGAGAGGGAGAGAGAAGTACAGAATACGGAATATGAAATAGAAGAGTACCGTGGCTGCAGTTTACAATACAATAAATCATCGTCTGTGCTGAATATTCTAATTTTCACTAACCAATCCAGAACAAGCTACAAATCCTACACCATTTACACACAGCCTATGAGAGTCATTGCATTACCATACGGCGTTAGATTTTAAACTCTAAAAACTGCTTTTTGGACCCTCTGCCGAGTTGGTAGGGTCTGCTCTGACCCTTGGAGCTGTCTGCAAGCAGAGGGGATTGTTTAATCAAAAGGGAGATTACCTTCAGTGGCCACACCATTGTTTCCAGTTGTTCAGTCACTGGGGTTTGGTATCTCAAAGCTTTGTCTTCATTTCAATCTCGCTCATAGTTTCCATATTCTCAGCTTCTTTTGCCAGGGAATCATATTTATAAAGCTTTCCTATTTCATCCTCCCCAACAGGCTCCAAAAGAGGACAAAGTTCTGTTCTGTGCTATACCTGGGGAGAGATTTTCCTTCATTCCAAACCTACATTTAGGGTGAGAGGCTGGAAAAGAGAATAAAATTCTGTTCTGTGCTACACTGGGGAGAGATTTCCCCTCAATCCAGACCAGGATTTAGGGTCAGAGGCTGCAAAAGGGGAGGAGAGTGCAGTGCCAGTGTCCCAGCAGAGAGGCTCTGTGTCCCCAGTGAGTTATTCACTGCAGGGCTGGGGTTGGGAATTGCTCTCTGCTCCACAGGGGAGCCCCAGTTCCTCCCTGGTGACTTGTGGAGCCATCTGTACCTCATGGATACAAATCCCATTCTCCCTGGTGCAGTCAGAAGCTGTTCTGGCATTGGGGAATGCCATATTTCACACCCAGGAAAGGACAGAGGTTCTCCCTCTAAAAACTGAATTTTCCAGCAACACAAGCGCTCGTGCGCTCAGAAAGATAGATTATTTCATTTCACTCCTGCTGACATGCAGTATGGCAGTTAAAATATTAACATATTTTTAATTCGGCAGATTGATTTTCACTTTGCCTTCTTTTCAAGCAATTCAGCCTTATTTTCAAGCAATTTCAAGCAATGGTTTGCTGCCTGAAAGAAATGGGGAATATTTATTCACCCCTCAAGGCAAAATGGTGAACACTCCGTGAAATACTGACGCCTATCCTTTGCTGTTTTGCCCCAAAACTCACAGTGCTGTCAACTTTTTCTCCTTGGAGCTGGGAAGCAGAGCAGAAAAAAATCTTTTATTTGTTGTATAGTGTAAGTTTGTGGGAAGTCCTACCCACAGTGTGTGCAGGATGTTTTTATTCTGCTTTTTCTTGCTGAGAGTCCCTCAGAAGTGGCCATGGGACAATGAGATTTTGCCATTCTGCCTGAGATGTTCTGAATTATGAGGAGATTGGGAAGGGCTGATTTTCTGCAGGGCTTTGTGCAAGGAAGAGGTTAATGACATGAGAGATGGGAAATGGTTTGGGTGGAGGGGGGGCTGGATTTGGACTCTGAGTTGTGAAAATTGAGGGAAGATGGAGCTTTATCGGTGGCAGGACTGAGAGCAAAGCCTGGGCTGGGTCAGCTCCCAGAACCCCTCGGGGGCTGCCTGGGGTGGGCACTGGGCACTGTCCCTGGGCATTTCTCAGGGCTCTGTGGCAGAGCTGGCACTGCCAGAACCCCAAAACTGCCCTTTTCCCTCGTGATGGAGATCTCCTGACATCCTCATCACATCCTGAGACATGCAGGGAGATAAGTCCAGGCACCCTCAGCTGAAAATCCCAGGCTTTCACCTCAGCAGGGAATTTGCCTCAGAAGGAATTTGGGGAGATTGCTCTGCTCCTGACACCTCCTGAAATCCCTGAGAGGTGCTGGGAGTGCGAGCAGCAGCAGGGCTGCAATGCAGCCTCATTTATGTGTTTATTTATGTGTTTAACCCCATTCTGGCAGGCCACAGGTACCACAACCCAAGATTTGGGAGGTGAGAATGCAGGGGAGGAAGACAGAATTATGTGTACAAACATCTGCATGCTCCTTGTGAAGCTTTATAAGAGTTACAGCAGTGGTAGTGGATAGACTCCTCCGTAAATCTGATTTTTAAGGCATGATTGTTCCCTTTTTCCAGCCCTAGGAGCTAATGGGAAGTGCCTCGCTTCAAGGGTTTGAAATGGAAATATCAATGATGAAGTGAACAAGAAAATATCCCAGGTTTTCCAGACTTTTCTATGTAGGTAGGGTTTTATTCCTTTTTTTTTTTTTTTTTTTTCATTGCTTGGTGAGCTGGTTGTGCCTGGGATGGAGAGGATTTTCTCTCCTGTATTTTGGATTTGTGCTGGAACAGTGTTGATAAAACAGGGACGTTTTCATTCTTGCAGGGCATTCCCTAAATGGCAGAATTTTTTTGCCAAAAACTCCAAGCAGAAAACCAAGGCTATTGTTTATCACCAGTCCCATTAATATTTATCTCCCCAAAAACATAATTAAACTAATCAACATCTCCGCCTATCGCTTGTCTGACAAGGAAATCACTTCCAGACACTTGAAAACTGAACCCAGGAATTACTCAACTGCTAACAATTTGGATCTGAGCTATCCCTCACTTTTAAAAGCAATTACGAAGGCTCTTGACACATGGAATATTCGAGCTGTAATCTGATTAGGAGAGGCAGCAATGGAAAGACAAGTTGCAGTCTGGATGAATTTACTGCCAAGGCTGAACTCCTTTTCAGCAACGCTCATTTCCCAAAGAACAGATGGTTTAATTCCCTGCGCCAGCTGCTGATCAATAAAGGCAAAATCAGAGGTGAGGATTGAAAGGAGTGTTAGACACCCTTCAAAATTCAGATTGCAGCCTCAAGGAAGGGATTTTTCTCCAGATTCTTCAGGCTGGAGGGCTCACAGCCTCGAGGGATGGAGGTTATGGGGTTGGAGGTGAAGGAGGTGATGAAAAGACAGAGTTCAGGTGTTGGAATTTGGGTTTGCAGCAGGAACTTGGGGCTGTTCCAGCAGTAACCCCTGGAGCCTGTTGTTCCTGTCCCTGTGACAATCAAATCCCTGCCTTGTGCATTTCAAATCCAGTTGTTCCACAGCTTATTAACACAATGAATTGATGTCCCCCACGCAGCAGACCACGGCCTGGAAGGGCAGTGGATGTATCTATTACAGCTTTGCCTGGGCAGAACAATGACGATTTTCTGGCTCAGGAACACAGCAGTAATCCTGTAAAAGAAATCCTGTCAAAGCAGCCCTAGGAAGCCTTGGCAGCAGGAAAATCCCCAGCCTGGATTGGGATGCTCCATTGGGGGGTTTGGATCAGGACATGGCCTGGACAAGGTGGAACTGCATGGAGAAAACAACAAAAAAGCTTTGTTTGATTAAACATTCGGGCAATGCTCCCAGGGGTGCACAGGGTGGTGTGCGATTTGGTGGTTTTGTTTCGGACAGTCGGGATGGAGACGAGAGATCTCTGACGTCAGATCTTAGAGCATGAGGTTTATTGTGAAAGGTGTGGGTGTAGGAGACCTGCCAGGAGCTGCCAGACACAGCTCAGAGCAGGGCAGAGAGGTGAGAGAGAGAGAGAAGAAAAAGGAGAGAGTAGAGTAGAATAGAGTAGAATAGAGTGGAGTTGAATAGAATGGAATGGAATGGAATGGAATGGAATGGAATAGAATAGAATAGAATAGAATAGAATAGAATAGAATAGAATAGAATAGAATAGAATAGAATAGAATAGAATAGAATAGAATGGAATGGAATGGAATGCCGTGGTTGCCGTTTCCAATACAACAAATCATCTTCTGTGCTGAATATTCTAATTTTCACTAACCAATCTAGAACAAGCTACAAATCCTACAACATTTACACACAGCCTATGAGAGTCATTGCATTTCCATACGGCGTTAGATTTTAAACTCCAAAAACTGCTTTTTGGACCCTTTGCTAAACTGGTAGGGTCTGCTCTGACCCTTGGACCTGTCTGCAAGCAGAGGGGATTGTTTAATCAAAAGGGGAATTGTTTAATCAAAAGGGGAATTGTTTAATCAAAAGGGGAATTGTTTAATCATAAGAGGATTACCTTCAGTGGCCACACCATTGTTTTCCAGTTGTTCAGTCACTGGGGTTTGGTATCTCAAAGCTTTGTCTTCATTTCAATCTCGCTCATAGTTTCCATATTCTCAGCATCTTTTGCCAGGTAATCATATTTATAAAGCTTTCCTATTTCATCCTCCCCAACAGGATGGGTTTTTGGGGTGTCTGTGCAGGGCTGGGGTGGGCTGGATTGTGGGAACTGCAGGCATTAGTGAGAACAACCTTCCTGTGAGAGAGATCTGTTTGTCCCATTCTCACTATTCCTCTCTCCAAACGAGCAGGAATCCATAAAAACAATGATAATGAGACACTCACAGGAGGTGTTTTTCCAAAATGCTGACCAATGACACTGTGGGGTGGTGAATTGGGAGCCAATGGATGTGTGACAGGAATGTTAGAAATAGTATAAAAAGGCTTTGGGAAATAAAGAGTTAGCTCCTTTTCTCTGACCAAGAAGCTGTTGTAACTTTTTACTTGTCATGACCATCCCAACTGTGACCCTGGATGGTCCTGGGGTCCCTTCCAGCTCAGGATATTCCTGTTCTGTTGTTCTAGCTCAGCCTGAGGAACTCCTGCTGAATCCCTCAGAGATTTCTTGATTTTTTAACCAAAATAAACCTCAGCTCCAGCAGAGAACTTGTGCTTCAGGCAGAGAGCAGTGTATGGAAATGGTGCAGAGGGGTCACCCACAGGTGCTGCTGTGACAAAATGCCATTTCCAGCCCGAGGGGTGCCCTCGGTTTGGAAAACTCCTCTGCAGAGCCAGAAATCCTGCTGAGCTCTCTTCAGGACGGCCCTGAAAACACAGAGTTAAACACTCTGCCCCATCCCAAAGGCAGAGCACAGCACAGCATTTCCCACATGGCTTAAGGACTAAAATATCCCAATATTTTAGGATATTAGGATAGAAATAAGGGAGAGAAAGCCATTTGTGGGGTGAGGGACCATCCCTGGCACCTCCATCCCCAACCAGCTCATTTCCAGTGCAGTTTTTATTCCTTTGGTGCTGTCTGCAAATCCTGGCAGGCAATTCTGAAATGTGCTGTGCCTTTGATCCCATTGTACCTTTGGTACATTTCTCTGATAGCATTTCTCTCGATTTAGCAGGGACTAAATGCAGGCTGTAATATTTTATTGAGCTATTCCCACTTCTTCAACTTGCCGTGTGTGTTAGGCTGTTTATGAAATGCTGGATGGTTAGCGGAAAAAATTGGATTAACAGCATGCTACATTCATTTTTCTCTAACTTCTGGGTCAAATTTAATCAGCTTACAAGTCAAAGAAAGCTTTCTGCCACAGCAGTAAACACAGCTGGATCCAAAGCTGAGCTGTTGGGGGCAGAAAAAAAGCTCCTGCAGTTACAATGTCAGCTAAATTCTTCTTTCAGGCTCTCTAACTGTTTGTGATACTTGGATGAAAGAGGAAACTTTTTAATTTCAGCAGGCCAGGTTGCCTGGGCCCCAGGATTGCTCATGTGGCTCCTGTCAGGCTTTTCTCGTTCCTGAGAAATCTCAGCTCTGCAAGAGCTAAAGGAGAAAATCTATTTCTTCAGTGAAGCCCAAGCGTAGGAATCAAAAATAGAGAGAAAAGAGATTTATTGTGTGGGGTGGGGTGGCTTTTGTCCTGGTCTGGTTTTGTGACAATAATCCAAGCTGTGTGCAATATTGCACAAGGTGATGTCCCCAGAAAGGCAGAAGTTTGGTCATTTATCAGCAATTTATCAAATTCCCTGTTCCTGCTGGGCGCAGCCTCATCTGCCCTGGGAAACGACAGAACAGGAAAAGCTGTCTGACTGCACTGAGAAACTGGGGGAGAAAAGGCTTTTTGTCAAATATTGACTAGGAAAATAGCAATAAAATACATTATCTTTCATAGATCTCCTTTTGTTGCTCTGATTTTCTGATATTCGTGGAGATTCATGGAAGCTCGCAGGGAGGTCAGGCAGGCAGCACCAAGATGGCGAAAAGAGAAACTTTATTTACAAGAACTTCTTTATATATTCATTAATAATCTAATAATTATTGGTCGATACTTTTTCCACCCCCCATAACGATTGGTTACAACACTAGAGTGTCCAGCACCAAAACAAAGAGATTAGAAAGCACAAGAATGCAACTTCTCTCTATTTATTCTCCATGAGAAAGAAGAGAAAGATTTTAAAACAGTGCAACTACATCCTTTATCATGACAATTCCAATGAAAATTTGGTGAAGGGATCTATTTTCCTCTTAAAGCTGGTTGTGCTTCCCAAGAAGAGATGTGACACCAGGATAATGTGCTTTTTCCCAAATGTCCCATTGTGCTTTCAGCCATTTACATTTCTGACACCTTAATGCAGACTCTCTGCTTCTGAAATGAATGTTTCATTAAAATAATTCAATAGGATTATAATTTGTTTTTATCTAATTAGATGTTCTTGTAGTTTTCCCCTGACAGACTTTAGCTCGTTGCCTCACCGCTGGGATGATCCAGCCATGAGGGATTTTTGTGGGGTTTGTTTTAACCTCTGACTGCAACAAAACAGCTCTAGAGGCTCCCAGTTTTGCCATGAACCCTGCCAGGGTTTGTAGAACATCAAGGAATTCCTGCACCTGCAGAAGAAATGGAAAGACATTTTTGGTTGGAGCATGTCGGCATCTCCAGGGCTTGCTTTTTTGGGAGGCAGGGAACGCCCATGGGAAAAGCAGGACACTCGGGAGTCCCTTCCCTCGGTCCTGGGGCCACAGGAGAAGCACAAAAGAGCCAGAAATGGGCAAGAAGTGCCAGGAGGGGTGAGGGAAACAGCCAGAAATGGGCAGGCAGTGCAGGAGGGGTTGAGGAAACAGCCAGAAATGGGAAAGCAGTGCAGGAGGGGTTGAGGAAACAGCCAGAAATGGGAAAGCAGTGCCAGGATGGTGAAGGAAACAGCCAGAAATGAGATGGCAGTGCAGGAGGGGTTGAGGAAACAGCCAGAAATGAGATGGCAGTGCAGGAGGGGTTGAGGAAACAGCCAGAAATGAGATGGCAGTGCAGGAGGGGTGAAGGAAACAGCCAGAAATGAGAAAGCAGTGCAGGAGGGGTGAAGGAAACAGCCAGAAATGAGATGGCAGTGCAGGAGGGGTGAAGGGAACAGCCAGACATGGGCAGGCAGTGCAGGAGGGGTTGAGGAAACAGCCAGAAATGGGAAAGCAGTGCAGGAGGGGTGAGGGAAACAGCCAGACATGGGCAGGCAGTGCCAGGAGGGGTGAGGGAAACAGTCAGAAATGGGCAGGCAGTGCAGGAGGGATGAAGGAAACAGCCAGACATGGGCAGGCAGTGCAGGAGGGGTGAAGGGAACAGCCCTGCTGAATTCTCCCCACCCAGCAAACTCTCCCTCTGCCGTGGGAAGGAAATGGGAAGTGGCTCTGAAATTCCACTCTGACACTTCTCTGTGTTTATTTTGGAGGATTTGCCCTTCATTGCAGAGTGAAGGTGCCCTGCGTCTGTAGTTGCACTGTTTTAAAATCTTTCTCTTCTTTCTCTTCTTTCTCATGGAGAATAGAGATAAGTTGCATTCTTGTGCTTTCTAATCTCTTTGTTTTGGTGCTGGATGCTCTAGAGTTGTAACCAATCATTATAGGGAGTGGAAAAAGTATCGACCAATAATTATTAGACTATTAATGGATATATAAAGAAGTTCTTGTAAATAAAGTAAATAAAGAGCTGTCAGTGACCGCAGGAGCATTCCCATCCATCCCCTCCCTCCAGGGCCCAGCAGTTTGGCTGCTGGTTTTGCCTTTTTTTCATCGAAATTCCCCCTGAAAAATTAAATTTTTATTTCTTTAGTCAGAATCTCACCTGGGCCGTGTTGCAGTGGAAAGTAAAACACTTTGCTGGAGATTTTTTAAATGCTCAGAAATATATTTTTCTTTTTTTTTTTTTTTACAGCCAATGCTAGCATACCTTAATTAGAGGAAAGCAAGGAGGTTCATAAAGCACTGCTGTATTAATTACTCTGATATATTACAGGTAGCATGGTGAGCACAAGTCTCATGGAATAATTTCACCAAAATTCATGAGTTTCTCTGTTTTCCAACTCCTGTTTCTAGTCTAACTGAACCCAAACCAGAGTGTAATTTTCTCATCACAATATTTTTTTTTTGCTCCAATTGTTTCTAAAGCAGTGAATTGTACAGCATGTTCTGAATATTAGAAAGCACTTCCTCGCTTGGTCAGGAGCCAGCAATAAAAGAAATTATAATGAGCTAATTTCAATTCCAAATGAACTCATTCCTGCGCTGGCTGCAAATGCATGAGACACTGGCACGAGTTGGATTCCACCTCCCTCTCCTTCCTGCCTGCCCCCAGAAAACATCCAGCCTGGAATAGCTCAAAACAAACAGGTTGGAGGAGAAAATGAACACCTGCTCCTGCCTTGGCGTTCTCCGCACTGTTTTTGAGCTCCTGATCCGTGCAGAGCGCTCAGGAAAAGGTTTAGAGGCATGGGTGTTGCTGGGAGTGTTTATAAATGTGAGCAGGTTTGAGGTGTGAGGGAAATGTGTCTTGGATTAGAGACAAATCTCCTAGGTGGGAAGCACTCTGAACAGGTGCCTCCCCCACAGAGGTTTCTGGCACCCCTTCCCTCCACAACAACAGAATATCTCAGCCTAAAGTGGGAAGAACTGTTTAATTAACAGAGCACACAGTGGAAGGGGAAAGGGGAAAAGGAGTCATTAAACCTGAACAAACAGCTGATGAGCTTTAGTGTCCTTTTCCTCAGGCGTAGCTTCCCTTTCCGGGGTCCCCGGAGGGGTCGGGTGGAGTTCCTCCGGTGGCTCCCTGGAGGATTCTCGTCCGCTGTCCTCCGGGGCTCCTCAGGTTCTCGGATGAGAAAGCAAGTTGAAGAAAAGGATCCAAAAATGATGGGGAAAAAACAATCCCAGGGGAAAAAAAGGGAAAAAAAAAAAAAGAAAACCCAAGCAGCAGCCACACCAGTAGCACCCGCAACCAGCAGCAGCAACTGACTGAGGGGGAAAACAGTAAAAACAGTGTCCCTTCCTCCTTCTCACTCCCCCGTAGGAGAGCTGGGGAAAAAGTTTCAAACCATCCCGCGCCGGCAGAGCTTTCTCCCAGCTGCGGGACACAGTTACAGCTCCAGGACTATATTTCTGCTCAAGTATACAAACGATAGGGAATACAAAATATCACTGTGCCACCCCAGGACAAAATGCTGCTCTGTGCCAGCCTGGGGTGGGTTTGGGTCTGCTCAGGCCACAGAATGAGCACGGGAAATTATCTCTGTGCACAGGTCTGTGTTTGGGTCAGGTCAGAGAGCAGGAAGAGGGGTGGAAAGGTACTTAAAACCCCAAATTCCTCCCTCTATATCACCATTTTGGGTGGTGGTAGCTAATCCTTTTTGAATTGCGGGCTGTGTCTCAATAAGCTCTGAAAACCCCAGAAAACACCCCAGAAAATACCCCACAAAATACCCCAGAAAACACCCCAGAAAATACCCCAGAAAACACCCCCTGTGCTTGTCCCAAAATTGCCGAGATTGAGGTAAAAAATCCTGACTGTTTTCTGCTCCCATATTTCTACACTGTTTCAAAGGATTTTTAATATCAATATTTAGTGCTGCAACATAGACTTTGAATGCCTGGAGTTCTTATAAAAGGGATTTTATCTTTTTTTCTTTTTTTTTTCTTTTTTTTTTTTTTTTTTTTTTTGTGGGTTTTTGTTTGTTTGTTTGTTTGGTTGGCTTTTTTTTTTTTTGTTTGGGAAGTCTTGTGGCAATCAAAGCGTGAATCTGCTGAAATCTATGGCAACACAGCCTAGGAAATGTTAGCAGAGCTGTTCTCTGTGGGAGCAGGAGGAACTGGAGCTTGTTAAATTGGAATGTAATTACAAGCAACAATCAAACAGAAAATGCCCTGGTGGAAGCTGTGAGAAGGGGTGGAACTGGATGGTCTTTAAGGTCTCTTCCAACCTAAACCCTCCTGGGATTCTGTGATTTTTTTCTAAGCTAAAACTCCACCAGACTTCTCTTCCGGCTCCCCTGCCCTTCCCCACAAAGCTCTGGATGCTTTCAGAGACCAAACAGTTCATTTTTGAGAGCATTTAAAAACCCAACTCCCCCTCCCCAGCAGCCCCAGGTTTCTCCTGCCAAAGCTGGGGCGAAACTAATGATTAATCAGCTGAGCCCATAATTGGAAATGTGATTTTGTGTCGGCAGCCTCAGTTTCCTCTGCTCCAGGAGAGGAGAACATTGACCTTTCCACCTTTCAGAGACTCACTGCTGACAAATGTCTGAGGCTGATGTGCTGCTGGCAGGAGAATTCAGGGCTGCAAATGTGCATTTTGATTTTTTCCTCCACACTTCCACAGCCCAGGAGGTGCCCGAGGCTTCTCCTGTCCCATCAGTCATTCCCCATTTGGGCACTGGGCTGGGCTGGGGTGCCATGGCCAGAGCTGGCTGTGTCCTGGGAGTGCTGGGAGCAGGAAAATCCTCCCTGGCACTGTGGGGAGGGCAGGATGTCTTAATAATGTCATTTTTTTACTCTTCATGTATCTGTAAGTTGCTGTAGTTCTGTGCTTCTTACGAAGTGCTCAAATCCTCAGTTCAGCCTTTAGCAAAAAAAAAAAAAATCTCAACACCTTTGGCCAAACAAGGCTCTGTGAACACAGATCCAAGGACATATTCATTGCCCTAGGGCCTGAAAATATATAAACAACAGTGAGATGGAGGGGGCAGGCCTGGGGTGGTGAACATCATCACCTGAGGGTACGATTGGAGAATTAGGGACAATCTGCTGATGGACAGAACTTATCAAAGGTGAAGGGCTCGGGACCCAGGGTCCGTTTTGGGTGTCATCCCTGAGGGGACTTTGCTTGCCTGAACGTACCTCGAAGGCCTTGAATAAATTTGTTTGCTTTTATACTCCTGATTTGTGCTGCCTCTGTTTGAGGAGGAGTTTTGTTTCACCTCTGCTTTAGGCACAGGCGCAGGTGCCACCCTGCTGTCCCTGTCCTGTCCCTCTGTCCCACCGCTCCCCTCTCCCTGCGAGGCTGGGGAGGACACAGAGGCTGTGGGGAAGCTGAGCAATGGCTGTGGCTCTGGGGTTTGTTTCTCTGGAAGCTGAGGGATGGCTGTGGCTCTGATTTCTCTGGGAGCTGAGGGATGGCTGTGGCTCTGATTTCTCTGGAAGCTGAGGGATGGCTGTGGCTCTGATTTCTCTGGAAGCTGAGGGATGGCTGTGGCTCTGTGGTTTCTCTGGAAGCTGAGGGATGGCTGTGGCTCTGGGGTTTCTCTCTGGAGAGCAGCGAGAAGATTTTAAAGAATCAGATTGTCTGGCTGCTTCTGCCAGAGTTGGGTGAAAATTTGGGCAAAAGTAGCAAAGAGAGCAATTCCCATTGCTCAGAGCAGTCCAGAACCGCCAGAGGATGAGGATGAGGATGAGGATGAGTTTGAGTTTGAGGATGAGTTTGAGGACGAGTTGGAGGATGAGTATGAGGATGAGTTTGAGGATGAGTTTGGGGATGAGGATGAGGATGAGGATGAGTTTGAGGATGAGTTTGGGGATGAGGATGAGTTTGAGTTTGAGGATGAGTTTGAGGATGAGTTTGAGGACGAGTATGAGGATGAGTTTGGGGATGAGGATGAGGATGAGGATGAGGATGAGTTTGGGGATGGGGATGAGGATGAGTTTGAGGATGAGTTTGGGGATGAGGACGGGGATGAGGATGAGGATGTCTACCCTGCTCCATCCCCACCTGATCTGAGCAGAACTTCCCACCACGTTTGCAGTAAGAACACTCTGAACATGTGAACTTAGAACACAGAAATGTTTGGTAAACTCACTTTTCTCCCTCCCCTCTCCTCAGACCTGTGGTGTGAGTGTGACTGTACAATGTGCTGAGCTAAAAACTGCAATTCTAGCCAAGGTGAAGGATTTTTCACTTCATTTCTTCTAATTCAGCTTAATTGCAAAATATTTGGTGTGATATTGAGTTTGGTTTCAGACTTCATTTCTTCTAATTCAGCTTAATTGCAGAATATTTGGTGTGATATTGAGTTTGGTTTCAGACTTCATTTCTTCTAATTCAGCTTAATTGCAGAATATTTGGTGTGATATTGAGTTTGGTTTCAGACTGGTGGCATGGTAATGATTTTAATTTTCTCTCTCAGCTTGAAGACTGACTCGTAAACATTGGCTGACAGGCATATCCTTCATCTCACTGACAGCAAACTGATCTGTCAAAAATCCCAATTAATATTCCGAGGGGGAGAAGGAAAGTAATGCAATTCAAATTAGGTTAAACCACTTGAGCTCAGGTTTGGGATTCCTCCCTCTGAATATCTCAGGTGTTATTCTGCAGGGGGGATGTGAAACTGTGCAGTTTGTGCCTCCAGGAAGGAGTTCAGGGCTTTATTTGCAGTGTCATTTTTCGTGTCCCTGAGCTCCCCAGACCTCCTTTCCTGCACCTCTCACTGCTCTTTGCCTCACTCCTGCATTTCCCTCGCTGAAAACTGTTTATTTCCACCCATTCTGCAGCTGAAGATCTCTGATAATTTCTTATTTACATTTTAAAAGGCACCAAGTCGAACTCGCAGCACTGCCTGCGCACTTTGAAGAGCGTTTGCGGTGCTCAGTGTTTCAAATCGCTTCTCTGCTAAGTTCTGGTTGAAATTCAGGAATTGCTTGGGCCAAATGCTGCTCCTGCAATCAATTTTCTGGAGTTGTGAGGCAGCTGAGAGGGAGTTTGATCAGATTCCCTGTTGTTAATCACCAGAATGGTAAACAAACCCTAATGGTAGGATGCATTAGGAGTCAATGGGAAAGAGGAAAGTGCCTGCATTTGCTCATTATCCACTGAATAACACCAGCAGTTAATGCCTCTGCAGGCTAATTGCTTTGCTTTCTATTTTAGCCCAGAAGAAGTCACATTTGAATACAAATTGGGGTGCTGTGTTTATCACGGAGCATATTTTTTTAATGACTAATTAACTTTCTTTTGTATTTAAACTACTAAAGCCAATTGAACTTCAGGCTCACGGGTGCCTCTCTCTCCTTTGGGGAGGACATTTAAAATTCCAACAAGGGATCTCAGATGATCTGAAAGGCTTTATTGGCTCTTAGACCCTCGCTGCAGATCACTCGGAGAGCAGAGGATTATTTGTTGTGTGGCTTTCAGAGCTCTCTGCTGTTTGCAGAGCAAACCCATGAAATCTGGATGTGCCCATGAAATATTGTCCGTGAGAGATCATCTCAGCCTCTCACTTAGATCCTTCAATTTGCCACAGTCATTGTTCTTTTACAATAACAGTGGGGACTGGAAAAAAATGGTTTGGTTACTGAAGATTGATTTTTAAAAAAAAAATTTTTATTATTATTATTTTTTTTAAATTATTGGCAGGGTTTTTTTCTTTTTTCCCCCTGTAAATCACAGAATCTCGTGGCCTGTGCCCAATGCCCACCTGCAGATGGTTGAGCCTGAGGGAAACGATGGATTTCTAACAAATTGCAATTGCAGCACACATTTCCATGGCAGAGAGCTCGTGCACAGCTCAGCGCCTGAGCACGCTTTCTGATTTTAGTTCATGCTTTGGTAACTCTTTTGCAGCTCCAAATGCATGAAGTTGAAAATCCTCTCAATTAGCAAATGCTGTCCCCCATCCAACGCTGGTCACTGGTGAGTTTTATTGACTGGGTGGGGAATTTGGGCACGAGAAGGATCTACTCTGCCCTGGGCTGTGTCTGCATTTATTTAAAACCCCAAACCCCTCCCAGTGAGGTGTGCCCTGACCTGACCTGCCAATTTTCATCTTTTTGGCTCTTTTTGGGAACATTTTGCTATTTTCATTCCTTAATCTGAGGCACTAAAACGCCCCCCTGAAAAAAAACCCAACAACCGAACATGAGCTTCCTAGAGATTTGATCTTTGCTAGAAGTTTTGCATGGAGGGTGCTCCAGTGCAATGAGGATGGTTGGAAACCTGGACAGAGGGAGAGAGGTCAGGCCAGGAAAACATCCTGATTGCATAAATCATTGCTCCAGGGCCAAAGGGAATGAGTGTTTTTTAAAACATGAGCTGTCTGCACTCAGACATTTGTTTAACCTCATGCCATCTAGCCACGCCGATAATTGTTAATTTGAAATGAAATCCTCCTCCCCCTGCACGTCCCTGATGCTTTTGGTTATTCTAAAGGAATCACAACAATCCTCAGGAGTCATTTCCCTATGGAAACAGCTTCTCGCTGCCCTGGTGGGAGCAGGTGACACTTGTGGCCATGCAGCTCTCGAATTAAAGAGCTGCTCTTGATGCCTTCAGGTATTTCTAGTTTTTTACTCTTCATGTAGCTGTAACTTGCTGTAGTTCTGTGCTTCTTACAAAGTGCTAAAATCCCCTGTTCCCAACACCTTTAGCCAAAACAAGGCTCTCTGAGTACAGATTCAAGGACATATTCATTGCCTTAGGGCTTGAAAATATGTAAACAACTGTGAGATGGGGGGAGCAGGCCTGGGGTGGTTAACATCATCACCTGAGGGTACGATTGGAGAATTAAGGGCCAATATGCTAATGAAACAGAACTTATAAAAAGTGAAGAGCTCGTGACTCGGTGTCCATTTTGGGTGTCGTCCCCGACGGGGGGCTTCGTTTGCCTGAATGTACCTTTAAGGCCTCTGCAGGCCTTAAATAAATTGCCTGCTTTTATACTCCTAATTTGTCTTGGCCTCTGTTTCAGGTAGCCTGTCTTTTAGGCAACACTCTGGCGTGACTGTGGGAATTAAGAGGTACCTCGTGGTATTCATTCTCTTATGACAGTCTATGGCTTTAGATTTTTCGAGGATTGCAGGAGTTGGCTGAGAGAATTCAGGCAGACAAACCAAGATGGTGAAAAGGGAACTTTATTTACATGAAGCTTCTTTATATATTCATTAGTAACTTAGCAACTGTTGGTCAGCAAAGAATCTACTTCTTAAAACCATTGGTCACAGCCAAATAACACTTAATACCAAACACAGAGATTAAGAAAGTAAAAGAATGCAGCTTATCTCTGTTCTCTCTGAGAAAGAACAGAAAGATTCTAAAACAGTGCAACTACAACGGTCCATCCGAATTCTGCCATATTACAGACCTGTAGAAAACCCAGATTTTGGGGTTAAACCTGCCATCGCACACCACCCACCCTCAGTGGTGTCTGGATTTGGGGCACTCCCCTGGCTCCAGATCACCTCTGACTCCTGAGCAGGAATGAAAACCTGGAAAAGCCTTAGCAGTCACAGGTGACAAACTGGAGCAAGACTAAAGCAGTGTTTTTATGCAGCAATGGCCTTGTTTGAAGGAGGGATTGTTAGGGAGGGATGCCCCATCCCCGCCCTGGATTCGTCTGTGGTGTTGCTCACATTTACACAGCAAAAATCCTTCAGCTTTTCCCTCCCCATGGGGGAAATGCCAATTCCCATGGAGCTCAGTAAAATATGGCCATTTTTGGGATTGCTCCCACCTTTCCCCACCCTGCTCTGCAGCCCCAGGGATGTCAGCACTGAAATCTTGTTCCTTCCCCGAGGGGAACGAGGCTTTTTCTCCCTTCCAGGAGCCAAACGAAGCTCTTTGTCTCATTGTTTTCTCTTTTTTTCAACCAGGTACAGGTTTGATGCACATCCCATTAAGCTCCCAGTGCGTGTTGGATCATTTTCCTCTTGCAGAGCTGCTCTGCTCTTCCTTCTGTTGCTGCGGGGAGAGGTGAGAGCCTCACCAGCTGCTGTCTGGGCTGGGTGTCGTGTCCTAATGCTCCTGTCTGCTCGCCAGCTTCGTTTGCCGAGCTGGGATCATGCCAGAAGAGGAAAATTGGACTCAAAAAGAGGTGATTTAACTTTTTGCCTGCATTTTAGTACCTGTAAATTAAAGACAAGCAGCCAAACGAAACAAAACCCCAAAGACACAACCCCAAAACCCCCAAAGATACAACCCCAAAACCCACAAAGACAAAACCCCAAAACCCCCAAAGATAAAACCTTAAAACCCCCAAAGATAAAACCTTAAAACCCCCAAAGACAAAACCCCAAAACCCCCAAAGACACAACCCCAAAACCCCAAAGACACAACCCCAAAACCCCCAAAGATACAACCCCAAAACCCACAAAGACAAAACCCCAAAACCCCCAAAGATAAAACCTTAAAACCCCCAAAGATAAAACCTTAAAACCCCCAAAGACAAAACCCCAAAACCCCCAAAGACACAACCCCAAAACCCCAAAGACACAATCCCAAAACCCCCAAAGACACAGCCCCAAAACCCCCAAAGACACAACTCCAAAACCCCCAAACACAACCCCAAAACCCCCAAAGACACAACCCCAAAGACAAAACCCCAAAACCCCAAAACCCCCAAAGACAAAACCCCAAAACCCCACAAACCCAACCCCAGAGCACTTTACCTACAAGGCAGAGGATTATGGGGCTTAATGGAATTATGGGGCTTTAACAAATGGGGATTTTGAGTGTCTTGTACTTCTTTTTCTGGCAGTGGTTCAGGCACATCCCAAATGGAGGTTTTGGGGTGGCACATCCCAAATGGAAGTTTTGGGCTGGCACATCCCAAATGGAGGTTTTGGGGTGGCACATCCCAAATGGAGGTTTTGGGGTGGCACATCCCAAATATTTCCCCTTTGTGGCTCTCGTGAGTTGCTGTGCTGGACCAGAACTGCTTTTTGGGCAGCAGCGTTTTTGTTTGGAATTTTTGTTGGGATTTCGTTGGGATTTTGTTGGGATTTTGTTGGGATTTTTGTTGGGATTTTTGTTGGGATTTTTGTTGAGATTTTTGTTGGGAGTTTTGTTGAGATTTTTGTTGGGATTTTCGTTGGATTTTCGTTGAGATTGTCGTTGGGATTTTTGTTGGGATTTTCTTTGGGATTTTCGTTGGGATTTTCGTTGGGATTTTCGTTGGGATTTTCTTTGGGATTTTCTTTGGGATTTTTGTTGGGATTTTCGTTGGGATTTTTGTTGGGATTTTCATTGGGATTTTCTTTGGGATTTTCGTTGGGATTTTTGTTGGGATTTGTGCCGTGTTTGACGTGTCCGGGTCAGGACAAGAGCCAAGATTCCACCACTTGATGGTAAAAAATAATTATAATGCTGTGAGGGTACTGAAGGAAAGGTGACTTGAATTCTGGAGCTGCTGCTGGGCCTTCTCACAGCTCCTCCAGCCCTGCCTGCGGGACAGCGAAGCAGAGGCACAGGAAGGAATGTGAATCACACATAGGATTTTTGATTCAGTTGGTTGTTTTTTTTTAAAATTCTTAATTTTCCCAAGAGCTGTGAAGATTGATGAGCCCCGCGGTGCCAGGGGACATCAAACCGGATGGTGCCACTCCATCTTCCAAATGACTGCTTTTATCTTACCTTTTTTTTTTTTTTAAAGTTAATTTCTGACTGATTTGAAAATTCTTGTCACTGAAAGACTGAGGAGCTGTGAGCAGCGCTGCAATATTTGCTTTTATCTGTCATGTATATTTTCACTTGCTTTGAGTTAATTTGTCACATATTTTGTAATTACCATTAACCATCTGAAACCTCCTCGGGATGAGATGCTCTGCCAACGTGGCCATTTGCAGTTACTCACTTTCGATTAAGTGGATCTTTTGAATAAACCTGAAACCCTCTTTTGATCTTATTCCTATTATATTCAATATTCCTCTTTGCAGGACCTGCCTTTTAGCTTCAGCACCACCACTGGATTTTGGCTCCTGGTCCATTCCTTTTGAGCAACCTTTTTTCCCTAATATCCTTGGAAATGTTGCAAATTAGACTGATTTATAGGCTGATTTAATTTTAATTTATACTATTAGGATTTTTTTAATCAGTACAAATATTTCCCAACTCAATGAATCCTTTACATTAAGCTACAAGGCGATTTTTTTTTTTTTCATATGTGCAAGTTCTGTTTTATTTAACATTGATTTTTTTTTTTTTAACGTCGATGCAGTTTTTCCTTCCTTAAAGCCTGGCCTGCTTTTTGTACTGGCTCAGTTATTAAAAGCTCCAAAAGTGCACTCAGAATTTATTGCTTTCCTTTCAGCCCTGCAGTGCCATTGTTTGTGTTGTGGAATATTTGGGAAATCTCTCCCTGCCAGATAAGCCTCAAGAGTTCATTTCACGAGGATATTCTGAAGTCTTTCTAATCTGCTGCCACGATTGCTTATCTTCTGCACTGCCACTTGTTGGATGAAGGGATAATCTTCCTTTTGGATGAGGTTAGGAATTTCAGAGCAGAAAGTCCCTGTGTGGGAGCAGTTTATTGCTGCTTGTGGTGCTTCTGTGGAAGTTACTAAAACCAGATCAGGTTTTCATCCTGAAAAAGAAAAATAAAAAAGAAAAATGCTGAAAAAAATCCTGAGCTGCCAGCATTAGCTCAAACTCCCTTCAAAGAGTCAGGGAAGTAAAGACAACTCTTTTTTTTGGCTGTGGTTTGTTTGGAAAGAGAAGGCTGTGAGTGTATAAATTCAAAAGGACTCACCCCCAATGACCAAAATTTGAATTTCAGTATTCTTAAGTGACCCTTCGGAGTCCCATAATAGAGATATTACGAGGTTTTAACACAATATGGAAGTTTCAGCACATGTTTTGTTACAAAGAACACAGGTTCGGTAATTCTCCAGCACTGCATTTTATAAAAATTCCTAATCCTGTAGCTCAGTGCTTTTTGGCACCCAAATTCACTCATCAATGATATTCATGTAACGTTGTAAAATGCTTTGTAAACTGCTGATTGAAAAAAAATGGGAGCGTAAAGTGAGACAGATGTGTCTGGCCACAAACAGTGACAGAGAAATTTGAATTAATGCAACATTTAACTATCAGTGAGGAAACAGAGGCACTGCTGACAGCACTTGGTGATGTTGGGCAGGGCAGGTTTCTCCAGTTGTCTTTGTTGTTTTAGTTTATGAATGAGTGAGTTTTGTAGATTTTGTAATTTTTTTTTAATATTTATTTTGTATATTTATACCTCTCTGCTAACCCCTGTGTGCATCCCCAGTGAGGACAAGTGCTGAGTCCCCAGGCCAGGTGAGCTCTGGAAGCAAAGTCAGTGCTGTTAATGAAGTGAACCCTCATTAATTAATTAATTTCAAGTGAACCCTCACTTGGAATCATTTACACGAGAGACAATTGACAATATTTTCTGTGGAAATTGCAGGGAAATGGAGGAGAATTGGGAGCTAGGTTCTGCTCAGTCTCTGGGAGAAGGAGAAAGGAGTGGAAATCTCACAAACTCCAGGCAGGAGTTCAACCCACGGCAGCTTTGTTGGAAAACTCGGTAAGCTTTGGGTGAGACAAATAATATTCCTGAGATATTGCACAGCCAGGACCCCTGAGTGTGTGCATTGCCAGGGGCTCACAAATTGAAATCAGAATTTCAATTGATGGAAACAACTCAGCTGATCGACACAAAATTGAAATCAAAATTTCGATTGATGGAAACAATTCAATCAATTGACACAAAATGGAAATCAAAATTTCAATCGATTGAAACAATTCAATCGATTGAAACAAAATGGAAATCAAAATTCCGATTGATGGAAACAATTCAATTGATTGAGACAAAATGGAAATCAAAATTTCAATTGATGGAAACAACTCAGTTGATCGACACAAAATTGAAATCAAAATTTCAATTGACTGAAACAATTCAATTGATTGACACAAAATTGAAATCAAAATTTCAATTGATTGACACAAAATGGAAAGGCAGGGGTAAAACCCAGCCCCAAATCTACTGCTGGTAAGGCAGCAAAATTAACAAACTGCCTTGTAAACTGACACTGTTTGGTGTCTTTTCCAAACGCCATCTGCAAAGACTATAATTAGAATATCTCCTTTTTCCTAACTCATTTAACAGCAATGAAAAGATTAAAAAAAAAAAAAAAAATTCCAGGCGTAAATTTTGCGTAGACATGCAGCAATAAATGCTTAAAGCTGCACCGAGTCAGGAGAAGGATTTGCCTTGCAGGTGTTTTGTTAACACAGACATCAGATTTGCTTGACATGAGCTCAGGAGTGAGGATTTAGGGCAAAATAGGTATGGAATTTCACTGAAATCATTTGGTATTGGAATATCTATAAATGTGTACACTGAAGTCTAATTTAGAAACATCCTCTCGTGTGTGAAATTGTGATTTAATGCAAAGAAGCTTCTACTTGAATTTTCAAGTGAAACACTTGAACATTTGGGTTTCAACTGAAACTTAGCTGATGCTTTTGTTGCAGTATAATAGTAAATTCTGTATTTTAATAATAATATAATGTGAAAATTTTGTGCAATATGAACCAGCATCCTGTTCCAGCACAGCCTGAGTGCCGGCAGTAACCCCAAACCCTTTTTCTAGACAAGGTTGCAAGGTTTAGATCCTTACAAAATGTCCTTCTAAACGTCAGACACCATTAAATGCAGGTCCTGCCTTAAATACCTCCCTGGGTATCATTCATACTTCCCAGCCAAGGTCCTTTGTGAAGAGACAAGAGGCAAAACATTGATTTCTGGTAAATGCTGCTAAATCTCCCAGCCTGACGCTGGCAGTTCCAGTGCTGAGATGATGGTGGCAGGAAAAATTAATCCACAAACACCAGAGGTTTATGTCCAAAAAGGAGACAGAGGAGTCCTGTAACTTTGTTCATGAATAAAGGGAGAGCTCATGGGCGTTTCCCATGGGGTCTCTCCAATTGCTAGAGGACACAGCCTCTTTTTATCCTAATTTCCCAGCTGCAGGTTCCCTCTCTCTTTCCCCATTGGCTGAGGTACTCGAGAGGTACAGACTTTCCAAATCGCCTGATCCAGAGCCCTTCTAATGTGCATTCCCCCACCCTTTTTTTTTTTTTTTTTGTGTCTCTGTTGTTTTTCTCTAAGTCCAGGGATTTAACACATCCTTGGGTGAGTAACAGTCGGTGTCAATTAATGGAATTCCTATGGAATTTATGGTTCCTCCCATTGCTCCTTTCCCCTATCAGTACCTGGCCTTATCTCCCAGCAGCCCCAAAATTTGTAAAAACATCTCCGTCTGTTCCTTTCAATGGAAGGCACTGCTTCATCCCAGGGATTTTGCTGTTCCCATCCTGTTTGGAAGGATTCCTTGGAGGAATTATTCCAAGGATCCCTTGGAGGAATGATTCCAGGTGCTGTGGGGTGGAGCTGGGCCAGCCCCAGTGAGGTGCAGGGCAGGGAAATGCTCCTCCAGAGGCTGCACAGTCCAATCCCAACCCTTGGGAAAATGGGACTGAGCAGAACCCAGCCCGGGCTGAGGTCTGAGCTGCTTCACCCATCCCCGGCCCCACAAAGGCTGCACTCACAGATTTGGGACCAGCTCTGGGATTAATGTCCCTGTGCAGGCTCAGCCAGGAAATATCAGCCAGGCGGAGGGGGAAATGCAATTTTCAGGCAATATCAGCACAGGCTGATTCAGCCCAGCGCTGCCACAGCCCCGGATCAGAGCGAGCTTTGATCCTCTGCAGGCTCTGAGAAATCCCCCACGGGCACAGGGGGATGGACGGTGACCCTGTGACCCCCTCAGCCCTATTTAATCCCCCAGCCCGTCCTGCAGGCGCAGGAATGTCCCTCGGTGTGTGTCTGCAGGGATGAGAAAGTGCTCGGTGCCTGTAATTGTCACAGAGCACAAAGCCAGCGCAGTAAATGTTGGGTTTTTAACGCTCCCTGCGTTCCCTGGGCCTGCACTATCGATTCCCATCCTAACATCCCTGTGTTGACAGGAATTCTGTTAAAATATGACAATCAGAAGCAGTTTCCAGTGAAATGCTGCATTTCCTTGGCTGCTCAGCCCCCTTCACTCTCCCCACAAAGCACAATTCCTGCAGAGCGAAGGCAATGATAGCGCTGTGCAAAATGTCGTGGTAGCTGCTTAATAGATTATTTATTTCATTAAATATTGATTACCAGCGGCTCTGGCAGGCACTTCCCTGCTTGCTGCACGAGGAGCTCGGTGCCTCCATGCTGTCAGGATGGGATTTTTAGAAGTTAAATGTTCAGTCTCATGAATTTTCATGTTTTGGCACTGACTGACATCCGTGTGGTAATTCTGCCAGGGAGTTCTGCGTGCGTTTCACTAATGCAATTTTCTACCTGATGTGGTTGAAAATCCCTGGAGCGAGTGGGGATGTTCGAACCAAGGGTCCTGCCCTCACTTCACCGCCTCAAAAACACAGATTTAATGGAGGTTTCCTAAATTCTGTGACCCAACACACAACTTGTCAGCCTGACCTGACCGAGCTGGACATGGCCTGACTCTTGGAAAAGGATTGTGGATGATGTGCAAAGAAAGATGTACAGAGAAGATGCAACAGCAGTGAAAAGAACCTGAGAAATGTTAATTTCAGCAGAATTCATTCACTCAAAATTAATTAGCACAATGACACGTAAATGGGGAAGGGATTTCTGGGCAGTTCTGTGCTGTGGATCCAGCATTTGCACCAGAGGAGAACAAGCCACAGTTATGAGGCAAAACGAATCAAATCTCTGCATTGTGAAAGAAATTGATTCAGAATAAACTTCTTTTTCTTTGGCTTTTTCCAAAATTCAATGATCCAAGGCAGCATTTTGCAGAAGGAGAATAAGGGATTTTGAAGTCTGCAGTAACATGAGAGAACCCATCAATTTTTATGAAGAATTACACTCTTTTATTTTTGCTCATTATCTGTCACATTTCCTCACAGCTAGAACTCGTCCAAATTCACAATTCCCACTGCAAAAATCAGAAGGAAATGTCAAAAATGTATCTCGCACCGCAACAAAATTAGACACTGGAATGCCCAACAGCTTTCCATGGAGATAGTGTGTTTGAAATATTGCATTCCAGTAACCTCAGAGCGCTTGAAAAGGTCAGCACACTTCATGGTGATGTTATCATCTCCAAACTCCTCTGGAAAATCAAAACAATAGTAGAAAAATGTTGGCATCCTGACCTTACGGAGGCAAAATGTTAGGGGAGCGTTTAATATAAAAATATTGACGTGTGTTATAGATTTCCAGAAAATCATTTCAGGGCGATCAAATGAAAAAATTCCTTTTTTTTTAATCAGGAAATGCTTGACTAGTCCCAGCTCCATCTGCTCAAGGAAAAAAACTTCCATTGAAAATATTCCTTCCGCAGAATAAGCAGTTCCTTGTCCTTTAACTGGGGAAGTCCCAGAGATGTTTGGCAGATTTCACCTGCGATGAAATAATAAAATGGGCATGCTGCAGACATGATAAGATGAATGGAACTTCCTTTTAAAATGTCAGGATGGTATTTTGGGGGAAAATGGAGTTAAAATGTGTAACAGGAGTTTGTGTTTGCAGGGCAGCACAATGAGAGTTCTGATGAGATTAGAACAGAACAATAATGCACTTTAATATTATTTAATAAATATTAACGACAGGCTGGTGCTTCAGAGTGACCCTTGACTCTTATCTTCCTGAGAAATAATGGCAATAATTCTGGCATTAAAAGGAAAAGGATTTCAATGAGAGCTTGTTAGAGAGGTTTGGACAGTTTTGAATGTAGATAAAGACAAATATATTGCTGCATTTCCTTGTGGTGAGGGCACATGGCCAATGGGCCCCAGGGAAACGACAGCAGCACTCCTGTCCAACCAACCAGGGCACGCATTTGCATATTAAAAAAACGGGAAACAAGTTTTTTTCTGCAGATAGCACTGAGTGGAAAACCTGAACAATGAGATTTTCTGGCGCATTCTTGGAACACACTGCCCACATGGGAATTAAAGTGCATTTTCTCTTTGAACCGTGGCGTGTGTGAGGGATTTATGCTGTTCAAAGGGAAGATGTAAGTGGACGCTAATATCCTAATTCATCAAAGAATGAGCACAGGCTTAAATCCACCTTGACTTAGCCAAGCTCTCAGGAATGTGTTTACCTGCAGGAATATGCCAGTGACTAATGAAACCAACAGTGTGTGTTTACAGGTCCTGCCAGGGATTAGAAGAAAAGTCTAAACTTGTTGAAAAGCCATCTGAAGTGGCTCTGTAATTTCTTTCCTGCTACGAAGGTCTTTGAAACCCAACTAAGCCGCTCTGGTTTTGTTTATTATTGTTATTTTTTAATCCTGGGTTTCGAATGCTTCCAGCATTGGTATTTAACAAAGGTGCATTTCTTGGTGATTTTGCAGCCTGTGCTTTGTCAGATGCTGCTGTGTGGATTTCATGGAAGGGTTTGGGTTGGGAGGGACCTTAAAGCCCCTCCAGTGCCACCCCTGCCATGGCAGGGACACCTTCCACTGTCCCAGGGTGCTCCAGCCTGGCCTGGGACACTGCCAGGGATCCAGGGACAGCCACAGCTACTCTGGGCACCTGTGCCAGGGCCTGCCCACCCTCCCAGGGACAATTCCTTCCCAATATCCCATCTAAATCTCCTGTCACTTGGAAGCCATTCCCTGTGTCCTGCCCCTCCATCCCTTGGCAATCCTCTCTCTCCATCTTTCCTGCAGCTCCTTCAGTCCCTGCAGGGCCACACTGAGCCCACCCCAAAGCTTCTCCACGCTGAACAATCCCAGCTCTCCCAGCCTTTCCTTATACGAGAGGTACTCTATCCCTCTGATCAGCTTGGTGGCCTCAAGGTCACATTACAGATTTGCCTCAGAAAATTCTCATTTCTGGTGTATTTTGGTGCATGGAAGTGGAAGGTTTTGCTGCTTCTGGCGGAAGCTGTTCTATTTTATGCACTCTGTAAAACAGCTCCGAGAAAAGAAGTGGAAGTGTAAACTCCCCAAGTGAGGACTGCAGACTTGCCTCCTCCATCCTAAGTGAATTAGTCCTTCAGCTGGAGAGTCCTCGGAAATCCACTCCATCAATTAATATTTCTCAAAGCCTGGCAGAGCATAATCACCTCCTCAAGGCAGAGCTGAGAGCAGCTCGCTGTCACTGCATCACTCCTGCCTGTCCCCAAAATGAGCGAGCCACACGTTCAAACCAGAACGGGGCACTTTGATCAGAGATGAATTTGGCCTCAAGGATCTTTTCCAGCCTGAATGGCTCTGTGATTCTGTGCATTAAATAAATATGGGTATTTTTCGCCCTCAGCCCCGAGCTCAGCGCAGCTGGGGCTGCTCTCCCCTGTGTGCTCCGTGGTGCTTCCCTGCCCTGCCTTTCTCGCTGTCCCATTTGTAATTTCCACGGCAGGATAATTCCCAAAGTCAAAGTCATCTGTCTGGCTGACCTGCTTGGACTGCCTATATTTGTGACTCTATTAAAAGATGTTATGAGGAGATGAGAGTCCCTCTTTCCAGGACAGGGTATTTATAGCAGGACAGGAGCAGGTAACCATGCAGAGCCCTCTCTCCTGGAGCTCTGCAGTACTTGGCAGTGTTTGCACGTTCCTGGAAAAGGAGAACTTGGAGGCACAGAAGGCAAGCCCAGGGCCCGGTGCCAGGCAGAGCCTGTCCCTGCCGCAGCCACACATTGCCCAAAAACACAGCTCAGCTCGGGTGACACTCCCCGAGCGAGGCACGGCCACAGGGCAGCAGCTCGGGTTTCTGTCCTTCACCCTTCCGAGGAGATTCCGGACAGTCCTGGCTTCATTTCAGGCATCTGCAAGACTTTCTGGGAAAGGCACTTTCCAGGGGAAAAACCACAGCTCTGAGACACACGGCCCAGCAGATCGGGGCGTTCTCTCGGAGCCACCTGCAGCGGGAGGGCCCGGGGCGGGTGCGGCTCGGGACACTGCTCTGTCCCCGGGCCGGGTCGGGGCGGGAACGTGCGGGGCTCGGCGGAGCGCTCCGGGGTCGCTCCGGGGGTGGTGCGGAGCGGTGCGGGGGCGCTCCGGGAGCGCTCCGGATCATCCCGGGGAAGGTGTGGAGCTGTGCGGACACTCCGGGAGGGGTGCGGGGACACTCCGGGAGCGCTCTGGGTTATTTCGGGGGCGTTGCGGCCCTGCGGGAGGGGTGCGGAGACACTCCGGGTTATTCTGGGGGCGGTGCGGACCCTCCGGGAGGGGTGCGGGGACACTCCGGGTTATTCTGGGGGCGGTGCGGACCCTCCGGGAGGGGTGCGGGGACATTCCGGGTTATTCCGGGGGCGGTGCGGAGCTGTGCGGACACTCCGGGAGGGGTGCGGGGACATTCCGGGTTATTCCGGGGGCGGTGCGGAGCTGTGCGGACACTCCGGGAGGCGTGCGGGGACACTCCGGGAGCGCTCCGGATCATCCCGGGGAAGGTGCAGGCCCTCCGGGAAAAGTACGGGAACACTCCTGGTCACTCCGGGGAAGGTGCGCAGCGCTCCGGGGGCGCTCCAGGAGCGGTGCGGTCACACCGACACCGCTTCGGGCGAGGTGCGGTGCGGTGCGGTGCGGGGCGGTGCGGTGCGGTGCCAGGCGTGGCGCTCCGGCGGAGGTGCGGTCTGTCCGGGGCGGTGCGGTGGCTACGGGGGCGGTGCAGGGAGGTGCGGTGGGAGGTGCGGTCTCTCCGGTAGGAGGTGCGGTAGGAGGTGCGGTGGCTCCGGTGGGAGGTGCGGTGGCTCCGGTGGGAGGTGCGGTGGCTCCGGGGCGCGGCTCCGGCGCTGCTCGGCCATGCGGGCGGGCTGAGCGGCGCCGCCGCCGCCTGTCCCGGGCGAGGATGGCTTCCAATTTCAACGACATCGTCAAGCAGGGCTACGTGCGCATCCGGAGCCGGCGGCTGGGGGTGAGTGCCGGCGGCGCCTGCCCCGGGGCTGGGCACTTCGCTTTTTTATTGATTTTTTTCCACCTGCCGCTCCTTTGTCTCTTTTTGCCAACTGAGCCCGGCGTGTGTCTCCGCCGGGGAGCCGGGAAACAAAACGATGGGGAGAGAGGAATGAAGGCACCTAAATGTCTATGGTGTACAGATGTGTATGTGTGTTTTTCTCTTTTTCTCTCTCTCCCGGTGGCACGGGGGATGCTGCGCTGCCTCCAGCCCCCGGCGGTGCCTTTCGCTCCGGGAGGGATGGGAACCGTGCCGGGGCTCCGGGGGGGTTTCGGGGGTCCCCGGGCAGGGCTGGGCTGGGCGCTGAGAGCGCTCCGGAGCCGCTCCGGTGCTGCGGTTCCTGCCGGCAATTCGGGGTTAGGGTCTCGTGTGGGACAGGTGAAGCTTTGCGCTGTCTGCGGGGATTTCAGCGTCGCTTGAGTTGCGCAAAATGGAAATTCACGAAGCCCCCTTCGGCTGCTGGTTTAATTTGGAAGTTATTTTGCGGTGATTTTGGTGCCACGGCGTGCTCCCCGTTTCGGCTGGAGGTGCGGGATGTGCCGGGAGCGGCAGGGCAGCTCCTGGGCTGCAATGGGCTCTGAAATCCCGGGCTGTTCCCCCATTTCAGGGGCTGCTGCCCCCCGGGCACGGAGCCGCAGCCGCCAGGGGATGGGACTGGAGCTGCTGTGTGTCCCTGAGCGAGCCCGGCTTGGCAGGGTGCACCTGGACGGAGGCTTCGTGGAGATGAAACCTTTTCTTTAACCTCTCAGCACCGGAAAGGAACTAATTTCTTGTGTTTATCGAAAGCTGATGGGTTGGCAATTCAGAATTTCTTGGCTGTGGGTGTGTCTGTGCTCCTCTGAAAGCTTTTGTTGGCTCACTGCGATCACAGTTCCCTTCTCCTGCTGTATCCATGGCCAATGACTTCTCCCCAATTTTGGGAACTCGCATCTCCCTGGCTGCTTTGGGAACAGGAAAGCATTTAAAAATCTTCCGTCAGGCTGGATTTCCCCTCCCTGTGCTTGCAGGCACGGTTCATTCTGTAAGAACTGTGTGATTCTGTGACAGTTTGAGATAATGTCATTAGGAGATGACTTGTAGCCAATTTGGCAGAATTAATGTGTCATGATTCAGTTTCATTACCGAATATATATGAATGTTCAGTTTGCTCCAGCATAAGCCATGAGTAAGATTGAGCTGTGATCCATTTTTCCATACAGAGACAGTGAAGCTCAATGGGAATAAGGTGCATCCAACTCTGGAATAGTTGTCAATTCTGTCAATGCCTGTGTCTTTCCTTTATTAAGGCTTTCCAGACCACTCTGAGGGTGCTGGTGGTGAGGAAGTGTTGAATGCCCTCTTAGTAGATGTACATGTGACAGCTGAAGGCAAAAATAGAGGGAGAAATGGAGAACGGCGTTGAGACCTTAGAAATGGGACAAATGTGAAATGCTTCCTCTGAAAGAACAGTTTGGGTTTTTTTTCTTTTTTTTGGTTCTAATTCCAAAGATTTGTATCATTATCAGTGTCTGGGAAGTGCAAAAGGAGTGATGAAAATGCTTTTGTTCAGGAGTCCAAGCAGAGCCCCGGAGAGGTGCCATGGCTGAGGCTAAGCCCTGAGCTGCCCTTGGCCCTGTGTGCCCTGTCCTGACAGCATTCCCGAGCTGTGCAGGGCCCTGGGAGCCGCTGGGCTCTGCCTGCCTCTGCTCCAACTCTGCTGCCAGCAAGGAGAGCTGCCCTGCTCGGATCCTGCTCCTTTCCTTCGGAGCAAACAGCCTGACCAGCAGCAAAGCTTCTCCTTCCTGGCAGTTTCCAGCTCGGAGTGTTGGCCTCAGCTCAGGAGCAGATGGGTGAATGTGGCTGCAGATTCCTCCTCCTGGAGCATTTTCTGTAAGCTGCTTAAAGCCCAGTGCTGTGATGGCCACCCCAAGCAGAAATGGGTAATTCCCATCAGCCTGAGCTCCCTGAGGGCAGGACTGCAGTGTGTCCTTGGGGCACCTGGCTGCAGGTGTGATGTGACACCTGGAGCTGCCCAAGCTCCTGGCTCGAGCAAGAGCTTGAGTTCAGTCTCTCTCAGTGGCTGATGTTGATGCCGGTGATTTTTGTATTTTCTCTTTATACCTTTTTATATATTTTTATACCCTTTCCCTTCCCTGTTACCCTCTACACACACTCCTTGTACCCTGCACAAACACTCCTTGTACTCTAGCCCCACATGTTTCCAACCCTTGCACTCTGATATTTAGCTCAGTTTGGGGTCCTGCAAAGTGAGGAAGACCAAACATTCATATTCTCTCAGAACTAGAGGCTCCAACCTGTTCTCACTTGGAACATGTTTTTGTAAACTAGGCTGTAGTCTCAGTTGGGGGCGTTCATTAGAATAGGGGGCAATTATTCATTTATTAAGTTTCTCATTGGGGGATTTTGAGTAGATATGCTAATTTCGTGTAGTCCATAAAAATCTGGTACATGTTGTATGGGGGTTGGGGCTCGTCATTTGCTCCATGGCGTTTTCCACCTTTGATGGCTCTGGGCACCTAGGATCCTATTAAACCGAGGTAAATTCCCTTTTCCCTGTACTGCTGTGTCTGCTTCATATTTTTACAGCCTGTTCAAGGCATCAATGTGAGCTTGGCTGCTTCAGAGGGGAAGGATCTATGCCAACAGGTTGTTTTGTGTGCCGGGGAGGGCTGTGGGACACCCAGGAGCTGCAGGTGGGAAGGGAAAAATACTTTAGCTGTAAAATAGGAACTTTCAAACAACTTTCCCATGCTGTGAGAGCATCAGGAAGGATGAGCCTGCTCCACCCCATGCAGGACTCGTGTTTAATTGAAAGGGATCTCGGTGCTCCACGTGTGCTGAGATGTGAGTGGGAGTCACTGAAATTCATTCCCGTATTCTGGTGGCACAGCTGTAATCAGAGCATTGTCTCTTCAGGCTGAGTGCAGCTCCTGCCTCTGACTCTGTAATGCTATGGTAATTCCATCTCCAAGGGAACTGGGAGCAGAGCTGGGAGCCACAAATTACCTCAAGAAATGACTTTTCTGAGTAACCAGGGTGCAGGTGCTGCATTTGGGAAGAAAGGGGTGCGGAGAAGCAGCTCGCTCAAATCCACACCTCTTCTAAAAGGAATGTGACAATTCTGGAAGGCCCTACTTCGTAATTCCAAAATTGAATTTAGGCTAATTAGTTTTGCACCTGAACTCTTTTTTTTTTTTTTTTTTTTTTTTTGCGCACTTGAAATGTGTAAGTTTAATTGAATATTATTTAATAGAATAGTTCCCATAGCAACATTTGTATCACATGTGTCTTCTGCAGAGCCAAATATATTCAGGAGAAAGCTCACTCTTCCCGATCCTTTCCATCCTTTTAGGAAGAAAAAGAATTCCCTCAGCCGACGGTGTCCGTGTGTTGTGTCATTAGCGGTGACACACGGGAGGTCGTGTGCTCGAAAACTGCTGGCGAGGGAGAAGCACAGCCTCCCAGAGTTCTGTAGAGCAGGAAAAAATCAGCTCTGCCATGGGAGGAGGGGCTCTGTTCTGTCAGGGACCACCTGGAGCTGTGTTTGGGGACAGAGGACACTCAGAGCTTTGGTTTGCGGTCACTTCTCAGCTGGTTAAGGGTGTTATTTCTGGATAGGAAGCAGGGCTGTTGTTTTATGGCCTCTCTCTGCCTAAAAAGGCTTTTTTGTGCTTGGGATGCTGAAATAATTTGCATATGAAAATGAAGGTGAACCTGTATTCAGGAAGAGGACAAAGTTTTTCCCTTTATAGCAAAAAGGGTTATTAAAATTAGAAATCTCTAGGAGAGCAGATGCTGCTGAATCAATATACACAGATTGCTGCTGCTGCATGACAGAAATACTTAAAACAAACAGTCCTGGCAATTTGTTGTTTGTTAGAAAAGCTTTACAAAGTATTGATCCCTGCAGAACAGATGCCATCACTAACTGGGCACTGTGGCTGTTTACAGCCCAGGAAAATGATCTGAGCACTGAGTATTGCGTGGCACTCTCAGAGCTGGGCATTTTGAACAGGCAGCCTGATTTATTTCCCTGCTGCCACGATTTTCTGAAGGAATTTCCCGCGTGTGGAGCTCGAGGAGGCTGCCCCACGAGTTTGCATTCCCATCAAGTTAAAAACCCTCCTTTGGGAGGATCCATCGGCTCTTATGGAGCTCTGCAAACAGCCAGGTGGCTGTTCCTGAAAACACAGACACTTCTTGGTCTGCTTGTCAGGGGATAAAGCTCATGGAGGGGAGCAGAGGGGCCAAGGGGATTTTTTTTACCTGGAACTCTGTCTGGGAAGGAGGTGCTGCTGCCAGGTTTTTGCAGTTCTGTCTCAGGGAGTCCCTTCCACCTTGAGAGGATACACACTTCTAATTCAACCCCAGCCTGCCTGGGCTCTGTGTAACCCCAGCCCTGCAGGCACCTCCGTGCTATGCAGGGAGTGGTGTCAGCTGCCTCGGAGAGGGTCCTGCATGGAAATCTGGGCTGCTCCCAAGGGATCTGAGCAGCCAAGGTGAGGTGTGGCACCAGAGCCCACAGCGCAGCTCTGCTGTTTGTCCCTGGGAGTTCCCGAGGACATGGGGATCAGCCATCCTCCTGCAGGGCGTCAGTCACGGCCAGCACGGGGTCCTGCAGGCTCCAGATGTCCCTGCAGCCCTGCCTGGAGCGGATTCTGTGCTCCCTTCGGATGGGGCCAGGTTTTCTGGGGTCACAAGGGAGTCCTAAATGCTGCCTAGGACCGCCTTTGCTCAGATGGAGAAACGCCTGCCCCTCCATGTGGCACTAGGGCTGTTTGAAGGGCTGGAGGTGAGCCCAGCCCAGCCCCTTTTCCCCAGCTGCTCTTTGGCAGGGCTCCTTCCTGGCCCTGCTGGGCTCTGTGGGACAGGGATTGCCCTGAGCACTGCGGGGCAGCATCCATTGGAGTGTTCCGGACACCCTCGGCATGTTCTGGACACCCTCGGCATGTTCTGGACACCCTTGGAGCGTTCTGGACACCCTTGGAGCGTTCTGGACACCCTTGGTATGCTCCGGACACCCTTGGAGCGTTCTGGACACCCTTGGAGCGTTCTGGACACCCTTGGAGCGTTCTGGACACCCTTGGAGCGTTCTGGACACCCTTGGAGTGTTCTGGACACCCTTGGAGCGTTCTGGACACCCTTGGAGCCTTCTGGACACCCTTGGTATGCTCCGGACACCCTTGGAGCGTTCTGGACACCCTTGGAGTGTTCTGGACACCCTTGGAGCGTTCTGGACACCCTTGGAGTGTTCTGGACACCCTTGGAGCGTTCTGGACACCCTTGGAGCGTTCTGGACACCCTTGGAGTGTTCTGGACGCCCTCGGAGTGCTCCGGACGCCCTCGGCGTGTTCCGGACACCCTCGGCGTGTTCCGGACACTCTTGGAGTGTTCCGAACACCCTCGGCGTGTTCCGGACACCCTTGGAGTGTTCCGGACACCCTCGGTGTGTTCCGGACACCCTCGGTGTGTTCCGGACACTCTCGGTGTGTTCCCGACACCCTCGGAGTGTCCCAGACACACTTAAACTCTGATCTGAACCAGCTCAGCCAAATTCAGTGCAGTCCTGCTCATGGGGAGCTTTGGGAAGTCAGAATCCACAGTGGCAGTGTCTCCTGTGGAAGATGTGACTGCTGGGACTGGAATGGTGGAATTGTTCCCTCTTTAGGGTGACCCTTGCTGAGGACAGAAATGAGATCTGTGTGGGTCAAGTTGCTTTCCTTGATGGCCCTGACTGGCCCAAAGCCTCTTAATCACATCAGTGGGAAGGAATGTGGTGTCAGGGGTGTCCTCCAGCACGGAATGAGGGCACTCCTGGCCAGCCCCTGGGAGGAATTTGTAGGAATTCAGCTTCAGCTTGTGGCAGAGGAGGGAGCTGAGGCTGCCACAGCTTTGCAGCCAGTTGTTTGTTCCTAGGAAATGCCAAATTGGTGCAAGCAGTGCTCAAATATTTCTGGATTGATTAAAAAACTCAGTGAGAAAAGCAATTCTTAGTTTTCTGGACTGCCTGCTTACTTTGATTAGCGCTTTGCTGGCAATGTGAAACTTCCACCTAAAACGAGGAGGATGTGATGCTTTCTGTACTGGAGGGCTGGTGAGGAGTTCCTGTTGGGCAGTGGCCACGTGCAGACCTGGGCTGGGAAATTCCAGTGATTTTATCCTGCAGGTTGTCCCTCGGGAAGCAAAGCAGCAGTGCTTGTTTTGATGGGAAAGCTTCTGGGTCAGCCTTTGAAGTTTGGAGAAACTTTTCATCAAGTTCAGGGCTTGTCCACTTCAGCAGAAACGTTTGATTGGTGAAAGCTGAAGAGACACTGAAGCTTTCAGGGTTTTCAGTGCTCGGTTTTTGTAGCTGCACTGTTTTAGAAATCTTTCTCTTCTTTCTCAGGGAGAATAGATAAGCTGCATTCTTGTACTTTCCTAATCTCTGTGTTTGGTACTAGGTGTTGTAAAGCTGTGACCAATGGTTTTAGGAGGTGGATTCCCTGCTGACCAATAGTTGCTAGAATACTAATGGATATATAAAGAGGTTTTTGTAAATAAAGTCTCTCTTTTCGCCATCTTGGGTTCATCTGCCTGCTTCCTCTGCGAATCTCAGGCAATCTCTAACCACAGGTTTTAATTACCCTGACTCCTGCGGCAGCTTCATTGAGAAGATCGGTGCTGAACGCTGCCAATGGCATGTACTTTGACAAGTTCTGCACAGCTCTGTTTCTGTGAAACCCTGGGGGAGGAGAGGTAAAGTGGGGGAGAGGCAATCTGCAGGACTAGAACCATATGGTTGGAGAGATTTGGTGCTTGAATAAATGTGCCAGAAAGTTAATGTGGGGATTGTAGAGTGTGAGCTGTGAAAACTGGAGAGAAGAATGATGTAAGGCTGGGGGAAGGGGCGAGGAGAAGGAAAAGTTGCTGCATCTCCATTTGAAGCAGCTTTATTAATAAAACTGTTCACCTATGCATCTCCTTTCAGCCTGGAAGTTGGAGACAGAGCAAAACTGAACAGATTTCTCAGGCACCAACTCCAACCTGCAAGATATTAAGCCCACTGGAAATTCGTGGTTTTAGCGAGCTGCTAGATAAGGTGTGAGAATATATTCACAGATATTAAGATTTCTCACTGCTTGGGAGCTGTCAGTGCAGCAGGGATGGGATCCAGAACGTTCCTGGGGAAGCTGGAGCTGATAAGAGATCCCAGAAAATGCCAGGGGAGCCTAAAGCAGCTCCAGCCGAGTCCCCTTTGGATGGCACAGAGTGAATGGGATGAGTCCAGGGCGGTGTCTCTGTGGGGTTGTTGGGTTTAGATTTCCCGAGATTCACAGGAGCTGGCAGATGAACCCAAGATGGCGAAAGGAGAACTTTATTTACAAGAAACCTCTTTATATATCCATTAATAATCTAGTGATGCCTTAAACACGCTGGTAAAAATATGAAGCAGACACAGTAGTACAGGGAAAAGGGAATTTACCTCGGTTTAATAGGATCCTAGGTGCCCAGACTCATCAAAGGTGGAAAACACCATGGAGTGAATGACGAGCCGGAACCCTCCCTGTACAACGCGTACCGGATTTTTATGGATTTTACAAAATTGGCATATCTACTCTAAATCCCCCAATAAGAAACTTAATAAATGAATAATTGCCCCCTATTCTAATGAACCCCCCTCCCAAATGAGACTACAGCTTAGTTTACAAAAACATGTTCCAAGAGAGAACAGGTTGGAGCCTCTAGTTCTGAGAGAATATGAATGTTTGGTCTTCCTCACTGTGCAGGACCCCAAACTAAGCTAAATATCAGAGTGCAAGGGTTGGAAACATGTGGGGCTAAAGTACAAGGAGTGTTTGTGCAGGGTACAAGGAGTGTGTATAGAGGGTAACAGGGAAGGGAAAGGGTATAAGAATATATAAAAAGGGTATAAAAAGAAAATACAAAAATCACCGGCATCACTAGCAACTGTTGGTCAGCAGAGAATCCACCTCCTAAAACCATTGGTCACAGCTATCCAACACCTAGTACCAAACACAGAGATTAAGAAAGTACAAAAATGCAGCTTATCTCTATTGTCCCTGAGAAAGAAGAGAAAGATTTCTAAAACAGTGCAGCTCCATGGGGTTAGCTCTGGGGCTGAGCTTGGAGCAGGTTTGTCACTCAGTGTGCTCGTCTCGTGTCCCCCTGTCCAGGGTGAGGTCAGAGGAGCTTTTGCCACTCACCTGCTGGAATTGCATTTTGTTTCCTCTCTTAATTTTTGACTTGTGGGAACAGTATGAAGAAATAAGGGTCTTAATTTGTTCCCAAAAAACCCCGAAAATCCTGAAAGAACAAACCTAAGGACTATTCCTGGGTGGTTTTTTTTCTTTTTGGTGGGGTTTTTTTGTTGGTTTTTGGGGCTTTTTTTTTTTTTTTTTTTGTCATTGTTGTGGGTTTTTTTGTTTTGTTGTGGGTTTTTTTTGTGGTTTTTGTTTGTTTGTTTGTTTGTTGGTTTGGTTTGGTTTTGGTTTTTTTTCCCCCTCAAAAGATTGTGCAGATCATGATTTGGAGTATGAAATTCCTAGTTTGATGCTGGCCCATTTTAGGAGGAGGAATGGCTCTTTCTGTGCTTTCCAGCATGTTTTCTGAGAAATTACCTTCTGTGTTCTTCTTTGGAACAAGGGCTTAGTTTGTGAATTAAAACAATGAATTCCAGATTTTTTCCTGAACTGAATTAACAAGTGAACAAGTGGCTCTCATCCATTCACTTTCTTGTTCTAAAGATGTTTTATTGTAACAAGTTCAGTGCAAATCTGACCAGACCTTCAGTGCAATCTGACCTTGTTCCTTTACCCCAAGCACTTCCCTGGCCTGTTGGTTCTCTTTTCCCCTATTTGCTCTTCCTTTGGTAAAAAAATCTGTGATTTCTGGAGGTGACAGCCCCAGCTCTGCACACAGAAGGCTCTGTCAGGAATGATTGTGAAGGCAGTGGAAGAAAAAGGAAACCCAATCATTAACAGGTGAAATGTTTGGTGATTTTGATAGCTTTTCGTCATCAATTCCTTTAATTCTCCCACTGGTGTGGAAGGGCATTTGTTGCTCTGATTTTCTGATATTCGTGGAGATTCGCGGAAGCTCATGGGGAAGTCAGGCAGGCAGCACCAAGATGACGAAAAGAGAAACTTTATTTACAAGAACTTCTTTATATATTCATTAATAATCTAATAATTATTGGTTGACAGTTTTTCCACCCCTGTAACGATTGGTTACAACTCTAGAGCATCCAGTACCAAAACAAAGAGATTAGAAAGGACAAGAATGCAACTTATCTCTATTCTCCATGAGAAAGAAGAGAAAGATTTTAAAACAGTGCAACTACAGGCATTGCCCTGGAGTTAGATCAGGGATAAATAACATTTTGCAGTGGTTGTGGAAACACTTGAGAGAAAGTAACAGATGCAAGGGCTGAGACTGACATCTTAATTTGAGACTGACATCTTAATTTGCTGTTTGTGTAGCTTTAGGAATGCCCTGGAAGATGATGGACTGTTCTATTATCTTTTTGTCTGACTTCATCAAGTGCTGTCAGAAACAGCAGTGAAAGTTCAAGCTGCTGAAATGAATACTGGTGGGTTTTTTCTTTTGCTTTGCTGAAAATAATGTCACTAGTTTCAATTCAGAAGATCAATAGGGTAAAATAAATGGTGTTTCTCCCCAGGAATGTTTGTACAGGAGGTTCAATTGTCCCTTTACTTGCCAAGTGATGTTTGTCTGGGGAACCATCAATTTTTGGATGGTTCCACAATTGCCAAAAGGCAATTTTCCTTTGCCTGTGTTTGGCAAAGGAAAATTCCCTGTGAATTTCCCAATGCTGTCCCTAGGAAGGTGAGGGAGTGTTTGCTGTTTTCTCTGACTTCACTCACTCCATGGAGTGGCAGACTCCTGGCACAGAGCTTGTGGGAAAACCTGAGTAAAACATAAAATTCCCTGCTCAATGGAGTGTTAATTAAGTGTTCTGCTAAGCTTTTATAGACATTTTTAGTGCAGATTTCTCGAGGTTGTGTCTGCCTAAATGTGAATGAGCTCCTGAGCTCTGTCTTTAATGAGGTCTGCACAGCTGGGACGTGAGAAATTCGTGTGGGTTGGGTTTGTCCATTGGAACTGATGTGGAGCTCAGCCTGAGCAGGTGCAGGAGGGCTGCAGGAGCCTGGGGAGAGGAATTCTGCCCAGGGAATATTGGCTCAGGAATCCTCATTTTGTTCAGTGTTTCTTTAAGTCAATATTCGTCCATTCCCCCAGCTCAAAACAAAAGGAAAAAAAAAAACAAATAAACAGGAGCTCCATGTCCCTCCTGTCCTGAGGCTCCCACAGCTGGACACGGCACAGATGTGCCTCGGGGGCTGGGCAGAGGGCAGTGGCACTCCAGATGTGCTGGGCAGAGGGCAGGAGCACTCCAGATGTGCCGGGCAGAGGGGCAGGGTCACTCCAGATGTGCCGGGCAGAGGGGCAGGGTCACTCCAGATGTGCCAGGCAGAGGAGCAGGAGCACTCCAGATGTGCCAGGCAGAGGGCATTGTCACTCCAGATGTTCCAGGCAGAGGGGCATTGTCACTCCAGATGTGCTGAACAGAGGGCAGGCTCACTCCAGATGTGCTGGGCAGAGGGCAGGCTCACTCCAGATGTGCTGAGCAGAGGGCAGGAGCACTCCAGATGTGCCAGGCAGAGGGCATTGTCGCTCCAGACGTGGTGGGCAGAGGGCATTGTCACTCCAGATGTGCCGGGCAGAGGGCATTGTCACTCCAGATGTGCTGAGCAGAGGGCAGGCTCACTCCAGATGTGCCCCAGCTCTGCAGGCAGGCTCACTCCAGATGTGCTGGGCAGAGGGCAGGCTCACTCCAGATGTGCTGAGCAGAGGGCAGGCTCACTCCAGATGTGCCAGGCAGAGGGCATTGTCACTCCAGATGTTCCGGGCAGAGGGCATTGTCACTCCAGATGTGGTGAGCAGAGGGCAGGCTCACTCCAGATGTGCTGAGCAGAGGGCATTGTCACTCCAGATGTGCTGGGCAGAGGGCAGGAGCGCTCCAGATGTGCCAGGCAGAGGGCAGGAGCACTCCAGATGTGCCGGGCAGAGGGCAGGCTCACTCCAGATGTGCCGAGCAGAGGGCAGGCTCACTCCAGATGTGCTGAGCAGAGGGCAGGCTCACTCCAGATGTGCAGCAGCTCTGCAGGCAGGCTCGAGGGAGCAAAGGCTTTCCCTCTCCCGCTCCGCGCTCGGCGCTGTGTCCCTGATCCCGCGGCTGTGGATCTGTCGCTCCCCCAGAGCTGTGGTTCGCTGAGGTTCATCTCGCAGGGACTCACTCGCGGCGCCGTTTGCTCTTTCGTGCACATCCACTGTGATTCTGACGCCGCTCCACAGTGACCTGTGGCTGCAGGGCTCTGAGGGCAGCACTGAAGGGAGATGTGCCAGGAATGAGATGAGTTTCCCTCGCGCTGAGATGGAGCCGTGGGCTCGTCCCCACACCCGGGGTGCCTGCAGGGATGGCACACGCTGGGTTTGTCACAGAAAACCTCTGCTGCTCCCCAGAGCTTGCAGCTGAATGAATTGGTGAGTGCAGGAGTGACAGCAGGCCAGGAATGGGCAGTTCTTGCCATTGTCCTGTGCTCGTGGGGCCTTGCAGGCGCTTGGCAGGCTCTCCAGGCAGCTCTGACAAGCAGCAGTACCTGAGTGTGCAGCTGGGCAGCAGGTACAGTGAGCTGCTCAAGGGTGGAGGAGCTGAGGCCCTTCTGCCATGTCTGGCTTTGGGTGCTGGCAGCTTAGTGCTGGAAAAATTACTTTATTGGCAGAAAGGCTTCATTTGAGTGTGATTTCTGCCCTTATTTTTTTTGGTCTCCTTATGTGTCATCTTCAAATGCCAAGTGTAGCTCTGAATTGCAGCTCCTCCGAGCGATGGTGTGCTCAGAGGGGTGAAAGGCTGAGGTTGTGAGCAGGTCCAGCTCATCTCCAGCACGGAGCAGGTCCCAGCTGTGCCTGGAGAGCATCCTGCTGCCCTGGCTGGAGCTGCTGTCCTTGGCAGAGCTGTGCCTCTCACCCAGGGCAGCCTCTTGCAGCTGATGGCCTAATTAGTGAGCTCTGTCAGCTGTTAATGAGCTGTGTCGATGCCCCCACAGCCGTGTAATTCCAGTAACCAAATTAGATACTTCGTGACAGCAGAATAATCCAATCCCCAATCCATGGTGGTCATTATCAGCTGTTCCACACTCCCTGGTCCTGCCTGGTGCCGCAGGGTGCTGATTCCCAGCCCTGTGCCCATCCAGCTGCACATCCAGCTGCACATCCAGCTGCTGCCAGCAGCAGCTTCAGCCTGCACTGAAGCCTTCACTGTTTTTTCTCCCCAGTTCCAGTCCTGGCTGATTGTTTCCTGTCCAGTTTCCTGCCCAGAATTAACTGTGCCTGTGTATAAAGCTCAGCAGATGTTCAAGGAACCAAGTCGTGTCCTTAGCTCCAGCCTGGCTGCTTTTTTCAGCTGTCACTGGCTAGGGAGGGTTTGCTCTAAATGCTTCTTGGCTCTTCTTTGGAATGGCTCTCCTCTCCCCTAACGGCCTCAAGCAGCCCAGGATGGAGAAGCCTTAGCACTGCTGAGCAATACTGTGCGTTCTGGGTGCAGTCAGAACCGAGACTGCAGCCTCATTCCCCTTGGCAGCTGTGGGTGGCTCTCATGTGGAATATTGTTGGTGAAGATGCAGCCTGGATGAGGGGAAGGAGTGGAGTTTGTCTGTGGCTTTAGATTTCCAGAGGATTGCAGGAGCTGGCAGAGGAAGCAGGCAGATGAACCCAAGATGGCGAAAGGAGAACTTTATTTACAAGAAACCTCTTTATATATCCATTAATAACCTAGCAACTATTGGTCAGCAGGGAATCCACCTCCTAAAACCATTGGTCACAGCTATACAACACCTAGCACCAAACACAGAGATTAAGAAAGTAAAAGAATGGAGCTTATCTCTATTCTCCCTGAGAAAGATTTCTAAAACAGTGCAACTACAGTTTGTCCTTCCTCAAATGTGTTCTCGGGGGAAGGAAAAACCCAGATTGTTTTCTTTAGTGCCCCAGAGAAGGAAATAGCTGGATGCAAAGCAGCCTTGATTTATGTAGTGATGATGGACTGATCCCAGTGAGTGCAGCTCCCCCAGAGCACACAGAATGGGAACTGTGGGACAGGGAATTGTCCTGTGCCAGTGCAGGGATGGCTGCACAGACAGCCCTGGGCAGTGCTGCTGAGCCACACTGATGGCTCTGCAGGGATCACCTCAGTCCTGCTGAGCACAATTCCAGCTAGAGATGTTCCTAGAGAATCCCTAGATGTGGGATTCTTCCCAGTGATCCATCTATTTGAGATTGTTCCATGCTTATTCTGTGCCTTGTCAGGATGAAATAGGGCTGGACATGCTGCCAGTGTGGGGGAGGTGGGCATGGTGCAGAGCTGGGCTGGAAAAGGAGAGGCAAATCGCAATTTTGTGGAAGGAATAATTCCAGTGAAATAGTTTGTGAACTCATGGAGAGGCTGGGGGGTCATTGGGGTGAGGGATAGCCCAGCCCTGGGGTACCCTGAGCTCTGCAGCTTCCCATGGGATCAGCTTCCTGCTGGGGATCTGCTGCCTCGGGCACGGTGAGGAGGGATGGAGTGGAGTTCATGGAATGAGGAGCTGCAGTCTGCCTCTCCTGGCACCCATTCATTCCTCCAGAAGCAGAGCAAAATTCTAGATCAGTCTCCTCACAAATTCCCCTTGGGCTGCAGCTGATTTCAGGGCTCGTTTCCCACCTTTTGACTCGAAATTAAGGCTTTTTTTTTTTGTAAACAGAAGAATCCAGATCCAAACTCTGTCTGGTTACCTGTGTGAGCAACTCCCTGTTGGAAGGACTTTGTACCTGGAATTCCATCCCACTGGGGACTCCCTCCCAGAGTCCAACAAAACCCTCCAATGATTTCCCATGTGCAGCTGAGGCCCTCAGTGTGTGTTTCCTACCACCCTGGGGTAAAGTGGCAGCATTTGTTTCCTCCAAAAGGGAAAAAAAATGGCAAATGAGGAATTTCTTGAGCTTTTGTGCTGTGCCTGTGCTGCTTTATCTGTTTCTCGAGGTTGCCAGAGTGACAAAAAGACGTTCCTGGCGATGCTCCAGGGTTCCTGGAGGGCATCCTGAGCTGCATGAGAGAACTTGCAGCTCCTGCTTTGAAAAAAAAGCAAAGTTGGTGTTTATTTGACAGCGAGTTCAGTGTCCCCGTGAGTGCACCTCATTGGAATTCTTTGTTTAGGGCAAAGTGCAGAAAAACACAACAGAGGAACAAACCAGGGCAGCTTCCCCTGGAGGGTCGCTTGTTCTCAGAGGAGAGATTTGCCAGATGAGGCTTTGTGCTGCTGTTTGTGACCTCTGGAGCCCTCCAAAATTACAAACAACGAAGGGTGGCATTGTTTGTTTTGTAGTAAAATAGCTTTGCTTTGCTGTAGTGGTGGAAGGCACATATCTTGGTTTTAAAAAGCAGCCACTTCCAAACCGCCTGCCTCAAGATTTGACAAAAAACCTTCCCCCCTCCAATTCCTACAGATTTGACCATTTTAAATGCTTTTCTGGCTTGGTTCCTGAGCAAAACCAGTGAGGGCTGGGGCAAAGAAATGCAGATTTTGGCTTCTGAATTTAAATACTTTGTTTCTTATCATGTGGGAAATTTGATTCCATTCTTACTTATGCTTCATGTATAAAGAAGAGCATTTTAGGCCCTTGGAAATGCCTGGGGGGTGTTGCTGTGCCTTCCCCCTCATTTCCAGGGTGCTCCAGGGTTTGGGTCAGCACACAGGACAGCAACCCCTGGTTTCAGTTTCCCTCTCTGCCTGAGGAGATCCCCAAACCCCAATGAATCACAAAACCCAGAAAGTCAAAATATCTTTTCCCACTTTCCATCAAGCAGATTTTACCAGTTTCCATCCCTGGCAGTGTCTGAGGGCAGGTTGGGACAGGGGAAGGTGTCCCTGCCTGGCAGGGTGGGATGAGATGGGATGGGATCCATGGGATGGGATCCATGGGATGGGATCCATGGGATGGGATGGGATGGGATCCATGGGATGGGATGGGATCCATGGGGATGGGATGGGATCCATGGGATGGGATGGGATCCATAGGATGGGATGGGATGGGATGGGATCCATGGGATGGGATGGGATCCATGGGATGGGATGGGATGGGATGGGATGGGATGGGATGGGATGGGAGGGCATGGGATGGGATGGGATGGGATGGGATGGGATGGGATGGGATGGGATGGGAGGGCATGGGATGGGATGGGATGGGATGGGATGGGATGGGATGGGATGGGACCCATGGGATGGGACCCATGGGATGGGATGGGATGGGATCCATGGGATGGGATGGGATCCATGGGATGGGATGGGATGGGATGGGATGGGATGGGATGGGATGGGATGGGATGGGATCCATGGGATGGGATGGGATGGGATCCATGGGATGGGATGGGATGGGATGGGATGGGATGGGATGGGATGGGATGGGATCCATGGGATGGGATGGGATGGGATGGGATCCATGGGATGGGATGGAATGGAATGGAATGGGATGGAATGGGATGGGGTTTAAGGTGCAGCTCCAGCCCCGAGGAGCCTGGGCAGCGCTGGGCAGTCCTGCCAGGCTGGGAAGCTCCAGGGGCAGGGATCAGATCCTCACATTGTGTCGTTCCTTGGAAGTCACTCCTCTGACTGCACTTGTAATGATTTCTATCAGATGAGCTCTGGAGCTGAAAATAGAAGTGGCTTGGTGTGACCTTGGACATGCAGCACCTCTGGGATTTGGGGATCTGCTTCACAAGCAGCCAGGATATTTCCCTGGAATTCTGTACCTTCTCTGTGGGCTCTCGGAAGCTGAAATTTTCAGGAGAGGCCCCAGGGAGGAGATGCAATTTTTTGATACTTGAGTTAAATCCTGAGTTAGGCTTTCTCAGAGGGTCTCACAGGGCAGACCTGGTGAGTTTGAGGTGTTCTGCAAATTCCAGCCACTGCTGCTCTCTCTTGGCACATCAGACCCCAATGTGCTGTGTGGATTATCTGATCTCTGTCAGCCCCAGCAGTGCCTGAGCAGGGCTTCCTGAAACAGAGTCTGGACAGAGTTAGGAGAATAAAATCACATTAATTTATTAAAGGCCTTTAGGTGCATTTAGGGCAGACAGAGCCCGCTCTAGAGGCTACACCCAAAATGGACAGCGAGTCACGAGTTCTTCACATTTCATCACTTCTGTCCATTAACAAATTGAGCCTCAATTCTCCAATCACACCTTCAGGGGATGATGTCACCCACCCCAAGCCTGCTCCCCCAATTCACTGTTGGTTCCATATTTTGGGGCTCTGAGACAGCGAAGTGTCCTTGGATTTTCCAACTGAGAGCAATGTTTTGTCTAAAGTGCTGGAAACAGAAGTTTTTAGCACTTCCTGAAGCCTAGAGCCACACACTAAAGCTACAGACACATGAAAAATAGAAGCTAAAAATCCTCAAGGCATCACCAGTTTGCAGCGCAGGTAATCACAGCACTGCTTTACACTCATCCCTGTCCATGGAGCAGCAGTGAAAATGCTGATGTGAGGGATGAGCTCAGTGTTCTGATGGAACACACACCTCAGAGCGTTCGGGGTGGTTCTTCTGGCTGCTGTCAGAGCAGCTGTGCTTCCTCCCAGCCTCGTGTCCTACCTGTGCTTCCTCCCAGCCTGGGCTAAAGTAGCAGCATTTTTTTCCTCCAAAAGAAAAAAAAAAAAAAAAAAGCAAATTTCAGAAGAGACTGAGGAATTTCTCAAGCTGTAGTGCTGTGACTGCACTGCTTTATCCGTTTCTAGAGGTTGCCAGAGTCACAAAAAGAAGTTCCTGGCAATGCTCCAGGGTTCCTGGAGGACATCCCAAGCTGCATGAGAGAACTTGCAGCTCCTGCTTTGGAAAAAAGCAGAGTTCAAAAAAGCACCAGCAGTTCATGTGGTGCCCTCCCCCTGAACTCCTGGCATCTCCCAGGCCCATCCCTGCCCACGGGGGCACCACAGACCCCAAAGTGCTCTGTGCTGGGGCTCAGAGCAGGCTCTGGGGTCAGCTCTGTGCCCTGGCTGCCCTGAAGGGCTCTCAGTGCTCCCAAATCCTTCATGGAATCATGGAATGGTGTGATGGCAAGGGAGCTTTAAAAACCACCTTTTTATTGCTTTCATGCTGGAGGTTTGGGTTATCCTGGGATAGGTTTTGGAGATTTTTCCTGGTCAGGTGTGATGAGATGAGAGCAAACTGAATTCTGGGGAGGTGAATGTGCAGAAGGAGGTACATCTCTAAATGGTGATTTTGGGGTGAGCTGTCACTGCGGTCAGGGATTTCTGAACAATTCAATTCAAACCCTTGCATCGAACAGAGCAGGCTGAGTGCCCCAAAAGCTGGAAAATGAGCAGAAAATGCTGCTCAGTGCAGCTGGAGCAGCCTGGCCATAACCTGAGTGTCCCTGGGGGAGATGGGTGGAAAAGCTGGGGAGGATAAAGGTGGGAGAAACAGCTAAAAACCTGTGAAATAAGCATGGTAACAACCTTTTTTAGGGAGAGGAATGGAGCTGTGGCTGCTGCTCATGGACATGAGAGGTTTTTGACTCCCCAGGGGTCAGAGGATGGAGTTCCTGTGTGTTGGGTGGCACAGTGAGATATTTGGATGGCTCCCATTGCTGATCACCACCGAGTTTGTGCTCTGAACACCTTCCTGACGGCTGCTCTGATTCTTTTATTTTTTTTCCCTTTGAAATCACACTCATTTTGGTGGCAGTTTTGATTTATTTCGAACTTACCAGGTGTTCCTTTGGAAGGGCTGCTGAAGTGTGGGCTGTGAGCAGTTGGTGAGGCTCAGAATTCTGCCTTCTCTGCAGGCTGCCTGCTAGCTCAGCCCAGGAATGCAAAGTGTGGCAGGGAGTGCCCCAGGGCCCAGGGAGGGGTGGGGAAATGGCAGGGAACGGTGGCAGGAGGTGGAGAGGTGGAGTGGCTTCGTGCTGTGGGTGGAAAGGTGTTTTTATAAAGCCCCAAGTGAGCTGAATTTCAGTTCAATTAGCCCCTGGGAGCCAAATGCCCATGGTCAGGGTGATCCTGGGTTCTGCAGCTCATTGATCTGCGTTCTTCATGATCAATAATTCAGTTCCTGCTCCCTTGTGTCACCCTTGGCCACCAAATGCACACTCAGGGTCACCTCTCACACCAGAATTTCAGTAATTCTGTTCCTGCTCCCTTGTGTCACCCTTGGCCACAAATTGCACACTCAGAGTCACTTTTGACCCAAGAATTTCAATAATTCAGTTCCTGCTCCCTTGTGTCACCCTTGGCCACAAAATGCACACTCAAAATCATCTCTCATACCAGAATTTCAATAATTCAGTTCCTGCTCCCTTGTGCTACCCTTGGCCACAAAGTGCACTCTCAGGGTCACCTCTCCCACCCGAATTTCTGGTTGCACCCACAGCAATAGGATGGAGCTACCCAAGAGCTGGGCTTGATGTTCTCTGTGAGCTCCTGAGAGTCTCAGCCAATTTGGGGTTTCACTTCTCTGGGGACATTGGTGGCACTCAGGCACTGAAGGTGACTCTGCTGTGTCCCCAGATCTACCAGAGGTGCTGGCTGGTGTTCAAAAAGGCCTCGAGCAAAGGGCCCAAGAGGCTGGAGAAGTTCTCAGACGAACGAGCTGCTTACTTCAGATGCTACCACAAGGTAAGGCACAGGGCTTGCTCCAACTTTTGTTACTCAGTGTCGTGTCGAGAATGAAATCTAAAGTTTACATGTATGGGTTGGCCTGAAAATTGAAATTTTTTTTACTCTTAAGGTGCTAAATCTGTCTGTGCGTGCTTTCATTCAGTGAAGCAGAGGCAGAGGAAATGTTTTGTGTAGCAAACCTCTTGCTAAGCAAGTGGAAAATGAATTTATTTTAAAAGCATTTGGCCTTTCCTCAGCCTTTTAAAATCCCTTCTGAAATACTTTCCAATGGCTCCTGCTCATCGAATTTACACTAACAGCCATCCCAGGGAATTCTGTTATTCAGATGATGATGTTATTATTATAAATATTCTTCAATAATATTAATTATTATTTCTTATTATTTCTTATTATAATAGTATAATAGTATAATAGTATAATAGTATAATATTATAATAGTATAATATTACAATATTATAACATTATAATATTATAATAGTATAATATACTATTATGATATTATACTATCATTAATTATTATTAAATAATTAAATATTATTATAATAATATTATTATAAAAGCACCAGAGGTTCTCATTTTCCTGGGATTTTGCCTCTGTGGGAAGACAGGAGGCAGCTGCAGACACGAAGGACAACAGGCACATTTTTCCAGCAATAATGGTGTGAAAAGCTCTGCCAGATCCATTGGTATTAAAAGAATGAAGATTTTCCCTCCGGTCAATTCCCTGGAATGATGTGCACATTTCACATTCACCCCAGAATTTCTGTGTGCCATTCTCCTGGGCATGGAGATGAAAATAAGAAACCTTTTAATTTATAATAATTGTCAGAAAAATCCTGCAGATTAGGAATTATGTGCAGAAATTCCCAGGAGCTCGAGGCTGCTCTGCACTGCCTCACTTTGACAGAGATTTAGGAGGAAATCCTGAGGGAATCCTGCCCTGCCTGTCCACATGCCACAGAATCTCTAATTGATTGGGCAGAAAACATTGGCTATTTCTAATAAGTCAGGCCCAGTTAATTCAAATTTCTATTAGGCAACTTTCAGAAAAAGTTATTTTTTGAAAAAAAGGGCTGGACAGTGTGTATGAGAATTTCCAAATTTCCAGCTTTGTGTGAAACACTGCAGTTGTATTGTCGTGGCTCTGTCAATTATTGATGCAAATCTCTGTTTTTTCCCTTGCTTTGGGTCTTGACAGGTCTTGTTCATTTTTAACAAACCTCACCGAGAGGGAGCTAATGAATATTAAATGGCATTTTCTGGGCAACACGTGTTCACTTATAAAGAGCACAGGTGGATAAAAATGAGGTTTTTTTTAAAAAATGAGCCTTGTAAATGTGTGAAATTCAAACATGGTGAATGATGGAGCTCCTGAGAGTGTTGAATATGAGCTGCTGGAACAAGTGAGCATGGCCCTGCTGCTCTGTGTCGTGCTGTAGTTGAGTAATTCCTGTGAAAAACACGGTTAATTATTGATAAAAACTGCCAACGAAGAATATGGCAGGGACTCCAACAATCACTGCTTGTCACCTGCTGTTTATTTGTGCTCTTGGTGGGATTTTGGTGCTCGGGTCTGTTTGCTCAGTGACATCAATGACAATGGTCACTGTTCTGCAGCAGGAGCTCCGTGGGGTGCAGAGGCTGTGCTGTGACATTCTGGGGCTGTCACTGGGGACAGGAGGCTGTGCTGTGACATTCTGGGGCTGTCACTGGGGACAGGAGGCTGTGCTGTGACATTCTGGGGCTGTCACTGGGGACAGGAGGCTGTGCTGTGACATTCTGGGGCTGTCACTGGGGACAGGAGGCTGCTCTGGCTGTCCCTGACAGAGTTAACCTTGAGAAGCCCCAGGGCAGGCAGAGCTGGGCAGGGCCAATGTCCCCAGTGCTGTGCTGGTGTCCCCAAGGCTGTGCTGGTGTCCCCAAGGCTGTGCTGGTGTCCCCAAGGCTGTGCTGGTGTCCCCAAGGCTGTGCTGGTGTCCCCAAGGCTGTGCTGGTGTCCCCAAGGCTGTGCTGGTGTCCCCAAGGCTGTGCTGGTGTCCCCAAGGCGGTGCTGGTGTCCCCAAGGCGGTGCTGGTGTCCCCAAGGCTGTGCTGGTGTCCCCAAGGCTGTGCTGGTGAGCCCAAGGCTGTGCTGGTGTCCCCAAGGCTGTGCTGGTGAGCCCAAGGCTGTGCTGGTGTCCCCAAGGCTGTGCTGGTGAGCCCAAGACTGTGCTGGTGAGCCCAAGGCTGTGCTGGTGCCCCCAAGGCTGTGCTGGTGCCCCCAAGGCTGTGCTGGTGTCCCCAAGGCTGTGCTGGTGAGCCCAAGGCTGTGCTGGTGTCCCCAAGGCTGTGCTGGTGTCCCCAAGGCTGTGCTGGTGTCCCCAAGGCTGTGCTGGTGAGCCCAAGGCTGTGCTGGTGCCCCCAAGGCTGTGCTGGTGCCCCCAAGGCTGTGCTGGTGTCCCCAAGGCGGTGCTGGTGTCCCCAAGGCTGTGCTGGTGAGCCCAAGGCGGTGCTGGTGTCCCCAAGGCTGTGTCCGGTGATGCTGTGAGAGCCAAGGCTCCCCTGCAGCCCCAGGGCTCAGGAATGCTCCTCAGCTCCTGCTGGGCTCTGCAGGGATCCCCAAACCCCAAAAACTGAGCAGCCCTCCCTCACCCCATCACTCTCAGGAGAGGTTCTGTCCATCCTAAAGCTGAAGGGTGGGAGAGGAGGATGAGGAATGAGCTGATTTCGCAGTGGCACTGAGTGCCTCCTGCGCTGAGTATTTCCTTCGGAGGTTTCCTGTGTTCCTGGGATGGACTGCAGTGAGTGTTCCTGGGATGGACTGCAGTGAGTGTTCCTGGGATGGATTGCAGTGAGTGTTTGGGATTTCCTGGTGCCCAGGGCAGAGCAGAGCCCTGGCTCTGGTGGCACCGTGCTGGGCTCAGTCCCTGGGGCTGACCCTGCAGAGCTCCTGCCTTTCCCCAGCTGAATTTTGGGTCCCTGGCAGTGCCTTGGTGGTGCCGCTGTGATTTTGGAGAGTCCAAGTGGTTTGAATTTGGATGTGCCTTTGTGTGCAGCTCTGCACCAGGGCCTCAACTGGGACATCCTCACCACGGGAAGAGCAAAATAGCATCAAAAAATACTTTCTTTGGTGTAATACTAACCTTTAAATCCTTTCTAATCTTGCTCTGTTTTTTGAAAGTGGAAAGGTCACCGTGTCCTAAAGCACAGCTCCTGTGAGAACATCATCTGTAGCTTGTGGAGCAAACTGGGAATTTGCATACACCGAGCAAATTGCCCACTTAATTCATTTGGTCCCACAGGGGACAGAAAATAATCACGATCCAGGCCACAAAAATTGACACAGGGCTGCTTTTCAGGTGACTGTGTGATTTTCACTTGTTACACGTAAATGAGCAGCCACAAATTGCCATGTGCTGGAACAAAATACCACAGGAGGAAGGAAGAAATTCTTCCTTCTTTTGACTTTGGGATGTGCCAGAAGAATCCTTAATATTCCCATAAAAACCCAACTAATTGCATCCTGCTGACAGGAATACCCCGAGTCCTCGAGGGGGTCCAAGTTTTAATCCATTTGTATTAATCTCGCCTTGAAACAGCAAAAGTAATTTAAAGAGTCTTTTCTGTCTGCTTGTGGAATAATCCATTTGGAAAATTGAATTGTGTAACTTGTAATTGTTTTCCAGGCAAAACTGGATCGGTGGCAAATGAAATGTTTCAGGTCTGACCACTCTGCTAATGAGGAGCTGTTGAATATTTATTTCATTTATTTATTATCACTTAGCTGGGAATGGGGGGTTGTTGGTTTAGATTTCCTGAGATTCGCAGGAGCTGGCAGAGGAAGCAAGCAGATGGACCCAAGATGGTGAAAAGAGAAACTTTATTTACAAAAACCTCTTTATATATCCATTAATCTAGCAACTGTTGGTCAGCAGGGAATCCACCTCCTAAAACCATTGGTCACAGCTATACAACACCTAGCACCAAACACAGAGATTAGGAAAGTACAAAAATACAGCTTATCTCTATTCTCCCTGAGAAAGAAGAGAAAGATTTCTAAAACAGTGCAACTACAGGGGGTCAGGTTCTTGAAGGGAATTAAAGGAACTTCTCAGTGTGTTTTGTGTCCCCACTGAAATTCCATCCCGTGGGGCTTGTGGAATGTCTGTGAGGAAGAGGAGGGGAGAGGAGGAGGCAGGGAGTGGAACTGGGTGGGCTTTAAGGCTCCTTCCAATCCAATTTTCTATCAAATTCAATCTCTAATTTGTGCTTAGCAGGTTAGACATGTGCAGGCAGATCCTATAACAGCAGTGAGCTGGAATTGCAGCAAGAGCATTTTCCATTAAATTCTCCCCTGGGCTTTCCTGGGAAATGTTTCATCTCCTCTCATCATGGGGGCGATTTTCAGTAAGCCATGAATCCTTAATTAAGATTAAAACCCAAAGTGCTTGGGAGCCACTGAGAGTGGCAGTTGTGTGGGCAATAAATAAATCCCTGGTGTCACATTCTTAAATGTTCCCCATACCTGAGAATTGTCACTAATTTGAACAATAGTTGGAATTCTAAGGACCATTTTGTAGGAAACTGCTATTTTGGCAAGGTTTGGGTGGGAATGGGGGGATGGAGGAATTTTGGCTGAGTGGATCTGTCAGGATGAAGCTCTGCCTGCTTGATCTGTCAGCTGGGAAATGGCTGATGGATTTATCCTGCTCCTGGTTCAGAACTCTCTCACCGCACAGCTCTGCAAGTATTTTGGTTTTTAATCCAATCAAATGTATTTTGATTATATGGATTGTCATCTTCATCCTAAGGAGGCTTGAAAGGAAAAGGGAGGGGGGAAGTAGGCAAAGGGAGATATTTAAATCTTAAAAAAAAAATAAATAAATTGTGATTTCTCTGATAATACTGTCTTAGGTCTGATATTTGTAGTTCACCCCCATTTTAGAATTAATTGGATAAATGTACATTAATTCCCGATCTCAGATAACTAAAACACACATGGATTAAACTAACCACAAAAAACACTTGTTTTGCAAGAGCCTGGCAGGAGGAGAGCTATTTAAAAACCATAAAAAAAAGGAGGAGAAAAGCAAACTTGAGGCTCAAATATTTGCAGGTGTTCGGTGCCAGGAGCGTGGGGTGTGTGAATTCCCGGCGGATGTGCCAGACACTTGGCACCATCTGCTGCGCCAGGAGCCCGGCGAGGCTGTGCCCGGCCGGGCAGGGCGAGGGGTGGCACTCCTGGGGCACAGCGGGATTTTATCCCGGTTTTTCGGAGGGATTGTGCCCCGGGAAGCTGTGCCCACCTGGGCAGGGTGAGGGGCGGCACTCCTGGGGCACAGCGGGATTTTATCCTGACTTTCCAGAGAGGCTCTGCCCTGGGGAGGCTGTGCCTGGCTGGGCAGGGCGTCGGGCAGCACTCCTGGGGCACAGCGGGATTTTATCCCGGTTTTTCGGAGGGATTGTGCCCCGGGAGGCTGTGCCTGGCTGTGCCCAGCTGGGCAGGGTGTGGGGTGGCATTCCTGGGGCACAGCAGGATTTTATTCTCATTTTCTAGAGGGGTTCTGCCCCAGGAGGCTGTGCCTGGCTGGGCAGGGTGTGGGGCAGCACTCCTGGGGCACAGCGGGATTTTATCCCGGTTTTTCGGAGGGATCGTGCCCCAGGGAGGCTGTGCCCAGCTGGGCAGGGCGAGGGGCGGCACTCCTGAGGCACAGCAGGTTCCATCCTGGTTTTTCAGAGGGTTTGTGCCCTGGGGAGGCTGTGCCCAGCTGGGCAGGGCATGGGGCAGCACTCCTGGGGCACAGCGGGATTTTATCCCAGTTTTCCAGGGGGATTGTGCCCCAGGGAGGCTGTGCCCAGCTGGGCAGGGCGAGGGGTGGCACTCCTGGGGCACACAGCAAGTTTTTATCCCGGTTTTCCAGAGGGGTTCTGCCCTGGGAGGCTGGGCCTGAAGTAACAATGCAACACAGAACTTATTTATCTATAACAAAAATGCATATTTAAAATACAGATACTTATTCATGGCATATGCGCCTCCCATTCCGCACTTCGTATGGAAATTAGCAAAAAGTCATTAAGCATGCACAGTTCCTGCAGTGTAATTGGGTCGGTGGTCGTTAATTGAGTCTGAGGGCTGCTTTGGATGAAGTAAAATGAGTCTTCCTCAGTGTGACCTTCTTACTTCGTTGGTTTTTGACAATATATTTGACCCTGGAAAGCTCCCAACGCTCTCTTCTATTGCATCTGAGCAAAATTTGTAACTGTCTAGGCTCTCCTTTAAACCTCTTTTCTTAAGATTATTAATTGTCTATTCTAAGCACAGCTGAGTAATTATCAAATAATCAAAGGCTACTCTGCATTTAATCATTAATTTCTTTCTAACTGAGTTCTGCGTCTTCTCTATTCTAGTTGATTTCAACAGAAGTAACTTTTATCTAAAATCTCTACATTTAAGAGTCTAAAGGAAAACCCTGTGTTTCACTGGAGAGAGCTCTTGGCTAAAATCCCGTGGGGATGGCGATGGCACGAGAGGGGAGCAGTGGAGGCTGTGGCTGCTGCACCTTCCAGGGGCTGTCCATGGAGCAGCCGAGGTGCTCCTGCCTCTCCTCAGGAGCTGTCCGAGGCTGATGCTGTCTCACCTTTCCTCTCTCTCCCCTCTCTCTCTGCCCCTTGCCCTCTCAGAAACGGAGAGTTCCCTTCCAAGCTCCTAATTTGTGGCTTTAGATTCCCTGAGGATTGCAGGAGCTGGCAGAGAATTCAGGCAGATGAACCCAAGATGGCGAAAGGAGAACTTTATTTACAAGAAACCTCTTTATATATCCATTAATAACCTAGCAACTATTGGTCAGCAAAGAATCCACCTCCTAAAACCATTGGTCACAGCCAAATAACACCTAGTACCAAACACAGAGATTAAGAAAGTAAAAGAATGCAGTTTATCTCTATTCTCTCTGAGAAGGAAGAGAAGGATTTCTAAAACAGTGCAACTACACTCACTGCAATTCCAAATTGTGCTTTTCCAGGTCACGGAGCTCAACAATGTGAAGAACATCTCCAGGCTGCCCAAGAGCACCAAGAAACACGCGGTGGGGATTTATTTCAGTGATGACACCTCCAAAACCTTTGCTTGTGAGTCAGGTGAGTAAAACAGCCACACTCCTCAGGAAACACTGGAGTATTCATTGAAATGATAATTATTCCATACTATGGAATATATGGAATTTTAAAATTTTTTATATATGATTATATTCTATACAATCTATAATTTTACTCTATAATTCTATGATTAATAATTATACAATTATATAATATTTAATCTATAATATATAACATATTAATATAGTAATATATTAATTATATATTAATTATATAATACATATTACATATTACATATTAGATATTATTATATTATATTTCTATTATTATATTATGTTATATTATATTATGTTATAATAATATTAATATAATAATAGATAATATATAATACAACACTGAATAAATTCAGCTTTGTCATATTTAAAATTGTTGAGTTTTCGTAAAAGCTTTGACACTTTCAGTAATTGCTCTCCTCAAAATTATTTTGGCTTTTATTTTAACTGCAGGTTTTCATATTTAACTTGACTTACTGATTTAAGATAATATACTAATTAATAATAATATTCTATAATTATAGAAATTTTAAATACTCCATACCGACACACAGATTTTCTGGGTAATTTCTGCAGAGCTTGAGGCAGATGAGTGGTGCAAGGTGCTGCAGATGGAGTGCCTGGGAACACGAATTAATGACATTAGCCTCGGAGAGCCTGACTTGTTGGCATCTGGAGTAGAGAGGGAGCAGAGCGGTAGGTGCAGCAATATTGGCCTTTGGAATTTTTAATCGTGTTATTTTCAAGTCTTTTCCACTGCACGTGTGGATATTGGGAATAAATAGGAGCAAAACTGTTTTTGCAAGCCCTCCTTCCTGTTTTGGTGGGGTTGTTTTTAGTTTTTAGATGCTGATAGAGATAATAAATGAGTTAACTAGAATTATTTTGGAGCAGCACTTTTCTGTCTCAGATGAGTTAGTTGCCCTTGGAGATAGGAGCGATCTGTTGTGGGTTTTTGGTGTGGTGTCAGTGACAGAGGCTCTGTAAAGAGAGCAATAAATAACAGTAATTGCATGCAAAACCTGAGCCCGTGGCTACTCCACTTTGCTATGCAAATGAGCTCATTACCTGCACGAGCAATGGATTTATTCATGCACACAATTTATGAGTTGGTTGCAAATATCAGGATTGTGCTGGTGCACTTCTCCTCAGGCTCTGGGTGCACGCACAAATATTTATGCCCTTTGGGTGCAGCATTGGACTGCCCCAAATGTGGAGTTTTTCGAGTTATCGGAAGGAATTCTTTGTGTGGGAATTAGTAGTTCTAAGTGGAAATAAGATCATGTGTTAGAGGTGGAAAATAGGAAATTCCTTAAATGTCTTGCACATTTGCTGGGCAGGGATTTTAGACTAACCTTTTGTTTTTCTCCCAGAGAGATTCAATGTGTATTTGATGCCATCCCCTAATTTAGATGTGCATGGGGAATGTACCTTGCAGATAACATTTGAGAATATCTGTCTTTGGGACATCCAGAATCCCAGAGTCAAACTCGTCTCGTGGCCGCTAAGTGCCCTGCGGCGCTACGGGCGGGACCCGGCCTGGTTCACCTTCGAGGCAGGCAGGTGGGTGTGAGATTCTGCTCCTGCTTTGCTTCCCGGGGCTGCTCGGGACAATTCCTGGGGGTTCCCGAGGGTAAGGGAGAGGGTCCTCAGCCAGAGGCCAGTGTGGAGCCAGTCCTACAAAAAAAAAACCCATTTAAAGTACTGAAATGGATGTAAACCCTGAAAAAGCCCAGTTAAGATACTGAAATGGATAGAAACCCCAAAAAATGCCAGTTAAAGTACTGAAACAGATATAAACCCCCAAAAATGACAGTTAAGATACTGAAACAGATATAAACCCCCAAAAAACCCAGTTAAAATACTGAAACAGATATAAACCCAAAAACCCCCAGGTAAAATGCTGAAACAAATATAAACCCCCAAAAATGTCAGTTAAAGTACTGAAACGGATATAAACCCCAAAAAACCCCAGTTAAGATACTGAAACAAATATAAACCCCAAAAAACCCAAATTAAAATACTGAAACAAATATAAACCCCAAAAAACCCCAGTTAAGATACTGAAACAAATATAAACCCCAAAAAACCCCAGTTAAAATACTGGAACAAATATAAACCCCAAAAAATGCCAGTTAAGATACCGAAACACATATAAACCCAAAAACCCCCAGTTAAAATACTGAAACGGATACAAACCCCAAAAAATGACAGTTAAAATACTGAAACAAATATAAACCCCAAAAAATGACAGTTAAGATACTGAAACAAATATAAACCCCCCAATTAAAAGACTGAAACAAATATAAACCCCAAAAATCCCCAATTAAAATACTGAAACCAATATAAACCCCACCCCCCTCCGTTAAGATACCGAAACAAATATAAACCAAATTAAATCCCTCTTCATCCCGGGTTACAGCTGACAGTATTGGGTGTCACAGTATGGAGTTATTATAAATAAAGCACTACATGAGGCAGAGATTTGGATGGAAAGAAGAGAGGAACATCATTCCAGAATTTGTACGAGGTTTGGGCACAGAGTTACGGAGTCTTTGGCAGGAGAAGTGAAGGTTGATGTCGAGGGCAGTGAGTGCCAAGTGTTTCCCAAAAGCAAACGGAAGTCCCAAAGGGACTCCAGTTTTCCAGAGATCTTTTTAATAAATGGATTTGTAAGGAAGTTGAAGGCAATTCCTTGTTTTCAAGGTGTTGTTCTGTGTTGCCTCTCCAGCCCAGGGGCTGGAGCTGGAGCAATATTGAGCTGAACTATCAGATCCCTTCAGGAGATGCTGGGTGCTTTATCTGAGATAAGCACATTAAAGAGTTACAGCAGCGAAAGGGAAACAGATCACACCATTAACTTATCTGGAAAGGGAAAAGGCACTTAAATTTCCGTCCTGCTTATTAGTGCAGGATTTAACCCTCCTGGGGAGGGGAAGGGAACGCATTTGCCTTCAGCTGATCGTGTATTAGCCATGACAGGACAATGCAATTGGGACGCTGAGGATTTGTATTTATTGTTTCAAGTGGAAGACAAAAGTCTGCAAAACTCATTAGCGGCAGCGTCAGAAGTCCGAAGGGGGAAGACAAATTAATCCTACCTGGCACAGATTCCAGATAGAGCCTAAATATAAAAAATCTGGGTCTTGTGTGGGAGCTCTGCAGAGCTTTTGCACTTGAGGTGGATCAGCTGAGTCCCTGTTTGGAGAGAGCAACACAAACAGCCTGGAACAGCAGATGGGACCAGAGGTGTCCATAGTTCTGTTTTCCATTCCACCTTTGTTTTCTCACTGCTCTGAGGAGCACAGGAAGGTTTCCTGGGAACTTCCCTCTCCCACTTGGCTCCGCTGTGCTCTTGTTTGGCAGGATGTGTGACACAGGGGAAGGGCTGTTCATCTTCCAGACCAGAGATGGGGAAGCAATCTATCAGAAGGTTCACTCCGCTGCCCTGGCCATAGCAGAGCAGCACGAGCGCCTGCTGCAGAGCGTGAAGAATTCCATGGTATGGTGCTTGGGGGAGCTGGGATTGGGATTGGGGTTGGGATTGGGATTGGGATTGGGATTCCACACTGGACATCAACCAAAATGGTGCCTCTTCAGTGGGATTCTGATTATTATTATTATTATTATCATCATCATTATAATCATTGTTATTATATAATCATTATATTATCATCACCGGTATATTATATTATATTATATTATGTTATGTTATGTTATGTTATGTTATATTATATTACAATATATTACAATATATTACAATATATTACAATATATTACAATATATTACAATATATTACAATATATTACAATATATTATATTATATTATATTATATTACAATATATTACAATATATTATAATATATTATAATATATTATAATATTATATTCTATTATCACATTATATTATATTCTATTATCACATTATATTGCATTGCATTATATTATATTAGTCATATCATAGCATGGCATAGCATAGCATATACTACTACTACTACTGCTACTACTAGTATTATTATTATTTATTATTATTCTATTATTATTATTATTATTATTATTATTATTATTATTATTATTATTATTATTATTATATTCTGCGTGATTACAACATTTAGGGCAATATGTGTAACTGGAATTCCTGTCTGAGAATCAAAACAACAGCAGAACAGAGTCCTCAATGTTTGTGGATGCAAAGTTATCAAAAAGTGTGAATTAATGCAGAGACTGCTCCTGTATGTGCTCCTGCACAGTCTCATTAATTTCCTTTGATTAATCAGCATCATGAGTTTGTTTGGAGGCTTTTCTGATCAATCTATTTGCAAAATGTGGCTCCTGCTCAGTTTTCCGTTTGCTAATTGGTGTCTGTGCTCTGAGGATGAGTTGGGAAGAACCAGACAGTTCAGATTTGCCCTTTCCCAGTCAAGTATCACCACCTCTGCTGGGTTTTGCTTTTTTGTTTCAAACCAAAAACCTTCTAGTTCTAGTTAATGAAGGGAGTTCTTGTTCAGAAATATCTAAATTTATCTTCAGCTGAGACAGATGGGTAGATGAGACAAGCACCCAGCAGTGACTAAATTCAGCAGATTAAAATTAACCTAGGCTGGGTCAGCATAACTTCACTAACACTTGTAGGGTCAGAAGTGATGGAGGAACCTGTTGAGAGACCAATTTCATTTTCAAAAAGCAGAGATCTGTTCTGAAACAGCAGTGAAGAGGTTTACAGGCAATTTCCAGTTTGTGGCTTTGCATTTATGGAATAACAACTTCCAGAGATGATGTAAAATTTCCATCTTCCAAGTGCCAACAGACTCAGCAGATGCAGAGCTGCTGTAGGTTTCAATAGGCAGCAGCTGCACAACCTCCAAAAGCTTTTTCACAAGCGCCGTGTCCCACCACAACCTCTAAATCTAATTTTATAGACCCCGCAGTGCCGAGGAGGGGCTGACAACAAATTCCTGATGACTGAAAGTGTTGTAGTTCAGCAGCAGATCAGAATTGTTTCTGATGAGTCCCTGTGCCCCTGAACAGGAGCTCCCCAAGTCTGTCACAGCAGTGGTGGAAATCTCAGTGAGGCTCTGTGTCCTCTGGGCTTCAGAGATATTCAGATTTAGAAGTTCAGGCAGAGCTGTGTTATATGAGTGTGGATCTCAGCCTTTTCCGAGGGGGCATCTCGAGATCAAGGTTTGCCTCCTGCAAAATCTTTCAAAGTTGGATTGTCCAGCCTGAGGAAAACCAACCAAACCTAACAAATCTTCAGTCCTCTTTCTTTCCTTTCCTTTTGGAGCCATGTGCACAAGGAATTGGAGAGAATTTGAGAGTGCAGGGCTCATTTTTCATGTCAGTGCTGCTGTGGGATTGAGCCAGGGATGAGAGAGAGTTCCCTCCTCCTCCTGTTGCCACAGAGATGCTGGAGGTTAATTGTGGAAATGAAATCAATCATCATTAAAGCCTCCTGTGCTCGCAGTCCAAAATGTTTTGATGAAATGTTGTGTATTCAGAACAGAACATTCTAATTTTTATCCTCAGCTGAGTTTTTTTAAACTTTTTCCCCTCCTGATTGAGCACAGGGGGGGCATCTGTTCAGGCCTTTTCCTGTGTCATTGTCTCTTTGCTTTTCCACGTTTGCTGTTAGTTTTTGCTCCAAAATGCATTGATTTTCTTGTAAAAGGTTCTTTCACCTCTGACTTTGTGAAACTAAAACTTACTTTTTTGTAAAAAGCTGTCTTCATAAATTAGCAAAGTCTAGTGAAGCCTTGGTATGTTTGAGCTGATGTTTCCCTGAGCTTCGGGAGGAGAGCTTTAGCAATATCTGAATATTTTTACCAGCCTGCACGTTACTGAATTCATGGAAGAAACGGCGCCTTGAAGTAGTCAGTTGTGATGTGTTCAGTGTAATGTGAATAACGGGGCTGTGATTGGGTCAGGAAATGGAGCTGAAGGCTCTGCAGGGAGTGTGGGATGAGCTCTGAGCAGGGCAGGGCAGCCCTGTGCTGTTCACTCGGGAGTTTGGGTGGAGGATGCAGTTCTCTCCTGCTCGAGTGCCACCAGCTGGACTGTTCCGGGGGCTGTAGGAGAGGAATAGAAAAAGCTTCAGAACTGATGAGAACAGCTTGTGAGACACATCCAGGGAGGTTCTCTGTGTGCTGGGTTGGGTTCAGCTCCGGGAGGCTGCTGGGGCAGGGAAGATCCCAGCCCTGCCTCTGCTCACCGCTGGTTCTGTTCCAGCTGCTTGAGGTAGGACTGCCCTCGGGGGCAGCTGTGCCTGCCCAGGGGCAGAGCAGTGCCACGGTGAGCAGGGCAGCAGCAGGAGAGCTCCTGACCCAGGGAGATGTGAGCTCCTGACCCATGGAGATGTGAGCTCCTGACCACGGAGATGTGAGCTCCTGACCCACAGAGATGTGAGCTCCTGACCCATGGAGATGTGAGCTCCTGACCCACAGAGATGTGAGCTCCTGACCCATGGAGATGTGAGCTCCTGACCCATGGCTGTGTGAGCTCCTGACCCATGGCTGTGTGAGCTCCTGACCCATGGAGATGTGAGCTCCTGACCCATGGCTGTGTGAGCTCCTGACCCATGGAGATGTGAGCTCCTGACCCGGGGAGATGTGAGCTCCTGACCCATGGAGATGTGAGCTCCTGACCCACGGAGATGTGAGCTCCTGACCCAGAGCTGTGTGAGCTCCTGACCATGGAGATGTGAGCTCCTGACCCACAGAGATGTGAGCTCCTGACCCATGGCTGTGTGAGCTCCTGACCCACAGAGATGTGAGCTCCTGACCCAGGGAGATGTGAGCTCCTGACCATGGAGATGTGAGCTCCTGACCCGGGGAGATGTGAGCTCCTGACCCACGGAGATGTGAGCTCCTGACCTGGGGAGATGTGAGCTCCTGACCCATGGAGATGTGAGCTCCTGACCCATGGAGATGTGAGCTCCTGACCCGGGGAGATGTGAGCTCCTGACCCATGGAGATGTGAGCTCCTGACCCATGGCTGTGTGAGCTCCTGACCCATGGCTGTGTGAGCTCCTGACCCACGGAGATGTGAGCTCCTGACCCATGGCTGTGTGAGCTCCTGACCCACGGAGATGTGAGCTCCTGACCCATGGAGATGTGAGCTCCTGACCCAGAGCTGTGTGAGCTCCTGACCTGGGGAGATGTGAGCTCCTGACCCACGGAGATGTGAGCTCCTGACCCATGGAGATGTGAGCTCCTGACCCAGAGCTGTGTGAGCTCCTGACCTGGGGAGATGTGAGCTCCTGACCCAGGGAGATGTGAGCTCCTGACCTGGGGAGATGTGAGCTCCTGACCCAGGGAGATGTGAGCTCCTGACCCAGGGAGATGTGAGCTCCTGACCCATGGAGATGTGAGCTCCTGACCCATGGCTGTGTGAGCTCCTGACCCATGGAGATGTGAGCTCCTGACCCAGGGAGATGTGAGCTCCTGACCCACGGAGATGTGAGCTCCTGACCCAGGGAGATGTGAGCTCCTGACCCAGGGAGATGTGAGCTCCTGACCCGGGGAGATGTGAGCTCCTGACCCATGGAGATGTGAGCTCCTGACCCAGGGAGATGTGAGCTCCTGACCCAAGGAGATGTGAGCTCCTGACCCACAGAGATGTGAGCTCCTGACCCATGGAGATGTGAGCTCCTGACCCAGGGAGATGTGAGCTCCTGACCCATGGAGATGTGAGCTCCTGACCCAGGGAGATGTGAGCTCCTGACCCATGGAGATGTGAGCTCCTGACCTGGGGAGATGTGAGCTCCTGACCCATGGAGATGTGAGCTCCTGACCCATGGAGATGTGAGCTCCTGACCCATGGAGATGTGAGCTCCTGACCTGGGGAGATGTGAGCTCCTGACCCATGGAGATGTGAGCTCCTGACCCATGGAGATGTGAGCTCCTGACCTGGGGAGATGTGAGCTCCTGACCCATGGAGATTTGAGCTCCTGACCCATGGAGATGTGAGCTCCTGACCCAGGGGGATGTGAGCTCCTGACCCATGGAGATGTGAGCTCCTGACCTGGGGAGATGTGAGCTCCTGACCTGGGGAGATGTGAGCTCCTGACCCATGGAGATGTGAGCTCCTGACCCATGGAGATGTGAGCTCCTGACCCAGGGAGATGTGAGCTCCTGACCCATGGAGATGTGAGCTCCTGACCTGGGGAGATGTGAGCTCCTGACCCATGGAGATGTGAGCTCCTGACCCAGGGGGATGTGAGCTCCTGACCCACGGAGATGTGAGCTCCTGACCTGGGGAGATGTGAGCTCCTGACCCAGAGCTGTGTGCCCGTGCAGACTCACCCATGCAGGGGCAGGGGGTGGCAGGGCTGCCTCAGCAGCACTTTTTGCAGGGGTTGTGCTGTCCCCACGCTGTTCCCCTGTCCCTGACGCGCTGTCCCTCGTTGCAGCTGCAGCTGAAGATGAGCGAGCGGGCGGTGTCGCTGGGCACAGTGGTGCCCCTGCCCCGCAGCGCCTACTGGCACCACATCACCCGGCAGCACAGCACGGGGCAGCTCCTCGGCCTGCCAGGTAAGGACACTGCCACCTCCCCGAGGGTGGCACTGAGCCCCAACCGCTGCTCGACTCGTGGGGACGAGGGCACGTCCTCTTTGGGGTGGCCAGGGAGGGCATCCTGCCCCTGCTGGGCTGTGCTTGGAGAGCCGTGTCCCCAGTTTGGGAAGGATGTTGAGGTGTTGGAGCAAGGGCAGCAAGGCTGGGGAAGGATCTGGAACACAGATCCTGTGAGCAGCTGAGGGTGTTCCTCCTGGAGGAGGATCAGGACCTGCTACCCAACTCCTAATGGCTTTTTCTGCTGGGCTTTGACACATTTGGCTCCCCTGCCTCTGCACGGCTGCCTGCCACTGACAGCAGTGCAGCCTTCATTGTTGATTCTCTGTGCTTGTTAAAATTCACCCAAAGCAGCCACAGCCCCAGAACAGCCGAGTTAGGGCAGGTAAAGGGAAATGGCCACGGTAAGTATTGCTGGAAAGCTGTGTATGGAGCGCTGTCAGGGCACTGCAGCCTGGCCTGAGGTGGGCAGGGGTCTCCTGCAGACCCTGGGGAGCCCTGGGGCGGCACAGCTCAGTCCGGGATGCAGGGAGGGATGCAGGGAGGGATGCAGGGAGGGAGGGATGCTCCTGAGCAAACTCCTGCATCCCGCGCTCCCTCCGTGCTCTCCAGGGGACAGCTGGTGGCTCCCGAGAGCCTGGCTGGGCACGGGGGGGATCTCAGCACGCCTGGGGGGAGGCAGGAGAGCTCTGGGGCACCTCAGAGGGTGTAAATGTGAGCTTCAGCTCCCGAGAGAGGGGAGACAGCAGCACCTGATGGGCACCGCTGGTGCCTTGGGCTGCTCTCCCCACCTGCAGTAAGAGGTGCTCCGGGAGGAGCTGGGACAGGGTCAGCACCGCGGAGCTGTGTGTGCTCAGAATTCCCCCAAATTTGGGGCTCCCAACCCCAAAAAAGCTTTAAAAGAGATATTTTTTTCCTGGTTCTTTCTTTCCAACACTAGAGGGGGCAGGCAGCACACGGAAAGCTCCATCCAGGGAGGGATGAAGGATGAAACTTAGCACAGAGCCTTCATCAAACCCATAATTCACCAGGGAAATGCGACTGCGTGGGTACAAACCACTTGTCTGATAGTTGGAAAAATAGTTCGCTTGTTAGACTGGGGAAAAAGGATCTAAAAGAGCATTTTTGCATCTTAAATGAAAGTAAAAACTTGGAAAAAATTAATTTGCATTGTACAAATGCCTGTTCTGAAGGGAGTGGTAGTGAAGAGCCGTGTGGCTATTTCTGAGCTGGAGCAGCAGGTTAAGCAGGGATAGGTTTAATTCAAGTGCTGCAATCTGCAGTTCAGATATTGCTGTTCTAACAGGTGCCTGTGTCTAACTGAGGCTGTTCTGTTTTTTCCATCTGGCTTGGAGAAGATGTTTCCAGCCCGGTGAAGCTCCATCGCACAGACACTTTTCCAACCTACAGGTCAGAGCATCGATAAAAATCGGGAGGAGCTGTACAAACTCTTCGTCTTCTGACCAACTGCCCCAGTGATGACAGTGATGATGATAACCAGGGATGGAAATGCAGAGAAGTTCAGGTTGGACGGAAAATTCTTGCAATACAAAGGATTTTTTAAACTTTGCCAAAAGCGGAAATTCTTCTGTAGATATTGGGGAGAGGAACCAAACCACCAAACCCTCGGGTGTATCTTTTATATCTCACAGCTGGATGGAGAAGAATCCACTCCCTAAACACTTCCTGATGATTTTGTATGATAGGTTTGTTGTAAATATGTGAGCTCCTGTTGTGCTGTGGTTACATTTTGTCCCCTGACACCTTTGTTTGTGGCAATGCTTGTCTTTAGTTATTTCCATTATCGTTTCCCTGTTCCTGACCTCGGGAATGGTGGCCAGTTTGAAGCAGCTCTTGGATACAATTTTTCCTGTTTGAAGACTTGACTGATTTCTTTTAGAAGAATCCTCTCTTTCCTGTATTTATTTCCATCTCTGTAAACACTGAAAATAAAAACAGTCCCACTTAATTTGTGGTGCGGTGTTTTTTGTCAATCAATTAGCGCAGGCTAATTTTCTTATAGGACAGAGTAATGGTGTTGGACTTTGAGTTAGAAACAGCAAAAGGTTAATGTTGGATTTCCACACCCAGGAGCGTTGTAGGAACAGGACTGGAGGGGAGGGAGAACTCAGGGAAGACAAATTCTGAGAGTGGAGAAGGTAAATGCGTTTCTGAAGGCAGAAAAATCAATATGCCATCGTTGTGGAAGGTACCCCAGAGTGCAGAGATAAGCTTAATTTATTGTAAATAAGGATTATGTTCACTCCATTCCCAGGCTGAACTGCTCACAGAAATGAGGGATTGAAAGCCATGTTGTGACTAATAGGTCTTTATCTTGCAGGTTTGCTCTGCTGCTGTGTTCCCTCCCGAGCTGGCACAGCTGTTCTGTCATGGATCTGACAGCTCAGTCAATGCTTTATTCACCTTTCACTCGGGCAGTGATGGGTACAGCACAGCTCCCTGCGCCTCAACACTCCAATTACAAAGAAGACAAAAAAAGCCACTTTAACCTTGGCCTTTAAACGAAGGGTCATTAAATCAACCTCAAAACCTCCTCTGGTATTATCCTGTCTAGTGGAGGGGGCTGGGAAACAGCCCAGGATTAGCTTTGCTCTGAATGGCTGCAGGGGTGACACAGGACCCAGAGCTGCTCGGTTTGGTTTCTGCTCCCAGCACATGAAGCTCTCTCTGCACCACTGCAGCCTCGGGAGGCTGAAGGAAGGAAGGTGAGCTGCTCCTGGAGGGAAAGGCTCCCTGTGTTTGTGTCCAAGTGCTCCATGGAATTCCAGCATGGCCTTTTATCCTTCAGCCTTGTTCTTCCTTGAGCACCTCACGGGAATGCCAAACCCCTGGTGCCTTTCGTCCCCCAAAATCCAACCTGCAGGTCAGAGCAGTGCAGGTGGAAGGATATGTGTTGGGGGAAGGAGAAAAAGGGCTCAGAGAGGAAGTGTGGAGCTGCTCACCCCACTCTTCACTCCATGCTAAGATGTTATTCCATTTTTTGAGCAGTAATGGCACAGTGGGCAGAGGGAGAGGGTCCCGACTGCAGCAGGTAATCCTGAAAAGCTAATCTTGGAATCAAATGCATTAGGGAAAAAAATATAAATCTAATATCCAGACTTCAAATTACATTTCTTTTCCATAGATGTTTGTATTGCAGGTAGCAAAATGCAAATGGCATTATTTAAATAGCACAGAGGGCAGTGGAACTGCTGGAAATAAAGCATGGTGCTCTGGGAGAAATGGGATGGTCACGTCATCCCCATTTCCATTTAAAGGGATAAAGGGAGGTGGATTTGCACAAGGACTTGCTAAAAGTCACTCAAGACGTTGAGGTATTTTACAATTGTTCAAATTTTTTTTTCTTTATTAAAGGACATCTTCCATTTTTTGCTTGACCAAGATTTAATCAAACAATTTTTTCCTCCTTGAGGGAGGGCAGTGATTGAAGTGGGTTGGTTTAGCATTTATCTAAGTGAAACAGCTCTATTTTCCATGCTTGCGCTGCTGCCAATGCTTGTTTTTGAAAGTGTGTTTAGTTTTCCTTTCCCTCCTCACACCTGCAGCAGAAAAGCACCATTAATCTTCAAGCAGATGAGCATCTCTTGAAGTCTGTGACTTGCAGCCAGATCAGCATTAATTGAAGCAATCGCAGAGCTGAAATGAGTTCGGTGAGAGCTGTGAGTGAGCCCTGTCTGAGCAGCTCTGGGGAGTGCACAGAGCCTCGGGCACTGAGCTGGGCACGGTGTGCCATCTCCGAGTGCTCATGAGCTTCCACGAGGGCAGATTGATCTGCTGCTGCCACGAACGCTAATGAAGCATTCTCTGATTTTTAGGGAATGTTCTGCCACTGCCACGAGCCCTGTAGTGTTTAAAGAAAAGCTGTGTTCAAGCAGAAGGCTCTAATTAGAACCTGAGCCCCATTGATTGCTCCACGCTTCCTTCGTGGATTTACGAATGCCAGGGGAAATTTGTTGTGGTTGCTTTCTCTCGAGCGTTTGGAGCCTGTGGGTTCTGTTTCTTGACGCGGCAGATTTTGGGAATTAGGCGCTGAGGGATTTGGGGTGGTTGGTTTGTTTTTCCCATGTTTTCCCAGCTTTTAAACACTCTGGGAATCTCACAGGTTAAAGGAGGGAGGGGTTCATGTGCTCTCAGCCACCACAAAAAAACCCCAAAAAACAACCCTTATTCTTTTGGTGCTGAATGAATTCCTGCCTTTCCAGCCGCAGGAGGTGAGAAAATGTGGGAAGGAATAGCTGGGAGTGTTGTGGCTCCATCGGGCGCGATCCCGGCGGCTGCCGCGGGATGCCAGCCTTGTCCTGGGAATGGCATCAGTGCCAGGGATGCCAGCCTTGTCCCGGGAATGGGATCAGTGCCTTGTCCCGGGAATGGGATCAGTGCCTTGTCCCGGGAATGGGATCAGTGCCCTGTCCCGGGAATGGGATCAGTGCCCTGTTCCGGGAATGGGATTAGTGCCTTGTCCCGGGAATGGGATCAGTGCCTTGTCCCCAGAATGGGATCAGTGCCTTGTCCTGGGAATGGGATCAGTGCCTTGTCCCGGGAATGGGATCAGTGCCTTGTCCCGGGAATGGGATCAGTGCCTTGTCCCGGGAAATGGGATCAGTGCCTTGTCCCAGGATGGGATCAGTGCCTTGTCCCCAGAATGGGATCAGTGCCCTGTCCTGGGAATGGGATCACTGCCCTGTCCCAGGATGGGATCAGTGCCTTGTCCCGGGAATGGGATCAGTGCCCTGTCCCGGGAATGGGATCAGTGCCTTGTCCCCAGAATGGGATCAGTGCCTTGTCCCAGGAATGGGATCAGTGCCTTGTCCCGGGAATGGGATCAGTGCCCTGTCCCCAGAATGGGATCAGTGCCCTGTGCCGGGAATGGGATCAGTGCCCTGTCCCAGGATGGGATCAGTGCCTTGTCCCCAGAATGGGATCAGTGCCCTGTCCTGGGAATGGGATCACTGCCCTGTCCCAGGATGGGATCAGTGCCTTGTCCCGGGAATGGGATCAGTGCCCTCTGCCGGGAATGGGATCAGTGCCTTGTCCCTGGAATGGGATCAGTGCCCTGTTCCGGGAATGGGATTAGTGCCTTGTCCCGGGAATGGGATCAGTGCCCTGTGCCGGGAATGGGATCAGTGCCTTGTCCCCGGAATGGGATCAGTGCCTTGTCCTGGGAATGGGATCAGTGCCTTGTCCCGGGAATGGGATCAGTGCCTTGTCCCGGGAATGGGATCAGTGCCTTGTCCCGGGAAATGGGATCAGTGCCTTGTCCCAGGATGGGATCAGTGCCTTGTCCCCAGAATGGGATCAGTGCCCTGTCCTGGGAATGGGATCACTGCCCTGTCCCAGGATGGGATCAGTGCCTTGTCCCGGGAATGGGATCAGTGCCCTCTGCCGGGAATGGGATCAGTGCCTTGTCCCTGGAATGGGATCAGTGCCCTGTTCCGGGAATGGGATTAGTGCCTTGTCCCGGGAATGGGATCAGTGCCCTGTGCCGGGAATGGGATCAGTGCCTTGTCCCCAGAATGGGATCAGTGCCTTGTCCTGGGAATGGGATCAGTGCCTTGTCCCGGGAATGGGATCAGTGCCTTGTCCCAGAATGGGATCAGTGCCTTGTCCCAGAATGGGATCAGTGCCTTGTCCCAGAATGGGATCAGTGCCTTGTCCCAGGATGGGATCAGCGCCTTGTCCCCAGAATGGGATCAGTGCCTTGTCCCAGGATGGGATCAGTGCCTTGTCCCCAGAATGGGGTCAGTGCCTTGTCCCAGGATGGGATCAGTGCCCTGTCCTGGGAATGGGATCTCTGACTGGGATGCCATCCCTGTCCCGGGAATGGGATCTGCAGCCGGGGCTGCTCCCCCAGCACTCGGGACTGCCCCAAACCGGGATGTGGAGTAAAAACCCCCAAATCTTTCCCAAAATCTGATCCCTGCTTTGTGGCACCTTGCAGCCCCCCTGCTCCCGCCCCAGCTGCCCTCACTCCACATCTGTGGGGCATTCCCAAAGGGACCATCCTGGGGCCGTGGGAGCAGTTTTACCTGCTCAGGTGACCCCAAAATGTCCACTCGGGCCCATTTTTCCAGGCTCTGTTTCAAGTCCAGCCTGGGAACTCTTGCTGTCCCTGGATCCTGGCAGTGCCCAAGGCCAGGCTGGACTTTGGGGTTTGTGGCACTCTGGGACAGTGGGAGCTGTCCCTGCCCATGGCAGGGGTGGCACTGGGTGAATTTAAGGTCCCTTCCAACCCAAAGCATTCCCTGATCCTGTGGCACTTGGTTTTCCCCATTTTAACAGGGAAATGACACATCTGCAGGAGGGAGTCCCCAGGAGAGCCCTGCAGGGAAAGTCCTGCCATTTTCACAAACAATGGGGTAAGGACCACATAAAACAGAGCAGGGAACTACTCTGGTCCTACTGGACAAATTATGTGTTAAAGGACACATAAATCTGAGATTTAATTACCTGTGCTTGTTAAGTAGCTTTTTTTTTTCTTTTTTTTTTCTTTTTTTTTTTTTTTTTTTTTTTTTTGAGAATTTCTCCCAAGCCACAGTTAAAATCTGGCAACTGCCTCAGTTTTTTCTCTCTCATTTCTGGGCTGACTTTCCCTAACCTTCTGTCCTATCCTTCGATATTCTGCTGTGAACTTAACAAATCTGCCATTCTCCACCACACGTGTAGTGCGTGGAATCATGTCTTTATCAAATTATAGCTGCTAATCAGATATTGTCTGTACTTTGAGATGACTGGATGAAAGATTTTATAAAATGACAAAGAGAAATTCACTTGCTAATATAATCTGTATGATCTTTTTGACTGAGTAAAGAATATTTTACATAATAAGATAAACTGTATATGGACCAAATGATATAGAAAACTTGTTGGTCATAAAACTGGAGCAAATATTTGCATAAATTCTTATTTCTCCTTAATGTGGAGTGACTCAGCTGAAAGCCAGACAGGATTAATGAGGTATAATCTCTATTTTTGGCAGATTCAGTGAAATGAAAGTCTACCTACATTTAGCATAAATGAAACAGATAAATGCTGTCCTGCAGGGTGAAAGGGAAAAGGTGGAAAAATTGGATTGATGGCTCCTCTGGCAGCTGTGAAGAGGAGGAGTTGGAGGGACTTTTCCCAGCTGGAGCTGCTCGGGAATTCTGCTCTGAAATCCCCGGAGGGGGCATGACTAACCTGCCCTTTTCTCCATGGATTTGCCTCAAAATGAAGACTTTCCAGGCCTTTTAATTATACTGGGGTAGGATCACAGGATTCTGTGTGTTCAGACCCTGGGATGGAATCCAACTAAATCCATCCTTCGCTCCTCTCCAGAAAGGCAGCAAATATTTGCAAGGAAATTTTTGCTGGGCCAGACTTTTGCTGACCTTTTGCAGTGAGCCAGGAAGGATCGATCCAAGGCCAGGACCCACCTGGAGCAGCAACACATAGAATCAAAATTCCATTTATCGTTGTTTGGGGAGGGTCTGTTATTTCTCGTATTTGTTTATCCCATGGATTATCCGATTTAGCAATTTACAGAGTGAAACAAAATCAATCGAAAGGTTCTTTTCCTTTGCCGCACGTGAGCGTCAAATCCTTGTGGAAAATCTTTCCAATTGTGTGATCTGTGCTTGAAAGTGAGAGCAGAGTGCTTAATGAGAGTTTAATTAGCTGGGAAGGTTTGACACACTCTGATTGCTGTTGTTTGATTCCTCTCCGTGCTCAGTGGTCTCTTTGGGAGTGTCTCCTGTGCAGCTGATCCAGCCTGAGCCTGCACATTTCTCCAGCCTGGAAAAACAGATTTTCTCTTCAGTCTCACGCTCGTGTGTGACCTGGTAGCAAGAGAAGAGTTATCAGGGCCTGATCCTCAGAGCTGATGGCTGAACACCTCAAAAATCAGTTTACACGGATGAGTTTACACAGACCCAGCTGTTGTGTTCTCATTCTGTCACTGTTTTTAAGGCCAAAAACAGTATTTACTGAGGAACTGTGACTTTGGGCATTGAAATTCCCCACTTAGCCACCACCTGCTCTTCTGGCACCCCGAACTGGATGAAAGATTTTCCCCCAGGGCAGCCTGAACTCAGCTTTCTGTTCTGCCCAGCTCCTAAGATTCAGTATTTTGCTGGATACACAGACGGCATCAATCCCAAACCACAATCCTTTGGGTGCTGGAAGGAAGGAATTCCCTCGATTTGGATCTTTGTTCAGGCACAGAGGGAGTTTGAAATGGCCCTTGGGATTGGGGAATGTTTGGCTCTGGCTTTTTGTTATTTAACTTGCATTGCCTCCCAGGTTTTCTCCCTCTGGGGCTGTTGGCACAGGGAGAGCCAAGCCCGAGGCAGGAGCGAATCAAGGGATTAATTTTGGTAGCAGTGCAAGGCTGGGCTGGCCTGGGGACATCCCCGAGGTGCTTTGGGATCCCTGATGGTGGTGGAAGCCCTGCCTGACCCAGCCTTGAAACAAAGGAAAGGCAGGAATGAGAACTCATGGATGGATTTGGACTGTGGAAATCTTCACATCTGGTTCGGTATCTGAAGCACTTTGGGTGTGTGGTTTTGTCCATGGTCAAACACGGAATGAGGCAATTCAGCCAAAGCAATGATCAGCAGTGCAAGCCATGGAAATCTGCAGAGTGCCAATAATTTAATAACTCCTGTGCTCGCCACATCCAATCTCCCTGGCTCCCTCTGCTCTGCAGTGAAAGCACGAGACCCAAGCAGAAGGTGAGCTGAGATACTGCGCCCTTAATGCTGGTGATTTTTGTGTTTTCTTTTTATACCCTTTTAATATATTTTTATACCCTTTCCCTTCCCTGTTACCCTCTACACACACTCCTGGCACCCTGCACAGACACTCCTTGTACTCTAACCCCACATGTTTACAACCCTTGTGGTCTGATATTTAGCTTAGTTTGGGGTCCTGCAAAGCGAGGAAGACCAAACATTCATATTCTCTCAGAACTAGAGGCTCCAACCTGTTCTCTCTTGGAACATGTTTTTGTAAACTAGGCTGTAGTCTGAATTGGGGGGGGTTCATTAGAATAGGGGGCAATTATTCATTTATTAAGTTTCTTATGGGGGGATTTTGGGTAGATATGCTAATTTTGTGAAGTCCATAAAAATCTGGTACATGTTGTATGGGGAGGGTTCCAGCTTGTCGCTCGCTCCATGGCGTTTTCCACCTTTGATGGGTCTGGGCACCTAGGATCCTATCAAACCGAGGTAAATTCCCTTTTCCCTGTACTGCTGTGTCTGCTTCATATTTTCACCAGCCTGTTCAAGGCATCACCCTCAAAACCGCAAATTGCTGAGTTCCTCAAATCAGCAGCTGCTTCCATTATTGTGGGCAGGGGGATGTGGCTGTGTTAAAATAAGTGTTCAATTGTGACTGCAAACAGGAAATAAAGCATTTAAAAAAAAACCCGACATGCTGGGACAGAAAAATAAAAGCAGATGATTCACAACCAAGGTGAGACAAGTGTTTGAAGCTGTGAGAGTGAGGTTTAAAATGAGAGACGATTTCTGGATTTGGTGAGGCTGTCACTCGCCTGCTCTATTTCAGGATGGTGTTGGCACAGCTCTCCCCATCCCGTCTGCACTTGTTCTCCATCATGAAACCATCCAAATACTTTTGCAGAGCAGAGTTTGGAGAGCCAATCACCCTCAATCAGGAGAACAAACCCCCGACTGCTCTGCCAATATACACAAATATTTATTTGCCTGACACGCAAGGTGCAGAGCTGCCCAGATATTCTTCCTGCGAGCTCCAAACCGAGGCAGCAGATGGAGAAATTCACTGCAAACCTCAGGGCAAGGCAGGAGCTGCTGACTGCTCCACTCTGCTCCAGAGCTGCCCTCAGCCCCAGGACTGCGGGGATGGAGCTGAGCCAGAGCCCTGCTCAGGGTTTTTTGTCATTCCGAGTAGGAACTTTGCCATTCCAAGTAGGATCTCTGTCATTCCAAGCAGGATCTTTGCCATTCTGAGCAGGATCTTTGCCATTCTGAGCAGGATCTTTGCCATTCCAAGCAGGATCTTTGCCATTCCGAGCAGCATCTTTGCCATTCCAAGCAGGATCTTTGCCATTCCGAGCAGGATCTTTGCCATTCCAAGCAGGAACTTCGCCATTCCGAGCAGCATCTTTGCCATTCCGAGCAGGATCTTTGCCATTCTGAGCAGCATCTTTGCCATTCTGAGCAGGATCTTTGCCATTCTGAGCAGGATCTTTGCCATTTCAAGTAGGATCTCTGTCATTCCAAGCAGGATCTTTGCCATTCCAAGCAGGAACTTCACCATTCCAAGCAGCATCTTTGCCATTCCGAGCAGGATCTTTGTCATTCTGAGCAGGAACTTCGCCATTCCAAGCAGGAACTTTGCCATTCTGAGCAGGATCTTTGCCATTTCAAGTAGGATCTCTGTCATTCCAAGCAGCATCTTTGCCATTCTGAGCAGGAACTTTGTCATTCCGAGCAGGATCTTTGCCATTCCAAGCAGGATCTTTGCCATTCTGAGCAGGAACTTCACCATTCTGAGCAGGAACTTTGCCATTCTGAGCAGGATCTTTGCCATTCCAAGCAGGATTTTCCCCTTTCTCCCTGGCAGTTTTTGGTTTCAGGGTAACTCTCTGGGGATGCTCTGGGTGGGGCAGTCCTTGTGCCCATGGTTTGGTGAAACTCCCTGAGATCGATTGATTGATTGATTGATTGATTTGAACAAATCCAGCCCAACTTTTCCCTGACATTTTGAAACTCTCAGAAGGCACCTCCTGCTCCTGTCCAGCCCCACTGGGGAAGGGTTTTGTGGAGGACACTTATGGAGGTACCAAACCTGTCCTGGGAGAAGCAGGAAATGCGCTCGATGTTTGTGGCCTCTCTGAGCAGTGGCAGACAGATGGGACTCAGAAATTTGGATTAATGCAGGGGCTGTTTTCCTTTTCTTGCTGCTTTATAAAATGGGTGCAGCCAGGAAGCTTTGTGGAAATGATGGAGCTGTTTTTAAGAGAACTACCAAGTGTGAAAATGTTGAGAAAAATGAAATTCTTTGAAAGATAATAAAGAGTGTAAATATTTGAGGATATTGAAATATGCCACTTCATCATAAAAAGGGGCTTGAGTTTCATTATTTTTTAAAATTTTTGTCTTAAATTAAGGATCAAAACTTCCATGAAACAATCAAGGCTCGTAGCCTGTGCAGGTGGAGCTCTCGTTGCCCTGCCCAGGATGAGCTGAGCTCTCACCCTCACACCTGAGCCACACTCGGGCTCATCCTGGGCTCTCCACGAGGGTTTTCTGCTCAGTTCCCTCTGTCTCTGACTGCGACATGCTGCTGTCCCTGGAGGATTTTGGGGATCCCTGGAGGATTTTGGGGATCCCTGTGCAGGTGCAGATGCTGCTGTGAGGTCCCTTTGGGGTCCCACCCCTCATTCTCTGCAGAGCTGTTCCACTTCTGCTGCTCCTGGACAGAGGTAAGCCTTCTTTAAAAATAAATTATAGCATTGCCTCAATCAACCCTGAGCAGCCATCTGGAAATGAGTGATTCCATCCTGAATCCAGCAGGATTTGGGGACCCAAACTCCATCTGAATTGCTCTGATTTTGTGTTATTGGCTGCAGGAGGAAGTTTGAACAGAAAGGTTTTCGTTCTGAGCTTGTTGCTGTGCTCTGTCCTCTAAAAGAAGCCAGGGGATAAAAAAGATGCTGTGAAAATATCATTATTCTTGCATGAGGACATGTTAACGTTTAGGTGATGACTTTGGGGTGCAGTTTGCCACCAGGCCTTGATCCCACAGACATGTTTGGAATTAGGACTGACCTTGGTTTTAAACCATGAGGGTAAAAAGCAAACCAACCTCTCCTATATTTTATTCTAATCCATGGCTATGAGATGAAAATGCACATAAAAAGCTATTTTTTCATTATTTTTGCATCTCGCGGGTCAAGGTTGAAGTGACCAGCAATGAATTCAAGGGAGCTCCTGTTTCTATAGAGACAACATTTGTCTCTATTTTCTATTTAGGAGCCAGAATTGAGCACCTGAATAGACTTCCCAACACTTGGTTCTGTTCTCTGAAATCTTCAAAGTGCTGTGACTTTATTCCAATTATGTTTAAACTGTTTGAGAGGTGGAATGGAAATAACATAGCTGGACATGCTTTAGAAATAAATAGTCAAAATGGATAGGAATGTTTTAATGAAAGGCAGTGTTGGAGCTGGGATATTTCACAATAGAAAGAGAATTGAGGCAGAGATTTGCTTTTTGAACGTTTTTGTTCACTAAGTGTGGATTGTTAATGTGCCATGGCAGTCCAGCTTTGGAAAGTGGGGTAGCACTGGGAAAAATCCATAATTCACTTCTAGAATCCAGCAAAATATTCTCTCAGGAATGCTGGAGATAACAATTAACTCATTCCATGGTGTGCACAACCAAAGGTACCTTCAGGAAACATTTTATCCAGTCCACAATAAGTTTTGTCTTTATTCCAAAAGCAGGAAGGATTACAATATTTTTCCGTATTTTCTAAGTAAATTTCTAAGTAAAATTCCGTATTTTCTAAGTGAATCTAAAAAGATTCTAAATCTCTATCTGCTCCTCAGGACTTATTAATGGACTTAATTCAAGGACTTAATAATTAATTAATTTGATTGTGCCAATAATGCAAGGTGTGCACAACCAAAGGTATCTTCATGAAACATTTTATCCAGTCCACAATAAGTTTTGTCTTTATTCCAAAAGCAGGAAGGATTACAATATTTTTCCGTATTTTCTAAGTAAATTTCTAAGTAAAATTCCGTATTTTCTAAGTAAAATTCCGTATTTTCTAAGTGAATCTACAAAGATTCTAAATCTCTATCTGCTCCTCAGGACTTATTAATGGACTTAATTAAAGGACTTAATAATGAATTAATTTGATTGTGCTAATTATACAAGGTGTGCAAACCTGGCACTAACAGGGGTGTAAAGATAACTTTGTTCTCTCCATCACTTCCATCACAAATGCTCTGCTCCTTTCAGTGGCAATAACTCAATGGGCAAACCCTTCCTAGCTGGGAGTGTTTGGTGAATTCCAGAGTTCTTGGAGAGCCAAGGGATTGGTCTCTGTTAATTGGGAATTAAATGGGTGCTGTGCTTGGCTTTTTGGGGTCAGCATTTGAAGAAAACCATCAGAAGAACCCACCCCAATGAACAGGCAGGGGGATGAGGATAAAGGAGAAATTCCCTCATTCCCTGGAGGATCAGAATCCTGCCCAGCCCCTCTCAGCTGCTGCTCCTGCTGCCTCTGCCTGACCTCAATCATTATTTATCACTCCTCACGCTGAATCGCTGCTTTCCCCATTAACTTCGATCACTTCAGCTGTCACATTTGAATTTCTCCACTCCCAGGAACAATATTTATTCCCCTCGCCTCTGAAGGGGGAAGGCAATGATTAGCCATGCAATCAGGAGATGTTGATCTCCATAGGAATCCCATCCTTTCTGACACGAATGGGAATTATGCACCCTTAAACTGAGTTAGTTACACTCCTTAGGCAGACAGGAGAATTTAGCAGCCTCGTCTGGAGCCGGAGGAAAAGCCTGCGCTGATTTCAGTGTGCTTTGGATCCAGGCAGGAGTCTGAATAATTCTATCTGCAGGATTGGAGTGGTTAAAGTGTAAAGGAAGGCTTTTGTCTCACTCTGAAGATGCTCAAAGCAGGCAAACAATAATCTGCTTTAAATTGGGGCAGTGGATTAAAATCATAGATCTGATTGATTGCTATTTTACTGCTGAATACCTTCATTGCTGAAGGCAGGATTGTTCCTTGAGATCCCAAGGAACAATTGGGAGCTCAAGGAACATCATTTTGGGGTTATTCCACATCATTTTGGGGTTATTCCACATCATTTTGGGGTTATTTCTCCGTGTGTCTGACTCTGGGGGTGCTGCTGTTCTTGCACTGGAGTTAACAAAAGCCTCTCAGAGGTGTTTGACTGAGAAATCATCCCAACAAAATATCAATTATTCCAGAGTTTCCACCGACATAAGCACACATTAATCTGTTCTTAAATATGTAGTAGAGCCTTTCCCCTGAGGGGACTGTGGAGCTGTGAAAATATGTTCCAGTAATTAATTACAAGCCAAGAACAGATTCTTATTGCAGCTGAGGACTAATAAAACAAAATATATGGAACTGAGGGGTGTCTGTAGGGTCCTGGGGGCTGGGCAGGGATATCAGGCAGTGACAGTGTCATGTTTAATATCCTATCAGAAGGAAAGCGCAGGGTTTTATTTGAATGACATTTTCTGTATAGAACAGCTATTTATTTTCACAGCTCATATTTTAGACAAACAAAAACATTTTATTTCCTCTTTGCCCAGGAGAGCTGGCTTTATTGTTGCTGCAAAAAAAGGCCATTTCTTCTTTTAGGAATTGCTGTTGAACACATTATTGAGGTTTGAGGTATTGAATATCATTGCCATGAGTGTGTGCGGGCTGGAGATGAGGATGTGCTCCTGCAAACACTCTGCTGTTGGGGAGGATGAAATAGGAAAGCTTCATAAATATGATTAGCTGGCAAAAGATGCTGAGAATATGGAAACTATGAGCGAGATTGAAATGAAGACAAAGCTTTGAGATACCAAACCCCAGTGACTGAACAACTGGAAAACAATGGCATGGCCACTGAAGGTAATTCCCTTTTGATTAAACAATCCCCTCTGCTTGCAGACAGCTCCAAGGGTCAGAGCAGACCCTACCAACTTGGCAGAGAGTCCAAAAAGCAGTTTTTAGAGTTTAAAATCTAACGCCGTATGGTAATGCAATGACTCTCCTAGGCTGTGTGTAAATGCTGTAGGATTTGTAGCTTGTTCTAGATTGGTTAGTGAAAAAGAGAATATTCAGCACAGAAGATGATTCATTGTATTGTAAATGGCAACCACGGCATTCTATTCTATTCTATTCTATTCTAGTCTAGTCTAGTCTAGTCTAGTCTAGTCTAGTCTATTCTAGTCTATTCTACTCTACTCTACTCTACTCTACTCTACTCTACTCTACTCTACTCCATTCTACTCCTCCATTCTACTCCATTCTACTCCTCTATTCTACTCCTCTATTCTACTCCTCTATTCTACTCCTCTATTCTACTCTATTCTACTCTATTCTACTCTATTCCACTCTATTCCACTCTATTCCACTCTATTCCACTCTATTCCACTCTATTCCACTCTATTCCACTCTATTCCACTCTATTCCACTCTATTCTCTTCTCTCTCTCTCCCCTCTCTGCCCTGCTCTGAGCTGTGTCTGGCAGCTCCTGGCAGGTCTCCATCACTCACGCCTTTCACAATGAACCTCATGCTCTAAGACCAAACTCCAGAGATCTCTCGTCTCTGTCCCAACTGTCTGAAACAAAACCACCAAATCCCACGCTCTGTGCCCTGCTCTGCCCCCAGCAGCTCAGGGTTTGCCCAGCCCTGCTGCCCCTCAGCCTTCTCGGCTGTTTGATCCACGGTGGTGCAGCAAAGAGCTCTGGATGATGTGCAGGTTGAACCCCAATCTAAAACCCCATGGACAATTCCCAGACTGATCCCCCTGTGCTGAGCTCTGAGGAAATCAGATCTGGATTTGGTCCTGGCGAGGGGAGCACCACTGACTGTTCCATCCTCCAGGGATGGCAGGATTTGCTAAAACGGATTTTAGTTTAGGATATTAAACGGGGACTCAAGATGTGGCTGTTTAATGTGAGAATATTAAGAAATAGTATAAAAAGGCTTTGGAAAATGAAGAGTTAGCTCCTTTTCTCTGACCAGGAAGGTGTTGTGGTGAACTTTTTCCTTGCTGTGACCATCCCAACAACGACAGCCCCCCACCCTCGGCACTGGTTGGACTTGTTGATGAAAATGTGTCGGGAAGGTTTTGTTCCCAGGAAGGACCAGGACAGGAGAGGAGCCTTGTGCCCCCAGGGTTGGAGCTCTGCAATGCCTTTGGTCTCTCTAGCTGTGAGAAAAGGGAAAAGGGTGGGCAAAGGACTGGCCAGGTTAGAAATAGAGAGAGAAAAAGGCAAAAATCATTGCAGCATCATTACCTTGCTGATGTGCAAAGGCAGGTTCAGCTGTTTTTTCCCAGGAAGAAATCCTGTGAATCCTCACAGCTGAATCTTTGCCCACGCCCCCTGGTCTGTGCCACAGTGCCCTAGGAGCAAAGCAGAAACTCAGAGATGACCCTCACCTCGTGCTGCTCAGAGTTGGGTTTAACACAGAGATGTTCTGTGGCTGGAGGGCATCAAAGGGGCCACGGGGGCTCATCAATCTGGGTGGTGTTTCCTGCAATTCTTGCCAATGTTGGCCTGGCTGTGCCTTTCAAAGATTTCTCAGCAGTCAGGGAAATTATCCCAATCCACAGTCCTGAAGGCACAGTGTGCCCTTTGCTAATTTTCCTTTCAGAAATGGCTGAGATTAACATGACATTGTTGATTTGGTCTTTCCCCTCATAAAAGAGTGAGAGACACCCCTCAGAATCAGAGGGGTAGCACAGGGATGCTGTGAGGGTGTGCAGGTGTTTAATGTCATTTTTGTTTGGATTAAGTCAAGGCGTGTCTTGACTTTCTTTCACCAGAATTTTCGTGGATTTTTTTGGGCTGAAATAGAGATTAGCTGAGTCTGAGCTATGGCAGCATTTTCATGGCCTTATCCTCCTCCACTGGAAAGTTTCACATACAGTGAAGTTAAAAAAAAAAAAAAAAAAAAAAAGCATCTTGGGTTTTTTTCTCTTAACTTTGTAATTTCCTGCTCCTTCTTCAGCCTTTGCAATAACACATCACAGTGTCAAGCCTTGATTAATTCAATGAATTACAGCAGAACTGGAGCTGTCAGGAGGTTGCCAGTGTGTTTTGATTGATATTCAATTACTTTTCATGTAAACACCAATGATTTTAATGTCCTTATGTTCTGAAGTTATTTATGAAACAAATTTCCTGGAGCCCATCGGAGAAAGAGCTGGGCTGTCACACACGTGGAGATCGGGATGGAATGAGCTCAAACTTTTGGAAATTTGCTCAGCAGAGGACAGGGGACCCAAAAATCCCTGAGGCTGTGTCCATCAGAGCCTCTGTGGGGTCTGCCCGGGGTGGGAACCAATCCTGATTTCCTTTTTGTAAATCCCTCTGCCCGTGGTTTTAAGCCTGGACTATGGATTTTTTAATGGAAAAGGAGCAGAAATGAGCCCTGAGCTGGCTGAGGGTTCCCTATTTCCATCTCTGAGCACTTCCCTTCAAGGACTCTCTGCTTTATGGACCCTCCGTGGCCAACGGGGCTCAGGCAATTCTTCCTTTTCCCAAAAATCACACCCCGGGGAGAGCCTCACAAATGTTAATTTAGCTCTCGAGAGCAAAGCTGAATGTGGTTAAATCTGGTGACAGATCTCCCAGGATGCTCTCAAAATGTCAATTATTAATAAAATAAAAAATTCTTGACCTTACACTCATAATAAGCAAAATGATCAGGAATGCACCAGAACTTGGAAAGGAAGCACAGCGATCTTCTGCCCTTGTTGATTTTAATTTTTATTTTTTCCTTGCTGAGGTCTGTGTAAAGCTTTAATGCGCTCAGGTGGCGCAATGAACAATCACTGCTCAAGTTTGATTTATTGTGGAATAATCTGTCTGCTGAGGGTCCTGAAGGCAGAGCAGCACAGGATGATCCTTTGGAAGGGTTTTGGGCTCTCCCCAATTCCCAGGGAATTCCTAAAATCCCATTGGAATCTGCGGTTTGCCCCTTGGTTGGGCACCACATTCCAATTTATCACATAAAAGATTTTGGAAGACTTTGCTCTCTGAATTGATTATTTTGCCATTTAAAAATACTTTATACAGCTTTGGGGTTAATCCACTGGTGCATTATGTGTATTTGCTGAATATCCTGGAGTTCTCAACCATCATAAACCTTGAAGGATAGATTTTGGGCTTGATTTGGAAAGAAAAGAAGTTGAAGAGTTTAATATTCAAACTTCTTTAAGCTTTTCTTCCCCCACAACAAAGGAAATGTTCTCCTGAATAGACGGAGAACACAGAGAAAGGCAGAAATCCCAAAATATCTCTGTGTCATCTGCCCAATGAGATCATTTCCTCATATTATCATATTTTATGAATTAGAAATCTGTGTGTAAATGTAGATTTTAATGGAAATTTAACAGCACAAGCAATGAAATGCAAACACTTTCTTAAGGGCAGCACTGCATCCTCAATGTTCCACTGGAGCCACTTAGAGCCATCAGTGCAGTGGAAATCTCAGATAAAAGTGAGTCCAACGGCTCCTCTGGGGACTGTTGAGGAAGGGAAATTCCTAATTATATTAATTAGGTTTTGCAGCTGGTGGGAGCTCTGTGGGTGCCTGGCTTGGCTGAGTTTTCAGTTCCTCTGAATTCATTTTTGGATCTCTCACAACTGCCCTGGTGCAGGTGACAGAGCCTGAGCTGCAAGGAATCACTGGAGCTGCAAAAAGGTTAAAACCTGTGATCGGCCCTGCAATAAATGCAAATATTTGTGGTTTTAGATTTCCTGAGGTTCGCAGGAGCTGGCAGAGGAAGCAGGCAGGTGGACCCAAGATGGTGAAAAAAGAGACTTTATTTACAGAAACTTCTTTATATATCCATTAATAACCTAGCAACTGTTGGTCAGCAGGGAATCCACCTCCTAAAACCATTGGTCACAGCTATACAACACCTAGCACCAAACACAGAGATTAAGAAAGTACAAAAATGCAGCTTATCTCTATTCTCCCTGAGAAAGAAGAGAAAGATTTCTAGAACAGTGCAACTACAAATATTTGAGAGGCAGCTGGGCACAGAGCGATGCTGAGCTGGAGGTACACAGAGCTACCCATGGCCCCAGCTCAGAAACGCCCCTGGCCCTGGACAGGCTCCAAAATAATTCCTCAATAGGGGAAGAGTGGCTCAGTAAGGTAAAAGTGAAAGGAAACCTGCTGGGAAAAAAAAATAGCCCCAAAAAAAGGAGCTCCCTCGCTGGAGGTGACCCTTCCCTCTCCCTCAGGGCACCAGGGGCGTCAGGAGGGCAGTGACAATCCGTGAGCTCCCCTGCCAAATGCCACCAGTGACGTTTGTTGGATATTTTAAACTGAAATTGGGCTTTTGTTCTTCTGGGGCTTGATGGGAATTTTCACAGAGCAAGACTTGCCTGAGAGGATTCTCTGGCTGGGCTAAGGGGCTGCGGCTGAGGCAGGAAAATGAAATTATTTCTGAAGCCAAATGAGCTCTCTGATGAGCCACGGCTGTGGGGATGTCATTAACTAGGAGCTGCCATTGCTGCCCACCCAAAAGGGTTGGTGTGCCACGCCTGTGTCACGCCTGTGTCACGCGTGTGTCACGCGTGTGTCACGCGTGTGTCACACGTGTGTCACGCCTGCGCCACGCGTGTGTCACACGTGTGTCACGCATGTGTCACGTGTGTGTCATGCCTGCGTCACGCCTGCATCACGCGTGTGTCACGCGTGTGTCACGCGTCTGTCACGCATGTGTCACGCGTGTGTCACGCCTGCGTCACGCGTGTGTCACGCGTGCGTCACGCCTGTGTCACGCGTGTGTCACGCGTGCGTCACGCCTGTGTCACGCGTGCGTCACGCCTGTGTCACGCGTGTGTCACGCGTGTGCCACGCCTGTTTCACGCGTGTGCCACGCGTGTGTCACGCCTGTGTCACGCCTGTTCCACGCGTGTACCACGCCTGTGTCACGCGTGTGTCACGCGTGTGCCACGCGTGTGTCACGCCTGTGTCACGCGTGTGCCACGCGTGTCCTGCTGCCCTTTGCAAGTTAAAGGTTACAAAGTGACCTCCTTGACCCCCAGTGCGTTTGCTTCAAGTTATCTCATGAGAAAGAGGAAGAGATGAAATGGAAACAACCCAACCAAATTGCTGAGGGTTTTGTGGAAATGACTGGACTGAAAAAAAAAAAGAGAGAAAACAGTCCCTGTGCTATCAGTGCTGTTATTCTGTGCAAACATAACCACTGTGGAAAAAATGAACTTTATCCCAGCCAAAACCAGTGCGAGAGGCAAAGAATTTATCTGTGGTAATTCACTCTGTGTCGCCTAAGGAAGTGTGAAACCTCAGGAAGTCTCCCTGTGTTCGGAGAATTGTTCTTTTCCTGCAGGGATTTGTGACTCTGGCTGGATAGATTAGTGAATTTAATCTTTTAATGAATTTATCATTAACTTTTTCTGCCTAAATTTGCAAAGTCAGACTTGATCTAAGAAGTAAGAGAATCTTCTTGCCTTTGCCTATGGAAGAACCGAGCAGTGTAGTGGATGGAGGTTCTATTTGCTGGATATTGCCAAAAAAAGTGATTTAAAATAAGAGCATGGATCTGTTGTTCTTTTCGGTGAGTTTTTCTGTTAGAACAGTGTGATATTGAGGTTCCTGCCTTCTTGAGAGGAATCACCACAAAAGCCAACTGAGATGGTTGCATATAAAAAATTACTGACAATAATGGGATTTTCTAGCAGCTTTAGTAGGTTTTCTTACCACAAATTATTCAAATAAACCATTAATTTGGGAGAAAGTTTCCCTTTTTTGATGGGTACCAACTGCAGGTTGGCCAAGCACAGAACACGTGAAGTGCACCGAATTTTCCAATCAATAATTTTTAAACTATGGCAATACTGAAACCTCCTGCTAGGAAATAGGGTTTTGATCTTCCTGTAATGTGATCTTCCTGTGCAAAAATGAATCGATGAGCAGGGCCTGGGGGGTTCAGTGCCAGTGGTGAGTGCAGGATTTCCTGCAGAAATTGCAGCTCTGCAGTGTGCTCAGGGCTTGGATCCATCCCCAGCTGGGACAGCAGGACAGTTCAACACTGAAGGGAAAGAAAATAAAATAGAATGCAAAGAACTCTCTCATGATACGGTTTTTGTTTACCTGAAATATAATATTTATTTACCTAAAATCTAATATTTCATTTTATTACCTAAAATCTAATATTTAATCTTTAATTCGTAAGTAGCCTGCTGTTGACCTTTGCATTTGGCTAACCTTTGCGTTTTCCCTCCTCATTTTCATTTAGAATACTTAAAACTTTTCCCCAGCAGTGACATTTCCAACTTTCCATCTTAAAAGTGAAGGAAATGAGGAAATTTTCCCCTCTGTGAAACCTTTTCACCTGGTTAGAAACTGATAGATTCACCTCCAGCTCAGATGTCCAAACCTGCCCTGTGCCACCAAAGCCAATCTGACAGAAACCACAGAATCTATTGAGAAACATCTTCCCAAATGCAAGGGAGCCTCAAAAATAGTTTAATTTCAATTAAATTCTTGCTCCTATTGCCAGAATTCGGAATGAGATTAAAGCACAGTGCTGTGATTTTTCTGGGAGAGCTCTCTTGTTTGTAGATTTTTTTTTTTTAAACTGGATGAACGAGAATTTATAGCGCTTTCAATCTGTCACTTTTAATAGCACGTTATACATTTGTGAATTTAAAATCAAATCTCACCAATAAAGCTAAAATGGGATGTGGGCACTGTGATTAAGGTGTTTATTATTCAACTCAATTAAAGGCGTCGTTAGGAGGAAAATAATTTAAATTAAATATTGCAATAAACCGTTTTAAAACCTTTTAGCTCAAATTTTAGTAACCATTGGTTGTCTGCCAGCAGAAATTTGCTTTTCAAACACCAGGAAATTCTTCCAAATTATTCATTTTGGGAACTTTTTTTAACAAGAAGGTTTAGGTAATTTTGGAGCGTCTTGCACAAAGTCTGGCATGAATCATAATCCTCTCGAGATCCTAAAATATCCAATGGGTTTGGGCTGAGCAATATAATCTGTAAATCCACCTTTCCCAAAACAGTTCCATGTAAGGAATTTCCATATTTCCACAGCTTTATTTACAAATTATTAATGGTTATCTATGAATTTGGAAACTCAGCTCTTGGAATTTGAAAATACAGAGTGTTCCGTGTTTTCTATAACATACACAGGTGAATAGATTGCGAAGTTTTATGCAAAAATAGATTAAAAAAAGATGAGTTGTCTGAGTAAATTGAAAATCTTATCGCAGTAAATATTCAGATATGGTCCCCAAATAGATGAAAGGATTCTCTATAAAGCCTTAAACGGCTGTGGAGAAAAATCCAAGATCCATAACACCTTGCAACATTTTCCTCTTCCCCTTTGAGCTTTCTCTGAGCAACAATCAAATAAATCTGTGCCTCTGAACCACAGAGTCATTTCCTCGTTGTCAGTCAAGGCCATAATAAAAACCTGCTCTGTTTAACAGCTCAGAAATCTCTTTTTCCTCCCTCTGTGCTTTGTTTTCAAGGTAAGCTCTGGCTGGTTGGAGAAAGGAAAAACCTCAGAGCAGCAAGTCTCCCGCAGCTCTGTGGAGTTAATTTAAATTAATACATCTCCTAAAATGAATGTTTTAAGTGCTGAGTGTATTCTGCCCGCCAATATTTAAGTGTCACATATTAAATATATATACACAAATACTATTTTTTGCCAAATTCTTGGCAGTTTTCAGCTGTGTCCTGTTCAGTAAATCACTTGGAATTGCTGCTGGAATGCATTGATTTAAATAATTTTCCTATCCCTCTGCCTGCCTTGGGTAATGTTTGTTTTCAAAGGCCTCTGTTTCATTTCCATTTCAAATGAAATTATTATGCAGAGTTAACTGGTAAAACTTGAGTGGATTAAAACCAAACCCTAATGATAAATTAGAGTTTGGATCACAGGGAATTTCAGCTTCCAATCCCATCAATTGCCCACGTGCAGTTTATTTTATTCCTGCAGACAAATGCACTTAACGCTGACAAGTTCCATTTCTTCGCAGCTTTATTACACAAATCACTTCTTGCAGGGAAAAAATGTCAAATGCCTCCCAACCCCAAGCCTGATTTGGAGGGAAAACGCAAGGGAATGAGTGGGAAAATGCAGAATTTGGGTTGGATGTGGCTCCAGCAGTGCTGCTCCTGTCCCTCCCCACTTTGTCCCCAACACTCAGGGCCACCCCTCTCTGCCCAGCTCCTGTCCAGGATTTCCTGGGACACTTGAATCCCAAAATTTGGGAGCTGCTTTTGGGGATTTGCCTTCCCCATGGATCCCTCTCAGAAATTTGCCTTCAGGACTATCTGTCAAATAGAACAAGCCAGGAAATGTTCAGATGTGCCAGGAAATGTCTCTCGTGTCACACACGAATGCCTGGTGACTCAAAGCTGAGCGATTATGTAAGGTTATTTTCGAGGGTGAGTATCCCAAAGTGGTTAGTTCAGCCTGAGTGGTGCTTTAGCTTTTTTGTGGCTGTTTGCCAGAGCTCTGAGGGTTCTCTTCCTCCTCCAAATTGATTTTCAGCTTTGGTGAGAATTCTGAGTGATTTTTTTTGTTGTTCCAGTGATAGCTGTGATTCCTTCTTTTATGACAATCAGCTCTCAGGTGGTTTGGGGTGGGGTAGGACTGAAAATGTGTTTCCAGGTGATTCTATTAGCAGAAGATTTTTTATTTATGTATTTTTTGCTTTGCTGTTCTGCTGTTCTCACCTGACAGGCAAAGCAGTACCTACCAAAGAGTGTAGAAACAAAAACACTGAATATTTTTGGGAGCTCTGGGAACTCTAAATTTCACCCAAAAACCCCAACCCTGATTCATAAAATCATAGAGTTTTTTGGGTTGGAAGGGACCTTAAATCCCATCCAGTGCCACCCCTGCCATGGCAGGGACACCTCCCACTGTCCCAGGCTGCTCCAAACCCTGTCCAGCCTGGCCTGGGACACTGCCAGGGATCCAGGGATTTCTTTGTTCATGGGGAAATTTAATACCTAAACCGCTCATTTAGAATAACAAATTATCCGATTGATTCAGAAATAAAACAGTAAAATCAAAAGAAGTTGATTAAACCAGCAAAGTGTGAGGAGAGCTTTGGGCGCTGCTCATCTTTAGCACTGCAGTCAGCACTGAGGGGAAATCATTAATAATTCAGGTAATATTTGAGTATTTGATCTCTTTCTATCAAGGCTTGTAAGTGAGCAAGGTTCAGACAGTGAACAGGATAATTAATTGGAATCTAACCTGGCTGCTGAAATCACTTGGCCTTTCATTAGCGCTGACAGACGTGTCCTGCAGTCTTTGGAAATGAAAGGAAAATTGACTTCATTTTGGGTCTGGGCTGCTCAGCCATTCAGTTGTGTTGAACTGCATGGTTACTGAAATATCCCAATACATTTATTTTTATTTCGATTTAGGGAAAACTGGATTTTTACTGTCTTCTTAGGCCTTTATTTTTTTCTTGTCTTTATAATATGGATTAAATCACTGAAAGCTCAATTCAAGACCAGATTTTTTTTTCCCCCCAACCTTTTCAGGAGCCAGCATTTGTTCCCTGCTCAGTGGGGATCATTTCAGGTGTGTGAGCATTTCCACAATGCATTGTACAGCTGCTCCCAGGTGCTGCTGAGCTCTTTACAAGCAGGATTAAGGAGCTATCAGAAGCCCAAATTACAGAGAATTAAGTGGCTTTGATGCAGCCGTGCCTCCCCCAAGCAGATTCCTTCAGAAATGAGCGTTTGTTGCTGAGCTTTGCCAGCAGCAGAGCAGCTGAGCACTAAGGCTCAAATTCACTGAGTTGTCATCGCTGCTCTCTGTGGATTTGGAAACGCTGTTCCCAGCCCTGTCCTGTTTGGTGTGGAGAGGAACAGAGGGAGATGTCTTTCCAAACAAACTGTGGGGCTGCTGGGAGATAAGGCCAGACACTGATAGGGGAAAGGAGCAATGGGAGGAACCATAAATTCCGTAGAAATTCCATTAATTGACACAGACTGTTACTCACCCAAGGATGTGTTTGATGCCGGTGATTTTTGTGTTTTCTTTTTATAACCTTTTTATATATTTTTATACCCTTTCCCTTCCCTGTTACCCTCTCACAAATACTCCTTGTACTTTAGCCCCACATGTTTACAACCCTTGCAGTCTGATATTTGGCTTAGTTTGGGGTCCTGCACAGCGAGGAAGACCAAACATTCATATTCTCTCAGAACTAGAGGCTCCAACCTGTTCTCTCTTGGAACGTGTTTTTGTAAACTAGGCTGTAGTCTCATTTTGGGGGGGGGGGTTCATTAGAATAGGGGGCAATTATTCAATTATTAAGTTTCTTATTGGGGGATTATGAATAGATATGCTAATTTTGTGAAGTCCATAACAATCTGGTACGTGTTGTACGGGGGTTCCCAACTCGTCGTTCACTCCATGGCGTTTTCCACCTTTGATGGGTCTGGGCACCTTGGATCCTATTGGACCGAGGTAAATTCCCTTTTCCCTGTACTGCTGTGTCTGCTTCATATTTTTACCAGCCTGTTCAAGGCATCAGTTAAATCCTTAGGCTTAGAGAAAAAGAACAGAGACACAAAGAAAAAAAAAGGTGGGGGAATGCACATTAGAAGGGCTCTGGATCAGGCGATTCGGAAAGTCTGTACCTCTCGAGTACCTCAGCCAATGGGGAAAGAGAGAGGGAAATGGGGGCAGGAAATTCGGATAAAAAGAGGCTGTGTCCTCTAGCAGTTGGAGAGACCCCATGGGAAATGCCCATGAGCTCTCCCTTTATTCATGAATGAAGTCACAGGACTCCTCTGTCTCCTTTTTGGACATAAACCTCTGGTGTTTGTGGATTAATTTTTCCTGAGGTTTGCCACAGGAACAGCTCCCCCATTTTCCCCCAATTTATTTGAAATATTTTGTCCTTCTCCATATTTCAAGAAGGATCTCGAAATGCTTCCACATAGGACTGAGCTTCCCAAGCAGTGAGTGTTCTTTGATGCACTCAAAGCCAATAATCCAACTGCCCAAGGTGGGTTTAAAATGAAATCCTGGCCCCAATCACTGAATTGATACTTTAAAATATCCATGAAAAATATCCAGATATTTTTCAGGAAATATCCTTAAAATCGATACTTTGAAATATCCAAAATATCCAATCCAATAAATAGATACTTTAAAATATCCAAAATTTTTAAATTGATACTTTAAAATATCCGTGAAAAATTATTTCCAATCACTGAGACAAGACAGAGTTCCTTCTCTGCCTTTTAAGGAAAACAATCAGACATTGGATCAGCCATTGGCAATTTGGTTAATGTTGTGCCTGCTTAACTCCATTATGTGGGAAAAGATCCCTCGCAGTGTCTCTTGATGTGCCCAAACAATCGATAAATGAAACGGCTAATTCTAAAAAATCCATTTCGAGGGCACACGGCAATTTAATTAATTGTGGTTAGGAGCAAATTGGGATTGATTAGTGCTCATTGTTACTTAATGCTCCTTTCTCTTGTTATTATTCAGTAGTAGTGTTGAGAAAATGGAAAGTTGGGAAAGGCCTTTGTTTCTTCCATCATTGCAAGAGTAGAAATCTTTCCCAAGGAGATTCAAGTCAATACCTGGAGTTAACAACTCTCTTTGGCATTTTAAAAGCATTATTTGTGAGTTATGTAGACAAAAATGTATAAATTTCTACTTTTAAGATGCATTTCTCTGATGAATATATAGAAAATAGAGGGATATTTTCCAAGAGCATGCTGGGAGTGTTTTATTTGAACTTTTTTGGTAGTTTTTTCTCCCTGGATGTTCCACAATTGGATAGGAAAGAATTATAACACCTAATACAGATAAATGCTAAAATTGCTTCCATAGCCAGCGTAAAATGAATCTAAATACGTGTGACAGTCAATTTGGTGACTTATTTCTGTATGGGGAAAAGATGATAAGAGCATAGAATGGATAAATACCTTCTAAATGCTGAAATTATCAATTCTAGAAAGTGAAGAGTCGGGAATTGATAAGGAAGTGATTCCCCAAGTCACATCCACCAGGAATTGGAGGCTTTTAAAGAACTGATCAAGTGTTTCTGTCTTGTGGATAAAAGATAACGAACCGAAAGAAGAGAAATTGATATTATGAAAACCTGGCCGTTTTCAATGAGCAGAAACAGGGCCAGGAATAGGAGTGGGGCTTTATTTACTGTGATATTGTGGAAATCAAAATGGAATGCCTTAAAAATTGCTGTGTGATTTATTTCTTTATTTCTTGCTTGGTGCAATGGCAGCTCCTAAAAGCGAGGATCATTTTCAGTTCATTTTCAGTGCTATTTTGGCAGAATTCTTCTGCGTTCAGGGAGTGAGAAATACAGAAGCGATGCAGTGTTCGAGTTCAGGACTAAATTCTTGGCCAATAAAACCTTTTGAATATTGAACTTGAGAGTTACAAAAAAAGCAAAACAAAAGGGATCAAAGCTGTGGGATCATTTCCTTGGGTTCCTTGGGTAGTTTTGCGAAAACTCAGTGCTTTTCCTAAATTAAAGCTCCTTTTGAGCTGCTGCAATTTAAGTGATAACTTTAAATTTTGAGAAAACTCAATGTTTCTCCTAAATTAAAGCTCCTTTTGAGCTGCTGCAATTTAAAGTGATCCGTGAGGTGACGCTTCCCTTCGAGACTCAATTTGTAGGAGCAACCTCGTGCCCCTGGAAAATTTCCCCTCCTCTGCTGAGCTGTCAGGCCCCGACAAAACCAACCCAAAAACCTTTTCAGAGGTTTGGGAATGAACAGAGGAATTTCCCTGTTTCTGGCTTTCCATTGTGTGCAGTGCTGATACGCGAACACAGCTTCAGCCATTTGTTAGCGGCAGCACAGTTGTGGTTGTAAAGGGAAATAGTGGCTTGGAAGATGTAATTATGGAGGGTGCTCTAAAAAAATCTGTTTTTTCAGGATCCCCGTGCTCAGGGGACTGATGAAAGTGTGACTCCTTCAGCGCCACCCTGAAATAAAGCTCAGCTCAAGTTCTTTTTGAGTGCTGTGGGTGACGAGATCACAGGAGGGAAACACTGAACAAGACACACAAGTGAAATTATTTGTTTTTAGGACTAAGTACGATTGGCTGCATTTTGTTTTTTTAAGTGGTCAGTAACTATTTTTCCAATTATTATTTCTTATAATTTTCTGATTTCTAATTTTTCTAACCAGGTTCATGCCGTGGGTTTATCTGTGTGATTGCCCTCATGTCCAGGTGATTTCAGTTTGATAAATAAGGCAGGTTCTGGTGCCACTGAAAGTGCTGAAAACTTCACCCTCAATCACAGAATTCCTCATATTCATAATTCTTGATTTAGCTCCTCAGTGCCAGGGCAGTTTTGGCCTCTCCAGTCTCTGTCCCACACAGCCTCAGGAATTTCCAATCTCCACTTTTGCCTCCACAATGTCATTTTCTCAGCTCCAATTTGTCAGCACAGCCCATCCTTGCTGCAGAACACTGCAGGCTTTGAATGAAAGAGAAAAGAGAGGGAGGAAATATTCAATTTCCATGTTCCCTTGCAATGGTAATTTCTCTTTAACTTGCAGGAACTCTGTAGCCAGCAGGCACTGAATATTGAAGAGAGATTTTATTGGAAAGAGCCTTTTTTCTTCTGTTCTTCTCCCTGGTGTCTTCAGAATCAATAGAGACTACAATTTTTCTCCTCCATCCAAGCATTTTTATGAAAATAGCTGATATTTCACAGCTCTGACTCTCATCTGATCAGCCCTTGTTGCAACGAGATTTTCCAAATGTTCTCTGCGTCCCAACATGTGCTGAGCATCACCCGAGCGAGCCAGGGGGCTTGAGAAAAATGGAATTGTTTTTTTCTCCATTTTCTCCATTCTCAATCCTGGAGAAAAATGGGATTTCTGTGGAATCATGGAATGGTTTGGGTTGGGAGGAATCAAAGATGGTCCAATTCCTGCCCTGCCATGGGTGAAAAATCAGATTTCTGCGGAATCACGGAATGGTTTGGGTTGGGAGGAATCAAAGATTTCAATTCCAGCCCTGCCATGGGTGAAAAATCAGATTTCTGCAGAATCACGGAATGGTTTGGGTTGGCAGGAATCAAAGATTCCAATTCCAACTCTGCCAAGGGTTTTCCATCAGGATCAAACTCCAGGCACTCAGAGAAGGGATTTTGCCTGGGCTGAATGCAATTTGTGGGAATGTCCCACCATGGGGAAATTAAAGAGTTTTTCAGTACCAAATCTCCTTATTCCTGAGGTTTTTTTCCAGCCAGAGATGTTCAACATCAAAACACAGGAGCTCTGAAGAGATCACAGATAGAAACCCACAACAAAACCCACCCCAAAAATGAGAGGAGTTGCAGCAGTGGGAAAGCAGGGCTATGTCCCAAAAGCTCTGATGGAGTTTAAAATAAAACGCGGAGAGAAATAAATATAAAAAATGTAGTGCCTGAAGCGGGTAAGCAGCTTATCAATACTTTAATTGGCTGTTTATTGGACTTGGATTTCTTGGTGTGATCCTTTGCTGTTTGTGTCTCCAAAATCTTTACACACTTCTAAATTCAACCACTGAGAGGTGAATTGATTTTATTTCATGTATTTCATGTGTTTGAGTTTGCACTGGGGCTGGGATGTGATATGTGAATGCAATTCCAGAGCTGTGTGTTTTTAGGTAAGGAAAAATCAAGTTTAAATTAAGTAAAAATTGAGTTAAAATGCCTCGTGTAGCACTGGATGAAGTTTGATATAATGAAAGTGTTTTAGTGGCATTCATTATGTAAGGAGCACTGTTCTCATGGTCAGGATAAATGGAAAATCCTCCTGGATCTTGTGGAGCTGCTTGGAGAAATTCACTCACATATTCCTCCCCGAAGCTCAGAAAATTGTATTTCTTGAACTATCTGGAGACTCACTTATTATTTCCCTGCCTTAACAAGGCCTCCAAAACAGCCTTTATTCATCAGCTCAGAGCCAAGTGGGGAATCAAACAACCTCCCAATTTACTGAGAGGGAAATTTGCATATTCAGCCCTCATTTCCAGCTCGAAATTGGCGAGCATGGCGGAACAGCGAACAATCCATTCATTTTTCCACTCTCCAGCCCTGCTCCCAAGCCCGTGCCGTTGGGTTAATTGGTTTCTTGCCCTCCGCACTTGGCTGCACCAAGGTTTGACAAGATTTCGTGGCTCCCTCAAACAAAAAAACTTTCCTTTTCTTCTTCTAATTAATCTAAGTTTGTATCAGCAGTAATAAAGTGTGGCAAAGAAACGAACGTTTAAAGTAAAAAGTGTGGAAATGGTGTTCAGCCCAGGATTGTGATTCCATCTCAAAGCAGAGTTGCTGGAAGCTCTAATTAACGTGTTGTCATTAGTGAAAAGCTGGAACACAAACTCTGACAGAGTTTATGCTTTTGCAGAAGCATAAATTTTTTTTTGTGGCCTTTCCAGTTAAGGAAAGCACAGTATGAAATTAGCTTTATCCATTTTGGTCACTTGCTCTGCTGGAGGATCCTCCTGGAGCAGCTCTGGCTGTGTTTCCTCCCTGTGACCCTCAGTTAATCAAGATCAGAAACAATTAGCAGTGCCTGCTTTAAACTGCTACTGCTAATCACAGATAAATTCATTAGCAGATGAATTTTGATACTCAGTACTTCCAGGGCTGAATTTTTGGCTGCTTTTGGAAAACAACGTTTAACATTTCTGATTAAAAAAGGGGAGTTTTATGACATGATGGATATTTGTGAGATCCTGGATATCATTTCTGGGCAGAGCTGTTTTTCAGCTGAGGATTTCAGGCATTGGAGCACTCCTAGCAAAGCCATGGAACAGGTGCTGAATTAATTTTGAGAAAAATAACACAAAGCAGTGCATCACTAAGCAAATCCCTGACAATCTGTTTGGTATCTTAATCATAAAAAATGTCCAAATATGCCTGACTTCACCATAAAAACAAACAGCATTGAGTCTAATTTACAGCCCTCCTTTATTTACAGGTGTTTAGGAGATTTAATGCATCTTTAAGTGTCCAAATGCCCTCAGCAGTGATCCAACATCTGCAGTTGGCTGTTCTCTCCAGCATCGAACCACACTAAATTATGGTAGCAGCAAACAAATCCTCTCAATTTGAGGTGTCTGCCTGGTTTATTCCTCACTGACAACATTCAAATCCTGCACACGAATTTTCCTGTGCCCACAGCCAGAGCTGAGGGTGTGTTTGGCCATCCCTTGCTGGTGGCAGATGGGGAGGGTGGCACTGCAAACGCCATTAATGAAATGCTGTGTGGCTTTCCCAGGGTTAATTTTTAAAAGTTCTATCCTCCAAGACAACGAACAGTAATTTTTCCTCCATGGAGGGTTCCATGGCAGCTCCATCCATGGATATTCTTATTTAAACACAGCAGCAGAGGTGATGTTTGTGTGATGATTGTGCGACGAAGCTCCAATAGGCTTCAGCACGTAACTTTTCATTTTCAAGACGCTGCAAAAAAAGCACATTTTTATTTAGTGATAATTTTCCTGGTGCTGACCAGGATTTTTTACCACCTGAAAGGGAATTATCCTCACGAGAGCCCCGTGGCCCAGGAAATGGTGCAGTCAGCCCAGATAATCCTGCAGGTGGTTCTGGTGCTGATCAGCTCCCCAGGGTGAGATTTTCTCAGTCTGGCAGTCTGGCTCTTGTTTCTGCCATCACTTTGTAGGAAAACCAAAGGAAAGGGAAGGAAAACTGAAACTGAGCAGCAAAAATATCTGACAGAACTCTGAGCCAACAGAGTTTAGTTTCTGTGGGATTCTTTTAGTCTTTGTGGGATCCTTTTCCTGCAAATCGCTGAGCTCTGCTGCAGAGGGGAATCCCACAAAAGCCAATTGTAAATCTGTAGCATCAGCCAAGCTTTATTAAATGGCCACAACCTCTTTCAGTTTCTCCTCTGTGACACATTTTGGAAAGGATGAAGTGGCACTTCAGTGGTTTGAACATCTTTTTCTCTGCGTGGGAGAAATTCTCCCAAAAAAGGGTCATTTCCAGCATGCCCAAAACAAAAAAACTCCCTGCAAAAATTCTTATGTGTTTTACTGACCTGGATGGACCATTGTTTAGAGAAATTATGTGTATAGACATAAGGAATAGTTGAATGTGTCTGTTTATGGTTTATTTTATTTCACTTTATTTCTCTCACAGGTCATTCTGATGTGGCAATATATTTTGTGGTGGCACATTCAGCTTTTACTGAGTTGTTCCATGGTATTGTAGAGCGGAAGAATATGTCCCCATAATGACTAAATTGTTTGTTTCTTCATTTTGCTTAATGCCATTAGATTTTTAAATTTTTCTTCAGGTTTAGGAACTAAATTAAAGCTGCAGGAAAATGTATCTCCCGTCAGTATGGTCTGCAGAGCAGAATTTGGGGATTTCAACATTTCAAGTCACATTTTCAGCCTTTGCTTGTGTGATGGATGTTCTGGCCCCGTGTGCATAGGGCACCGAGCCACCCTCATTAATTTCAGTGGATGCTTATTCCTGAAAAAGGACACCTCTGGAAATTAAATCAGTTTTTTCCTGGGTTTAAGAGTAATTCTAGGATTGTGCAAACACCCCCTTGGTTCCTTGCTAAAATAATGTGATTTCTGGTGAGCACGAGGCCAATTTGCTTTGTTAATTTGAGTTGTGGTGTTCCCATTGCGTGGAGGAGCATCCTAAAGGGAATTGTGAGCTCCAGATGTTCTCCTGCTGTGGCCAGGGATTGGACTCAGCCATGAGCTGAACTTTGGGCCACCTGGGTGGCTTGGGGACATTTTGAAGAGATTAATGTCAGGGTGCCCCAGTGAGCAGAACTCCAGTGATTGCTACTGTGCTTCAGGAACTCCACCAAATCTTGTAAAATAAATTCCTTCCCATTGTGTGGAGGAACATCCTCAGGGGAATTGTGAGCTCCAGATGTTCTCCTGCTGTGGCCAGGGGTGGGACTTACCTGTGAGCTGAACTTTGGGCAACCTGGGTGGCTTGGGGACATTTTGAAGAGGTTAATGACAGGGTGCCCCAGTGAGCAGAGCTCCAGAGATTGCCTCAAGAGCTCCTCCAAATCTTGTTAAATAAATTCCTTCCCATTGCATGGAGGAACATCCTCAGGGGAATTCTGAGCTCCAGATGTTCTCCTGCTGTGGGCAGGACTTGGGTTTGCCCATGAGCTGAGCTTTGGACCACCTGGGTGGCTTGGGGACATTTTGAAGAGATTAAGGACAGGGTGCCCCAGTGAGCAGAGCTACAGTGATTGCTTCAGGAGCTCCTCCAAATCCTGTTCAATAAATTCCTTCCTGTTGTGTGGAGGAACATCCTCAGGGGAATTGTGAGCTCCAGATGTTCTCCTGCTGTGGCCAGGGGTGGCACTTACCTGTGAGCTGAACTTTGGGCAACCTGGGTGGCTTGGGGACATTTTGAAGAGGTTAACGAGAGGGTGCCCCAGTGAGCAGAGCTCCAGAGATTGCTGTGTGCTTCAGGAGCTCCATAAATCCTGTTCAATAAATCAGGGTTGTGTTCAGAGGCTTCCCAGGGACTCTGGGGGCTCCAGGGACAGTCCCAGGCTTGGGGGGACACTGGAACCTGCACTGTCCCTGCTCAGCTTCATGAACACAGCGTGTGGGGATTGTCTCTGCTGGAAAAACCTTCACTCTGAGCTCCCTCAGCTTTTAAAGGAAACTCACACAGAAAAATGAAACCAGATTTTGTTTGTGCTGCTTTGCTCTGCAGAGTGGGTGTCTTAGCAGGGATTTTTGTGGGGAGCACCAAGCCTGTCCTCTGCGATTTACCCTTCCTGTTTGCTTTTCCTTTCACATTCTATTAAATATCCTCCCAAATCTGCCAGGATTTAATCAGTCTAAGTCCCTATCTCCAGCCATCAGACGAGGTCAGGGTTTTAATCTCATTTATTTGGATTGTCAGGCTGGTTTGAATTCCTCCAAATAGTCATGTTCCTGCTACAAATTACATTTAGAACATAATGAAGCAACTGCTGGAGGATGATATTTCTAATTAGGAGGCTGAGCTGAGCTCTGGCTCGTGGCTGTGTGGGGTGGAAGGGCTGGAGGTTCTTCATCCACAAAAACACTTTTTGCACACCAAAAGCTGTGCTGGGTGGTGAATCCAAGGCCTCCCTGCCTCACCCAGGCTGTTCATCCCCCAGGGAATTCTGTGTGGACACGATGGTTATCACTCAGCAGCAAAATGCTCGGGTGTTGGAGAGGATGAAATAGGAAAGCTTTATAAATATGATTACCTGGCAAAAGATGCTGAGAATATGGAAACTATGAGCGAGATTGAAATGAAGACAAAGCTTTGAGATACCAAACCCCAGAGACTGAACAACTGGAAAACAATGGTGTGGCCACTGAAGGTAATCCCCTTTGGATTAAACAATTCCCCTTTTGATTAAACAATTCCCCTTTTGATTAAACAATCCCCTCTGCTTGCAGACAGCTCCAAGGGTCAGAGCAGACCCTACCAGTTTAGCAGAGGGTCCAAAAAGCAGTTTTTAGAGTTTAAAATGTAACGCTGTATGGTAATGCAATGACTCTCCTAGGCTGTGTGTAAATGTTGTAGGATTTGTAGCTTGTTCTAGATTGGTTAGTGAAAATTAGAATATTCAGTGCAGAAGATAATTTATTGTATTGTAAATGGCGACCACAGCATTCGATCTTTCTTCTCTCTCTCTCCCCTCTCTGACTGCTCTGAGCTGTGTCTGGCAGCTCCTGGCAGCTCCCCTACCCCCACACCTTTCACAATAAACCTCATGCTCTAAGACCAAACTCCAGAAATCTCTCGGCTCCATCCCGACTGTCCAAAACAAAACCAGGGACAAATCCCACACTTGGGAATTCCAGAATGCTCCATCTGTGGGCTCGACATTCTCCCTGTGCATCTCAGGTGCTTCTATTTTACTGAAAATCCAGGGAATTGCAGAATTCTTGTCCTTGCTGGGAAGCTGAAAGCAACGTTTAGGAAATTCTGATCTGTCTGTGGGGTTATCCTGTGGGATTGAACATTCCTGAGACATCCTAGCCCTGAGAACACTTCAAGGTGTGAATATTTGGGCTGTAAACGTCAGGAAATTTAAATGTCATCATGAGGAAAATGAATATTGTAACCCCTGACAGCGATTTCAGTCTGGGGGTCCTTCTCTTGGTTTATTTTCATTTTTAGATTGGAAATGAGCTTTATTTCCCAGCTGAGGGATGCTTCTGGAGGGTTTGGGGCAGAACAGAGCTCCTGGCATCTCATCCCTGCCCTGGCCCTCATCCCCAGTGCCCTCCTGGCTGTGTCCTCTGCAGAATGAGAAAAACAGCACAGAAAGTACAAAATTCCCTTTGCAATCCTCTCCCTGCTGGGTCTGGAGCTTGGTTAGGACAGGAGAGCCCTCACTTTCTCTGTGCCCCACACTGCAAATAACGGATAATTAAAAATGGATAATAAATAATGGATAATTAAAAATGGATAATACATAATGGATAATTAAAAATGTGAGCGAAACGCCGCAGGGTGAAATCCCAGAGCCAGGGCAGGACCTGGAGCCTCCACCCCAGCACAGTGCTGTGCCTCAGTGGAGAGAAAAAGTGAAAAAAAAAAAGCCAAAAGTGCCTGAAACTCCTGCAGGAACCCTGCACAACCCAAGAGTGTCTCTGAGCAGACCCTCGGGGGTTCGTGAGCTTTAAATTCCCCCAGTACAGGTAATTTCCAGCTCAGCTGAATCCATTCCAAGGCAGGTTTTCAGCCCTGACTTCCCAATGAGAGCAGATTGAACTGTAAATCTTTGTGTGGTGAGACCTGCTCCTCAAAAAAGATGTCTCTGTCTGATGGAGAGCTAAATCTGTTCCTTTTTTAGAGGTTTTTTTTGCAGATTTCAGTCACTGTCCAGGACACTAAATTTTCTCTGGAGTCCTCATAAAGATGGCACTGAGGTGCCTTTGAAAGATAACAGGGGATCCTAAATTTCTCAGATGGTTTTTAAAATAAAAACAATCCAAATCTAGGTTTTTTCCATGTGCTAGTGACGTCAATGAGTAATTCTAAATTACGTTCTAAATTATTCTAAATTGTGGAAAAGCAGTTCAGGATTAGCAAAAAAGCTGATACACACCTCACCAAAATGGGACCTTCTCTGAGGAAATTGTTGACTTCCTTCTATTTCCTTTGTGCAGAAATCTTTGTAGATAATTCCAATCCTAGAAACTAATACCTTCCCTTTTTTTTGCATGACTTAATGAATTTTTTCTCCCTCAAAAAAGTCTGTTCTTTGGCCAAAAATTTTAGCTGGGGTAAAAGTGAGTATAAAACTCATAAAATAGGGATTTACTAAATAAATGCCAATGGGCTGCTCTGATAAAATTATGCAGAGTGCCTGAGCAGCCCAATTAATTAGAGAGCAAAGCATCTCCTTCCAAACAAATATTCTGTTTTCAGCAGTGAAAGCACAAGATGAAGGTGCCCAGTTTTATTTATTATCTCCCAAGGAATCGATCTGGGGTTTATCAGCTCCATTCCCTGAGCTCTCGGTGCCTTCCCCATCCTGGAATGAGAACTTTGGGCTTTGTTGATTTGCCCTGGGCAGTTCCATGTCCTGTTTGGAAAACGCCAAGCCCTGTGGTCACATCCCTCACTCTGCATTTTCCTACACTTTTATTCTGCCTTTTTTCCTCTTTGGTGCACCTCCAAGGACCATGGGGAGAGGTGGATTTCACACGAAGTTATCTTAGAATGGAAGAGTTGGGTTTTTTCTCTCTTGGAAAGAGCTCCTTGCCCAGGGCTGGCACCACAATGAATTCCCAGCACAAGTCAGAGTATTTCAAATTCACTCCCAACGCTGTGCTTCAAATTATTTTGGCATTTTCCCCAAGATCAGCCTCCCAGAAATGCAAAGCTCTGGAAGGTTTTTGGACAGGCAAACCAAGAATTACCTCTCTGCTGTGCTAGGGTTGGAGTCTTTTCCACAGGAGCCCAGAGCTGCTGGGCTCACTCCCAGGGTGTGGTGTGGAGTCTGGAGCAGATTCTGTGCTGCTCCAGGGGTTAAAAAAGCTTTTTTTTTCTTTTCATAGCCAGGGGCACCTGCACAACTTTAGGATTGAAAGCTCTGTTCAGACCCACGGCAGCTCCTGGGGCTGCTCTTGTGTGGAATATCTGCAGATTTCCAGAATATTTTACCAAGGAATCCTCAGGAGCTTTCCCTCGTGGTGTTTGCTGCTGCAGGACCAGAGCCAGGGATGGGTTTTTCATTTTATTTCAGCCAGAAATGAACTTGCTTCCCTCCCCAGGAAACGAGGGAGTATTCCCCAGCCCCAAGAGAGGTTTTCAGGGTGGATGAGACACAAATCAACTCAGCTCCATCTCAGCACGAGGTTCCCTCAGCCTGGAATTCCTGGGAGCTGCTCTTTGTGGAGGACATGTCCTGCTTCAAGGGGTTGGGAGAGTTATTTTTATGAATTATTTTAGATTTTTGCATCTTTTATTCACTGATCATCCCAGTGGGCAAACTAAAGCACAGCATGGAGAGAGCACGTGGAGTTTGTCACCTTTCAATGCCAGGAATTGTTGGTGAATCCCTCCAGTTTGTGAATCCTTTCCAGCTGGAAACTTGGAAGGGAAATCCCTGAATTATTGGTGAATCCTTCCAGTTTGTGAATCCTTTCTGTTGGAAACTGGGAGAGGAAATCCATGAATTATTGGTGAATCCTTCCAGTTTGTGAATCCTTTCTGTTGGAAATTGGGAAGGAATCCATGAATTATTGGTGAATCCTTCCAGTTCCTTTCCAGATGGAAACTGGGAAGGGGAAATCATGAATTGTTGGTGAATCCTTCCAGTTTGTGAATCCTTTCTGTTGGAAACTGGGAGAGGAAATCCATGAATTATTGGTGAATCCTTCCAGTTCCTTTCCAGATGGAAACTGGGAAGGGAAATACATGAATTGTTGGTGAATCCTTCCACTTCGTGAATCCTTTCCAGCTGGAAACTCAGGAAGGAATTAATGAATTGTTGGTGAATCCCTCCAGTTTGTGAATCCTTTCTATTGGAAACTTGGAAACGAAATCCATGAATTGTTGGAGAATCCTTCCAGTTTGTGGATACTTTCCAGCTGGAAACTCAGAGAGGAATCCATGAATTTTTAGTGAATCCTTCCAGTTTGTGACTCCTTTCCAGTTGGAAAATCAGAAGGGAAATCCATGAATTATTGGTGAATCCTTCCAGTTCCTTTCCAGATGGAAACTGGGAAGGAAATCCATGAATTGTTGGTGAATCCTTCCAGTTTGTGAATCCTTTCTGTTGGAAACTGGGAGAGGAAATCCATGAATTATTGGTGAATCCTTCCAGTTCCTTTCCAGATGGAAACTGGGAAGGAAATCCATGAATTGTTGGTGAATCCTTCCAGTTTGTGAATCCTTTCTGTTGGAAACTGGGAAGGAAATCAATGAATTTTTGGTGAGTCCTTCCCATTTGTGAATCCTTTCTGTTGGAAACTCAGAAGGGAAATCCATGAATTATTGGTGAATCCTTCCAGTTCCTTTCCAGATGAAAACTGGGAAGGGAAATCCATGAATTTTTGGTGAATCCCTCCAGTTTGTGAATCCTTTCTGTTGGAAACTGGGAAGGAAATCAATGAATTTTTGGTGAGTCCTTCCCATTTGTGAATCCTTTCTGTTGGAAACTCAGAAGGGAAATCCATGAATTATTGGTGAATCCTTCCAGTTCCTTTCCAGATGGAAACTGGGAAGGGGAATCCATGAATTGTTGATGAATCCCTCCAGTTTGTGAATCCTTTCTGTTGGAAACTCAGTCACCAACCACTTGCTCTGCTTCCATTACGGATCTTGCATCTCTCATGGCAGACACTTGAAATTTGCATTTTAAAATTCAGCCCCTTGGCAACACACCAAAATCAGCACTGAGATTAAAAAAAAATCCCTGAAATCCTGAGCCTGCTACTTTGAAATAATCATTTGTAATGGTTCTGCAGCTCTTCAGGACCTATTTTTTTTAAATGAAACTTGACATTTACATCATAGAAATATTTGGTTTGTACACAGCCTGAATAGGGAAGCTGAAAACTCCCAATCTTCTGCAGAGCAGCAAATTGGAATTATTTATGAGGAAAAAAATGCAATATTTCATTTTCATATTTTCAATTAAAGCCGATGGAAAGCAAAGCTGTCCAGATCAATTCAGACAAAAGGAAGACACTGAGTTGGGTTTAAAAAGGCCTGAAATGAAACTTTTCATTTGTTTTATTCCTTTTTATGTGTCATTTGGTTTGTTTTTTTTTTTTGCTTCAGTAGAAAATGCAAACAAGGCAAAGAAAAAACCCAAACAAAAACCCAAACGAAACACAAACCAAAAAACCAAAGTGTTGTTTTCTTTTTCTCAGAATTGGATCATTCCTTATTCCAATGAATACTCAGCCTGAGGGCTTTACTTACTGAAATAATTTTTTACTTAACCCCAAGCACCCATAAATAATATTTCTCATATTCCCACTGGTGTATAATTTGTATACTAATTTTCCAATAATGCAGACCTGGACTCATACTTCAAGCTGCTAAAGGGGCACTGCTGCCTTTACATTTCAATCTTATTTTTATAATTTGCTCTTAGGCTTATTCATAATTTCCTGTCGCTTGCTCAGGTTCCCAGCAGTGCTCCTGTTCATTTTCCTGCACTTTCACCGCCAGTTTATGATGAAAAAAGAGACATTAAAATGGATGTTTGATATCATCCGAGGATTTCTTTTGGCAAACATTCCAAACTTTCCGTGTGGAAACCTCTGCTCGAGACTGAGCTCTGCCCTGCATTGATTCCTTTCTGTAAATCAGAATTTCCTCCTGCAGAGCACGATCACAGCTAATTTTGGGAATTCATTGAAAGGCTCACAACAGCACAGATTTTTGCCAGGCTCTGTGGAGTTCCTGCTGTTCAGATTTTTAACTTGTCACATTTACTTTATTTACTTTGGAACTGGTTAGCGTTGGAAAATAATTTGGTTTTTTTCCCATTGAATGAATGAAACTTTTTTTTTTTCTCCTGAAACAAACGAAGAATTCACACAAATTTTGCAAATAAACTATTTTTGAGCACATTTGGGAACATTTACCAAACCGCTTCCAATCCTTTTATTCCCTTAAAAACACTTCGGTGAAATATGAGACTTTGATTGCTTGTTTTTGTTAAATTTTGTCTTCAAATGAATCATAGGAATTTTTCTAAAGTGTTTCAGTGCTTTCACTTTAGTGTGTGTTGTGATGTATTTCAACAGGTACAGAGAAGAGAGAAATAATTGATCAAAAAAAAGTGTTTTCCTGCAAAATCAGATTTAAGTTATGTTCCCCTGTGATACAGAGGGGAAGTGGAAAATAAAGGACAGAATCAGAAAAAAAATCTAGCTGTTGATTTCTTCATCCTTTTTTGCTTTAAATTACCCTTTTTAAGTTGGAAAAATTCCATTTATCACAAGAAGACCAGAAGGGCTGATTTATGTTGTGCCTCTAGAGGGAAAAATGCCCAAAAATTGTTTTCTATGTATTTGTTTAAGGAAAACCAATGAAATTTTAGGAGTTAAATATTTTCTTGCAAAGCATATGATTTTTAGCATAAATTATCCATGCCAGGAGCCATTTGGAAGAGTTAGATCTATGGGAAGTGCAGCAGGAGCTGTAATTAAAGCAGGAAAGGAGAAAAGGAGAGCAATTGTTGTCATAAATAATTTAAATTTCGGCCTGATCCTCAACTCTTTTTTCAGCCTCGTATTAATGATCCTTCCCTGTCACCAAATGTGCTTTTTTGTTCTTAACTTTGGATTTATTTGGGGAAAAGCTCACCAAACACTCAGCAACTTCTCTCTTCATTAATTGTACAAATTGTCATGGTTTATTTACACAAATTTCTTTTTGAATTTCCATGTCAGCAGCAATCCTCAGCTCTGTGCGACTGTTCCAGCAGGAATCACTTTAGAGTCACCCACCAGCACGTTATTGATCTTTAAATAAAAAGGGGAAAAAGGATTGTTTCTCCCACCATGAAGAATAAAAAAAATAATAATTTTAACAAAGGGTAACTTAAGAAACATCTTTGCAAATCATCAAAAACCAGAGATGTTTTGGCAGAGAAAAATTCAAGTTCTTGGGAGCCTGTGCCTTGCAAAGAAAGAAACTTTTACATCCTCTTTTCCCCTCCAGATGCATTTTTGTCTTGGGGAGTTTGTCTCAATTTGGGTTTGAACTCCAAAAGGAACCACAACCTTTGTTCACTTTGCACATCCCTTTGGAAGAGAGCACTGAGCTTAATTACAGCACAGATTTTAATTGGAGAAGGCGCAGTGGAGACTCTGCCACAGCCACGAAGTAGAAAAAATTCACATTGTCATTGGCAGATCCTGGTCTTTGTTTAGGAGGAAGAAAAGAACTTTTGCTTTTGGAGTTTTCACCTCTGAAAACTCATTTCACCTCTGCTCCCAAACGCTCTGGGCAGGAGGAAGGGGAGCAGAGAGAGGCAAAAGCAAATAGTGAAAAAAGAGGAATAGGGAAGGGAATGCTGAAGGCAATTTAACTTTGTTTAAATACTTTCCAAAACCTTTCCAAAATCTGCAGCTTTGGGGAGCTCATTTTGTCACTCACAAAGATGCAGCTGCAAGCCCCAGAGCTCAGAGACTTTCTCCTCCAAAGAGGTATTTATGAGCTTTTAAGTGTATGGAGAGAAAAATATTTTTATTAGAGGGAGGCTGCCAGGAGGGGAATTGATTCAGTGTGAGAAAGTAAATATGTCCCTCTCACCTTCAGTCGGTGCATCAGGCCCTGGAAAGCCCAATTATCTTGACAAAAATGGTTTAACAAATAACTGAACGATGGGGCTGGAAGGGAGAGAGGTGGGCAAAGGCACTGAGGAATTGGGCCTTGGGCAGCACAGGATGGAAAAACTCCAAAGTGGAACAGGAGGCATTCCTGGAGGACTTTATCCTGCTGGAGATTTATTTGGCAGCAGATCCCTGCATTCCACTTTGATAATAAGATGTATTGTTACAGCTCCTGGCTCAGAATTGAATGCTGAGCCCTTTCTGCAGCGTGGCTGAAGGCAGATCTATACTTTCTAAAGAGAAACAGTGATTTTTTTTTGAAGCTTTATTGCAGTTCCAGTATTGCCAATTTGTTCCTGAATTCCCTGCCCTGGGAGGTGATTAATGGCCAGGGACAAAAGAGCTCCAAATTCTGTCAGCGCTCAGAGAGCTTTTGGGTACAGCTCTGCCTTGAAAGCTGGGCAGGCTCTCGTCTCAATCAGCCTGCTAATTAGAGTGTTTATTAATGATGTCTGCTCGATGGGGTCACCTGGAGGTGTTCTGGATGGATTGGGAAGCAGAACAGGCAGGGTTGGATGGGATTTTTGGGATGGCAGCACCTGGCTCAGGTGGATAAGGTGCCCAGGGGCTCTGAGCTCTCCTGCGCTGTCTCCACCTCCCTGCGAAGGAAGAGCTCAGGGCTCACTGCTGGCACCAAACTGTGAGTGGGAGGATGCTAAAGTGTCCTCCTCCTTTTTTTTTTAGCTCTGAAATGTTGTGGGTTTAGAGTTCTGTATTTGAAATGTCTCCATCAAGTGGTAATGGAAATGAGCTGTAAAGCTTGGAGGTGAAAAAATGGTTTTCTTTTGGAAAAATATGTGAAATTTTTGGCTGAATCTTTCTGAAATGTGGGTTCATTTTGTTGTCCTTGTGATGGAAGTTCCAATATTCAATATTCTAATGAGGTTTCTCTGCATTTTTCATGGTCTGCCTGGCATGAGGGGTGTCTTACAAGGGGAAACTTTTCTGTTGTATTTATTCTGTTGTATTTATTCTGTTTTATTTATTCTAATGTATTTAAAATGCATCATGGGCAAAGTCAGAACTGCAGGTCCTTTTTTTATTTTCCTTTTTTTATTTTTTTATTGTCCTTAATTTCTGCAAGCTGGCCTGGCACTGTTTGTGGTTGTGTTTCCAAGCACAGCCTGGCTGCTCTCCAGCACTTCCTGCCATCCTTTAATCTCTTTCTTAAACTGACACTGAATTTTGATAGCTCACCCTTCCTTTCTTTGCCTCTCCCACCAAATTAAACAGAGGTTTTGTACAATTTCTGGAAGAGAGCTACAGCAGTGGAAATGTTGGAGGTTTCTAGGCAGGACTGTCTGATATCTGAATGCTCCCAGGTGCTGATGAGGAATAAACCCACCCTGATGTGGAATAGGATTTATTCATTGAGGTAATTGCAGAACATTCACAAAATTAACAAGAAGAAAACTGCACCCAAACATTGTTTTATGTATTTTGTTTCTGCGAGCGCAACAAAAATCTTTGTTTTGAAAGTCTCTCTTTTCCTGTGGTAATACTCTCCAGATTTCTTCATTCCATTAATATCTCCCTGCATATTTATAAAATAAAGCAAGGTGGTGGGAGGGCTGATTTTGCCCCAAAAAAAGGACATTTTCCCTTCAGCCTGGATTTTCAGTGCAGCAGTCCCAGGAGGCTTTGGCAAAGAGATATCTGGGGTTTCATGTGTTACCTGGTGCAGTATTTTTCTGTGAAATACCTGAAGTTGTGTATGTTTTAGTTCAATTTTGGTGTAATTGCCTTCTAAAAGTCCTCCTGTCCTGCATTTTTCCTGATTGTTTCGTCTGGGCAATGCAGTGCTGTGCTTACATAAATAATGAGAAAAAAAGCCTTTTTGTCACCTGAGAATAATCACATCTGGAAGAGCAGAAAAAATGGCTTTTCCTCTTATTTGTAGGTCTGTGTGCCTGTGGAGAATGCAGGATAATTTCAGAGTGGGAGACACCTCTGGCCTGCTTTCCAGGAGATGTTTTGCCACAATTTGAGGCTTTCCCTGAGCACAGAGACCTCAACCACTGTAAAATAGCAGAGAGTGAGAGGAGAGTGGAGATTAAACCTGCAGCCAGGACAGAGCCAGGGAGGAGAGAAAGGAATAATTCTCAGTGAGCTGAGCCATAAATCTCAGGGTAATAATGACCCTCCTGAGGCATTGATCAATGTCCATCCCAGGCCTTTCCCTCTGACCCTGAGGAGTTTCTGGGGCTCTGACACTGCTCTAGCCAAGCCACCAAATATCAGCTGTGAATAGGTGACTGCGAGGCCTTTCTGAGCCAAAGTCATTACCTGCTGTGCTAATTAGGAGTGCCAGGCTCGTTTTTGAGAGAACACAGAGTTATGGATCCTTGAACCAAACACACACAAACTCAGGGCTCGGCCAACCTCAAAGCTCTGATCTGAGCAGAAAAGCAGGAGGGGATGGGAGGGATTCAATTAACAAAACTCCATCCAAACCCACCTGGTTTGCAGCAAATATCGATCCCTCCTGGAGAGCCTAAAGCAGGAGAGGAAAAGCCAAGGAGAGCTGGCATTTGACCCCCAGGAGTTTTCTGAACTTTCCTTCTCTCTGCTAGTGCAATAAAGGAAATGTTTTCCTTTGGAGAGAAAACAGGTGAGTTTGGTTTAACCTCTAGAAGACATTTTAGGCTGAGGGATTTTTTTTTTTTTGGAAGCAGGGAGAGTACAATAAAATCAAAAAGCTTCTGCAGGCAACTCACTGAAACATCAAATTGCTGGCTCTCACTCCTGAAATGTGTGAACAAGGCAGGCTCTCAGCTGCCAGGGAGAATTATTCCTTAACAGCTGAAATATTCAGTTCATTACATTTCTGAATGCTTGTGTCTGAAATAAATAAACGAAGTAGGTGCATAGTTAGAACTTTGACCCAATCCGTGGAGCTGTGACAGAAACCTCGGAACAGAAATGGCCTTTGCAAGGAGGGGGAAATGCAGAGGAGAGGATTTCGTCTCCCACGGCAGAATTAGGTCCAGCTACATTCCCATCCCCCCTCCAGCTACGGATTTTTAGCTTTCCATGGAGTTAGGAGACATTTTCATCCTCTTTGCAGTCAGGCTTTCAGCTGAGCCTCCATCAGATGTCCACACCTTGGCCTTTATTACAAAATTAGTAATTTCTTTCTCCTTTCTCCTGGACTGCAAGTGCTCAAATGAGGTTTTGTTCCTACAAATTGTGACTCTGGCTGGACATCCAATTTAATTATGCAGCAAGGAACCAGATCACCAAAGTGCACACATTCCATGCAGGATTGGAGGATCTTTCTCTCCAGTAAAGCAGCGAACCAAACGGGAAGCAATGCTTTGGGCACTCTCTATTGAGAGATATTCAGATAAATAGGGTTTGTTTTCAATATCCTTCAATTTCCTTAAAGTGCAGCTGGAAATCCATCTTTTTAATGGACTCAGGACCCAATTTAACCACAGAGTGCAATCCTGGCAGCACAATGATTGCCAATGAGAATGTTGTTCCAGGGAATTAACATTTCACTTGGCACAAGGAGTGAGCATTTCCCAGCCTGGGATTGCTCCTCCCGGGGGCAGCTGGAATTTAGGAGGTCAGACTGCTCAGAATACTCAATGAGATTCCTCAAAAGCATTTCCTGGAGCTCCTCAGTGATTTCTGTCCCAGCTCTGAGCTCTCCTCAGCCCATCCCAGGCCATGCTGGAGCCCAGAGCAGATGATGTTTCACCATCAGAGCCTCCTGCAGGCTGTGCTGTCCCTGCTGCAGCGATCAGAGCTGCAGAGTGAGCTCCAGAGCAATCCTCACTGGAATTGCCTCTGAATGGCATTGCCTTGCTGGAAAACAGGGAATAGAAAACTCATCCCTCTCTGCAGGTTTTCTTTCAGATAAATGGCAAAAGTGTTTCCCACAGGTGGGAGCACAAATTTTGGACAAATGGTTCTGATGAAGTGTGGAAGTAGAGCTCTGTTGGCATTCTGGTGGGAATCAGACTGAGGCTGAACAAAGAAGAGCAGCCCAGAGCAATTCTTCCTCTGGGGCAGCTCGGGGTGAGGCGTGAGGCAGCAAAATGAAAGTTTGTGTGCCGTGGTGTGTTTGTGTTCTTGGAGTGTGGGGTGGTGCACAGAGGAGCTCCTCGGGTGTGGAAAGAGCTGCTGTTCTCTGAGTTGGGACAAGGAAAATCCTCATTGCAGGGCAGGGGTTCCACAAGGCAGCTCTTGTTCTGACCTCTGCCTGCTTTTCATGGTCAGTAAAGGCTCAGAGCAGTCCCTGAGTTGCTTGGGAGTTTTCTCCTTGGAGGAAATGCCAATAAGGTGCAGCAGATTTCCTCCTTTTCTGTGCCTGAATAAACAGAGGGAATGAGGTGCAAGTGCAGGGTGGCACCTGGGGGAAATAGGGTAAATAGATTCAAATCTCTACATGTTTCTTATTTAAATCTATAATGTTTATTGTTAAACTGTTTATTATGGTAATTTTTATTATTTAACTGTGCTATTTAATGTCAGTCCTTGCTGCATGGGGCGACTTGGCTCAACAAAGATTTCCTGAGTGACACTTTGGGGCTCATCCCTGACACCTCCCTGATGTGGGAATGTCTGCAGGCTGGGGGGGAGAAGCAGTGAGTGTGAAATTTAAAAAACCAAAACCCTGTTATGAAATGCTGAATCTGCTCACGAATGGATTTCTAAGAGCTGTAATGGGCATGTCCTGATAGCCTTCATTATCATCATCAACGTGATGAGACAAATTGGTGCTGAAATGAGGTTTGCAATGCAATAACAACAAACTCCTGCAGTGGATGGGAGCAGGCAGGGCTCTGCAGCCTTCATTGCAAGATGCTCATAAAGTCCAAGCAGCAGCTTGTCAGAGGGAATTTTGCTCCCTGGGTGTTACAGGTGCAGGCTCATTGTTCCTGCACGAAAATGTTTATTTGCTTCATCTCCACGAGATAAACTCTCTGCACAAGTGGAGCTCCGGGGTGGGAGCCTGGCAGGACACTGATGAATAATTCAGTGTGACAGCGATGGGATGAGCGCTGGGACTGTCACTGTGCTGTGCCTGCCACTGCCACACACACAGAGATGTCCCCACATGGAGTGGGACAGCAAGGGCTGGCCAGGGCTTGTGTTTCCTTCATCAGGACTCAGGAGGTTTGGAATGAAAGCTGTGATGGGTTCTCCTTCCTCAGTGCCCCCAAAATGTTTGCGTTTCCTTCCCGTTCCTTGCCTTTTCACAGGCACAGGTGTAGTGTGGCTGTGGGACACCAATCTGTCAGGTCGAGACGGTCACAAGCAAAGAGTTCACAACAGCTTCTTGGTCAGGGGAAAAGAAGAACTAACTCTTTATTTCCCAAAGCCTTTTTATACTGTTTTCTAACATTCCTGTCACACATCCATTGGCTCTCAGTTCTCCACCCCACAGTGTCATTGGTTACTCACAGGTAGAACAACATTTTGGAAAAACACCTCCTGCGAGTCTCTCATTTTTGTTGTTGATGGATTCCTGCTGGTTCTGAGCTGGAGAGGAATAGTGAGAACTGGACAGGCAGGCCTCTCTCATGGGAAAGTAGTTCTTACTATGTGCCTGCAGTTCCCACACCAGTCTGTGACTTCTGGGCAGCTTTTCCCTCCACGACACACCAGGAAAGCTCTCCCAGACCCCAAATGGATTTCTGTGTCTCCTGAAGTGTCAGGAGTGAAGCAGTGAAGGAATTTCCCTCCAAACAAGCAGCAGCCACCATTGTCTGCATTCCCAGAATCCCGGGGTGGTTTGGGTTGGCAGGGACCCCAAAGCTCTGCCCTGGGCAGGGACACCTTCCCCTGGCCCAGCTCAGTGCAGCCCCAAGCTTCTCCAGCCTGGCCTTGCTCTGCTCCTGGGCTCTGGAGAGGATTTGTGCCCTCCTGCTCCTCCACCCGTGGCTGGGATGAGCTTTTCCTGATATTCCAGTCCTGGGTCGTTGCATTTCCAGCCACACCGTGATTGCACAAGACACGGGAAATGGGAGAGAGAACAATCACCAATCCCATTTTTAGCTCCTCCCAACTGTCCTTGTGGATATTCCCACAAAAGGGCAATTTCTCAGCGTCGAAGGAATTCTTAGAAATGAGAAACGAAGAGTCTCCAACATTTTCAAGCTCCAGGAGAGGCAGCCCCAGCCCTGCTTGGGAAATGGCTTTGCTTTATTAAAAGTTGCTGCTTTAAGCTTCCCTCATTGTGGGAGAAGCTTTAACCATCCAGGCACTGAGAGCAGCAGCTCTTATTGATTCTTCACTGATGTGTTTTAATGGGTTCTGAAAAACATGGGTAGACTTTTAATTAAGATCTCTTCATATTTGCTAGGTTTTTATTGGACCATAATAATTTTTTGGTATATATTTCAGGGGAGAGTCTTGGTTTTAGTTAAGAACTTCCCTATGCATTAAACGGAATTTATTTTTAATTATTTTTATCACGCAAACTTTAATTCTCTTTTAAACTTTATCTCCATGTAAAAAAATCCATATTTTTAGTTGGTTTTTTCCTCTCTTAAGTGCACATCCCCATCTGTGGATTTTTATATCAATCAATGGGATGATCAGGACTTTCTGTATGTTCTTCATTATTGATTTGAGGTTTTATTTTTCTTCAGACACCCCTGAAGCTATTTTATTTCCCTGCTCTATGTCTGTTGTCATGATTGTTCTCCCAAATCACTCTTTTCAGAGCACGCACTTCACCAATATAATTTAAAAGACAATATTTTGCTCACTGCCTCAAGTATAAAGAGCTTTACCTTAAAAACATTTCCAATTCAATGATTGTTCAGATGGAGGCTCAGAGAAGCAGAATGTGATGAGTCCAAAGGAAAAAATATTGAATCTTTGCACCCTGTTCTTCTGAAAGAAGCCTCAGTAACACCTGCAGTTGTTGCTGTACCATAAATCACTTTGAAAGGAACTTTACTGAGGAAATTATGAGCACTCCCAACAGGAAAAAGCAGAGATTTTCTGTGTAAATATTTGTCTTGCTGCTTATTCCTCCAGCCTTCTTTTCTGTGATTTATGGCTTCTCTTAATGTGATTTCTGAGCGTTTAATGGAGGAGATTTTGTGGTTCTGCTGTCCCACACTGAGCAGCACCAACCTTTAATGTTTAATAGTGAGAGCAGAATTAACTGTGCCCAGCCCCACAGCCATTCCCATCCCACTGCTGCTGGGAGCAGGGAGCTTTTATTGAGCTTTTTCCTTAAAGTGCAGCTGGAAATCCATCTTTGTAATGAGCTCAGCACCCAATTTAACCACAGAGAGCAATCCTGGCAGCACAATGATTGCCAACGAGAATGTTGTTTCAGGGAATTAACATTTCACTTGGCACAAGGAGTGAGCATTTCACGGCCTGGGATTGCTCCTCCCGGGGGCAGCTGGAATTTAGGAGGTCAGACTGCTCAGAATACTCAATGAGATTCCTCAAAAGCATTTCCTGGAGCTCCTCTGTGTGGTTTGGAGGGAGCTTGGCTGGCTGGAGCAGAGAATTCAGGGCTGGAGCCATTGAAGAGTCAAACTGGAATCTCTGAAATGGAATTTTATGGATGAAATCAGCCTAGAGTCAACCTGGAGTATCTAAAGTCAGCCTAGAGTCAACCTGGAGTCCCTAAAATGAAATTTTATGGATGAAGTCAGCCTAGCTCAGAGCTGGAATTCTCATTTGATAGGAAAGGCTCTCTGGGAAAGGCTTTTTGGTGCCTCTAAGGACCAGGATTGGTGGCAGTGTTCTGGAGGAATAAAGAGCAGCGTTCAACCCAAACAAAATCAGCGTTCTTGGAACATTCATAGAGATCCCAAAAAACAGAGCAACTTTAACAGCTTTGCTTCTGTCCAAATCCAGCGGCATTTGCACAATTCCATGGGATGAGGCCCCAAAACAAAGCTGCTCCAGGAGCATTGGGAAATTAATGCACAAAACTGAGCTGCTTTCCACCTCACCTATTCAAGGTGAGCTTTGTCTGAAGCTTTAATTAAGACAGCTCTCCATGTTCTGCTATTGATTTGCATTCACACCAGGGAAGGAGTGAAAAACACCTTTTGATTTTGCAGTAAATGTGTGTTTGTGCAGCCAGGCCCGTGGGGTGGTGGCAGTGCTGAAGTTTTTTGGGGTCAGGGCAGTGGGAGAGGCCAGGCTGGGCTCTCCAAGGGCCAGAGCACAGCCCCTGTGGTACCTCAGCAGAGCAACCTCCAAAATCTGGTCCTTTGGTGGGCAGAGCCATGGTGAGGAGTGGGAATGAACCCCAAAAAAATCCTTTATCCATTAACTGGGTTCTGATGGGATCATTCTTACATCCTGTAAAATCTCATGGAGACTCGAGTTCCAGAAATGGAGTTGCAGATGAGGATTTGAACTTTAATTTGACAGGTTGACTATCACTTAGCATTCCCTAGGACTCCATTCGGTGATATATTCATAATGTATTCTCAGAAGCAACCCAAAAATTTGTTGGTATTCTTTCCTGCTGGCTCTGCTCTGAAAGAGGTTAAATTTTAGGTGTTATGACAGTTTGTGAGGAAAAAAAAAACCCAAAAATACCTCAGCGTAGTGCACTGAAAGCAATAACATTTGATTTGCAATAAAGTATATTGTATGAAAGTTTCTGTATTATTGGATTGCAGCCCCCAGATTAGTGACTATTCACCTCATCTTTAGCACCCCGTGGGGAAAAATCATTGCCAATTGAAGTATTTTGATTTGTGCTGCTCAGGCAGTCGGGGCATGGCTGCTTTGAACACAAAATGTTTGTGAGCCTAATGCTGATGGCCTCAGGAAAAAAACCTTCTCGGGGAGAGAGGGCACTGAACTTTGGGTTAAAGGCTGTTTATGAACATGTTTTTATAGATTTTCGTGGCTCTGTAGTGTGGCCCAGCTCAAATCTTTGAAATCTGTCTAAGTAAGTGAATGTGATGAATTTAACACAAATGTAGCAAGGAAAAAGCTGTGTTGGTTATTGGGATTTATGGGTTCCAGTCACAGAAACCCCGCCAGGTCTCTCAGTCACAGCACTCACTCTGTGCCTGCAAAATTCAGATATTTCATATTTACTACTATTTCATATTTAGATATTTCATATTTAGATATTTCATATTTACTGCCATTTCATATTTAGATACTTCGCATTTAGATATTTCATATTTAGATATTTCATACTTAGATATTTCATATTTACTGCCATTTCATATTTAGATATTTCATATTTAGATATTTCATATTTACTGCCATTTCATACTTAGATACTTCGTATTTAGATATTTCATATTTACTGCCATTTCATATTTAGATATTTCATATTTACTGTTATTTCATATTTAGATATGTCATATTTAGATATTTCATATTTAGATATTTCATATTTACTGCCATTCCATATTTAGATATTTCATACACACTGCAAGAGCAGCGTATTTCAAATTCATCAGGCACAAAAGTGTAAAATTTGCATGATCTTTTAAAATAATTTTATTTCCCCAAGGTACGAGATCCCTGCAAACCCTTTTTAATGTCTGGTGTATTTTTCTCTGCAAAGATCATTCAGCAAACAAATTAATTTCAGAACAGCCCCACCACAGCTTGTTGCATGTAAAGTGGGGCATCACTATATTAATGGAGAACAAGTTGAAATGAAAACATTCTAAAAGCAGCCAGAGAATGAGGGAATAGCTGTAAATCTAATTATTCTGAAAAGGCTGCGCTGTTTGTAATTAGCTAATTGCGGACACAACGTAATTAGGAAAAATGATAAGGGTTGAAAGGGTTATTGAAAATAAACAAACAGAAAACAAACACCAAAAAAAAAAAAAGAGAAATCCACAAAAATACTTTGTAGAGAAATATTCCTGACTAAAAAGTATCAGAGAGCAGGGCAGGAAGGGCAATATGACATTATTTACCCTCCCCACGGTGGCTGAGATAATTGCAGCTCATTTTCACACAAAAGCACAGAAAGTGCTGGAAATCAGTTTAATCCGCGAGAAACAACGAGCTCCTCACGGAGCAACAAAGCTTTTTAGGCAAGCAGCTTTTATTCCATCAAACCTGGAAAGCAAAGAAAGGATTTTGATTAGCTGCCAGATGGATGCGATGAGGAGCTCGGCATTGGCGCAGGTGTAAAAATAGAAGACATTTAAAGACAAAAGTCTCCAGGATGTGCTGGAAAATCACAATTTGGGGATGAGGCACCGTTTTCAGCCCGGTGGGATCACACAGAGAACAAAACCTTAATTCTGGGTGGAATCAGAGAGCATTTGAGGTAGAGAGAGGAGCGTTGGCAACCACGGCAGTGTTTGAGAAAGAGCCAAAGGATTTCTTCTCTCCTGATGTACTGATCTGTGTATTTAAAAAAAAAGATGTTTCACTAGCATTAACTTGCAATCACTCTGTCATTTTTTTTTTTGTCTTCCAAGTGCTTTCTTCTTCCCTGTTTTTGAGCAATTTAATTTAAAACGCAATTGCCATAAACACAGATAACTGAAAGAATAGGTATTTCTCCTATTTTCCTTGAGTTTGTTTTAAATTCCCACCACTTCATCCATATTTTCCTCTTTAGATATTCCTCTCTGAGAAGTTTAACTGAACAGAAAATGCTCTCATTATTGATGAGGTGTCTTCGCTTTTGCTGACAGCCTGCTGGGGAGAATGTGCCATATTTCATTGGCTTTGAAAGATGAAATCTGAAACAAGGGCTGCTTAATCCTTGAGCTTCCCACCTGACCTCTGCTCAATCGTTAGGTGTCAGCGAGTTAAAATGCGTAATATAAAATGTATGACAGAATTCCACAAATTTGTCAAAGCAGCCATGTTGACTGATAAAAGATCAAACTCTTCCTTGCACAAATCAAATCCTGAAGCCACAAGAAGTATTGGAGGCCTTGGGAAGGGCTGTGGGGAAGAGGAATTTATTTTGTTTTTCTGCTCAGGGGACAAGCAAAGTGACTCCAGCAGGAGTTACTGTGTGGATTCGGTGCCTGTTGGGGATAATTAGAGGCAAATAACCAATATTAGCTGTTAATTTACAAAAAAAAAGCATCTGATTGAGAACCCTCATTGGGAATAATGCAGGTTGTGATGTTTGGTGGATCTTTAGAGTTTTAAAACCTGGAATTTGGCCAGTTTGGATCTCCCCATGTGCTCGTGGGGATTGTTGGAGGTGCAAATTGTCCTGGAGATTGAAGTGCTCCCTGAAACATCCCTTCAGTGGAAAAAAAACACCTTAAGCAAAATTTATTTTGGGGGAAATTGTGTGATTTTCAAAGAGCTGAGTCGGTGCTGATGGCACTGAGGGCTTAAAGGGAATGTGACTTTTTGGAAACTTGTAATGAAAATTTTCCCTTTCCCACGTAAGCAGAGTGTGAACCAAGCTGGAAAGGGACAAAAAGGCAATTGGGGAATTTAACTGGTTTCACGTTTTTTACTGGCTCAGGTTTTAAACCCTTTAAGTGAAACTGGAGCAGGCCGCTGGTGTTGCAGGACACCAAATGGAACTCGTCGAGCTGACTGACCTAGGCATGAAATTGTGCATTTTGAGGGCTCTAAACAAAACTTCAGCCTTGGAGAAAATTCTCACACGAGTTAGCACAAAGCAAAAGCAAAATTTACCTATTTTAAGTCACGGGTTAGGGATATTCTGGTTACTCCTCAGTGTTAAACCCACTTTCCAATAATTTGATTTCGGGAAAAGTAATGAGGGAAGTTCCGAAATTGCTGAGTGTGCCAAATGCAGGCTGCGTTCTCTGCTTGGTGATGTCTTTGTTTCAGATCAGTGCAGACAGAGAATCACTGCGTGAGAACCATGAAAATCTCTGATTTTCAGAATAGGATTGTAGAAGATGTTAAAGATCATCTAATTCCAACTTTTATAGGCACAAAATTCAGTTCACAGTTTGTCTCTGCCCAGACAAACTCTGTTTTTTTGTTTCCTTTCCATTTTATGGGCAAGGGCTCCCTGCCCTTGGCAGTGCTCAGAGTCTCCTTTTGCATCCTGAGGAAAAACCTCATTTTTCAGTGTATTAAATGCAGAGGTTTTCCTGCAAAATTAGGCTTCTCTCCAAAGATTTAAATATTTTTCCTTGACACTTCTGTATTCCTGAGTTTCCATTCTGAGGAACAGCAGGGGCAGATGATGGAGTGAATTTGGTGATTATTTCATCATCCTGCTGAAAGCAGTGCCACTCCACATGGGCTGATAACAAATGAGTGACACAAAACAGGGAAATTTCAGGGTTTAGTGAGCCCAAATCACCAATTTTCACCTTTCCAAGAGCAAATGAATGTGATCTCTGTGCAGTAGACACGTTAAAGTAATGAAAATTTTTTAAAAAAGAATATTCTGAAGTGGTATGACAAATCTTTCTAGCCCAAAGCTGTGCTCCTTTCACCTGGGAATGTTTCCAGGTTTGAGTTCTGTTTGATATTTCGCCTCTGGATGAAATCTGACTGCAGTGGAATCGCGAGCACAACTTCAAATGCAGCGAATCCGAGCTCCACAAAGAGCTTCTCCTCTGCTCCCAAAGCCTCTCTCTGCCCTGACAAAAGGAATGAATTTGGACACCGAAAGGTTTATTAATAAAATCTTTGTTCATCTTCGCCACGCTCTGCCAGCACAGTCCTGATTAACGAGCCACCTGATTCTTCTGGCTTGGGCAGGAGAGAAGGAAAAAATAATTTCCCAATATTTTATGGCAACTTTGGAGTGGTTTTAACTTTTCCTGATCACAGTGATTCTGGCAGGGATTCCAGGCTGCAAAAAGCCTGGCTTGATCCAAACTCTTTTACATTTGCTCTCTGGAAAAAGGGCAGACACTGACCCACTTTCCCCAGCTCTGTCACTGGAGATGGAGGCAGCAATTCCTTCTTCCCTTTTCCCTGCTTCTTTCCCTTTTCCCTGCTTCTTTCCCTTTTCTCTTCTTCTTTCCCTTTTCCCATCTTCTTTCCCTTTTCCGTTCTTCTTTCCCTTTTCCCTTCTTCTTTCCCTTTTCCCTTCTTCTTTCCCTTTTCCCTTCTTCTTTCCCTTTTCCCTTCTTCTTTCCCTTTTCCCTTCTTCTTTCCCTTTTCCCTTCTTCTTTCCCTTTTCCCTTCTTCTTTCCCTTTTCCCTTCTTCTTCCTCTTTCCCTTCCTCTTTCCCTTCCTCTTTCCCTTCCTCTTTCCCTTCCTCTTTCCCTTCCTCTTTCCCTTCCTCTTCCCCTTCCTCTTTCCCTTCCTCTTTCCCTTCCTCTTTCCCTTCCTCTTTCCCTTCCTCTTTCCCTTCCTCTTTCCCTTCCTCTTTCCCTTCCTCTTTCCCTTCCTCTTTCCCTTCCTCTTTCCCTTCTTATTCTTTCCCTTTTCCCCTCCTCATTCCCTCTGCATTTCACTATCCCACTTGTCCAGCTGCTCCTGCAATAAATCCTCGTGGGTTTTATGTGAAATTTTGCTGATCTGAGCTGCCCTCTGGATGGGGAGCATGTGGGGGAGGCAGAGCCCTCAGTGGGAAGGGAATTTTTTATGGAGAGAGGTTGGGAAAAGGTAAAGGGCTCAGGGCTCTTTTTTCTGGCACAGAGAAGCTTTTTGGTAAGGAAGGGATCCCTGGGCCCTTCAGGGTTATTTTTCTTATCTATTAACCCCTTCTGCTGCCTCTCATCTGCTGGGAGGTGTCAATCCCAGATGTGGATTTTGGGGTGTGGAGCATCCTCTGCCCTTGGTTCCGTTTATAAATACGGATTGTGAACCCAAACCCTGCCAGGAAAAGGCTGGGACAGGCAAGAGCAAAGCCATGGACGAGCTGTGACACAAATAAATAGAGTTCAGAGGCTCAGGATGATTGTGGGGAGCTCACCCAAACCTGAGAAAAATAACTCCAACCCTTCAGACCCAGAGCCTGGGGCTGCTGCTGCCCTGAGAACCCAATCCCAGTGCTCTGGAGCTGCTCTGCTGCCCAATCACCGCTGGGATTTTCCCCTTCTGGACTGGGATTTATCAAATATTGAGTTCCCAGGCCTGGAGAGCTTTGAGCAGAAGGTTGGATTTCCTGGAGGAAAGGTGGGCTGGGCAGGGAGGAGAAGGGGCTGAGTTAAACACTGAACAATGGCAGTGAAAAATAGAATTTCGGGGTGAAAGGATTTGTGTGTGTGACCATCACATCTGTTTGCTCACAGAGAACTTCTCACTGTCCTGCCACAGTGCAGGGATGGCAAAAAAAATTCAAAAATCGGAATTATTCCTCCTTCCCTCCTCCCTGCCTGCGGAGCCAATTGTTTGCATCAACTCTGAGGCAAAAAGAAGGAAAAGTTTTTTAATTTCTCTAAATCCAGGAGGAGGCTCAGACATCCTGCACAGCTCGAAATGTTTGTAGCCAATGTGACATTTAAATTTCTGAGCAAATTAGGCGTAATTATTGAATGAAAGGTAATAGTTTTCTTCAACAACATGAATTGAAATTGGGGTTTAAATTAGAAGGTGACACCTACTGACTGTCAGTCAGTGAGGTGTTTATCTGGAGACTCTTGGCGTGAGGGGAAAAATGGAAAATAGATATTTTTATAGCCCTCGTGCTGAAGGCTGGAGAGGTTTCTGCATTTTGTACAGAGAGGGTAAATACACAGAGAGCACATGAATTAATGAAAAATGAAACAGCAGATTTGCTCTCCAGGAAGGGTATGGTTCTCCTAATGGGTATTGATAAAAAAAATTCTAGTTATTCTACTCTACTAACTACCAAAATAGAACTCTCAGGTTAATATAAAAAAAAAAAAACCTTAACAGAATAATGTGCCGAAAAAATAGAAAACAGATTTTCTAGAATTGAATTTTGTTTTATAGAGATTAATTCTAATTTCAAGAGCAAAGCCTTGGTGCCACCTGTGTGTTCCACCCTTTGTGTTCTGCTGGGGCTGCCTGGGCCTCACCTTTGCAAATTCCACTCATTTTCCAAAATTCTCACTGCCAGAGCAATTTGGGCTCTCTGTGATAACCACAATTGGGGCTGCAGCAGACTGTCCACAATTGCCAAATTAATTTGGGAAACAGTTTGAAGTAACAAACAGAGGAGAGAAAATCCCCATCTGATTGCAGATATTGCCGGGGGAAGAAACCAAATTAAATAGATTGGATAAATTATTCATTGGGAATCACTTTCTCAGCACTGCACACCGCCCCGGGGTTAAACCAACTGTAAAACTTGATTTTTTTCAAAAAACAAAAAAAGAGGAGTTCCAGCATTGCCCTTTTTTATGGATAAACTTTTCTAATAAAAAGTTTGGATCTCCTTGGAGCTGCTCCAGTTTCAGTTCAGTGTGGCAAAGGCACTGAGGGTCGTGGAATGGTGGGGAATGACAATCTGGGAATCAGCTCCTTGGTTTTTTTAGGATTTTCACCCCTGGATTCTCTGATGAACCTGGGCACATCTCAGTGCTTAAAGCTTCTTTTTAAAATCAGAGAGGCGGCAATGCAAAATAAATAGAAAATATGACTACAGTTCTTAGAAAACACTTACCTGGGCTTCCTCAGGAGGTGTGAAAGTGCAGGAAATGTTCATGGGCTCCTCATCCAGAGCCAATCCCAAAGGTTTACCAGGACAGGGCAGGATGGACCAAAAAGTGAATTATTTGTGCCTCATCCTGCTGAGCTCAGCTGCAGCACAGAGATCATTCTAACTCAGTTCACAATCTCAGGATTATGCATTTTATTGTTCTGTTTCTGGAAGGAAATGCTCAAGTGACCTTCTGAATCAAAGCTGTGAAAGGCTTCCCAGATTTAGAGTTTCTAATTGGGAATTTTGAGCGTATATTTCAAATTAATATCAGGGGAAATAATCTGAAGAATAATTTTTGATTATGTGAAGGCTCATTTTGAAACATCCAATTAGAAACTCTGGTGCAATATGCTTGAGATTGTCTCCATTTGTTTATGGGATAAACTGCCTTTAATTCTTATTTTTTTTATCCTATTTTGGTTTCACCTAAACAAATCAAAGCAGCCAGAGGCTGGAGCACAGACAGATTAATAAATGAACACCTTTTGGAATTAGTCTCACCTGACAAGAAGTCTAAGATGAATGTAACAATTACCTCCAAAAATTGATTTTTTTTCTTTTTTCTGATCCTAAACCCAAATCCCTTTTAAAATCTCCCCTGGAATTTTAGCACTGCCAGGTGCACTAAGACACTGAGTAGATTTTTTCTGGAGAGTTGGCTGATGATAAAAATTGTTTTCTTTTAAAAGATGTGTTGAAATGATAAGAATTCACATTGAGCTATACTTTCTTTAGTATCTCTGGGTTGAGGACGATACCAAGACATGAGAACGAAGCTGTCAAAGGAACTTCTTTCTTCTGCTGCTTTAGTGGAAGAATTATCATCAAATAATGGATTAGCTGGACTTCTGTGGCATTTTTAAATCAGTAGTGGAGAAAGGATTTTCAAGTTGTTAATTTTGTTAGGGAGATGAATTGATAATTTAACAAAGGCTCTCTGAATAATGTATTTATTAACTGCTGCTGTGATCTGTGTCTGCTCCTGTTTACAGCAAATGTTCTGTGCAGTTTGTGACCAAATTCCTGGGGAGGTTGGGTTTCATTTTCCCCAATTTTAAAGCCATTTACCTGCAAGGTGAGGGTTCTGGAGGCTTCTTTCCCATTCCCTCTGTGCAGTGTGATTTCAAACCCACTCAGCAATCAGCTGGAAAATTTATATCAAATGGGTGCTTTGAAATCCTGAAAATCAGTGCAGTTAGAAACCTTTAGCGTTGGTCTGAAAGTCTGATTTTTTTTCAGTCCTCCATGGATTATTTTTTTAAACAGCTTGACTTCAGGATATTAAATTTTGATATTTGTGCTGTAGAGAAAGAAGCAGCAGCTTCCTGAAACTTGGAAAGTGTTGATGGCAGTTCAATTTTAAGTTTTGCTCTGTCAAATCTGTATAAATCCAAAAAGTCACACTTTTCCTGCAGTTATTTGGCAGCATCAAGCACATTGGGGTGTTAGCAATGGGAAATATTAGTCACAAATATGAGGATCTGAGAGCCCAGACTTATTTCGCTGCCTATAAATCAACTTACCAAATTATAATAACAAATAACAGATATTTTTGATGTCCTCTGTTAGAAAAACTTCTATGGCAGTGCCCAGAAACAGATTTCAGATTTCCTCTGAAAAAAATCAATCTATTGCAAGGCAGAAGTGGAGCCTGCTCTTTCCACTGGAGAAATGATTATTAATATAAGGGATGTTCATTTTCATCTTTGAAAACCTTGAAGACCTGGACCAGGAGGTTTTTTTCACACCTACAGAAAGTTTGTTATGGAAAAAAAACCAGAATATTTTCAGAGGAAACTGTCATCGTTTTCATGGGGGAAAAACTCATTCTGCTGAAAAGCAATTTAGCTGTTGGGGAAAGGAAAGCATTTTGAAGGGGAAATGACCACCTATCAAAAATTGATCAGCTCTGCCAGGCTGAGAGAGAGAACTCGCCGGGGAAAGATAGAAAGCAGAAAAAAGGGGCACAGAGGAGAGATGAATATCAACATTTCCATTCCTTATCACAGTCCCTGCTCTGCAGCCACTTTCCCTAAGGAGGGACCAATTTAGGGACTGTCCCTTCCTCCTCTTTGGGGCTAAATTTTGGGAATAATTTGGCTGCAGTGAGCCCTGGGTGTGCTCTCTGGGCCGTGCTGGGGCTGTGGGAAATCCCTCAAGCACCTCAAGGTTATTGTGATTTTTTGCTTTTATTTCTCAACTTCTCCCATCTTAAAACCCTCGGTAGCAAATATTGGATTTGATTGAGTTCCTCAGGAAGTTCTGCTTAGCTCAGTTCGTTCCTCCCAAGTCATTAACCACGCTTGTCATGTAAACTTTTCACTAAACAAAGCCTCAGCCGCCAATCCTCGGCTGATTTACGGTGCAGAAATGTCTCATTCTGAGCAAGGCACATTTTTCTTTGAAAGAAATGATTTGCACCGTGCTCTCTCCTGATTCCTCTCCTTCGTGCTTGTATTTGTCAGGTGATTTTTATTTATTTTTTTTTTTTTTTAATATGCAGTAAATCAAAACTTGCCGTGCCTTGGGGGGAAAAGGTCAAGAGCCTGCCAAGGATTGTGATATAGAGAAAAAAAATGGGGTTGTTGAGGGAGAAGGGTCTGTTCACTGGTGGGGCCAAGATTTGGCAGCTCTGAGAGGGAAGGGATTCAATTATTGAATATTTGGGCGATTTTAGGCATTTTAGCTGCTCCGCTGATAAGATTAAAAATTACTGTGTGCAATCAACTGTTTTAATTGTTGGGATTTGTGTTCAGTGCCTCCTTAGCTCCTCTGTGGATAACTCACAGATTCCACATTTTTGTATCTTGGATTTCCAAGTCTTTCCTAAAACCTGAGCAAGGTCCTGTGAATGGGCACCACAGAAATCCACAGGTATTACCCAGAGGGACGAAATATTTTACAATATTTTACAACTGGAAGCAAAAGAATGGCACAGAACGGGCAAAATTCCATCCTCAAAATTAACTGATTTAATTGAACTGAGCTTTAGTGATTATGACCATTGAGTCAAGTGCTTGTGGGGGATGTTCCATGGCACAGAGCTGAAGTGATTTCCATCGCTGTGGTTATTCCTCTGTGTGAACATTGTCCTCTCAGCACAGAGAGATATCTGCAGTGGGGCCAGGGGAGAAAAAAGGCATTTCCATGGGTCAAACCAGAGCTCCACAAATTTCACATCCATTTATTCTATCCCATTAAAACGGGAGCTGCAATTACGAGTCTGCGCTTTAAGAAGTGGAAAACACACCGTGAGACAGATCATTTAGTGGAGGTGCCAGAGAGAAATTTTCTGGTTAAATTAAAGTTCTTCAAACAGCAGGGCAGGGCTCCCGAGGGCTATGGCACTGCCCTGCGAATGCTTGTGCCAATTCCCAGCCCTGGCACACTTTTTCCAGGCCTAATCTGAGTATTGCCCACAATCATTTTGGAGATGTTTTTCGGGGCAGACTCGGAGCAGGTTCTTTGTGGTTTGCTGTCCTGTCTGGCTGTGAGGATATTGAACACTCCTGTTTTAAAACTCCTCTTTGAGCCTTAATATTTGCTCTTGATATAGATTTCAGGGCCTGATTTAAGGTTTTAAAGCTATCAATAATCTCCCCAAGGCTGCAATGGAGCTCTCATTACACCTCTGGTTGCGGTTAACACTTAATTCGAGTTAATCCTTTAACCTTCTTTAATGTTCCTCTGTTTCACTCTGACCACTGTGTTGAATACGTTCCTAACATTAGCTATTTTATATGATTTTTAATCATTTTAGCAAGCAAACTTTTAACCTTCTTATCTTTTCGTGCTGTTCACATGTCTGGCTCTCAGCACAAATCAAACTCTTCCCCCAGCCAGGAGAGAACAGACCAAATATTCCCCACAATTGCGATTTCTGCAATAAATGCTCATGAATGAATTATTAAAATGCTGATATAGATCTAATATGGATATCCACCTGAGACAGACAGAGACTCTAACTTGTTAAGGTTACAAAGTGTGTGTTTATTTGAGCTGCAGGGATAGCTCCCAAAGGTACAGCTCCGGAGTGACAATGCAACACAGAACTTATTTATCTGTAACAATAATGCATATTTAGCATAAGCTCCTCCCATTCCCCACTTTGTATGGAAATTAGCAAAAAGTCATTAAGCATGCACAGTTCCTGCAGTGGAATTGGGTCGGTGGTCGTTAATTTGAGTCTGAGGGCTGCTTTGGATGAAGTAAAATGAGTCTTCCTCGCTGTGACCTTCTTACTTTATTGGTTTTTGACAATACATTTGACCCTGGAAAACTCCCAACGCTCTCTTCTATTGCATCTTGGCAAAATTTGTAACTGTCTAGGCTCTCCTCTGAACCTCTTTTCTTGAGATTATTAATTGTCTATTCTAAGCACAGCTGAGTAAATATCAAATAATCAAAGGCTACTCTGCATTTAATCACTAATTTCTTTCTAACGAAGTTCTGCGTCTTTTTCTATTCCAGTTGATTTTAACAGAACTAACTTTTATCTAAAATCTCTACGTTTAAGAGTCTAAAAGAAAACCCTGCATTTCATGAATATTTCACGGTGCCTCACTTTCAGAATATCATCTGTATCGTCAGAGAGTGCAGTGAACAATGGCAAACATATGTTCTTCGTGCCTCTCGGAACGATTTGCTGAAGTGAGAACACCTGGCACGGCTGGAAATAGGAGGCAAAGGAATGATTTGCTTTTGTTATTTGCATTTCTGAAATTTAAAGTCGCATCCCACTTACAGCCGTTTCAAACTCTGGGAAAGTATGTTAAAAAAAAATTTAAGATTTATTATTTAATTAATGAAAATAGATTCATTTCCACTTGAGGTAGAAATGCACTTTGCATTCCTCAAAGAACTTTGTGGGCTGCACTAAGAAATGAAGGCAAAATCAATATCTTGCGTTTGCAATATTTTGCTGCTTGTCAAATCTTTTTAATTGCTCTTCACTTTGCCTAAATCATGGATGAGGCAATGAAAACATGGGATATTGGGCAGGAATTGTTCCCTGGGAGGGTGGGGAGGCCTCGGAATGGAATTCCCGGAGAAGCTGTGGCTGCCATGAAATCTGCTGCTAATTTTGTTCAGGAGAAAAGTGCTCCCCATAAAACACAATTTTGTGTTTCTGCCTCGTAACCTCAGGAAAGGTGAAAAATGTTTTGGGAACTTGTGGTTAAAAGTTCTCTTACCTTTTCCTTGGGTTTGGTTTTGACTTGGGAGGAGGAACAGAGCAAACTACAGACAATATTTAACGTTTTAAACCTATAAATAATGTTTTTATGGGTGCACCATGATGAACGGGGATAAATGGAGGATAATGTGGGATTATTCCTGTGTGACAGAGAGAGATGAACACAGAGAGATGGACCTGTGAGCAATTCTTTGTTCTGTACATCACTGCAGAGTTTAGCCCAAACTGCTCACCTGGGCTCTCCAGAGGCTCCTGGGTGTGTTTAGTGCTGGTTCTGGGCTTGATTTGGATCCAAGAATACTTTTCTTGCAAAAACTCTTTGCCTTCCCTTTTTCCTCTTCGTAGATGTCCTTGTCTTATAGGTATTGGTGTGGTGCCATGGCAGTGCATGTGTTTGATTTACTAATTTATGGTTTAATTTCTGTTTTTGTCATACATTTATCAATTTCTGGGTCTATCAATGATCCCAAGCAGTGAAGGATGTTGCTACTTCAGGTTCATAAGGTTCAGAAATTTTATTCTCAGCACACAGAATTAAAGTCTTCAGAAACCCATGGATAAAATTACAAGAAACTCTAATTCTTTTCCAAAGGGAAAGCACCACAAATTTCTGTTTCCCTTTCTCTCCTGCTCTCATCCATTCCTTGCTTTGTTCCACCATTTCCTTGCTGCTTCCTACAGGAATAGTCTGAAGGATTTTAGGTGTCCAAGTTCCAACTTGCATGTGAGCTTTGTTAAATTGCTGATTTGAATGTGAAGTTTCCTCTCCATTTTAAAGCTGTTGGCACCAGTGAAGTTTAATTAAATTTTGCCTCATTGGATTTTTATTAAGGACGAGTTTTGCTCCTGAGTTTTGCTGAGGAAGCAGCGACATCAGAAAGGCTTCAAAGATGAGCAGACAGAATAAAGAGAAAAAACAGATTCTGAGGAGTTCAATAAAATGATCAGAAAGATAAGAACAGTCAGGGAAGCAATTCATAATAATTACAGCATTATTTAATTATCAATTTCTATCAATGAATATCATCGGCTGCCTCCCATCTTTAATTAAAACTTAATTTTGACGTTCTCCTCTGCAGCCTCACACCCATGTAATTAAGCAGCCTAGGGAAATGATCATGATTTGCTTTAGCTCATGAGGAGTAACATGATTTTTTATTTGAATATTTCAAGAGTATCTCTGGAAGAACTGGAACTTTTAAAATAGTTATTGGAGTCGCATTGTTTTTATTTGAGTATTTCAAGAGTATCTCTGAAAGAACTGGAACTTTTTAAACAGTTATTGGAGTCACATTGTTTTTATTTGAGTATTTCAAGAGTACCTCTGAAAGAACTGGAACTTTTTAAATAGTTATTTTCTCTCTTCTGCCTCTCTCCATGTGCCGTGGGTTGTGCTGGAGAAGCCACCAGCACCTCAGAGCTCACCTGAGTGTGACGTTTCACCCAAGAGAAATCCAATTTTTTTACTTTTTTCTGCTTTTAATGCCAGGATCCCTCACTCTTTTCCCCCTAGTGCAGCAAAGGAGGGAACTGTGTTAAAATGCAGACACTTTTAGAACGAAACTGTGCCTTCTCTCTTCTCTTGGGCGTGGGTGAAGTGTGCCGTGGGAATTCTGCCTTTTCCTGGAGAGGACACAGCCCTCCCTGTGGCACTGAGGGATGCTGCTCTGCAGTTTCCCTTCTCCACCCAAATCCCCTGACCCCACACTCGTGCCTCAGTGCCAACTCCTCTCTATTAATATCTAAAAAAAATAGAGAAGGAAATCAGAATTGGATTATTGCAAACACTCGAGGCTTCCTCAGAAGTGGTAAAAGCACACAAAAATTACATTATTTTAATTTCCTCTGCCTGTGCTTTCATTGCCAGCCTTTTAGTACAATGGCATCACCAGACTGAGGCAATATTTGAAACATTTATGACACAGAGGTTGCCTGAATATGCTGTTTTGATGTAATTAAGGGCTCTGTTTGACATGGATTAATGCTCATGGAATTATGGTATATCGGATCTTTTGGTAAATATTTCCTTGCTCATTCTCTGTGCTATTTCATGCAGTTTTTAATGAAACCATCAAAAATGTTTACAAATCTGCTTCCGAAACGGCAGCTTTTGATGTCTTAATTTTCCCATGAAGTACGGTTGGCCTTCATTAGAATTCAGGACTTTAAGGCTCTCGGATATAATCCTCCTATATCATTTACATGGAGCTCAAAGCCAATAAACAAAACCTTTCCTCCGTGCTGTCTCTGAGGACACCGAGCTTTGTTTGGCTGTGGTTTTTTTGTCTTTTATTCAGAATATTTCAGCAGAGCACAGGGGATGTGCTGAGGCAGAGCTGCAGGATGAGGAAGTGCAGAACATTCTGAGAGAAATTGCAGAAGGAAAAATCAAGATTTCCCAGAGTGGGAGAGGTTTTAGCCCTGACTTTCACGGAGGTGATTTGGGTTTGGAACAGTGATCAGGGCAAGGTTCCAAAAGAAGGTGGGCTCACCCCTTGTAGGCCAAAACCAGAGCTGAAATTTTCTACCTAAAGAGGTATTTTGATGTGTAGGGATTGGAAATGTTTATTGCACAGGAAATATTTGTTACTCTGTGATTTCCCTTTGAAAATGTGATTAGTTCCATGAGAACCCCCGGTAATTTTGAAATGAAAGGGCAAAACGCTTCATTGAGAAGTCAGAATGAAACATCCTCCAAATATTCATTTCGCTGTCAAAATGATTTTCTGTGTTCAGAGAACTGAGTGGTTTTGATTGCTCTGAGCTTGTGTTCTCTAAATATTTATCATTGCTATTCATGTAATTTTCAATGATTAGTCAGCCCATCATTTCCTCCAACCAAACACTTTGGAATTCACGATTGCCTTCGAGGACACTTTTGGATCAGTGTATTGAACAGAAAAGGATGTGTTTTAGCAGGAGAAAGAACATTTTAAAAGGAGGTTTTACAGATGGAAACGTGAGCTTATTTACAGCTGACCAGAGCAGTTGGGGGTGAGGGCAACCTGGGGATGGAAATTCATGTGTGAATTCCAGAATCCCCACGGAAAATGCCAGTGCTGTGGGAAATAATGTTCATTTCTGTCCCTCTGATGCCTCACTGGTGACTCACGGACACAAGGAAATGTCACATTCGCATTGCTGGGGTGACAGATGACTTCACTTCTGCTCTTGAGGGGAGCTGGGGTCAATTTATGTGCCCAGAATGAGATGGGGCTTCATGGCTTCCTTCCTGACCTAAGAAACACAAAGCAAAAATCAAAATTAAATAAGATTTTGCTGCCCAGGAACAAGATGGGGGTTCATGGCTTTCCTTCCTGACCTAAGAAACACAAAGCAAAAATCAAAATTAAATAAGATTTTGCTGCCCAGGAACAAGATGGGGGTTCATGGCTTTCCTTCCTGACCTAAGAAACAGAAAGCCAAAATCAAAATCAGATAAGATTTTGCTGCTGTAAATGATCCTAATGCACCACCTTAGGAATGTCTCTTAGATATAGGAAATCATTGTCATGTACCAAGTTACTTTCGTCTTTCTCTTGAAGGATTGATTGAAATGAATTCCCCACAATGTTTCTTCTTTATGAGCCAATATTAAACTTCGTTGAGTTCAGGCTGTGATCTTCATTTTTTATTTCAAAACTGAACCACGAAGGAGCCACTTTGAAATGTGGAAACCTGACAGTTCCTGGCTTGTAGAAAAGTCAAGTTCTCATGGTAGAAAATCTGTTGGAAAAGAAAGGAAAAAGCAAACCTGAAATTGAGCTGCCGTGGATTACTCTGAGCAGCAGAAGCAGCAGCTCTTATTTGGATTTGTCTATTATTTTGGAGGGTGGAGAATTGGGGCCCTTCATTGACAGCGGAGGGGGAGAGGAGGAGGAGATTGGAATGAATTCCTGCCCAACTCCTCCATCTGCAGGGCTGGGTTTGGGTTGGGGATCTGTCCTGGGGTCCCTCCAGCAAACTGAGCTGTGAAAATCTGCTCTTCCCACAGGTGGGGAGTGCTCAGCCCATTGCAAGTGACAGAACAAATTTGGGGTTAAAAATGATCAAAGGCAGGCAGGAAAAAAGTCTTTATGTCCATGGAAGAGCTCTGGGGACAGAGATAGAATTTAATGTTTGCAGAGTACAACCGGGATATTATGGGGAAAAAAATTCCATTTATTTTTTCATTTTTCCATTTTTTTCCCCTGAAGTGAGGATGTTTTGAGATGGGGTGGCTGGACTATTCTGATTATTTTGATGTATCTCCTGTTCACAAAAGGTTTGGTTTCTGCAGCTCTGCCTTTCCTCCTTGCCCTGCTGCCAGCTCAGCTCAGCTAAAATCGATAGCACAGTGCTGTGTTCAGGGGAGCTCCGTGGCTTTATTTCCTATTGGAAAGATCAAGTTTTGCAGATTAAGTGTGAATGGACCTCGAGGAAGGAAACACAATCGATGGGAGAGGAGTGCAGTTACTCACAGAGAGTGAAATCCAATCCATTTTGGGACCACAACAATTATTGTGCTGCTGCTCCTCCCCTGCACAAAGCGCTGCCCAAAGCCTTTTCTGTCCCAGGGTGCTTCCCTGGGTGTTTCCACTCATCTTTATTTAGCGACGATTTGCAGAAAAATGTCTTTGGGTAGAGAGAGATCGATATCAGCAAACACAGAGTCGGAGTTCAGCTCTTGCTCTGAAGCTCAGGTAGTGTTTGCTGTCCTGGGATGGACCTGAGCTCCTTCACCAGCGAAGTCTCTTTGGTTCCAGTGCTGTTTACTCAAATGAAGATGTGATTAAACTTGGGAGCTGGGCCATGAAGTTCAGCTCACCAAGCTGGAAGGACATTTACACAAGCACAGAATTCATAAAAAGGACCATTTCACTAAAATCAATTTTAGATAGGAAAGGCCTTTTGATAGGAAATCCAATTTTTATTCTTTTTTTCAGGAAATAAAATGGCACAACCACCGAAGTTATAATGCAAATTAACTGAGATAACTTCCAGGCTATAAACTGATGTGAACTCTGCAAAAAGAAATCGAGGAGGGATATTTTTACATGGGAAGAGTTATCTATCTTTTAGGATATTACTGGTTTGCACAGCAATATTGGGCACCTGGACAGGGTGTGCATGGAGATTACAATGGAAATATTGTGGGATCAACCCCAAATCCAGCAAAGAAGGATCTCTCATGTGGTTGATATTATAGCATTGTGTTTATAAGAAGATAAATATAAAAAATGAGCTGTGTGTGGCTGTTCTCCCCTCTGGAAGGTGCAGGAGCTCAGCTGGGGAGGTTCAGCTGGAGCTGGGGCAGGAAGGAGGGTGCTGTGGGGAGAGCAAACTGGGCTGAAATGCACCTCCATTGTCCATTTTGGTTAATTGGTTTTAATTATTTCTTTTCATGATCTTGATTACCCTGGACAAGAGTGAGCACCTGCCCCACTTTGCTTTGGGGGAAACTTCTCCAAAACTATGTTTGTCTTTCCTGCGTTGCTTCGCTGGCTTTTAAAGCCCTTCCCCTTGGAGAATCCCTGCATAGTTACCCAAATGATTTTGACTATTTTTATTCCTAATTTTTTCTTGGAAAACCTTTTCTCGATCCATATCACAACCATACCGATGGCCCAGCGCCTCTGTGAGCAATTGCACATTTTATCACCAAATGACAAAGCTGGGGAGGGAACAGAGGAGCTCTTTCCTTGCAGGGTGAGGGAGGGACCAGAGCTGAGCGGAGGCAGGCAGTGAGCCCAAACCCAGGAGTGCCCTTCCCGTGTCCTGCAGAAGCTCAGGAAATGGAAATGAGCGCTGTCCATTGTCCTGAAGGACGCACAGCTAATGGAAATGTGCCCTGTCCATGGTTCTGAAGGAAACACTGCAAATGGAAATGAGCTCTGTCCATGGTCCTGCAGGAAGCACAGGAAATGGAAATGAGCTCTGTCCATGGTCCTGCAGGAAGCACAGGAAATGGAAATGAGCTCTGTCCATGGTCCTGCAGGAAGCACAGGAAATGGAAATGAGCTCTGTCCATGGTCCTGCAGGAAGCACAGGAAATGGAAATGAGCTCTGTCCATGGTCCTGCAGGAAGCACAGAAAATGGAAATGAGCTCTGTCCATGGTCCTGCAGGAAGCACAGGAAATGTGTGGTGTTAAGGCACACAGGATCTCCACGATGCTATGGTGAGGACACTTTATTGCAAAAATCCAGACTTCTTAAACTGTTGTTTCTTATGAGTTTCCATACCTGTGAGGCACAGCAAATGTGCTTAACCAACCACCACAGACCATCATAGGAACAGGCATCACATGCAACCAACCACGAGCCCCATGGTGTGAGCACTTCTTGGTTCTAATAATTGTTTTACAATTATGTCACTTGTTTTTCACCTCTAGTTTAGCTGAGCCACTCCCAGAATGCTTTTCTAGTTAGCCAAAGGACCAGAAAAGAGCAATGATTTTACAAGGGTAACAAGGCCCTCATTTTGTAAGGCCTTTCTGCTCTGCAACAGAGATGGAAATGTACTGAAGCCAAGTGACAAAATCTTGCTGTGCTGGCCCTGAGCAGCCTGGGAGCAGTTCCATCCCAGGCCTGGTCAGATCCATCACACTGCCCCTCACTCTATTTATCATTCAGCCAGAGTGGTTCTGATTTCATCCTCGATAAAAGAGTGGCAATCATTGATTTAATTGGGAGCAGCAATGAGGATGTGGTTCAGTGCCCTCTGCTCACTGTGAGTGACTCGAGGAAAGTCTCTTTGCTGCCTCGCCTGCCCCAATTGAGCTCTGCTTTCCCAATGCCCAAAGACTGAACATCACCAAGGGATTTGTGGCTCACATCTCCTGGGCTGGAGTCAGCTCTGCTCACGGCTGAGCTCCAGAGCAGATCTGATTGTGTCTGGCTATTTTCAGAAGAACACTGTTGATTACTGAGGCAATCAGGTGCAGACAGTGATTTTGTGATTCACTTTGGCACTGTGGTATAAATACCACGTTCGAGCTTTTCAGCTTCGTTTATAGCCCTGAACACCCACTCCGCTGCCTGGCTCAGCTCTGCTCCCCTGCCTCCAGTTCTCTGTTCATTGGCTCTCGGGTCTCAAACAGAAAAACCCTGTGCCCAAAGGAGGGATTTTGAGAGGGAGAGACCGATGGCTCTCTTTGTACAGAAATCTCTTCCTTCCTCCTCGGCTGATTTTATAAATCACTGCCCACCCTGAGCCAGGCTGTTTGTCACTCTCATCCTCAGCAGCTCCCCTTTGGTAGCTCTGCTTTGCCTTCCCAATTTGTTTGGCCCAAGATTTAGGACGGGCAGGGGCTGGCACCTCTATAAATCCTGATTTCATCAGAGATGAAGTGCCTGGCAGAGCATCCCTGCTCTGCTCCCCTCTCCCTGCAGCCTCCCTGGGTCTCAGAGGGAAAACGAGCCTGGAATGCTCAGGCCCTACAGGAAAATAAGGTTTGAGAAGGAAATGGTCCCTGTGAGGCCTCATTAAGGCATCTCCAGGGCTGAGTTACTGTCACGGAAGCTCGCAGTAATCAGGCAGTCAGCACACGCAAGATGGCGAATAAGCAGAATTTATTTACAATTCTTTCTTTATGTATTCATTAATAGTCTAGCAATTATTGGTCGACAGTTTTCCACCCCCCAAAAGGATTGGCTGGAATCTTACAGCATCCAGTACCCAAACAAAAGATTAGAAAAGCACAAGAATTCAGCTTTTCTCCATTCCCCATGAGAAAGAAGAGAAAAACTTTTAGAACAGTGCATCCACTGCTGCAGAGGGTGGAAGGAGCATCTCCCCAATAACCTCCCCATGCCAAAATGGATAATTTCCAAGCAGATCTGCCTTTCGTTCCCCTCAGAGCAGCAGCAGGGTGAGCTTTGCTAATTGCCCCATGACGCAGTTTGTCACCTCCTTTTGCTCTGCTGTCGTTATTTTTCACCATCAACACGAAGCCATCCCAACGCTGGGCCAATTAACTGATGAAAAATGACATCTGTGGGGATGTGCAGTGCAGGATTGTCCTCGTCTATCTGAACGCAGGATTTTCCTCTGCTAGTGTTCTCTCCCAGACAAGCTAAATTTGAGGGATGGGATGAAATGTTCCAAAAATAAATAAAGCAGCAAGGCTGGTGCTCTCGCTGAGCAGATAGATGGGTTTGTGTCGCTGTATTTCAGGAGGGGTGGGGAAGATAAATGCTGCCCATCCTATCATCCGGAAAAATAATATGAGTGCATGGCAGGAAAGAGCTCTGACAGCATAAAAACATCGAAAAGTGAAATGGAACCTGGTGTTTGCTCCAACTTTTTTCAAAATGAGGAGGGTTTTCAAAGTGTCTTTTTTCCTTTCATAGTTAATGGAGGGTTCTATCCATATTTATATGAAATAATTTGTATCTATTTATGATTTATTGATACAAAAATAGTGAGAAATTGTTCGGTGTTGGTGGCTCTGATTGGTTCAGCTGAACGTTCACCTGGAGCCTGAGCAGAACCTACGTTTGGGGGCGGAATAATCTGAGTGGATTTCAATCAAAGTGCATCAGAGAAAAAGGGGGCCAGAAAGAGGCTGAAAAGATGTGGAAATTCAATTTTCTTCCTCCAGCTGGACAAAGATTCCTCTTGGTCCAGGGCACAAAGGAAAGACGGGAAAGCTCAGGCTTTGAGTAGGACAAGGCGAAGGCACTTGAAGTTCCACCAGGGCAGGTTCAAGTTGGGTATCAGGAAAAATTCCTTCACTGAAAAGTTTTAAGCTTTGGAACAAACACCGCAGGGAAGTCACGAAGTCCCTGAAGGTCTCAGAAATGGGGGGATGTGACACTTTTCCTGGACTGCAAAACAGGAACTGTGTGACTCTGTGAGTGTGCAGACCCAGGCCCTGACAAGAATTCAAACCCAAACTTTCCTTCTGTCCACTCCTACCCTCTCCAAATTCAAGTTAAAGTGGCCTAAGCTTTGGAGAAAGATTTTCTCCTGCCTCTTTTTCAATTTACAAATTAAAGAGAAGTCACATTTATTTCCACTAAAATCCCATCTGCTCGTGTGTGAACAGAACTGCGGAGCCGTGTGGAGCTGGGGTTAAAACGCCACATTTAGTGATCAAAAAGGAAAAGAGCAATTTGCGTTGGAACTGGCAAATTTCAGCAGAACTCAATGTTTGATTTGATGCCATTTCCCGCAAGTTCCAAATGTGGGTTTCTCCAAAATTCGGTGTCATTTGGAGGAAAATTGTTGAGGTGGTGCATTGATGAAGCATAGCAGAATTGTGGTGCTGATACACCCTGGGAAGTTCTCTGTAATTTCCTACTTTTGTGTCCTTGATCAGTGCCTGCCTACATTGCCACAGAACCCAGTTTAGATTATCCAAACTCATTCTGTGAAATCAAGTTCCAGTTTGTTTTTTTCCCCTTTTATTTTATTAGGAAAACGTGTGCTACACGTGGCCCAATTTTGCAGTGGGGCTGCATTGATCAGAATCCTTTTCTTGTTGTTCTGTTCCATGAGAAATATCATTTCTGTTTTTCCCAGCCTGATTTCTTACAGACAGACATCATGCTGGGAGGACAAATCATTTCTTTACGGGACGATAAAAAGAAAGGTTTCTAATGTACCGAACAGATGTTCTTGGTTCTGTTTAGAACCAAAATTGCTCTGAAATTGTTTCCTTTTATTTCTCTGTGTGAAAGTTTAGAGTTTTGATGAATTTCTCATCCATCACTTCTCCAGGTTCCTCAGACCTTTTCCTTTATTTCCACGGCCATGGCCTGACTCTGCTCCATCAGCTCTGGGAGTCCTTTGTTCCCTCAACGCTTGGCCAAGAGATCCTTGCTCCGTGCTGAGATTTGTTCCACTTTGAGGCCATTTTTCCAACTGAAAAAGAAGGATCCTTTTGTGGAGCTGCAGTATTTTTAGGTGCTTTCTCCTCCAGTTTAATATCCACTGAATCCTCTGAGATTTCTCCACCACTTCAGCCCGTGCCAGCTCAGATGGAGCATCAGTGCTGCTCCCAAAGCACTGAAAAATGGATTTTTCTCAATGAAAAAACCTCTCAGGCAGCTCAGCCACCCCAGAGCTCCCCAAGGAGCAGATTAAAACCACTCTTAATAAGGTGGTTTTTCATAATTCATTATTTGAGTTCAATTTTGGGAGAAATCCTTGCAATGGAAGTTTGAGGCAGAGGGAGAATGTGGAGCCACAGGACCAACTTCTTTGTTGTTGATTTTTTTGGTTTATTTTTTAACTCTGGTGGTGAATTCTCTGGAGTTTTACCAATGGATGTGGGAATATTTGTCCAGATTTCTCAGATGTCTGAATTCAAGGTATAAACTGGCAGAAACTGCAGCCCATTCCTTTTTAAATGGAAAAGTAATTTTTATATTGAGGATAAAGGGAAAGGAAGGGTAGGAAAGTTGTGTTTATAAGAGACAATTTCTTAGAATATCAAAAATAATTAGTTTTACACAAGTTTTTCTGTATTTTACCGTCTTTATCCCATTTATATTTCATTTTCAAGCGCTATTCCTCACATTTCTATGCCACAGTCATGGCAAGTCTGCTTTGCCCAACTTCAAACAAAACTATTTAAAGACACCAAGTACTGGAGAAGAAGATATTGTCTGGGAAAAGAATGGGAAAAAAAAGAAATCCCTCTGAGTTTCTTTCTTTTTGCTGCCACCACTCCTTGCTGATTCCAAAACCCACACATTTTAAGCCTTCTGTAGCCATCTTCCACCTTTTTTTTTGTGGAGAATTTCAGCTCTCAGCGGTTTTTTCTCCTTTCCTATTTTTTTTTCCTGGTTTGTTCTGTTTCCCTGTGCGTCTGTCCCTGCCTCGGGCGCCACTCAGAGCCTGCACATCTTTTGTTTGGGATTTTGGCTCCAGCTGAGCAGAGATTGGAATCCTCCTTCCAAAGGTTCCCTGTGCTCCATTGTGAGCAAAGCCGCAGGAATTCCTGCTGAAGATGAATTCTGCACTTTATCTTTAGTTCTGATTTATCTCTGATTTATCTCTGAGCTATGGGGAGCCCTTGATCTCTTCCTGGATCACATTTGTTTAATTAAGATCAGCACTCACACGGCTAATATTTAATACAGGTTTAGAACCTTGGCTGATTTTGGGCCCTGAAAGGAGTTTTTGATGTTCAGTTTCTGGATTTTCCTTCTTGGATGGTACATTTTCATTGCAATGGAGGAAAAATCATTATTTTCTCAATTTTTGTTTTATTTTTGTAAATCCAATAATACAGAGCCCCTCCAAACATGAAAAGTCTTCAGGTTTTGGCCTTGTGAGAAGTCACTGAAGTTCTCATCTATGCCAGGCAAAGCTGAAATTTGGTCTAAACACCAACAAAATTGCCTCCTTTTGAAAGGAGCGTTCAATCTGTGGGAGAGATTCAGCTCTAAAGGAGCTCACACTAAACAGAGCTAAAATTCTCCACAGGTAAAAACTGCATCTTTCCGAAATAAACTTTACACTGAATTTGCAGCCAAGACTTCTTTCATTCAGGGTCAATCCTATATTTTGCTGGGCTTGCAGAAAAATAAAATAATGCAAATACAACGCTGGCTCCTTTTCCTATCGCCTTCCCCAGCTTTGCAGTGCCTCTATAAACTGCCACCTCTATTTTGTTGGGAATTGAATGCTTTCAGAAATCTTTTACACCGTGCCTGGATATTTGGGCACAATTATTTTTTGGATATTTTCCTCTCCCAGCTGCAGCATCAAGGATCAAACTGTAATTGGCTGTGATCTTCTGCTCCCAGGAATTGTGTCTTCCTCGGCAGGAGGGAAAAAAAAAAACTTCGGTGAGGCTCTGGAGGAGTCAGACTCCAGTCTGAGCTGAAAAATAGGGAAAAGTGGAGCAGGCAGGATGTGCTCAGCAGGAGGAATATTGGCTTTGAAGAGAAGTTCTTAATTCTTTCCGTTTGCATTAAGTCCTCGCTGGTGTATTCTGGTGTTGGCTTTAGATGAGGTGGAAGATTTTTTTTTTCCCAGATTAGAAATGAGAAATTTTCCATTCTCTTTCCTGCTACACCAGAATGAAGCACTGGGAGGGGCTGATCATTTCCATCTCTTGTAATTGCAATTAAAGCACATTAACAGTGACCAAACCACGCTCTTCCAGCCATGGCTAACTCCAGAGCAAAATCCCTTAAAAATCCCAAGTTCTGAAATATTCCTGGAAAGGGAAACTCTGTTTTTATTACCAGCTCAAATGAGTGAAAGTAGATCCCATCCATCTTTGATTTTCTTTAATAATTCATTAAATTTCGGGAATCAGCAGTTAATTGGATCTGACAGAGAAGGCTCTGAGCATTTTTTTTTTTTTTTTTTTGTATTCAAGAGTTCCATGGATTTCTGCTTTTGCATTTAACAGGCGCTGCCTTTAAACAGGGACATTAAAAACTTCCATCCAAATGACCTTTTCGAAATGGACTTTAATTGATTTGCAAGAGGTAAAATAACATCCCTTGCTAGTGTTTAATTTACCTGGCAGAACCCTCTCTCAAAGGGTTTGGAAGGAGCAATTCTAGGGATTATTTTGTATCAAATGATCATCATTCCTAATGAAAGAGTAAATTGGAGAACTCTTGATTTGGCTGTTGCTGACTTGGAAACTTGTCAGTCATTCCATGTCTGTATTTGGGGCTGGAAGGGAGGGGAGGGGAAGGTGAGCAGAGAGAATTAATTAATGTTGTAGTGATTTAGACACCTCAATTACATTAAAGACGAATGGGTTCAGGTGCTCCTGGAAACTAAAAATAGGTGCATGGAGATGTAAATCTCACTGGAATGACAATTATTCTCTTTTGAAAATGGAACTCAGTTGTTAAAACATTCGATAATTTCCCTCCAATATTTTTTCCTTTGGTCTGCTCATGGCTGATATTTATTATAGAATAACCAGAGTTAAGAAACCAAAGCTGCAGTAGAATTAAACAATTTCAGGTCTTTAGGTTTACCAGAGGTAAACCAGATTAAGAGCAAACCAGATTAAAAGTCAGATTCCCTGGCTTAGTTTTGGTGCTTCCTTCTTGTTCTTCATTGTAGAAGTAAAAGTGACAATATCAACCAAAGAAAACCACAAAAATTGGGAGGAAAAAGCCAGCAGAGTTTCAGTGCCAAAAGGTTTAAAATACCCTGGATAAAACTTGAAATAAATGTAATTAAAATGGCCTTTTCCCCTTGAAAAATTATTTTTCAGTGAAGCACGACCTATTGAATTAATTCTATTATAGAAAGTCTTCCTGATAAATGCTGTCTCACAGTCCATTGATTTAATCAAAAAAGAGCATCTTCATGCAAATGAGAATTTGTCACTTGGGTGAAGCCTCGAGCAGAGCCCCCCAGGCAGGACCCCCCGAACTTCTCATGGCTCAGCCCAAATTTGGGGCCACAAAAGTGTCCATCCTGTCCTGTCCAGAGCAGTGCAGAGATAATCCTCCAATCCAGCCAAACAAAACGAGATTCCCCACGAAGGTGGGGCTGGAAAGCACCTGGATTTCATACCCACTGGGATTCTGTGCTCACACCAGGGTTGCAGAGGTCTCGTAGGTAAATCAAGCAGATGGGACACCGACGGAAATGGCAAGAGGGATTTTATTATTTTTTCTTTTCTTCCATAGGCATTCAGGGTCTAGCAGTGATTGGTTCATAGCCATCCACCCCCTAAGGGGATTGGCTGAACCTTTGCAGCACCCAGTACCAAAACAAAGATTAGAAAGAGCAAGAGGAATTCAGATTATCTTTATTCCCCAAGAGAAAGAAGAGAAAACCTTAGAATAGTGCATCCACACACCAGGACAGCTTCTGTTCCTAATTCTTGCGGGAATTTCCAGCTCTGAGTGCTGCAGAGTGGGAATTCCCTCTGAGAATTCCCAGGCACAAATCCTGCAGCAAATGGCCAAAATCTCACCTGAGGCGCAAACCAAAGCAGCAGGGGCTGCAGGAGAGGCTCTGCAGGGACAGAGCTTCTCCAGTTTGGCCTCACTGCAGTTCCTGCCCAGCACCGATCCCAGGAGCTGATTTGGGGCACGAGAGATGCTCCTGGTGAGGCACCAGGGACAGAATTCCTCCTCCCCAGTGAGCCCTTGGATTGTCCCTCCCTGCCCATGAACGCATTGGCTCCAGGACAATTTCAGTGTGGAAATCCCTCTGGGGAGGGTTATGGGGCAGGGATTAATGGGACAATTCTCCAGGACAATTTCAGTGTGGGAATGCCTCTGGGGAGGGTTATGGGGCAGGGATTAATGGGACAATTCTCCAGGACAATTTCGGTGTGGAAATCCCTCTGGGGAGGGTTATGGGGCAGGGATTAATGGGGTTGGGGGAGTCACCTCTGAAAGCTGGTTGATCTCTGGGATTCACTCACAGGGCAGTCAGGACAGCTGTAAAAACATCAATGTTGAATTCACAGTCACTTTAGATTGATAATGTAACCCCAAACCACTCACAGCTTTACAAATTCTCTGTCTCCAGACCTGAACTGAGAACCTGTAAATAGGTGCAAGCTCATCCAGAAAAATCCAATATAAAATGAGATAATGCATAAACAGATCTGAATCCATATGCATATAGATTTTCCTGCAGCAGAACTGAGCTGGTTTTGATGTTGGGAGGTTGTTTTCAGGTAAGAAATGTTTTTATAGGACTGATGTTGGGCCCAGGTTGTGTGTCTGGTGTCCAATTCTGCAAGCACAGGAGCAGATGACATTGAAATCAATGGCTGCACTCACACAAGTGAAATTGCTGTTTGTACTGCTGGCTGGATCATATCCCTAATTAATGAACATGGTCTTGGTGGTTAGTAAATGAAGATGGAACAGAAAATTGCTGTTGACACTGTTCTGTCAGGGAGTTGTGTAATTAGCGCTGTGATTTTCATTTTAGTGCTGCGTTCAGCTCCTCCTCCCCGTGCTGAGGAGAGCATTCTGTTGGGGAGAATGAAATAGGAAAGCTTTCTAAATATGATTAGCTGGCAAAAGATGCTGAGAATATGGAAACTGTAAGCGAGATTGAAATGAAGACAAAGCTTTGAGATACCAAACCCCAGTGACTGAACAACTGGAAAACAATGGCATGGCCACTGAAGGTAATCCCCCTTTTGATTAAATAATTCCCCCTTTTGATCAAACAATTCCCCCTTTTGATCAAACAATCCCTTCTGCTTGCAGACAGGTCCAAGGGTCAGAGCAGACCCTACCGACTCGGCAGAGGGTCCAAAAAGCAGTTTTTAGAGTTTAAAATCTAACGCTGTATGGTAATGCAATGACTCTCCTAGGCTGTGTGTAAATGCTGTAGGATTTGTAGCTTGTTCTAGATTGGTTAGTGAAAATTAGAATATTCAGCACAGAAGATGATTTATTATATTGTAAATGGCGACCACAGCATTCTATTCTATTCTATTCTATTCTATTCTAGTCTAGTCTAGTCTAGTCTAGTCTAGTCTATTCCATTCCATTCCATTCCATTCCATTCCATTCCATTCCATTCCATTCCATTCCATTCTATATTCTTTCTTCTTTCTTCTCTCTCTCTCTCTCTCTCTCTCACCTCTCTGACTGCTCTGAGCTGTGTCTGGCAGCTCCTGGCAGGTCTCCTACCCCCACACCTTTCCCAATAAACCTCATGCTCTAAGACCAAACTCCAGAGGTCTCTGGTCTCCGTCCCGACCATCTGAAGCAAACCACACCTTCACCTCAGATGGCAAATCCTACAGCATTCCCTGAGCAGTTTTATTCTCCTAACTCTGTCCAGCCTCTGGTTTTGATCCCTGGGGCTGCAGATGAGCCCCAAAGCTGTGCTAATGGGATGGGGACCCCTGCTCCTCTCAAATCTCACCCATCCCATCCTAATTGTTCAAATATCACAGGACTGGCCCAGATTATAGCAATGTCAGGGTACAAATTCAGGGTGGAAAGCATGAAAATGTCCAATCCTATCACAAGGCCTGTCAAATTATGTAGGATTTCGCCAAGTTCAAAGGAGCTAATGTGATGGAAATAGTAAAAGATAAAGCCAAAGTTATCATGCTTGGAGAAACTGAAGTGGATCAGAATTGCAGAGGATCCCACTTAGCAATGCAGAGCGCAGACACTACAAACAGCATTAAAGAATACAAATGTATTTACCCAAATGCCACGAATCTTACAAGGCAAGTGTGGAATGTGCTGGGTTTGCACGAGGATTGAAATTAATAGGCGTGACCTTTCCCTGCCTCGCTTCTCATCCTCATAAATTCTGCATGTTTGCACAACAGGCTCAGCGGGATTTATTTGGGGTTTTTTTTATATCAAACACAACAAAACTTACGAGCTTTTTTTTTAGTCAAATAATCTCTTAAATAACAAATATTGTAACAAGCTGTGTCTGAGTCATGGCAATATTGGGTTAGCACCAAGATTTATTTACAAGCAAGCTTGCAGCCTTGGATTAGCTTTTCCAGCAGATAGTCTAGGTTTTATTATTTGTGAGAGCCAAAATTGGGAAGGTTAACTCATTAGAATAGGTGGTGTTAATTATTTTGGATTCAGAATGTGCCCAGCCAGGGATCTCAGGGAAATGGTTGATTTTTCCAGCATTGCTTGGTCAAACAGGCACAGGTACAACGATAAGGAATTTTGCATCCCATCAGGCACTGATTTAATTCAGAATTTGAGTTGCAACAGCTTCACTAAGGAGAATTATCTGCTCCTTTGGAGACCATTTCCTAGCTCCTGGCAAGGCGCTGTTCTTATTGTCAGTGATTTGCAGCTTCTGTAATCTTTTCATGTTTCAGGTTATCCATTTGTGCTTCTAATCCTTTCAGGAATAGCAGGAATCTCTGTGCCTGTGAGCTCTGAGCGCTCCAGCTGAGCAATGTGGGCTGGGGAGCACAGCTTCCACTTAAAGCTTTTCCTATCATTGCTTGCCTGATAGTACTGAAAGGGAAAATCAACGGAGCTAAGCTGAATTTCTCATTTTTTATTTTTATTTTTGATAGCTCTTCAAGTGCCTTGGGAGTTTCCTAAGCACTTGTTGTCCTTAGGAAAAAAAACGAAAATAAATTAACAATGTTCTTCCACCTCTGTCAACAAAAAGAAATCTGCAATCACATTTTCCAGGTTTTCTCTCCCAAGGCACTGATTTGCTGTCAAAGTGCCAATGGGGGGGGGGGGGGGAAGTCCAGAATAAAACTCCTCTCCTCCATCCAAATTATTTTAAAATACAAAATCTGCAGATTTCTTTTAGAGTTGGTGGGGCCAGGTGAGGCCATCAGGAAATCCATGGAGGAGGGACAGCAGCAGCCAGGGTGAGACCACACAAGAAAATATGAGAGGGACAGCCCTGAAGTCCTGAGGGGTAATTGAGGGAGATTTCAGCTTTTAAAGCCACCAGGAACTCTGTGCTTCAGGGTGAAGCTAATTTTCTGATAAAGAAATTGCAACCTTTTCAAATATTCTGAATCAAGTTTGAGTCTCTCAGGCGTCTCCCTGAGGATTCTGTTGTGCCTCAGGATTAAAATATTGCAGAGGTGGGACTTGGGGTCTGTGAAATACTTCAGAGGAAGAAACTCCTTTAAAAACATCTTTTTGTTGTGTTAAGCCAACCCACAGATGTTTAGGAATGTTCAAGGTGTGCAGCTTCTTACAGGATTGGTTTCCCTGTAAAAGTATCACTTTGGAGTGTGGCTAAAACAATGGAGGGAAATGGGAAATAAATTGTACTGATCAATAAATTGCTGTAGCAATCAGCCATAAATTAATATTGGAGCTTTGACCTCCATGGGAAAAGCCTCCTCTGACTTCAGAACCAAACCCTGGCCAAGGTGGCAGTGGCCAGAGGAGCCTTTTCCTGACTTGTGTCCATAATGATTTTATCAAAGACCAAAGGAAAGTTCAAATATTTGCCGCTCCAGTGTGAACTCGGTAAAATTTCCCACACAGACTTTCATTAATTGCCCAATTTTCGAGCCAGTGTTGTAGCAGTTCTGTATTAATGAGTGTGGCGGTGGCCTTTGGTTGCTCAATGACCTCATTTTGAATATTCTTGCATCTCTGAGTCCCACGAGGCTCCTGAGAGGAGGCAGAGGGGCAGGGAGGAGGTCAGTGAGAGGCTGCAGGAACTTTTCAGCCCTTCCTGAAACCCTGGCAGAGCTCCTGGCCCAGGAGAGCTCTCTGCTGAGATGGGGATGCTAAACTGCAACCAAAGGCAGCAAAAAATTTCATTTCTGAGCTCTTCAAAGCAGATCCAAAGGCAATGTGAATTATATGGGTGACATTTTGATGTGCTGAGGTGGTTTTTTTCCCTCGGATTAGTTATTTTTTAAACCTGTGGCGTCGCTACAAAATTGCAAGTTCTGTTTGAATGCTGTTATGAAGGGTGCCAAAAATAATTTTGCGAGAGTTAGGAAACACCAGCATCAAAATGCCAACGCAATTTCGCTTTGGTCTTTCTCCCTCTCACAGGAAAAAAAAAATGCCACAACTAATTACAGACTCTGTGCTACCTTTTCACAGGGACTTTGCCTTTCTCAGGCTGAGGTGATGTTTTGATCTCCAGGCTGCTCTTTCCCTCCTGTTTTGGAGATCAAAGTGATCATTGAAATAAGGATAATTCCAGGATTATTTATACAAAAAAACTCCACTTTGGCCCAGTGGGTTTTTCTGTGTGGATGCAGCGATTCAGATCAGCTGAGCACCTAAATCTGAGAGGCAGAAAGGGAAATAAACCCTGAGTGGGTTAGATGAGAAAGCAATTCCGAGGTTTGCTCCGTTTCATTTATTAGAGAAATGAGAATTTCTCTAATTCACGGGAGAGCAGCAGCAGTGCCTGAGCTCGGTTAGGTGCGAGAGTCGTCGCAGGTAAATCGATTTGCCATCAGCTGAGTGATAAAAGGATGTTTGACTGACGTGGATTTACAGCAAATAAACTTCCTGGGAGCTCCTCAGATGGATTTCTCTGCTCAGTTCCCTTCATCCATGGCTCAGAACAAGGCCAACACCCCTGGGATTTACCTCTGCGTCCAGCTGGGTCTCCCCTTTCAATTTCTTTCTCTTTTAAATTGGTTTCTGATGCTTTTACAGATCTTTCTAAATGGTGAGGTGTTCCTTCCCACACTCTGGGTACTTAAATTAAATTAAATACATCCAGTGAACTATCAGGGGTCCTGCTCCTCCTTTCCATGTCCCTGCTCCAGTCTGGCCTCTGGGGGAGTTTGAGGCACGAGTGAAACCACTCAAAAATTTGGATTTATCTCCATAAGTGCTGTGCTGCTCCGTGCCAGGGAAAGCTGCTGAAGAGGGGAGAAAACAGAGGGGAAAAAATAGAGGATTGTTGCTGTTTTCTGGAAATGGTGTTGTTTTGTGAAGGGGAGGCCTTTAAAAGGTGTCCCCAGTGCCAAGGAGAGCACTGAATGTGCCTCTGGAGAGCTGCAGGGACCTGGGACAAGGACAGGAATGTTTATTCACCGTGACCCAGACCTTAGCAGTGCCTCTGGCATTTCTGTTTGCCATGGTGGAATTGTGCTGATGGATTTCTGCTCAAACACGGTTAAATTCCTTCCTGATCATTGGGGGAACGAGTTGAGAGCTTTTAATGCAAGTGCTGGTTGATTTTTGAAGCAAAAATCAGTCAGGTCCCTGGAGGGGAAATTGAAATTCCCATTTTCCCTAAGGACCATCCATAGAAACCCAGAGAGAGTTTATTTTGGGATGTCTCTTTATGGTTCCACTGAAGCCACACGAGGAGCAGAGATGTGGAGCTCCCGAATTTGGCAACTTCCCATATTTGGTTGAAAATTAAACTTCCCATATTTGGTTGAAAATCAAATGTATTTTACAGCAGACAGGAGCTGGAGTGGGGCTGTGCCTGTGGGGACACAGAACAGGAACTGCTGCTTTATAACTCTCCTTCCAACTCCAACTTTGTGTCAGTGCATCGTTCATTGTCTTGGCTGAGCTGCTTCCCTTGGGAGCTTCCACAGTTTGTGACTTCCATCCTTTTCCTTTCTGTAAGAAACTCCAGCATTTCATTAAGAAATTCCAGCATTTCATTAAGAAACTCCAACATTTCATTAGGAAACTCCAACATTTCATTAGGAAACTCCAGCATTTCATTAAGAAACTCCAGCATTTCATTAAAAAACTCCAGCATTTCATTAGGAAACTCCAACATTTCATTAAGAAACTCCAACATTTCATTAGGAAACTCCATCATTTCATTAAGAAACTCCAGCATTTCATTAAGAAACTCCAATATTTTATTAAGAAAGTCCAGCATTTTTTTAAGAAACTCCAGCATCTCCTTAAGAAACTCCAACATTTCATTAGGAAACTCCAACATTTCATTAAGAAACTCCAACATTTCATTAGGAAACTCCAACATTTCATTAAGAAACTCCAGCATTTCATTGAGAAACTCCAGCATTTCATTAAGAAGCTCCAGCATTTCATTAAGAAATGCCAGCATTTCATTAAGAAACTCCAGCATCTCACTGGGGTCTCTGGAGAGAGGCTCAGGCATCTCCACATCTGCTGAGGAACACCGCAGGGAACCCAAGGATTTTACACCCTATTTGGGGGAATTGAACAGTCAGGGACCCATAGCAGTGGCCAAAGGGTGCTGTGAGTGCCCACCACCCAAAAAGGACAGCAGGGTGTGGGTGCTGAAGCCATCTGGGCTGGTTTGGGGTATCTGTGTTGGGGAGAGAGAGCACAGAGAGATCCACAGGAGACGCACGTGGGCAGAGGAGAGGGAGCGTGCTGGGGAGGATGAAATAGGAAAGCTTTATAAATATGATTAGCTGGCAAAAGATGCTGAGAATATGGAAACTGTGAGCGAGATTGAAATGAAGACAAGCTCTGAGATACCAAACCCCAGTGACTGAACAACTGGAAAACAATGGTGTGGCCACTGAAGGTAATCCTCTTATGATTAAACAATTCCCCTTTTGATTAAACAATCCCCTCTGCCCTCTGCTTGCAGGCAGCTCCAAGGGTCAGAGCAGACCCTGCCAACTTAGCAGAGGGTCCAAAAAGCAGTTTTTAGAGTTTAAAATCTAACGCCGTATGGTAATGCAATGACTCTCCTAGGCTGTATGTAAATGTTGTAGGATTTGTAGCTTGTTCTGGATTGGTTAGGGAAAATCAGAATATTCAGCACAAAACATGATTTATTGTATTGCAAGTGAGAACCACAGCATTCTGTATTCCGCATTCCGTACCCTGAACTTCTCTCTCTCTCTCACCTCTCTGCCCTGCTTTGACTTGCATCTTGCAGCTCCTGGCAGGTCTCTTACCCCCACACTCTTTTTTACAATAAACCTCATGCTCTAAGACCAAAATCCAGAAGTCTTTCGTCTCCGTCCTGGCTGTCTGAAACAAACCACGCCACAGACAGCAATCCTGGAGATCCAAATCCCACAGGAGAGCACAAAGCTCCGCGCGACAGCCACGCGGAAATATTCCCTCCCCCTGCCCATTTCAGGACTAATGACGCTAACGAGGTCAGCAGCAGAGCGTGCGGGGTCAGGGCAGCCCTGGCTGTGCATTTCCAGCCCTGCTGTGCTCCTCTCACAGCTCTGAGCAGCTTTGCCTTCAGCCCCCGGAGAGCCAACCCAGGCTCTGTTCTGGCCCTGGTTTGGGTTCTGGCCACACTTCAGGGCCCAGGAGCCCCCACTACGAGCTGAGACTAATGTAAATCTCATCATAAAAAATGGAATACAAGGCCAGCCTGGGCTTGGCTTATTTATGACTGCACTCCTTCAAATTTATAAATGATGACCAGCTGAGGTGGGAGCTCCTTCCCCCTCCAGGCAGCTCTTCTCTGAGTTGTGTTAGCTTGTGAGGATGTTTTAAGCATCCCTTTTATCAATTTATAAATTAAATATAATATTTTTTCTTTCAACTTGTGCTGTCCTGGTCCTGAGAAGAGCTTTGTTGGTTACTTTGAAAATTAAATATATTTTACAGGCAAAGAAAGGAGCAATTGTAGCAAGCCCAGATTCTTATGGAAGAGCAGCAGAAAACAACTGATTTTTTTTGTCTGTATTGCCAGATTTTAACTTGTAGCTAGTGTTGTGTATTCCCTGAGATATGCTGGTGATCTGGAGCTGAATTCAAGGTGTCAATCAGCCCAAACCACTGCATTTTCAGGAGTGTCAGCACCACTGCCTTCCTCCTGTTGTCTGTATTGTTTCATCTGCTCTCATTGCTCTTATCTCAGCTTCTTGCCAAGGAGAACACCGCACATTTTTCCCTGTCCCTTTTCCCATCTGGCAGGAGAAATTAATCCACAAACACCAGAGGTTTATGTCCGAAAAGGAGGCAGAGGAGTCCTGTGACTTTATTCATGAATAAAGGGAAAGCTCATGGGCGTTTCCCATGGGGTCTCTCCAATTGCTAGAGGACACAGCCTCTTTTTATCCTAATTTCCCAGCTGCAGGTTCCCTCTCTCTTTCCCCATTGGCTGAGGTACTCGAGAGGTACAGACTTTCCGAATCGCCTGATCCAGAGCCCTTCTAATGTACGTTCCCCCCCCTTTTTTTATTTGTGTCTCTGTTCTTTTCCTCTAAATCCAGGGATTTAACACATCCTTGGGTGAGTAAAAGTCTGTGTCAATTAATGGAATTCCTATGGAATTTATGGTTCCTCCCATTGCTCCTTTCCCCTATCAGTGTCTGGCCTTATCTCCCAGCAGCCCCACAGTTTGTTTGGAAAGACATCTCCTTCTTGTTCCTTTTCCTGTGTATCTCATCCCAGTGCCTCATCCCTCCCTGGCTCCCAGGCTCTCCTGGCAGTGTGATGCCATTGTTGCTTTTTGGGAAAAGGCTGTCCCCTCTCCCTGATGTGTCATTGCTGCTTTTTGGGAAAGGGCTGTCCTGTCCCCTCTCCCTGACGCTCCTCCAGCCCCTCCTGTTGCTCTGATTTTCTGACATTCGTGGAGATTCGCGGAAGCTCACAGGGAGGTCAGGCAGGCAGCACCAAGATGGCGAAAAGAGAGTTTATTTACAAGAACTTCTTTATATATTCATTAATAATCTAATAGTTATTGGTCGACAGTTTTTCCACCTCCTATAACGATTGGTTACAACTCTAGAGCATCCAGCACCAAAACAAAGAGATTAGAAAGCACAGGAATGCAACTTATCTCTATTCTCCATGAGAAAGAAGAGAAAGATTTTAAAACAGTGCAACCACACCCTCCTTTATATCCAAACCTTGTTTGCTCCTCCCCAAGCCCCATGATGAGCAGGCAGCTCTAGGATTGCTCTGGGATCCCTCAGGGATCTCCTGCCTGCTCAGTGCTCCACAGAACGTGGAATTGTTGGGTTTGAGCTCAGTGTTTACAGCACAGATCTCTGGGGATCACTGCTGGAAGGTGAAGGATTCATCATCTCCCACTTTTTCCCCTTTTCAACAGCTTTCCCACTCTACTAATAATGGATAAGATGGGGCAGCTTGACAAAAAATCAATCTGTCACTAAAAATGATGCTGGTTTGGGGGCAGGGAGGTATTTCTGCTAACCAGGGAAGTTCATTGAATCTTTAAAAGCTGGTAACTCTGACAGCAACTTTATTCAAAGGTATTTTTGTGTCTGGCTTCCTTGGCTCCTCGCTAGAAAATGGTCAGGAATTTATTCCAGAGGCTGGCATCCCTTTGGGAGAATTCTACTCTGAAACTAAAGAACTGCTGCTCTGGTGCCTCCTGTGCGTGATGGCAACTGTAAAAAATGGGCCCAAAATGTCTGCCTCATTCATAGGAACCAAAATTCAGGTCTATAATTCCTACCCACTCCCTTTTTAAAATTCACTAAGCAAACAAACCTACTCTGGTTGCGATAAATTTTCCTTATTCGGTGCGAGCTGAAATGTTCCTTGAATCAAAGCAGTTCCAAAGCCTTTATTTTATATAAGGAAATTAGAGTAAAATGAAGCCCCTGCGTGTGCAGAAGGGCCTGGCTGGGTCAGGAGCAGCTGTGGTGGCAAAGCAGCAGTGGCAGACAGCTCAGGTGGGAGTTCCAGAATGTTCAGGGCATCAATCGCTCTCTCCAGCTGAGAGCTGACAGGGAGGGTTAGGAATTCTCTAAAACTGAAAAGGGGAATTGCCAAACTGATAGTGAGGGTAATGAACCGTGGAGAGAGGAAAAGAGCTCGATTTATGATGAAAATCCTGTTAGTTCTTCACAAGCAGAGCTCTGTCAGGGCAGAGCAATCAGCGAGTCCAGGGGAGGCCACGCTCTGACTGACAGGGGCAGGGATGGGTGGGATTTTGGGAAGGAATTCCTCCCTGGGAGGGTGGGCAGGCCCTGGGATGGAATTCCCAGAGCAGCTGTGGCTGTCCCTGGACCCCTGGAGTGTCCCAGGCCAGGCTGGACAGGGCTGGGAGCAGCCTGGGGCAGTGGAGGTGTCCCTGGGGTGCTGAGATGAGTTTCAGGTCCCTCCCGACCCAAACCATTCTGTGATTCTGTGCCGATTCTGCCCCAGGGTGCTCTGTGCTCAACCTCTGTCTGCAGGCTCAGGTCAGAGCAGAGGTTTGCAGGAGGTGAATGAGACATTGCAGGAGAGAGGAGAAGAGCTGAACATCTCCTCCATTGCCAAAATATTCCTGTCCGCAGCCCTTACAGACAGCAGCACCTCGGTGTCTGTAAATAGCAGAGAGAGGCTGAGCAGAAATGAGCATCAGTAACCAGCAGGACTTTACTTGTAAATCCTGAGCTGTGCTGAACGAGCACAGTGGGAACTGAGGGTGAAAATGGGCACGGAACTGCCAATCAGCTCACATGTGTGTGTTACTGCTGCCCCGAGTTTCCAAAAGAGCTTCTCTTATTTTCTCCGGGTTCATTTTGAGGAGTTTTTCTGACTTTGATGAGGCTCCTTCTACTAAGCAGATCAGCTGGCTGAAAATCCTGTTTTCATGAACTCGAGCAGATCTGTCCGGGCAGATCTGTTTTATCACAGATAACCAAATGAAAGGGTTAATTTAAACCTACACGTTGGGTTGGATTCACTGTGTCTGTCAGAAAAAGCAAAAATCAGAATATTCTCACTCTCATTTTTGCCTAGAGAGACCACAGAACCTGTAATGGCAGGAACCAAATTGTCAGACTGCTCCTTTTTCTCCTGGAGCTGCTTGACACAGCTGCAGAGTCTGAATCTTTCTGACTTTTGAACAAAGCCAGTGTTTTATTTTGATTGCCGACTTGTCAGATTTTAATAGCATAATCTATGTAGCAGAAAGTATGAAACTGTTGAAATAGAGTCTTTTATCTGCTTTCATATTCTAATTCCTCTGAGTATTTTTGTAATAACTACAATCCAGGAGGTTTCGGAAATACATTGATGTGCGAGGCATTTCAGAGCCATGAGTGCTCACTTTGGAAGGGCCTGGGAGACACCTCCAACCCAAAATCTGTCCTTTTCCTGGGGGTTGTCCTTTTCCTTGGCCCTGCAGCTGACCAGGAAACCTCTCTGGCTCCAGCACATCCACGATCTCACACTGAAGCTCCTTCCCTCCTGCCTCTCAGCAGGGCCAGAGAGGCTCAGGAAAGCTGGAAATTCCGTGGGCTGACAGCTGGGAAAGGTCACCACATTAAATGAATTCCTGGTATTTCCAGGGCATCACAGCACAAGGGGAGGAATGAACGGATCCTAAATGGATCCAGGGTGAAGCAAACGCCAGGATCTGTCAGAGCAGTGACCACAGGGAGCTCAGAGCTGTCAGAGGAGCTGGAGGGTGGCTGGCCACAGAATGTGCCATTTACTGTGCCAAACCCCCAGGGGCTTCACAGCCCCGTGAAATGAGCTGCATCTGATCCATTAAAAGCTGAGCTTTTCCATGAGAAGTTTGTCTGAGAGCCTCTCTCTGTTCCCAGGATCCATTAAAAGCTGAGCTTTTCCATGGGAAGTTTATCTGAGAGCCTCTGTTCGCAGCTCATGGTGAGGGGAGGAACATCAAACACCTCAGGTTCCTCTGAGTTGGAAAGGATTAAATGCCTGTGGTGGTTCCCTCCTTGTGAACGCTTTGATGATCTTGCTTGATCTGCTCAGACTCGCTCCGTGGGTTTGATCCTTGCAAACTTCTCCAAATGGATGTTTGTGTCGTGGTGGGGTCTGACAGGCTTCAAACCGTGAAACACTTACAGAAGGTTCATTCACACTCTAAGCAAGGTTCAAAATTTTTGTTCCGGTCGTTAGCGCATTTCTAACGGTAATTAGACAGGTTTTAAATGCAAAAAGGGAAAAGAATTCCAGAAAAAAAAAAAAAAAAGAAAAAAAAAGAGTTTTCTACTTCTACTATCAGTGAAAAGGTTTGACAAATTCTAAACTTTGATGTATTTTGCGTTGTGGGTTTGATCCCTGGATGGGCTATTCACTCAAGAGTTGGACTCGATAATCCTTGGGGTCCTTTCCAACTCGGAATGTTCTGTGCTTCTGTGATTCTGTATCTGTCATCCTTCCCATCAATTTAGAGGAGAAACCACCACACAAATATTGAAATAACCACGGCAAAGGAGGATTAATCACTTCAGCCAGGGATCACTCTCCAGACAGTCTTGAAAGCTCCCACTTCATTTCATGTCCACTCAATGTGTCCATCTGTCTTTTGCTTTCTTTGGTCCCATTTTTCTTCAGCTGAAAGGCAATTCTCCCTCCTCCCTCTCTGTTCCATGAGAAAATGATGGGATTTTGGGAACCTCTCAGCTTTGTGGCTGCTCAGCTGAAGGTGCTGAGCTCTCCCATCCCCGTGAGCTCTGTCCCAGCCCAGCTCTGCTCCTGCCACGGATGGATTTCCCTTCCCAGCCCCAGACCGTGCAGAGGAGCTTCCAGAAGTGCTCGCTCTCGGATTTGTTGCTCCCAATATTGCTCCTTTCAGCTCCCTGGGATGGAGATTAATGGGATCTGGGATGGAGATTAATGGGATCTGGGATGGAGATTAATTCCCTCCCCCAGAGTTCAGGAAGCACTCAGAGTTTTGCTGCTGCCCAGGCCGTGGTGATGAATGGCAGAACATTCCCGCACTCTGCTCCTGTCCCTGCACTGAGATGGAATCCAGCCCCATTTTGAGGTTAATATCCAAATTCCCTTTGCTCTTGACCCCATTCTCACTGCCTGGCAGGCCACTTCCACTCTCGCTCTCCTTTTATTCCTATTGCTGACAAGCTTTTGCTCCCTCACATCCTTTGGCAGAGCCGAGCTCCGCTGGACTCCTGAGCAGTTTCCACTCTCAGAGCTCTTTTTTCAGCCCATTAGGTTGGAGCTCTTCCCTTCCGTTCCCCCAGGCTGGGCTGCACGTTCCAGGTGGATTTGACACCTTTGGATGAGCACATTTAAATTTGTGCTGCCTTTCTGTTCCTGAGCCTGTCACTCCGAGCTGATTACACCAATCAGCTCCCTCTGCTCACACTGAGCTCCTTCAGATTAAAAATGTTACCCCTCTAGCTGCTTTTCTGTTTAAATGACACTCCTGAGTGACAAGTCTGCTTTCCCAGGGCCATCCCTCCAACAATCAAAATCCACTTTACGAATGCAGCAATCCAAATCCTGGCCTCCTCTTCCTCCTCGTGACAGCACTGATGGCTCTAAATAGCAATGCCATTTCTGCTCGTGTTTTATTCTGACAAAAGAATTATCTCAATCACTAAGCGTATCCAGCTTTAATTTAGGAGATTTCTCTGTATTCCCAATCCTGCAAAGCAGAGCCTTCCCTACCATCCTGCCCTGTGCTCGTTTTTGTGGTGTTCTTTTACCAGAATTTATGATAAATATTTTTTTATTTATTTCTCTCTCACTGGAGTGAACATGGGGAATCCTTCTGGTTTGTAGGGAACTGGAGGAGCTGGAATAGAACATCTATTCCACAGCTCTCTGTATTCAAATCTTGTAGAAATCTGGTGGAGATGGAGTAGAAGGAGGAATATTTAGGAGGAATTTCTCCGTGGAAAGGGAGGTCAGGGATTGGAACTGCCCAGGGAGGTTTGGAGTGCCCATCCCTGCAGGTGTCCCAGGAAGGGCTGGAGGTGGCACTGAGTGCTCTGGGCTGGGGACAAGGTGGGGATCAATCACAGCTTGGACTCGATGTGCTGGGAGGGCTTTTCCCTCTAAATGGTCTTGTGATTCCGTGACTGAATGGCAGATTATGCACAATACTGGAATGTAGTTCACTGTTTTAGGAATCTTTCTGTTCTTTCTCAGAGAAGAACAGAGATAAGCTGCATTCTTTTACTTTCTTAATCTCTGTGTTTGGTATTAGGTGTTATTTGGCTGTGACCAATGGTTTTAGGAGGTGGATTCTTTGTTGACCAATAGTTGCTAGAATATGAATGGATATAAAAGACCTTTCTTGTAAATAAAGTTTCTCCTTTCGCCATCTTGGGTTCCTCTGCCTGAATTCTCTGCCAGCTCCTGCAATCCTCGGGAAATCTAAAGCCATACTGGAATTGTCCCTTCACCACACAGTAAAAGCAGCTGTGCAGTTCCCTGCTCATTCCTGCAGCGAGTAGGTCACTTCTGTGGCGAAACAACAAAAATAAAACCTCCCTGAATCCCCAGCTCCACCGAAGGGAACAAACTCCCACCACGTCTCTTCGTACTCCCCATAATGCTGATTTCATCTGATGTGCATTTGATTCCTCCAAGCGAACTTGCAAAGGTCAGGAAGCATTCTGCTGGTGCCTGTGATGTGTCGGGAGACGCTCTCCTGTCAGACGGAGCTGACATCTCGATGGCTAGCAGATGTCTGATATCATCACGGTCCATATGGGATCATCCACGTGCCAGCCCAAATCAGGAGATGGAGAAAAGAGACAGGGAGGGGAAATGCCCTCAACAATCTCCTGCCTTTGTTCAGGCTTGCTGAAGTGAGTTATTTCAACCAGAGATTCAGCCAGACTTGCAATCCAGAGGAAAAAAAAAAATCATTGTTTGATTTCAGCACCTTCTGCCAGGCCTTCATCCTGCCAGGTTTTTGGCAGGCAGCCACGAGGGCTGGGAAGTCTGCAAAGATACAGAAATATAAATCGCAGCAAGAGGGAGACTCCAAACCAGGCTGCCCAGGGACCCTGGAATCAGATATCTTCGTGTTCCTGCAGGGTGTTCTGCTGGAAATCCTGGGAAAATGGCACAGCAAAACCCCACCTGGGGCTCTGCCCCTGGAGCTCTTCACGGCTTTGAGGAATCGTGGAGGGGCTCCAGGAAAGACAGGAGAACTCTGCTAAAACACGAGACCAAAGTGAGTTCTTTGCAGCCAAGCAAACGAAAATTCACCTGGAGAGCTGGCATTTTGTTTAGGATCATCCATCCGAGAGGGAAATGCTGCAAAGGCAAAGGCAGGGATTTTGGTGGGAGATTTTCCAGCCTTCCAAGCACCTGCAGCTCCTGTGCCACCCAGGGAATACTCCCTGAGGTGAGCTGAGGAAATGCTCCTGGAAAGGGCTGGGGGAATCCTTGGAAAGGCTGAGGGAATCCTTGGACAGGCTGGGGGAATCCTTGGAAAGGCTGAGGGAATCCTTGGAAGGACTGAAGGAAATCCTTGGAAGGGCTGAGGGAATCCTTGGAAGGGCTGAGGGAATCCTTGGAAGGGCTGAGAAAATCCTTGGAAGGGCTGGGGGAATCCTTGGAAGGGCTGAGAGAATCCTTGGAAGGACTGAAGGAAATCCTTGGAAGGGCTGAGGGAATCCTTGGAAGGGCTGAGAGAATCCTTGGAAGGGCTGGGGGAATCCTTGGAAGGACTGAAGGAAATCCTTGGAAGGGCTGAGGGAATCCTTGGAAGGGCTGAGAGAATCCTTGGCAGGGCTGGGGGAATCCTTGGAAGGGCTGAGAAAATCCTTGGAAGGGCTGAGAGAATCCTTGGAAGGGCTGCAGCAAATCCTTGGAAGGGCTGAGAGAATCCTTGGAAGGACTGAAGGAAATCCTTGGAAGGGCTGAGGGAATCCTTGGAAAGGGCTGAGAAAATCCTTGGAAGGGCTGCAGCAAATCCTTGGAAGGGCTGAGGGAATCCTTGGAAGGACTGGGGGAATCCTTGGAAGGGCTGAGGTGTTGGTTTAGATTTCTTGAGATTCACAGAAGCTGGCAGAGGAGGCAGGCAGATGGACCCAAGATGGCAAAAAGAGAGACTTTATTTACAGAAACCTCTTTCTATATCCATTAATAATCTACCAACTATTGGTCAGCAGGGAATCCACCTCCTAAAACCATTGGTCACAGCTATCCAACACCTAGTACCAAACACAGAGATTAAGAAAGTACAAGAATGTAGCTTATCTCTATTCTCCCTGAGAAAGAAGAGAAAGATTTCTAAAACAGTGCAACTACAGTGAGGGAATCCTTGGAAGGGCTGAAGGAATCCTTGGAAAGGCTGAAGGAATCCCTCAAGCAGCTCTGGGGCCGACAGGGATCTCTTTATCACCAGCACAACTGGAATTCCTCACTCTGTTGGATCTCAGCCTCCACCCCAGCAGAGGAGCCATGGTTTGCCTGTCCTGACAGAAACTCTGCACGTGCAGAGAAAGCAAACCCCAGCTCGGCCTGAGCAGAAGGCACAAAGAGTTTCTCTGCCGTTTCATCCCCACCAGTTGGGTTTTGCTGCAGCTGCTGTGAAAGCAGAGCCGTCACGAGCAGACAGCGATCAGAAGTGAATTTCTTCCCCACCTTTGATGAGTTTCTCTGCAGCTCCTGCAGGTTATTGCCACGTGAATCGCGAGCTGCAAACACAAGCTGCTCTCAGACAGGAACAACAAAGAAAAAGCAGATGGTTTCTTTTAACGTCGTGTGAAACTTCTCTCGAACACGAGTGTCTGTCTTCTCCTCTCCAGCTGGCAATTCCCACGTGGAAATGATCGAGTTTTGTCATGGCAGGAGCCCCATCAGCCTCCTCTCTTATAAAAAGGCACATTATCCTTCAAGAGAGAGGAACAAACAATGCCAAGTGCTTCACCACAGAGCTACTGAAAATATTTTTTTTTTCCTTGATTGTTTGTTTGAAAACGTGTCCAGAGGGAATGGAAAGAGAAAAGAGACAGGATGAGGATGTGAGGAAATAAATAACTGTGACTGCAGGTGCACCAGGGCAGAACTTCTGTGACTTTTGTGGTTAGTGAGGAGAGCTCTCTGTGACATCAGGTGTGAAACCAAATCGAGTTTAAGGGGAAAATCTCTGTTCCTTGTGTGTTCAGGCTGTGGTGACCCCAAACAGATGCATTTTCAGAGCTGGGATGAAACACTGTGGTAGCAAAAACAAAGGCACTCTTAGCGAGAGGGAGTTGCAAGGATGTTGAATCAGGGAAAACTCGCTTTGGAAATGAGATTGGGCTAAAAGTTTGTGAGAATTAATGTCCCTAATTCTCTTAATTTGCCCCTGCCGTTGGGTTTTTCTGAGGGAGATAAGGAACAAAAGGCAGCATCTAAATGTTTGCATTTCTTCCCAAATATCAGACAGAAAGCTAATCTAGAATCACTGCTAATCCTGAGGTTAAGCTTCAAGCTGCACTCAGCTCCCAGTTCTGCCTTTTTGGACCCCAAAACCACAAATACCAGAAATCCATCAGCTGCAGGCTTTCCCAGCAAACATCTCTGTGCATTTCTGGCTGCAGCTGCTCCTCTCTGGTTTGAATTTGCCGTTCTGATTCTGAATTCTGCCATTCTGATTCCCCCCAAACCATTCCCTTTACACTCCAGAGCTGAACCAGCACCAGGCAGCCTCAGGTTCATTTCAAACCTTTCCTCGTGAGCTGTTCAAATCCAATATTTGACTCATTTTAGGGCCAAGGAGAATTCTTCTCTGCAAGCCATTTTAGGGAGTTCCACTGCTTGCACTTTATCCTCTGGATGTTTAATCTATACTGTTTTAAAGCCATTATTTTTAAAAAGAAGTGGCATTAGGATAATAACATCACTTCCTAATCAAATATTAATGCTTTTCTAAGTGTTTATTATGTTGTTAAATTAAATTATTTCCCTGCACAAACAGAACAGAGGACTCCTGTTCTGCAAAGAAAATGGCATTAAATCAAATATTTGGCCATTTAGCAACAGTTTCTTTGTTCTCTCTTCCCTTCTAATTTCCTAAATTTGAAAGAAAAACCATGGGGAAAAAAAAGAGAAAAATAAGAGGAATAGAGAAATGGACTCACAATTCCATGAATCTCTGTAATATTCATTAATCAGAGTTCAGAACACAAATTGTAGCCTGTGGTGGTGCTTCTCTTACTTTACCAACGTTTTACCTCTGCTTTCCTATTCTCAGGCACTAAATAACTCCAAGAAATGACTGAATGGGCGAGGGCGGTGGAATTTAATTCTCTTTAGACATTAGTTTTTCTGTGGAGACTGCCCAAGAGTCACGCACGATTGTCGGAAAAACTTTGAGTCAAATATTTTTGCAGAAGGAAATATAAACTCAATGAGATGCCATTGATCGTTCCACTGATCAGTCAATGAATTGATCCCTCACTGGGGCATCCAAGGGCCTTTTATGGAGTTTAAGGAGTTAATTGGGAAGGAGGAGGAAATTGGGATTTATGCCATTTAAGGAATTAATTGCATGAGCTCAACCCTCGTGTGGGAAATACATTGTTGGGATAAAAACCACGCGGTTTTTATCAGGATTTTAGGATCGCTCAGGGTGATCCTACCCAGAGAGTTCTGGAGTTTGAGGTGTGATAATCCAGAGCATCCTGGCTTTGGTTTCAGAGTGCAGGCAATCCGTTATCTTTCATAAATTGCATTTTGTAGTTCTCAAATCCCATAATTTAACCCATTTCTCTGATAATTGCCCTTTAAAGGCAACAAATGCTGCAGGAGCAGCACCAGCAGCAAGATTCCCATGCTGTGTGCTCAGGACAGGCTCAGGCAGTGTGGGGCCATGGCCTCAGTGGGCACAGATTTCATCGATTCCCATCCCATAAATAAATAAATAAATAAATAAATAAATAAATAAATAAATAAATAAATAAATAAATAAATGTGTCAGTGCCAGGCTGGGGCTCCTTACAGACATGGCTGTGCTGGGTTCCTCTGTGGCCGCTGGGGTGAGGTTTGGGGTGCTCGGTTTGTTTTCCAGGGATTTTTCCAAATTCTGTAGCAGAGAACAAAGTTTTGAGTGAAAACTGAGCGTGTGTCACTTCCCAAAAACCAGCGCTCCTTTCCTGCCTTACCCTCCTGCTGGTCTAACTCATTTCCAAAGATAATCTCTTATGCATAATTTCCTTGGTGTTGTAAAATTTAAAAAAATATATAAATACAAGAGGTGGGGAAGAGATTTTTGTGTCAAGAATAACAAATATTGTATCATTAAATAAGAAAAATTTAAAGAAACCCGTCACTCATGATGCCATTAAGATTCCTAAGGCAGCAATCCCTGCTTTGCAATGACCTGGTGTTAGAAAACTTTTCTTTTTAAAGGAGCTTTGTTTTAAATTCTGATTTCCACACATCGCCCAGCCTGAAATTTATCATTAAAGTCAGGAGGGGAGGGCAGGAAAACCCAGTAAATACTAATCTAAAATATTAATACAGAAAAATTAAAAAATATACTACCTAATAAATACTAATAATACAAAATTATTTTGGAATATACTAAAATACTAATTGCAGAACACTGAGATGCCCCAGATTAGATGCATTCAAATATAGTGCATTTAAATACCGTGTAATACTGTATTTATTAATTATCGTTAATATGATAATCATTCAAATGAAGCCATGCTGTCATTTCACAGGCATCAAAGTGCAGTGATAATAAAAAAAATTAGAGATTCCCCTGATTTGGATCACCTCCCTGGCTCGATATTTCACACCAGCGCCGCGGTGGCTGTGATTTGGTCACTGTCACAGCACATCTCCATAAATCCCTCAGTGCTGGAGGGTGGCACCTCAGCTGGGGTAATCCTCTCCTGCAGCACAAAGCTCGTGACAAATGCAGCTCTGGCTGTGTCTGGGAATGGCTAATTAAAATTATGATCCTCGTGGCTGCGCTGCCAGGTGATGAATGTTATATTTATTTTTGGGCATTTCTGCTGCTTTGTGACTCTGCCACGAGTGGTTTGGAGCTGCCTTTTGTGGCTTTGGAGTCCCCGAGGGTGCAGAGGCTGAGCTGAGAGAATTCAGGCAGACGAACCAAGATGGCGAAAAGGGAAAGTTTATTTACAAGAAAGGTCTTTTATATCCATTCATATTCTAGCAACTATTGGTCAGCAAAGAATCCACCTCCCAAAACCATTGGTCACAACCAAATAACACCTAATACCAAACACAGAGATTAAGAAAGGAAAAGAATGCAGCTTATCTATGTTCTCTCTGAGAAAGAACAGAAAGATTCTAAAACAGTGCAACCACAGCCTTTATTCGGGGAAGCTCAGAAAAGTTTGAGCACCAATTCCAATGCAGACAACCTGAAATTGTGGAGATCATGGTGCTGAAAATCCTTTTTTCTATATAAAATAACTCTGGAAATAATAAACAGAACGGAAGCCAGAGGATGAGTAAGGCAGCAAAGGAAAAACAACTTGGGTTTGCTTCTATCTCTAATAATTCATATTTTCTATCTCTCATCATTCATATTTCCTTTTATTTGGGAGCCTGATTGCTCTGAAAATTCAATCAGTTACCGATTCCTTTATCAAAATTGCCTTCCAAAGCACAGCTCACGCAGAGCTGTTCGAGTCGAGGTGTTTGGAATTGTTGTTCCCCTTGGCCACAGCAGTGACAATATCCTGGAGGATCTGCTTTGGATGAGAGCAGGAATTGCCAGCAGGACATGGAGCCCTGAGGGCTCCCCAAATTCCACAGCAGAAAACAGCAAAGTGAGGGTGGAGCTGGGGAGGAAATCAATAATTCAATATTTGCTGTCTCTCAGGCCATGCCTGAGCCCTGCAGTGTGCTGTGAACTGATTTGCTCTGTTTGCTGAGCTGCTTTTGGCATGAGGAGTGTCCTGCCCTCATTTCTGTGCCCTTTATGCAATGCCCTGTTTGAATCCTCCCAGCAGGCTCTCTAAAAAGCTGCTAAATTAAAATATTTTGAGTTTTCTTTTCCTGTAGAGCGCTGTCAGTGTCCTGGGATCGTGGAATGGGTTGGGTTGGAAGGGAATTTGAGGATCACTCATCACCTCCCTCTGTCCCAGGTCACTCCAGCCTGGCCTGGGACACTCCAGGGCTCCAGGGGCAGCCCCAGCTGCTCTGGGAATTCCGTCCCAGCCCTCCCAGGGAAGGATTCCCTCCCAAAATCCCCTCCAAGCCTCCCCTCGGGCAGTGGGAAGCCATTCCCTGGGTGCTGTCCCTTCCTCTGGTGCATTTCCAGCTCTGGGTGTGTCCTCCCCTCACTCCCTCCCCGAGGTTTGAGTGGAACTGCTGAGCGCAAAGTGAAAAAATTCAGAAAAAAGAAATTCAGGTGTGGCCCTGATCCAGATCTCAGCAAGCCTCAACGGAAAAACCTGAATCAACCTGAAATAATACAAGGGAGAATATTATTTTAGTAGAACAAACCATGCTGTTAGAAGGCTTTTGAAGGTTTTTTATTTTTTTTAATACTAAGCAATTTTGCTGTTAAAGCAGCGCATGGTGTTCTCCACCCTAACTAAATAAAAGCCTCAGTGAGAGTCATAAAGCTCTGGGAGTTTTCTGTGGTGGCATTTTGCTCTGCAGCTGTCCTGCAGGGACTGCTCAGAGCCCAAATGCTGAGACAATATCTCTGAAATGATTTGATGAAGGTCTTTATTGCTGCTATAAAAATCTGGTGTTCCCTTTGTTCCCAGCACATCTTCATCTTCAATAAACACACTCGGTGTTGTTGCAGTGAGTGGCAGACGATGTTCATGGCAATGTTTAGAGACTTTTTCCTCCCCATTTTCAAAGCGTTGAGCTGAATTTCCGATATTATTGTCGCTAGCATTGATTTTAAAAAGAAGAAAATGAAATGAAGTGAATGTTTTCAGCAGGTGAATGTTTTCTCACCAATTCAATTCTTGAATCAAGCGTTTTATATCATTTATATACGTAATGTTCTGAAGAAAGCGTTGTGCCTGTCTCTATATAAATAATTTACACTTTTTAATATTTTAGCACAACCACTAGAGCTGGTGCTGCTTTGAAAAAAAAAAAATTTTTCCTATCCAAGCAGCAAAATGTTCCTCAACTCAACATACAGGAAGGGTTTTAATAATTGTGTACAGCAGAGGGTTTTGCTGAAAACAATAAAACATCTCTGCATTGTGCTGTCCTCAGATGAAAACTTGTGCAAAACACCTGCAGGAGAGGGTTTTTCCCAATAAATTATTAACTGGCCAGGGAAAAGTTGATAATACACTAGGAAACAAGTAAAAAGAACTAATTCCACTGAGAATTTCCAGATATTTACCTGCATTTATTATTGCCCAGGTATTGTCACAGACGAGGGATTTTTATTTTTAATAGGAACCGTGCTCCGTTTCCCTCTCCCAGGTGTGTGATGTCCTTTCTGCACCTTTGCCTTTCTGTGCTGGAGTATTCTGAGTCCTGCAGCAGATTTTGGAAATATTCACTACTGCCATGGCCAGGCAGAGCTGTGGCCAAGTGTTTAAATTCAGTTTACAGGGAAAGAATGGGTGTAAAAACATTATTTTCAGAATGTGCCTGTTGAAGCGAATGTGGAAGAAGTTGTGTCTGAGTTGAGAACATTTTGGTGCCACTCAGGTCATGTTTGGATTTCTCAGCTGGGAAATCCTTGGTGCTCCTCAGGGATGTGAAAGAGCAAAAATCAGTTCTGCCCAAGGAGTAAATCTCAGAGGAAAGTCCAAGCTCCTCCTGTTTGCTCTGCTGTTGATTTTTGTCTTTCTGCAATCACCAAATCTGGAGTTGGAGAGAAGCATTTGAAATCTTTCACTCAAAATTCCTTGCCTGAAATTACCTTGTATCAAGTCCAGGCAAGAGGAACATTTGAGCACCAAACAAACTTCCTGCCTCTGGAACCTGAACCTCGAACAGAGCACAGCCCTGAACCATTTTTGGGTTTCTCGGTGACTTTTCAACCTAAAATTCAGCTCTGTGGAATCGTTTTAAGCGGGAAAAAAAGTAATTTTAAAAAAAAAATCCAAGGTAGTGCTTTTTATCCGTGTATAGGTTATGAAATGATGATGATGATGATGATGATTATTATTATTATTATTATTATTTTCCCCTTCCAAGCACTCCCAAAGCAGATTCCCAAGGCCTGAGCATTGCATTCCAGACCAGAGCCTGCCCAGTCTCTCCCTCCCTCCCCCAGCAGGTGGGAAAAGCTGGTTTGGGGCAAAAAAATGCCTTTTTTGTCCCATCCCTTGACAGACGGGAATTAAAAAAGAACCACATTGGCTGCCTGAGGCACAGCTGAATTTGTCACTCAGCTCCATTAAACTAAAAATTAACAGAGGGGGAGAACCAAAATGAAAGGTGGAAGCTGAAAGTTTGGAGCTGCACCAGGAAACACCAGAGAGGTCACTGAGTCCAGTGTGTATTTATGAAATATTTAATATGGCAAATTATTCGCAGGCGAATTTTTTAATGGACATGTGTAAAGATAAAGGAGGTCTGTTCTCTGGGTGAAAATGTTAAATCATCTGAGAAAATAAAAAAATTGTGATTTTTAAATCAAGCTGGGGATATTTAAATGTTCACTAAAGCTGTTTCCATCCCTACTTTTGATTATTAATGGACAGAGATGGAGCAAGCAGCTCTGAAGGCAATTTTCTGATATTTATTTTGCTTCTTCCAATCTCCTGCGAATTTTCCTGTTAGTCTTTGTAGGATCTCTTCTCTGCTAACAAGTGGAGAAACATTTTCTTGGTATAAGTAACCTCTGTGGGAGAGCTGGAAAGAAAGACCATATTTTAAATTATTTAATGAAAACACAGGATTCACTTTGTATTCAGGAGCTGCCACCCCCTTCCTTGTTTCCTGGAGATATTTATCCAAGCAGCTTTTTCCTGCTGAGGGTTCTGTGGAACCAGGAGTGATTTTGTGGGAATATTCCCATGGCAAGGAGGTGCCACCCACCCTGAGGGCAGCGCTGGTGCCATGTGGTCACCCATCCAAACCAGCACTTCTTGGTGCCTGAAACAGCAGCAATTACCACAAATCCACAGGCTGAACCCCAGAAAAAATAATATTTTTTAATGAACAAGTTAATTAGAAAGCCCGCCAAGTGTCTTTGTAAATAAGTGGCAGGGAAAGAAGTAAATATTGACAAAAGAACTGAGTGTTATTCACAGTCCAGACTCTATCTGGCATGGTTTTATTTGGATTTATTTTCCCCTTTGGAGGCTGTTACACAGATGTTGTACACATATTGTATGTGCAAATATTTATAGTTTGTCTGAAAATGAATGCAATAAGGGCCAGGTTTGTGTGATTACAGCCAGAGAACACTTCAGTGCTCTGGGAGGGGAGCAAAGCCCTGGGCTGGCACAGGGAATAAATCACTTTTCCTGCTCAGGGCTGAGGAGTTCCCACTCAGTTCCATAATCACAGCAGGATATCCACGTTCATTCCTGTGACAGTGAGAATAAAAATTCTTTGCTTTGTTTTGTAATTCTTCCAGAAGTTAGAGCTCTAGAGGTGCCGACAGTCAGTCCATCCTCACCCCCTGCTGCTGCCCTGGCTTCTCTGGGGCCATTTACAATAATTAATACTTTAATGAGCATTGGGGTGAACCTCTCTCCAGCTCAGCTGCTGAAAGAAAGGTGAAACGAGTTTTGGCCAGGTTACTTTGGTGAAATGGGGAGCTGGGAACTCTCTCTGCACTGAAATGTTCATTTTCTGCACTCTCTCTGCACCGGAGCTCTGTGTGTGCCTGGAAAAACATTTCCCCACAGATATTTCTTATTTCCTAGGCGAAGGAGCCCATTTGGCTTCAAATCTCCTGTTATTTTGCATCATTGCAGGGAAAAATAGGCTTGTTTTTCAGAACAGCCTCCACTTGAGAGTGTATTTTGCTGTATAATGAATTCTCTGATTTGTGGCAGCCTCAGAGGCTGCAAAAACCCTTCCTGCTTGCAAACCTGGAGAGCTATAAAAGTTTGAATTCATCAGATATTATTTAGAGTATTATTGCAAATGGTGCTGTTGGAAGGGTGGGAAGCAAAGTTTGCATTTGGAAACAAAAGGCAAGAAGGAAAACAAAAAGTGAGAAGGAAAACAAAAAGCGAGAAGGAAAACAAAAAGTAAGAAGGAAAACAAAAAGCAAGAAGGAAAACAAAAAGTAAGAAGGAAAACAAAAAGTGAGAAGGAAATGCCAGGGAATTGGCAGAGGCAGTGAAGGAAGGGCTGGCCCTGCTCCAATCTATTTTTGATGTGCACAGTTTTTCCAGGGAAAATCAGAACAGGGCCCACGTGCAAGGGATATATTAAATATGATAATATTTCAATATTATAATATTATATGTCATATATATAATATATAGTATATAATATATAATATATAATATATAATATATATTATTTATATATAACATATAATATATAATATATAATATATAATATATAACATATAATATATAATATATAATATATAATATATAATATATAATATATAATATATAATATATAATATATAATATATAATATATAATATATCTATATTATAATATTATAATATATGACAATTTCATGCTTAATCCCCTCTGTCTCGGGGATGAAATGAAATGGAGGTTGTGCTGTTTGAATGGGTGCAGGTGAACAAACACCTCCTGCCGCAGGATTTGGTTGAGAGCGGTGTTTTCCCCTGGGATTTAGCACAAATCCCTCGCTGTATCTCTGATTTGCACCTCTGGAAAGGCTTGGGATACAAATCTGTGCCACTCATTGATCTGTCTCGAGAGCTGGATTTGTTTCAGTGTTTTATATTTACTAATTCTGCCCATTTGATCCAACGTTCTGTGTTTGTGTGTTGGCTCTTGGACAGAAATTCCAAATAATCAAATTCCTGCACAGTCTTCCAACACAGCCCTGGTTGTACCCTCGTGATTTTGAATCATCTTTTGTCCTGCAAGTCAATGAATTACTCATTGATTGCCCTGCTAATTAATTACTGAGATTGCTGTGACAAGAACGAGTGTTAGCATCACAAACACAAAGCTGCGAGTGAAAGCAGAGCCAATATTTAATCTTGCTCTCATTTCACCTAAACTGTTTGAACTCACAAAATCGCTCTCATCGAAAATTCTGCCATGAAAAAAAGCCCCAATAACCCAAAGGAAAGATGTGAAATTAATAATTCGGTGTGGCAGAGACAGAGCAGCCACGTGATGCAAACAGAACTCCAGCCAGATGAAATAGTCCTGTTGAGAAATAAAACTTTCTTGTCTTAGGGCTGATAATTCATTTAAGCTGACAGGTATTTCAGAGTCTGGATGAGTTAAAATGGAAGTTTCTGGGGGTGCTGATGGATCTGGTACGTGGCAGATATCACAGCACTTCATTCCTGGAAAGGTTTGGTACTCCAGGCACACAGTGAGGCACAAAGCACTGCATTCATCATCTCCTGCCTAATGTATTATCATTATTTGTCAAAACCTTTTCTCGTAATTATTTCGGCCCTGTCAAAACTGGATTATTTTCCTTTAGAAATTCAAGTGATTCAGCTCAACTGAAGTCAGTGGGATTTTTTCCCCTCCATCCCACATAAGATTAGCTCTGATAGTGCTGATTTTACTGAAACAATCTGCAGAATTCACAATGAGTTCAGGGTTTCGTGACTACATCATCTTCTTTTGACACGTTCTGTCTTTTCTTTCTCCTCCTGCTCAGCTATCCAACAATTCTCTATTAGAATTTAATAGGAAACAGCATTCAGAGGGCATATTACAAATAGAAAATAGAAAATATCAATAGAAAATATCTTCCTCTGTGGCAAGATCAAGTGCACAACAAAACACTTGTGATTTAATTTTATTCCACAGCTCTGTCCATTCTGTATTTATCCTGTGACACCAATTTTCAGTGTGCTAAAAAGAAATAAAAGTTAGAGATATCAGATATGTAATAGCTGCCAGAATAATGCATTGGGAAGATTTTTTAACTAGAAAATTATTTTCTTCATATTGTGCATCCACAGCTTAAAAGTTGGGGAGCAGAGAGTGCCACAGAGGTGTGAGCTCCTGGCTCCTCTCCTTGAGGATGTTTTGACATTGGCCTGAGCAGACTTTAAATTGATTTCTGGCTGAATAAAAGGGTGGATTTTAGGCACAGGATTCTGGTTCTGAGGCAGGGTGGTCTCTCTCAGATGTGTTCAAAGCTGAATTTCAGTGTGTGGTGCCTGATAAATAAATCCAGGCCTCCCTGGTCTCTCCCTCACAGCTCTGCTGTCTGCACCATCAGGAAGGTAAAACTCTAAATAATTGAGCAGGACTGAGCTGCAGCCTGCAGAACAAGAGCATTCCCTGGGTGTTTTCAGGATCACGTCCCTGTGCTGTGCCTGTGATCACTGCCAGGCTCAACAGGCTCAGCCTGGCAGATTAGAAAAGTCAATAGAGAGGGCGAGGGGTGCTTTTTCCAACATCAAACACACTTTAATTGTTGTTAGCAAAAGCTGCAGCCCTCAGTCAAGGAAAACCCTTGGTACCACAGAGCAAACCTGCTGAGAAGCACAGGTGTTACCTGAATCAAGCTTTAAAACTTGAATTAACCACGAAAAGTGTAACATTTCTGATTTAAAACACCATTTCCCCCACGCTGGGCTGTGTTGCCATGGACAACAAAGGCAGGATTTTGCTTTTATCTTCCAAAAGGAGCGGTGGAGTTTGCAAAGGTGAATATTTGCAGTGTTCTGCTTGGAGCAGGGGCTGCTAAGGATAGGTCAGATTTATAAATGTGGGGGTCTGAAATGATCATTTTGCAATGGCAGATGGGAGTTGGTTATATTTATCAGCTGCTGCTGGAAATGTGGGAACTGACCTGTGTTTTCAAAGGTCTGGATGTGTGTAAAACTCCCTGTGCTCTCCCAGTCCTGAGGCTTTCCATGGAAATCTCCCCACCCAACTGATTAAAAAAAAAAATCTTGGAGCAGGTCCAGACATCTCTTAACTTTATTTTCATTTGCAATGTTGGAAGGTTTTGTTGAAAGGTGGTTTCAGCACGGTGCAGATCTTCTGTCAGGCATTGAAAATGGAGTGGGTGCTGCAGTTTTGGGGTTTCAGTGGATTTGGGGTGCATTTATTTACAGTCTGGCTCAAGAACTTCCACCCTATGTCGATTTTTATGCACTAAGAACATTTTCTGCATGAAGAACAATTTTGTCAGCTCAGGGCTGTGTGTGAGAGGAGCTGTTCCCAAATATTAATTGTGTGTTTAATTATTCCCATTGTAGCTCTATGGCCTTAACGTAGGAAATGAAACTCGTGCATTCCATTTCTGGATCCTTCAAGGTTAGGGACAAAGTGAAATTGGGTCCAGCCTTCCTAACTGTCCCAAAATCTGCTGCTAAAGCTGGAATGACAGGCTCGTGGCCAGCTGGGGACACATCTCCACAGCTTTATTGGGAGGTAAACCTTGTCAGGAGCATCTCCAGATTCATTTTGATACAGGAATGTTTCACACATCGAAATCTGTTAAATGTGGAAATAAAATTTGCTGCGTCCATCCCCAGCAACTGAGAGAAGCTTCCAGCCTGGGGAAATAACTTGTAATGGAATCAGTCTCTCATAGACTTCGAGAGTGGCATTTTGGGGCAATTTTACCTTTTATACTTTGCTAATTTCCTATTTGACTTTTGCTGCCAATTGCTTTAGCTATTGATCAGGAAGGGAAGGACGGGAGCACAGGTTTGAATGATGGTCAAATTAAATATGAATTGCAAATAGCAGCAGTCAGCATTCATCTGCCTGAGGAACCACCGGAAAAAACCCTGGAAAAGTCAGAGAAATGTGAGGAAAAATGGGAAATTCTGATGGAAAAGTGCTGGGACGGCCCTGCAGGTCTGGCAGATCCCTGAGCATTGCTGCAGCAAAGGGCTCCAGGAAATGAGCTTGTTAAACTTGAATATTGTGCTCAATTCGTTGAAAAGGCAATTAAATTAAATTATTAAATTAAATTATTAAATGAAGTGGAATTGTCCTAATGAGCTGTGTAAACTGAAGGATTAACTCAGTGCCTTCTTGTAACAATCCTTCTGCTCTGAGGTCCTGGACAGAGAAAGGAAAATAAACAAAAAGGATAAGAAAAGACAGAAGGGGACTGTAAAATGAGGAGTCTGGCCCAGCTTGTGCTTGTTCCATTCAGCTTTCCCCTCACACTTGTGTTCACCAGAAAAAAAAAAAAAAAATTGCTCTGTTTTTGGACCATACAGAGATTTGTGTTGGTGATTTTGGGGGTGATAAGCATTTTACAACCTCCCTCACTGTGATTCAATATCATATTAATATCATATTGCAGTGTTTCTCAGCCAGGTGATGGTTCAAAGATAAAGAGAGAAGAAGTTCAATAACCACAAAGAATTCCAAATTATGTATTAGAAGGATTAAGACAGGGCAGGCAAAAGGTATTAAAGCTGTGAAGTTTCAGTTCTGTCTCCAAGCAAAAATTCTCGAGGGAGCAGGAAAAAAATTACTCTGCAGCTAAAAATGAAAACAGCAAAATAAAATATACACGAAGGTAAGAGTCAGGTATTAGTTTTAGAACTCGATTTTGTGCTTTCCCAGCTGGAGATTTCCAAGGGTTTGGCAGCAGATCCCAAAGCAAAATACTGAGGGGGAGGAAAGAGAAAAATAGAAGAGAAGGTGATGGATGCAAAGGATTCCATGGACAGAGGGTTTAGGATGAGGTTTCCATTTAAGCTGTGAGAATTGCAAACTTGGGGCTGTTTTAGTTCTGTTTATTGTGCTCTCTGGATTAATTCTTTTCTGAAAAATACCTGACTGAATCTTTGCAGCAAACGCTCAAAGAGAGGCAGCAGCACCAGCCCTACTCTGGTTCTGCCATGGGGAACTTTCAGGGTGGTGCTTCATTTGCATTTTCGTCGCATATGCAAATGTTTGTTTTATTTCTCTGGGTGGTGACAAGGCTGTGCTAATGAGGCACTTCAATAAACCACCAAAGAGCAGAAATCAATCGGAAACCATCCCAGCCTTCCTCTTTCTGTGCCCCATCCCATATGAATCCCAGCCCCAAATTATCAATACTGTTGGTTTAGATTCCCTGAGATTCGCAGGAGCTGGCAGAGGGAGCAGGCAGATGGACCCAAGATGGCGAAAGGAGAAACTTTATTTACAAAAACCTCTTTATATTTCCATTAATAATCTAGCAACTATTGGTCAGCAGGGAATCCACCTCCTAAAACCATTGCTCGCAGCTATCCAACACCTAGTACCAAACACAGAGATTAAAAAGTACAAGAATGCAGCTTATCTCTATTCTCCCTGAGAAAGAAGAGAAAGATTTCTAAACCAGTGCAGCTACAGAATGTTTTTAGGACAGTGGTGAGGAACTGGCAGAGGATAAATCAGAAAGTGCTGAGGTTCTGTGTGTTCTGAATGCTCTGGGGTGTGGGGGAACCGTCAGGGGAAGGCTCCAAAAGGAATTGTGGAAAAAACAATTTGTGGAATTTGTGGGAAAAGCAGCCTCGCAGGGCCACATTTGCTGCCTCAGTGGTCACCTGAGGAATTCAGAACAAGCTGAAGGTTCAATGAGGCTGTCAAATGTGCTGAGATATTTTAGGTGCTCGTTCCTCTTTGAACCGAGCTCCTTTCATGAAGAACACCAAAGAGCCCTCGGATGGCAAAAATTCCTTTCTGTTTGGGCTCTTTTTCAACAGCTGCTTGGAAATCTGAACCCAAGCACTCCAAACTGCATTTTCTGTTCCCCACACCAAGGGGAGACAGTGAAATCACTCTGTAACCTGAGCAGGAGAAACAAAAAAAAAACAAAAAAAAACCCTTTCAGTGAAATAGGATGAATTTTTCCATGTAAACCAAGCAGGACAGAGAGAGAATTAAACATTTCCCTCAGAGATATTCCCCTCTGGAATGACCACGGCCAGGAATATGCAGAAGGGATTTTTCTCCAGATTTCTGCACAGATCTATGGAAACTGAAGATATCGTTGGTCCCTCAGTGCCAATAATGTCTCAGAATATATTTTCTCCCCTAAATTTATTTATCAATAAATCAATGGGAGCTTTCATACTTTAGCAGAGTCATTTGAGTTTAAAGCTCCCAGGAGGAGCACAGAGAGAGACAGAGGGAGAGTTTAAGAGGTTTTATCAATAAAATAGTGTGCTTTTTATCACTTTTAAAACAGGCCATTTATCTTCTGCTACATGTGTATTTTTGCATGTCCAACCTGTGAATTTTCACTCACTGATGAACCTTCACTGATGTATTCACAACAAGCAGTGATTTATAGGCATTTTGCCCCAATATTCAGGATTTTGAGGCAGGGTTAATCCTCATGGAAATCAGCACAGAACTGTTGGGATGGAAATCCCTCCGTGGCTGTAATTAGTCACATTTTCACTTGATTGCTGCAGGTATTAATGAGTGCTGCTTGGCTGGCAGGGGTAAATTAGATCTGTTACCTACTGGGCCAAGAACAGGGGAGAATGAACATTTTTAACATTTTTAATTTCCAGTTTGTGCCCAGCAAAGAGCAGGCACAGATCTGGAATTAAACCACCCTGGGACCAGATTTTCTCTTGTTCCTTTTTGAGCCCTGGGGACAAGGAATTTGCCTTTGGGCTTTATCTGTCAGGAAATATCAGTAAAAGATAAATAGCTCCACTGCTATGCAAATTTCCTGCAAAATTTTACAGCCCAGAGATTTTGGGGAAGGTTCTGGACCTTGATGTTACAAATTTTGTATGCAGAGGTGCCCCCGAGGAAAGGTTCATTTTTCACCCAGCGATTAATTCGTGGCGGTGTGAGGTGGTTGTGCACACACAGCTTTAACCACGTTTTTAACACTTTTAATTGAGTAAAACTCTGAGTGAAGTAGGTCTCCAAGGTTTTGGGGCAGCTTCAGCACATTTTAGAAAAGATTTAATTTCTCTCCTTGTCAGCTCCACAGTGAAATCTGAACTGAGCCTGATTCAGTGGATGAATGGCTGGAAATTAAAGGACATAGATAAATTAAAATAAAAAGAAGTAGAAAAGATTCCATGACATTGCCTCTTTCCTCTTGCTCTCTGTCACAAGCCCTACATTAAAAGCCCAAACCTCAAAGTTTTGGATATATTTAGCACTTAATTACACTCTCTTTAATTACTTGGCACCAACTAAATGGAGCCTCATTAATTTTTAATATTTTTCTAGTAATGATTATTAACTAACCCTCCAAGAGACATCTCAATAACAAACCTGTGCCCAGTGTTTACAATGCCATGGGGAAGGAAATTTAGAATCTCAGCCTGGAGATCTTAAGATTCTTTACATCTGAATAATATCACAGGGGGAAAAAAATCTAATTGCATTCCTAATGTTTTGTGACACCGAAGTCGTCTATCATAAAAATATTTAGGATTGACAGAACTGTAGCTGAAGAGAGAATTCATTTTAAAAAATGGGGATTTTTCCTGTATAATGCATGACTTTTTAAATCAATGTGAAAATTCCTGTGGATTTCAAAAGAAGCAGAGTCCCTAAATCACCCATTGGATGTGGAAGAGCTTCCACAAAGAAAATGAAAAAAAATCCTCCAAATAGAAATGTTTGCTAATGAAAAATGTGTGGTAGAACAAGACCTCAAGTTTAATCAGCCCTTTAATTAAATGAATCATTTGGTTTCCTTTTATTACTTTACCTTCACACTCTCACCTCCTGCTTTTCCTTCATGTTCCTATCCACAGAATCAGCAAAAACTTTGCATTTTCATTATCTTACCTCCAGACTTCCTTCATAATGTGCTGATAATTTGTCTGTAATAGAGAGGAGCACTGGACCCACTCAGATTTGATGTTTTTGTGCAATCCTTCTCCTTCAGGAGCTCTCACAAAGTGTGTGAGGCTCTGGTGATTCCCAAATTCAATGGATTAATTACCTGGGCATTGATTAATCATTTGGGAATGGTGAAATCCTTCAGCCAGCAGCTAAAAATGGGCATTTTGAAAAATGGAGAGTTTTGGAGAGTTTTAGGAACATAAGGGAATTGGTTCATTGGCCCTGTGGGTTTGATTTGGGATTATTTGGTGTTTTTAGGCAGACTGGGAGCTGTGATCAGCAGAGGCTTTGCTGGAGGTTTGATTTGGGGTTTTTTGGTATTTTAGGCAGACTGGAGGGCTTTGCTGGAGGTTTGATTTAGGGTTTTTGGTGTTTTTAGGCAGACTGGGAGCTGTGACCAGCACAGGCTTTGCTGGAGGTTTGATTTAGGGGTTTTGGTGTTTTTAGGCAGACTGGGAGCTGTGATCAGCCCCAAGCTTTGCTGGAGGTTTGATTTGGAGTTTTTTTGGTGCTCTCTGAGCAGACTGGGAGGCTTTGCTGGAAGTTTGATTTGGGGTTTTTGGTGTTTTTAGGCAGACTGAGAGCTGTGATCAGCCCCAGGGCTTTGCTGTCCCAGTGCTGTGAGGTTTCAGGGACACTCTGCCCCGGCATTGTCCCACTCCTCCCTCTCTCGAGCAGAACTGATCAATGCCCCACAAAAATCAGCTTTTCTGGCCAGAAGTGCTCACTGGGAAGGGAAGTGGCTCTTTGTTCCCCATTCACAGGGCAGGATCTCAAACCCAGATCCCCTTCCCAAGCCCAGTCCTGTGCTGTGGCAGCTCTGGAGCTCTGATTTTCACTCTGAGAATCTGAACTATCGTGAGGAGAGCAGGGCACTCAGCCCAGGCAGTGCCACCAGGGCCCCACGGTGTCCCAGCAGGGAGGGAACGCCTGGAACCTCATCCTGTGAGCCACAGGGACTGTCCCACCCACCGATGGTCAGCTTGGCATCTCACACTTCATCTCACACCACCCAGAGCGTGACTTTGGTGCTGGGTCACTCCAGGACTCCTCCTGATCAGCTCTCCAACCTCTGTGTGAATTGAGGTCACTCTGGCCATGCCCATCAGGAATTCTGCTGAAATCCCTGGCCGTGTCCATCAGGAATTCTGTTAAAACCTCTGGCCATGCCCATCAGGAATTCTGCTGAAATCCCTGATCATGTCCATCAGGAATTCTGCTGAAACCTCTGGCCATGCCCATCAGGAATTCCACTGGAACCTCTGGCCGTGCCCATCAGGAATTCTCCTGGAACTTCTGGCCATGTCCATCAGGAATTCTGCTGAGATCCCTGGCCGTGCCCATCAGGAATTCCGCTGGAATCTCTGGCCATGTCCATCAGGAATCCTGCTGAGATCCCTGGCCATGTCCATCAGGAATTCTGTTAAAACCTCTGGCCATGCCCATCAGGAATCCTGCTGAGATCCCTGGCCGTGCCCATCAGGAATCCTGCTGAGATCCCTGGCCGTGCCCATCAGGAATCCTGCTGAGATCCCTGGCCGTGCCCATCAGGAATCCTGCTGAGATCCCTGGCCGTGCCCATCAGGAATCCTGCTGAAACCCAGGGCTTCAAGGATTAAAAACAACAATCTGTCTTTAGGTTAGAGCACCTCAGTTTAACATCAAATGCTGCCACGGCTTCAAGGTCTGCTGTGCTTTGGTTATTCCGCTCCAGAGCCATCAAATATTACAAATATTACAAATACTTCAGTTCAGAGTGGTTTGTGGCTGCACACAGACCTGGGGAGGGAATTCCTGCCCTGACCCCGCAGCTCTCCTGCTGCCCACACTGCAGAATTAATTGTGAGTGATTGGCATAGTTCCAAACGAGCTCTGTTCGTGCCTTCATCATCAAAAATCTCTGCTGTCGCTTCCTAAGGAACCCTTCAGTCAGAATTCCACCGCTCCTGGGTGTTTGCATTGCTGGGATGAGTGATGTGAACACGTTTGTGCTCTGCATGGAGGTTAAAGCTGCAGCAAGCAGAGATGCTGAGTCAAAAGGAGCTCAGCAGACAAAATTCCCAGGACCGTGGTGCAAAAGTAAACCTCTTTTATCCAAATTATGTTTTTTACTGGAAAATTCCTGTTTCGGTTCCTTGGAAACAAATTTAAACCAGATTTTCCTGCTTTACAAGGGAAGTATTGTATTATTATTATTATATTTTATATATACATTTAAATAGTTTGGCTTTCTATGTATGGAGGAAAATTCACCCTTCTTAGTCTGTGAAAGAAAAATAAAGAAGTCTCTGCACCAGTGGAAGAGAGCAAGGCAATGGCAGGAAAATTAACTGCCAAACAGTTCAGAAAATTGCACATTCCCAAGGAGCTAAAGCAGCCAAAAATCCTTTCCATGGACTCCACTGCAGTTCAGCACTGCCAGGATCCATCCTGCTCCGTGTGAGGTTTCCCTCTGGAGCAGCAGCTCTTCAGGAATCGCCGTTCCAGGCCAATTCCTCGAGTGAAAAATCCCCAATTTCCACCTGCAGACCCACAGAGCGATCCTGATGTTAACTTATGCAAATGTTGAGGAGTGTGGAGACTTCATTCATTAGTCTCTGTCAAATATGCTTAAGGTCCATGTGTGTCACCTTAATTAAACTTGTGTGGAGTGGAGAAGGATTAGGAGGATGGGCAAAGAGATTTTTATTGCTGGATCGAGGTCCAGGGCTGTGTTTGGCTGCCATCACCTTTAATATCCTCCCAAACTCCGATATGGCCTCATCTGCTCACGTAAATTGGAAAAAGTCACGATAGCAGAAATGAATAAGGAAGCAGAGCACCAGCAGGCAGAAGGATAATTAGAAAAGCTCCCTTTATCTAAGAAATTTCATTAGAAACAAAGAAACACTCCAACACACAGAGATCTATAGGACAGAAGTTTTAATTAAAGTGCAGCTGCCGTTTGCAGTCTCAGCACGGAGCACACATTTCCTCTCCCAAAAAACAATTCCCTCTCCCAAATACACATTTCCTCTCCCAAAAAACAATTCCCTCTCCCAAATACACATTTCCCTCTCCCAAATAACAATTCCCTCTCCCAAATACACATTTCCCTCTCCCAAAAAACAATTCCCTCTCCCAAATACACATTTCCCTCTCCCAAAAAACAATTCCCTCTCCCAAATACACATTTCCTCTCCCAAAAAACAATTCCCTCTCCCAAATACACATTTCCTCTCCCAAATAACAATTCCCTCTCCCAAATACACATTTCCCTCTCCCAAAAAACAATTCCCTCTCCCAAATACACATATCCCTCTCCCAAATAACAATTCCCTGCCTCTGGAGCTCCACATCTGGGAGCAGCTCTGGGGCTGAGCTTACCACAGAAGTTCACAAGGAAATATAAAACTTAGCAAAGCTCTGTGCTCACAAAACCGTGGGATAATTGATAATTGAGTCTTTGCAGAATGACCTCCTCCTCCCAAAGGCTGCTCAGCTCAGCAAAAGTGACCTCTCAGGAAAATCAGGGACTCAGAGATATTCCCTTTGCTCCTTGAGGAGTGATGTTTTAGGAGCAAGCTTTTCTCCAGTCACGCGTGGGGATTTTGCCTTTCTTTGGAGCAAAACAAACCCTCAGCATTTCCATCCTGAGAGGGGCACAGGGTGAGGGACACAGGACCTGTGCCAGGGGTGGCACTGCCATGGGCACCTCAGTCCTTCTCACCAGAAAAACCTTCGGGATTTACTGGGCAGCTGCCAAACTGTAGGAAGTCAAGTTGGAATGAGATAAATTTTATTTCTTTGGTTCCTTTCACACTTGGAATTGCTCTCTTGTCTTACTGCACATGCTCTAATTAATGCCCAACTCCACTGGGAGTTATTGGAGCATTGCTGGGAGCTGCTTAGAGGTGGATCAGAGGAGTTTGGAGATACTTTCAAGTTGTTGTTTTTTTGGTTTTTTTTTTTTTATTCTTTTATTTTAATGTTGTTTATTGATTTTCCCTCTTCGTTTTTTGCAGAGGAGACCTGTCACGAGTGTCCTTCATAAATCCTCCCCTCTGCTTTCCTCACATAACTTGTTACAGAAATATTAATTTACATTTCTGCCAAGGATCCTCACCTCCCCTCTTCATAAACAGCACAAACATGTCAAGGAAAGCTCCAGAATCAAGGCAGTGTGTAAAAAACACATTTCCTGCTGCCTGCAGACAATGCTGATGGGATAAAAATGAATCCTATTTCCCTGCTCTCCCTCACTAGGCAGATTTTTCACACTGAGAGCCAAGGTTAATGTTCACCAGTGCTCGATTAAAATCTGCCTCCCTGGCTCTGGCACAGGAAGAGACATCAGAAAAGCAGAAAAGAAATGAAAATTCAGGAGTCTCCTGCCTGTGGTGATCTCTGAGGCCCTGAGGGTGCCATGGTTTTGATGTGAGAGTCCCTGGCAAGGAGCAGAGCCAGGCTGGGACAGCCCTCAGGGCTGGGGCAGGTCCAAAAAGAATTATTTATCACTATTGCCACCTTCAACATGAGAAAAAACACTTCACAAAATACAGATCTGTCATTAGGAGGAGACTGAGGCTGCCATTCCCGTTTCCTGATCTCTCCTTTACCCTCATTTCCCTCCTGTTTGAAGCAGGGATCCCTTCTGCTCACCTCTGTTGTTTTTTGTGCCCATCCACGCCAGGACAGCACAATTCCCAACGCTGCTCTGGCACCTCAGGGCCCCACCTTTGTCTCCACATCGGAGCAGGTCCAGAACCTCTGCACAGCCCTACTGTCACCCCCTGAGCGAGAGATTCATGAGATTTGGGTTTCCATTTGCTGCACCCAGAGCTGTGAACGCTGCGTGCCAGGCTGGGGGTGGCTGCTCGGGGGTGCAATATCAGAGGATGCAATATCTGTGTTAGCACAGGATCACAGCTCACCTTCCCTTCCCTTCCCTTCCCTTCCCTTCCCTTCCCTTCCCTTCCCTTCCCTTCCCTTCCCTTCCCTTCCCTTCCCTTCCCTTCCCTTCCCTTCCCTTCCCTTCCCTTCCCTTCCCTTCCCTTCCCTTCCCTTCCCTTCCCTTCCCTTCCCTTCCCTTCCCTTCCCTTCCCTTCCCTTCCCTTCCCTTCCCTTCCCTTCCCTTCCCTTCCCTTCCCTTCCCTTCCCTTCCCTTCCCTTCCCTTCCCTTCCCTTCCCTTCCCTTCCCTTCCCTTCCCTTCCCTTCCCTTCCCTTCCCTTCCCTTCTGTTTATGTGCTCCCATCTTGGCCAGTAAACCGAATTTACTCTGATTTATCCATTCTGGTTGCTCTGAGGAGCTTCAGGAATGGATGTTGGCAAACACAGTCCCAGAAAGGAAGGAATAAAAGTTAATTTTGCTGTTAACAAATATCGATGTTGGTGAGCAAGGATTGATGAGGCCGTTGGGGCACCTGGAATGTGTTATTTCATTTTTTCAGGGGTTTGATAGGGATCTTGCTGGTCTCCAGGGGCTGGCTGAGCTTCCCAGCAGTCACTTACAAAACTGCACTGCAGGCATGGAGGATTGGAGAAAATTGATGTTTTTAACCTAAACAAACTGCTGAGGGGACAGGGACTGAGCTCCTGTGGCTGAACAAACCATTCCCTGTTCCAGGTAAGCTCTGCCCGAGTTTGGAGCAGACGTTGGGAGCAGGAGAATTTTAATTTGGATCCCAAACCTCTGCCTGATCTCAGGGGGTCTCGTTAGGAAACTGAGCAGCACAGCCTCCATTTTTGTGGTTGCACTGTTTTAGAATCTTTCTGTTCTTTCTCACAGAGAGTGGAGATAAGCTGCATTCTTTTACTTTCTTAATCTCTGTGTTTGGTGTTAGGTGTTATTTGGCTGTGACCAATGGTTTTAGGAGGTGGATTCTTTGCTGACCAATAGTTGCTAGAATATGAATGGATATAAAAGAGGTTTCCTGTAAATAAACTCTCCTTTTCGCCATCTTGGTTCATCTGCCTGAATTCTCTCAGCTCAGCCTCTGCAACCCTCGGGGACTCTAAAGCCACACATTTCCCTGCTGGTTCTTTCATTTCTGGAGGTTCTGCTGTAAAATCTCTGTGCAAACTCTGACTGGAGAGGCACCAAGGCTCAGGCTCTCGGGAAAATCAGAATCCCAAAATGCTGGGCAGGTTGGGTGCTATGCTGGGGCTCTTTGCAGAGAGCTTTCTTCTCAATTCCCAGTCGAGTTTGGGGTTTGAGCTCCATCTCCACAAATCATGACTAAAGTTCCCACCGAGGTGTGGATCACTTTGATTCTGGCACAGCTCTCCTGTCTGAGGTGTTTTTCTCCCGAGGTGAACGTTGGATAATTAGATAACCTCTGAGTTATGATCCCTGAAAGCGTTTGCAATATCCTCATGGATCAGATAATGCCTCCCATGAAAAATGAAAGAGCATCAGTCAGATATTGCAGCAGTCAGAGTCTTCACAATTAAAGGTAATCAATAATAAATAAACAGAGATAGGTAAATGCTTTTTCAACAAGTTTGCGTTGTTGATCACGGAAGTTTTACTGATCATTAACTTCTGCTGCCTCACAATCTCATTTTAGCCCTTCCTGCTGAGAATATCAGCCTCCAAAAGTTGGGGAAATATTACCTTCCAGTGTAAATATTTGCCAGACCTTGCTTTTCCTCACTCTGAATTTAGCAGCAATGACCACCCCTGGCTGCTGGAATCTCTGTGGCTCTGGAGGGTGAAGGGTCCCTTCTCACCGAGTTTAATGAGGCCCTGAAGATCCCAAAGTTCCTTTAGAAAGAGCCCAATGTGTTTAATTTAACTCTTCAGGTGTTCCCTGGGGAGTTTCTGAAGTGTTTGCCTGGAGTGGTTCCCAGGGTGATCCAACAGTGCTGCTCCCCCTGCTCCGACCCTGCCACAGCCCAGAAATTTGGGGGAAAAAAACTGAAAAAGGACGGCAAAGACAGAAATGTTCAGTCTCATGCTCTGACCCTGCCACAGCCCAAAAATTTGGGGAAAAAAACTGAAAAAGGAGGGCAAAGACAGAAATGTTCAATCTCATGCTCTGACCCTACCACAGCCCACAACTTTGGGGGAAAAACCCTGAAAAGGGAGGGCAAAGGCAGAAATATTCAGTCACATGCTCTGACTGTGTCACAGCCCAAAATTTTGGGGAAAAAACTCTGAAAAGGCAGGGCAAAGACAGAAATGTTCAGTCACAGGTGAGTGATTTTCCTTGCCTTTAAGGAGAAGTTCAACTCCCAGGTCTGTGCTTTTAAAATTGCCTTCAGGAAATCCCAACCATTCTGTTGTTACTTTGATAAATCCGATGTTATCAACACTCTCCAATTTATCAGAACGAACTTCTGTGCAGAAAAAATGCTCAGTAATGTGTACAGTGCATGTTTTCCTGCTCTCCAAAGAGATTAATCACACAGAAAACTGAAGTGTCACTCAGTTCCCTGGTGATTATTACTGTATTTTTTTCCTTTTTTTTTTTTTTTTTTTTTTAAGAGAAAATACGACTCGAATGAAGGGGAAAGTGGCCACACATTGAATGGTGTGAAAGCGAATTTAAAACCAGAGATTGCTAATCCATGCAGCAGAGTGTGTTAATGACTCTGCACTCCTGCAATGTTAATTAGATTATTCCGAAATAGGAGCACATGTTTCTAACAGTTGGCACACTTTGTCACTGTGTGAACAACAATGTTTGTCCCCTCACTGCTTTCCTGATCTTTCAGTGGGAATAATTGAAATATTTTAGTCCTGGAAATTCAGTATTTCATCTCAGACCAAACTTAACCCATTTCATTTTATTTTTAGGCAGGAATCAGCAATATATCAAAATACTGACAGTGTGTAAATCCATGGATTTGCTTCTGTGATTAGAGCAGGAAGTATTTGCTGGGAGAGAGCCTCGGCAGCTTTTCTGTGCTATCTTATTAAATGTGTCCTTCTAAACATTTTTCATCCAGACTCTTTTGTTTAAAGCTATTGAATCAAGTAATTCATCATTTCTATTCCTCAAGGATGCAGAACTCTGATCAATGGAAATTGAGGGCGCTCAGTGTCTTTTAATTGCTTGTGGTCCCTCTGTAGAAAATACACAGAGTTTGCTGCATCCAACAATCCCAAGTGCCCAACCCCAAGGATTTATTTATATTTTTATCTTTCTCAGAAATCTGTGATTCTTTCCAGACAGTCACTTTTCTCTTTAAAGTTCAGACCTCACCAATGCAGGTCCTGCTCAGAAGTTTTCCACACTTCTCGTGGCTCTTGCCATGTCCTGCTCTGTGCTCTGGGACAAACCTGGGAGACAATGAAAAAACTGCAGAATTTCTGAAATCCATCTCATGTTTTACTCCATGTCTTAATCTGCCAGACAGCCTTCAGAAAAGAAAAGAAACAAAACCAGAATATGTTTGGCTTAAGGAATTCATAATTTTTATGAAAAAAATTGCAGAATTTCTGAAATCCATCACATATTTTACTCCTTGTCCTAATCTGCCAGACAGCCTTCAGAAAAGACAAAAAACAAAACCAGTTTGGCTTAAGGAATTCATCATTTTTGTCTGACTTTATCTCTGAAGTGTCGCATTTCTTGACCAGAGCTGAGCTAGAACAACACTCGGATCTGTTTGGGATCAAAGGCTCAGGGTTGCTTTCAGCTTGAGGGTTTGATGTGAAAGCTCAGAGGAAAAGTCTAAAGTGCTGCTCTGAGAACCATGGACAGCTCCTCCCTGCAAAGGCTATTTTTAATCCACAGCCACCCTGCACAGAAAAACCCCAAAAAAACAGAGAGGTGTGTTGTGGGCAGCAGATGAGGAGAGGGGACTGGGAGCTCTTCCAGGTGGGGTGGGACAGGTCCCAGTGGGGTGGGACAGGTCCCAGTGGGGTGGACAGGTCACAGTGGGGTGGGACAGGTCAGAGTGGGGTGGGACAGGTCACAGTGGGGTGGGACAGGTCACAGTGGGGTGGACAGGTCACAGTGGGGTGGACAGGTCACAGTGGGGTGGGACAGGTCAGTGTGGGGTGGGACAGGTCCCAGTGGGGTGGGACAGATCAGAGTGGGGTGGGACAGGTCCCAGTGGGGTGGGACAGCTCACAGTGAGGTGGGACAGGTCAGAATGGGGTGGGACAGGTCACGGTGGGGTGGGATAAGTCACAGTGGGGTGGGACAGGTCAGAATGGGGTGGGACAGGTCACAGTGGGGTGGGACAGGTCACAGTGGGGTGGGACAGGTCCCAGTGGGGTGGGATAAGTCACAGTGGGGTGGGACAGGTCCCAGTGGGTGGGACAGGTCCCAGTGGGGTGGGATAAGTCACAGTGGGGTGGGACAGGTCACAATGGGGTGGGACAGCTCACAGTGGGGTGGGACAGGTCAGAATGGGGTGGGACAGCTCACAGTGGGGTGGGACAGGTCACAGTGGGGTGGGACAGCTCACAGTGGGGTGGGACAGCTCACAGTGGGGTGGGACAGGTCAGAATGGGGTGGGACAGCTCACCCCAAGTGGCAGCCCCAAGGCAGGAAAACGGGAGCAGCCCCGGTGTGTTCCTAAAATGTCAATATTTCCATTTGTTTCACTTTCTTCTGGGTTGTTTCAGTTCTTTTTCCCACAGAGAGGAGCAATGTCCCAGAGGGATTCCCTGGAAGCTTTAGGCTTTCCCAGCTCTCTGAGGAAGGGCTGCTCCTCTCTCAATTTCCAAGCAAGAAAATCAGAGAGGAGCCTGACACTTCCAGAGAATTGCATGGTGATTATGAGAGAACTTTTATTTCCTTTAATGAGGCAGAGGGAAATTGCCTGACCTTTTTTTTTTTTTTCCCTGAGACAGAAATTTCCACTTAGGATTATACCTCATTTTCTTACCGAGCAGGGGCTCACACAGATTTCCCAGTTAGTTTATAATTGTTTTCTGTTATCTCTGTGACTAATGAAATGCCCATGATAAAGGACTGCACTAAGAGGCAAATGAGGATATTAGGAGTTTTTATATGTCACAAGTTTTATATATTAAATGTGGAAATTAAATTAAGCTTCAGTCCCCTGGAAATTTATATCCTGGCCCTGGTTATACTTCATACATTTAATTAAAATGATAATATATTGGGCTGCAGTTGGAAAATTGTTTTAAAAGAAAGTGATCTCTTCTGGGGCCTTATTTGGGATGTGAATTAAAGGAGGTGGAGATGCAGAAAGAATAACAAGGTCTGCTGGGGGCATGGTCAGGGCCTATTGTTGAGAGTTTATTTAGACCTCCAGTAAATTCAGATTAAAATGTCTCCCCAAATTAGGGTTTGCTGTAATTGTGAGCGTTGTATTCACACTGAAACAGAAACATTTCCCCAATGCTTTCCCCTTGTTTGGCAGCTACAATTCCAGCCCAGAACTCTGCTTGGGGGTCCATAAATCCCACCCTAATGTCCCCATCTCCTTTATTTTTTGGTGTGGTTAAAGGAAAAGCTTTTTTTCCAAAGACACTGCGGTTGGGATGACTTATGCTGACCAATTCCAATTTCCTCCCCTTGTAAACTCTGCTTAGTGTTACAGAAACAATTCCGAGGCAGATCGCAGGTGCCACGCGTCTCCTCTGACCTTTAAATCAAATTTAGCATTTCACTCTCCACCAGGCCACCGAGGAAAGCTTGACAGCTTAATAAAGTGGAAATTTCGGGCTATAAATCCAAACATTCTTCCATCATTCATGAGAAAAGGGATCAAAGTGTTGAATATCTCCCAAACAAGAGCTTCTGCAGCTTGGCTCCAATAAAACCTTGCACTGTCAGGAGTGAATTCAGGAGTGAATTTTCCTGCCCTGAAGAATAAATCAGAACCTGCTCTGCCTGCCATGGCCCACTCATCTCAGCTAAAATTAATTAATTAATGCCAGGCTGGGATTGCACTGCCAGGGCTGAGCTGGGAATCTGTAGTTGCACTGTTTTAAAATCTTTCTCTTCTTTCTCAAGGAGAATGGAGATAAGTTGCATTCTTGTGCTTTCTAATCTCTTTGTTTTGGTGCTGGATGCTCTAGAGTTGTAACCAATCATTATGGGGGTGGAAAAACTATTGACCAATAATTATTAGATTCTTAATAAATATATAAAGAAGTTCTTGTAAATAAATTTTCTCTTTTCGCCATCTTGCTGCTGCCTGCCTGACTTCCCTGCGAGCTTCCCGAATCTCCACGAATATCAGAAAATCAGAGCAACAGGAATCCCAAAGCAGCCAGTCCCAAAAGAGCTCCCTTCCCTCCATAATTAAAATATTTTATCAAATAACAAATAATTTGGGTCAAACTGTGGGGTAAGAGCCTCATCATTCCTATCAAATGATGTTTCCTTGCTCCAGATGGAGTGGGAGGAATTCTTGTCATCCTTGCCAGGAGTTACACAGTGCAGGTGTTTATGAAAACAGCTTTGGGTTTTTACTGACAAAGCAGTTTTGCAGAAATATCCTTTATTTTTGAGATTATTTTTGAGTCCAAGGGCATCCTGAAAGGCACTGACCATGGGAAATCAAAACAAAACCCAAAGAGAGCAATTGAAATGTTTGGATCAAAACCAGACAGCATTTCTGGGGATGTAAAACAGTTCAGGGACAGAAACACCAGGGCAGAGCAGGTCTGGATTTCAGCAATTCACTGAAGGCATGAAAAACCCAAAATGTTGGATTTAGGCCAGGGAAAAACAGCACCAAACAACCAATCTGCCAAATGCTTGGCAAGGTCAGGTCTGTCTTCCCTGAGTACAGGAATTTTTGTCTTTCTACCTGGATTTGGCAATTAAACAAACAAAGTAGTGTGAGTTCCCTCTCTCTCGTGGTTCTGATTAGAAATTTCACTTTGAGCTTGGAAAATGTTCTGATTTCAACAAATCAACACATTCTGGTGGGGAGAAAAAGAGAATATTTTGCTTTCCACAGGCAAATTTTGCTTTTCCTTTCCTCTCTAACTCCTGGCTGAAGGAGCCTGGCAGTGTCTGGAGTGGGATTTTTCAGAATGGGATTTTTCAGAGCGGGATTTTTCAGAGCGGGATTTTTCACAATGGGATTTTTCAGAATGGGATTTTTCAGAATGGGATTTTTCAGAATGGGATTTTTCAGAATGGGATTTTTCAGAGTGGGATTTTTCAGAGTGGGATTTTTCAGAATGGGATTTTTCAGAGCGGGATTTTTCAGTGAGATTTTTCAGAATGGGATTATTCAGAATGGGATTATTCAGAGCGGGATTTTTCAGAATGGGATTTTTCAGAGTGGGATTTTTCAGAATGGGATTTTTCAGAATGGGATTTTTCAGAGTGGGATTTTTCAGAATGGGATTTTTCAGAGTGGGATTTTCCAGAGCAAGGCCACATTTTTCCACAGGGTAATAGTTGCTGTGAATCTGTTTGAGCTGAGTTTCCCTGGGAATCACTGCTTAGCTCAGACAGGAATGAGAGGATCAGTTCTTGTGGAGTCACTTCCTGGGGCTGTCAGAATTCCAGAGGTGAAATCCTGGAAATCCTGGCATTGATAGCAATCCACACAGAGAGCCTCACTCCTTTTATTCAGAGCACTTCCAGCAGAGTTTCATCAAATCCTGGGAGCATTTTGCAGATTTTCTGTCTCAGGATGAATTTCACAGAGGCCATGGGCAAGTTCTTTTTTAAGAAATAAATCACGAAGTACCTGTGCAGAAGCAGGGCCTAGAAATGTCCCCCCTAGAGAATAAACCCTTCAAATATTATGAATATATTCCCTATAAATCCCTGGAATTTAATCTTCTGGTGGGGCTGGTAAACCAATATGAGTCACCTGCATTGACAGCAGCTGATAAAAACAGGAAAGGAATTGGAATTTGCTGATATCAGTTTGACAGAAGAGCAAATTCAGACAGGATCCATTGTTCCTGAGTTCATTTATTGTCTGTTCTTAGCAAAAAAAATCCATTATTTCAATGGAAATATCAGTAGAGATATGAGTAATTACATTTCTTTTCTCCTTTTTTTTTTTTTTTTTTTTTTCATGCTTGAAAAGGGGAGACTTAAATCTAGGGCAGGGAAATCTGCAAATAGGAAGGGAAGATGATTCAGGAGGGGAAAGCACAAGGATCTTATTTTAGTGGGAGCTGGGAAAGAGAAAAGAAATTAAAGCAGAAAATAAAAAAAAAAATAAACCCTCCAAAAGCACCTCATTTCAGAACAGAAAATACAAGTTTTCTGTCAACCTTGCAAATAGGAGAAAAGGGCTTAAGTTCTTTCTTTTGGACATAATTCACAGAGCAATGAGAGATGAATATGCTCCCAAAGTAAAGATATATTCTTTCAAATTGGTCCTGCATTTAAATATGAAATGAGCTGGCATTTTGTCATGTCAGCTAATGGAACTGCAGGGGAAAATCTGAGGATGAAAAATAGACAATTAAATGGTTCCTTTGAAAACAAAAGAGGGATTTGCAGATCTCTTTCTAATGATGAGTTGGCAGTTCTTCCCTCCCAGGGTTCCAACCAAGAATCAATCTGTAGTGTCTGGGGTCAGAGCACTTCAGGTTATTGGGAAAAACTCTTGTGTTGGTGCTGATCTGCAAGGGTGCCCCAGGCTGGGAAACACTGAAAGAGTCACAGAAAACAGAACCCATTCCTTTTCATGGTGCCAGGGCTGGAATTCCATCGAATATTCAGCTTGCAGAACAGAGCTGGAAGGAGTGAGAGCAGAGGGAGCTGCAGAAAGCTCGGGATTCAGTGCCTGCGGCGTTTGTGGTGCTTGTAACACATCCTGAGATTTGAAAAAGGGAATTCTGAGCTTGGGAGGTTCTCCTCTCTCCATTTGTGGTGATTGTAACACATCCTGAGATTTGAAAAAAGGAATTCTGCAGCTTGGGAGGTCCTCCCATCTCCATTTGTGGTGATTGTAACACATTCCTGTGATTTTAAAAAAGGAATTCTGCAGCTTGGGAGGTCCTTCCATCTCCATTTTGGTGATTTTAACACATTCCTGTGATTTCAAAAAGGGAATTCTGAGCTTGGGAGGTCCTTCCATCTCCATTTGGGGTAATTGTAACACATTGCTGTGATTTCAAAAAGGGAATTCTGAGCTTGGGAGGTTTCCCATCTCCCATTTGTGGTGATTATAACACATTCCTGGACTTTGAAAAAGGGAATTCTGAGTTTGGGAGGGTTTCCCATCTCCATTTGTGGTGATTGTAACACATTCCTGTGATTTCAAAAAGGGAATTCTGAGCTTGGGAGGTTCTCCCATCTCCCCTGGGAGCGTTTCCATGTGGGAAGGGCTGGGAGGAGGCAGAGGGAATGGGAGTGGGACAGACACCTGAGCAGAGGGCTGGGGCCAGAGGGGATGGGATTTGTGGGGAATGATGCCAGAGGGTGGATTTGAGGGCATTTCCCACTGAGGAAAAAGCAGTTTGCATGGCACAGTTTGGCACTGTCACATCCCAGATTCCAGAGCCACAACCAGGGTGTGCCTGAGCTGGGAAAAACAGGAGCAAGAGACAGCCCTGAGGATAAAAATCCTGATCCAAACGAGTCTGGAGGAGGAGGAGCGTTCCAGGAGGAGTTTCTCCATGGAAAGGATTGTTAGACTTTGGGAAAGGCTGCCCAGGGAGGATGGGTGTGCCCACCCTGGAGGTGTCCCAGGAAGGGCTGAGGTGGCACTCAGAGCTCCGGGCTGGGGACAAGGTGGGGATCAATCACAGCTTGGACTCCACGGGCTGGGAGGGCTTTCCCAGCCCCAGAGATCCCATAATGATCTGCAGGATGGAGCAGCAGCTCCCACAGGAGCAAAGCTGGGGATAGGGACCTGGTCCCAGCCCTGTGTCCAGAGCTGTTCCCTGTCACAGGAGCGATTTGCTCACACCTCCACGCCTCAGACACAAACTCCTGCTGTTTTCTGCCCCAGCAGCACCAACACCTGAGCTCCATTCCCACATGGGAGATATTCCATGTTTCCCCCAGTTTGCCTTGCTAATCTTTCCTGGTTTCCAAGGAAATGGAAAGGGAATGGACAAAGGGCCCAGAATTTCATTTCATTTGTGTTCAACAGCAATGGAAGAGTCTCTGTTGGTAATAAAAGAAGGAATGCAGAATCAGAGAGGTGAATAAGGTACAGAAGTCAGGCAGCATTGACACCAGGAAACAAAAGGAATTTCTGCACCTGGAATTCCCAATCAGCTCGTTCTCCTCACAAAAAACTCAGCTACACAATCCAAACTCAGTGTCTAAACCAGATTAGCACAGGGTAGGTTCACAGAAACTGCAATATGTATTTTTCACTGCTAACATTTGCTGAAGGATTGTTCAGCTCTCCCATGGCTTTCACAGCAGAAATGGAAAAGCTCGTTCTGACAAAGACTCTCGAATGTTGTATTAAATCAGGCAAATACTACAAATTCCTTCACTGTCTGCTACACCTCTGAATCTCCGAGGAATCCTCTGACTTTCCAGGTGCACTCCGATTTGTATTGCAGGCAGCACGAGCTCCTGCAGAGATACTCAAACACAGGGAGGTGCCTTAGGGATATTTTCTCTCCATTTTAGCCTGGTTCCCTGAGGAAACCCTCATGTTCTGAGGGTGGGTGGAGGTTCATGAATATATATCTGTCCTTCTGTGCTTCCTTCTAAAAATTCCCATTGTTTGGTTCCTGTTTTCCCAAACAAGCAAGTGAGAAAAGCTACAGTGGGAGGTTATCAGACACCAGAGAATCGGCGCCAGCCAGGAGCACCAGGAACACTTTTAAAATTCAAAATGCTGAGAAAGCTTTGCCAGGGGCATGAAACCTCTCAAGCTTCCAAAAATCCACAGGGGGAATTTGTGACCTGGGAGGAAACAGCTTTGAAAGTCTAAACAGAGCAGGCATCAATCAGGAGACCCTCCCGAGGCCAGGAATGGTCCTCAGCCAGGGAATCTGGGAATTGCTCAGAGCTTGGGGCCCGCAGGGCTGGAGGGAAGGAAGAGCTGGTGGGTTTCAGTGCTTAGCATTCAGAAATTGCTGCTCAGAGGGGGTTGGGAGAGGCTGGGCAAGGCCAGCAACAGCAGGCTGCAGGTTTGGCTGGGCTGGGAAATATTGCAGGTGATCAATATCCACCAATGGAGCTGACCCAGGAGCTGGGGACCAATATCCATCAATGGAGCTAACCCTGGAGCTGGGATCAATATCCATCAATGGATCTGGGATCAATACCCACCGATGGAGCTGGGATCAATACCTGCCGATGGATCTGGGATCAATACCCATCAATACCATCAATGGATCTGGGATCAATACCTGCCGATGGAGCTGGGATCAATACCCATCAATACCTGGATCTGGGATCAATACCATCAATGGATCTGGGATCAATACCCACCGATAGTGCTGGGATCAATACCCATCAATACCCCGATCTGGGATCAATACCATCAATGGATCTGGGATCAATACCTGCCGATGGAGCTGGGATCAATACCCACCGATGGAGCTGGGATCAATACCTATCGATGGAGCAGGGATCAGTACCCATCAATGGAGCAGGGATCAATACCTATCGATGGAGCAGGGATCAATACCCATCAATGGAGCAGGGATCAATACCTATCGATGGAGCAGGGATCAATACCCATTGATGGAGCAGGGATCAATACCCATCAATGGAGCAGGGATCAATACCCATCGATGGAGCAGGGATCAATACCCGGCTCTGGGATCAATACCTGCCGATGGCCGTGCCCGGTGCGGGGCTGGCAGGGCAGGGCGCAGCTCACTTGGCGCCGTCAGGGCAGCGCTCGCTGTCCCTCTGGGTGCAGCCTCTGCCCAGGCGCTGCCTGCCCGCGGTCGCCTGAAGGCTTTGATAAATTAATCCGTAATTAATCCGTTTGTGTTCCCCTAACTCTGCCCAGGCTCTGCCTGCCCGCGGTCGCCTGAAGGCTTTGATAAATCAATCCGTTTGTATTCCCCTAACTCTGCCCAGGCTCTGTTTTGGGAAGTTCAGGCCTCAGCCCTGTCCCAGTGCTCCCAGTCTGAGCCCCAGTTCAGGTCCCAGTTTACCGCCAGGGCTGTCCCATCTCCAGCCCAGCGAGCAAACCTCCCCTGGCTTTAGAAAAGTGACAAAATTCAGGTTTTCCTGATGGGAACACTTTGTGAATCAGCCCAGGCAAGAGCTGCGGGAGCTCCAGAGCCATTCTGGGGTTGTTCTGAGATTTCTCAGAGCCAATCACCACCGAAACCGAGGGCACAGAGAGTTTCAGGGTGAATTTTGGAGCTCCTGAAAGCCTGAGGCTGCAAATAGCCCCTCTGAGGGCAATAGAAGTGCTCCTGGAGAAAACACCTATTCAGCAAGGATCAGGGAATCCAAGCCCAGCCCAAGTGCTGGGAAAGGCTCTCAATACAATATTTGTGTCTGGTGTGTAATTTGAAAAATATCAGCATTTCAGCAGTGCCACGGCAGTGCAAATGTTTCAATAGACTTGTTAGAATTGCCTGGAGCTGCAAAAGGCTGTTTTCACACAGTCAAAATTGCATTTCCTGTTGATTAGCAACTTTTTTTTTTCCTCTCTGGAGCTGGAAAAGTGAGAAAGGAAATCGGGGTTAGAGCTGATTCACTTGAGCACAACTTCTGCCTCTCTCTGTTAAACTGAGTGCTCAGAGCTGGGAATGCAAAGTGGAAGAATCTCCTGCCGCTCAGCTTGACTCCAAGGGGGAAATATTGGAATGTGGCACTGTGGTTTGAGACGGGCTGGATTAATTAAATTGATCGTTTAGGTAATTCAGGATCTGGTGAATGATCAGGGCTGGATCACATTCCTGTCTGGACACTTTTTGGGGACACGGTCTGGTCCTGATCGCTGAAACCTCTGCCAGGCTCAGCTGCCTGTGCCAACTTCGGGGCTCAGAAAATGCACACAGATGGAGCTTGAAACAAAGATATTTATTGTATAAATATCTGCTTTGTGAGGAGCCAGGAGGTACAATTGGGATCAGCTCTCGGCTTCAGCGGGGCCAGAATGTTTTTAAGATTTAAGACTTAATGCAGAGAGGTTTTACTCATTGCTCAATCACAGCAGGGATGCAGAGATCACTCATAGGAGTCCCAGGACCTTCCCTCCTGTGACTTATGGCAGCTCGGCCCTAATTCTGATGGAAATTCTCTTTTCCTGCTCCTGGATCTGCACTCAGAGCTGAGCTGCAAGGTCTCCTTGGGCTGGGATGGCTCAGCCCTAAGCCAGGAAAGCTCTCACACATCCCCTGTGATCTGCCGTGCTCATCCTGGCCATTAACAACAAAATCAGAAAACGAAAAATCAGAAAATTTCATTACAACAAAATCAGAAAATCTCATTAAAATGAAATTCTGTCTGACATCCCTGCTTAGCTCAGCTGCTAAAGCAGACTGAGCCCCGAGAAAGGCCCAGGGCAGCTCTGGAAAAGGCTGCTGGAAAAGGAGGTGTTGGTAACTCCCGTACCTCAGGAAATACATGCCCCAGCCTAAACTCCTCATAATTACAGCAGCTAATAAAGATGCATTTTAATAGAAGGAACTAACGGTGGGTGACGTTTTTATGGAGATGACAGATGATCTGTCTGTGCGCTCTGCATATTTTTTGTACCGGAGGAGGGTAAAACCTTTGATTCGAGGCACTAAATCAGTTATGAGGAAGCAATAAACTCCTGACCGTGGCTGTAAAAATATTTGTCCTTTCAAAACACCTCCTGCAAATGCTCAGGAAACAAACGGAGGGGCTCAGACAGGAAATTCTGGCAGAGTCTGCTCTCTCTGCCCCTTCAGCAGAGCCAGATTTGGGTTCTGGTGGCTCACGGGAGGCTCAGGCTCTCACAGCTCCCAGGGCTGTGAGAGCTCCTGGAAGGGAAATCCACGGAGCAGAGCAGCAAAAAAGCACATTCTAAACAGGGAATGTCCCAGGGCTCCATCCCATAATCACAGGGCTCTGCTCGTCCACAACAATCATCTCCTGTCTGCATAAAAAATCTCATAGCTGAGCTTATTTGTGAATGGAAAATAAGTGGAAAATAATATTCTATTCTATTCTATTCTATTCTATTCTATTCTATTCTATTCTATTCTATTCTATTCTGTTCTGTTCTGTTCTGTTCTGTTATGTTATGTTATGTTATGTTATGTTATGTTATGTTATATTTATTATATTATATTATAGTATAGTATAGTATAGTATAGTATAGCATATTATATTATATTATATTATAGTATATTATATTATAGTATATTATATTATAGTATATTATAGTATATTATAATATATTATAATATTATTTAAAATTATATTATTTATATTATTTATTATTATTTATTTATTAAAATAATAATATTTATTAAGGCTGTAAAATAAAAGGCTGTAAATATAACATTTTTTCCTCCAAACCACCGATGGTTCTGAGAGCCCTTCCAGGTGCTCAGCTCTGGGCTGGCCTCGAGAAGAGCAGAGATGAGAATTTCCCAGTGCAGGGCTGCTGGGGAAAGGCTGAGTTAAAACTCCGTTTAATTCTGACCGAGTGCGAGCTGAGCTTCATTCAGGGAGTTTGCTAAGGCATCAGGAAATGCAGAAATAATTCTCCTGGAAGGAGCTCCTGGGCTTGGCAGGCTGGGGGAAAGCTGAATCCAATGTTTTGTCTGGGGATGAATTTCCTTCCGTGGCAATTGATGGTTCCAGATGGCACTGATGGTTCATGAGATCAACATTTTTATTCTCTTCTGCCAGGGTGTGAATTGGATTACATTGACCACGTTCATGATTTCAAGTTTGTGGAAATTTTGAACAGAAATACATCTGAAAGCTCTGTGTAATTTGGGTTTTCGTAGTTTGGAATGAACAAATTAGTTACTGCATCACCTTTTCAGCCAGAATAATTAATATAGAATTAATATTATAGAATTACAATATAGAAATATTATTATAATATAGAATTATTATTATACTATAGAATTATTATAATATCATATAATTAATATAGAATCATTAATATAGAAAAACAGTTTAATTTCTTCGGTTTGAAAGCATCCAAAGAGCGCTCCAAATGGCAGCCACTGTCAAAGATAAAAAACTTTTAAAAGCAGTTTTAATTCTCTGTAATTATGCCACATTAAATTCAACTTTTTGAAAAAAGCTCCAAGTATTTTTACCGCAAAATGTTACTTTCTCATTAAAATGGTGAGAAGATAGGAGTATTTTTAACAAATTCTGCAAAAACAAAGTTCTGCTCTGCTATTCACTATATTTAATCTTACCTCTTGTTGCCATTTAGAGACAGATTGCCTCAAGGGATGGACTGGCACTGCTCCACGGAAGTTAATGCAGATTCTGTCAGTTCTTACCTTCCAAGAGTTTCATCCATAAAAATTCAGCATCATTCCAGAAATCATTAAAAGGTGAGAGACATTTCTGCCTCTTCCTCCCAAGGCATTGCACTCAGGGGAGCTCCAGCTCTTATTCCAGGAGATTTCTGTTTCAGTGATGATTTACAGCCCTTGGTGTGCTTATTCTGCTCTGAATTAGAACTGAGGAGACACAAAGCCCTTTATAAAAGATGCCACTTGTTTTTTCTATCCATTAACTCTGAAACTGGTAAAATTAGGAATGTAGAAAAGCCTTCTGCAGCTTTGATGGATGTTGGTTCAGAGCCTGGCGATGGAAAGAGTGGGAACCTCATCCCTGTGTGTGCTAAAACCCAAAACCAACCCTTGGGTCAGGGCCTCAGATTTGGATCTTGCCCTAGAGGCCTGAAAACTCTCATTTTGATCTGTACCTCCTTCTCTTTTTTCGTTTTGCTGTATTCTATTGTTTTTCTATTAATTTCCTACATAAATATTCAATTTCCCTCACAAACTTTATATTTCACTGTTATCAGTGTCGGACAAGAAATAACTGTATCCATGTGTGTTCTTTCAGCCTTATTAATGACATGAGATATTTATCTAAAAACCCTCCAGAAACTGATTCATCACCTCAGATTGCAGTGAAAAACTCCCATTATTTATTCTGGAAACCTCCCATTATTTATTCTGAAAAACTCCCATTATTTATTCTGAAAAACTCCCATTATTTATTCTGAAAAACTCCCATTATTTATTCTGAAAAATTCCCATTATTTATTCGGAATGAGGAATGGCCAATGCCCACTTTAAATCTGACCATGGGAACTGCAGCACTAAAATTAGATAAGAAAGAGATCCAAAGATTTGGTTCTGAGGCAGTTTGGATGCAAAATAATGTTCTTATTTCCCACGTGTGCTGACTGTGCTCAGAACTGGGTGACAGAAATATGCAAATGAGCTCTGCAATTAACTGATTGGGATGCCCAAACATGGGAATGGCTTCCTCCCTTTGGAAAAGTGAGTGCAAATGTGATTTTGGGACTGCAAAACTGAACTTCACAGCAATCAATCTCTTGAATTATCTTACTTATAACTTTAAGAATCTGTGTTTTCTTCTGCATTCTCTCTCCTTCATCCCCAGGAAATTTCCATGAACTTCACAGTAATCAGTCTCTGGAATTATCTTACTCATAATTTCAAGAATCTGTATTTTATTCCATCATCTCTCTGTCTTTCATCCCCAGGAAGTTTCCATGAACTTCACAGTAATCAGTCTCTTGAATTATCTTACTCATAACTTTCAGAATCTGTATTTTCTTCCGTATTCTCTCTCCTTCATCCCCAGGAAGTTTCCATGAACTTCATAGTAATCAGTCTCTTGAATTATTTTTAAGAATCTGTGTTTTCTTCTGTATTCTCTCTATGTTTCATCCCCAGGAAGTTTCCATGAACTTCACACTAATCAATCTCTTGAATTATCTTACTCCTAACTTTCAGAATCTGTGTTTTCTTCTGTATTCTCTCTCTCCTTCATCCCCAGGAAGTTTCCATGAACTTCACACTAATCAGTCTCTTGAATTATATTTAAGAATATATATTTTCTTCCATATTCTCTCTATCTTCCATCCCCAGGAAGTTTCCAGCTGTGCCTTTAACAAAGTTCTGGGCAGAGGGTGGTGTCAGCCACATTATTCTGGTTTTTACCTCTGCACTGTGTGATTTTCAGATGTTCGGAGCTGTTCCCAAATGTCACCTAATTTCAAAAATTGCTCCCAACTCTCCCCAAACTCTCCCAGCTCGCTGTGCTCTGATTTCCTTTGTGACAGCAGCTCCTGCTCCTGCAGTGGCACCTCTGTATTTTCTGCAATTGGCCAGAGCTATTTCCATATCCACAAAGCCAAATCAGAGCCTGGGGAGCCAAATCCACCTCCACCTCCTCCCCTTTCTCTCAGGCAGCCCCAGTGGGAGAGATTTCCCCTCAATCTGTAACCACAGGGAAATCCTCACACAGAATTATCCTCACAGCACCCACGGGAAATGGGAATTTCCACACGTTGATCCCATAATGTTCCTCACCTTCTGCTCCAGGAGGTTTCCCACTCTGATTTATTAAACAGATTTTATTTTAGGATGGATGGCTATGAAGCTGAGCAAGATTATCTAAATATACCTCCATAGTTAATATCTAAAACTGTAATATCTAAAACTCTCTCTTTGTCGATTTGCCTGTGAGAGGAGACAATGGAAAGAGCTCCTCTGTCAATATTTATGATATCAAATATTTAACGATGGTTTCTTGGCAACTGGGTTGTAAAACAGGATTGTTGATCTTGGATCCGACGGTTTGTTTTATTAGGCTAAAAGTGAAATCTGCAAATGGCCAAAATGGTGCTTAAACAACAGGAAAATTGGTGTAGCAATTGCTGTTTAATGAGGCAGCTCAATAGCAGATAATTGCATTAAAAGTGCTTTAGTGCTAACTGCCTGCTTTAAAAAATTGTTGCAAGGTTGGGTTCATAATTAGATTATAATTATAAGCAAACATGAAGTGGTGATTGTTATCTGCAATTTGGATGGTTTGTTTTCAGAGCTCTGCAGCTCGTTTTTCCTGTGTGAGGTACCTTGGTGAGGGTTCTGTGCTCCTTGGTCTGTGCCCCTGGGGTGGATTTATAATCCTGGGGTGGATTTATAATCTAGGGTTTGTGTGAAATGAAATAGATTTCTGCTGAACTGTCATCCACAGACAGGGCACTTTTAGCCTAAAAACAACAACAACAACACCCAAAACAAAAAACTAAAAAAAACCCAACCAACCAAACAAACAAAAAACCCAAACAAACAAACAAACAAACCAAAAAAAACCCCAAAACCCAACCAAACCAAAAAAACCCACAAAAAAGCCACCCCAAAACAACAAAAAAAAGCCAAAACAAAAACAAAACAATGACAAAAAGCCAAAACCCAAAAAACAGACTAAAAACCAAACAAAAAACAAAAAACCAAAAACCACCAAAAAACCAAACAAAAAAAACCAAAAAAGCCCCACAAAAAACCCACGAAACAAAACAAAACAAAACAAAAAACCAAAACAAAAAACAAAACAAAAAAAATCCAAACCAAACCAAAACCAAACAAAAACAAACAAAAACAAACAAAAAACAAACAAAAAAAACCACACAAAAGAAGAGGATGGGGAGAAAATAATCCTTCCAGTTCTCCTCGTGCACACGAAAATCCTGAAGTGTTAGTTGATGCTTCAATTTAATGACAGCTCTCATTTGTGCCACCAGACCTGTCCCTCCTTCCCTTTCAGCTGAGATCAAACCAACCCTCAGGTGCTTTTTACAGCCCTCACAGAACCTGCAATCTGCTCCTCCTTTCCTTTTTCCTTTCTCTTTTCTGCACACAAATTGTGTCACAGCAATTTCCCTCGCTCTGAAAATAATGCATTCCTCATATTCATATTATTTGGGGAGGAATTTCTAATTTTGCTCCTTGCTGCTGCCAGCTGAAGGCTGAAGGGAAAAGGTAACAGAGTCATTTTTGACAAGACTGGAGGAGATTTTTTCATGGGCAGGAGCTGGAACTTCAGAGCCTTAAAAATCAAGTTTCTCCAGCCAGAAGTGATGTAAAACCTCTCTCAGATACAGAGAATATTTTATTTCACACGTGTGTGTACACATATCCCAGCAGGGAGGATCAATATTGGCTTTCTCCTGCTGAGCACAGCTGGAATTCTTAGCTGGGAGGTATTTGGAGCTCCCAGGGGTGCAGAAGGGAAATCAGAGTGGCCCGAGTCGCTTTGGGATCTTGGATCCTCTGAGGAGCAGCACAACCTCCCCCCATTGATGTGAAATTCAAGAGAAACCTCCAGCTCTGGTCCCACAGCCCCTGGGACTGCTGGGATCCAATTCTGCCAGAAAATCAGGCATGGCAGCCCTGATCTGATTCCAACAGTACTCCTGTTATTTATAGGTGATCTTGTGTAGTTGCACTGTTTTAAAATCTTTCCCTTCTTTCTCATGGAGAATAGAGATAAGTTGCATTCTTGTGCTTTCTAATCTCTGTGTTTTGGTGCTGGATGCTCTAGAGTTGTAACCAATCATTACAGGAGGTGGAAAAACTGTCGACCAATGATTATTAGATCATTAATGAATTTATAAAGAAGTTTTGTAAATAAACTCTCTCTTTTCACCATCTTGGTGCTGCCTGCCTGACCTCCCTGCGAGCTTCCGTGAATCTCCACGAATGTCAGAAAATCAGAGCAACAATCTTGTTTATTCATTTATTGTCCTTGTTTTTATAAAAATAAACCAGTTTTGGTTGGGAAATACAACAAGCCCAATCCCTCGTGGAAGGCAATAAACACAATCAAATTGATTGGTTGGCAATTAAACATCCTTTGGTTGGATGTCGTTTTATCTACATTTTGTGATCTGAATCTCTGTCTTTCAGCTCTGAAAAAGATGATTTAATTCTCTGTCTCTCTCTTTCTCCCCCTTTGTCCTGCACTGCCCCAATCCCTCACAGGGCGTTGGAGACTCATTTTATTCATTTTATTTCTAATTAAGCAGTGATGCAGTCACGTGTGTGGCTGTGCTTGAAGGATGTTCTCAGCTTTTTTGGAGATTCTAAGCAGGGTGCGTTAAGGTTAATTACCTAATAATTTACAGTGTAAAATGCACTTGCAGGCACTTTGATCTTCACTAATTGTGGCACTGAACAAAGTAAATAAGAGTTTGCTTACATTCCATGGCTGTGATCATAAAAAACCCTTTATGGAATTTATGGTGTCCTTTCTTTCTCCTTGGCTTCAGTGGGGAATGATCCAGAGGAGTGGAGTCTCTCCATATTCATTTTCTAATGATTTTCCTCTCTTAATGCAATTCAGATGTCAAATGTAGAGCAGCTGACTTTTATTGCATTCTAGGATATCAAATATATTGCTGTGGAGGCAATAAATACCAGCAGGTTTGATGTGTTGGGAAGAGGATTCTGAGGGTCTCGGGACTAAGTGGAAGGACAGGAAGCCAAAAGCATGAACTGAAAATTAGAGAAATCCCTGAGCAATGGATCTTGCTCTGTCCTGGGATTTTTCCTGCTCTTTTCCTGATCTGAAAGCATCTGTGCCCAGGGAAAAATCTGTGTGGCCTCACTGGAGGCCTATTTTTAGGAATAAAATAAAATTTTCTGTTTTTAGGAATAAAAATGGGCAGAACGTTCTGAATTATAGCAGACAGGGTTAATTGTTGGAACAATTAACATTCCAAACTCCCACCTCGTGCCTTGCTGGTGCCTTTTTTGGTGATCCTCAGCTGAGATCATCAGCTCAGCTCACGGAGGACAGCACAGAGCAGAGGGGGAAAGCAAAGAGAGAAATCCCAGAGGAAAGGATCTCCGAAATCTCTGAGGAAAGGATCTCCGAAATCTCTGAGGAAAGGATCTCCGAAATCTCCGAGGAAAGGATCTCCGAAATCTCCAAGGAAAGGATCTCTGACATCTCCAAGGAAAGGATCTCCGAAATCTCCGAGGAAAGGATCTCCAAAATCTCCAAGGAAAGGATCTGCGAAATCTCCGAGGAAAGGATCTCTGAAATCTCCGAGGAAAAGATCTCCGAAATCTCCGAGGAAAAGATCTCCGAAATCTCCGAGGAAAGGATCTCTGAAATCTCCGAGGAAAGGATCTCCGAAATCTCCGAGGAAAGGATCTCCGAAATCTCCGAGGAAAGGATCTCCGAAATCTCCGAGGAAAGGATCTGCGAAATCTCCGAGGAAAGGATCTCTGAAATCTCTGAGGAAAGGATCTCCAAAATCTCCAAGGAAAGGATCTCCGAAATCTCTGAGGAAAGGATCTCCGAAATCTCCGAGGAAAGGATCTCTGAAGTCTCTGAGGAAAGGATCTCCAAAATCTCCAAGGAAAGCATTCCAAAATCTCAGAGGAAAGGATCTCCGAAATCTCCGAGGAAAGGATCTCCAAAATCTCCCAGGAAAGGATCTCTGAAATCTCTGAGGAAAGGATTCCAAAATCTCCGAGGAAAGGATCTCCAGAATCTCTGAGGAAAGGATCTCTGAAATCTCCAAGGAAAGGATCTCCGAAATCTCCGAGGAAAGGATCTCTGAAATCTCTGAGGAAAGGATCTCCGAAATCTCCGAGGAAAGGATCTCTGAAATCTCTGAGGAAAGGATCTCTGAAATCTCTGAGGAAAGGATCTCCAAAATCTCTGAGGAAAGGATCTCCAAAATCTCCGAGGAAAGGATCTCTGAAATCTCTGAGGAAAGGATCTCTGAAATCTCTGAGGAAAGGATCTCCAAAATCTCTGAGGAAAGGATTCCAAAATCTCTGAGGAAAGGATCTCCGAAATCTCTGAGGAAAGGATCTCTGAAATCTCCGAGGAAAGGATCTCTGACATCTCCAAGGAAAGGATCTCTGACATCTCCAAGGAAAGGATCTCCGAAGTCTCCCATGAAATCCTGGCCCTGCACCTGGCCTGGCTCAGCTCCAGCCAAACCAGCAGGGACTCACAGTGCCACCATCGTTTGCTGTGCCTCAAGCTGATCTCCTGTTAATTTGGGGCTGGTTTTGTGTTAGAAGCATCATGAGGAGTTTAAATGGTCTGTGACTTGTGGCAGAATAATCCCCTCTTAGTTCAGGCTGTTTCCCGTAATTTTCCTGTCAGGGATTTCAGCCTTTGCACTGCACCAGCACAAGGAGTTTGTGTCTCAGAACTTCATTCAGGTGGTTAGAAATGCATTTTAGGATAAAAAGATCAGGCTTGAGCATTTCCTTCCACATCAGGCTTTGGGTTTCTTTTTTCTGGTGCGATGCTGAGTGCTGAGAAAGAAATTGGGCTGTTTGGGGATGTGCAAAGATCTCACAAACCTTACACACCTTCCCTATTCGCTGTCAGCGGCGTGTGAAAGCATTGATTGCATTTAATATGGTTAGGAAGGTTAATATGGTTATATTTAATATATTTAATATATTATATTTAATATATTTAAGGAGTCTCAGCCACTCTCCAGCCTCCTGTGCTCAGGTGAGAGCACCAGAGGAGCAGGAAGGGACAATCCTCTCCCTCAGCTCAGGAGACCTCACCCTGTCTTTATAGAAGATAAAAAGATCAGGCTTCAGCATTTCCTTCCACATCAGGCTTTGGGTTTCTTTTTTCTGGTGCAATGCTGAGTGCTGAGAAAGCAGTGGGGCTGTTTTGGGATGTGCAGAGATCTCACAAACCTCACACACCTTCCCTATTTGCTGTGAGCAGCATGTGAGAGCATTAATTGCATTTAATATGGTTAGGTAGGTTAATATGGTTATATTTAATATATTTATATTTAATGTATTTAATATATTTAATATATTCTATTTAATATATTTAATAGATTATATTTAATATATTTAAGGAGTCTCAGCTGCTCTCCAGCCTCCCGTGCTCAGGTGAGAGCATCAGAGGAGCAGGAAGGGACAATCCCTCAGCTCAGGGGACATCAGCCTGCCTTTACAGAGAATAAAAGGATCAGGCTTCAACATTTCTTTCAACATTTCCTTCCACATCAGGCTTTGGGTTTCTTTTTTCTGGTACAATGCTGAGTGGCTGAGAAAGCAGTGGGGCTGTTTTGGGATGTGCAGAGATCTCACAAACCTCACACACCTTCCCTATTCGCTGTGAGCAGCATGTGAAAGAATTAATTGAATTTAATTTGGTTAAGAAGGTTAATATGGTTATATTTAATATATTTAATATATTTAATATATTATATTTAATATATTTAAGGAGTCTCAGCCACTCTCCAGCCTCCTGTGCTCAGGTGAGAGCATCAGAGGAGCAGGAAGGGACAATCCTCTCCCTCAGCTCAGGAGACCTCACCCTGTCTTTATAGAAGATAAAAAGATCAGGCTTCAGCATTTCCTTCCACATCAGGCTTTGGGTTTCTTTTTTCTGGTGCAATGCTGAGTACTGAGAAAGCAGTGGGGCTGTTTTGGGATGTGCAGAGATCTCACAAACCTCACACACCTTCCCTATTTGCTGTGAGCAGCATGTGAGAGCATTAATTGCATTTAATATGGTTAGGTAGGTTAATATGGTTATATTTAATATAATATATTTATGTTTAATATATTTAATAGATTATATTTAATATATTTAAGGAGTCTCAGCTGCTCTCCAGCCTCCTGTGCCCAGGTGAGAGCATCAGAGGAGCAGGAAGGGACAATCCCTCAGCTCAGGGGACATCAGCCTGCCTTTACAGAGAATAAAAGGATCAGGCTTCAACATTTGTTTCAACATTTCCTTCCACATAAGGCTTTGGGTTTCTTTTTTCTGGTGTGATGCTGAGTGCTGAGAAAGCAGTGGGGCTGTTTTGGGATGTGCAGAGATCTCACAAACCTCACACACCTTCCCTATTCGCTGTGAGCAGCATGTGAAAGAATTAATTGAATTTAATTTGGTTAAGAAGGTTAATATGGTTATATTTAATATATTTAATATATTTAATATATTATATTTAATATATTTAGGGAGTCTCAGCCACTCTCCAGCCTCCTGTGCTCAGGCGAGAGCATCAGAGGAGCAGGAAGGGACAATCCTCTCCCTCAGCTCAGGAGACCTCACCCTGTCTTTATAGAAGATAAAAAGATCAGGCTTCAGCATTTCCTTCCCCATCAGGCTTTGGGTTTCTTTTTTCTGGTGCAATGCTGAGTAGCTGAGAAAGAAATTGGGCTGTTTTGGGATGTGCAGAGATCTCACAAACCTCACACACCTTCCCTATTTGCTGTGAGCAGCATGTGAGAGCATTAATTGCATTTAATATGGTTAGGTAGGTTAATATGGTTATATTTAATATAATATATTTATGTTTAATATATTTAATAGATTATATTTAATATATTTAATAGATTATATTTAATATATTTAAGGAGTCTCAGCCGCTCTCCAGCCTCCTGTGCCCAGGTGAGAGCATCAGAGGAGCAGGAAGGGACAATCCCTCAGCTCAGGGGACATCAGCCTGCCTTTACAGAGAATAAAAGGATCAGGCTTCAACATTTGTTTCAACATTTCCTTCCACATAAGGCTTTGGGTTTCTTTTTTCTGGTGTGATGCTGAGTGGCTGAGAAAGCAGTGGGGCTGTTTTGGGATGTGCAGAGATCTCACAAACCTCACACACCTTCCCTATTCGGTGTGAGCAGCATGTGAAAGAATTAATTGAATTTAATTTGGTTAAGAAGGTTAATATGGTTATATTTAATATATTTAATATATTTAATATATTCTATTTAATATATTTAAGGAGTCTCAGCCACTCTCCAGCCTCCTGTGCTCAGACGAGAGCATCAGAGGAGCAGGAAAGGAGACTCCTCTCCCTCAGCTCAGGAGACCTCACCCTGTCTTTATAGAAGATAACAAGATCAGGCTTTGACATTTCCTTCCACATCAGGCTTTGGGTTTCTTTTTTCTGGTGCGATGCTGAGTACTGAGAAAGCAGTGGGGCTGTTTTGGGATGTGCAGAGATCTCACAAACCTCACACACCTTCCCTATTCGCTGTGAGCAGCATGTGAGAGCATTAATTGCATTTAATATGGTTAGGTAGGTTAATATGGTTATATTTAATATAATATATTTATGTTTAATATATTTAATAGATTATATTTAATATATTTAATAGATTATATTTAATATATTTAAGGAGTCTCAGCCGCTCTCCAGCCTCCTGTGCTCAGGTGAGAGCATCAGAGGAGCAGGAAGGGACAATCCCTCAGCTCAGGGGACATCAGCCTGCCTTTACAGAGAATAAAAGGATCAGGCTTCAACATTTGTTTCAACATTTCCTTCCACATCAGGCTTTGGGTTTCTTTTTTCTGGTGCAATGCTGAGTGCTGAGAAAGCAGTGGGGCTGTTTTGGGATGTGCAGAGATCTCACAAACCTCACACACCTTCCCTATTCGCTGTGAGCAGCATGTGAAAGAATTAATTGAATTTAATTTGGTTAAGAAGGTTAATATGGTTATATTTAATATATTTAATATATTTAATATATTATATTTAATATATTTAAGGAGTCTCAGCCACTCTCCAGCCTCCTGTGCTCAGGTGAGAGCATCAGAGGAGCAGGAAGGGACAATCCTCTCCCTCAGCTCAGGAGACCTCACCCTGTCTTTATAGAAGATAAAAAGATCAGGCTTCAGCATTTCCTTCCACATCAGGCTTTGGGTTTCTTTTTTCTGGTGCAATGCTGAGTAGCTGAGAAAGAAATTGCTCTTTTTTGGGATGTGCAAAGATCTCACAAACCTTACACACCTTCCCTATTCGCTGTGAGCAGCATGTGAGAGCATTAATTGCATTTAATATGGTTAAGAAGGTGAATATGGTTATATTTAATATATTTATATTTAATGTATTTAATATATTTAATATATTCTATTTAATATATTTAAGGAGTCTCAGCCACTCTCCAGCCTCTGTGCTCAGGTGAGAGCCTCAGAGGAGGAGGAGGAGGAGGAGGAAGGGCCAATCCTCTCCCTCAGCTCAGGAGAGTCTTTGCAGAGGATGAAAAGATCAGCCTTCGACATTTCCTGCTGCACAAGTCAAACGCTTCGCCTTCCTCTCTCATCCTTCTCTTTGGTGTTCGAAATCCATTCAGAAATTTCCCTTTATCAAAGCTTTCTCCAGAAATGAAACAGAGCCATCCTTCCTCCAGCTGGATTCCAGCCTAAAGATCTGAAATAAAATCTTGGGGCCTTTCAGTTTCTCGCCTCGGAAAATGGGAATTATTTTGGGGAATAGATTCCCCTCATCGCTACCACTGTCCAACATTTCTTAAATTCTTTTAAAGAAAGTTGTAGCAAAGTGAAAAAGGGAGAGTGTAAAGTTCTTTTTCTCATTTTTGGCTTCTTTTATTGCAGGAAAAACCTTGGTGGAAAGCAAGAAAAAAGGCATGAGGAACGTGGACTGGCTCAGAAGGTATTTTTACTTATTAATATTTTTGAATGCTCTCAATTTAAACTCTTAGCAGGTTGTAGGAGGACAAATTCGGAGGTTTTTGAAATTTGCTTTCTTTAGATTTTTTCCTCCAACATTCTCAAGGGAAAGACTCAGAAAAGTGAAGCAAGGAGGAGCTCTGAGTCGTTCTTAGTTGTTCAATGGTGTTTTACTTAAATAAACACCAATTCGAAAAAATAATCCAGAATTTATATAGGAGGTCTGAACACTGATAAAAACTTTGGTGTAACATATCTATTATAAAGCTTTATTTATAAAAAGCATATTTGTTTATTTAAAGCATATTTATTTATTTAAAGCACATTTATTATAAGGCTTTAAAAGCATTAAAGGCTTCCACTTTTAAGGATCAAAACCTACTCATTCTTGAGGATTTATTTTAGACAAAATTGTCAAACAAAGGGCGATTTACTGAGAAGAGATTTAACCAAGCAGGCAGTGACTTATTTTAAAATCCTGTTGGTGCATCCAGCGTGGAACTGAGCAATCTTTATGTTTAAAGGGAAATCAATCTCATCGATTACACCCAATAAAAGCTGCTCTGGAAGAAACTACTACAAAATCTGACTGCTGGAAAAATGCAGTTTTAAAATCAGAATGATGAAAATCGGGATGAGTTTCCCCTAGCCAGACACGATGAGAAAAATGCACAATGAGCAGCAGGAATTACACATTTGATCCAGAAAACAACACCAAGAGTTTGGAAAAGCTTCTTTTTTTTCTCTTGCAGACACTCCCTGCAGCAAAGCAATTTGCTGGGGGCTTTTATTTAAGTGGAACATTTTAATGGATTTTTTTCTTCCCTCTTGCACAAAATGCACACAGCAGTCAATCAAATTAGTGTCAAAACCCTAATCCTAAAGCCATTTTAGGGCAGTTCTGGAAGGCTCAGCTCTGAGTGTCCTCACAAAGGACTGTGAGCTCCATCTGCCCCACAACTTTCCCAGGGAAGGGAATTCCCACAAAATTCAGCTGTGCCACCACTGCTGACAGAGCCAAAGTGCCAAAATTAATGTCAAATCCCTCATCCCAATCCAAGAGCCATTCTAGGACAGGTCTGGAAGGCTCAGACTCAGCTCTGAGTGTCCCCAGAAGGGGCTTTGAGCTCCATCCGCCCCACACCTTTCCCAGGGAAGGGAATTCAGCTGTGCCATGGCTGCTGATGGAACCAAAGAGTCAAAATTAGTGTTAAATTAGTGTCAAATCAGTGTCAAAACCCTAATCCCAGTCCAAGAGCCATTTTAGGGCAGCTCTGGAAGGCTCAGACTCAGCTCTGAGTGTCCCCAGAAGGGCTGTGAGCTCCATCCACCCCACACCTTTCCCAGGGAAGGGAATTCCCACAAAATTCAGCTGTGCCACCACTGCTGACACAACCAAAGTGTCAAAATTAGTGTCAAATTAGTGCCAAATTAGTGTCAAAACCCTAATCCCAATCCAAGAGCCATTCTAGATAGCTCTGGAAGGCTCAGCTCTAAGTGTCCCCACAAAGGACTGTGAGCTCCATCCAGCCTTGCTCCCACCCCACACCTTTCCCAGGGAAGGGAATTCTGCTGTGCCATGGCTGCTGATGAAACCAAAGTGTCAAAATTAGTGTTAAATTAGGGTCAAATTAGTGTCAAAACCCTAATCCCAATCCAAGAGCCATTCTAGGACAGTTCTGGAAGGCTCAGACTCAGCTCTGAGTGTCCCAGAAGGGCTGAAAGCTCCATCCGCCCCACACTTTTCCCAGGGAAGGGAATTCCCACAAAATTCAGCTGTGCCACCACTGCTGACAGAGCCAAAGTGCCAAAATTAATGTCAAATCCCTCATCCCAATCCAAGAGCCATTTTAGGGCAGTTCTGGCAGGCTCAGACTCAGCTCTGAGTGTCCCCAGAAGGGCTGTGAGCTCCATCCACCCCACACCTTTCCCAGGGAAGGAAATTCCCACAAAATTCAGCTGTGCCACCACTGCTGACACAACCAAAGAGTCAAAATTAGTGTCAAATTAGTGCCAAATTAGTGTCAAAACCCTAATCCCAGTCCAAGAGCCATTTTAGGACAGCTCTGGAAGGCTCAGACTCAGCTCTGAGTGAGCTCCATCCAGCCCACACCATTCCCAGGGAAGGGAATTTCGCTGTGCCATGGCTGCTGACAGAACCAAAGTGTTATTTTTCAGTTTTAGTAGCGCCATTCCACCCCAGCACTGAATTTCTGCTTTAATAGTTTTATCAGTCTTATATAAAGTGACGTTGGGTAATTAAACTGGCATCCAGATCACCCATGTGAATGTGCAATGGTATATTTAAAGGCACAGAATAAAGTAAATTATGGCTTGGGCTGACATAAACCAAAATTTGGTATGCAAAGCAGCTGCTCCTAAATTTCTTTAAGGAGGTTCTTTGTTAAAGCTACACAGTTTCTTAAAAGAAAAAAACAACCTGTCTGTCAGAGATACCTCAATTATCTTTATTTTACATTGTTTTTCTTCGAGAAATAATAGTAAAGAAGGTGCTCAGGACGCTTTTATCTGAAGCAATAAACCTCTAGGATGATCAAGTGTAATTAATTGCATTGCTTGAAAGTGAGAGCTTCTAGCAGAATATACAAGCCTTGACATTTTTGTTATGCATAAACTCGATTAGGCTTACGCCAGAATTAAGCCTCAGGATTATGTTTTCATTCCATTCTTAAATTCTCATTAAAACTAAAATAAGGGGAGCTTCCAACAAAAGCTCGGCTTGAGTAAAAAGTGATGACACATTCCGAGACTGAGGGATCTGAGCGCTGAGATCACCGTGTCACAAATACATTTCTTCCACGTTTGTCAGCTGTTAATTGGCATTTTAAAAAAAGACATTTTTAATGCTCCGAAAACGAGCCGGGGTTTGCAAAGAAATAACAGCAAAGCCTTCTTTTATAACTCAGCTAAATCAACTCGATTTGCTGCTGAATTACGAAGTAATTAAATGTTTTTAGGGATGGAGTGGTCCCAGCCCGGCAGGATCTGAATGGTTCTGGGGAGAGTTTCACCCCAAAAACTCCTCTGGGGTTCAGGAGGGCGAGGCAGCCCCACAGGAAGAACTGCAGCACGAACCCACACTGTGCCAGGTGCTGCTGCTCCAGAAAACACAATAAATTAGTCTTTTTACCCAAATCCAGACAGGGAACTGAATCCTAAGGACCTGACCCGTGGGGAGGGGAAAACAGGGAGCAGACAGAGGGTGAGGCCGGTGATTTTTGTATTTTCTTTTTGTATTTTCTTTTTATACCCTTTTTTACATATTTTTATACTCTTCCCCTTCCCTATTCCCCTCTACACACACTCCTTGCGCCCTGCACAGACACTCCTTGTACTTTAGCCCCACATGTTCACAACCCTTGCACTCTGATATTTAGCTCAGTTTGGGGTCCTGCAAAGCGAGGAAGACCAAACATTCATATTCTCTCAGAACTAGAGGCTCCAACCTGTTCTCTCTTGGAATGTGTTTTTGTAAACTAGGCTGTAGTCTGAATTGGGGGAGGGGTTCATTAGAATAGGGGGCAATTATTCATTTATTAAGTTTCTTATTGGGGGATTTAGAGTAGATATGCTAATTTTGTGAAGTCCATCAAAATCCGGTACATGTTGTATGGGAGTTGGGGCTCGTCATTCGCTCCATGGTGTTTTCCACCTTTGATGGCTCTGGGCACCTAGGATCCTATCAAACCGAGGGAAATTCCCTTTTCCCTGTACTGCTGTGTCTGCTTCATATTTTTACCAGCCTGTTCAAGGCATCAAGGGAATTCCAGCATTGAACTGAACAAGTGACTTCCAGAGGGCTCCGATTTCCAGACTCTCTGGTTGGGATTTTTTCAGCACTGAAGATTTTTTTATTTTAAAATGGCTGAAGAGCCTGAGTGATCTGAATTCTGCCAGAGGTTCTTAGAGAAACAACCCTGAGCTGTTCCTGATAAAGGTTTTTTAGCAGCTTACCCTGAAGTGTTATTTTTCTACTTTTAGCCCTCTCTTTTGACCTTTCCTCTCTCTGTTTAGAGGCAGAGCATGAGGCATTGCTGATTTCTGTTCGCAGGGGATTTTCCTTCTGATCTCACACCAGCGCTGGCTCTTCCTGCCACACTCTCAGCTCATAGTCCCTACAAATAAAAAGAGGTTTATTCCTATAAATCAGTGGAGCCATTGCTAAGCTCTTTACTCGTTTTTTTACCCTCAGACCCGTGGGAACAGCTGTAACTGCATGCCCTGACCCCAAACCCCTCTGCCTCTTCACCCCATTCCTCACCCAGGTGAGGTGGCTCTGGAGTTCACAAGAACAAGCTCAGGTTTATCCCATGAACCTCAGATCCTCAGTGCTGAAAAATCCTGAAAAAATCTCTGAAAAATCGCTGAAAAATGGTGACCTACCTAGCCCTGGAAAATCTCCTCTGCTGCTGCACGAAGAATTAAGCAGATGCACAGCCTCAGACAGGGGAGTGTGAAAAACGAGGTTCACTCTCCTATTGAAATCTAGAAGTTTAATAAAGGACAATAGGGGACAAAAGCCTTGGCCCTAAGCCAAGAAGCACACCTGCCATTGAGGGAGTGTCTTAAGTACTCTTTGTATTGCATCAGCTTCATGCCTTCATTCATAACCATTCATGCACATTCAAACTTTTCTCCAAACTATTTCGCATGTTCCAAGAACTGCTTTGCATGGCTCCTCCTTGGTCCCTCCTTTTCAGAGCATGCATTTTTTGGCTGTGGTTTCTTCCAGTCTTGGTTATCGTCTCCAGTTTGGGCTTTTCTCCATGGTCCTTGCATCTGGTTATGGCTGATGGTCGGGATCAGTGTTGGGTCTTCTCTGTGCTGTTCTTTGGGTGTTATCCAGTCAAGCAGGCAGTGTGGTTAGTAAAGGAAAGTCTTTTAAACTACCTCTATTAGTGATTTTACTACAGTATCGAAATCCAGTTCATAACAGAAATTAAAACATTGGTTATACACCTCTATCTTTATGACAAGACTACTCCTATAAAAAGAATAAAACCATACACACAATGAATATCTGCGAAAAGCCAACACTATATTATGGATTTATCACAGGAGGAAGGGAACCCAAATCCATGAAATAATTCCAGATTTCGGCACTGGCCGTGTGCTTTGTGCCTGCTGCATCCTGCCCTGCTTTCGTGTCTGGTGATTATGTAAAGGCTCCTCAGGTCTGACTGGCACTTATAAATAGCTTTGGGCTCTTTTTTGGGTCTGTTTTTCCGGGGGCAGGCAGAGGGAGATGCTGCAGAGTTTCTCCTCCAGCCTGGTTTGTCTCTCGCCGCTCAGGAGCCGTCAGCAGTGCCCACACTTGTGCAGTTAATTCAGGTGGGATTGGCTCTGTCGTCAGTTTAAATCTCACCCCGAAATTCAATCAATCTTTATCCAGCTTCACAACGTGCTAAATTGTTTCAGATATTTTAAACCTCCTCTTCCTTAAGGCTTCTGAGTGAAATTCTCCATTTATTTAATAAAGCAGCAGGATTTACTGCCCTGGCTCTGGTAAGCACTTTTTGCTCTCCTCAAGATAGATTAGACTTGACTGGAGACTTTTTTCTGCTACAACTGCACAAGTTTACAAGTCACAATTGAATTACCAAACTGAGGAAAAGAAAGATTATTCCTGTGGGTGCAGTGCAGACTTGTTTTCTTTTCAAGGAGGGTTTAAAGAATGAGCAATAAACGCTATCAGCTGCAGCTAGGAAATGATGCTGACTTATTATTCTGTGGGGACCCCGCGGGGCATCATGAAAACCAAATTCCTTAGCTGAGCTTTCCAGAAAAATACCCAACAATGCCCTTTTGAGCACCTTGAACTCAGATTTGCTACAGAGGAAAAACTCAGCTCGTAGGCTTGCCCCTGAAGTTGCACGGTGCTTAAACAGTTATTGATTTATTTCCTACTTAAGCAATGTGCTCCTGCCGTGACTTTTTGAATGTTATTTTAGTGAGTTTTGCAGGTGCTGTTGCACATCAGGCTTTGCTCTCTGTTCTTGCATCTAAAAGAATAAATTAATTAAATATTGTGAACCATCATCTTTTTTTCTCCACAAAAGGTACTTGCTGCGGTTTGTCCTGCTCTGCTGAGCACTGGAAACCCTCGGATCATGCGCTCGGCGAAATTTCTCCTCTCAGGGTGAGCACTTGACAAATCACCAGTTTGGAGATGCTCACGTTGTTTTCTTGGGTGCTGTCATTCCTGGAAACCTCATTTCCATTTCAGCCACCCCCGTGTCTGGGGCAGGGCTGACACCTAAAGTACAAAAAGCCTTTTCCAGCTCTGTGTGAGCAAAATATTCAACCCAAGCTCTAAATCCCAGGGATTTGCACTGCACCTGCACATCAGAATTAAACTCACCGCGATTTCTGTCGCTGCCATTGCTCTGTGCTCAGCTAAACACCTCAGCTGCCTCAGGGAGCTGGAGAGCAGTGAATTCCACACACAATTGTTAGAAAATATACCAGTTTAAAAATGTTGTTTAACTTTTAACTCTTTATTTCTGTCTCTCTAGTTAGGCTTGACTTGACTTTGCTCTGGGAAAGGGAATTTTCTTTAGTTTCTTTAGGAGATACAGCATCACTCTGAGGAGATGGGCTCAGCACAGGACAGAGTGGAGCAGCCCAAAGCTACCAAAAAAGATAAAACCATCAAAGGAACATTGACAGAACATCGGTGGCCATCTCCAAACATCCACCCCAGAGCACCTCTGACAGAGCTGAAGACATCTCCCCCGGAAAGGACTGATAAGAAAATTGGAAAATTAATATCTAATTAACACCGGAGGGGAGGGGATTTGGATCCAATAGAAAACTGAATATTGAGAGTTGCTCAACTCTGCACCAATGAACTTTGAAACAATACATCTCTATGGGTTTTAACTGTATGAAAACAGGGGGAAAATCCTGTAAAAACGTGGTTTTGGAATACTTTCCTTGGCACATCCTGGCCAGTAAATAAAGTAATGCCTGATTCTCATCACTTCAAATACAGTGCTAGAGGGTTTTTTATTTCTCCCTCACTCAGGGAAGGAATTCCTGCCCAAAGTGGAGCTGACAGTGAGCCCTGCCCACCAAATCAGAGTCTGCAGCACTCTCTGCCTCACTAACCAATGTTGAATTCCGGGGAACAAAGACAGATGGCTTGGAGTTATCTCCTCCAGAACCTTTATTATTTTGGTAGGAATCCATTGGAGCACTCCACGGAAGGTAAAACACTCCACGGAAGGTAAAACACTCCACAGAGAGTAAAACACAGAAAGTAAAACACTCCACAGAAAGTGAAACACTCCACAGAAAGTAAAACACTCCACGGAAAATAAAACGCTCCATGGAAAGTAAAACGCTGCACAGAAAGTAAAACACTCCACAGAGAGTAAAACACAGAAAGTAAAACGCTCCACAGAAAGTAAAACACTCCACGGAAAGTGAAACACTCCATGGAAAGTGAAACGGAAAGTACAACACTCCACGGAAAATAAAACACTCCACAGAGAGTAAAACACTCCACAGAAAGTAAAACACTCCACAGAAAGTAAAACACTCCACGGAAAGTAAAACACTCCACGGAAAGTAAAATGCTCCACAGAGAGTAAAACGCTCGGTGCCGCTGGAGAATTCATTTCCCTCGCGCAGCTCTGATGTTCCTCAGCATTCCTGTGCTTTGCTATTCATCCTGCAAGGCTTTGCATTATTTTGCTTTCTAGAGTTTATTTCTCCCGAAAAAAGAGAAATGAGGTGTCTTTAAAGAGATCTGTGCCTCAGGTTATCTTCTGTCCTGGCTGTAAATCTGTGCTGCACTGAGCAGTTCCACCTGGGCCCTGATTCCTGCAGCTGCTCTGGGATTTTTTTCCATTTTCCTGGTGTTGGAAGGCCTCTTCAGGCAGCTGGTTATTATTTTTTATCAGTGCCTAGGGAGATTTTTTCATGAAAATAATTCATTAATAAAATGTATTAATATTATTAATATTTAAATTATTGTTACTAGTTTATTAATAGAAATAAAAGCAAAAAAAATTGGCCAACAGGACCAAATTTCATAGCTTTATGGAACTGAGCTGAATTGGTTAAGTTGTACCAATAACTTTACAATAAATTGTAAATAATAAATATTGGTCAAGTTGTACCATGGCTGAACTAAGCCATGGTTATCAATATTGCAATAGTGATATTAATTGAAATATTTTTGTTTGGCTGAAGCCCACAGAGAGGAAAGGGAAGGCTGAAAGGAGCAGGGACTCTCTCCCATTTTGGGGACACTGGTGACACTTCTGGGCCAGCTCTGAGGAGCTCAGCAGAGCACAGAATTGCAATTTAGAGAAACCTTTCATAAACAAATCTCATTAATTGGCCACCTCCATTTATCACAAAGCAGTGACTGAGGGGGAAGGTTTTAGGCACAAAGAAAATAATCTTTGATGTGAAACCTGGACCTTGCACACCCTAAAGTGTCCAAAACCCTCCTGGAAATTTGGAAATTTCCCCGAGCTGGATGAGCCTCGGGTGAAATCGTTGAGCCAGGTGAGCTCCATGTGAAGTGGATTTTCTCAGCACAATAAATCCACAACGGCTGAGCCTCCCTGAGGAGAAAGCAGCGCTCCCCATGGCACTAAAGACACCTTCTGGAATAAAATCAGGTGAGTCGATTGAATCTTTGTGCAGGCTTTGCAACAGCTGGTTTTATATGCTTTAGAAAATCAATGAACAGGGTGAAAGTAAAGATTGTGGGAAAATATTTACTTTATTTAAAAAAAAAAATTAAAATAAACAAAATAAAATAAAAATAAAAAAATAAAATAAAATAACATAACGTAACATAACATAAAAATAAAAATTTTAAAAATTTTAAATTTTTTTTTAAAAAATTAAAAAATTTAAAAAAAAAAAAAAAAAAAAAAAAAAAAGAGAGAGAGAGAGATTTGGAAATACAATGACCAAAAAAAAAAATCCAAATGAAATTCCAAAATTGAACCATTTTTCCCCTGTTTTAATTCTGGTGACAAATCAGCCCACAACACTTCGGAGCAGTCTCATTGTTCTGTTTGCAACCAGGTATTTCTAAACTTCAAATGTTTTATTTCAGTATTAATTCTTTCCCTTTTCAAACCAATGTAATCTTTCAAATAAAAAGTGAGTTGAAAATTAAATACAAATACTTTCGGATCCAAACCAACTCTCTCCTTTAATTTGCAAAAATAAAAATCCATTTTTTCTAATGCATCTGATTTTGCTAACAGTAATTGAATCCCAGTAGCATTTCCTGCTCCAGAATGGTTTCGAGTAAAATTTTGGAGCCTGCAGGAGGTGGGAGCCTTGTGAGGGCTGCTCAGGAGCTTGGGAAGCTCTGGAGGAGGAGAATGGAAAATGCCCCAGCGCTGGCACTGACCATCCTCTCTGGAAATGATCGCTCACTTCTGCTTCTGTAGAGCACAGACAAATCTTGATTTTAATTCATTTTGATGCTTAATTGCACAGCTTTGACTTCAGAGAAATTCAGCCTTGCTGGACCTTTAGGACTTTTTCTGACATTTATTTTGGGATGGTGTTCATTCTGGAGAAAGCCATTGTTGGAGGAACATATTTGTTCCCTGGAAATTTTTTTTTTTACAAAAAAAGGGGTAAAATGAAGCCCGAACATTGATTTTTGAATTAAGCAGGACCCCGGGACAGCTAACCAACGTCTGATTGCCATTGTCAGAGTTCTGCACAGCCCCCACACTCTTGGGATGGCTCAGAGCCTCCCTGTGCAGCAGATCCTGTCCTTGTCCTGGTGCCATGGGGATCTCCTTGCTCCCATCATTGGGATAATCCTGACCTGGAGATCTCCTCCTGGAGAGATCAGGCTCAGCCTTTTCCTGGTGCCGTGGGGATCTCCTTCCTCCCATCATTGGGATAATCCAGACCTGGAGATCTCCTCCTGGAGAGATCAGGCTCAGCCTTTTCCTGGTGCTGTGGGGATCTCGTTCCTCCCATTGTTGGGACCATCCCGACCTGGAGATCTCCTCCCGCTGAGACCAGGCTCAGCCTTTTCCTGGTGCCAGCAGCAATACCAAACCCTGCACCCTCTCCCCTTGCTCTGCCCCATGCCAGCAGCAATCCCAAACCCTGTGTCCTCTCTGCTTGCTTTTCATGGTGCCAGCAGCAATCCCAAACCCTGAGCCCTCTCCACTTGCCTTACCCCTTGCCAGCAGCAATTCCAAGCTCTCCGTTTGCTTCTCCCCATTCCAACAGCAATCCCAAACCCTGCCCCTCTCTGTTTGCTTTTCCCCATGCCAGGATCAATCCCAAACCCTGCACCCTCTCCCCTTGCTCTGCCCCATGCCAGCAGCAATCCCAAACCCGGCCTCCTCTCTGCTTGCTTTACCCTCTGCCAGCAGCAATCCCAAACCCTGCCCCTCTCAGTTGCTTTTCCCCATGCCAGGATCAATCCCAAACCCTGAGCCCTCTCCACTTGCTTTTCCCCATGCCAGGATCAATCCCAAACCCTGCCCCTCTCAGTTGCTTTTCCCCACTCCAGCAGCAATCCCAAACCCTGCCCCTCTCCTCTTGCCTTACCCCATCCTCCCTGCCCTGCCCTTGACCCCAAACTGGGCTCAGGGAGAGCTGTGGGGCAGCAAACCCAGGCCTGCTCAGGAACTGAGGATCAAACTGATTTATTTGTGCCTCCCCAGGGCTGCCCTGCTCATCTCTTCTCCTCCTGCAGGAGCAAAAGCCATGGGTTACAGCACGGCTGGGACGGGATGGGTCAGCAGAAAATATACAAACAGAACATATTTAGGTGATTTGGTGAACTGGACAGAAGGTCAGGGATGTATTTAGGTTCAATCGTTTGTTGTTCTGTCCCTCCCAACCCCCCCTCGTGTATTTCCCCCACATCAGATACCAGAAAAGAAAAAAAAATGTTAAAAAAAACCCCAAACAACAACAAAACAAAAACAAAAACAAACAAGCAAAAAAAACCCCAAAAAAAAAAAAAAAACCAAAAAACCAACCAAAAAAAAAAAAAAACCACCCAAAAAATCAACCTCTGCCATCCTTCTCCAGAAATGAGTTTTTCTCCGATCATTTAGGATCACTTTGTTCCTTTGCAGCGAAGAAGAAGCATGAGGCAGAAGGGAAATGGGGGGGAAGGAGGGAAGGGAAAGATGTTAAAAATGGTGCAACTTTTCCCCTCCCCCCGAGTGTGAAGATGAAAATAGCGATCACAACTTCCGTGGAGCGCCCCAGATCTCAGCTTTCACCAATCTGACCATTCCAGCCACTTCCCATTATTCCCATCAGCACTTAGATAACACTGGCTGATTTTGTCATTATTCTTTTCTATTAATTTAATTAATTTTTAATTAATTTTATTAATAATTTTAATTAATTCCCCTTAGGGTAGAAAAAGGCTTTATTCCCCTCCCCATTCCTAGCAACAGATAAATATCTTCAGCTGAGTGTCTAAGACAATTTCTTTTCTACAAGGAGCCTTTTCTGTCTGGACAGCAACAGCACCAAACAAATGTTGTTGTGGCATGTGCAACCAAAAAATTCTGTCCCTGGGCATCTGCATTTATTGACATTGAGTCAATATTATAGCGTTTGAATATTAGAAAGAGTTTGAATATTAGAAAGAGTTGGAATATTAGAAAGAGTTTGAATATTATAGAGACTTTGAATATTAGAAAGAGTTTGAATATTATAAAGAGTTTGAATATTAGAAAGAGCTTTTAAAATATGAAGGGCAAGAGTCATGAATTGCTAAGGTAAAACATGTCCCCAACTCAGAGCCCTGGAAAAGAACATAAAGGAGGAGGAGAAGATTTTTCTGTTTTCTTCAGCCCATATTTCACGTTAATGGCTTGGCTTCCTTGGGGTGATTATGACAAAGCTTCTTGCATTTATTTCTCTGTTCTAAATCCTGCTTGTAAAAATACTCCCTGTGCTCTTCTGGGGGCTTAATGGAGCTGACAGCTAATTGTGAATTTCTTGGGGCATTTCAAATTGTTTCACTACATCCATCTTCCTAGGAATGGCATTTGGAATATGGAAGGGGAAACAGCAGAATGCCATTGACTCCAAACCCATCCTTTGTATTTAGGAAATGTTGTGTGTCAGAGAAAGGATTGGTCCAGCAAACTGAGCAGGATGGAAGTGCTGGGAATCATTTCCCAAACCCTGTCTCCATTTTCTCAGCAGCAGCAGTGAGGTGGCAACACTTGCTCAGCCATAAAAAGGCCAAAGTGATTGAATTACCTCTCATAAAATGTTCATACCCTGCTAGAAAATGATGTAACATAAACCACGTACAAAATGTTGCTGAAAAAAAGAAAATCTCTTTTCCTTCCCTCTGCTTCAGAGTTGGTTTTTCCTTTTGATGTAGAGACAAAAACAGCTTGAGAGAATTTCAAAGCCACCTCAGTGCTTTTTCCCAAGCCCCTCTGCCACCAGGCTCTTTTGAACAGGATCTTTTTGGGCTCTGCAGTTGTTTGGCAAATCCATCCCAGCACAGAGGAGTGAGCTCACAGAGCAGATTTCTGCACTGGAGGAGCAGTGGTGAGAAGGGAGACCTGGCTCTATCCACAGCATTTACATCACTGAGGAGTAAAAGAAAGGAAAATAGGGAGCTTCCCCTTTGTTTTACAATAAAATATGGATAAAATATGAATAAAACAGATAGAAAAGCAACAATGCTGATCTTGTTTGTAAAGAATTCACTGCTAATAACAAATAAATCTGTTATTCTCAGAAAATATCTTCTTTTTTTTTTTGTCCTTTCCACACGTGGTTAAAAGGTTTTCTTGTGTGGTCAACTTTGGCAGCTCCAGAGCTCCTGTGAAGGATGTGGGGACAGATCAGGGACACACAGGGGAGGAACTGTGCCCTCCCCAAAATCCCTGAGTCTGCTGGAGCTGAGGAGGATCCCAAGTCAGCTCTGACCTTTGCGGTGCAGCTCAGTGGAGGTTTGCTCTTTGAACAAATCAAACCTCTCCTCTTAAATATTCTTTAATAATGAAGTGTGCCCTGAGCTGCTGCTCCTCACTGCTGGGGCAGGACATGGGAATAGAGAGGGGAAAGGAATGAGGAGAGGGAAGGGAAATATTGCCCAGAGCTGCCTCCATCCTGCCTGCCTCAGCCTCTCTCCTCTGGGAGCAACTCCTGCCGACAGCTGATGGGGGACAATAAAAATAAAAAAATAATAATAAAAAAAAATTTAAAAACCCCAATAACAACAATAAAAACAATAAAAACAATACAAACAATACAAACAATTAAATAATAAAAACAATAAAAACATCTGGGAGCTCAAATAGTGTCTAAACCCCACAGTTTGTTCTTATTTAATTATCTAAAAGTGACCTGCCTGTCCCCACAGGCCACCTCAGAGTGCTCACCCCCGAGCAATGACAGCAACTTCATTTAAAATCCTTCTTTAACCAGCAAAATAAGTAGTTGGTAATGCTGATTTGAGAAGCTGAGCAGCAAAATTGAGGGTATTTCCATCCAAATGCATCTCCTTAATTGAATAACTTCCCAGTCTCTCCAGCTCAAGTTTAAATAAGCGTTAATGACTCTGAGGAAATCAGAAATGTTTTGCCGAGGGGAAATCAAGGCAATATTGAGATAGTTCAGGATTATTGTGAGACGCTAAAGGCAGCATTTAAAGATCATATGTTTACAAATTAAAGAAGTTAGATACATTTGATTGTTCTGAAATTATACTGACACCTTTAATGCCATTTTTCTTCTGTCTGTGTAGCAACATTTTTTTTACATTACAGAGATATCAATGGGCAAGGTGAGATTGCAGATTTTACCGATTTTATACAAAATACCAACGCTCCCCTCTGAAATCAACTCTTATCACAAGTAACCTCTTTATAACGTCATGCAAACTATGTTCTGCAGTTCCAGGGATTTTAGATACACACATATTTATATACACGCATTTCGGGGGTACAGCAGTAACACATTTTGATTGGCCATCGTAAATTTTGAATATTTTTCAGCAACGTGAATCATTCACCTTCTTACCACGTCCTTCCACTTCTTCCCCAAATGCAGTGCTCAGTACAGCAACAAACTTTTGTCTCAAAAAATCACCTCCTGATGTGATTTATCCCCCGGGGGTGCAGAGGTACCCACCTTTCCTCCTGAATTTGCCCCAAAATCCTGTGGTGGGTGCTGAGCCATCGGGGATTTGGGCACAGTGCTGTGCCAAGGATTCCCTGACATTTCTCCAAGGAGAACCAACCTCACGCATTGGATTTTGAATCTGTGGAATATTCAACGTGACTCACTGCACTTGCCCAGCGAGGGAAGGGGCTGGACCCAGACCCCAAAAGCAGCAAATCCAAGCCCAAAGTGGCTCTAGGAAGCTCCAGGTTGCTGCAGATGTCTCACCCACAAACATTTTCAAGTACGCGGAATTTTTAAATTTCGAACCATATCCTTCACGGTATGCAAGGCACAAAGATCCATCAATTCTGTGAATTTGGGGCACGAGGGATGAAGGTTTCGTTAGCAGCTCACGTGAAAATAATTTTATTTAATATTCAGTTGGATGGCACTGGAGGTTGATGCTGATGGCAAAACCTAAAGCACAGGTTTCATCCAAAATCTTTTGGAATCAATGTGATTCTTAACGCTAACTTCAGTGAGGTCAGGATTTCTGCCGAAATTTGTTGAAATGAAATGCATAGGTTATTTCTAGATCACTCTGATTACCTCCAGAATTCTGCCAGATTAACTCATGGCAGTTTTCTGCCTCCCAGGACACTTTCTGTGAATCCCAAAAGCTTCCATGTTGCATATAATAATTATACCCAATAAAAAAATAGTATGAAGCGACTTCTAAAATCCAAAGGTCAAAAATTCAGCTAACATATATTACTCTTTATTATGTAACAATGAGATAATAAATAAGTTTATGAATTCACATGACCTGTACAAGAAGCTGGGAAGCTTTTGTAGCAAGCTAGGTACAAGTTATTTGGATTTCATATCTCTTAAACATATGATCTAAAATTATGTACAGTTGTGGAATTAAGGCAAAACCAGAGAAGAAGTTTAAAACAACAGAAGGGTTGGAAAACACACAGAAATACAGACAGGGGATCTCATCTCATCTCATCTCATCTCATCTCATCTCATCTCATCTCATCTCATCTCATCTCATCTCATCTCATCTCATCTCCAGCTGGCAGAGTGGTTGTGTCTAAGGAGGGAATCCCTCAGAATTTGAATCAAGCAGGTATTAGGGGTCATGGTAATTAAAATGGAAGAACAAGTGTGAGGTGTCCTGCAGGGCAAAGCTGTTTTTGCAAAGTTGTGCCTGAACGATCACCTTTAACCCTGGAGAGTTTTCTCTGTGCGGTTAGAACCTGATTTTCCCTTTAGGAATCAGCACATGGCAAAGAGGAACTCCTTCCACATCCAACTGAAATCCTCCATCACCCTCAGACCTACAGAGGCTGCACTCGACTGAGGCTGAGCCTAAACATTGGGTGGAGCATCCAACACACAACACACAGAGCTCGAGTCAAGCACTTGGCATCGAGAATTACCTTTCTCAAGACAATGGCATAGCCCAGGGACAAAACCTGTGTGAGCAATACTTTATCAATGCACAGTTCTTTGGCAGCAGCACACCAACTCTTGATTGGAGTCTGAGCTCAAACTCCCTGCAATGAAAGTCTTGGGTGCCAGTCTTTCCACAGTTGAAGAAAATCCACTTCTTCCACGAATCCAGTAAGTCCAGAAAATGAAATTGGAATAAATCTTGCAGGCAGCTTTAGACTGTACCCTTAAGCACAGATTTTCATTGTCTGCTTTAGTCTCAGTCCAAAGATCTTGTGTTTGGACACACAGAATTCTGTGGAGCTTCGGAGTAGTTCAGATGGGGCCAGAATCCATAGAGAGAGAATCCACATTCACCCATGAGAAACCCACAAAGAACCATCAATCCCACGATGACAAAATGATCTCCGTGTGACAGAGGCGAGGGTGAGTCCACACCTGGATGGATGTCAGGAAAATCAACTTTACAGGGGGAAGACCAGAAAGCCAGAGAACGTCGAGTACTGCCATCCACCGACCAGGTTCCCTTTCTCCAGCTTCAGGTAAACCTTGTCCTCCTTGTCCAGGTAGAGCAGGACGCCGTTGGTGGCAGCTTCGCGGGTGACGTCCTTGTCCCCGGCGAAAGCAGAGATCACTGGCTTCCCATTCAGCATCAAATTCACCTGTGAGAGAAGCACCCCAAAAGCTCTAATTAACAGAAAAACAGCAAGAACCGCCCCTGACTATGAGCTGCAGTGCAAGGGCACAATCCTCAGCGTTTTTTTGGTTGTTTTAAACTAATAATGGCATTTATTTGGCACAAACACGGCGATTTTCCGTGGGTTGAACCTGCAGCCGAGTGAGGCATCACCTCCGCTTGGATCACTTTGCCTTTCTCAGAGGCAAAAAGGGGCAAAATACGACATTTTCAAGAAACAAAAAAAGAAATGAGGTGTCAGAGGCACCACAGTGGGCTGGGAGCTTACACTTCACCGGGAACAAAATGTATGTCCCTCCCAACGCCGACGGCAGCTCAGTTCTGAAGTTTCGAACAGATTTTGAACTTCATAAATGGACTCAATTTTTTAATAAAACACTTGTGCAAGCCGGCACAGCCTCTGCTCTGAAAGCAGTGTCTCTAAATAAAGCCAGGCAGGGCCAGGGGGAATGGGCAGATCCAGGAATCTTTCATTTCCCCATGGCAAACCATCAGCTTGCCTGTGTTTTTCGTTTCTGAGCAGCTCTGCTGCAGTCACAGGGGTGAGTTATGGAATGCTTACCCTCACCCACTGCGCTGGCCTTGCATATGCTCCCATTCATTTTAATGGGAGTCACCACAGAATAAATTAATCCTCAGCACAAGTCAGGGCAGCAGAGTCTGGAATTTATTTGGGATTCACCTGTCTGGGAAATCCACTTAATCAGACGTCTCCAGGGAGGCAATTTCAGTTTGATGGTGTTTAATGGCACTAACAGATGCTGTGGGGGCAGAGGAATGTCAGCCTGCAGGTGATTTAGTGAGGCTCCGGTCTGGATGGGGCTGAGACTCCAACCAGTGAGATCCACACACACAGGAAAAGGCATCAGGATAAACCCTTCGGGATAACCCCAAATTCGCTGCTTGGTTTGGGGTTATCTCACTCCTTCTGCACCATCTCTTTAGCTCAGGTTCATCTGCAATCACCTGACAGGGATTTAATCCCAGTGGCAGACACATCCCGGGTTTGCACTGGATGGTCTCACATTGACCATTCCAAAACGGAGCAAATCCAGCATTCCAGAATCTCTTACCCATGAAAGATTTCAGGCCATGCCACAGGTTGGAATGAGCCCCGAACTGCCAGGTTTGAGTTCCTGGTTTGTGAAACACCAGAGTCTGAGCTGGGCTTGCAGAGCCCCAGCCTTGGCATCTTTCTGGGCAATGTGCATTTTAAACCCAGTGGAGTGACTGACTCACAGTGATTCAACCTTCAGCACTCAACAGAGTGAAGAGAAAAAATTCTGAGCACATTAAACAGCTTATAAGGTCATCACAGAGATTTTCATGAAGTCAATGTTTCGTTGAAGGCTCTGTCATTGACCTGGCTGGAATGAGGATTTTAGATGGTGAGCTGAAGGGGAATTTCAGCAGAGATGGATCGTGGCTCACACAGCTCTGTCCCATCCCCACCATTCCCACTTTTCCCAGGAGCTTCACCAACACCCCAGAGCCACCTCAGAGAAATGTCTGATCACTCCTCCTGCAGAAATCCATCTCTGCCCAAATCCAGGAGCAGGAGGGAGCAAGAGAAGCATCAGCCACTCGTGTGGATCTGGGGTCTCGTGGGTGGGAACGAGGGAAGGCACAGATGTGCAGCTCTGGGAAGCCAGGAGGTGTCACAGAAACGGCGTGACCTGGCAGGAAGATTAAGGAATTGCTTCAAGGAATGTGCTGTTGGCTCAGCAAAGGATGTTCAGGAACTTGGAGGCTTTTCCCTCCTGTATTTAATTATTGAGCTGCAGAAGAAAGTGCAGAATTGCCCCTTTTTTCTAATAGATGACACATCTTTTATACATTAGATGGTGAAAAAAGGAGTTTAAACAGCTGTAAAGGTTCCCTAGAAGATGTTCCTCTGGGGCTACAACCAACCTTGGTCCTCAGCAGGCTGAGGTCACAACCAGGTCCCTGGCACCAGGAGCCAGGGCACAAAAACGCAGAATTACTCAAAATTACAAAAATACTCCGTTCTGGTACAAATCCCCAGAATTCCTGTGTTCCACTCAGTGAGGTTAACCAATAGCAAAATATGACTCTGCAACAGCATTTAAGTGAAATTCAGAGCTCTCTTTTACTCATTCATTCCATGGAATGCTTTACGTCACCTCAGATATTCATGGCACAGAGTGAAGCTGTGCTGATTTATCTGAGGTGAGCATGTCTTATTTCAACTGTTCTGTTTAAATTATTGACTCTACCGCTAGGAAGTCAACGCCACAGGTTGCTGTAAACTAAGCTATTTTTCCTCAAAATCATGTTAAATGCTCAGGCAAGATCCTATCCTAAACAAACAATTTAAATAAAGATTTTAGAATCGTGCTCGATCGACATACCTGAATTGTTTGACTCTGGTAGACTTTAATTACGTGAAAATTGAAACTGTAAATTCCTTTCCTTGGTGATACAAAGACAGACTCCAATGTGAAAAAATTGCCCACATTTACTAGGATCTACAAACAGAAAAATACAGCATGGGGATTAGTACAAGTAGTGAGTGCTAAATGAAAATACAGATTATTAACTTTAGAAACCATTCACCCATGGAAATTTTTAAATGCAGATTTATGCTGGTTTGTTCATGTTCTCTCAATTACTTTGGAATAAGTCATAAAATGGGTATTTAGTAGTATTTAAAGTACAACTTTACTACAAATAAACTAGGATGGAAATTATTCCTTACTTTGCTACTATACCTTACCTCAAATCCTTTCTTCTATATGTGCTAAAGGAGTTTTTAAAAAGCCATTTTTGTCCATCATTCCCCCAAAATGACACCCAAACACCAATTCTGGAATAGCACACAGCTTTTGGCTAAAAAGCAATGGCCAAGCCAACTCTGCCTCCCCAAGTGCCAAGTGGGAGGAAGGAGCGCGTGAACAACACGAGACATTCCCAGTTCTGGGTTACTGGAATTCCTGGCACATCCCAGAAAAACTGGCTGTGAGCTTCCGTTGTTTCCATGAGCACCAAAAATAATTTGGGTTTGATTAAACAGAGACAAGTAAAGAGGAGAATGCATTAAATGAGTGCATCATCCGTGTGCTAATAACCTCTGTAACGACTGCATTTTGCTTTCCTTCCACTTAGTTATGCTTTATTTTTAATTTTTATTTCCAGGCTCCTTTCTGCCAGGCACAGCCCTGAAAAGCTGCCAGGACTGTCCCTGGGGTTCGGGTCATTGTCAGTGCCAGCACGGAGCTGTGTGACACACCTGGCTCCAGCTGTCACCACAATTCCAGTTCGGAGCTGTGTGACACACCTGGCTCCAGCTGTCCCCACAATTCCAGTTCGGAGCTGTGTGACACACCTGGCTCCTGCTGTCACCACAATTCCCTGTCTGGAGCTGTGTGACACACCTGGCTCCTGCTGTCACAATTCCCTGTCCGGAGCTGTGTGACACACCTGGCTCCAGCTGTCACCACAATTCCCTGTCTGGAGCTGTGTGACACACCTGGCTCCAGCTGGCACCACAATTCCAGTTTGGGGCTGTGTGACACACCTGGCTCCTGCTGTCCCCACAATTCCCTGTCCGGAGCTGTGTGACACACCTGGCTCCAGCTGCCACCACAATTCCAGTTCGGAGCTGTGTGGCACAGCTGGCTCCAGCTGCCACCACAATTCCTTGTCCGGAGCTGTGTGACACACCTGGCTCCAGCTGTCACCACAATTCCAGTTCGGAGCTGTGTGACACACCTGGCTCCAGCTGTCACCACAATTCCCTGTCCAGAGCTCTGTGACACACCTGGCTCCTGCTGCCACCACAATTCCCTGTCCGGAGCTGTGTGACACACCTGGCTCCAGCTGCCACCACAATTCCAGTTTGGAGCTGTGTGACACACCTGGCTCCCGCTGTCACCACAATTCCAGTTTGGAGCTGTGTGACACACCTGGCTCCAGCTGCCACCACAATTCCCTGTCCGGAGCTGTGTGACACACCTGGCTCCCGCTGTCCCCACAGCTCCCTCTTGGCTCCAGAGGGTGCAGGAGCAGGAGGGACCATCGTTCCCAAGGGCTCTGGAGCTGCCCCAGGACAGAGCTGCTGCTCAACCTGCGCTGGCACCTGCCCTCGGTACTGCTGCTGAGCGGGGCTGGACCGTGCTGGGAAACCTGAAGGATTTCCCCTAAAATTCTCTTTTCTCCCGCCCCTCAAAAGCTGCACAAAGCGCCTAAACCCTCCACAGGCTGCACCTGAGATCCCGCTGTCCCCAAGCCCTCGGGGCGATGCCACCCCAGCGGCACCACCGAGCGCGGCCAGCCCGGCACACCCCGGGCTCGGTCCCCGCCGCACCCCGGGGCCGGGGGACAAACGGGGACCCTCTGCAGCCCCCAGGCTCCAGCTGCCCTGCCCGGCCCTGCGCTGCGGCGCCTGCCCCGCTCTGGGCCGGGATGCGGCACCTGTTGCTGCGGCGCGGGCTCACCTGGTCGAAGTAGATGATGCGCGTCTTGTTGCTCATCTCGGAGGGCTCGTGGTTGGTGCTCCGCACGGCCGAGAAGGCCACCTTGGAGTTGGCCGCCCGCACGGAGATGCCCAGCGGCGACGAGGACGAGCCCTTGGCGTCGGGGGCCGGGTTGGAGTCGCACACCACCAGGCACTTGCCCTCCAGCACGATGGGCTCGGTGTCGTTCTGCGCAGAGGCGGCGCGGCCGCCCAGCAGGGCGAGCAGCAGGGGCAGCAGCCGCCAGCCCATGGTCCGCACCCGCGGCCGCTCCGCGCCCCGCGCCCCGCGCGGCCACCGCGCACCGCTCCGCGCCCCCGCTCTGCTCTGCGCCTCCTCCCACCGACACCACTTCGGGCCGGCTTCTTTATTCTTTTCTTTTTTTTTTTTTTTTTTTTTCCCCTCTCTTCTCTTTCTTTCGTTCTTTCTTTCTCTCCGCGGGTCCTTCGGCGAGCTCTTTAAAACGCGCCGCCAAAAGCCGCCGAGCGAAATGCGCGCTGTCCACAACGCCCTTCCCTCCCCTCTCCCCGCATCAAAAAAGAGCGTGAGAAGGGGAGGTGGGGGAAAAAAAATTTAAAAAGAGCCTTCAGGTGAATTTACTGACGAGCGAGAGAAAGGAGAGGTGGAGAAGCAATAAAGCCGTGTGGCGTTGCCATGATCGCCGCTGGCAGTCGGAGATCCGCGATGCTCGGAGCGGCGGAGCGAGAGGAGGAACCTTCCCCAGCGCTGCCAGCGCCGCTCTGATCGCAGCGCCGGCGCTGCACACTCCGCTCCTCTCTCTGTCTCTTCCCCCGCTCAAATCCGCACAAATCCGCCCCTCTCCTGCGGTTGTGTCACAGCAGACCTGCCCACCCTCACCTAGCCGAGGTGCCACTCGTGCAGCCCCTCCCCGCGGATTGTCCCCTAGTCACACACACACACACTCTCCTGCCCCCCAGGCAACTCTGGAGCGGCTGCAAAGCGCCACAAGCAGCTCTGACAGCGCCAGGACATCGCAGCATCCCCGGTTTGCAGGGGGAGGAGGAGGAGGGGCAGGAGGAAGGCGCTGCAGCCTGCCCGAAAGGCAGCACCTGAAGCTGCAGGAGTCTCCCGGGACGCGGATCCTGTGTTTGCAGCTGGGATTGGGGCAGGATTCCTCACATCACTGCCACCCCGAGGCCACAGCCTCTCCTGTGTGCTCTTTGAGGATCAGCAGGTGCCACCCGATGGTGCTGCCCCAGGGCAGCTCCTGGCTGCGGTGAGATCGAACACCTCTGGCCATGATCAGTTTATTTTTGTGATGTGTGCTGCAAGGATTGGGAGCCTGAGCAGGCACCTGAGCTTAGCTGTCCCATGAATTTTGAGATTATTATAAAAAATAATATGTTTAAACAATAATATGTTTATACATATACATATGTATATATGTACATATGTGTATATATATATGTTTAATAATATGTTTAAACAATAATAAACAATAAAACAATAATGGTGCTGCTGATGGCTTCTAGACAAGATCTGCCCTGCATCACCTGGAAATTGAAATATGATTTGAAATAACCTCACGGTGAAACCTAAACACACTCCAGGGACTGGCAGAAATGGCACAGTGCTCCCAGAAACAGAACTGGCCACACAGATTCCCACCCAGACCAAAAAAAGTGCCAGTAGCTTGTAAGAAATTGTGCACATGATTCTTAGGTAGATTCCTTTCAGTACAGCAATTTTTTGTGCCTGTGACAGCTTTCCAACAAATACATCCTGGGTCAAGCACTGACCAGCAGCAGAATTCGTGCCCTGCTTGCCCAGAGGCATCTCTGGCTGCAGACAGAAGAAATTAAAGAAGCAACAGGAAACTAAAAGGAAGAATTAAAAGCACCAAAATCCACTCCCTGCTGAACACCGAAGCTTTCTGTAGGCAAATGTGAGCAGGGACTGACTTTGAGTTGATGTGGAGAGCAGACGGTGAGGACACTTAGTCTGCAGAACTCAGCAAAGTCTTTGAGAAGCCACAAAGCCACCAAAATTCTTCTTAGCAAACATCAAATGCAGAACTCTCTAAAATTCAGACTCAAATTTTAAGGAATCCCATTGCTCAGGCAAGAGGCAAAAAGACACAACAATGGGAATTCAGTTAGATTAAGCTCACAGCTTCTTTCCCTTTCTGAACACATACTGTGGAAGCCTGAAATGTCTCCAGCTGGAAGAATTTTGCTGTTTCTCAGGGAATTTCCAGCACTGAGGCAGCTTTCTGACGAAGGGAAGAGCCACAGGGAGAATCAGGATAAAACACCATGTTTGCATTTACATTTTCTTTTACCTCTCGCCTTGTAAACCTGCATTAAACACAATTTCTGTATCAATATTGCATGATGCCTTCCAAATCTCTTTTGAAACAGAACATCTTGCTCGGTATAATTAGTCATTTGCCTTACAAAGAGGAGGAATAATCCGCCTCAGACTTCCTCTCCTGCTTTTGAGCTTCGTGCTGTGTCTGGAGGCCTCCGGAATTCTCCTAACCCCTCGGTACCGGAGCCTTCCTTCCTCTCCTCTCCTCTCCGTGCCTTTCTTCTTCAGCCTCATTAGATTTCCCTTCTGTCAGGCTGAGCTTTGTCTGGTGAGTGTGGAGAGGTTTTTGGAGGGAGCTGAGCACCCCCAGCCCTCCCAGGGTCGCTCCAGCCCCGCGCCGTGCCAAGCCCACCCTAATGGGGCGATGTGGGACCGAGGGGAGATATTGAAAAACCCAGAATATCGATGTCGATCCCAATTCCTGGAGCTCCGTGGTGAGGTTTTTCCCTGGGTTTTGACACCGTTTTGGGGTGGAATTGCAATTCCTGAGCTGGCTGGCGTCTCCAGCTGGCTCTTGGTTCCCGCACAGCTGGCCCGCGGTGCCGTGCTGCTCAGACACTTTGTTGGCCAAACCCAAGACAAATTCACCTGGCTAATGAGCCTGGCGGTTCTTGAGAAGTGCCTGTAAATGTTTGATGAAGTAAATTTCACTTTATTTACATGAGCATAAAATGTAAAGAGATCCTATAGGAATATGGTGAAATCTTCAGCTGTGCTTGTGCACGTGACTAAAATGAATAGAAGTTTTTGGTCTTTAACACACACAGATGCAGAATCAAGCCAAGATTTTACTTTATTTTAATCTGAAATCCAATTTTCCTTGTTTTTTTAATTAGGCTTTTTCTGTAGTTTGCCTATTCTAACCTACATTGCCTCAGTCCATCACATCTTCAAGTATTTTTTAAATTTCTCCAGCAGCAGAACATAGAAAACAATGAAAAACAATTGCCTCCCTCAATTTGCTGAGCTGCTTTAGTTTCCCTGACACTCTGCTATGATAAATCTGTGTTTTGATTGCCTCCTCGGGAAAGAGAATTTTAACATTCCCTGCGAATTTTCGAGGTGATTAAGAGAAGGAGTCAGCAGGATGGCTGCATGTGAGAGGTAAAACTGCCCAGATTGGCTGACAGCTCTGCCATTTGAGCTCTTTATTCAGCATTTTTTGTGCAGCCAGACCTTCTCTCTGCCCCGCAGAGCAAAGCTGAGCTCACTCCAGGCCCAAAAACTCCATGAAATTGGGGTTTGGAAAGCTCCCAGGCAGGTGCTGCTCATCCTTCCTGCAGCAGTTACTCCTTGATGGATGTCTGGAAATATTCCATTTATTCTGAGTCCGACAGACTTAGCCTGGGTTTACACCAGCCTAAAAGTGAGAGGAAAATGTGACCCTGGAGGTTCTTTTTGTGCCTCCTAGACCCCAGGTAGGATCAGTTTGGCCAGCAAATGTCATCACTCATCTTCACTAAGCTATCCACAAATTGCTTGATATTTCTTATGTTTACATTTATTCAAAATATTTCCAGGAAATACTTCATATTTAACCTTCCTGTAAAAACAGAGGGTTGGTGGATTAAGACCATAAAATTAAGTATGTACATTGATTGCTTTTAAAGCAGGTATTTGCATTTAAAACTTGTTATAAAGTAAAATTTTATTCTTGATTTACTGTTGTATTTCAGTTCATGTCTAGGAAAGAACTCCTCTTTTTTTTCCCCCATGTTTTTCTGTTAATTTACCTGATCCATCTGTGCACTCTTACGAAATAAATAATTTTGCAAAGCTCTGCCCTGACCTGTGCAACGGTCTTAGATGTCTCAACAGCATTTTAATGAGGCAAGAAGCGAGATTTTTGCTCAGATGGAAGAAAATCAGATGATACGGGCAGAAAACCAGAAAAACAACCTGGCAGGAGAAGCTTTCCCTTTTGGCAGGAGGGGAGGATCAAACAAAGTGGTTTGCTCTGTGCTCTGGGCAGGGTGGGAATCGAGCTCAGGTGGAGTTTGCAGAGGCTCCAGAAATCTGCTGATGGCCAGTTCAGCTTCAAACGCTGAATGTATTTTGTGGATATATTTGTGTGCTGGTTTGGTGTCAGCAAACAGAGAGAAATTAGCTGAAGCGAAGTGAATTCATCTCCTTCCCACCCACCCAGGGCACACATCGCCTCCCCGCAGGAGAACTGCCCAGAGCTATTTCTCACCAAGGATTTTCATAGCAAGGGCCAGTGGGAAACTAAAAATAGCACTGCTGAGGGAGGAATTTGCATTAAAACAAATATTTCAAGCAGTGGATAGAGGTTATCCATTGATTGGATTGCTTGTTGGATATTCAGAGGGGTTGGACTGACTGGAAAGCTCGTGCTGATATTCAGGGAGGCAGGCACAGGGAACAGCTTTGCATCAGGATTTTTAGTGCCATCTGTTGAGATCTGCCAACTTCTACAAATGTTTTATATATTGGAGGGTTTGGGTTTTTAGATATTGGAGGGTATGATTTTTTTATATCTTGGAGGTTTGATTTTTTTTAGATATCGGGAGATTTGGCTCTTTAGATATTGGGGGTTTTCGTTTTTTTATATATTGGAGGGTTTGATTTTTTTGTATATTGGAGGTTTGATTTTTTTCTATATTGGAGTTTTGATTTTTTAGATATTGGAGGTTTGATTTTTTAGATATTGGAGGGTTTGATTTTTTTATATATTGGAGGTTTGATTTTTTAGATATTGGAGGGTTTGATTTTTTAGATATTGGAGGGTTTGATTTTTTTGTGTGTTGGAGGGTTTGATTCTTTTTTATATATTGGAGGTTTGATGTTTTAGATATTGGAGGTTTTGGTTATTTAGATATTGGAGGGTTTGGATTTTTAGATACTGGACAGTTTGATATTTTAGATATTGGAGGTTTGATTTTTCAGATATTGGAGGGTTTGGGTTTTTAGATATTGGAGGTTTGATTTTTTTTTAGATATTGGAGGTTTGATTTTTAGATATTGGAGGTTTGATTTTTTGTATATTGGGGGGATTGATTTTTTAGATATTGGAGGGTTTGATTTTTTTTACATATTGGAAGGTTTGGATTTTCACTCACCAACTTCCAAGGGAGGGTTTTGGAAGCCACAGTTTTTCTGCTCCTGCAGCAGTTTTTTGAGCCTTTTTGCAGCAGCCAAGCTGCTGCAAGGACTCCTGTCAAGGCAAGGGGAGAAAAACCACAGGAAATCTCCATCTGGGGAGGCCCAAATGAGCACAGCTGAGTGAATTCGTGATTTCTCCAAAATGAACCAAGAAAACAGAAAGGGAAATTTAAAAACCATCCAGCCAGTAAATAAACCTGAAGATCTGTGTTCAATGATCACTGGGAGGTCAAGTACTTGACAAAACCTGCAAGACTTCCATTCCAAAAGTCATTTCCTGACATGCAGAGCCTGAATCCCAGCCCATGGAATTTGCAGTTTGAGACATTGCTTTCCACCAGATAACAAAATTTCACTGCACTGAGCTTTGTCTCAGAGCTCTTCCTCAGGACGAGTCGAAGGTAAATGTCAATAAGCAGATCTAAGTCTCACAGGTTCAGACAAAAAAAGCATTAACACAGAAGTTATGTTTTTGCATTAATTCCAGCCCTTTGGGGAGGGTGTCAGAAGAGCTCTCCTGCCTGCAGAAAGGCAGAGACAAATGGGGAGAAAGGATTTGCACACCTAAACCTCAAAATTCTGTGCATTTTGGGTCAAGGAACTGCTTATTAACACTGACCTTCGACTCATCCTGAGGAAGAACTTTGAGCTTTTTCACCCACGGCAGCCAGGGCTGGGAGAGCAGAGTCATCACCGCAGGCTGTCCTTTCCCAGGGCAGGCTCGGTAAATCCATAATCCCAAGGATTTGGATGGGGTTTGATTTACCTAATCAGCTTAATTCCTGACAGCAAAGTGAGAGACAAGATTGTTTTGAACAGCAGGATTCCGAGGAACAAGCTTCAATGGAAGCATTAGTGACAGCAACTGGGGATATTATCTGGGAGTTATTTATCGACTGACAAAAGTTCCTGGTTTGGAATCGAGTCGAGCAAATTTCTATTTATAATTGCATCTTTTCAGGCCAAGTCCTCTAGAGCTTGTTCTGGGAAATTTCGAGGAGCTACAAGAAGAATTTTGGTGTCAATCTGCTCATCAGTACTTGATCTTTATGGACAATAACCTTTGGGGTTTGGGGGTTTTTTAGGTCAAAACTTATGAGCAAATGACATCACATCAGTTATTTACCCTTGTGAGAAAGAGTGTCAGTGATTTATGTCTCAAAACACATCACAGCACTTTTAAATTCTCACATCCACAGACTTCAAATCTGCTTCTGAAGCCTTTTGTTTCAGATGTCTTATTTATCAAATGAGCTTAAAGCGATATTTAGCTACTTTGTGGCTTTCTCTTGTTTAATTACTGCTGACTGCCATTGAATGAAATATCCCCAAAGGGCAGAATTCATCCCTGGGTAAATAGGCAGCAAGTGTGAAGGCTTAAAGCTCATTTAGCAACGCCTGAAATCATTTCAGTGTGCACCCAAAAAGTCCCTGAGCTGCTCAGACACAGCACACCGTGCTGGGAGGTGAAATATTCAAGTTAGTGCTAAAGAAAATCTGATTTTCACGAGGTATTCACACCTGCAGGAGCCTGAGCTTTCAAAGGCTCTCCTGTTCTTTGCTGCTCTGGGAATAAAGCTGCTGCTTCAGCTTTCAGTGCATTCCAAACAGTGAAAAATGAGTATTTACAGTTAATTTGAAGACAAAACTTACCAATTGAGCACTTTGGCAGCCTGGCTGAGCCATTCAGTCAGGATCTGAGATCCTGTGAATATCCACATCCAAATTTCTGGCAGTGAGGCAGGGAAGGATCTGCCCAGGAGCTCTTTGAGTCACCTCAGCTCAAGTTTTCCATCTGTTCTTCTTTAAGACCAGCACTTTAAAACTTGTTTGTGCTTCTTCTGAGCCATCATTAGCACAGGAGGATTTTCTAAGAACACTGTCAGGCTTTAGCTGCTGTCCACTGACACCCAACACGTGCCCTTTAGAGACCCTGTGGTTTTATTCTCTTTGTCCAACACCATTTTCCCCTTCTCAGAGAGGAGTTTGGGTTTGAAAGGCATTAAATCAAACCAGAAGAGCAGCAGAAGTGTCACATAAGTGACATCAAAGCTTTTCTGCACAGAACCCCTTCCCACTGACCACAGTTTTTATTTTCACTGCTCGTTTATACAAATTAGCAGCAGCACTCTGCCTGGTGCCTGGCAGTTCAGTAGGAAAGAGGAAGAAAAAAAGGAAAACTGGAAAGCAAAGTTCAGCCACTGCCCTAGGATATGATTGTCCATTTATGGAAGTTAGATTTTTTTCCACTGACTCTAGTGTTGGATAATCTCTTTACATTATTAGTTTGAAGAAACCCTGGGAAAATTCTGCCCTGGGGAAAGATATTTGTATTTCAACCTGCGAATTCTTGCAAACCCTCGTGAGCAGTGCCCCTGTGGCAGCTCAAAGCCCTCCAGTGACCTGTGCCTAACGAGCTCCATTTCTACAGCATTTCCTGGGGCACGTTCAGACACACAGAGACATTGGATAAAGGCAGGGATTTCTTTGGGAGCTGCAGGCTTGGAGTGCGGGGCTGTTCTGAGCTGTGGTTTTGCTGAAGGCCACAATTTTCTAATGAGATACAGAAATTATTTCCCCTCCTCCTGCTGGTCCTGCTCACCCTGCCCCTGATTAATTCCCCAGAGCAGAATTTCTCCCACCCTTGTAGATGCACTGATTTAAAATTTCTCTCTTCTTTCTCATGGAGAATAGAGATAAGTTGCATTCTTGTGCTTTCTAATCTCTGTGTTTTGGTACTGGATGCTCTAGGGCTCCAGCCAATCATCTTGGGGGGTGGAAAACTGTCGACCAATAATTGTTAGACTATTAAGGCATATAAAAACAAAGTATTGTAAATAAATTTTGCTCTTTCACCATCTTGTGTGCTGTCTGCCTGACTTGCCTGCGAGCTTCCAAAAATCTCCACAAATCTCAGCAAAATCGCAGCCAACACACCCTCACCAAGCTTTCATATTTCAGAATACACCTGGAGTCACCTCTGTGGGTTGTGTAGGGAAACAAAGAGCCCAGAGGGAAAATTACTGCAGTTCTAGTCCTAATATTAATATTTTCCACAAAGAGAAGCATCACCCAATGCTTTGACTTTTATGACTTTTGCAGGATAAAACCATCACCTGCTAAGGAGGGACCCCAAGGACATTATCCACAGAGAGACTTGGAACTCGTCCATATAATCCCAAATAAATGTTGAGGTGTAAAAAAGATTATTTTTCACACCACTAAACACAATAATATAATTTAAGAGACTTGGAAAACCCAGCCTTATACTAAATAAATTAAGAAATAAAGAATGAGGTCGGGAACAAGGTCTATTTATTTTTACATATAAATCAGAATGTCTCAAACTCCCAGGCACTGAAGGAAAAGCTAGTTTGGGAAAATTGAAACATCTCCCACTCCATAGGAAAGCTTTGTGCTCTCTGAAGGGGATAGAACTTCATGCCAAGAAGGTACTTGGGCATTAATTTTTTTTAATTAATGCTCCAGGATGTTCACACAAAGGCACAGATATCGACCACTGGGCAGGATCTATTTTTAATTGGAAGAGGCCATGCCAGCTGAGCTATAAAACAAGTACAAGCTGGTAGATGGAATAATAGAGAAGGAAGACTTGGGGGAAAAAGTAATGAGAAGAAAAAAAAGGGAAAAAATCTTTAGTTAAAAGAGACTTCCCAGAATTGTGGAGCTGAGGTAGAAAAGCAGGGAATTGCTCATGGCCATCACGGAGGCTGCTCGGGGACGCAGGGATGCTGATGCCATGGCAATGGCACCTGGAGCCAGGATTATCCTACACCAGCCCCATGTAAATGAGGAGAGCTCAGCTCCTGGAGCTGCAACCGCACACGTCTGAAGCTGCCAGAGCTGTTTACAGGGCAGGAGCGAGCCCTGGGCAGGGGTGGCAAGGAATTAAAAAGGAATTTAATTTTCCCCTCTCAGGCAGAAATGAGGATGGAAGTTGTCAGTCCTGTGGATATCATTGCTCAGATGCTGACTTGAGGCAAATACAGGCAATGTTTTTGTCTGTAAAACTAAATACTTTAATTGCTTCTGTAATTCTTTTTATGTAAAATAAGCCTCAGGGGTGCTAATTTTGGTTCTTTTTTATTCCTTTTGCCTCTGAGCAGCACAACTGCACGTGGCTAACTGCTCCAACCGGACTGCTGAGGAGCCAAAATGACACACCTGGCTGGGGCAGACATGGAAAGAATCTCTGTCCTCACTTTCCAGGGCCCAAGCGTCTCTGCACTGCTGTGACTGTCCCTGGCTGACAGCAGCACTGCAAATCTCTGAACTGCAGCACTCAGGCTCTCTCCTGGCCCTTTCCCTCAGCTCCTGATGTTCCAGCTCACCCCTGCAGCAGCAGAGGAGGTGTGGACATGGAGAAGTGCTGAGTGCCAGCAGAGAGAGGTGTGTGGTGGAATTTTGGGGTGGAAGTGCATCTAAACCTTCAGAGGAATTCATGTCAACTCAGTGCTCAGGTCAGGGAGAGCGTGCAGCATTTCCATCAGAACTCAAACACAGGGCAGGCAGACCCAAAATAAATCAGGTAATTCACTTTTCTCTCAACCCACGCTGTTTGCAAAACCAGGAGAAAGTCAGATTTTATCAATGACCTTCTACAAGTGCTTTCTGCTTTTAACGTTAACCTCATCCATTTTGCTCTTGCATTTCTAGGCCTTCCTTTCCTCTCATACCTTGAGCTCTAGATAATTATTCTAATTAAAAACGTGCAAAAGCCAACAAACACAACAGAAGTATTTTCTCTTTTGAGAACAATGGATAATTACCTCCCATATCCATTACTCAGATGCTTCACAACACCTTTTTATTTTGTTTCTCTGACCTTTTTCTCTTCCTGACAATGCAAATCTCACATATTGATTAATTTCCATAGCATTTTACCCAAATACATGACATTTTCCATAAAAAGCACTATTTTGTTGTCTTACCTGGGGCGGACAGGGCAAAATAAAACACTCAGCCAGATCCTTTCTTCATTACACACTAAGGTTGCAATGTTTTAATAGCAAAATAGACAAACAAGAATTTATTTAAATATTCCCTTCTGTGGATAACAGCTCCCCATTTCATTATAAAACATGTAAAGTGATGTTTAGAAATTAGATCACCATACAGAAAGTTACTCATTGAAAATAATAGTTAAAACTGGGTCGGAAGCCTGGGAATTCAAAGGAAAAAATTGAAAAGAGAAATTATAAAAGGTCAAAAGTGTTTCCTTTCTAAATACCCCGGAATCTCAAGGTACAAAAGCACAAAATTGAGAGGCTCATAAGTGATCTGTGATATTACAGGTTAAATATCACTTAAAAATTACACATCACGAATTTAATGTCTCTCAAAACAAAAGAGTTCTGCTGTACAGGTGAGACTGGCAATGTGCTACTTATTAGTAAAAAAAAAAGCAATTAAAGGTTGTTTCCTGGACTCTTCTTTGCCTCACCTCTCCCCAAAATTCGTGTTCTTATGGTGTGACTTCAGCACAGGCCTTCCGAAACTCCCTGATGAATGAAGATATCCACCCAAAGAGCTCCTGGGAGTCCAGGTCTTGTGGCTCCCCAAACTTCACCTGGAAATTGGAAATAAATAAATATTTAACGTTGGAATATCTGAGTGATCTAAACCATGCCCAGGAGGTCAAAGTTAAAAGAAAGTTTAAATATCTTCATTATTGTTAATATTAATATAAAGAGGAATAAGAGGGGAAAGAAGGGGAAAGGGAGGAGAAATCTCAGTCAGAGAAACCACTCCCACCTAACTCAGTCAGGAAACTTTCCCCTGATGGATTCTGCTCCTAATTGCACCTCTGGGGTGCTCCAAGCCTTTGGTCCAGCCTGGCCCAGGGGTGCCATCAGCTCAGCGGTGAGAGAAGCATTCCCTGGAGCTCGTCTGGGAGGAGCTGACAGCCCCAGCCACACCACTGGGGTTATCCCCAATTTGTTATCCCAAATTCTGCTTCATCCCACGGCAATGGCACCTGCCAAGGTCACCGCTGATTTTATAAGCAAAATCATAAAGGTGGGCCTGTGTGTTTTGGGTTTATGTGCAACGTGATTTCCATCCAACAGAATTCCAAATCAGGCATTGCAGGTGAGCTGGACTGCGCCTGGTGAGGTTCCATGGATCACCCATCTTATTTTATATTTGCTTTGCGTTTGGGCTGCTTTATAAATAGCCACACTGATCTACTTAGGAATAATATTGCTCAGAAGAAAAAAAAAAAATCCATTCTCAGGGAGAGAAAAATACCCAAAAAAAGTTCTTTAGAGAATAACAGGGAAGGGAGGGCAGAAAGGAGCTGGCGGAAAGCTTGAGGAAACTTCCAGCTATGTGGAAATGAAATCCTTTTCCCATGGAAATCAGAGTGTGAGATGAGTTCCCAATACACCCCCAGCACCTCCTCTGAGCAGGACTTTTAGGTAAAACAGGTCAGATTCACCCACACCACACTCAAGAAGTGTCCTGCCCAAAGCACAAGGCTCCCCACTTTTAAATTTGATCACTATTTCTCACCCATTTCCACCCATGTAACTCAATTGTTGATTTTCTCATTTTTCCACATCTTTCTTCTTGCTTTACCCCAATCCTTCAACCATTTTTTGGGACAGATTTCTTTGTCTATGTGCTACACACAAACCTAGCATGCTGCCCCAGACTGAGGCATTATTGCTGTTTGCAGGAGCCACAAAGAAATCCTGGGCCTTGTTACAATATTACTTTCAGTAAAACACATTTAATTAAATTTCCACTGTCAAACATCTTGTTAATCTTCAGTGTCTGCTCAGGTAGGTCCCCAGAGGTCCTCCTGGGCTGTATCTTCTGAATAACATTTGCTTATCATTAAACTTCTCTGCTTCTAATCCCTCCTCCCTCACCAAAAAAAAAAAAAAAAAAAAAAAAAAAAAAAAAAAAAAAAAAAAAAAGTTATAAAAAAGCCAAAAAAACCTCCACCATCACCACACTCCAAACCATGTCCTAATCCCAGGACAAGGACATTTTTTGAGTTCCAGAGGTTATCACTGCATTTCAGCAAACCTGTCCCTTTCCTTAAGATCTCTGACCACTATTAAATATGGCATTTTGTCTCTGATTCTATAGCCAGAATAAATATAAAGCTTGTGAGAATTTCTTGCACTCCTTTCCATTCCTTTCTTCCCTTTTTAAAAATAAATTCGGGTTATTTTCATTACATTTTAATGTGATATGTACCAGTACGTTGCTATAAAGCTTCTTCATTTCATCACATCTTTTTGACAGCTGGGAGAGATCCCCTTCATATTTCTGAATTAAATCCTGTAATAAAATAAAACCTCTTAATTTGCTCTTAATTTGCAGCATACCATTAAAGCAGGAATTAAACAGCAGTGAAAACAAGATCATTCAAGGCAAAATTTTCATGTCATAAAAATTTCACATTTCAAAAAAGAGAAGCACACACATTTCCTTGCAAGTATTAAGATATCAAAGGGGGAAAAAAAGGAAACATGAACGTTAGAGAATCTCAACTGTATTATAAAATGACAAAACCTAAATCCATTAAAACTGGCAGAGCCAGATAAGCATCAAAAGGTCCTAATTTCCAGCACATTTGGTCTTTTTGCACGTGCAGCAAACACTGCCAGTTTCTGGATCTTAAAGGGCAGAAGCAGGGCCTTAGGGACAAGCTGGGAAATAAAATTTCTTAATGGTGCCTTGTTTGTAACAGCCACATTTTTGACAACTTAATATCTGTGAAAGAAGTACTGAGATGTCCGGGACAGCAGAGATTAACGTGGCCTGGAGGACAGACACAAAATGGTGGAGATGCTCTCTTGTGTCAACGTGGCGGCTGCTGAGGCAGCGTACGTGGCCCAGAGAAGACACAAAATGGCAGAGACGCCATCTTGTTGTGATATGGTGGCTGCTGAGGCAGCTCACGTGGCCTGGAGGACACACACAAAATGGCGGAGATGTCCTCTTCTCTCAAGATGGTGGCCAGTGAGGCAGCTCATGTGGTCCAGAGGACACACACAAAATGGCAGAGATGCTCTCTTCTCTCAAGATGGCAGCCACGGAGGCAGCACATGTGGCCTGGAGGACACAAAATAGTGGAGATGTTCTCTCAAGATGGCGGCTGCTGAGACAGCGGAAGTGGCCCGGCGGACACACACAAAATGGCAGAGACGCCATCTTGTCCCAAGATGGGACAGCGCATGTGGCTCGAGGACACACACAAAATGGCAGAGACACTCTCTTCTCTCAAGATGGAGGCCACAGAGGCAGCAGAAGTGGCGCAAAGGACACACACAAAATGGCAGAGACGCCATCTTGTCCCAAGAGGGGACAAGAGGCAGCCATCTTGAGAGGACAGACCGTCCAAGCGGGGCAGGAGCACCTGAGCTGCAGTCAGCCCTGGGGCTGCCCCAGGAAGGTCTGAATGGATTTCAGGAGGATTTTCTTCACCAAAAGCTCTGGAACAGCTCTGGAGCAGTGCCCGGGGCCGTGGGGGAGTCACCATCCCTGCAGGGACCCCAAAGCAGGGCATGTGGCACCTGGGACAGTGATCAGCTGTGCTCCGTTTATTGCCCTTAAAGAGCTTTTTCAACCCAAATGATTTTATGATTCTGTGTTCCATGGCCAGGGGTCGAATTGGATGATCTTTAAGGTCCCTTCCAACCCAAACCATTCTGTGATTCTCTGATCCTCTCTGTGGGCAGAAGGAATCACAAATTCACTCTAAAATTCCTGTTATCCCAAATTGCTTGTCGTGGGCAACCACAGGGCTGCCTGGGAAGGAAAACCAGGAGACGTAGAAACCCCGAAAACCCTCTCAGAAGGGGATAAAAACCCACTTTCCCTCAAATTCTCCCGATTGCCAGGTCTCAGCACAAACTCACAGGTTACTCATCCCTTACTCCACCCACTAGGTTGTGGTAAAGTCACCTTCAGTTCCTTGCAGAATTGGGACTCCTGCACTGTCGCCTTGCTCGGTTTGGGTTTAAGCAGCCTCCTGCAGTGGATAATGTTCTCCAATTCTCTTTTTAAAACTAACCAAAGAGAAAGAAAATGAAGAATTTCACCAGCGTGAAGAGGTGTCCAAAGGACTGCAATTGTCTAATTTACAGCACATGGAAAATATAAGAGAATGTGGGTCTACAATACATTTGTCTAGGAATATTAACTTTCTGGCTTGGAGTAGAGCTCCTGAAAGAGGCATTTTCTTATGGAAAAAATGTGATCACATCCCAGCAACTGCAGGATAATGAAGAGGTCGATAGCAGCAGCCATAAATCTGACCTTTCCTTGCTCTGAGCACTGGGATTAGCCATGGAAACAACATCCTTCAAACCCACATTTTCCTGCAGGGAGTTCAGGGCTCCTTTAAAGATAAAAGAACAGAAATCCTGCTCGGTGTGACAGCAGGGAATCTCGAGCTAGGAAATGGGGACAGGGGACACAGCTCGGGGGCTCCTCTGGCACCTTCCTGCCCCTGCTTGGGCAGTTCCTGCAGCGTGGAGCTCCAGGATGTGCCTTGAGCTGAGAGAAGCTGGTTCTGTGGATTTTGGTGGATTTTGGTGGATTTTGGTGCATCTCCTTCCCTCTCTGCCCTGGTGGGATTTCACCAGGCACATCAGGAACCCACGGAGGGAAGAACCCACTCAGTCCCATCTGCCTCCCCCGAGTCACCTCTTGGACATGTCCACAGTTTCTGTTCCCATTTCACAGCTTTGCCCAGCGTTTTCCTAAACTGTGCTTAAAATATTCTGTGATTTTGAACTGTCCCTGCAGACCACGAGCGACTGAAGGCAAACACTTTTGTGTTTAGTTACTCTTGTCTGCTAAAAGGTGCACTGGAATTTCTTGGAGCAGGAAAAAACACATTTAAGGAGCCGCGAGCTACTCCCAGAGCTGACCCCCAAGTCCAGAGGGGGTGCAGAGGTTTGCCAAACCAAAGCTGACAGTGACCATCACTCAGATCTGCTGCCAAAGGCTGAAACTGGGAATATCGGTCTGTAGTTACAGCCAACACCCTGTCACACCTTCCAAACACAAATTTTTATCAATTTCAACATAATAAACATAATTTCCATGCACTCACACTCAGCTCTCAGAGGGTTCAGTCTCAAACCCACTGAGCTCATGTAGTTGCACTGTTTTAGAATCTTTCTGTTCTTTCTCAGAGAGAATAGAGATAAGCTGCATTCTTTTATTTTCTTAATCTCTTTGTTTGGTACTAGGTGTTATTTGGCTGTGACCAATGGTTTTAGGAGGTGGATTCTTTGCTGACCAATAGTTGCTAGGTTATTAATGGATATATAAAGAGGTTTTTGTAAATAAAGTTCCCTTTTCGCCATCTTGGTTCATCTGCCTGAATTCTCTCGGCCAGCTTCTGCAACCCTCAGGAGATTTAAAGCCACAAGCTCACAGGTCATGCCATGGCACTGTTCCATGGGGAGTTAGAAATGTCTCCCAAAATCCATTTTATATTTGAAAAACCTCATTCTGCTCCCTCCCGTTGACTTCACTGGTGTGGGAGTCCTTTGCAGGGAAGGAAACCAGTTTGCCACGGGGAAGTTCTGGAACTCCAGCACTGAGCTGTAGAAGTTCTGTCCTGCTGCATTCCATTTCAGCTTCCAGAGACTCTGCCACCTCTTTAATGGAGCACTCGTACCATTAACATTTGTATTTTAAGATAAACTCTATTTACCATTTCCTTGTTTTTCTACATTTCCAAAGCACTTGGACACACTTTTTTTTTTTTTTTTAAATTCTTCACAGTAACATGACAGGTTAAGCACCACCATGGCAACACTTCACCTCCATGTTTTGAACCTTTAACTCTCTTTACAAACTGCAGAGGTGCAGTGAGAACCTGCTCCAAACGACTGCACAATGTATGAAAACGGAGAAACCACATTTACATACCATCGACTTCAGCACTGAGGCCCTTCATGGACGCTGGAAAGGAAGAGAGAGGGGGAAAATTATAATAATAAATGATAATAAATGATAATAAATGATGATGATGATGATGATGATAATAATAATAATAATAAATTATAACAAATATAATTTACATAGTGAGGATGGGAGTTTACAAGGAAGTTGAAGGAGCTCATTTTTTATCTGTTAATGATTTTCCCCCTTTTCCTTCTCTCACCATCAGGAACAGCTTCGAATTCCGTCAGCTCCTGAGGGAAGGTGGCCAGCTGGGGCTGGTGCAGGAGGATCTGCTCCACCAGGGCGTGCAGCAAGGTGAACGTCCTCTCCTTGCCCCTCAGCAGAGGCAGCTGCAACAGAGCACGGCACAACACTGAGCTATTGTACCTTAAAACATCGATAAAAACCAAAAAAGGGACAGCAGGAACGCTGGTAGAGCCCTGTAGTTGCACTGTTTTAGAAATCTTTCTCTTCTTTCTCAGGGAGAATAGAGATAAGTTGCATTTTTGTACTTTCTCAATCTCTGTGTTTGGTACTAGGTGTTGTATAGCTGTGACCAATGGTTTTAGGAGGTGGATTCTCTGCTGACCAATAGTTGCTAGGTTATTAATGGATATACAAAGAAGTTTCTGTAAATAAAGTTCCTCTTTTCACCATCTTGGGCTCTCCTGCCTGCTTCCTCTGCCAGCTTCTGCGAATCCCAGGAAGTCTAAACCAACAGATCCCAGGTTAATTTGACAAGAACAGAAAACAATTATTAATTAATTATTAATTGAATTTAACCTCTCCTTTCCATTTTGCTGTTTCACACACATTCCTGGTTAAGATCATATCCCACTTTCATACCCCCTGACCTCCCTTGTTTTTTGGTGTCTTCTTCACACAGGTCTTTTTAAATTTCAGGCACCCTCACTGATTGCAAGTGAGTTTGGACTTCCAAAACAGAGTTATTTTTCTTTCCCTTTAGACTCACTGAGAGAGCAAAGTTCCTTAATTGCATCTGGGAAGATGCTCTGTGGCAGAAAATGACTTTGTAGGCATTCTTCATTATGATAGATGTGCTATTACAGCCATTATATGTATGAAAATAATAAAAAAAGAATGGGAGTTGTGTCTCGGGATTGTCACTACAGTTATAAATCACTCACTCATATATTAAAGTCTCCAGATGGGAAAGATACCTTTTAGAAACAAAATAAAAAGCCTTCTCTCTTCTATTTACAGATCAGGCATAATTTTACAATAGTAGCAAAGACACGAGGCAGATTAGGAAATGTGTATCTATTTCTTGCTTTTTAGGATGAAGATATGATGCTCTGCAACTGCTGGGAGGAGGAAGGAAAAAAACCTGTTTTCAATAGCAGCATTTTCTGATGGCAAATTCTGATTAAGAGAGGAAAGGAGGCTGCTTAAGACTATAGAAAATTCACCCTAGGGTCACACAAGTGGTGGGTCAGTGAAGAGACCCTTGATTAGAGAATTAAGAACTAAATGGTATTTTTTTAACAATAGGTCTCTGTCAGGAAAGAGAAAAGATCACAAGTGCTGCCTTTGTCCTCAGATGTGGGTTAAAAGCATTGCAGGCAAATTTCACTCCCTTTCAATTTATTAATTGGTTTAAATTCTTCTTTTGAAACTTTACCTCAAAATAGCAATGAACCACTTCTTGCAAAAGACTCTTAAATTCAGAGAATCCCAAAATGGCCTGGGCTGGACATGAGATTCAAGATCATCCCATTCCATGGCAGGGACACCTTCCACTGCCCCAGGCTGCTCCCAGCCCTGTCCAGCCTGGCCTGGGACACTGCAGGGATCCAGGGGCAGCCACAGCTGCTCTGGGAATTCCATCCCAGGGCCTGCCCACCCTCCCCGGGAACAATTCCTAATTCCCAATATCCCATCTAACCCTATTCTCTGTCCCTTTGAAGCCATTCCCTGTGTCCTGCCCCTCCATCCCTTGGCAATCCTCTCTCTCCATCTTTCCTGCAGCTCCTTCAGGCTCTGCAGGGCCACACTGAGCTCACCCCAAAGCTTCTCCTCTCCAGGTGAACAATCCCAGCCCTCCCAGCAGAGCTGCTCCATCCTCTGCTCATCCTGGACCTCCATGGGCTCTCTGCAGCAGCTCCAGGTCCCTCCTGAGCTGGCCCTTGGAGTGAATTGAAGCACTAAGAACTTGCTCCAGAAGTGTCCCCAGTGCAGGAGAAGTGCTCAGGGTCATCCTGTGAGCACGCGGAACTGAAAAGGCTCCGTACAACAAAAGCCTTTATCCAAACTCGTGTCCAGCCAGGGCCTGCAGCTCAGACAATTCTTCATGCCAAGGGATTTTCATATCAGAATTGGGATGTTTGCCTCATTAGAGACGCAGTGAGTTCAGCACCACAGAGGCAGTGCTGCTGTGTGGAGTGGGAGCACAGTTTGTTATCAGACAGGAATGGATTCTTGTTAAACAGGATTTGTTCTGGGGAGCCACAGGAGAAATGTTGGCTCCTCATTAGGAATCAGTGCCTCTCTGCACACTCAGGCACAGTAAATATTCATGGATAACACACCTTAGAATATGATGGTTTAATGACATGAAAATATTTGCTCACTTTGGCCAGAGACGACAGTCGAAATCCTTTGGCCACCTCTTTTCCAGCTCTTTCATTCAAATGGTTCCCAATGGCCAAAATGTACTCCAGGACAGCCACAAACTTCTGGCTGCACTGCAGCTGCTTGCTGGCTTGGATCTTCTGTGTGATCAGCTGAAAAAACAACACTTCCCTCAGCTCACACTGAAAACATGGATTAATCTGTGCCCTCCCTGTGCCAAAGCCCCTCTGTCCCCACCTGAGGTCACAAGGGTCTCTCCCCACCCGAATCCCTCGGGGTTTTCAGCCTCCCCCAAGACAAAGCTGTGCTGGCACAGTCACCCCAAAGAGTCACATCCTCTGTGGCTGCCAAACAGCCTCAGCCTCCCGGGCACACAAAGGGCTCTGCTGAGTGCCCCAATTTGGGATCAGGGGAAGCAGAGGCTGGAGCTCCATCCTCACCTCCCTCCCTTCTCCTTCCACCAGCTCAGGGCTCTTATCAAAATTCCTAGCACAGTTTCCCCACAAGGAAGAAAAATAATTTCCTGTGCTCAAACTCAGCGTAATTCAGTTTTCCCAGGGAAGGCACCTCCCTTTTAGGGCTATAGGCACAAGAGGTGTTTTTGTTCTCAGTTAGAAAATTTGTATTTTTTTAGCACCACACCTCTTTTCATCAGTCACCAGCACACAAAGATAAAAACAGGGAAAGGATGAAACAGCTGAAAGATGTTGTTAAAACATTTAGAGCTCAGCTCAGGGCCAGAGGGTGCTCAACGCCAATATTCACGTTGCCCCATAGAATTTTAGGTGTATATTCTGTGATTTTAACATAGGTGTTAGCATGTAGAAGTAAGAACACACTTAGACACTAATCAGCTCCTCAATGAATTTTAAATTTCCATCAAAGTAAACAGTACATAAAATAGCTTCCAAATAGTCAATATTTGGCCTCAGTGGAGGACAGCAAAAGTGTAAGAGCACCAGGCAAGGTCAGGAATCTCTGCCTCTCCCCTGAGCTTTCCATCTCTCCTCTGTGAGCTCTCCTCACTGTGTAGTTGCACTGTTTTAGAAATCTTTCTCCTCTTTCTCAGGGAGAATAGAGATAAGCTGCATTCTTTTACTTTCTTAATCTCTGTGTTTGGAATTAGGCGTTATTTGGCTGTGACCAATGGTTTTAGGAGGTGGATTCTCTGCTGACCAATAGTTGCTAGATTATTAATGGATATATAAAGAGGTTTTTTGTAAATAAAGTTCTCCTTTCGCCATCTTGGTTTCATCTGCCTGCTTCCTCTGCCAGCTCCTGCAAATCCTGGGAAACCTAAACCCATATCACTGTTACTGTGGTTTTAACCACAGCCACAAATGGATAACGATTTGCTCCTGCAGAACTTTCACCTTTTATTTTCATTCCCATGCAGAAGGAGGGCAAAACCTCTGAAATGCTTTCACGGTGTCGAAATCCTTGTTTTGAATCAAAGCATGGACAAAACCTGGCAGGAAAGGCCTGGCAGGGAACAGCAGGATCCAGTCATGGGAATGGCATTGGTTATTTGCATCCCCACCCTTAGGTCATCCTTAAAAAAGGCAAAGAGGGACTCGAGCTCAGTTCCCAAATATTTCGGTTCAGAGCTGTAATCCTTAGCTCCTTCAGTCTTCAAAAAATAATAAATCTCAATGAGATTTGTCAAATAAACGTCCTCCATGTGTTTGATTTTTTCAGCTCATGGGGCAGGAACCTCCCCGCAAAGAGAATTGAATTTTAATGGCGAAATTCACTTCTGTCTCATCACTGGCCAAAGAAAGAGGAAAGTTTAACAGCACCAAATGAAAATTTGAAAATCTTTTCCTGTTCTTTTCTCCCTCCTTTGTTAAAGTCTACTGCCAGGCTCATTATTTTGAATCTTGGTGGAATAAGGATGATATTATATGCACATATGAAAATAAAAGGGAAAAAAAAACCCCAAAAATAAACTTATTCCTTGTTACTTACAGGCTCCAGATCTCGCATGCTCTCGGGGAGCTCTCGGACACTGAGCAGGAGATCCAACCTCTGGCCCAAGTGAGGGATTTTACACATCTGCATAGGATTGAACAGAAAAGGAATCAAAATTCATATTCATACCAAAAAAGGCATAAATCTTTCATAATTTATTGAGCAATTCAGCTGTGTTATTGTTTTCCTAATTTTTGTGTTCATTTATGCATTTTCTCTGGGTCTGAAGCCTGTGGACACACTCTGGCACAAACCTGCAAATTGCAGAGAGCACTGTGTGCCCTGAGGGCCAGACAGGATTAAAATCAAATCCCAGCTCTTCCTTGTGAGAAAGAATGGTTAAAAACATGCAGGTTTATAGGTTATAGCTTCCAGATTTTGGGAATCTGGCTCAGGTAAATCAGCTCCTACTCTGGAGAAAGAGGAGGGAGTGTGACTTGGAGATGTGAAGGGATCCACGCAGCTCTTGTTATTTCTCCATCAGAATAATCCTCTTACACTGATTCTGGGTGAGACTGTGAATTCAGGTTCTGAACAAGAGCTTCCTGTAGTGCTTTTAGCTCCGAGAATGTCCTGAAAATAGGATGTGGTGCCTTTGAGTGCTGCAGCTCCTCACCTCTAACATGAACTGGTCAACCTCGTGCAGCTCTGAGCCAGAGCCCCTGAAGGACAGGTACTTCTCTGCATCTTTTGCTGTTGGCAAATACCTGCAAAGAGAAAATGAAAATTAGATGTCCTCTTCCTCTTCATTCTGTATTCTGACAAAATAATTATTCCGCTCCTTGCACTGGAATCTCTTGTAGTTGCACTGTTTTAGAAATCTTTCTCTTCTTTCTCATGGAGAATAGAGATAAGTTGCATTTCTGTACTTTTCTAATCTCTGTGGTTTTGGTACTGGATGCTGTAGGGTTGTAACCTATCATTTTAGGGGTGGAAAACTTCCAACCAATAGTTGCTAGATTATTAATGCTTATATAAAGAAAGTATTGTAAATAAAGTTCTCTCTTTCGCCATCTTGGTGCTGCCTGCCTGACTTCCCTGCGAGCTTCCGTGAATCTCCACGAAGATCAGAAAATCAGAGCAACAATCTCTTCCATTTTGAGTGGTTTATGTTTTGTATTTGTTCTTTATCCAGTGGGGCTTTGTAGGCATTGGAACCAACTGTGGATGGAAAGCAAAAGTGACCTGCAGCTCTGTGTGGATACCTGGAAATGCTTCCAGACTATTTACAGTGAGAGAATCTCAGGGAGAGAATCTTTTAGAAAAGGTAAAACTGTGAGACAGAGGAGTTTAGGGCCTGATTTCCAAAGAGGTTGGAGCCATTTCTTTTCTCTGTTGTCACAGAATATCCTGAGCTGGAAGGGACCCACAAGGACCATCCAGTCCAACTCTGCACAGACACCCCAATAATCTCACCTTAGATTAAAAAAAAAAAAAATTAAAATTTTTTAAAGATTTTTAAATCCACCCTGGATTTTTTAAAGGCTTAATGGGATAATTTCTCTTCTTTCCCATGATTCTGACAGAGTTTTTTACTTGTTTAAATAGTGACAGCACAGAACACAGCTCCACAACTCCCTCCCTTCCCACAAGGTCACCGAATACTCCCCAGGGCCACAGATTTTCAGAAAATTGATATCTTCAAATACGCCTGCACTTGGAAAAACAAACACAGCACCGCAGCTCCCTTCCTTTGGAAATCTTCCTGCCTGTCCGACTGATCACTGGGGGAATTCGCAGCATTGCTGAAGAAAAACGGAATCGATGGTGGAGCTCACGGATGAGGAATGTGCAAAGAATCTGAAATAAGTATTCAGGTCTGCACTCTTTTCTTCCTCTTCAAACAACCTTCCGAATTTGCAGCAGGTGTGATTAAACATTCATGGGCATAGCTGTACATTGCCATTAAAAGTCAGGAAACTCACTCAAAGATGGAAAAAAGAAAGCAAATATTTTAGCTCGTTAAACACAGGACAAACAGTAAGATTTATTTTACTGTTGTCAATAATTAATATGACATTTCAATTGTAGAATTGCTGGGGTTTGAATTGTTCCACCTATATTAAAGCAGATTACAATGTAATCCTTCCAGAACATTTTACCGTCAAGAAAAAAAAAAGAATTTTCATTTAAAAATAAGTTATCTGTTGGCAAATGAAAGCGTGTTTATTCATCATTAAAAATAGTTTGAGTTTTTAAGCAAATTCATAGAACGTATTTTAAAAGGTGACAGCAAACATCTTCATTTAATCAGAAGTCTGATACCCCATAAAATTGTTTAGCTGCATTATGCATAGAAAATGGAACTAACAGCTTATCTCGAAGGTTTAAAGCTTAAAGCATTAAACAATGGAAAGGAACCACAAAAACACGTGAGTGCTTTCCATAAATATCTTTTTACATGAATGCAGCTTTAATGGAATTTGAATGAAAATTGAACAATTGAACAATGAAAAAAACTCTCGTTGCTCTGAAAAAAATGAAGTTTAGGGAGACATGGTGTGCTTTGCTGTGGTTGCACTGTTTTAGAATCTTTCTGTTCTTTCTCACGGAGAGTGGAGATAAGCTGCATTCTTTTACTTTCTTAATCTCTGTGCTTGGTATTAGGTGTTATTTGGTTGTGACCAATGGTTTTAGGAGGTGGATCCTTTGCTGACCAATAGTTGCTAGAATATGAATGGATATAAAAGACCTTTCTTGTAAATAAACTTTCCTTTTCGCCATCTTGGCTCGTCTGCCTGAATTCTCTCAGCTCAGCCTCTGCACCCTCGGGGACTCCAAAGCCACACTTTGCTATTAAGACATCAGGACAAGGAATCATTGAGGGAAGGAGGGAGAGGTTTCTGTATCAAATGAAGTCTTGGAGTCTCCAATAATCACCAAGCTCTTCACTGGGAACACGAGCAGAGCACTCTGCTCCCTGGGCACAGCCTGGAAAATGCAAGGTTTGCTTTGACGTGAAGGGTTTTCCACTCCACAACAGCAGGATTTGGACGCTGTGCCCAGGCTCAGGCAGTGTCAGGAGCAATTTGCACAGAGAGGAATTTCCTCTTTGAACTCCAGGGCTTCTCAATGAACAGGAGGTTTCAGAGAGAACATTTCCCTCTGTGACACCTAAATCAACGGAAAGGTCTTCAGGTTGTCCTCCTGCTGTGCCAATTCCACCTCAGTGCACTGACCAGGGGACCTGGGAGTGCTGAAATCCCATGAAAATATCCTTCAATTCCCACTGCCTTGGGAGTCCAAGCCTTCATTTCGAGATGCATCTCAACTGTTTCGGTCACACTTAAAATTCTTGGGATGGAAAAAAAAATAGCTTCCTTTCAGTGCAGGATTTGCACATGGATTCCTAGTTTTGGTTTTAAAAACCTAGCTTTGGTTTTCGCACTAAATAATAATCCCAGGGACAGAATCCTTGAACCCACATAGCATAGTCTGAATCCTTGAATTTTTTATATAACAGAGCAATACAACAATCAATATCCTTTACACATTCCACTGCTGCAAAAACTCCCTCGGCATTATTGCCATCAAAGAAACACTTCAAGGAAAAAAATACGATATTTCAAGCTTCATTGCCATCATTATTATTATTATTTTCTGATGGCAAAGAGCCCAGATGTCATAAATCAGTGATGTCACAGCCATTTCAGCAGCGTGGAGATCCTGGGCTGAACCTGCAGGGTCAGGACTGAGTCCTGAGCAGCACAGTGTGGTCAGCGTTTCCTGCAGACTTCAAAATTACTGATTCAGATCAGGATTTCAAGGCCAAAATTAAACTGATTCCATGGGAAGTAGGAGCATCAGTTATTTACTTCCTCACTTTCTATGCCAGTGTTTTCTTTTTCCCACTTTTCTTTAGCAAAACGCAACATTTTTCTCTCATTTTGATGCAAGAAACAGCTTCACATCGAACTTTCACATGTAAAAATGTTTATTAAAATGGCCCAAGTATCAAATGGGGATTTGGATGTATAACAGGTCCTGCTCTAGGATCCCGATTCTCTCCTTTCTTTCTGTATCTTAAGCTATTCAAAAAGATAAAATCCAGCTCCTACAAATTTCACACACCAACAGTTTGCTTACACTCCTGAAATCTCTTCAGTTTTGCCAAAGCTACAGAAATTTGCATTCTGCCTTAAACCCACAAATCTCTGCCACTCAGACACATGAATATTCCCAATATCCCATCACCCCAGAAAGCTCCTTTTACACTTGTCTGCCTCCCTCCTCTCCAAACCAACTTCCCTGAACTTCACCTTATTTGCAGCAGATTCTGCCTTCTCCAAAAGGTCTCAGAAACAAACAAATCCCCCCAAAAATTACCTTCTCAGTGCTGTGATCTGCTCATCTGTAAGGCCACCACTCTCCTCGTGGATGATGAACAGCTTTTCCTTCAGCTCACTCGGTTTTATACGGAAACTTTTAAGAAAAATGTCTGGAGGAAAAGGATTCTTAGATTACTCGGAAGGAAATGCTCAAGGGAAGGAAAATCAACAAAATATCTCATCTATACTTAGCAGATTTTTAAAAAGAAAGTAATAAAACCCCGAATAAACAGAAAAAAAATATTTAGCAGCTGCTGTCATAAGGCAATAATTGAGTCTTTGTGTTTTCTTTCAATTTACATTGCAGTAATCAAGAGAAAACAAATCTGAGGGTGTTTTCCTTGTCTCTTATTGATACCTGCTCCCTGTAGGGCAGAAATTTCTTTTTTCAACAAGAATCCATTAGATAATTCAGCTTTTATTTGTATTTTCCCATACATTGGTCTTGAATTCAGTCTGGAGATCTCTGAGAGCTCTCATTTTCCTCCTCTCGAATCCTCCAGAATTTTTAACCTACTGGCATTTTGGAGCTTCATCTTTTTATTCATTAATTTAAGGACCGTGGTTTGCAGCACTTGCAGCTAGATTAATCAGAATCCTCAGGATCAAATTAACTTTTGATCTAAGTAATGTTCATTATAATAAGGCTATGCCAAAACTCTCACTGATGAGAATGAGATTAAGAAATGGATGTAGAATGTCCCAATGAAAAATGTTGTAAGAGGAACAGGATCAAAAGGAAGAATGGTGTTATTTGAAAAGCAAAGGAAAGACATTTCCTCAAAGAAACTGCAATAATTCAGTAGATAAAAGTGCTATTACAAGATTCTTTTATCTGCAACAGCACTTTCCTATCACTCTTCCTTTTAACCCTTCAAATTGTTAGTCAAGGGATGCCATAATTCCAAGTTATCTCCATTTACATTTCCCAATTAAAACTTTACAAGATCTCCAAAATACATTTTTTCCTTATTCATATTCATCATCAAGATGAAATCATTGAAACTTCAGAAAGAACTGCCCCAGAAATTCCTTACATGTGTAACACTTCTTAAAGCATCTCTAGGTTACAGAAATCTTTTGGAAAGGCATCTTTGTAACAGAAATCAGAGTGCTCTCTGAAGAACAATTAGAAGAAGAAGAAGGAGAAGAACTCCTGCTCCTTTAATATTAATCTGCCACTTGTCACCAAAGGAGTTGACAGACCTTGGCAATGTTTGATTAGGAGGAGCAGGGCTGGTGTTGAGCTGTTCATTAGCTCTGTTCGGCTCACGTTTTTGGTAGAACCTCACCTGAGGTGTGAGAGCAAAGGATTGTGTTGGAGAGCAGGATCCTGCTCACATCCTGAGCCCTCAGCCAGGGAAAAGTCAGGAATTGCTGTGCCCTGAGCCGGGGCTGCCCAGAAGGCTTCTCACCCCAACCCAGCCCCACTAAGTGAAGCTCCTGAGGTCAGCACAGCTCTCTGAGTTTGCCTCCCAACCTGCTCCTGGTGGCTGTGCAACCCACGAAATTCGGGAAGCCTCAGAGCTCAGAGGTTGAAATTAATTCCCAGGTGCCGTGGGTGATTTTACACTTCTGCCCCAAGGCAGCAGCATCACCCACATTTTGTACACGGGGAGCAGCTTGGGGCTCCATCTCTGCGTTATCAGGGACTGCGTTTGGGGGAACTGAGACGTGGGGGCCTTTTTTGATAAAGAGAGAAGCGCTGAATTAAAATGATTTATACACATTTATAAAATGATTTATATACAGCCCTGATCACTGCCTGTTGAAGGGCAGAAAGCACAAACAGCAAATGCAGGCAGAGCTCAGCCCAGCCTTGCAGAGAGGAGCACACAGCTCTCATTTATTCACTCACTGAAGTTATGGGCAACTTTTCTGTCCAGCAGGATGTGCTGATTCACCGCAGGCTCACTGCCCAAAAGCACGGCCGTGTCCTGGATCTGGAACTGCTCACAGAGCCTGGGCACATCTATTTTTCTCTTGCACGGGTCACATGAGGCCCAGACAGATTTGGGAATCTAAAAATACAGGAGGGACACAGAGTAAACAAAAAGCCAGGGGAACAGAGACCCTTTGTTCCCCCCAAACCCAGGGAAGGCATCCAGGCCCTGTGTTTGGTGCACAGCTGGATTTTATAACCGTCCTGTACCACAGGCTGCAGTATTTAGGTTTTTCCTTTAACAGCTCCCATCGCTTTCATCCTCACCTTGTCACAGGGAACAAGATCCCAGTGGAAGGCTTTGGTTCTCTGTGCCGCTGGGGAGAGGCTGCAGGGCTGGGGGAGGGCAGGGGGGGCTGGGGGCTCTGCCCTGCAGCTGGGAGCTGGCACAGCTGCCAAGGCTGGGGGTGCCTCAGGTGCCACGGGCACCGAAGGCTGGCCCAGGCTGCTCCTCGTAGGGCTCCCACCGAAACGGAGAGTGTCCTCTTCCTCCTCTTCCTCCTCATTCGGGGGTGCAATAAACTCCTCATAATCAGCTTCGGGGCTGCTGCAGCCCTGAGAGCCCTCCCGGGGCAGGGTGGCACCGTGGCCCGGCTGGCAGTGCCTCTCCAGGAGGGACAGCCACTCCTCCTGCAGCCTGGCAGCAGCCCCGGGCCTGCTGTTCTGGGCAGTGAGGGGCACCCGGAACCTGAAACGGGAGAATGGAACCTGTAAACAGCAGGAATGCAAATAACAGTTACATTAACTAACCCTGCCCAAGCCAGCCACAGATGTTCCAGATGTGAGCAGAGCAATGCTCAGCAGCTGCACTTGGCAGAGCTGCTGCCTCAGCCTTTCCAGAGCGAATTGCTGATGTGTTTGGGGCTGAGAGATGAGGTTTTGCCGTGTTTTGGAGGTTTTGCAGCTCCCCAGTACCCCACTCCCCAGCCAGGCCGGGGGTGATGCAGTGACACTCAGACCTTGTGCACATCTGGCCAGCAGCTGGACCAGGCATCTCCTCCTGCCTCCCGACAGGACACCTCCCCAGCTGCTGTGGGCAGCGTTTCAGTGCTTCCACCTCTGATTCCTCCTGAAAATCCTCATCAGATCTCTGCAGAGCAATGGGAGAGGTCATTTCTGTCATTCTGATGGCCTCTTGTTGGTATTTCACTCTGAGCCATTGAGCTCCTCTGTTGCCTGACCTCGTGTGCTTTAATAAATGATCAATTAACAAAAATACTCACACATAGTGGTGCTGTGGGGTCCGGAGGGAGAAGGTGGAGCCCCCTCTGTCCCTGCTGACCCTCGCCCTGCCAGCTGTGCTCTAATTAATGATCAATTAACAAATATACTCACACATAATGGTGCTGTGGGGTCCGGAGGGAGAAGGTGGAGCCCCCTCTGTCCCTGCTGACCCTCGCCCTGCCAGCTCCCAGGGGCACTGTGGTGGCTGTTGGCTCCACAGGCTGGCTCTGCCCAAGGCTCTGCAGAGCCAATTCTCCTTCCCGCAGCTGTGCCAAGCACCTGGAGGACAAGGGATGGACACACAGCTCATTCTTCACTGATTTCTTATTGGCACATTATTATTCTTTTTTCCCTGGCCCTTGGGAAAGCACCTTCTAATGGCAATAAATCCCCACGCGTTTACAGCACCATCCATGGAACAGGCAAAAAGCATCAGTAGTAAAGCACAGAATCTCTGAGATGTTCTTATTTGAGAGTTCTTTCTTCTCATCTGACACCAAAATATATTGTGACACAAAATCTGAACAGCTTGCCATGCCCAGTGAGAGAGAAAACTAAAATCTGACCAGCAATTAAAAATCACCCAACTCCTGTTAATTCTTTAGCCGTGCTCTGTCCCTCCCACTCCATTTATTCCTCATTTTTTGGGATAGTGCATCTTTTGGACTCTGAGCTTTTAGAGGAATCCACTGTGAGACTGAGCAGTGCATAATGTGACAAGGCTGCAGAGTTCCAGAGTCTTCCATGTTTCACTCCACCAAGCTGTAAACAAACTACCAAACTGAGTTCCCAATCTTTTCTCCAATATCCCTCTCTCTTGGAAATCCTTTTACTCCAAGGACACTCATCCTGGGCCCCCTCATTCTCAGGAGTCACTTGGCAGGAAAGGGTCAAAGTGTTCTGCTCTCGAGGGCCTCCAGCAGAAGTGACTGTGCCAAAATTTGGGGAAAGCCTCTTGAAATCATAATTAACCCTGGAAGAAATTGCCTGACCATACAGAGCTTCCATTCCAGCAGAATCCTCTGTTTCCACCTCTCCTCTGGAATTCCGCCCTGCTGTTCCTACCAAAAGTCCCAACAAGAGGTTGGCCTTTACTCCATGTGGGTTTTATTCTAATTTAAGCATTTCCCTTCTCGTTTTTCTGGAGGGTTTCTGCCTTTCTTTATCATCCTGGCAGTTCTATCAAACCTCTCTTTCTCTCCACTCTCTCTTCAAGGTGTGGCTGGTTGTTTAAGGTGTTCTGTGAGGAATTTAAATAAGTTTAGCTGCTCCAGAACAAATTAAACATAAAATATAAACTGCATCTATTCCCACACAACCAGTCAAAGTGATAAGAATTGTTTAATGGAGCTGGCACTTCTATTGATCTCTCCTTTCTTCAAGGCAGGGACTTATGGTTTAATCGGATCTCCAGATGCTTCCACCATCACTTACTTTGCCAAAAATAAAAAAGGAGAAACAGAGAGGATTAATATAGAGATGAGAACAACAAAGGCTTTGCTTCACAAGATAAATAAAAATCAATTTTTGTTTGTTAACGAACCTGTTTGGTGTTGGAAGGTAACAAATCCTGGGCACACTTGAGGATAGTGTTTACAAGACATACAGTGGTAGCCTTTTAAAAACAATTAAAATCATTTTCTGTGAACTGCGAAGTCTTTTGGGATAATTGCCCTGCACAGGTAATTACAATGTGAGCTTTTTTTTTCATTAGCTTTTGCTAGACAGAATTTCTTTCCTCTCTCTTTCTCTCCTGTGATGATAGAAGCGATTTCCAGGTATTTTAGGAGCTGTCCTGGGGAAGAGTGACTTGACTGCAGCTGGGGAGCAAACCATGGAAAACCATTGCATTCCTGAGAATGGAGGGAAAAGTCAGGAGAGGAACAAAGTCCCAGCATCAAAGCTTCCCTGAGCACCATCCCCGTGATGGATTTGTGCTCCCAGCAGGCTCCAGATCACACCACAGCTTTGGGGTTTGGGTCTCACTGCTGCACTGACACAGCTCACTGCAATGCTTTCCTCTCATGCAGATTTGCATCTTTACTTTAATAAGAAAGTAAATAATGAACTTATAAGCTCAATAAAATCTTAATGCATTTATCAGAAATTTTAACAAAATCCAGAGCTCATACTTCACCCATTCAGTGGAGGTTGAAGTGTTCTGCTGCAAATCCAGCAGCCCTTCGTGGATCACATCACACTCTGCAGCTCTGCCAGGGCAGGACTCTGCTGCTCTCTTGCAAGAATTGCTCTGTAGGACTCTGCTCAGAAGGTAGATTATCTGGACAGAAAGAGGCAGCAGAGAAAGAACACTTTCCATGTTAGCTCCCTTCAATAAGACATGGATGGTTGTGTTTTACAAGTACAGAGATAACAGACAACGCCATAAGCCACGGCCAAATGGGTAAAATAAATTAACATAGAATTTTGGTTTTACAAGTACAAAGATGACAAACAACACTATAAGCCACGGCCAAATGGGTAAAATAAATCAACATAAAATAAACAAGGTTTTTTCTGTGATGCTAAACTACTTAACTGAAATTTGGTTTTATGCCCACAAATCTAAAACTGTCAGTGTAAGGAGAATAGAACTTTATTCTGGAGGGGTTACTGTAAAACGGAACTTTTAAATTCATATCCAAAGCAGTCTGGCACAAAGTTTCTGTTCAGCTCAGATCAAGCCCAAGCAGCACCCGATTGATTCAGCTGAAAATCTCAGGCGATGGCCAAAGATGAAGCGCTGAGTCTTTTCTCAGCGTGAGGATGATCCTCATTCCTCCTTAAAATCAGGCATGTTAAGAAATACCTTACACAGAGAAGAAAAAGTGCTTAGAAGGTTCCAATAAGAATCCAACAGTGCACATCCCCAGTTTGTTTGTTTGTTTTCACACACTCCCAGAGCAGCTCTATCCAAACTGGAGCTGCAGAACAGCCCCACTTGGACACCACATCTCGAGCTGGCTGTACCTCCCCAGCCCTACAAACTGTGCAAAAACGGAGGCCAAACCCGTCCTGAGCTCCCATTCCCTTTGCTCTCTGTCTGATCACCCCGGGGGACCAATGCCATCCCTCCTGTGTGCCTGTACCACGCACTGGTGGGGCCTGGGCAGTGGGGGAACTGTAAAAGGTGTGAAAGAATAACTGAGAGCACTGCAAAGAGGATGAAAGAGCAATGGAAGAACTGTAAAGGGTATGAAAGAACAATGAAAGAACTGTAAAAGGTATAAAAGAACAATGACGGGACAGTTGCAAACTGCTGAAGCGATAAGAAAAATCTGCTGAAGTGACAAGAGAATGTGGAAGCGAGTAAGGAGAATGTGGAAGCAAGTAACAAACTTTTGGGATATTGTAGCAAGTAGAAGTGTTGCTTACTAACAGCTTGCGAACAGCTTACAAACAATAATTATCTAATCATTAGAGAAAATTGTTTGTGTGAAAAAGTAGCGCAGCCAATCACAGGTATGCATGGTCATGGTATGATCACGCACACGGAATAAATGATGTTATAAAACATAAGCTTTTATTATAAAAATCAGCTATCAGAATATCACATTGCTGTGCTGTTAGAGAACAGCATTAGAGAAATTAGAGAAATTATTCATGTGAAGAAGTAGCGCAGCCAATCACAGATATGCATGATCACGGTACGGTCACGTATATGGAATAAATTATGTTATAAAATATAAGCTTTTATAAAAATAAATTGACTATCAGAACATCACATTGGTGCGCTGTTAGAGAACAGCATTAGAGAAATTAGAGAAATTATTTGTGTGGAAAAAGTAGCGCAGCCAATCATAGATATGCATGATCATGGTACGATCACATATACGGAAAAAATGATGTTATAAAATATAAGCTTTTATTATAATAAATCAGCTATCAGAACATCACATTGGTGTGCTGTAGTCCTCGCGTGGATCCCGACAACGCACTAGTGTTGGCACCGCCAGGTGCCACCCCTGACACCGCTGGGTGCCACCCCCTGGCATTTACAGTGGCGTCAGGGACAGGGACAGCCTCACCTTCCTTTTGTCCTCCAGGGACACAGCCTCCAGCTCGTAGTCCTGCCGCCCGTGGAAGGCGATGCTGAAGCGCCTCCGCTCAGTGTCTTCGTAGGCTTTCACTTGGGAGAAAGGGAACTGCTTCTTAATAATTCCCTTCTCGATGTTAAAGATGGTCCTGGAGTTGAAATCAAGCTGCAATAGAAAAGTCCTCATCACCTGAGGCCATCACTTCTGGTTGTTGAAAGGCAAATGCAGCATCCCAATAGCACCACGTGAAGGTGTTCAGATAAAAGAACAGAATAAATAAAATTTTAAAATGACACTCCATGATGAAGATATTGCGCAATGTTTGTTTTAGTTACCAAACAGATTTTCCTTGTCAGCTGTGTTCCCACATGTCTGTTTTGATGAATATGCATCAATTTATCACTCTGAAATATTGCCTCTTTTAAAATTCTCCTCGTCTCACAAACCCAGTGCAGAAACTTCCCCTTCAGCACAAACTAAAGGCAGGACCGCCTCGGCAGGGATTCAGTTCCTCACTCCTTCAATCCTGATTTGCAGTGAAGGTTTAGAACAGTTCTAAGCTAAAAACTTGTACGTGCAGACCACACAAAGAGTGCCCACACTGTGCCCTTCCCTCTGTCCTGTTTACAGCAGGAAACCTCCAAGGCAGAGCCTCTCTTGTGATTATCTCTGACTTTTGAAGGCTGCTGGTAATTAGAGAACTGAAGTTAAGCCATTCCAGATTCCCAGACTGATAACTTCCACACCTATTACACCTCTCTCTACTTTTTCACTTTATGTCTAAGCAACTCATCTTTTAATTAAAAAAAAAAAAAAAAAAAAGTGGATATTGATGGAAATAAGGAGATTATACTTTGCATAGTTAAAATGTAGTAAATAAAAACCACCCTGTATCTTGCATTATTTGGACTTGCTCATTATCAAATTGTGTCCAAACTACGAGAAATTTTAGTGAAATCCAGGGAAAAAAACATGAAACCTTTGTCCTTGACTTCATGGAACCAGGAAATCACCATCAGGTGCTGTCGACACAAGTTTGCTTTAATATATTTTCATGCACTGCCCCAAAAGTGAGACTTTTCAAAGTTACCTGCAAAATTCGTTTCTGCCACCGGTAGTGCTTGTATTTGTAGATAATGAAGTTAAATTGTGACCCAGTTAGCAAATCCTGAGGATCCTGGAAACAGAACAGAAATCAGCAGCACATCCAACACCGGGAGAATGTTTGGCCACCCAAATCCAGATGTTCTCAGGGAAATCTCTCTGTGAACAGAAGGAGCTGGAGGTTCTGCAGAGGAATTCCTCATGCAGATAGATGGAGGCATCCTCCTGACCTTTATTAATCACATTAACAAACACAGGGAGAGATATTATTAATGAGAGCAGGACAAGGGGGAAAGGCTTCACGCTGACACAGAGGAGGTTTGCATTAAATATCAGCAAGAAATTCTTTCCTGTGAGGGTGGTGAAGCTGTGGCTGCCCCTGGAAATCAAGGGCAGGTTGGACAGGGCTTGGAGCAGCCTGGGACAGTGGGAGTGCAGAGAGGTGGAACGAGATGAGCTTTAAGGTCCCTTCCAACCCAAACCATTCCCTGATTCTGCAATTCTGCCCCATATTTGTTAATCCAGTGCTTGGTGACACCCTTGGAATAACCACACTTGTATGGATTTGAACAGCTTAATACAGGTAGTGACACCAGACACAGCCAAATAGGTAAAATAAATCAACATAAAATAAAATAACATAGACTAAATAAGGTTGTTCTATGATGCAAAACCACTTAGCTGCAATTTGGTTTTATGCCCACAATTCTAAAACCCTCAGTGTAAGGAGAATAGAACTTTATTCTGGAGGGGTTATTGTAAAAGAGAACTTTTTAATTCATATCCAAAGCAGTCTGGCACAAAGTTTCTGTTCAGCTCAGACAAGCCCAAGCAGCCCACGATTGGTTCAGCTGAAAATCTCAGACATGAGCTATCTCTGCTGGATGGAAATTCCAGCCTCTCCCCGGAATATCCATCCCACAGGCTCCAGCCCTCCACCCCTGTCCTGTCTGGGGATAACTGGAGGTGTTTGTGTCTCCCAGGCTGGGATTGAATCCTTGAAGGCAATCCAGAGCTGCTCCTCATCTCAGCAGGGCTCTGTCCAGAACGTGCTCTGACATTTGAACACTTTGCAGAACAGATCAAAGCAGATCCTCACCTTTTCAGCACACACCTCCTTCTGTGCCAAATGCAGAGCTCCTTCAATGCTCACTTCTTTATTTTTCACCATGTTCATGATTTTCAGGATTTTTTCCTGGCTTAACTGGAAAAAAAAAATCAATCAAATATTTTTAGAGACTGGTTTTTCATCTGGCTATGGAGGATTCAGAGTGCTCACGACACAGCCACGGTAGCTGCCATAAAATTACAATTTCATTCATATTTGATGTCCCACTGACAACATGCCCAGCAAATAAAATCTCTCTTTGAAACCTGGTGGAAGTCCACAAGATATCAAATATACAGAGGCTTTTAGAAGATGCGGTGGTAATACCTGGAGATAGAACTGCCAAGGGGAAACCTTTTTTCATCAGAAACCCTGGCGAGAAGTGAAAACATCAATTTTACATGGGAGCCTGTCTCACCCCGAGCGTGAAGTCCTGCATGTGAGACAACATGAAGGAAAAATCAGGAGCATTTGAAATTTTCAGGGTGAAGAGGAGGCAAATTGTTGTTGGTGCGAGGAGGAGCTAAATTGTTGTCAGAGCCACGGGCACTTAGTGAAGCACATGAACAACCAGGGTTGCACTTCCCCTTTTTTCTACCAAAACAGGAGGTTGAACTCACTGCCAATGAAATCACACCCCAATTTCTGTCACTCCTGAGCGCAGCAGGTGCAGCTGCAATGGCAAACAGGAATCAAGCAAAGAAAAAAGGCCAGGGGGGCAGTGGGGACACAGAACCACAGCCTCTGTAGGGGAACAAACTCTAGGATTGCTGTCTGTGGTGTTTGGGTCGGTTTGTCCCAGACGGTCAGGACAGAGACGAGAGATCTCTGGAGTCAGGTCTTAGAATGTGAGGTTTATTGTGAAAAGGCGTGAGTGTAAGAGACCTGCCAGGAGCTGCCAGACACAGCTCAGAGCAGGGCAGAGAGGTGAGAGAGAAGAACAGAATACGGAATAGAAAGTACCATGGTTGCAGTTTACAATACAATAAATCATCTTCTGTGCTGAATATTCTAATTTTCACTAACCAATCTAGAACAAGCTACAAATCCTGCAACATTTACACACAGCCTATGAGAGTCATTGCATTACCATACAGCGTTAGATTTTAAACTCTAAAAACTGCTTTTTGGACCCTCTGCCAGGTTGGTAGGGTCTGCTCTGACCCTTGGACCTGTCTGCAAGCAGAGGGGATTGTTTAATCAAAAAGGGGAATTGTTTAATCAAAGAGGGAGATTTAGTTCAGTGGCCATGCCATTGTTTTCCAGTTGTTCAGTCCCTGGGGTTTGGTATCTCAAAGCTTGTCTTCATTTCAATCTCACTTACAGTTTCCATATTCTCAGCATCTTTTGCCAGGTAATCATATTTATAAAGCTTTCCTATTTCATCCTCCCCAGCAACAAACCTTCCTTTGGGGCACCCCACAGGGTCCCCGTGTGGGACATCCATTCCTCAGCAGCAGCAGAGCTAGGGATTCAGGAGGAGCCTGGAGGTTTCACCAGCAGAGCTCAGGAATCCTTTTATCAGCCTGAGTTAGCTCCAAAATCCAACGTTTCCCGTGCCCCGAGAATGACTTCACCACCGGGAGAGATTTATCACGAGAAAATCTCCTTTCCAATGTGCCATATAAAATACCCACTCACGCCACAGAGCCCCAGCAAACCCACAGGTTCCCCGTCTCCCAACGCTCTTTATCTCCCCAAATTCCTGTCAGCTCACGCAGTTCCTTGGGGACAGACACACTGCGTTTTCACAGCCTCCAAATAAAGCTGGGAGCGAAAGAAATATTTGGTTTTGAAAGCCTTGGAATTTTCAGGGCTGATCTAAAGGTAAGTGATGGCACAGCCCCAGCTGCAAACAGCCCTGGGGACAGCAAGGAGAGAGGGGACAGCTGACAATTCATTCACACTGAGGCACAGAGGGTCCTGCAGTGACCTCCCTGCTGCAATTTTAAGTGGCCATATATTCACACCTCACAGGCACTGTGTAGGATTGTGTCTTACCGAGGCAATTCCCCACCCAACAGGCTCTGTGTGAGTAAACAAGAATGTGAATTTCAATTTGAATTGAAAAATCTCGTTGCCTTAAGGCTAAGCTCTGCCTGCTCTAAAGTGCAAGATCCTATTTATTCAGGATAGCAGCTCCTGACATGAAAGATGGAAAGTATTTTTGCCTCTTAGGCCTTTTTGTATGGAGAAGGTTCAAAGATTTTTGCAGCATGATGACAATTTTAATTTAATTTTTTCAAATTTAATTTTTGATTTTTTTTTCTTTAAAAAAAAAAAATAAAGTGCAGGAAGGAAGGCATTCCACTCAATATTGAACTCCTTCTTACCTTCACCAAAGTGTCCTTTAGACTCAAACGAATTTCTGCCCAAGATGTGAAAGCAACAGGGAACACGTCTTGATTTGCTTAATAATGGCTGAGGGAGAAAACGTTTACAAAAGAGAAACAAATCATTCTGTGTATTTAAACTCAGGGAGGTTTGTTCAGAAGTCAGACCCTGACAGAGACTCCACTCCCCAAGGAATTCCCCTGCTCAGGACAGAGTATTTTTAACAGCACCCTCTTGTTTTACACCTCTCTTAACCCTCTGCACATCTGTAAATGGGAGGGATACATTTCCAAAGCCAAGAGAGGCAAAAAGGGCATTTTTCAGCTCATGAGCACTGTCAGAATTATTTGTCAGAAGTCTGTCTGGCTCACTTAGGTTGTTGACAATCACGTGTTTTCACGGTATTTTTGCTTGCAAACAAGACTCCAGGATCAGACCCTGACCTTTATCATTTTGTATCTCTGGGGCTTTTCTCTCAGCATGACACTGTTTTTGTAATGTGTTGGTTTTGGTTCTATTTTTCTCAAAAAGAAACAAAATCTGTCATATTATCCACCAAAATGCCACTAAGTCAGTCCGTGTTACACTGCCTAACAAAATGTGACTCGAGTAACCAAAATGAATGTTTTTTATACAAGACTGGGTAACAAAACTCATAAAAAACCTAAATTCCTCAATTATAAAGCAGGCACATTAAGGAAATACAGGAGATTGTGTTAATAATGCACTCACCCACCTGCCAGGCTCAAGCAGTTTGTTTAAAACAGATTAAACTTTCCTCACCCACCCCAAATCCAGTCGAGCCACACCAGGGATTTGAAAGAATTCACAATTGAAGGAAGAGCGTGGGGCTCCAGACATTCTCTGAAATGAGAGGTGAGGTTTCCATATTTTTGGCCTTATTTTTTACAAAATGTGCTGAGTGAGGAGAGAGATTTCTGGCTTGTTCTGGGCAGCGCTACCCTGCACTGACCCCTCTCAGCACAGCCTCACAGGAGGCCCCAAAAGGACCCCAGAGGGTTTTGCACAGTCCCCATGCTGTGGAAACATTCCTGGAATGATCCCAGACCTTCCCAGACCCGGGGAAGAGAAAGGAGTTAAAGCCTCATTATCCAAATTGTTCTCGAGCAAGGCACGATGGACACAGGGCACTGCTCAAGGAGAAAACCCCAAAGGCGTTCCTCTGGCTCCTACCCCCAGCAAACCCTGGGGCACAGCCCCAGAGGGCACAGGAGGGCTCTGAGTCCTGGGCAGCCACCCGGGGCTTCTGCAGGGGACAATTCAGACCTGTCCTGGCACCTGAGAGCCTTTTCCTGCAGAGGAACTCGAGCTGTGTGGCTTCTGCTCAGCTTGCTGTCATTCCTTGGAGCCTCCTGCCCAAACCTGATCCTATGGCAGGGATGTGACACCGAAATCCCCCGGAATGTGTGCATGTGCCCCGTGGGGACACAGAGCACCAGAGTGCCCCACAGCCCTGCACAGGAGCACAGCTGTCACCAGCACAGCTCAGTGACAACACTGCAGGGTCACCTGGGGACCACAGCTCAGTGACACAGCACTGCAGGGTCACCTGGGGACCACAGCTCAGTGACACAGCACTGCAGAGTCACCTGGGGATCACAGCTCTGTGTCCCCACAGCCCTACACAGGACCACAGCTGTCACCAGCACAGCTCAGTGACACAGCACTGCAGGGTCACCTGGGGACCACAGCTCAGTGACACAGCACTGCAGGGTCACCTGGGGACCACAGCTGTCACCAACACAGCCCAGTGACAGCACTACAGGGTCACCTGGGGACCGCAGCTCAGTGACACAGCACTGCAGGGTCACCTGGGGGATCACAGCTGTCACCAGCACAGCCCTGAGACAGCACTGCAGGGTCACCTGGGGACCACAGCTCAGTGACAACACTGCAGGGTCACCTGGGGACCACAGCTGTCACCAGCACAGCTCTGTGACTGCAGGGTCACCTGGGGACCACAGCTGTCACCAGCACAGCTCTGTGACTGCAGGGTCACCTGGGGACCACAGCTCAGTGACACAGCACTGCAGGGTCACCTGGGGACCACAGCTGTCACCAACACAGCCCAGTGACAGCACTACAGGGTCACCTGGGGACCACAGCTCAGTGACACAGCACTGCAGGGTCACCTGGGGACCACAGCTCAGTGACAGCACTGCAGGGTCACCTGGGGATCACAGCTCAGTGACACAGCACTGCAGGGTCACCTGGGGGTCACAGCTCAGTGACACAGCACTGCAGGGTCACCTGGGGACCACAGCTCAGTGCCCCAAGCCCAGCCAGGCAGAACTCCTGCTCGCTGCCCCACAGAGGAGCAGCTTGGGGTCAGTCCTAGCCCAGCTCTCACTGCTGAGCATTCCCTGCACTCGTCCTGATCAAACATGGAGCACCCTCGAGGAGCAGGAGGCACAGCAGCTCCTGGGCTGCAGGGCCAGAGGGGAAGGGTCTGGGAGGGCTTGTCCCAAAGCCTCTGCCCCGACAGCAGCATCTCCCTCTGGCACTGCCAGGGCAGAGCTCCGGGGAAAAGGGGCTCAGCCCAAGTGGACTTTTTATTACAGAGCTCTCATTAATTTGGGGCATAAATCTGACTGAACTTCACTCTGCCTGCATGCTGAATGTGTCATCTCAGTGATTTTAAAGACAACACACACAATCTGGATTGCCTTAAAGCCCCGGCTTGTTGGGGCTTTAAGTTATCATGGAAGTTACCAACTTCCATCTCCTCATTTATTCCCCTTCACCAGGTTGGAACTCGGCCCAAAAAGTGCTGAGTGCTCCCAAATATTTCCAGGGGAGTGGTTGTCTCTTAGGACTGGGGTACATGAAGGCCTTCACTTTTAATTTACATGAAATATCAATGCAGGTGACTGATGAGATATTTTTGTGTGGCAATGCCATCTTTTGTAGCCAGGCCTAGAGACAGACTAATAGTATTTGTCAAACAGAGCTGCTATTCATCAAATAAATTATCCATCTGCAATAATGTTTTGCATTATTTTTTCAGATCCATATCTGGCTGAATAGTATCTGTCAACATTTATCCAAAGAAGAAGGAATTCATCAAACACGAGCTTGATTTCCTTGAAAACTCTGGGAATTCTGCCATTCCAATAGGAGCTGGGGGAGGCCAAAGATATTTTTCTGTAATTTATTTCTTCCTGATATAAAGGTATGGAGTGATTGATGATAGAAACATAAATAATCTCAAAGAACTCTTCTCAGAAATATGAAGATAGAAACTGGTGCCCAATGATATGTCCATAGCACAGTTACTATACCAACAGTATAGTATTGAAATTATTAGAGTAATTATATATAATTATATATAGTAATAATAATTATTATATTGAAATTATTATTATATATTATAGTATGGAAATTATTGTAGTAATTATATATAATTATATATAGTAATAATAATTATTATTATATTGAAATTATTATAATATATATTATAGTATTGAAATTATAGTATTGAAAGTATTTCAGCATTGAAAATATCACCACATTGAAGAATCTCCAAGCCTTAACATTTCCTAAAATTCCCTCAGAAAAAAATGACATTTCCTAGGTCTCACATGAGACAAACAGTTTAGTTTTTCCCTCAATCACCACATCAGAGCAGCGTGGGCCTGTGGTTGCACTGTTTTAGAAATCTTTCTCTTCTTTCTCAGGGAGAACAGAGATAAGCTGCATTTTTGTACTTTCCTAATCTCTGTGTTTGGTACTAGGTGTTGTATAGCTGTGACCAATGGTTTTAGGAGGTGGATTCCCCGCAGACCAATAGTTGCTAGATTATTAATGGATATATAAAGAGGTTTCTGTAAATAAACTCTCTTTTTGCCATCTTGGGTTCTCCTGCCTGCTTCCTCCGCCAGCTCCTGCGAATCTCAGGAAATCTAAACCACCATGGACACTCCTCCTCCAACAGCTCTGAGATCCCATCAGGAAACGACAACTGGAAAGCAACTCCTGGAATTTCACTGTGGGAACTCCAAGGATCAACTGAGTAGTGCTGCTTGCACAGGAGACTTTGTTTTGCACCATTCTCTGTTTCATCAGTGATCTGCTGAAGGATTGGGGATTACATTTATTAAATCCGCAGCTTTTGTGGAAAAAACTGCCAAGGGGATTCAAATTCCAAACAGCCTTGACAAAGCAGAGCAGCAATAATCTATAATTCAGCAAGCAGGGGGGGGGGGAAATCGGGATATTCAGCAGGAGCTGCCAGATTTTTTTCCAGAAAAAGCCCAGGAGTTGGAGCAGCTTGCACAGTGACAGCAGTTCCCAACATGGTGCTGCTGCAATAAAAGGGAATTTCCCTCCGGGGGATTCCTGACAGCAGCAGAACACAGAGCTCAGCACTGACAGAGAGTTCTGATGGAATGGGGGAAGTTTTCCATGCCTCCAGAAAAGAGCTGGAGAGTCAGGACAAGGAGGGCAATCAGAGCTTCGGAAAAATGGGATTTGTGAGGGGAGAGAGGAAGGGTTGGGATGCCAGAGCCTGCAGAAAGGTGAGTGTGGGATTTGTCCCTGGTTTTGTTTCGGAAGGTCGGGATGGAGACGAGAGATCTCTGGAGTTTGGTCTTAGAGCATGAGGTTTATTGTGAAAGGTGTGGGGGTAGGAGAGCTGCCAGGAGCTGCCAGACACAGCTCGGAGCAGGGCAGAGAGGGGAGGGAGAGAAGAAAGAAGAATAATGCCGTAGAGAAGATCGAATACCATGGTTGCCGTTTACAACACAATAAATCATCTTCTGTGCTGAATATTCTAATTTTCACTAACCAATCTAGAACAAGCTACAAATCCTACAACATTTACACACAGCCTAGGAGAGTCATTGCATTACCATACGGCGTTAGATTTTAAACTCTAAAAACTGCTTTTTGGACCCTCTGCCGAGTTGGCAGGGTCTGCTCTGACCCCTGGACCTGTCTGCAAGCAGAGGGGATTGTTTAATCAAAAGGGGAATTGTTTAATCATAAGAGGATTACCTTCAGTGGCCATGCCATTGTTTTCCAGTTGTTCAGTCTCTGGGGTTTGGTATCTCAAGGCTTGTCTTCATTTCAATCTCGCTCATAGTTTCCATATTCTCAGCATCTTTTGCCAGGTAATCATATTTATAAAGCTTTCCTATTTCATCCTCCCCAGCAGGTGAGGCACCACGAGCTGCAGGCTCATGGAGAGTTGCTGCCTAAAGAGAAGGAGAGGTTGCTCTCTGGGCACTGGGACAAGAGGAAATAAAAGATAAATCACAGCCAAAGGGTGCTGAGATGGCTGAGAAACAGTGAGGATAACACCGAGCCATCAGGGAAAGCTGAGGAATCTCCCAGCACTAAACAGCCTTCAGAATAATTAAACAAATGCTTTGTGCTGTGCCTAACCTGCTCCTCTGAGCCACGTTTTGTGCTTAAATTCAGAGCAGATGATTTCACTGCTTTTCCAGGGCAATGGGGTACTCAGAGAGCTGAAAATTTTGGAAACTCCATCCAGCCTAGGAGCTTTTGTTTCCAAGGCAGAGATGCTCCCTGGAAATCTCTCCTCCAGGGACCATGTGCTGCTTCATCAGAACCAACAGCCTCAGCGTCACCACACCCTACAGCCTGAATATTTGAAATTAGACTTGATTTAAAACAATTAAGAGTGAATTTACCTAGCAATTTCTGTGTACTGAGGTACAATTTAAATGCTCTGCGACAAAATGGACTGAAATAGAAGAAAGGTGGCTCATACAGGAGCATTTCAGTTTGCTACTAAAATAATAACATTCTGTGCCTTTGGCTAGAGTAATTAAAATAATCCACAGCGATAAGAAGTATCAAGGATTATCATATTTGCTTATTAATGCGACAGTCAAATTAATCTTGTGAAGAAACAACGATTGCTGGGCTACTTAACAGTGACATCTAATTATTTTGGAGAAGAACGTGCATTTTTCTGCTCACAATCTCCTCTCGTGCCCTCGTGTCTTGTTAAAGAAGGATTCGTATCAAGCAAGAATGGGCCTGCTAAAATTATTAAATGCTGAACAAGACTCATTTCATTATCCTGGAGGATAATTTGTTAAGTCCCATTAACACCTGCTGAGCAAAAGGTATGGAGTGCAACAGAGAATGCAGCACTGATTTAGTGTGTGTTGAACTGGGGAGGCAGGGGCTCCACAAGTTCCACATTAATTAGCTGGAACATTTAATGAACAAACCCTTCATTATGTTCTAATCAAAACATGGACTAAGAGCTTACAAAAAAACCCAAAACCCAGTGAGCATCCATCTGCTGATGTAACATTTCTGACCTGACTTTTCCTTTCTCCAGGATTCTGGTTAATAAAATTAATCATCCTGGCAAAATACTGAGGGGAAAAGAGGCTATTTCTCCTTTTGCATCTCCTCCTAAACTCCAACAGATTTATTAGGATGTGATCTTTGCCTGTCTAAATGGGTTTGTCATGTTCTCAATAGCTGCCTGTAAAAGTACACGAGGTTTTCCAAACAGGGCAGATTCCTCAGGATATGGAATCATCTGATATTATTGAAATGGAATTGATCCCTTGGTGAGTATATGCTGAAAATCCGCTTTAAGCTACCTTGGAACAGACCAGGGAAATTTAAAAAAATGGGGAAAAAATCAATCACCTAAGAGAGGAGGCCTTTAGGAAAAAGTCTGATGCAAATTGTAGAGGAAAGCCATGGGGGTAAAGTACTTTAAAGCAGTTGATTAAAGCAAAGCAGGGTGGAAAAGCAGAAGGTCTGAGAGCCATTCCACCTCGCACCACAATCCCAGCAGCTCTCAGAAGGCTCAGCTGAAAAGCCTCAGCAGACACGAGTCAGTTTTGAGAGGGAGCTCACAAAAAGTTGAGCACACGTTTTTCTCAAGCCCAGCTTCTCTCTGTGAGTGTTTTGGTGCTTGGACGAGCTGAGCTCTGCGTGGGGGAGCGAAGGCACTGCAAAGTGCCACCATGGCCATGGTTTGCTCTTTGCTGCTTCTCACTCATGGAGAGCTCTCCTGGAGCCAACATTTGGTTGTTCTCGATCTCCCCAGGAGGGAAGAGCAGAGATTCACAAGCAAGATTCACACAAACACCCCAGGAACACTCAGCAGAGACAGGGGAATGTCCCCAAGGCTGGGGCTGTGCCCTTCCAACCCCTCTGACACCCACAGCTTCCCCAGACAGACCCTCAGCCTCTCCTGCCACGTGGGAGCTGTGATTTCATTAACCTTCAGGAGAAGAATTATCATCTGTCACACTCCAGGATTCAGTCCTTGGGTCCCCTGTCCCTGCCCTGCTCCAAACCCTCCTGGCTAAGGAGGGACAGCTGCCCCTGTCCTTTTCCTGGGACAAACCAAAGAGCAGAAATAGGCTTCTGTGGTTTTAGATTTCCTGAGATTCGCAGAGTAAGCAGGCAGATGGACCCAAGATGGCTAAAAGAGAGAGTTTTTTTACAGAAATTTCTTTATATATCCATTAATAATCTGGCAACTATTGGTCACCTCCTGAAACCATTGCTCACAGCTATACAACACCTAGCACCAAACACAGAGATTAAGAAAGTAAAAAATGCAGCTTATCTCTATTTTCCCTGAGAAAGAAGAGAAAGATTGCTAAAACAGTGCAACTACATGTTTCCCCCTGGATTATTCCTCTGGGGTTCTCCAGAGCCTGGCCCAGCAAATCTGTGATATTTGGGGAGCAAGGGGAACCCTGCAAACAGGGCTGGACCCTCCCCAGATCCTTCTCAGCACAAACACAAATCCTTCTTTTCCCCAATTGCTCTTTTCCCTCTGCCCCAGCCACAGAGGAGCTTCCCACCGCTCAGTTCTCCACGTTTGCATTTCCAGACATGCAAATATTGGAGCAAGCAGAGTGCCACAGCTCTCGGTGTGTGGCAGGCACTCAGACAAATCCACAGTGCTGCAGGCTGGTGTGTGTTCCATTCTGCCACATCAATCACCTCCGACTCCAGAGGGATTATCAAAAGACTGCTTTTGCCTGGAATATAAACCACTTTTTCTCCCCTCCAATTACCTTATGGAAATTTTCAGCACAGATAATATACAGTGCTGATAAATCCTCCCTAGCATGGCAATAGAAAGACTGATCTTCTCTCCTTGCATCAGGAAAACCTCGCACATTTCAACTTTCTCAAGAATAAAACACAGCAAAATATCAGCTCCCGCACATCCTCTGATAGATGAGATCAGCCTGAGCTCCTCTCCCATCACAGCCCACGACATCAAACAACCTCAGCCCATTCCTGCCCAAAAAAGCACAAAGCCATGCCGTTTCTGATAAATTCCAGCTCTGCACTCCAAGCAGCACTGCCACACAAGCCACACACCTTCTGCCTTTACCTGTGAGAAAGTGTCTTGTGTTCTGGGGTTATCCATGGCTGGGGAATCCTCTTTGTCTCATCAGGGTGGCAAAGTGCAGTTTGCTCATGGGGCACACCTGCTTTGCCCAGCATGTGCTCCTTCTTTCTCTCTGCCTCTCTCTCGTATGAAATCTTGCAGCCAATGGCTTTTGTTAAGTGTTACTTCCTTTTATGCTGAGGGCTGAAAGAAACAATAATGATGCTTTGCTTCCTCATGGCAGCTCTGTGAATAGACAAAAAAAAAAAAATGTAGAAGTTGTTCGTTTGCTTTTCCTGGCTGATATTTATGTTGCAGTGACTTCCTGAAATCACTGAGCCCTGAATGCTGAAATTAGGATTTACTACTCTTTATCAGGATTGATTCCATTGGATCTGTCTGAACACCCAACATATGTTAGTTACCCAAATAAATTCCATTCTAAATGTAAGGAACTTTGCCTGAGGAGCCACAAACACAGTGCTCAATGTTTTTTTATGCAATTTTTAACACAAATTTGAACACATCTCCAAACTCCAGCACAAACATATTGGGTGGGAGCACCAAGGCACCTGCAGCTCAATGCACAAGATTCCTCTGAAGATAAACAGCATTTTAAACTTTTTCTGTACTGCAGGAGAGAGCCTAGAGATTAAAGAGGGAATTACCAGCGTGGCATTCCTGAAATCAAACCCCAGCCCCGACAAAAATTGCTCAGGAGCTACAGGGAAAACACACTTTGGCTTCCCCACCTCTACACAGTGACTTCTGCAACATCACAAAACCACGTCAAAATCAACCTGAAGAGTGAAAGTCCTGAAGAGACACAGCTGGAAGGTGAACTCCTTGTATTTTAAAATTTCTTCTCCTCCATGCAGAGGCAGAGGGGAAAATGAGAAGCTCTGAAGCATCACCTGCGAAGCAGAGCTTTTGAGAAGGGACAGGAATTGAAAACATTTGGTTTTGCTGACGGCTGTCCTTCCCCTGCTGCTCTAAAAGTGGATTTTTATCAGAAACAGGGCAGGAAGTTGAGAAGGTCAGGGCAGAGCAGGTGCCACGGATGGCTCTGAGCTCAGCCCCACAAATCCTCCCCGACAGTGCCTGAGCTCTGCAGCTGAGAGCTGCCAGAGGAAGGAGAGCAAGGAGCTCTCCCAGACCACTCGGGGCAATGGAAATTAAATGGAAGGCCAATATATGCTGATATAAACAGGGTTTAGTCATTTGGACTGATTTAAGTAAGTCTTAGTCTTTGAAGGAATGTTAGCCTAACACAGGACGAGAATGTAACAGGGCCCGAGTCCAGATATTCTAATGAAATGTTTAATAAAAGATTGTCTTTCAACGCCCTCAATTCTGACTTCTCCATGTCCAGCACGACAGGATGGAAAATTTACTAAACTGGAAGAAGCAATCATGGGAAGCATGTTTCTTTGACAGCTATCTGAAGTCATTTGGTTAAAATAAAATAGCAACTGATTCACTCAGAATCAAAGTTGTAGCACTGGCCTATTCCCCCTTAGAGTGCTCAGCCCCTGAGGAACTGCAATTTTCATTTTAAATTAAAGAATCCCAAGAAACTGCTTTTCTAATGTGATTATAGCAGCACAGGACATTTCAGGATGGGCAAATGACAGGTTTGTTCCACGTCTCTGCAGAGATGTGAGGCTTTCCTGTCCCCTCTGCTGCCAGGAGAGCAGCACGTCCTGCAAGGCTGAGAGAAATATCAGAATAGAGCTCGATTGCTGCTCTTGGAGCAAACATTTTCAATTAATCTGGAGCCGTTAATTACACCTCCCTTTAATAAAGGCTCTGGTGTAATTTGGTTTTTTTGCTCTCGCTGAATCGATTCCAACACCTGCCAGCAAACGCAGGGGGAAATTCACTGCTGTTACAAACTGCCCTGCAGTGGAGAGGGAAATTATGGGGAAAGGGCTTGGAATGAGAGGAGAGAACAAGAACTCTTTGTGCATTGTCTGACCAACGCCTGAGGTGAATGTTGCACCAGCAGAGAAAGTTTTGCTGCAGAAAAACATCAACAATGCTGTTCCACCTGGCCTGGGACACTCCAGGGATCCAGGGGCAGCCACAGCCACTCTGGGAATTCCATCCCAGGGAGGAATTTCTTCCCAATAGCTTAAAAAATGGGAGCTGAATCAAACAATCCTTTAATAAATAAATAAATAACTACAGCATGAACCTGACAGAAATATTCTTGCCTCTCGTTCAAGCATGAATGTTCCAGCAGGGCTGGAATGCTCTCACGAAGTATTTCTGAGTTGAAAAACAAAGCCTTCCCCTGAAAACTTGCTTCACCTGAAAATTACCGCCTGAACCTGTTTTACAAAAGGGTTCTTTCTTTATTTTTTTTTTTTTCCCCTGTGGAACGGTGCTGAAGCAGAGAGGAAGTCAGAGCTCCTCGTGACTTCATGGGGGTTTGACCTCAGCATTCCTCTGCGTTTCACATGATGGAGAAACCAAGAAGGTTTGAACAAAACTGGAAAAGCAACCAGACGTGTTAGGGACAAACCCTGTGCCAGGTTTTGCTTTTTCTGTTTTCTCAGTGCTCATCTAGCTCAGAAATTGATGGTACAGCAAACCCCAGCTATTTCTGTCTGGCCTCATTTTGCTGCTGGTTTTAAGCAAGAAGAATATTGGATGCACAGCTGTTTGTGCTACACTGCAGTGGAAGGTGCACTAAATGCAAGGTGGGGAGGGAAGGGCTGTGTTTGAGGGCAGAAAATGAGGAATTCCAAATTAAAACTTGGGACAAGTGAGTCTGTGAAACTGAATTCAGGTCGAGGGTGACATCTAGTGATGCTCAGCACAAATTCTGCCTCTTTTTGCAGTACTCCCACTCATGCAGAAAATTTCAACTTTTGCCATGTGTCACAAGATAGGCCATAAAAAATATTTCCCCACAAACTGTGGGTTTAAAATTTTTTTCAGGCAATATGAGTCAACTTTTTGATTAATTCACTCTTTGGAATGAACAGTGGGAGAATCTAGAAAAGGGAAAAAAATAAAGGTAGTAACTTGGAGACAGAGAAAATACATCTGCTCTTTAAAATGGAGAAGTTGGGACATGAGGTCTGTTTGATGGAAATGTCATTTTTGGGTTTCTTGTTTCATTCTTCACTTTTTTTACAATACACCTGCAAAGCACAAGTGGTGGCTTGGTACCTAAATAAAGCAAATCAGTAATTAGCAATGGAATTATTAGCAGTTCCCTTGTGATTTGGGAGTGCACAAACAACTCAGCTGCTGAATTTTGAACAACAAAATGTTCCCAGCAGTTCTGTGCCTTTGGAAATGGCTCATGGTCACCACCGAGGAGAGGAAAAGAACAACGTTCACGTTTCTAAAAATAACAATTCTCCATCTACCTGAGCAATTTCCTTTGAGCTCCTCACTGTGGGCAGCAAACAGCAATAAAGGAAATCATGGAATCACAGAATCCTCTGGGCTGGAAGGGAAATTAAAGCTCAGCTCATCCCACCCTGCCATGGGACACCTCCCACTGTCCAGCCTGGCCTGGGACACTCCCAGGAAAATCCAGAGTGTCACTGCACCAATTCAGATTTTAACTCATTTTTAAAACACATTTCATGCAAAAGTCTCATCCCTCCGAATCTCCCTGTGATCTCACCTTGCCAACGCTGCCCCCAAAATCCAGAATTAAACCCACATTGTCCCAACGCCAGGAGGAAGGGACAGCTCCGCAGATCTGCTCCTCTGGGACACAAGATGGCACCAGACACTGCCTCAACTGCAGACTAGCGAAAAAGGGACCGAAAAGAAAAATCTTTGAGGAGTTTGTGGGTTTAAAGGAGTCAGAAAAGCAAGGACTGTGCAGTGACGGTGCCCACCAGTCCTGGGAAGGGCGAGCAGCAAGCGCTGCAAGGTTTGACACAGCAAGGAATTGGCTGTGGAGTCAAAAAGGGAAGTCTGGACATCTTCTGGAGGCTGGGGAACAGCAGCAGCCTGTGGTGAGGCACAGAGCAGGCACAGAACCAGGGCTCTCCACAGCCCAGGGTGCTCTTTTCATCCTGGAAAGAGCTCTGTGACCAAGGGGTGCCTCTGCTCCTGCAGCCTCCTTTGAAACCTCAGTCCTTTCAGCAATCAACACAGGTATATATTCTGGTTTTGGCAAAATAAATAATTTTGTGAAATATTAAAAAATATGAGAAAACGTAGTTGCACTGTTTTAAAAATCTTTCTCCTCTTTCTCATGGAGAATAGAGATAAGTTGCATTCTTATGCTTTTTTAATTTCTGTGTTTTGGTACTGGATGCTCTAGGGTTCCAGCCAATCACCTTGGGGGGTGGAAAAACTGTCAACCAATAATTATTAGATTATTAATGAATATATAAAGAAAGTTTTGTAAATAAACTCTCTCTTTTGCCATCTTGGTGCTGCCTGCCTGACTTCCCTGTGAGCTTCCGCGAATCTCCACAAATATCAGAAGATCAGAGCCAACAACAAAATATTTTTTAAAATGACAGGAGATTGCAGCTGCCTCCTGACCTTCTCCTTATCGGTATGGTTGTGACCCCACAGACTGGGACAGCTCTGCTCCAGTTCCTGCTCTGTTTCCAGCCTCGGGCAGTGAGATAAGAACAAAGCACAGGTTCCCCACACATCACCGTGCCCTGTAGCTGCACTGTTTTAGAAATCTTTCTCTTCTTTCTCAGGGAGAATAGAGATAAGCTGCATTCTTGTACTTTCTTAATCTCTGTGTTTGGTGCTAGGTGTTGTATAGCTGTGACCAATGGTTTTAGGAGGTGGATTCCCTGCTGACCAATAGTTGCTAGAATATTAATGGATATATAAAGAGGTTTTTGTAAATAAAGTTCTCCTTTCGCCATCTTGGGTTCGTCTGCCTGAATTCTCTGCCAGCTTCTGCGAACCTCCGGAAATCTAAACCCACAGTGCCCCAGGTCAGGGATGCTGCAGAAACTCCTCATCCATCCCTGCACAGGGAATTCTACCGCAGGCACAGCCAGGAGTGCTGCAAACACAGTGTCCAAGAGCTCCCCAAAATCCTCACCCTTTTTACTCTCCCTGGGGTAATTTACAGCCAAGTGATGTGGCTTTAAAGTCCCCAAGGGTTGCAGAGGCTGAGCTGAGAGAATTCAGGCAGACGAACTAAGATGGCGAAAAGGGAAGTTTATTTACAAGAAGTCTCTTTATATATCCATTAATATTCTAGCAACTATTGGTCAGCAAAGAATCCACCTCCTAAAACCATTGGACACAACCAAATAACACCTAATACCAAACACAGAGATTAAGAAAGTAAAAGAATGCAGCTTATCTATGTTCTCTCTGAGAGAGAACAGAAAGATTTCTAAAACAGTGCAACCACAAAGCGAGGCACTGAATCACCCAGACTTCAGCAGGAACATCTGCAGGGCCATCTCTCCTGAAGCTGTGACACACAGGACACCAGGCAGCTTCCCTCAATGCTGGCTCTAAAAATGACTGACAAAAAATCGCTGCTCAAATGAGGAAATCCACTGAAATAAACCTCAGCTTGGGCAGCTCCTTCTGCCTGGAAGAGCATCCCCGAGGGAAGAGCCCTGGGGTCACAGAATGGGCAGCAGCAGCCACAAAACACTGAGCTGGGCTAAACTGAGCGCTGCCCTGGCAATTTTCCCTGCAGGAGGGATTCACCATCATCCTCTCTGTCACGATGGAGGCAGCGCTCAGCTGCACTCTCTCCTGGGTTATTACTCAGAGCTGCTATTAGAACCCTCAGCACCGATGGTTGCCCGTGGCAGGTTGGAACTGAGAGCTTTTTGGAATGCCAGCCTCAGCTTCAGTGAGCTGCTCATCAGCAGCCCTTGGCCAGGGGATGGGAGGAGCAGGGGAATGGCCACACTGCTGTGCTCACTGCTCACTGCCACCGCACGGGGAAATTAAGGGAGAGATGGCCAGAAAATACCTGCCCTGCCATAAAGGACAAAACAGGAGGCTGAGATCGCAGGCTGAACGAGCTGCTGCTTTTCATGGAGTGAGAGGAAAAGGAGAGGGGGCGAAAAAACCCAAAACTATCTTGTAGCTGAGATAAAGGAATGAGGTACCCTGGCTTCGAATCTCAGCTCTCTGCAAAATGCTAAAAGCAGAATTTTCTGCTCTGACCTTCAACTACCCAGGGAAGGAACGATAACCCAGAGGGCAGGGTGAATTTCCAGCAGTGACACATCCCTGGGCACTCTGTGAGCACAGAGTCTCTCCAGACCTTGCACATAAACCTTTCAAGCTGGCACGGCTCAAATAAAGAAAATCCTTAGTAATATTATCCATGTGTGGTATCTAGACATGCTCATTATTCACATATATATATAAAAAATTAATTAATAAATACCAGAAGAGCACAGATAATAGAGCAAATAATAATAGAGCACAGATTCCAAACGGGGATTCAGATTCAGATTCAGGAGAGCAGGAGGGGACTGGGGGTTCATCCTGCCCCTCTGCCATAGTTTTTGGGGCAGTGACACAAACCCTGCTGTGCTGAGAGAGCTCCTGGGGCTGCTCCCTCCATTGCCTGCAGGCACTGGCCTGGAACAGCAAGGCTGCAAAACATTCAGGGAAGTTCCTAAGCAGCCACAAAGGTGTGAAATCAGCTGCAATTTCAGTATTTCTGCCATCAGGAGTTGTGCAGGATGAGTGGCAGGTGGAACCTTCCCATGACAACACTTTTTCTTGTCAAGGCAATATTCAGAGCAAACAAAACCTCAAACCTCAGCTCCTTCTCTTGTGTAAAATAGGAAAATGTGCTATTCAGCAACACCTAACTATAGGTTATTATTAAATTTAAAGAAGGGTAAATAACATTGTACACTTCAACTGAAGAGGAAGGATAAGGAAAGAAATGGTGTGAATAACTAGTTGTCACTCCTGTTTTCCATAATAAATTCTTCCAAGGTTACATGAATCACATTGGATTTCCAAATCTATTTTGCTTTCTAAATCGAGATGATTCTGTTTCTGACAGAAAATATTCTGTAGTGACACCCTGGAGTTTGACAAAACAAGTGTCAAAACAGCTGGCTCATGTTGCAAACTTCAGAATCTAGAAAAGGGAACCCCTGAAGAGCATTTCAATCCCAATTTAATGTCAAAGAGCAGCATTTTTAAAGGGCAGCAAATGCCTTGTTATCCCCAGACCATAACAAGTAAATAAAGATTGCCTCACTCTGTTCTGAAGTTATTTGCAAAAACAGTGAAGACAAAAGCACTGAAGTTGGATTTTTTTTATAACCACAGCACAGCATCTTCCAAACACAAAAGGATCAGAGCAGGAAACCCTTGGGCAGAATTAGAAAAGCAGAAGTGAGCTCTAACTGGTAAATAAAATCAAAGGATTGTGGGTTTTCTCTGTCCTCCTTGTGTGGAAAGCAGCAACACTGCACTGCAAGCACAGCGACAAACTGAGGAGCTTCGAGCATCAGCAGAACAACGTGCCCCAATATCATCCACACAGCCACCTGACAGCTCAGGAAAACCACCCCTAAAGCTTTCCAGATAAAACCTCCAGAGCCTCAAGGCTCTCCCTGGTGCCAGGAGAGAGGTCAGCAGCAGAGGGTATCAAGTTTTAAAAGCCAAATGCAGCCACAGCTCAGCCCCAGAGCCATGAGATCCATGAAGAGCTCCCAGGGAGAGGAGGAAGATCTCGCAGGGATATTTGGCTCTGATGAAGCTGAAGAGCAGAGAGCTGCTGGCTCAATCACGGCTGCTTGTCTCTGGCTGTGCAAATGAGAGAACAAAACTGACACTGAGCACTCTGAGCCCAAAGCTCTCCAAATCCCCTGCACACGGAAAGCACCTGCAGGTGCTGGAGAGTGTTTTGCAATCAGCTCTGCTTTGTCTCCTTTTACCCAGGGATGAGGAGGAAAATCATCCAAAATGCCCCAAAGTTGAGTCTGTTTGAATTAACCTTTTAACTGGCTGAAATGACAGAAACCCTCATTGCAATCACGATTTCATGTTCCTTCTCTCACTAATCCCAGCCTTTGACAGGTTCCCTCCTCACCTGCAGCGCTGCTGCTTTTGCTGCAGCCAGCGCTGAAGGGAAATTCAGTGGACAACACCCTAAAGGTTCCAAACTCCCAATGCTTGGCTTCGGGAGGGATTCACTTGGATCAGGTGAGGATTCACCCTCCCAGATTGAAAATCTCTGCTAGCAATGTGCTGCAGACATTTAACTTCCACCAACCTCAGCTGGTGTTGGATTCATTCTTGAAAATAACATTATTAGCTGTGGGCATGAGTGGGAGCTGCAGGAACTTCAGGTTCTTGGAGGAAGATCATTGGAATTGTCCATTATTCCATCCAATACCAATATTGCAAGTGATCCTGCAGCCTGGGACTGACAGGACTGAGCAGTGCCCAGATCTTGGTGAATTCAGATATTCCCAATCAAAGCCCTCATGGACACTCCAGAAATGTTCAGAGTTCAAAACCAGCACACTTTGCTTTGCTAAGAGAAAATAGTGCATCTTTTAAGTCCTTTTCTGTAAGGAATAAAACAGAGGAGAGAACTTCAAGAGTTTTTTGCTCACTATTTTGGCTACTTGAGACTTCAGGACAGTAATCATTCCTTGCTGCATGGCAGAAATCATCTGCTTATTACCCTCTAATTTCCTTTAAAATTTCCACTTTTGCCTGGCAGAAACTACCATTGAAAAAAAGTGAAAATAAAGGAAAGTGATATGCATTTATCAGCCATTATCAGCTTAATCTCATGTCAAGCGTTAAACAAGATTTTTCATCCAGCAACCTCACAAGGGAATTCTCTTAGGAAACTCCATTATCCACATTTAGCAGTAAATGTTACTTTCTCTTTACCTTTCCCCAAAGACTAAATAATTTCAGTGGTGAAGAAACAACTGAGCAATAACAGCATTTTTTAAAAATAATAACAAACCTTTCTTTTAACTTCTTTGTAAAACATGGCAGAGGTTTTTACCTCGGCAAATTGTTCATTTCTGCTGGTAGCTAAAACAGCCAAACCTTTGGCTTTGCCTTCATCACAGCCAATATTTCATTAACTGCACTGACATCCTCTTATTTACAGCTTATTTTTCCTAGAAAGGGAATTATTTTAGGAAAGAACATGAATGAAAGCACTGCAAGAGACATCACAAAAAATCTGATTTCCACATTTAGCCCATTGCATCATCGTGGGCTCGGGGCATGTTGTCCTGACTTTTTTTTTAAGGGCTGCTCAAAATTCTTTGAAGGATCCATCTGCCGCGATTGAAGCACACGAAACTTTCATTATTCTTGGGCTGGATAACAATTTCAGGTTTGGAAGCCTCAGGGAAGGGCAGAGGAGCAGAGACAGCGGCAGGGCAGAGCCAGAGGCTGCTGCTGAAGGAATCGTTTGTGCAGGGCACTGAAAGGACAGGGAAAACCCTGAAAAATTCAGGTTTATTCTCATGAACTGCCTCATCTTCTCAGGCAAAGGAAGGAATGGAATCAGGCCTTGCACACCTTTGGCAGGGGCACTGAAAAACCCTGAAAAATTCAGGTTTATTCTCGTGAACAGCCTCATCTTTTCTGGCAAAGGAAGGAATGGGATCAGGCCTTGCACACTCCTGGCAGGGCACTGAAAGGACAGGGAAAAACCCTGACAAATTCAGGTTTATTCTCGTGAACTGCCTCATCTTTTCTGGCAAAGGAAGGAATGGAATCAGGCCTTGCACACTCCTGGCAGGGGCACTGAAAAACCCTGAAAAATTCAGGTTTATTCTCATGAACTGCCTCATCTTTTCTGGCAAAGGAAGGAATGGAATCAGGCCTTGCACACTCCTGGCAGGGGCACTGATCACAGAACACAGAACAGCATTCTCCTCTGAACACACACCAAAAGGAGGAGGCCACTGAGAAATATTGTCAAATCTGGACCTGTTTTAAACTGCTATAACTTTGTTTTTATGGGGTTTTTAGTTCTTATAGAAGAACAGGGTGTTTTCCCCAGTACAAAGCCCTATTAAAGAACAGGTTTCAGCTGCAGCAGCCCAGCCCAGCGCTGGTGTTTGCACAGCTTTGGAGCTCGAGCTGCACTCCAAAAATTCTCTGTTTCTCAGCGAAGTGAGACCCTGAGGCCACCTGCACCGTCCACCCCCAGCAAATCAATCTGGAGAGCCCTTCTGCAGTCAGAGCCAGAGCCTGGGCTCAACAAAAGCAGCACAACAATCACCCCTTGTCTCTATAACCTTCTGGGGGTGTGAGAGCTCCTCGTAAGAAATCTCAGAAGTGGGCGGCTCTGGGGCCAAACCCGCGGAGATTTCTGCTCGAAGAGGTGACCTTCAGGTGATCACCACAGCCACGAGAGCCTGAGTCACACCGAGCTCTTGAAATCCACATTTCCTCTCCATCTGCAGGGAACAAAGCAGGTCAGGGATTGTGGCCCGGAGGCTGAGAGAATAAAACACGGGAAGGAGACACAACATCCATGACAGGGAAACAGAGAGGGATGAACAATGCTGCAGGGGATGTTTCCTACCCAAGCACTCGTTCTGCTCTGGCCTCTGCCCCGGCTCTGCTGGACTCAAACATGGCAGCAGAGCCATGGCCAGGAGGTGACAGTTGCGTGGCAACCGCGGGGACAGCAAGGACTGCTGTCATTGTCATCAAAACAGCAGGTCTGGGGCTTGGGTCCAGGGAATAAACACAGCTGGAAGGGGACTGTCCTCCCCGGGTGGCAGTAAATGTCCTCTCACAGTGCCTGGGGAGCAGCTGTGGGTGGGAACATCAGCCATGGGCTGCCGAGCCCAGACGAGAGGTGGGGAGGACGTTCGGTCACCAATGTCAGCAGAAGGTGACACTTGATGGATGTGAGCAGAGCTGCAAGGACACACTCAGGTGTGTCACACCCGACCCAGCAAAGCCCAATGATCCCAGCCTTGTCGACCATGGATGTCCCCAGAGCCCTGAGCACAGCCCGGGCTGCAGCTCTGTCCCTTGGCAGTGACCTGGGAGGAGCTGGGGACACGACAGAGCTCGGGCGGCACAGGCAGACACCTCCCATCCCTAACTCCCAATGTTCCCCAGTGCAGGGAGGATCCAAACCAAGTTATCATTTGGTTTGGCACAGCCTGGATTGCTTCAGCTCTGCTCCCCTGCCCGGGACAGGCAGAGCTCACTGTGCAGGAGATGGAGGAACGTGGGACACCATTTTGGCCATTTGGCACCCTTCAGGTGTGGCACAGCAGTACCAGGACACAAACCCAGGGCAGCCCTGGGGTGGCTGTGACAGAAACCTGCCTGCCTTGCCCTGCCAGGGTCCCAGTCCCCCCCTGGATCTCCAGACATGAGCAGGAGCTGAGAGCAGAGGAGCAGCAGCTTAGCTGAGAATGCAGAATAGACGGTGACATTTCAGATCATGGAGGATTTCCAGCGCTGAGCAGAGAAATCCTTTTGGAAATAAGGGCTCACGTGTGCTGTGGGACAGCTCCACAGCTCCTTCCCCACCTGCACAGGCCCCAGAGTCACTCTGGGTTTGCTATCAGACACGGGAGGCTCCAGCCCCCTGTTTTTAGCACTTAATGGCAAAGCTGATAGTGCCATTAATCCACTTTGGTGTACAACGTTCCATTTCCACCTCAAATTGCCCCTCAGTGCAAATGGCAGCTCGTCCTGCTGTCACACACAGTCAGAAAATCCTGATGCAACACCATTTAATGGCTTCCCATCCCCACTGAGAGGTGGGGAAATCTGCAGTGGCCTTTTGGAGCAGTGTGGCACCGAGGGATGGAGAATTCTGGAGTTGAGGGATGGAAAATTCTGGAGCCAAGGGATGGAGAATTCTGGAGTCAATACTTACAGGAATAACACAAATATCTTTTCCCCACTGTGGGATTAGAGCATGGGACAGAGCATTTGCTGGTTTAAGATATCTGCTTTAAAATACATCGCTGAGAATTCAGGGAGAGAACAACTGAGATCTTTAAAACATTACCTGCACCTTGGTGGGCAAGTCCCTAGCTATTTATTCAGCTTAAAATTACTGCTCTGGATATTGTCCTTGCAAAGCTATCACCTGGAGGTTAAATTTGAGATTTGTTGCCTCTTGGTATTGAATTATAAGGGCATGATAATAATTCTGTGGGCTCTGAATGAAACTGGAGATTTGCGACTTTTTAGCTAACAAACCTGCAACAGAAGCCATAAATATTAGTTTCATTAATGCTGAATGGCTTAGATTCTAAAGTACTTCTGCAAAAACATGGGTTGGGAAGCATTCAGATGTCAGCAAGTGCTTTTTAAAAAAATGAAACTAGAGAATATTGCATCACAGAAATACCGAATGAATGAAGTGCAAGGAAAATCGACCTTCTGTGTGATAAATTAAAATCTCCTGGGTCCTGCCGAGGTTTGAATCAGCACAATCCCAGCTCAGACCGCTCCTGGCAGCCACTCAGGATGCTCAAATGCGCGGGGAGGGAGCACGATCACCCTGCCTGCCCCAAATCCTGCCCAGAGAAGGCAGAAAACTTTTCAGCGATCCAAATGCCCTTTTTCCCAGGGATTTCACGGCAAACCCGTCCTGCTGGGATCTGCAGAGGGCGCCAGGAGGTTTGGGATGCGCGGACGGCGCTCAGGTGCTGCGCTGTCACTCACAGGTGCGCGCTCGCCAGTGGCCAATGCTCTGCTCGCGCGGTGAGGTAGGAGTTGGTTTTTCCTTCTCGCATCTATAAATCCCTTAGTTCTCTTTTCTTCCCTCCGAAACAGCGGCAGAGCCGCGGCTGAGCTGCAGAAGGCTGGCAGCTCACCTGCCCCGGCAGATGGGAAAATTCCCTGCTTTTCCCCAGAGCACAGCTGAGCCGGCAGGGTCCTGCTGCCGATCCTCCCCTGCACTGAAAACTCTCTGCTGCCTGCAAGCCTTGGAGCTCCCTTGCTTGTAAAGGAGAGAGCAGCCTGAGACTGACATAAAACTCACTGCAAATGCAGATTTTTTGATGTGTGCACTTGTAAAAGTGATAAAAGTCCTGCTCGATTCCACCCCACACACACAGCAGCAGCTTGCAAGGACTGGTTTTCCTTTTTTTTCCTCTTTTTAACCTGTGCTCTCTGGAGTCCTTTGAATTCAACTCCTTTGCTGGCAATGAACACCACACACTTTGCATTCTCATTTCAGCCTCTGCTGCTCAACGCCACCGAGGACTTCAACAGCTCCATCCCCAACAACAGGAGCGGCGACGGATTTTGCGAGCAGGTCTTCATCAAAGCCGAGGTCTTCTTGGCTCTGGGGATCATCAGCCTCCTGGAAAACATCCTCGTCATTCTGGCAGTGCTGAAGAATGGCAACCTGCACTCTCCCATGTATTTCTTCCTGTGCAGCCTGGCCGTGGCAGATATGTTGGTGAGCATGTCCAACGCCCTGGAGACCATCATGATCGCCATCCTCAGCAACGGCTACCTGGTCATCGACGACCACTTCATCCAGCACATGGACAATGTTTTTGACTCCATGATTTGTATTTCCCTGGTAGCCTCCATTTGCAACCTGCTGGTCATAGCCATCGACAGGTACATCACTATTTTCTATGCCCTCCGTTACCACAGCATCATGACGGTGAAGAAAGCCCTGACCCTCATTGTGCTCATCTGGGTGGCTTGCATCATCTGTGGCATCATCTTCATCGCCTACTCGGAGAGCAAAACCGTCATCGTGTGCCTCATCACCATGTTCTTCACCATGCTGCTGCTCATGGCCTCGCTGTACGTGCACATGTTCCTGTTCGCGCGCCTGCACGTCAAGCGCATCGCCGCGCTGCCCGTCGAGGGCGTGCCCCCCCAGCGCACCTGCATGAAGGGCGCCGTCACCATCACCATCCTCCTGGGGGTCTTCATCGTCTGCTGGGCCCCCTTCTTCCTCCACCTCATCCTCATCATCTCCTGCCCCATGAACCCCTACTGCATCTGCTACACCGCGCACTTCAACACCTACCTGGTGCTGATCATGTGCAACTCCGTCATCGACCCGCTCATTTACGCCTTCCGCAGCCTGGAGATGAGAAAGACTTTCAAAGAGATCGTGTGTTGCTGTTATGGCATGAGTGTGGGACAGTGCATGCTGTAAGCACCTGGCTTTGGGTGAAAAATGCACACCAGAGGTGTAGAAATACAAATATATATATATATTTATATATGTATGTATCAAAATATCAAAAACAGAGCAGCTCACTTGAAATGCAGTGCCTGAAGGAAGGGTGCAGGAAAGACAAAAGCCTTCTACATGATGCCTTGTTTCATACTTTTTAGAGTGAAAACCAGTTTCAACTGAATTATTTGAAGTTTTTTTTAATAGTTGTAACAGAAGGAAATCCAGAGCGGCTTACAAAATAGCTTCAAAAACTCAGTGGGGAAAAAAGAACCCTGCAAAGGAATGCCACCTTCTAGAGACTGAGATAATATTCTCCCTAGCATTCATTTGTGCCTGTTGCTTTATCTCTGTGCCACTGCCAACAAGTCGGTGTTTTCTAAAAGATTTCATCAGGAACCTCTGTGGAAAGCTATTTTTCCAAACACCAACAGGTAACAGCATTGTTCCACACCTACACCCACGCCTCCACCTTTTCGTGAAAGAATAGATTGACGTTTTTGCTGCTTGCCATAAAGCAGCCTGAGTACAATTTTTCAAGGCTGAAAGCAAACATCTCTCTTGCACTGAAATCAGCTATCACCACAGTATCGCTGTCAGTGTGGCTCAAACAGCTGCCTGATAGGATTGACTCAAATGAAAGCTTTTACTTTATATATTGTGGTATAAGAGTGTTCGATCCTTGAATTTTTAATTATTTTTTTAAGCTGGGATGCACTGATCAGTGTAGTATTCGTGTAAGAGGTCCCAGAAGTCTCCTGTTGATAAATCCCCACTAATGAGACCCAGAGATGTGAACAGCAGAAAGAGCTAAACTGCAAAGTATTTTGAATAGGGAGACATTAGAAATATCCACCTGGAAGTTCAGCACCTGAAGAAATCAGATGTGCAGGGCAGGGAGAACTTTATGCATTGAGAAATAAATGTCGTGGAGCAAATTCTTCAGCTCTGCACTGCCCTCAGAGCTGGCTCCTGCTGCCCTGGGACAGGAGAGCTCCAGGGCTGTTTGCAGCCTTCCCCAGCTCTGTGGCACACAAAGCAAACCTCAGCTACCACAGTTCAGTCTCTGCCTCTGATTCTGCCAGGATAAACCACGGAGGGAGCCTGCAAATGGCACACTGTCACTGGTGGGGTTTGTGCACAGCACGGGGACAGGCTGAGAGAGCTCTGAGCCTCCCTAAAGGCTCCTCAGGGCCTTTCTGGGACCTTGCTTTCAGGAGGGGCAGGATCCCCAAGCCCCCAGACTTGTCTGATGCTTTCAAACATCTCAAAGTTCTCATCTGACTTAAAACTCTTTTATTGCCCTCACCTGCTTCATTCGAGTGGACTTGCTGGGCTGTTATTAACATTATTTATTTCTGGAAGTGCCCTGTGCCAGGTGAGAAGCTCCTCATGCAGCCCAGAGCCTGCCCAGCTCCTGTGCCCCAGTCCTGCCCCACGCTGGGGATGCTGTTGATGGCAGGGGCTCCAGACCCAGCCCTGGGCTCGTGGGGGTCACATTTCACACTCTGCACCTCCTGCCCTGTGTTTATCCTCAGCATCCGACAGGGAACTGCCCAATTCCCCATCCTGGGGCTCTGTTGTGGGGCCAAGAGCCATCTCTGCCCTCGCTCCAGCCACACTCTGCCCATCAGCACAAGCCAACCACACATTCCCTATTTCCCCGAAATTCCCTAATCGAGTTCTCACTTCCTCCCATAATCACATCCTGCAGACCTCCCCTTTTCCAACACTCCCTCTGTCCCAACGCTTACCTAATCTTATAACCCTCAATTTCAAAAGGTTAAATTAAAAAAAAAAAAAGTAAAACAAAGGTCACTGTGAAGCAGAACAGGCACAAATGAAAACTCTCCCATTTCAGGCAGAGACCAAAGAAAATCCCACCGAGTGGCAAAGCCAAATGCTTTCAGCCTTCTCTGTGTGTCAGAAATCGCAGCTCAGCAGCACCAATGTGTTCTGTCAGCCCAGCCTGTCACACCCTGCAGCATCTGATGTGGCACACGGAGATGAAACCAGCAGAGGAAACCACAGAACTTTCGTGGTGTGCAAAGACTGTACCTACCTGTTGTAAAAAATCTCTGCCTGTTTTCAGTGTTCTGTGTTTTACACTCCGGAGCATGGTTTGCCATGATATTCTGCCTCAGGTTATCATTGTGTATTTAGCTTTTGTCACACCTGATGTCCTCCTTACTCCTCTGATGTCCCACTTATTTCTCTTTTCAAAGCAATTTGAACAAGACTGATTCACGCAGTGCTTTGCCTTTTAGCAAAACTTACTCTGCTGAATAAAACCATCTGAAGAAATCACTCAGAATCGTTTGCTTCTGTCAGAGCAATGTCACATCCTGTCACACCAGCCCGTGGGGGTGGCTCACTGAACCAGAAACGCAGTCTAAAATTGGGTAAAATCCCCTGAATTCAGTGATTCAGGGAATGGTGTGGGGAGGAAGGGACCTTAAAGATCACCCAGTGCCACCCGTGCCACGGGCAGGGACACCTCCCACCGTCCCAAGCTGCTCCTGCCCACAGAGCTCCACAAAAAAGGGGGGAAAAGGCAAATTTTCATGTGCAAACACGACAGAAAGAGAATTTATAAAACCCCTCAGAGAGATGTCAGCCTTTCTGTCAGCAGCCTCCCCCCACAGGTTATCCCTGGGGGGATAAAAACTCACTTTAAACTCCCTCAAAACGCAGCACCTGAAGGAAGGCTGCAGCAAAGACAAAAACCTTCTGCACCATGCCTTGGGTCATACTCTTTAGAATGAAAAACACTTTTAATCGAACACTGAAGCCCAGGTAAACATTCCCAGCTCTAAACCACCCTTGGGAATTCCACGGTGCTGGGAGGTCACAACAAACCTGTCCTGGGAAGGGACAGAGGGACAGTCCCTGGGGCTGGACCCCACATCAGCCACAAATCCTCACAGCTCCAGCCCCAGGGGGGAAATGAAGGACGGAACAGGGCTGAAATAATACCATTTCCATCTAAAACTATCATTAATATGGATTTATTGGCTCAGTTTTTCTGCAAGGCAATCAAGCAGTTCACAGACACTGTGGGATAACCATTTGCTCAAAGAGTTGTTAGGAAATCCTCATATATTTAAGATAAATATTTGAATTCACAGGAGCATGAGCTCTCCTGCTAAGTCAACTCAACACAGCATATTCTGCAAATTGCACACAGATTTGTTTTTTTCACATTAAATTCAGCACTATGCATGCCATTTTCCCATCAATAAATGTCTAAATATTTTATCATTGACGGCACTTGTCTTAATGGGCAAATAAAGTCCAGGCACAGAATTCTGCAGTCAAACCAAGTCATTCTTAGGGCCATTAGTACAAATACTTTCCTGATTTTTCACTGAAATAAGATGTTTCTGTTTGTTGAAGCCCAGGTGGGGACCAGGGTTTGCTTTGAAAGAGCAAAGACTCATCGAAATTCCTGTCCATAAATATCTCTGTGCAGAACCTTCAGATCAGCTCTTCCGCTCAGTTCTGGAAGTTAAAGCTTAAAAAATTCAAACATGGCCTTGTTTTTAAGTGGTTCAGTTAAAAATGTCCATTAAGTGGGCAGAGAATTGAGGATGGAGGAGAAAGCAGATTTTTAAGGCCAGGGCAATTTTTATTTTTATTTTTTTTCCAAGGGGAACTCCCTGGGCTGGCAGGGAATGGGTCACAGCTCTGCCAGACAGGACACCCAGGAAGGAAAACAAGCTCCAGAGAGTCACTCCAAAGAGAAAAACACAGCTTTTCATCCTTTAAATCCACTTGGAAAAGCAACATTTTTTGTTCTTCATCACAGCCATTCTATATTTCAAAAGCATTTTAAATTGCAGCACAGGGCTCTGTTCATTCTTTGCTCAGAAACAGAACCTAAAATCAGCCAAAAATCACAGGGCCAGGCCCAACACAGGCCCTTGCTCCTGGCACTGCTTTGAGAAAAAGGCACATTTTCCATCCCACAACACAAATATCCCAAAATCTGCCTGACACCAGAGGGTTGGACAGCACAGGACAGTGAGAAATGCCTCTGGAACAGAAACCATACAATGGAAAATATAAATCTGGTGTTTGGGCAATGCTGTGTTGGTCTTGGGGCCAGAGCCAGGAAGACTTGAACCAGGATTTCAAAGAGTTAAGATAAATTTATACAATGTTCACATCGTTCTGAAAACACTCAAGACAAGTAGATCCACTTGTTCTTGTTCATTTAGATGACTGAATAAGAATGGGAGAAACCTCCTTGTTCTGGGATGGTGATGGAGAGAAATTTATTGTCTGGTAAAAAAAATAATCTGATATCTCCAGAACCCCACAGCTGAGTGCCTGCCCTAAGCATTTAGGAATTCCCAAGGTTCCTGTTTGTTTATGAAAAAACATACAGTTTTTATTTGAGGTTATTTATCTCTTGTGATTACAAACAAAACCACTGCTGGAAATTTACTTAGAAAATCTATAAATCCATGATTCTGCTGCTCCAACTCTCTCCATTAGACACAAACACAGAATCCTCCTGCAAGCCTCGCTGGTGCAGTTTGGGTTTGTTCTGTTTCTGTTGCTGATTCAAGGCCACAAATGAGCATTCGAGAGCAAATGAAAATACAGAGAGCAGCTCTCATCCTCTGCAAGGGAGCACAGGCAGCACAGCACTCCCAACACGAGTGAGATAATTGCTGCAATTAAAAGGATGAACACCGGGGTTAATCCAACAGCAATTGAACTGCAGAGCCAGAGGCCAAATGGGATGGATGTGAGACTATTCTGCATTAACATATAAATATTCTAAACAGGTATTTATTGATGTAACAGTGAATAGAATTTAAATGAGTAGCATGAAAACTTGGGGGTTTTTGACATAAACACACACACAGAGAAACAGAAACACTTCCAGCTATTTAAACTCACTGACCTAGCTTGAACTGATATTTAAGCACAGACAGACATCCTTAGAATGAACACTTCTTTAGACTTACATATTCAGAGAGGAATAGGTGCAGGTGAGGCAGAGCAGCAGAGAAATCCAACCTCAGAACAAATCCCACAGCAGAGCTGTGCTGTTGCACATTCCCTTCTCCCTCCATGCAATCCCACATTATCCGAGGGGTCAGGGAGCGATTGCAGCATCTCTCCACCCCAGCTGGGCCCAGAAATAACCTCAGCAGAGGGGCCATGGCCCTGACAATCTCAGCACGAGGAGCTGCAGCTGGGGGTCCCTGTGATCAGTTATTGCTGCGGGGAGAAAAGGCAGCGAGGGACTCTGAGCCTCATGTCCTCAGGGGTCCCCACTGCCCCTTCCAGAGCTGGGCAGGAAGGTTTGTACAATTTGGAGCCGCTCCAGGACACCCTGAGGTGTGGGATTTGGAATGGAAATCCCAGCTCCAGATGGGGTTTGGAATAAGGGCATGGGGAGCAGAGCATTTCCTGCGCCACTCACACCCAGCTGAGCTCATCGCAGCTCTTCTTCGGCTCCAAGTGCATTTAACTCATTTTCTCTTGTTATAAAACCTTCCTGCCCAGTGCTGGGCACTCAGAAAGGTGGTGCTGCACGAAGGGAAGTTCCTCTTCAGCAGGAGAACATCAGCTTCTTCTACTGCCACAGTCCAACGAGGCCAATGCTGCCCCAGATCTGTGCCAGAACAGCTTCCACCCTCAGCTGCAGAGGGAGCTGGCAGGGACTGCTCAAACCGAGCCTGGTGAATGGTTTTACCTAATTGCTAGTTCTGTCAAGGTGAGGAGTCACACAGAATTCTATATTCAGAAAGAAGTAGAGAATGAACGTGATTTTTTAATAAATAACTTGCTTAGGGAGTGAGGAGTCTTTTCATCTTTACCTCAGTGAGAGACAGTGGATTTCCATCCAACCTTGCAGCCCTTGGCCTTCCCAAAGTTGAAATAGTGAAAGACTGACAGAGTTGGATTTTTCTGCAATGGTGGAAAGGGTCAGGCAGAGGCCTCTCTATCCCCATCAGTGATGCCATCACCTCGGAGGTAGCAGAGAAAATCTGAATCGAAGAGTGCCCAAGTCCTGGGAGCCCTGGAGCTGTCCACAACAGCAGGGGGTGACAGGACACGGGGGAATGGATTCAGACTGAGACAGAGCAGGGTTGGATGGGATATTGGGAAGGAATTCCTCCCTGGAGGGTGGGCAGGGGATGGGATGGAGTTGGAATGGGATCCCTGGAGCCCTGGCAGTGCCCAAGGCCGGGCTGGACAGGGCTTGGAGCAGCCTGGGACACTGGGAGGTGTCCCTGCCATGGCAGGGGTGGCACTGGAAGGACTTTAGGGTCCTTCCCAACCCAAACCATTCCAGGATCCCATAGCAGCAAGGAATCCTCACAAATCCTGCCCGTGCAGGGCAGATTTCCTCAGCAGCAGGATGAACACCTCAGAGAGCTCCAGGAGAGCTGGAGGAAAGGCAGAGCCTGAGCAGCTGTGCCCAACAGCCCTGGGGCGAGCAGGATGTGGGACAGGGCAAGTTCTGAGCATGGACACCTCTGGTGCCAGTCAGGAGTGTGGAATCAGGAGTCTGCAGCTCATTAGGACAGGCTTCACCCCTGCTCCTGGCTGATTTCACAGAGCCTACGTGTTTCTCCTGTCTTCAGCCTCCAGCCCAAAGCACCTCTTGACAAAACACTCCTCACTGAAAATGAGTCTGAGCTGATTCTTCACTTGGGCAAAACACCAGACCTTGTACTTGTAGCCTTTTATTGCCTCTACGTACAGTCAATTATGTGCTACTTGTGAAGAGATTTGCCTTTGGTAATCTTAAAATTGTACAGCGTGTACTTGGAAAGGTCTGAATCTAAATCAAGGACTCGTAATTTCAACTTTTGAAATGGTACAGGGCCAGTAAATAAATATAATCTTTCATTTTCAAATTTCTCTGCATGAAAGGAACTGAGGTGGGCTTGGGCATCCAAAGCTTTTGGCAAAACCAAAAAAAGAGGCAGGACCAAGCATGAGGCATGCAGTAAATTTATCTTTAAGAAAGTAATTAATGGATTTGCATACATAACTTGATGTACAAAAATGACACCAAGCACTGCACTGCTGTCACAATAAAGTGAGCTGCATTGTCTCCTTGTTTATGTAACAAACCATCTATTTCTCCTGAAGGACAACTGCCTGTCTCAGGACCAAAATAATGACAGCAGGGGCTGTTTAAAAGCACAAATCAAAGGAGAATTCCAGCACCTGCATCATGCTGTGACCTGAACATTCCGTTCCAGGGAAGGGAACAGCACAAAGGGGCAGAGTGCCCATCAGCGACCACCAGAGAAATGCTGAAACTGATTTTTTTTTTTTTTTTTTTAAAGCAGAATCGGCTACAATTCTCTCAAATCAACTTTCCTCTCAAGTTTGTTTAAGATGGAGACAGCTGTGCCATCCATCCCAGGAGGCCAGAGGGGACTGGGAGATGCTGCTCTGGTTCTTTGGTTGCCACTCTGTGCCCCTTGCCAGCCCTGCCCTGAGCTCTGCTCAGCTCTCACCCTGTCCCCTGCACCCACAGCTGTGTCACTCAAATGGAACTCAACAGATAAATAATTCCCCCATTCCTTAAGGACTATTTGGCAGTAGTAATAATTACATCAATAATTCCCCCATTCCTCAAGGACTATTTGACAGTAATAATCATTACATTAATAATTCCCCCATTTTTAAGTATTATTTGGCAGTAGTAATCATTACATTAATAATTCCCCCATTCTTCAAGGACTATTTGGCAGTGCTTCCCTGGTAATTTCAGGATGAAGCCTGAAAAAATAAAAAATCAATAATCCGTGTGTGCACCTGGCACAAAGCTGCCATTCCATAAATAAACCTACAACTCTGCGGCTCCACTTTTTGAGGTGTCATTATTCCCAAAAATGCAGATGTGTGCCCAGGAGTAACTCTGAGCAACTTCCTTTTGGCAAATCTGGAGAAGCAAACATTTAAATCAACTCAGGTAAATGCAGTCAGTCAGTAAGACCCCAGAGTGGATTCTTTATGAAATCAAAGAAGCTCCCTTTGATTAAAATGAGAAGCAGCAGGAAAATGTGCACTGCAGATGTTAAATTAGGAATTGTGAGTATTTCTAGACAAAGGAACAGCTGTGAGTTTCAGTGGAAAAAGCTTTTACTAATGAGCAATTGTTCTCCTGTGCTACCTGCATTTAGCTCAAAAACCACAGCTTTTCTGCCTTTAACTAGGCAAGAGGAGCTGAAACTGAAATATCCAACTGAGAACAGGCACAAGTGGACTTGTGGGTGTAATAACAGAACATTGTTTCCATCACTGATTCATGGAGTTTCGCCTCACTGTGGATGATCTGATCTGCAATTTGGTAAGTCTATCACATTGTTATTGCCCAAGATCCATATATTATTTTGTTCTTAAGAAAAGTCTCTTTAAAACAGGAACCAGACAGGTCATGAGTTCTGTTACAAAGTTAATAACTACAAACCCCTAATTTTTCAATCACAAGCTGTAAAAATGAGAACGACATTGGAAAAAGCCAATTATCACAGGACAGTATGTTTTTATCAAGAGAAAAAGATTGCAGTTCTTTCTTTTTCAGAATTTCTGTGAGTGGGTAGTAAATAGGTACAAAACCTATTGAAATTAAAGCAGGCATACATGGAACCAGATGGGGCACACAAGTGACCAAATATTCTTTTTAAAAACCAATTCATCGAGTAGAAAAACATGATGTTCCCCGAGTTTAAATTAATTGCTTTCTTTTCTCACATCATATTACTTTAACTTGGTTTGGATTCGATTTCTACCCTCTCTGCTTGTTTATTGTGCACTTTCACCAGGAGCTGGCATGTCACTGTGACTTCTCCTTGTGAAGGGTTTTGTCTCTTCTATTAAAATGCCTCCTGTGCTGGCTGACAAAAAAATCCACAGCAGCTGCACTTCCCAGGCTCAGCTATTTCCAGAGGCAAGCACAGAAATGAGATAAGGGAACATTTGCCTCCACCCTGCTCTGCCACCAAGACTTGATGTGATTTTATCCAATCTCCAGTTGGTGGGATGGGAATTAGTCCCAGCCACTCATTCCCAAAGGCACGGAGAGAGAAAACCTCCAAAAGAAACCTGAGAATTCTGTCCTGTGGCTTTGGCTTCTCTGCTTTGGTATTGTTAATTTGTGCTGGCTGAAAACGCATTGCACTTGGAAGGGTTAAATGATAAATAACCCAATAATCCTTTAGAACTTAAAGCCTCCAAAATATAGACATTTAAAGCAACCAAGTAACAGCGTTAATCTGGCAGATATCTGAATTCTGTGTGATAGCACCAGCACAGAGCAAATCAATCCTCTCCATCAAAATGGAACTAATTATTTCTCAGACAGGCTGGATTTTAAATATCATCTTTTGACCTGAGTGCAGCTCCTTGCCAGAATCTAAGAGCTGTTAAATTACTGTCAGGCTGAACGTAGGAGAAATACTCAAACCCAGCGCAATTATTATGTGAAAAGCAAGATGTGAAGAGGTGTTGAACATCCTCTTGGACACCTCCGGTTTGCTTTGCTTCAGGAAAACTGAGGAAAGGCTTTGCCTTCCCCTCATTACAGAGCAGAATGAGACTTTAGTGATGCCACAGACAGAAGGATCCCTCCCTGCTGCTGCTCCCTCCTACAGGAGCAGCATTTTATTTTATTATTCAGCCACCAAAACCTGCTGCTCAGGAGTTTTCATCCTGCAAGAGGAGATATTAGAAAATATGTAGGGGACCCCACGTCCTCATCAAAGTCAAATAGCAAAACTGCAGAGTGGGCAGGGAGGATATTTAGCCCAGGGAACAGCATTTTCCAGATTGGAACAGCTCGGGGAGCAGAATTCCCTGGGATAGCTGGAGCTGTGTGACAGTTTTGTGTTTTGTTTTCTTAAATGCTGTCCCTTTGGAAGTTCTCCTTAATGAAAAATTATTCAGCTATCGCGAAGAAATGCTTTCCTTCTAATGTGCTAATTACTGCCCATTTGTTGTCTAACAGCTGATCAGGAAAGGCAAATAACTTCTGAGGCATATGCACAAACATCGCTGTTTGGAAAATTGAATCACCGCTGGACTGCCCACTTGTTTGCTTTGCTGGGAGCTGGGGAGAGCAGGACGTGCAGCACGAGCTTTAATATCACTTTTTCTGAAGAGATCAGTGCATTAAGACAGCTCTGTGAATGGTGAGCCCTGCAGGATCAAAACCACCACATCAAAGAACTCGGAGCAATCAGATTTTCTGAATAGAGGAGAAGATGGAATTAACTAAGGATGAGCTCCCACATGGAAGCAGCAACGAACACGAGGTCATTAAGCCATCTGCATAATCAGTGAGCATGTGTTAAAAGCAAAAAGTAATTTCTGTAAGGGAGAAAAGTCTAGAAAAAAGCTTTTTCTCATTGAAAAGTTCTAATTGTTCCCAAAAAATTGCTTAGCACGCTCACGTTAATGCTGTAATACATAAATTTCCAGCATAATTTTGTTTCCTTTGTGAATGCAACAGTGCCTTGTCCACTGTGCTGGACCCTGAGCAATCACTCACACCCAATTTGGCTGTAAATTCACGGGGCCTGAGTGGCCAAAATGAGCATTTTCACACCCTGCAATTAGTAGCTGACAGTAAAAAATCGCAGCTTGTTCAGAACTCTCTACTTATCGTGAGTTATAGATGTATTTATATTTATATAGATATATATAGATTCATTTACATGTACAAGCAATGTTTCATTTTCCTTTCAGAGACACACTTTGAATAAGTGGCTGACAGCTCCTAGAAAATCTGGAATTAACTGTTTTTTGCAGTCACATTGGTTCCTTGCACATATGAAAGTGGTTTTTGTTTGTGCTGTTTAATAAGAATTTAGGCACCCTCAGTCCTGCTGCCTTACCCCCAGCTAGTTTCAATTAAAAAGTGACAACCGAAGGAGATCCACACATTGCCAAGGGTCATTTGAAGAAAAACTGGCACAAAGCAATTTATAATTCACTTAGAAAGATGAACAGTGCCTGCTTCTGGAGGGAAGTTTAATCTCACTCTATCAACTTAATCCAACCTTAGGATTTTTATTTTGTTTTGCGGAACTACAAAACACAACTGGAGAAATTAGATGGAGAAATTGGAAAACAAAGGCAACTCTTATTATTTTTTTCTTTTTTTTTTTTCTTTTTAATTCTTTTTCTCCCTTTTAATTTCTCTGTGCATTTAAAGATGAGCTGAGGCCAAATTTAAGGCAAAGAAAACTAAAAGAATTGGGACTGCTCAGCCTGGAAGGAGAGAAGCAGATTCAAACAGATCTAATCAGCAGCTTGGGCTGCCTTCCCCACCTGGCCACGAGTGTTTATCGACACAAACGATGTGCCAGTGCCTCCCTGAAATTCATGCTGATAAACTCTGCGAGGAAATCAGCATTAGGAAGCAAAACAACAAATAATTGCCATAGACAAGTACTGCAAAACAGCCAATTTGGCCGTGATTCAAATGAAAAATTACTATTACTCGGCCTTCATTTGCTATCTGCTGTATCAGAAGCTGTTATTAATCATATTCCCAGTTCAGACTCCAGGAATAATACAGTTTAATACCCAGCAGGAAGTGACACATTGACATAATCACCAAAGTGGACATATTTGGGCTGAATAATTGCTTTCCTTTGAGGGAGGAAGATTATGGCTCATCACAAATCTTGCCTCGACGAAAAACTTCCTTTTAAAAAGACACCGCAATGGGAAAAGTCCCTCAAGTGGGAAAATTGAAGCATTGGATGGAACAGCGCCCATTAAATGGCAATTAGAGAAATTCCTTATTAAAAGCCAAACCCAAACCACAAACCCAAGACAAATTACAAATCAATTGCCTCTCACAGTCAAGCACATGATAATTAAAGCTTTCTTGATGCCCTACTGTGAGCTACTGGCAGGGTTTTCCCATCTGAAAAGTGCTGCAAGCCCTGGCTCGTTACACTGGCCCACTTCAGCAACAAAAATGCTTGAGAACGTCACTTGGAGTCCAAAAAATGTCCCCAAAATCTGTCAGGGCTTTCCAGAGGGCTCAGCCTGCTGCTCACGGGAGAAGCAGTGGTGTGGGACCTGCTAGAAGCCACAACAGCAACGCAAGTGACCCATTCCCCCCACAGTGTGCCTGCTGAAATGCAAATATTTCCACCTGGAATTCTCCACTGACGTTCTCCAAATGAAATTAAACTGCCAGCAGCTGATGGCCGAGGTCATTAAAAGTGTCCAAAGAGAATGAATGAGAGGAAAGACTCTTCCAGTGCATCAGCATTTCTTGTGCCCATCAGAGCTTTCTTTTCCTGCTGCTTTTGTTGTGCTGGATGATGCCATGGCACCTTCCCCGTGCTTCCCTCAGGATGCAGATTCGTGATCGGCTGTCCCCTGGCTGCTCTCGTTTGTCACACGCTGCCACAATTCCAGATCCGTGCCTCTCCTTGCGCCGCTCTCGTTAGGAAATGTGCTCCTCCTGACAATAGGCGATTGTCCTCTCTCTGGGGGGCTCTGCAAAGCAGAAAATCCAGCGGTGAGGCTCGCGGTGGTGTTCTCAGCAATGGCAAGAGTCACTCCAGCCTATTCCATTCCACTCTGGCTGGGAAACCTGGTCACATTTTCACCTCGGAGATGCTGCTGTCGCTGTTGAGACGGTCACACAAAAAATGTTCACCACAACAGCTGCTTGGTCAGGAAAAGGAAGAATTTAAAAAGTTCACCATAACAGCCTCTTGGTCAGAGAAAAGGAAGAATTTAAAAAGTTCACCATAACAGCTGCTTGGTCAGAGAAAAGGAAGAATTTAAAAAGTTCACCATAACAGCTTCTTGGTCAGAGAAAAGGAAGAAGTAATTCTTTATTTTCTAAAGCCTTTTTATACTATTTTCTAACTTTCCATGTCGCACATCCATTGGCTCTCAATTCACCACCCCACAGTGTCATTGGTCAGAACAACATCTTGGAAAAACACCACCTGCGTGAAGTTGGGCATCTCTGTTCATGAATTCCTGCTTGTTTTGAACCACAGAGCCACGGTGAGAATTTGGAACAACAAACTGACTATGTGCCTACGATTCCCACATGCTGTCACTTAAAAGTTTGCCATAATGCACTGGAAAGGGTTTTTTTTTATTCTCCAGATAATAAAAGGAAGAAAGGCTGGGAAGATCCTGCTATTTCTGTGGTCAAAAGAAGACTCTGTACACTTTTTCCCAAATTTCATGAGACTTTTCAAAATGAACAACACAGGACTTTGTGATTTGTGCTCCAAACACCACATCTGAGAATTGCATTACATAGGTTAAAGGAGGAAGGCTCGTGCCACACACGGTGAATATTTCATGCTGAATTTACCTGAGACCTGTTTTTCTCAGTATTTTGTTTCAGCTGCCAGTTTCCCCAGGGGCTCGAGGGAGCTCATTTCCAGAGGAGCTGCAGGAGCATTCCTTTTGTCAGAGCAAGAGGAGGTGCCCAAAGCAAGAGGCCTCTCCAGCCCCTCAGAAATTGCAGAATCATTTCCCTGTCCCTTCCCAGGGCTCTGTGTTGTTTGATGTTTAGAGCTGGACCCAGTGCTGGGGTGTTGCTCTGATTTTCTGATATTCATGGACATTCGTGGAAGCTCACAGGGAAATCAGGCAGGCAGCAGCAAGATGGCGAAAAGAGGAACTTTATTTACAAGAACTTCTTTGTATATTCATTAAGAATCTAATAATTATTGGTCGATAGTTTTTCCACCTCCTATAACGATTGGTTAAAACGCTAGAGCATCCAGCACCAAAACAAAGAGATTAGAAAGCACAATAATGCAACTTATCTCTATTCTCCATGAGAAAGAAGAGAAAGATTTTAAAACAGTGCAACTGCATTGGGGTTACAGTTGGACTCGATGTTCTTCAGGTCTTTTCCACCCCCAGGAATTCCCTGACTGCAGGAACTCCACCTGACAGGAGTTCCAAGGGTCAGATCCTCCTGGAAAAGCACAGCTGCCCCCAGCCCATCCCTGCTGGGACAGCTCATGTCAGAATTCCTGCCATGCTCATGGCAAGGATCAGCAGCTCCACAAAAAGCTAAAATAGAGATAAGGGACAGCTCAAAAAACCCACAGATGATAAAAGCACACGCCCCCTCTTTCAGCAGACTCCTTGATGCTTCCCTCTCTTCTCACTCAGTTTCCTCTCCCCCAGGAGATGAATTCCTGTTTTACAAAGACATTTCTCTGCTACAAGGATGAGGCTGTAACTGCAGAGCAGAACAGCCAGAAGACACCGAAAATTCAAAATTCACAAACTCGGTTTTTTTCTTCCCTAGGGCCTGCTGACACAAAACGATGGAGTGTTTTTCCATCTCCTCACCCCCACTGTCAGCGGCACAGATCTCCCTCGCAGCAGCTGCGGCAGGAGGAGGCAATAAGGACTAACACAACTCACTGCTTGCAAGGAGGAGCTGTTTTCAGGTTCCTGCCAAGCACCATCACTGCATCCACGGTGGCTGTGCTGACACAGGCACAGACCTGTTGGTTTAGATTTCCCAAGGTTCACAGGAGCTGGCAGAGGAAGCAGGCAGGTGGACCCAAGATGGCGAAAGGAGAAACTTTATTTACAAAAACCTCTTTATATATCCATTAATAACCTAGCAACTATTGGTCAGCAGGGAATCCACCTCCTAAAACCATTGGTCACAGCTATACAACACCTAGTACCAAACACAGAGATTGAGAAAGTACAAGAATGCAGCTTATCTCTATTCTCCCTGAGAAAGAAGAGAAAGATTTCTAAAACAGTGCAACTACACAGAGCTCCAGCAGGGACAGCTCCGCTCACTGACAGGTGTTGGGCATGCTTTTGTCAGCTTTGAATGTATAAATCACAAGCAAATGTTTCTGGTTTAGTCACACAAAAGCTTCTCCATGTCCACCTGGTGTTGGTGGCACAGTCCAAGAGGAAACAGAAACAAGCACAGAGAAATAGCTCCTGCAGATCGTTTGTCATTATGGGGAAAATGTCATTTTTGATGGAAGCTTCAAGCCAAGCACGACTTGGATAACCATGGAAAAATTAAAGCTGGGGTAATATTTGAAATATTCCCTTAACTGAAATATTTGAAATAGTCAGTTAACTGAAATATTTGAAATATTCAGTTAACTGAAATATTTGAAATAGTCAGTTAACTGAAATATTTGAAATATTCGGTTAACTGAAATATTCAGTTCTTCAGCCCAGCACAAGAAATTCACCTCCACAATGAGAACTTCACCTTCAGACCAGGTGGGTCCTTGCAGTGCCAAAGTGGGGAGAATGTGCTGCAGGCACTGCAGCCTGGGCAGCTCTGGAGGAGCAGTTTTGGCAGAGCCCTGGGATGTGCCAGGGCCTTTCTCAGCCTCTGAGTCACTCCCTCCCAGGAAAGGACAGTTGCTTACGTGGCTCCAATTGCTCTGCAAACCTCCAGCTTCTCTCACATCAGCACAGGCCTCAGGAGAGAAATAGCTTGGTGGCCTTGCCACTGATGAGTCTCCTCCTTCAAGAGGAACACGGAGTCCTTGTCCCTGTTTGCTTCCAGTGACAAACTCCTCACCACGGAGTGACCATGTGGAGCCATCCCTCTGCTCTGTCACGGCACAGTGCTTCAATATTAACCACGAAAACTGAGCCATTTCTGTCATTTTGCTCAAGCTTTTTGCTATTTAATCCACAATCCTTAACTGTAAATCTACAGCTTTCAGAAATCTTCTAGAATCTCCAATACATGATAAGAAAACTCCTTTTGTTGTTGTTGTTGTTGTTTTTTTGTTTGGTTGGTTGGTTGGTTTTTGTGGGGGTTTTTTTGTTTGTTTGGGTTTTTTTTTTTTTTTTGGTTGGTTTTTTTTGGTTTGGTTTGGTTTGGTTTGGTTTTGATTTTGGTTTTGGTTTTGTTGTTTTGTTTTGGTTTTGGTTTTGGGTTTGGTTTTTTTTTCTGGTATCTAAATGTAAAAGAATTTTTCATGTGCAAGCCAAGTGCTGGTCCTTCCCCATGTCCTGCAGATTAACCTTATTTTACCTTCCAGGACCCAAAGGGGCTTCAGGAGAGCTGGAGAGGGATTGTACAGGGACATGGAGTGACAGGGAATGGCTTCAGGGTGACAAAGGGCAGGATGGGATTAGTTACAAGGAAGAAATTCTTCACTCAGAGGGTGGGCAGGCCCTGGGCTGGAATTCCCAGAGCAGTCCCTGGATCCCTGGAGTGTCCCAGGCCAGGCTGGACAGGGCTTGGAGCAGCCTGGGACAGTGGGAGGTGTCCCTGCCATGGAGATGTCCTTTCAGCTCCCTCTCAAAGCAGAGCATTCGGCGATTCTGTGAGTGGAAATGTTCCAGACAATAACATTTTCTGTTTCCTGTGCTGGTGACGTCGATGTTATGGCACACTGCAATCCAAGCACTTGCAGCAACCATTTAATGCTTTCATTTTTTTCATTATATGTAATTTGGGACTTCTGGACAAGGAAGTGGCGAGTGCATGGACAACCAAAACAGCTAAAAGCTTTCAATTAGCCCAGTACGTAGCCCAGTGCAATTAACATTAGAATGAGTTTGTATTTATAGTTTTTTAAGCCAGCCTCTGAAACAGCTGCAGTACTTAACTTTTAAAAGCATTTCAGCATCACAATAATCTCAGAATTCCTGCTGCAATGAGGATACTGAAGTAGGTTTCTTTCCACTAAAACCAGGGCTATTACAGTTGCTCTAATGATGCCACAAGCAGTGTGGAGACAATGTGGGCATTTTATTTTCTGTCCAAAATCAAGTTAGAAGCCATTTCTCCCTCGAAAAGCCTCAGGGAATTAGGAAGTTCTATGAGAGAAGTAACAAAATAGAGACTTGTTCCATCTTTGACCCACCATCCTGTGCCACACACAGAGATAAAAGTCTTAAAAAGAGAAGAAGTTAATCCATGCCCAGGTGGAAGATGTGTACTCATCTCTGGGCACTCCCACTGAGCTTTCCTCGAGGATGGCTCCTCGCTCAGGGTGCTGGACACTGCTGGCAGGGGAGCAAAGCTGTACAATTTGGGGGGAAATGTGCTGGAAACAGGGCTGGAGATGCTCCTGCTGCAGCCCTGCAGCTTCTGACCTGCAGGGCATGGCCAGACCATGATTTTATTCTTGGTGAGAGCAGCCAGTCCTGCTTCGAGCAGCACAAATTCTCAGCAAAGCCTCTAAAAGCACTGCTACACTCTGTTTAAATATTTTGCATTATTAATGAGGAAAGAAAGTCACCGTTTCATTAAATGTCATGGGCCAATTAGAAAAACGAAGCATTGCACAAAGGCACAACACTTGTACTCTTTTTTTTTATGAGCTGCAACAGCTCCCACGAGAATGTGCTGTGTCCTGATCCTTTGGGATCCCTGAGTTTATCCAAAGTGCCTTTTTTCTAGGATCTGTTACTCCTTTTGCAATATAATTGATCATTTAGCTGCGGAGGATGCTCTGCTTTGCTCTGCTCTCGTCTGGCTGCTGCAGGCTCTGCTTTTCCCCTCAGAGCATCCTTAATTAAGTTACTCTGCACCGAATCCAGCCTGCCCAGGGACTCAGGGACAGCGCACAGCTCACATTCGAGCTGGAGAGAGGCAGAAACAGAGACAGGAATGGGAATAGGAGTGGATTTTCCTGCAGGAGAACACAGCCTGCAACACAGAATGTCTGCCTAGAGCCACCCTGGGAGCAGGACTGGGCTCAAGACATCCAAAAACAAAAAAACTCTCTGGTAATCTGAAGCATTCTTTATTTCATGTACAAGCAATGCAGCATTTAATCAATTTATTGGTTTAATTGACAAGTTCTCATGGCTGGTGGTTTGCCCTTCTGGTTCAATGAGCATGGAGGAGCCAATGGCACAAACCCAAAGGTCAGACCCAGCGTGTGGAAGGACAGCTCTGGTGGCTGTGTCACTTCTCTGTGGCTCCTCTGGATGTCACAGCCAGCAGGAAGAGAGCTCTGGCAAAGCTCAGCGATGGCTGAAGAGTTTTGTTAGTGTTACAGAATCGCAGAATTGCGGTTGCACTGTTTTAGAATCTTTCTGTTCTTTCTCAGAGAGAATAGAGATAAGCTGCATTCTTTTACTTTCTTAATCTCTTTGGTATTAGGTGTTATTTGGTTGTGACCAGTGGTTTTAGGAGGTGGATTCTTTGCTGACCAATAGTTGCTAGAATATGAATGGATATATAAAGAGGTTTCTTGTAAATAAACTCTCCTTTTCATCATCTTGGCTCGTCTGCCTGAATTCTCTCAGCTCAGCCTCTGCAACCCTCGGGGACTCTAAAACCACAGCAGAACCACTGAGGTTGGGAAAGAGCTCCAAGCTGTGCCTGATCCCACCTTGTCCCCAGCCCAGAGCACATGTGAATTCCCAACCACGTCCAGGTGTGCCTGGGACACCTCCAGGGATGGGAAAAGCTGAGTGGCACCAACCCAGCACAGCCACACATGCACAGTGTTACAAACGAATTCAGGGGCCGAAATTTTAACTGTATAATATTGAGTATTTATTAATAGAGCAAAGGCAAAACAGCGCTGGGTGCTTAGCAATTTTGCCAGAGGCACACCCATCCATTGTACTGTGAACTTAAGTACTTTCTTTAATTGTTACATATTCATTAAGCATCGAAGGTGATTTGCACTTCACTCAACTCCCCCTCCGATCCTTGCCCCTTCTGCCAGCGTGGCGCCTGTCTTGGAGTCTCTGACCCTCTGGATTGCCTCAGAACTGAAGGCCAAAATCCTCCCGTCTATGTTTCCTCAGTTCCAACTTAATTTGTAGGTGACAGTTCCTTTGGGAGGTGTGAGTCGAGATAAACTTCCTGGGATGCCGGCGGTTATCTTCTTTGTTTCTTTAGGATGTCTTGATCCCTGGCTCTGTGTTTTATCAACTTAAAAGACATTCATTACCATGTATTTATTATTACATTTTCTAGCATATTACAACTGTCTCGAAGTTACAATTTACCCTAACCTTGTTTCTACTTAATTATATTTTATCTTAACATTATTTCTTTATAGAATACACATCACTTGTAAATGTTAAATTCATATATGCGAAAGCCAGCACTTATCATTCACTTATTTATCACAACACCCACGGCCCTCAGGTGAGCTCTAAAGCCCTGACACAATTCCCACCATTCCCAATTTGTCCTTCTGATTGCTGTGCTTCCATTTCCTTTCGTTTTTACACAGTGAACCAAGTGCTAATGAGCCTTAGAAACGCAGGAAATGAAGAGCTTTGGGTAAACCAAACCTACGTGTTGGATCAGAGACTCTCCTGGCACTCAGCTCCGTTCTCTGCTCCCTGCTGATGCCATGGAGCTCCACTCACCTGCCAGGGAGAGAGGAACAGGAGTGCCTCGTCAGCTCTCGCTCATCCTCAAAGGACTTGTGCAATCTTCGCCATTATTTAGCAAACAGCCTCGTGAGTGTGGCAGGTGCCTCCTCCAGGAGAGACAGAGGTTTTTACATTTATCAGGAAATGGCACATGGAATGGGAAACAAAGATCCTTGGGAATGGATTGTTCCAGACCTGGTGATGATGCCTTTGAATATTTCTAGTTCTTCCTCTTAATGCACCACTTAATGCAGTTTAGTGCTTCTCACAAAGTGCTAAAATGCTCTGTTCCCAGCACCTTTGGCCAAACAAGGCTCTCTGAACACAGATTCAAGGACATATTCATTGCCTTGGGGCCTGAAAATATGTAAATAACTGTGAGATGGGGGAGCAAGCCTGGGGTGGTGAACATCATCACCTGAGGGTGAGATTGGAGAATTAGGGACAATATGCTAATGGACAGAACTTGTAAAAGGTGAAGGGCTCGTGACCCAGGGTCCATTTTGGGTGTAGTCCCTGAGGGGGACGTTCGTCTGCCCGAATGTACCTTGAAGGCCTCGAATAAATTTGTCTGTATTTTATACTCCTGATTTGTTTTGGCTTCTCTTTTAGGCATCAGTGAGACCCCGACCAGGGTGACTTAGCACGAGCAGGTTCAAATCTGCTGCTTCAATCCATTTGTTGGGCTGCCTGGGTGCAAAGCTGAACTAATTGGCATTGATTTGTAATAAATTGTCCAAACTCACTCAGAAAGTCCAGAACTATGGCCTAAAATATCCTTATGGATGGAGAATGTCCCATTCTCTTCCCCCTCCCAGTTTCCCATAACTCTGTCCTGGGAAGAACAGAACTGTATTGCTTGAATTTTGCTGGGAGGCTTCTCAGAGTGGGGCAGCTGTGCAGATCTAAAAGGTTTCTGAATGAAATAAATCAGGAGATAAATGAGAATGCACTACCTCATCAGCATAATCAAAATACTCATTTAGTCACATTACAATCCAGGCAGAAACAACGCCCGAAACGGGAAGCAGGATATAATTAGCCCCATTTTCAGGCAGTATTGCTGTCTGTAACAGTCTGGTTAACATAACTGCTTAGCAATTGATGTATGCAAATTTAATGTTTCCATTCCCATTAATGAATTTGGAGAGGAAGTGAGAGCATATGTTAAAATTGATGCTATCCGAGGTGAGAGGCACAGCACTGACTGCACTTTCGGCAGCCTGGATCTCAGCAGATCCAGCAGACACCTCCCACCGCTCAGAGCAGCTGCAGGACTCTGGCCTGAGCTGGGAAATGGATGAGGTTTGGCCCTCATTTCCACCGAGGGCAGTCTGAACTGCCTGCTAATGGTCAAAGATTGCTGCTAAACCCTCGGCAGGGTCAGGGTTTCACAGCCAGCTCCCACTGCTGGTTCCCAGGGGAGGTGGAATTCGATGTGCAGAATCTGATGTTTACAAAGGGCGCTCTGAAAAAGCAATAAAAGCAATTCTGTGTATTTTTTAAGAGCAGGGTTGAACAGAGGGGAAGTGAATTCATCAGATCACAGGTGAATTTGCCACACAGATAAAATAAACTTCACTGTCTGATGATGACGTAAGATTCATCACGATGAAAAAAACCAACAAAATTCAAAAATAATTAAGCCAATGTGCATAGCAGATTCTGAATGAGCAATTTTGCTGCACTGAGCCTCGAATTTAAATGATCTTGTCTGTGGCTGACTAAAGGTTCCTGCTCTCACAATTCAAATGGGAAAATGTGTTCATCAAAAACATATCTATTAGCCTCACAATAGTGAGCACTCTGTGAATACAAAGAAGTTTCTTAGGAATAGGTAATACTGAAGGCTTACCCAGAAACGAGGGAGCTGCCAATTTTCAGAAACAATTACTCAGTTTGCCAGCAAATATATTTTCCTTCAGAGCAAGGAGAGGCCTGGTTGTACTCACACACTAATGTCCACGTTTGCAGCTCGATACTCTTCGGTATTTTTAATTTTCTGGTAACTTGTCTTGATATAATTTTAGAGATTCTATTAAATATTTTATAGAGCAGCCCATTGTAAATCAATCTCTGACATAATGTACCATTATTTCCCATAGATCTTTCTCTCCAGCTCAAAAGCATTTCAATAAAGCTCTAAAAGCCCTGGCAATGACAACACACTGTGTTGTGCATCACCATGGCAATGCTTCAGAAAATAGCTCTGATTTGGGGTTGGAAAGATCAAATATTGTATGAGATTGAAAGGACAGAGTTCATCATCACCGAAACTATCGTGTCCTGACTGTGGTTTTTGGAGGAGATGAGGCAAGAGGAATCCTGGTGGAGGCTGGAGGGGTTCAGACCTTCAGTCAGTGCCACACAGGCAGAAAGTTCTCAGCTTTCAGGGGCCAGGAATTCAAAGTTTGAGCCAAGCTGTATCAAAAGGCAAGATTTCAGAATTCACAGGTGTTGGTTCTGATTTTCTGATATTCGTGGAGATTCGCGGAAGCTCGCAGGGAGGTCAGGCAGGCAGCAGCAAGATGGTGAAAAGAGAAACTTTATTTACAAAAACTTCTTTATATACTCATTAATGATCTAATAATTATTGGTCGATAGTTTTTCCACCTCCTATAACGATTGGTTGCAACGCTAGAGCATCCAGCACCAAAACAAAGAGATTAGAAAGCACAAGAATGCAACTTATCTCTATTCTCCATGAGAAAGAAGAGAAAGATTTTTAAAACAGTGCAACTACACACAGGAATGCAAAGGAAGGAATCGTTATGGATCATTTGTTGCTTCATTTATCAATGTTTCGTTTAATCCTTAAATTGTGCAGGACACTGCTCTAAGGGGTGGGAAATGGTGCTTTAGCCTGGGGTGTGAAAGAGAAAATAATGTACATTTGAGACTTTTGTGGCTCAGCTGTCACCTGTGGGCTCAGTGCTCTCTGGATAAGCCTTGGCTGTGACAAAAACTCCTCCTGGGCAGAGCCTGGGTGTGGTTTCTGCTCCTGAGAGCAGATTCCTGTCCCAACCCTCCTGCAATTCCTCCCTCCAAACTCCCAAACCCACACAGAGCTCCCCCAAGCCGGCAGCTACATGGTTAATCTCAGCCCTAGGAAAGCATCACAGCAAGAAAGTAGATTTTGTAGTAGAGGGGGTTAGTTAAGAAGCTTTTTATGCTGTTTTGTTGGGGGTTGTTTGTTTGTTGGGGTTTTTTTTAACCACAAATACTTTTTAAAACTGAAAAAAAAAAAAAAAAAGAAAGAAAAGAAAAGAAAAGAAAAGAAAAGAAAAGAAAAGAAAAGAAAAGAAAAGAAAAGAAAAGAAAAGAAAAGAAAAGAAAAGAAAAGAAAAGAAAAGAAAAGAAAAGAAAAGAAAAGAAAAGAAAAGAAAAGAAAAGAAATAAAATAAAGTAAAATAAAGTAAAATAAAATAAAATAAAATAAAATAAAATAAAATAAAATAAAATAAAATAAAATAAAATAAAATAAAATAAAATAAAATAAAATAAAATAAAATAAAATAAAATCCCTGTTCAAGGGGTCAGGGTGGGTGGAAGACACCCACGGATTATTTCTTTCTTCTTTCCTCCTCATCTCTCAGGGTGACTTCACATCTTGATTCAAAGAAACAGCCATCGTTTGGAGTTGAGTGAAATTCCATGGCCATGGAATAGAGGCATGGAATAAATGGAATGGAATGGAATGGAATGGAATGGAATGGAATGGAATGGAATGGAATGGAATAAATGGAATTGTCTAAATGGAATTGTCTCTCTCCTGTCCTCTGTGTCCATGGCCATGGAATAGACGAATGGAATAAATGCAACGGAATAAATGCAATGGAATAAATGCAATGGAATAAATGCAATGGAATAAATGGAATGGAATAAATGGAATTTTCTCTCTCCAAAACCTCTCCTCCCTCCCGCCTGCCCCACCCAAGGCACTGAACCTCGGCATGTCCCAGCACTCAGGGACAAAGCCATCGAGGGCTCAGTGCCATCAATGTCACTTTAGTCACACCAGGGATTTTTAAGGACTCTCCAGAACTGGCAACTTGAAGGATTCTGCCATCCCAGGGTACAAAACTCCAGGAGCACAGAAAATGGGAGAAGGGAACAAAAAATGGGTGTGGAGGAGGCAGGAGTTATCACTGAGAGTTACATCCCAGTTGTGTCTGTGTGGTGTGGCTGCTTAAATTAAAAATGGCAAATACATGAAGGGAGGAAAATGCAGTTTGTGTTGGTTTGGAACCTGGGGGAGCCACCCTGGAGAGCTTGTGCAAGGTTTCATCAGTGCAAGATGAAAATCAAACAAAACAGACAAAGAAACAAATGACCTGTGGGTGATACAGGAGAGAATTCATCAGCAATACTTAACTGCAGACTGAGGGTGACTCATGTCCAGGATATATTAAAGAGAGATGTCAAGTCCTGGAAAAACAACAAAAAAAAAATTTAAAGTATTCACTGGTTCTTCCAAAAGTTTATCTCATCAATGTACTCTTTTATGAATACAAAAATAACTAAAATTAAAAGCGTTCCCTTCAGCATCCATTAATGTCAGCTTTGTAAAACCAAGAGATTATTCATTTATTAATACTCTGCCAGATTATGACTTTGTCATGGAAAAGAGAGGACTTAATATGAGCTTTGCTGTCAGCAGAGTTTCAGGATCAGACACTCAACCTGTCTCCTCCCTCGGGATATTGTGGCTGCACAGAATATCTGTGTGTAAACCTCTTCTTTGTCATTCAGAATCCCTGAGAGCCCATCCCAAATCATGGAAAATCACATTTCCTTCTGCTTCACTTCCACGAGCAGCCCAAAGCAGCCAGAGCTCTTTAATTTTGAAAGCCTTCCATAAATTTAAAATTCTTCGCTGATTTCTATGGGTGGTTCTGTGCTAAAGGAGATGAGGTTTTTGTCTTCATCTCCCTGGATTTAAACACCTTCAGGAAAAGATTAGCTGATCATGGCTGAACCACCTCTGGGTCACCAACAACGGCACCTTCTGGAGCTGGCACTGAACTCCAAGGGAAATTTAAGGGAATTGGATGTTCTTCAGGGCCTGGTGTGTGGTTGCACTGTTTTAGAATCTTTCTCTTCTTTCTCAGAGAGAACATAGATAAGCTGCATTCTTTTACTTTCTTAATCTCTGTGTTTGGTATTAGGTGTTATTTAGTTGTGACCAATGGTTTTAGGAGGTGGATTCTTTGCTGACCAATAGCTGCTAGAATGTGAATGGATATAAAAGACCTTTCTTGTAAATAAACTTTCCCTTTTCGCCATCTTGAGTTCATCTGCCTGAATTCTCTCAGCTCAGCCTCTGCAACCCTCGGGGACTTTGAAGCCACACTGGTGGTGACAAGAGTGTGACCAAGCTGAGGCAGGAGCTGGAAATAAAACCCAGAGTGGCCGTGGCAGAGCCTGGAGGGGCAGCCAGGCTGCTGAGGCTCAGATCATTAATTAGGCTTTCATTAAAGCTCAGGATCTGCATAAGGGATGAATTCTGGGAAGCAGCAGGAGCTGTCCCACACCCCCAGGGTGACAGGACTCACAGCACAGACAGCCCACAGAGCACGGTAAAGCACATTATAAAAAGATAGTTTTTTAAGAAAAATAACATTTCACATGAATGAGGAAGCAGCTACGTTCAAGCTATTTTGCAACAGAGGACAAGCATTGTTTGGGTTTTTTACAGAGCCCCAAACACAGCTTTAAAGTCCTTGCTCACCACTAGGGTTCTTTTTATCTTACGTGCTGTAAGAAATGTCCAAAAAGACACCAAATTCTGAGGCACAATTAAACCTGAGAGCTCACAGTAGTCTCACACTGTGGTTTAAGAAAGAAAGTGAAGAAGAAATCAAAAGACTTTTGAAATCAGAAGATAAATCTGTTAATCAGACTTTTTCCCTTGTTCACACACACACAAAAAACCTCCAAAATCCCAAAACAAAACCAGTTTTCATTACAAGCTATTCACCTGGGTTTGTTTTCTAGTTGCCAACCTCTGAGCATGGAAATGTGCAACCTTCAGGCCCTTTCATGTTAAGACATACATGGGAATGGGAATGTCACAAATTCTGTAATCTTTATTAAATGTACAACTACATGTTTAGAAGAGAAAAACACTTGGTAGTGTTCCATGATCTTCAACAAATTCCCAGAAAGTGGAATATTGGACATTCATGTACCCTTTTAATATACAAATATTCCAGCTACAGAAGAGAACTATAAAGTTGGCCCTGGTATTCTACAGCAGAGAATAACAAGCTGGACAAGGTGAGGTTTTTTAAATTATCATTAAGATTTCTTTTTCTTAAAAAAAGGGTCCCTCCATTCTTTTGGAGCATTCATAAGCACTAAAATAAAACATGCAATATAGGAACTTATTTGTGAGTATATATGGCTGCTGCCTTAGGAATTCAATTCAGATGTTGAAAACAACAAGTTAAAAATAATGTAGGTCACTGAGGAAATGATTCCAACTCTTACCTTCAGTCCATTCCATTTAAAGTTTTCAGGAAATTATTTTTAAGCATTTTTGAAAGCTCGAGTGGCTTATGCAAGAACCCCTATTGTTAATCTAGACGGAAAACACTTTTCTAGCTGGCATTTTACATGATTTTAAAAAAAAAATAAATTTACTGCTAAGTGCAAATATACAGCTCAAAATTTCAATTTGATTGGTATTGTCCACTGAAGTATTTCCTGTGAACTAATTATCTCCTCATTCCTTCAAGGAAAAATCCAAAAAGCCCCAAGGTTTTTTCAGCATTTCTTGCAGCACACCATGATTTGCTACAAGGTCAGGCCCTGTTTGGCAACGTGGGCAGAAGCAAATGCTGCCATGTGCTTCCAGGGTCACATTTTCTATCTGCTCCAGCCTAAAAGGGAAACTTTCCAAAAGGAAGGAGCCTGTTCCAGGCTGCTGGGGCTGCTCAGGGCAGAGCAGCTCCAGGAGCAGGCAGGAGATGCTGCCTGGGGCACCAAGGACCAGGGTGGCTGTGGCAGGGCATTGTCCCCACCCTGTCCCCCATCCCTCACCCCCCATCTCTGTCTCTCTCTCTCTTCATGGATATCTTCATGGATATCTTCATGGATATCTTCATGGATATCTTCACAGATATCTTCATGGATATCTTCATGATATCTTCATGGATGTCTTCACGGATATCTTCATGGATATCTTCACGGATATCTTCATGGATATCTTTGTGGATATCTTCACAGATATCTTCACAGATATCTTTATGGATATCTTCATAGATAACTCAGATTGGGTCACAAGCCCAGCAAGATGTTATCTCTTGGTGCCCAAAAGTCTGGGATCTCCAACCAAGAATCCACATCTTGATATGGAGATTCTGGAGCCTCCAACCCAGAGTCCAAATCTTGGTATAGAGGGAAGATGTGGAGAGAGGTGAAAGAAATGAGTACGTGACAGAAAGCCACACTTCTACTCTATAAAAGACACACGAATCACCACAGGGGCAGAAGTCTCCTACACACACTGGAAATGTGCAAAGGCTTCTCCCCGGAGTCTGGAGCAGGCTCTGCTGTTACTTTCCTGGGAACTGAGTGAAAGGACTCCGAGGTGTACTTCACCACCAAACTGGCATTGGTAAGATACATTGGTCCCTAAGTTATATTATTTCTTGCCAGCAGTAATAACAGGTACCTTGATGCACGCTGAACTCTCTCTACTGATAATTTCTTTTATTTCATTCCTGTGTAGGATATGTTTTTGTCCTAGGTCTTATGTCTGTTATTTTCTGTGTCTAATAAATGATAATTTAAGTCACATTAGACCTAATTGGCCATTATTAAAGAACTTCTGAATGACACTGGGTCTTGGGGTGCTGGCCACCCCAAAAAGAGCTCCTGCTGCTGCCAAAGGCCTGCCAAAGGCAGAAATTTAGCTGAGCTCCTGTCCCCATGCGCAACAGCTGCCCCTCTGTGCCTGAGAGAACATCTGGTTCCAAGAGCAACAGCTGGGGAGAACATCTGGTTCCAATAGAAACAGCTGTGGGAGAACATCTGGTTCCAACAGAAAGAGCTAGGGAAAACATCTGGTTCCAAGGGAAACATCTGGGGAGAAGATCTGGTTCCAAGGGAAACATCTGGGGAGAACATCTGGTTCCAAGGGAAACATCTGGGGAGAACATCTGGTTCCAAGGGAAACATCTGGGGAGAACATCTGGTTCCAAGAGCAACAGCTGTGGGAGAATGGAAAAGAACTGCCCCAGGGGAGTCGCTGTGGCCCTGCCAAGCTCAGCCACTCTGTGATTCCAGGGGAGCACAAGCTCAAGGTTATCTCTTCCCAATTCCACATGTGTAAACTTGTCGGAGGTGACTCAGGGCTGCTTTATGTAAGTTATTGATCTGGGCTCCATCAGTTGCTAAAAATTCCTGTCTGCCACTGTGAGTGAGGAGATCTGCTCGGGTGGCACAGCTGGGTGGCACCAGGAGCTGAGGACAGCTGACCTGGCTCTTCGTCACCATCCCCAGCTGCTGTTCCTTTCCTTTCATCACGAATGATGAAAAGCTGATGATATTTCACCAACAGTGACCCAGTCCAGCACGGCCCTGCCCGGGCAGTGTCACTCTGGTGGCATTAATAACACATTTTCTGTAGGCACTGTCCCCTGGCAGCCTGAGCTGAGATTCTGCTCTCAAATCCCTTCTGCCCCATTCCCACCCTCCTCCTTGCCTTCCCTGCCCCTGCAGTGACCCAGGAAAGGCAGAGGTGCTCGGCACAGGGTTTTTCCAGGCTGGTTCCCCCTTTTTTACATGCTGGGTTATTATTTTGGGGTCTCTGGGAGTGCTGAGTGTTCTGCTTTGTGACTTCAGGGCCTTAGCTTCAAAATAGACCAAAGAGTTCATCATTTCCTCCTAAATTCTTGACTTTATTCTGACAACAAAAAAGAAAGAATCTGAACTAAGCCTGAGCTCTTTCTGCTCACTGAGAATTAAATCCTGACATTAAATACTGGTTTACAAAAGACTGCCATGTTCATCAGTTCGGTTCCTCTGCACCTAAAGCGAAGATAAAACAGAATTATAGATGTTGATGTAACTTCTGTCTGCACAGTATTTTCCTGTCAAGCACTCAGAAACACTTCACCCCTCACAAAAGCAGAATTAAACAGCTCTGGGCCCCGTTGCGTCAGTGTGTGAACTGCTTCACACCAGCTTTTAGGATCAATTATTTTGGCATAAAAATCCATAAAAGATGTGTACGTTTTTCTCCCATTCTTTAAATAGCTTTCAATGTTATTTCCATGGAAACCACTTACAAGCACATGCCTGATTTTTGTGGGTTCAAGCATCATCCAGAAACTCCAAATCCCAATAAGCTGAATTCCTAAGGCCCATTCCCAGCAATTGATATTTATTTATACACTGATATTTACTTACTTCACAAGCCAGCAGAAAACAGAGCTGCTTAATCCAGTGAAGTTTAAAGCAGACAATGTATATTTGAGGTCTTTTTCTCCAGGACAATTACTTTGCCCACAGTACTGTCAGAGGCAGCTGAAGGCTGTTCTAGTAACAGGCAAAATTGGGTTTTGTAACCCCAAAGATGAGGAATTCTTTCTTTTCAGGCCAGAAAAATTCATTGCCACTTTGGCAGCAGAGCAGAAGAGCTTCTCCCAAATGAAAGTTTCTTGGTTAGCTGTGGTGCATGACACATCCATTAAAAACCTGATTATTTCACAAACAGCTCAGAACAAAGCAGACAGCACCAGAGAAAACTGAGTGTTCTGGTTATTAGCAAAACCTGCCATTTTTCAAGGGATTAATACATCTGACACCCAATTAGAAGCAAAATATTCTCCCAATTTATTATTTTGCTTAATTATCTGGAAAGCATTTCTAGAAGGCAAGTGACCAATTAGTCTGTGGGGTGACACAGCACAGAAAGCTCTCGGGGTTTCCACAGGACTGGATCTGCTGCTGTAGCAGACTGGTAATGAAGGCACAGATCACTCTGATTTACATCCATTTTATAATTGCAGCACTGCTCATGGCACTGAGCTGCATCAGCTAAACCAAGAGTGTCTGCAGGTTGAGTTTCTTTAGGAGCTTTTGGAATTAGGTTTTTTTTTTTAAACTTAGCCAGGCTTCTGGAAAAAGAGGATCTGTTCACAGCTTTTCTTCTAACCTTCCCCTTCTACTTTTTCTGTCTCTGCTTTGCTTTGAGTGCTTAATAACTCTTGTACAACATTCAAGATCCTTACAGCTTTCCATTTTTCAGCTCTCCTTTCTGATTTCCCTTTTAAATTCCCACTGCTCTGTCTCTTTGATCTTCTCTCTGATTTTGCCAACTCTGGGGTCACAACAGTGTAATTAAGAATTTGCATCAGCAAGCTCAAGTGAGAGGTACTCTGTGACAAACCAATAAAATTGCTAAATCCATGAATAATAAGTGAATTCTCATGCACTATCCCAGAGGACAACAAATACTGAAGAATGTCTTATTATTAATAAGAAATAATGAATAATGGGATATTGGGAAGGAATTGTTCCCTGGGAGGGTGGGCAGGCCCTGGCACAGAGGAGCTGTGGCTGTCCCTGGATCCCTGGCAGTGTCCAGGGCCAGGCTGGACAGGGCTCGGAGCAGCCTGGGACAGTGGGAGGTGTCCCTGCCATGGCAGGGGTGGGATGGGGTGGGATGGGATGGGATGGGATGGGATGGGATGGGATGGGATGGGATGGGATGGGATGGGATGGGATGGGATGGGATGGGATCCATGGGATGGGATGGGATGGGATGGGATGGGATGGGATGGGATGGGATGGGATGGGATGGGATGGGATGGGATGGGATGGGATGGGATGGGATGGGATGGGATGGGATGGGATGGGATGAGATGGGATGGGCTTTAAGGTCCCTTCCCACCCAAGGCACTCCATGACTCTCTGATGTGGTTCCACGACATTCCCAGCAGATGAACTCGTATCTGGCAGTGGCTCCAGGCTGACCCAAAGCAGGCTGAGCTCCCATCAGCAAAACGTTCTTCTCAACAAGCAGGAGTCCCCTCTGTGTGCAGACAGTGCTGAGCACAGCAAGCCTTGCTCCCAACAAGAACTGGGGAGTGAGGAGTGAGGAGTCAGGAGTGAGGAGTGAGGAGAGAGGAGTGAGGAATCAGGGATGAGCAGTGAGGAGTGAGGAGTGAGCAGTGAGGACTGGCAGGGGGTACATTCCATCCCCTGACAGACCCCCAAGGCCTCTGCTCCACCCCTGTCCCAGGGGATGTGGCTGCACCACTGCTGCTGAAGTGAGCCCTTCCCAAAGCTGTGTTCAAACTGAGCCATGAGTCAGAAACACTTGAGAAGCAGCTCCCAACGAGCCGGGCTGTGAAAAGCCAGCAGTGCCATCCATTGACTGAAGGATGTACGGCAGGGCAGGAATACTGCCAGCTGCTTCACCCTCAGCAGCTGGCAGCATCCCCACTCTGCCATCCTGCTGGGGCAGATCAGCTGCCAAAGCCTCCCTGACTGCAGTCTGGTCCCACACGAGCTCCTGCAGTGCCTGTCCTTGTGCACCAGATGTGTGAGAGGACCTCGGTGACACAGGAAAAGAGAAACTTTATTTACAAGAACTTCTTTATGTATCTATTAATAGTTTAATAATTATTGGTTAATAGTTTTTTTACCTCTTATAACGATTGGTTACAACGCTGAAGTGTCTAGTACTAAAACAAAGAGATTAGAAAGCACAAGAATGCAACTTATCTCTATTCTCCATGAGAAAGAAGAGAAAGATTTTAAAGCCAGAAGGTGTCTGCTCCCAGCCACGGAAATGGCGGGGTGCCTGTGCCAGGTGATCAGTGTCACATGCAGTCACAGGGTGATCACCCTCCCAGAGCCACAGAAAGGGCTCTTGGCTCCTCCTGGGGTCATACAAGCACCGCCACAAAGCAAGATCAGAGCAGGTACTCATGGCACCACAACACAGCTGATCATAGTGCACCACATGCCCATGGAAAGGTTCCTTATTTTGTAATATCTCAGCCAGAGTGGCTCTATTTATAGTGCTTCTGCTTCACCAATTCACACTTGAAAACATGACATAAATCTGCTATAAATTATAAGCAAGGTGCTTGAAAAGAATGTTCCCCATTGTTAACTGTTAGAAAGATCAGCAGACCAAAGAGCTGCTTCTAACTGTGGTTGTAATCCACATTGTTCCCCAGCTATGGGCTCATTATAAGCTCCTCACATCTATGAAATGCCTGTATAGACACAAGTAATATTATCATTATTTAAAGTTTGGTCATTCAAGTAGTTACAACACTTCAAATTCTGGCTGAAAAGAAGAGCAGAAGACACCAACAGAAGGCACCTCTCCTCCTGCTGGTCTCAGGACACTTAGAGAAACATGGAGTGGTTTGGGTTGGAAGGGAACTTAAAGACCAACCACTGCCATGGCAGGGACACCTTCCACCATCCCAGGCTGCTCCAAGCCCTGTCCAGCCAGGCCTTGGGCACTGCCAGGGATCCAGGGGCAGCCACAGCTGCTCTGGGCACCTGTGCCAGGGCCTCACCACCCTCACAGGGAAGAATTATTTCCTAATATTCCATCTACACCTCCTCTGTGTCAGATGCCAGAACAGAGATAAGGTACAAGCACGGGGACCTCCCCTTCTGCAAAGCCCTCCTGCCGTTCTGCTCCCAAGGGTAGAGCAGGGGGGATCTGAGGAGCCCTTGGTCCCTTTCTCCTGCTCTAGGGGAGCTCACAGGTGCATTTTCCCTTCTGCAAAACCCTCCTGCCGTTCTGCTCCCGAGGGTAGAGCAGGTGGGATCTGAGGAGCCCTTGGTGCCTTTCTCCTGCTCTAGGGGAGCTCACAGGTGAATTTTCCCTTCTGCTCCCAAGTGTGGAGCAAGGGGGATCTGAGGAGCCCTTGGTGCCTTTCTCCTGCTTTGGGGGAGCTCACAGGTGGATTTTCCCTTCTGCAAAACTCTCCTTCTGTTCTGCTCCCAAGAGTGGGGCAGGCAGGATCTGAGGAGCCCTTGGTGCCTTTCTCCTGCTCTAGGGGAGCTCACAGGTGGATTTTCCCTTCTGCAAAACCCTCCTGACATTCTGCTCCTGAGTGTAGAGCAGGGAGGATCTGAGGAGCTCTTGGTCCCTTCCTCCGGCCTTAGGGGAGTTCACAGGTGATTTTTCCTTCTGCAAAACCCTGCTGCTGTTCTGCTCCCGAGGGTAGAGCAGGGGGGATCTGAGGGTCCCTTGATGCCTTTCTCCTGCTCTAGGGGAGCTCACAGGTGGATTTTCCCTTCTGCAAACTCTCCTTCTGTTCTGCTCCCAAGTGTGGAGCAGGCAGGATCTGAGGAGCCCTTGGTGCCTTTCTCCTGCTTTGGGGGAGCTCACAGGTGAATTTTCCCTTCTGCTCCCAAGTGTGGAGCAGGGGGGATCTGAGGAGCCCTTGGTGCCTTTCTCCTGCTCTAGGGGAGCTCACAGGTGAATTTTCCCTTCTGCTCCCGAGTGTGGAGCAGGGGGGATCTGAGGAGCCCTTGGTGCCTTTCTCCTGCTTTAATGGAGCTCACAGGTGGATTTTCCCTTCTGCAAAACCCTCCTTCTGTTCTGCTCCCAAGTGTGGAGCAGGCAGGATCTGAGGAGCCCTTGGTCCCTTTCTCCTGCTTTAATGGAGCTCACAGGTGAATTTTCCCTTCTGCTCCCAAGCATGGAACAGGCAGGATCTGAGGAGCCCTTGGTGCCTTTCTCCTGCTTTAATGGAGCTCACAGGTGGATTTTTCCTTCTGGCCAGCCCCAGCAGAAGCTGCTGTGCAGGGCACAGTCCCTTCCATGCGTTAGGAGCACAGAATGTGCGTCACTCCGTGGCAGGCTGTGTCCCAGGGCAGCAGCACAGACACCTGCAAGGTGTGGAACAATTTCCAGTAACCTCAGACAAACAGGGGCTAATCACTGCGCTCAGCAATTCACAGCAGCCTTTTCTGAGTACTGCAGATTGAATCTTGCATCGCACTGAACTGTTTGACCAGAATCTCATTATGGCATTATGCAGTGAGAGGTGGAAAAGAGGGAATCTGGCCTTGGCTGCTGCTCGTTCCACCTAAATGGACTGACAATTTGCTTTACAGCAATATTGGTGAGGAGCGAAGGGCAGGAAAAGCTGCCCTTGGGAATGTGAGGTATGGGCTGCTACAAGAGGATGCTATCAACTATTTACACAGCTTTTGAGCCTGAAGGGGAAGAGGACAACTGGTTTTTATACTGTGAAAACTGTTTGAAATTGCTGGACACTTAGAAAAACAAATACAAACCACACAGAATGGTTTGGGTCTGAGGGGACCTTGAAGATCACTCAGTTCCACCCCCGCCATGGGCAGGGACACCTTCTACTGTCCCAGGTTGCTCCAAGCCCTGTCCAACCTGGCCTTGGACAATCGCTTCCCTAATTGCATGGAACATCTCTCGCCTAATGTAAGTTCTTAATTTAGATGAAACTAAATTATTATCAGTAGTGAGAGGAATCAAAAATTACACTAAATAAGATGTTTTTAAATCTGAAGAAGAATCTCTGTGCAAATTTGAAAGTTCGTGAGAATCAGGTGAGGTGTGAAATACCTGGAGGGGGCAAAGCAGTTTAAACACTCAGCTTCCAAATTTGGCCCCATCATTTCTCACTTCACGAAATACCACTTTGCCCATTTTAGTGGCAGCAGATGTTAAACAGATCTCACCAAACAGCATCATTTTTCATCCCTCCCTGTGTGTACTAATCAGCACAAGACACTGCCCTTTTGCTGGGCTACTTGATTTCATCTGGTGTAGAAGTTTGAAATCTCTTTTCCAGAGGTGCAGGTCTGGAGCAGACACCTCTCCTCGGAGTGGGCAGCACTGAATGACAAATAGAGTGGGCAGCACTGAATGATAAATAAATAACCATCAGAAATCTTCTCCAAATGCCAACCCAGAGTGACTGTTTGCATTTCACTGCAACATAAATATCAATCTAAGGGTAGAAGATGATAAATTCTTCACAGAGATGAGTTGGGGAAGCTTTGCTGGGCACCAGAAGAGATGAGTTTAATGCTAAAGCCTGTGTTCCAATGGGGAATGGGTCCATGACAAAGACATCTCGAGGAAGCAGCAGTGGGTACAGCAATTATTGCTCACCCAGTGAGTGCCTACAGCAAGGTGAGAACTGCAGTGTTTCTGTGCTGAGTGTGCCCTCAGTGCCCCCAGGGCCAGGGCACACAGGCCAGGAGCTGCTTGGGCACAGAGCTGAGCCACCCCCTCAGGGTGACACACATGAGTGGGTGCCGAGGAAGAGGCGTCTGCTGTCACTCCCTGCAGTTTTCTGTGAGCAAATAAGCTCCCTGCTCTGCTGGGCTATCAATCCCACACCTGGCAGGATGTGATTTGCACTCACACACATCCCAGCGGTGCACATCACACCAGCCAAATGGGAAAATATCTCATCAGAGGAACGCTGGGGAGGATCTTGTGGAGAGGAGAATTAATGCTGCAGGCTGGTGCCAACCAAGGGACAAGGATGCTGAAAGAATGATGATGTCCATGGGGAAGGGAGCAGCCACACTGCTCACTGCCACACGTGCACAGATCAGCAGCACATCCCATAAACACCAGCAATATGGATATTCTCACTTTTATTTTATTCTGTTCTGCCTTTACACCCTTTTTTGCTCAACAAGACTAAGGGGTTAAAGAGCAAGATCTGCTTAGCAGGGGAAATCCACCTTTGTGCAGAGGCTCCCATGAGTTGTAGTTGCACTGTTTTAAAATCTTTCTCTATTCTCCATGAGAAAGAAGAGAAAGATTTTAAAACAGTGCAACTACAACAAGTCAGCACAGAAATTGCCTGATTAGCTTTAAGAAGGATTTGTGTCGAAGCCACAGCTCCCCTGCTTGGACAGCCATGGATTCCCACACAGCCCCATTCTCCAAGGATTTCCAGGTAAATTAGACAAGTAATTCCTTCTTCACTGTCCTGTTTGGAGATTTTTCTCCCCCTGAATTCCTCTCGGTGATGAAAATATCTGGGCTGACTTTCTTTGGATTTAGCAATCCTAGCACTGCAGTCTTCTCCCATGTGAAGATACCAAGTTTAACACTTTCCAGTGGTTTTCCTTGAGAAGAAAGATGTCCCTGAAAGCTGATTCCATGTACTCGAGGATTTGTGACACAGAAGTTCCCTAATAAATATGTTTATCAACTGCATATGGATATTCCTTTCCTGGTATCATTTTAATTCTTACTCATCTTATCAACCAGCCCCATTGTCTCATCTTCATGAGTCAAACGCTCTTGGAACATGGTGTGAAAAAGCCAATGTACTAAAGAACAGGGCCACTTAAAACCAGTTCACAAGCCATGCCCTTAATTTACTAAACATGAAAAAATTTACCTTTGTTTCTGTTCTAAATGAGGTTCATGATCAGTTCCCAGCTGCTCTCATTATATTTATATGCATGACATTACTGCATTTGTAATAATGCTAAATGACACAGCTTCCAGCACGAAGAAGAAATTGCCTCCCACTCTCACACAGGAAAACCAATTCCTACGTGTCCATTAGAAGGCATTAAATCTTGGAGCCAACACATTCACAGTCCCTGAATTATTTGTAGATTAAATGATTTGAAAAACGTGTAATGAATCTGCTCTCATGCAATTTAGAAAACTTAGCAGACTTCTACGATTTCTTCATCACCAAACATCCTTTTAGTTTGGCTAAGACATTCTCACAAGCTGTTACTGAATTACTGATCACATTTATCCCTGCAAATGGATTTAACTCCTGAAGCAGCTCATCGCAGAGTCCCACAGGCACCAGTGCTTGTATTTAGCTTGGACTCTCAGCAAAACACAGACTGAACAGCTCTGCACCCTGGATTTCTGCTCACAGAAATTGCACCTTAGAGCACACTTCAGTTTTGTCACTGTTCCTACAGTGCTGTCAAACCAAGAGAAATTTTGACTTCAAGAAGTCAAATTATGGGAAGGAAATTGTTATCTAAGAGGTCTATAATAGATACCTTGATAAAGAGCACTGCCTATGTCACTACATCATACACGTTCTGATAATAACATGAAAAACCTTTCTGACAGATTATAGGGAATGGTCATTGCGGAAAAGTTTTTGCCTCACAGGAATTCAAATGCATTTCCTGATGATGTTATACCTACTGCCTCTTCAATAGCTCTCAGCTCAATTCCCAGCTTTCCTCTTGCGGATGATAAACAGTGACAGCAATAACACAAATAACACAAAACCAGAGCAGCACTCTCTGGTTGTTTGAAAACTGCAAATGGAAAATAAGAATAAATGTAGATAGAGACAGGCTGAGGAATGGAACAGGGACTCAAACAGAGCACAAATGCAGTAAATGAAGTGAATGATTAATTTAGGTTTATTTTTAAATAACAGATCCCTAAGCCTTCTGGATTTGAGGTTCACATCTCCACACCACGCTCTTGTTTCAGGACTGTGGAACACACTGTTGACATCTGTACTTTTTTTAGCATTTTGTAGCATCTCTTTTTTCAGTTTATCTTACAGTTAGTGTAGATACCAAAACAATTTGAGATGTGAGTGTTTTTAAGCAGGTATGTCTGTGCAGAAGGATTTTCTTGAGCCATCTTTGAAAGTTGTACGTTCTCCCCTTTTAGTTACAATGAGCAGGACAGAGCTAATTTCTTTTTTCCTGCACTTATAAACCATCGTCACATTCAGATGTCTCCAGCCCGAGTGTTTGCTCCTTTTCCACTGAGCATATATCACTGGATATTTATCATATTACTCCTTCCTGCTTCCGAGCAAAACCTCCCGCTGAGATGTGGAGCCAGCAGCCAGCCAGGCTGTGCACATACAGCTGCCAGCCCTAATGCTTCCATGCCTCATTAAGTGACCTCCTGCTCTTCCCTGCACTTGCCCAGCATTTCTGGTGTCCAGCAGCAGCAGCACATCTGTCACGGGACAGCAGCTCTGTGGTGTCTGTCCCACAAGGGCTCTGATGGATCAGAGAAGTGCCCAGTGTCCCTCTGCAGAGCCCAGAGCTGGCATCTCCTTTACTGACACCAGAATTAACTCCTGGGATTTTTTTATTATTCAGAAAGAAAAAGGACAAAGTTGTAGCGTGCTCTGCTTAGAGCACTGCCACGCCAACAATCATCTGTCTGCTCCGGTGGGGTTGGTGTGTAAACAGCCACAGAAAACATACAGCAAATTGCTTTGGAGCAGTAGTAAACACTGAAATTGTGTTCTGAGAAACTAACCTTCTCCAAAGCATTCAGAGAGGGGCTGGATTTCTGCAGCAAGAACTGAAGGCAGTGTAAAGCCCTGGGCTGGCAGTGCTGCTGAGACAGAACAGACCCTATTTCAATGCAAACAAAGCTCTCTCCCTCTGCTCCCCCGAGATCCTCCTTGAAACCCATCTGTTCTGTGGTGCTTTGCACTGAAAACAGCCACCCACCAGCCCTGCACCACTCTGTCCTGTGCTCCTGAATTGTGAGTTCTTCCGGAGGGAACCCCTCCTGTTTATCCCACACAGCTCTCCCATTGTGCTCAGCCCTGTGCTCGCTTGGCTGAGGAAACACACGTGCCTGAAGGGAAAGGCTTTGCAGCTGCAGAGAGAAGGGTTTTATTGCTGGGGCTCGGCCTTGGGATGGAGTTCCGGGGTGAAGGGAACAGAGGGAGATGTCTTTACAAACTGTGGGGCTGCTGGGAGATAAGGCCAGACACTGATAGGGGAAAGAAGCAATGGAAGGAACCGTAAATTCCACAGGAATTCCATTAATTGACACAGACTGTTACTCACCCAAGGATGTGTTAAATCCCTGGACTTAGAGAAAAAGAACAGAGACACAAAAAAAAAAAAAAAGGGTGGGGGAATGCACATTAGAAGGGCTCTGGATCAGGCAATTCGGAAAGTCTGTACCTCTCGAGTACCTCAGCCAATGGGGAAAGAGAGAGGGAACCTGCGGCTGGGAAATTAGGATAAAAAGAGGCTGTGTCCTCTAGCAATTGGAGAGACCCCATGGGAAATGCCCATGAGCTCTCCCTTTATTCATGAACAAAGTTACAGGACTCCTCTGTCTCCTTTTTGGACATAAACCTCTGGCGTTTGTGGATTAATTTTTCCTGATAAGGGCATTAATGCAGTTCTGTGATATTCACCCTTTGTCCTGCCATGAGCAGCCATGTCTGTGATGGCATAGAGCCATTCTGGAAAAAAGCAGCTAAAAAAAATAAAAAATAAAAAAATAAATTAAATTTAAAAAAAAAAAAAAAAAGAAACCACCCTTCTGATCAGAGTTATGGGGCACCCTCTGCAAGTTTGTGACCTCTGGAGTGGCCACACACTGGAGGAATGGGGTGGCATCCGGAGGGACCTGGACAGTTCAGAGGTGGAACTGTGCAAACCTCGAGAAGCTCAGCGAGGCCAAATGCAAGGTGCTGCACCTGGGACAGGGCCCAGGGAACGGCCGGAGCTATGTCAGGGAAGGCTTGGGTTGGGTATCAGGGAAAGGTTCTTCCCCCAAAGGGTGCTGGGCACTGCCCAGGGAATGGGCACGGCCCCGAGGCTGCCAGAGCTCCAGGAGTGTTTGGACAAACGTTCAGGAGCATCTGCTGCCAGGGATGCACAGGGTGCGAGTGCTGGGGTGCCCATCTCCCCTCCCTCCATTTGAAGCCATTCACCCTTGCCTTGTCGCTCCGGTTCCTGAGGAAGAATTCCCCTCGTTTTTTGGGGATTGTTGGGCTGTCCCGTACAGGACATAATCCTGGTGGGTCTCTTCGAACTCCCCCTCTGTGACTGTGACTATTTACAAGCTCCTGGAGCGACATGATGAGGGGCTCTAACCGCAAAATGGAAAAGGGAAGGACTAGAGTGGATATTAGTGAGAAATGAAGAGTGAGGCCCTGGCAGAGGATGCCCCTGGATCGCTGGCAGTGCCCAAGTCCAGGCTGTACAGCGCCTGTGCCTCACGAACGGCAGCGCTGCGGCTTTAAGGCGGGCTCGGGGCGGGATCCCGGCCCGCCATGCGCGCTGGGGCCGCCCCGGTGCCGCCCCGGTGCCGCCCCGGTGCCGCCCCGGTGCCGCCCCGGTGCCGCCCCGGTGCCGCCCCGGTGCCGCCCCGGTGCCGCCCCGGTGCCGCCCCGGTGCCGCCCCGGTGCCGCCCCGGTGCCGAGTGCCGGCGGTGCCGCCATGTATCGCCTGTGCCGCCTGTCCCCGCTGCTGTCGCCGCTGCTGTCGCCGCTGCCCCCGCGCTGTGCCCCCCGGGCCGCCTGGGCCGCGCTGCCGCCGGGGCTGGGCCCGCGCCGCGCCGCCGCCAAGGTACGTGAGGGCCGCGGGCCGCGGGGTGTGCCTAACACCCTGAGCCGAAAGTGTTCTTCGGCTTCTCGGAGGTGTCTTTCGGTTTTTGGAGGTGTCTTTCGGTTTTTGGAGGTGTCATCACCTCCGCCCCCGCCCCCATCGCCGTGGGGTCACTGAATCGCGTCTGTCCCGGGGTTCTGGAGGAGCTGCTTGGCACCTGCTGGTGGTCGCGTTGTCAGTGGGAGCTCTCCAGGATGCCTCGTCTGCTGTTTAATTTCTACAGCTGGATTTGCAGCGTGGTTTCTGTAGCCTCATTGCGAAGTGAAACAGAATATTTTATATTAGATTTATTTTCATGCCTTAAATGGCCTGAATGATGCGAATAAAATCGGCTTTTAGCTGAAATATTGTAGCAGAGTGACATGGAAATAGGCAGCAGCTTTACTTGCTAAGCTGTACATTATTCTGTATATGACTGCCCTGGGTGCTCCAGAAAATATCTGTTGAAGTGGTTCTTTTTTAACTTTTTGCTTCAATACCATTTCTGGTGCGTGAGACTGGGAACACAGGTGAATTGGAATGGACTTGGAAAATCAGAACAAGCAATTTCCCAGTCCTTATGATCCATCTGTAAGACTCAAACCTCATGAGCCACAAAAGAAAAATCTAAAATTATCCATTATGCTTGAAAAATTAAAAACTACAAGAATTAGCATAAGCTGAGCTACACAATTGCCTGTTTGTATATCAGTATGATTTCCTGTCAAAATGAAATACAAAGTAACACAAATTATACTTATAAAAGAGAAAAACAGCAGCAAACAAATGAGGGCTTAGAGTTTGGGTGAGTGGTGTGCATACCATGAGAGTTGTAAGACTGTCTTGTATCCTAATTTACAATCTTGTAAGTCCAAGAAGAATTAATCAAGAATATTTTTCTTCAAATTTGTGTGCCTTGAAACCAGTGGGACAGCAGTGGCTGTACCTGTCCTGTGGTGGCCTTCAGCCTGGCCGTAATGTTGTCCCGGCTGCTGCTGAGCTCAGCTGGAAAGAAAGCACTCCTCTAGTCTTCCCTGACAACTGCTGACTAATTAGAGACAAATCCTGAGGTTTTTGTGAAATGTTTTCTTCCTGTCAGTACTTTTTCTCCGGAGAACATGGGGAGTTTCCAAGAGCTGCCTTATTGTTAGCAGTGTAGCTGCTCTTTGATATCTTTTCAGATTGCTTTGGGATATGTTTTACCATGAAGTTCTGCACTTGAAATGTACCCAGATAAAAATCTGTCAATAACTTCTACTGTGACAAATATTTTCAGTGCAGTTGGGCCCTTGGCACCAGCCCTGGCATGTCCCTGCAGTTCTTGTCTGCACTGTGGCAATAGGGCTGCTTGTTGCTGTCAACACTTGCAGTTCCCCAGTTCTTCCTTTTATCAGCTCATCCAGTAGGGGTGATTTATAGGAATTTAAACGTTGGATCTCTGCCATCAGTGAGTTGATACTAAGTGCTTCCAGTTGCTTCCAGTGCCACTGGCTGCTTAGCCCCAGAACAAAAAGCTGTGCTCCAAGGATTCCCTGGGTAAAGCTGAGCAGTAGGTGGAAGCAAATAGCTCTGACACCTCAATCTCTTGTCTCAAGCAGATGTGTGGGTGTGCCTTGGCACACATTTCAATCAAATAATCTGCTTTTAATTATGAAACTTGAATTGTGTAAGAATTTACACCAAGCTCAGTGCATCCCTTTGAGGGGAATAGTTGGGAGGAGGGAGGTTGGCTCTGCCACAGCATGTGCTGTGCTGATGTGGAAGAGCAGAAGTGTGGACCTGTCTTCCCAAATCACTCTGTGTGCAAGACACTTCCTTCGTTATTTCAGACTGGTTCAACTAACTGGAATATGATTTTGTGCTTAATGCTAATAAACACTTCTAATTGTTTTCTTTTTAGGATGCAGGTGAACCCCTCAAAAAGATAGCCACTGATCCCAGTGCCGAAAACAAGAAACTCAACAAATCCCAGCAGCTGAAACAAGTTTTTAAAGAATATGGTGCTGTAGGAGTTTCCTTCCACGTTGGAATTTCATTAGTATCTCTGGGGATCTTCTACCTGGCTGTTTCAAGGTGAGGTTTGTACAGCTGTCTGTCACATCTAGGTAATGGTAAAATTAAAATACATTTACTGTTGTGCTTACCTCTGACAGGAGACAGGTACCTTACACCTGTTGGCTCTATACAGTCACCTCCTGAATTTTGAGTATGGATGGGTCCATAAATGGACCTGATCTCCCGTCAGGCATGAGAGAAGAAAGTTGTACATGGGTTTTTTGCACAGGTTCACCAGCAGTGAAAAGAGCAGACACAGCACCAACATAACTGACCAGGCAGAGAATGTATTTGTTTCGCAGATATCTTTTGTTCTTGCTTGGTCTGGAGAGATAGAGCCATGCAAAAGTGCTGGGGCTTAGAGATAAACCTATTTTTCTGGGTGTTGAACACAGTTTGTGCAGTTGAACTGCAGAAAACAACAGCCACTAGGACAGGATTAGAGTGAAAAAGAAAATGAGGCAGAACCAGAGTCAGGTGGGGAGTTTTGTGTGTGGCTTTGTGGGAATGCATGAATTCCATGAGGTTTTCAATGGGAAACCTAAGGAGACAGGGGAACATGTTGTTTCTCCCAATATTCCCTGCTCCTCATTCCTGACTCTAGTGGGAATATGTGAATGCCTGATTTCTCCTGTTTGCCACAATGTAGTACAGGGTGAAAATATTTTTTCCCCTCAGGTATGGTTGAACCCTTGATGAAAGCTGCTATGTCTATAGAGAATTAAACTATTGATGGACTTGGTGGATAATGCTCATTTGAGATCCATAACACTTCCTTCATGTGCTAGATTTTAGAGACTTGTCATTTTAATACCTTTGTACTCCTGTTAGAACACTAAGCCTCACAACAGGTACCTCATTTGGTTTGAATTGATCTGTGTCCAGCTGATAAATTAAATAAATTTGGGAAGATGAAATTCCAACACAATTTCACAGTAACCTTTTGAAAATCACTGTGCAGAGCAATTTTATCTCTAAAAGCTGAGCTGGAAGCATGACACATTAATTCCCTGAACAGAAAAACAGCAATTTATATTCCTTACCTTAAACTAAACGCATCTTTTCCGTTTCCTCAGCGGTGTGGACATGAGCGCGGTGCTGTTCAAGCTGGGCTTCAGCGAGGCCTCGCTGCAGTCCAGGATGGCAGCAGGCACCAGCACCTTCGTGCTTGCCTACGCCGTGCACAAGCTCTTCGCCCCCGTGCGCATCAGCATCACCGTGGTGTCCGTGCCCTTCATCGTGCGCTACTGCCGCAAGGTCGGCTTCTTCAAGCCCCCTGCCTCCCCCTGAGGCCGCCCTGGCTTCTTGGTTTCTAGTGTTCTATATCCACGTAGCTCTTCAGGTGCAAAGTTTCTTTTAAGGACTTGGTTGGAATCATGTTGACCTCATCTTGCATTTCTAATTGTTCTTTCAGGTAAATGTCACTGTGAAAAGTGCTGTCCTTATCTCCTTTCCCTTTTGCCATTTTTTCTTTGGAAAAACCTGTTCAAATGGGATCTGGTTTGCACTGCTGGTGGGAATATAAATGCTTGGCAATGAGCACAGTTCTGGGTCTTTATAATGCAGCTTTTTGAGCCTTAATTTTTTTTTTCTTTTCAAAACAGAATCATAGCAGAGTGGTTTGTTACTGAGAGTAATAAACCAAGTCACACAGCACTGAGAAACAGTGAGATTCTCTTTCCACTAGAATAAATAACATCTTACTACAGCCATAGTTCTCTTGATAAGGATAGATACTGGAATCTAAAGTGGCAGGTGGGTGTTTCTTTTGTTAGAAGAGGCTTTTATTATAGCCTTTCTCACAGTACAACACAGGCACTGAACTCATTTCAGTAGGAGTACCCATCTGATTAATTATTGCACAGTCATAATTGGTTTAGTCACAATAGCTGATGCACTGTTCTGAAACTATGCATAGTGCTTCCATAGCCCAAGATTTTATTGTTTGAAAATGTGCTGTGAAGTAGTCCTTTTTTTTTTTTAATGTCTAAAGACTCAGAAGAAATCCTGAGTTTACTGCAGTCAGTGTAAGCAGAATTACCTATGTGAACATACTCCAAACAGCATCAAGTCAGATAAGCTGGGGGGTTTTACATTTTGAGATCTGGCTTTGGACTGGAAATACCTTATTTTATCTCAAAACTAACCCCAGCAGCGTTCTGCTCCTGGGGGTGCACCTGAATTCCAGACATTCCAATTCCCAGCTTCCCAGGAAGAATTCCTGCGCTTTGGGCTGAGACTGGTGAATGTAGCAATGAGAGGGTTTTGCCTTTCCTTATGGGGACGCTGTTCTGGTAGAATGTAGTTACACCTTCCAGTTAACCTGGAGACTGAATCCCAGAACAGATTCATGGAGTTTTAATGAGAGTTGCTGAGGATGGGAAGGAGGAAATAATTTCTTGTTAGGAGCAGCCTCTTGCCTCCCGTGAGGCAGAACATTAAATTTTGCACCTTAACTCCTTCCCCCCCACAGAAAGTCCCAGGCTTCATGTGTACCAAGGATAAGAATTCCAAAATAACTCTGAGGCAGCCTTGTTTACTTCAGCTAGAATAGTTTCTGAGAAGGATGTTTTGTCTTAAACTTGATAGAGAACGAATATTCAAAGCTTCTTCTTTTTCAAATTCATGTGTAAAGCTGAAAACATTTAAAGTAAATGTACCTAGAAGTCAGTAGAAGGCACCACCACTAAACTAGAGTTTTCTTGCTGTAAAGAAACAGCTTCATATAAATTATGACCAGAATTCAAACTACTTAAGATAAATATGGTTGTATAAACTACTGGCAGTTTTAGATGAAGTTTTTTTGCAAAGTATATTTTAAATTAATTCGAGAATATATTTTGGATTCTGGAATCCTTGCTTGTAAAAGGATCGTTTTTTAAAATTGTTTGTAAAATAGTGAAGTCTTATAATGAAAAGACAATAAATTGTTTTCTCTTAGTTTGCTTGAAGTGCTTTACTGGAATAAAATTGGTCTCTTTATTTTGGTGGCAAGGGGCCTGACCCTTAGTGCATTTTAAGGAGTGTCTTACAACACCAGATGTTATTACTTCCTGTTACACAACATCATCTGAAAGTACTTCTGAGAGAAACGGATGGAAAATACCAGATGGGAAACCTTTAAATAAATTCATTGGAAAAAGGACAGAGCAGACCAAGCTCTCAATAAACCAAGCAGGTTAAGTAGCAACACATTTAGTACTTACCTTGCAATCCTAAGTGGGGAGTGTGGGACAGTAAATGACTGTGGTACCAGCACTCAGAGCTTCCTTTTTGACAGAGGTGGGAACTAGAGCTGTGGGAATTGAACTCTGTGACCTGGAGGAGCTGAGCTGTGCTGGAGCCAAGCAGTGCCACAAGGAACCTCACCCTGCTGGGTGCAGTAGAACAAGTCTTTATTTTACAAGTTGAGCGCTCACATTTAAAACTAGAGACAAAAACAATTGTGAAAACATCATTTCAGAACACTTGAAAAACACATTCACCTCGCTCATTTTCAGGTTACACCACAGGTAGGACACCCTGAGCAGCCCAGGCAGGGAGGAGCAGGCATCTCCAGGATATTGCACTGTTCAATAAGCCAGAACAACTTCCTCTTGGTGAGCAAGGAACCATTTTCAGCACAGACCACAGCACAAGAGCCTCCAACAGCTTCATACTCACATCAGCAAACCTGGCCCTCCTGGAACTGGATTTCAAGTATATTAAATATTCCACAAGCTCCAGCTAAAGTGAATTTTATGCTGCAATTCGAGTGTAAGACACCAGCCAACCCAAGGATTTGCATCCCAATTGCCACTAGATTCCAAGACCTGCTTTTTCTATTGTAAGCATTACAGTAGTCACAGTAAAAGACTCTTCTTGTTGATCCCAGAAGTCACCTCTCCTAAAACTATGTTTTGGATGGGGCAGCACCATCACTCTTCTTGCTGTTGGGAATCTTGGTAGAGTTTGCTGTAATCCAGGGATGGAGCAGTACATCCTTCAGGGGCAGGCGATGGAAGGGGTTATGCTTCAGGAGCTTGGAAATTAAATCCCTTGCACCTTCTGTCACAAATGGAGGAAACTTGAATTCCACCTAAGGAAAAAAGGATGCTAAAGATGATGCTAGAGTTCTTTGGCAATAACCAAACTACAGAATCCAAGGTGTAATCCTAGTTACACCTTAAAAGCTGTGCCAGCCTTGCAGGCTGTGCACCTTCTACCTATTGAGATCAAATAATTCCATCATAATCCTGAATAAGCATCTCACTGCTTGTAGAAATATTTGTGTATTACTGTGTTTGTTTTCATTATGCTTCAAACTTAAGTTTGCTGAACCCTTTCTAGAACTGAAAGCACACCCAGCTAATCCAGATAAGCACTGCCACTTACCCTGGAAATAGCTCTGTAGGTTTCCTGATAGGTTGCTGCTTCAAAGGGTGGTTTCCCTACAAGGAATTCATAGCACAGAACTCCCAGGCTCCAAATATCCACCTTTTCATCATGTGTTCTTCCCTCAATCATTTCAGGAGGCAGGTAGTCAAGTGTCCCACAGAGAGTTGTTCTCCTGAAGAAAAGTCCAAGTTAATGACTGATTAAGGTAATTAGAGGATTTATTTCAAGAGCCAGATAAAAACTAATGCTGCCAATCATCTGTACCTCAGTGCAATCCAACTGAACAGACTCAGCACCACCAGTACAGCTGAGGAAGAAAAGGCAGCAGTACAATTTCTACTTCTTAAACTACCTCAGTCCCTGCAATGAGTCTCATCTCTCCTTTCTTCACCCCACTTGCTAGAACAAATCTGTTCCTCCTTTGTCAGGTGCAATTTCACACTCTAAGAAATAATCAAATTGCCAGTGTAATGTCAGTCCAAATGCTGGTTTGTCATCTCAGGGAGCACTGTAATCCTACACTAAGCTTCATCTCTGTCAGGGTCAGCAAGGTTTGAACTAAAAATCAGGATAACACTCCTCTGCCACACCTGCTGACTGTTAAGACCTTCGGTGTAGCAGGATTTTTCCCCAATATTTTAGGAAGTTCACACATACCTCCCCCCTCCACAACTGTGTGACACAAAAACTGACACTAAAGAAGGATTTCACTGCTCAAGAGACTGAATTCTCACCTAGAAGATGGAGCATGCACAGACCACCCAAAGTCAGCAATTTTTAACTCTCCATTTGATCCAAGCAGCAAGTTCTCTGGCTTGATGTCTCTGTGGATCACACTCTTGGAGTGACAGTACGAGAGGGCATCTGCAAGCTCTGTGATGTACTGGGTGCAGAAAGAACAATCTTTAAGCTACAAAGACATTGTCACCTGAGTTCATTTGGCTGCAGCACAGCCTTTTGGAGGCATAATTATAGTTCTAAGTTAAAGCAATTATTCCTTAACCCTTGAAGTCTGGCAATACAAGCTGTGCTTTGCAATATTAAGCAATTCTGAATAGAAACTCCTGCACAGCACTAAGGCTTCCCAACTTTTGCCCTGTCCATATGCCAAGTAGCATCTAAGGAATCTCAGTTTCCCCCAGCAGAATAGAGAATTTGATCTGAAGAGCTGGCTCTATCCTGCAGATATTCCAGGTACACAAAGGAATGGATAGGAAGCTGGAGCAACCTACAGTAGCAGTTCTTGGCTCATCAAACTTGGTGAGCTTCTGAAGTTCCTTGTAGACTTCTCCACGAGGAGCATGCTCCAGGATCAGGTAGACTCTCGTCACATCATGGAAGTAGCCATATAATCTGAGAATGTTGGGGTGCCTGCAAAGAGATTCCAATGTTCTTTTGAATGAGGGGTTTGTCCAAAACCTCTAATTTCCCTGTCCTGCTCCCCCCTTTTAAGGCAAGCATGGGAACTTCAGCTCACGATACACAGAGAAATCTCATCATAAAAAAGAAACCTTATCATAATCAAGGTTACTTCCTTTGGATGCAAACAAAGCAGAGTAATTAGTCACTAAACTTTACCTAAGATGAGACTGTATTTCCACTTCTCTTCGCAGTTGATGTTCTACACCAGCTTCCTCGAGTTGTGTTTTAAAGAGTACTTTCAGTGCAAGAATAAATTTGCTCTGTTTTTCACGTGCCAGGTACACATTCCCGAATTTTCCTTTCCCCAGAGGACGGCCAATTTCGAAATCATCAAGAGACCATTGCCTTCTGCAAGTCAAAAGAGAAAAGCTGGATAGTTGTGTTGGCTTTGACTCATAAATTTACAGTTTATAACATTCATGTTCCAAAGGTGCTTAGTGCTCTAAACTAGATTATAGTCGTTAAGAAAACACCAGGAGAATAAAATAGGCATTGAGATTTTTCAAAAGGAACTTCTGAAAGCTCTTGTCTTCCTTCCTGAAGTTTTTGCAGACACTACACCAACCACACTGCTACAAAATAAAGACTCTGTTTAGCAAGCTGGGCTCCTTTGGATATACTTAAGCCAAACACATCACTAGTTCAAGGCAAAACAACTTAAAGTTGCCATAAACAAATCCAACAGTTAGACTGCAGCCTCTCTCCCAGATGGAGGCTTTGTTTGCAGGAGTACATCTCCTGACTGGGACAGCAGCTATCAGTGCTCTCCCATGGGAAGAGCTATTCTGCACTGGGCCCAAGGTTCCCTTTAGATTACAGCAAATCCTTGTTCCTGACAATGATCAGGTCAAAGGCAGCTTTCCTGCTCTTGTGTCTGCAAAGTGTGGGCATCACCAGGCTCCACAACCAAGGGAATTCCAGCAGGGCTCAGTTATCTACAATTTAAGTATAAAATTTACTTTTTAGTGTCTTCACTTTTCTTTTTGGTCTCCTCAGTTTTCTTCTTAGCAGTCTCATCAGTTTTCTGTTTAGAGGTGCTTTCTGCTTCAGGGTTTTTTGCTGTGTACAGAGAAGAAGATCAATTTACAAACCAGACCCACACAGGAGCAAATCTAACCCCTGTGCATCATCTGAAGCAGTTCTTAGAATCCATTCTATGACATTTTAAGCAATCTATCATAACTGGCTGCTGGGAAAGAAACAGCACTGGCAAAATGTAATTTTAAACGTTTTCTGAAAACAAAACCCATAAATCTGCACCCCCCCTGCCCCCCCCAAAAAAAAAGTATTCTTTTACATGAATCCTGGAAAGCCTGTGAGGTATGAGTGCCAATTATATTAACTCCAGGCTGCTGAGCACCCTGGAAGTTTTCAACACCATATTGGCTCTAAATGGTTAATTTAGAGATAAATTCACAAAGATGGTGCAGTAACGCCTAAGGTGGACCATGTGCTGCCCTTCTGCTGGGGGGCACAACCAAAAACTTCCCTCCAGGAGTGTCCCCAGCTCAGCAGCAGCTTTAGGGAGCATCCTGAGTGTCACAGCTGTGATCACAGGTAAATCATCCTCAGAATTACCAGGTCCTGGAGTCTGGGCAGGTTTTTCACTGCTCTTGCTTGCAGCCTGAGGCCTCACAGATGCCTGCAGGGGCAGCTTGGGTCGGAGCTGCTGCGTTGTTTGGTTATTGGACAGTTTTTGGGTTGACAGTACAGGTTTTTGGGATTGCACAGGAACTCGCTGGGCAAAGTTTGCAGGACACAGAACCCGTTGTGCTGGAGCTCCACTGGTCAGTAAGCGGCTCTGGGCTGAATGCTGGGACACAGGGACACGTTTGGGGCCATCCCCAATGGGATTTGCAACCTACAAAGAGAAATGAGGACACATTAATTGTGGAACAGCACATGAGAATCTTTATGACCCCAGTCGGAATGGAACATTTATTGACAGGTTGATTAAAGGAAGTTTTGTTCATGGTGTTCAAAAAACTTACCAGGCCTATGTGTTTTTATGTTACAGTAGTGAGAATGAGCCTGTGTTTCTAAATGGAAAAATACATAATCAGGGTGATCTTGAGCACTGCAGCACAAGTGTATCAATAGTGACAGTAACACAGTGCCTGCTTTTAGAAACTGTATCTGGAATAAATTGATTATACACACTTGCTCTCCTTAAAGCACTTAAAATATAAGGAGGATTTCCCCATTTAGTAGGACATATTAGTATTAAAAATAATAAAAATAGTAAAAAAGGTCAGCTCTGGGCACTGTTCTCTCCAGGAAAAAGCTACCGAAAGATAAAATTACTATTTTTTAACCTGTAGTTAATGTGTGATAGGGAGAACCGCACCCCCCAAGTAAAAACTAAAAACCGCCAACCCCAGAACCAACCAGACCTACAGAATTGTAATGGCAAACTCCCAGGCATCGAGACCAACGATCCAGTGCAGGGAGAAGAACATAAACCGCGTATTTCAGACCTTTACCTTGGCAACGCGGCCGGGGTACACGGCGTGGTTCTCCTTCATGTGCCTGTCCATAGCGCCCGAGCGGGAGCGACACGACTCTGGCTGCTGGCGAGACGGAGCCGAGGGGGGACAGCGAGCGGAGCACAGGAGGTCTCGGCTCCCCGATCGATACCGATATCGATCCCGATCCCTTACCAACGCAGGCCCATCGAGCAGGCGCCGCTCTCCCCGCGGAGCCGCCGCCTCACGGCCGCCGGAGCTGTTTGAATTCAAACCGCCGCGCCTTAAATACCCCTTTAAACCCTCGCCGCCCGCCATTGGCCGCCCTCCCGCGGCCCGCGCACGCCGATTGGCTCCTCTCGCGGGCTGCCCGCCCGCCCATTGGCTGCGCGGCGCGCTCCGCCGCGCCGCGAGGGGCGCACGCGTGGCGTCCGCCCCGTCGGCGGCGTTGTCGGCGCGCGGCGCGTTACGCACTTTGCGTAGCGCCGCGCCCCCCGGCGCGCGCCGCCCGCGCACTTCCCGCCGGCCGAGCCGCCGCTTCCGCTACGCAAATCGCGTAACGCGCCGCGCTCCCACCTGTGGCCGCCGCCGCCTCCGCTCCGCCCCGCGTCCGGGAGCGCCGCCAGGTCAGTCCCGCTCCCGCCAGACCCCCCCCGAGACACCCCCAGCCACCCCCGGGCGAGGCCGGCGAGCGGCGCTGCTGCCACCGCGCGTGGGGCCGAGCGCGAGCGGGCCATTGTGTGGGTGCCCCCCCGGACGGGCCGAGCAGGGCCGGAGCCTCCCGGTGCGTCCCGACCGAGCGGCCCCGGGCAGCGCCACGTGCCGCCAGCGCTTCGGGGCGAGTGCGAAGTGCGAAGGCAGCGCCCGGCCCGGCCTGAGCGAAGCGCGGACCCCTCGCGTCGCAGCCCCGGCAGCGCCCGGACCCGCGCGGCTCCCGAGGAGACGCCGGGACAGCGGGAGCGCGGCCGCTCAGCGAACGCGGCCCGTGAGTAGCGCAGCGAGCGCGGCGTGAGGCGCTGCCGCCCCGCAGCCCGGAGCCCCCGGGTCCCTGCGAGGCGCCGCGGAGCGAGGAAACTCCACTCGGCACTTGGGGCTTGCGAAGAACTGCGATCCAAGGCAACTTTTCACTGTCTCCGCGGTGCTGAAAACAAGAGCGAAGGAGAGCCTAGTTGTGTGTGTTGGTGTTTACAAGTGGTTCAGGATAGGTAAAAAGAAGATGTCGGGTCGCCGTGTCGCTGCAGCGTGTGACAGACGACAGCTGCCCCGGGGCATGGGGAGCATGGCAGCCCCGCTGCTCGACCCGCGCCCGCTCCGGCTGCCCTTTCTCGAGGCTGACGTGAGTAGGACTCGGGGAGGGGACGGTTTGCGCAGGGGACGGGGCCGAACGGGCCGGGCCCGCCCGCAGCGCCGGGCAGCAGCGCCAGCAACTTAATTCCCAGCCCGTTCACGTCGCCGTGTTTGGGATCCGGGCTCTGGCGGAAGCGGCGCTTCGGAGCTTTGCGGCTGTGACACAAAAGAACCCCTGGGCTCCCCCCCGCGCCCGGTGGGGCCGGGCCCCGCCGCTCTCCCGCCAGCCATCCCGCCCCGAGCGCGGCTCCGCGGCCTCCGCCAGGGCCCCGCTGCCCCGGAAGGGGCAATGGGAATGGGGACAGGGACCCCCGGAAGGGGAGCGGGAGAATGGACCCTCGGGACCCCCGGAAGGGGAGGAATGGGAGAGGGACCCCCGGAAGGGAAGGGATGGGGAGAGGGACACCCGGGATCCCTGGAAGGGAGAGTGGGGAGCGGGACCCCCGGAAGGGGAGGAATGGAGAGAAGGGACTCCCCGGAAGGGGAGGAAAGGGGAGAGGGACCCCCCAGGACCCGCGGAAGGGGGAATGGGGAGGAGGACCCCGGGATCCCATGAGGGGGGAGCGGGGCCTCGGGACCCCCGGATCGGGATGGGGACATCGGGATGCGGATGGGGACCCCCGGATCGGGATGGGGACGGGGACCCCCGGATCGGGATGGGGATGGGGACCCCCGCCATGTCCCTCCCCCGCCCCGGGGGGCTCCCGCCTCCCGCCACGTGACGCGCGGGGTGTGGCGGTCACGTGACGCCGGCCCGTTGTGTCGCCCCCCCCAAGAGCCGCCTCCCATCGATGTGCGGGCGCTCGATGCAGCAGCCTTCGCGGAGGAGCGTCCTGCGGGCCCGGCCGCCCCCGCCGCTGCCGCCGCCGCCGCTCGATGCGCTCCGCGCTCCCGCCGCCATCTTAGGGGCAGAGCGCGGGCGGCAGAAGGAAGGCTCGGTACGTACCGGGACCGCCGGGGCCGCGCCGCCCGCGGCTCCGCTGCGCCCGCCGCGGGGCTCCGCGCCGCCCGCGGCCGGGGGGAGGGCGGGGAGGGCGCGGGACCCTCGCAGGGAGGGCGGCGGGGCCGGCGCGCTGCTGTCCTGCGCGCCCCGTGCATCCATCCATCGGAGCCCGGGCCCGCCGGCAGCTCCGGCTGGCTCGTGTCGCTCGTGCCGCAGCTCTGCTGCCGGCTCCGGTGCTGCTGAGCACAGTTCGGGGCGGTTCATGGCCGAGATTTTCATTTACACAGCCAACAAGCGCAACAGGTTTTTCCTCCTCTCTTCCTCTCCTTTCTCCCCTCTTTTCCTTCCCCTTTCTCCCGCCCTTTTCTCCCCATTTCCTCCCCATTTCCTCCCCACTTCCTCCCCTTTTCCTCCACTTTTCCCCCTGCCTTTTCCCTCCCTTTTCTGCGCCTTTTCTGCCCTTCCCTTTCTCTCTCCTTTTCTTACCCCGTCTCTGATTCTGAGCAAAAACCACAGCAATATTCGGTGCCTGCACTGAGATTTGTTTGAAGCTTGTATTAGTTTCATGCAACTTTCGTATGTGATTTTTGTTCTTCATTCCAGGCCCCCCCAAGGCAGTCCTTGCTCACAATGTATAGGACAAAAGTCAGTTTGAAAGACCGTCAGCAACTTTACAAACTGATAATTAGTCAGCTGCTCTATGATGGATACATCAACATTGCCAATGGCTTGATAAATGAGATCAAACCACAGTCTGTCTGTGCACCTTCTGAACAACTGCTGCACCTAATTAAGTTAGGTAAGCTGGAATCAAAAGCTGACATAAAAGTCTAGTTTCCAAATCCCCAGTGAATTAAGAGGTTGGTGTCACTGGAAAGACATCTTCGATGCAAAGGTGGTGTCTGGTAATAGCACAACACATGTACACTTGGGTACAGCCTTTGCCTCTGTGGGGTTTTTAGAAAGGCATTCCTGTTTCATTGAAAGGAAAACAGATCCCTGAGTGTTGCCCAAATCTGTTTGAACTCCCCAAAGGACACTTGCTCAGGCTCCTGGGTGAGTGGCAACCTTTTCAAAAACGTCTATGAATGGGATCACTGAGCCCACAGATCTGAGAGAAAACCTCACCTTCGCAGTTCTGTTGATTCTAGAAATAAATAGTTTCTGTCTGATCGTTCTGACGGTGTCGGAAAGGGAGCAAATCCTTCCATTGGCAATCTTTGCTGGCTTTTATATATCAGTCCCCAAGAAATACCTTCACAGTGTGGGGCCTCAGCAGGGCTGTCACCTCTTCTCTCCCTGTACTTCCTCTGGAAGCGCCGCTGTGTAGGGAAAACAGGGGAAACCCCTGAGCTGCTGTTGGAACAAGCTGCCCAAGTCCTGGAAGGGCTCTGGCCATGACACCCCTTGTAATTCCACTGGTTCTGCTGCCTGAACTGGCTGAGTTCTGAGGGTATAAATCTGTGAAGCTCTGTGTCTGTTTGAAATACAAATTCTAGACTGGAAACGAGCAGATGAAAGCAGCAAAAAGATCACCACTGGGCTGAAAACTCTTTGTCTGCCCGGTTGCCATTTCCACTGCTGAACTACAGACTCTGGTCTGTAGCTGCATCCTGGAAAGTGGGTTTGAAGAATAGTAACATTTTTCACTTTTAGTGCTGGGATAGTTTGTGGAGTTTGGCTTTGTCCTTCAGTGCAATAAAGTGGGACAAGCCATCATAAATGATGGGGTTTTTTACTTTAAAGCTCATGTAATGGTGTTGGGGCTTGTTGCTCCCCTGTGAACAGCTGACCAGAGGCCTGTCCATGGTCAGTGGCAGATTCTCAGTGCATTTATCAGCACTTCCCAATCCTCACTGGGGGTATTCCCACAGTTAGTTCAGAGCTGTTCCTGCTCAGTGCAGCCCAACTCCCATTCCTCCCTCCCCAGTGCTGTGTGACCAAACCTGCTCTGCCAGCTCAGCCTTCCCTCGGGGCTGCCTTTCCCAAAACCTTTCCTGGAGCCGTGGCAGGGGCCGAGAGAAGGTCAGGTCCCTACTCTGAGTGCCAGCCCTGCTCTGTCCCCAGGCATGGAGAACGATGACAGCGCTGTCCAGTACGCCATCGGCCGCTCGGACACCGTGGCCCCGGGCACCGGCATCGACCTGGAGTTCGATGCGGACGTGCAGACAATGTCCCCCGAGGCTTCCGAGTACGAGACCTGCTATGTGACATCCCACAAAGGGCCCTGTCGGGTGGCCACCTACAGCAGGGATGGACAGCTAATAGCCACAGGCTCTGCTGATGCCTCCATCAAAATCCTGGACACCGAGAGGATGCTGGCCAAGAGTGCCATGCCCATTGAGGTAAGGCATTGGAACCACCCTGGAAATTGTGTTTATGTCGTGCCCATTCAGCAGTGAATTGTAATCACTTTGGGAATCCTGTCCATGCCACACCCATTGAGGTAAGGCATTGGAACCACCCTGGAAATTGTGTTCGTATCATGGCCATTGAGTGAATTGTAATCACTCTGGGAATCTTGTCCATGCCATGCCCATTGAGGTAAGGGATTGGAACCACGCTGGGAACTGTGTTTATGTCGTGCCCACTGAGTGAATTGTAATCACTTTGGGAGTCCTGTGGATGTCGTGCCCATTGAATGAATTGTAATCACTTTGGGAGTCCTGTCCATGCCATGCCCGTTGAGGTAAGGCATGGGAACCACTCTGGGAATTGTGTTTATGTCGTGCCTGTCGAGCAGTGAATTGTAATCACTTTGGGAGTCCTGCCCATGCCATGCCCATTGAGTAAATGGATTACAGTGACCCTGGGAGTTCTCTGCGTGCTGTGTCTGTACCTTGTGGCTGCCTCAGTGCCTCAGATCAAACATCTACCTCAACATATTTCCTACTCCAGCAGCAGCTCATCAAGTCCCTCTGAAGGAAGAGGAGCCAGGGCAAGGTGTCACTCCTGGCAGCAGGGAGGGAACTGAGCCAGAAGTGGCTTCTCCTGGTGCTGATCATGGCTGTATTGTCAGACCACAGTTGGTGTTTAACCCACTTTTGGCGTCTGTAGCCCCCCCATGGCCACCTGTGTTTCCACTGGGTGATCAGAACTGTTTCACACAGTGATTTGCTTTATCTTTCTCCAAGGCAGTTATCAGATGGCAGTGAAAAGTGGGATTTTTTTGTGCAGAGTACACCCCAAATTCTTAGCGAAGAGCTGCAGTTTCAGTGCAGCTTCTCTTAATTCTTCCAGCAGTCAGTGTTTTGCTTTGGGCTGTTCATGAAGGTGATGTTTTCCTGCACCAGTTCTCTGCTACTGAAACTGGTTTGTCCTTGAGCCAAGTTGTTTTGACCTTCATAAAGACACAGGGATCTTATTTATCAACATACACAGAGCCTTCAAATAGTGAAGGGAAGAGATTGTTTGCCTGGTCATGTTAGAAAGGAGCTGCTGTTCAGCCACTCTGGCAAGCCTAAAACCTACTTTTCCTGTCAAAACCCTGCTCTGTTTTCTCACAGCAACATGTTGAATGTTCTTTGTAGGTCATGATGAATGAGACAGCACAGCAGAACATGGAAAACCACCCGGTGATCCGGACCCTGTATGATCACGTGGATGAAGTGACGTGTTTAGCTTTCCACCCAACAGAGCAGATCCTGGCATCTGGGTCAAGGGACTACACACTTAAATTGTTTGATTATTCAAAGCCTTCTGCCAAAAGAGCCTTCAAATATATCCAGGTGAGGTACTTTGCAGAGCAGCCAGAGCTCAGATGTTTGAGTGTTGAGGTGGTGTGAGCTGAGTTGTGCCTCAGGTGGGGTTAGGGACAGAGGAGGATACAGGTACAACATTTGCAGATGTTACAGAGGTTGTGTCTTAATTTTGTACATCATGGACACCTGTGTTTAAATTAGTGCCAATCAGCTTTCCGTTCATTAGACCAACTCTACAAGGAATAACTTGGAAGCCAATTCCGTTATCTTTGTTTTGGAGGAGCATTTGGGATTAGGTGGTGCTGGGCTGTGGGGAGTGATGCCCCAAAAATGAGGAGTCACTGCAGGCTGTTCTAGGATAAAAACTACAATGCAGCTACAGGCAGCCTGTCATTTCAGTCCAGGTTGTGCTGATAATTCAAATAGTTTTTTAGCACTTTACCACCACCAGCATTGACCCTTCCAGTTCAGATTTTCCCCTCCTCACCCCGCTGCGTATTTTTCATCCAACAGGAAGCAGAGATGCTACGCTCCATTTCTTTCCACCCTTCTGGGGATTTCATCCTGGTGGGCACCCAGCACCCAACTCTGCGATTGTACGACATCAACACCTTCCAGTGCTTCGTGTCCTGCAACCCCCAGGACCAGCACACAGATGCCATCTGCTCTGTCAACTACAACGCCAGCGCCAACATGTACGTGACAGGCAGCAAGGATGGCTGCATCAAACTCTGGGATGGGGTCTCCAACCGCTGCATCACCACCTTTGAGAAGGCTCACGATGGAGCTGAAGTCTGTTCTGCTATTTTTTCTAAAAACTCCAAGTATATATTGTCCAGTGGGAAAGACTCTGTAGCTAAACTCTGGGAGATATCCACTGGTCGGACGCTGGTTAAATACACAGGTATGTGGCTGGTGACCTTCCAGGCACCTTCTCTTTCAGGTCCTGAGCCGTGGTAGGGCTGGAAATATTATCAGAACAATTATAATTCCTAAAGGCAATGGGTAGACTGCTGCTCTGAGGATAAGTTGTCCCAGATTTGTGAAAACACTTAATGTAGGCTAATTCCAGAAGAGAAGCTGTGATTCTGTGTGTCAGTGTAGATGTGTTTAGCCTCAGTAGACTTTGGAGACTTTTCTGACAGCCTTACTCCATTGTTTTAGGGGGAAGTTATCACTTCAGGGAAATCAGTTTAACCATTAACTCGTGTGGCTCTCTAGCCATGACAATACTCTGAAATATTCCTACAGCTGGTTTGTTCCCTCTTTTGTGAATTTTTTTCAAGTTTGCAGTTGTGTGCGAGGTAGTCATCCTTGGAGGATGCTGAGAGTGCAGTGCTTGGATCTCAGCAGGACTTAGGGAATGCTGAAGGATGTGGCAGCTTTGTGTGTGACAGCAGCTGTGTGAGAAGCTTTGGGCTCAAGCACTGATGTGCTAGAGCAGGAGGAGCACAAAAGATGCTGGAAATGGTGTGTTTTGGGGTTTGTGGGTCCCTTTTTGCCCTGCAGCTGTCCTGCTCCGGCCAGCAGGGAGCAGCACTTCCCTGGGAAACCTGAGCAGGATCCCGCGGGGTCTGTGCAGGGCACGGTCAGTGTCTGTATGGGAAACACGTTTGGTCTGAGGGTATGGCCAGGGTAGGTCACACAGCGTGTGCCATGTGATAAATACTCTGGAAAGTCCTCAAGGATCATGAGAATCTCTGGGTTATCCTCTCAGTGCTCTTTCCCTTGGTCACAGCTGAAAGCCTCATGCAAAAATACTCATGAAGGTAAAGGATTGGATTTGGCACGGCTGCAGTAGGTGTGCCTTCTGTTCTCCAAGGAGGTTTAGAATACATCCATGGACAGCAGGAGGAATTTCTCCATGGAAAGGGTGGTCAGGCGTTGGCAGGGCTGCCCAGGGAGGTTTGGAGTGCCCATCCCTGCAGGTGTCCAGGGAATGCCAGGATGTGGCACTCAGTGCTCCGGGCTGGGGACAAGGTGGGGATCACAGCTTGGACTCAATGATACTTTCCCATCTTAATGGTTCTACAACTCCAAAAGAATATTGATTACTGCATTACCTGTTGCTTGTGGAAGTGGTTGGACAGCAGAGAAAACATTGTTCCTTGGCAGAAAATTGATACTTACAGAAAATTTATTCTTAGGTCATTGAAAACTTCCTGAAATGTAACATTTTGCTGCCTATATTTAGGTGCTGGTTTGAGTGGACGCCAAGTACACAGAACACAGGCTGTCTTCAACCACACAGAAGATTATGTGCTGCTCCCAGATGAAAGGACCATAAGTCTGTGCTGCTGGGATTCCAGAACTGCTGAGCGCAGGAACCTGCTGTCCCTGGGCCACAACAGCATCGTGCGCTGCATCGTGCACTCCCCCACCAACCCCGGCTTCATGACCTGCAGTGACGACTACAGGGCCAGGTTCTGGTACAGGAGGTCCACCACGGACTGAGGAGCTTTCCAAGAGAGCTTTTGCAGCTCCTGCAGCACCTGGATGATTGTACTGCCTCCGGGAAGGCCACGCCGGGCCCGGGTTTGATTCTGTCACACGTGGCAGGAAAAGAACAAAATACTGAGACTCTTCACCCCACACTAATTTTTTTATTAGTGTGCGCGGTTTAATTTTTGTAAGTCATCTCTAATTGTACTGAAGGGAGAGGGGGTGGAGAATAAAATGATCCTGGCAGGAAGGGCTAAGCTTGTTCTCATGCCTTTCTGAATCCCACAAAGGATAATGGGACTGTGTCTTGCTCAAACTGGGCAGATGGAGCCAGTTCTGCTCTGTGTTGTGTCTGTGCAATCCCACTGAGCTCTGGTAGAGAATAGATCACACAAAGAGCAGCAGAACTTGGGAGATACTTTAATGAAGCCTTAAGCTGCCTTCAGCCACAATTCATTATTTGTAAAGCTCTGGTTTGTATCTTCTAGTCTGGGGTTTTGGTGAATGCTTTTTTGTGTTTTTTGTTTATTGGCCAAGTGGGCCTTCAGTTCTGAGTTGTGCCATAGGAATTCAAACAGGATTTTAAATTGTTTAGATGAATTCAAGAAATGGTCTTCTAGTTCTGGTGTTTAACCTCAGGCTTCATCTCACCTTCTTTTGAATTTATCTTAACAAGTGGGACCTCAGAATGAATTCCTAATAGTGTTAAGGAATACCCACATTGCAACTAAAATGTGACAGTGCTGCTGCAGGTGAAAACGAGAATAATTTTGCCTTAGAGACCTTTAGTATCCTCTCAAAGAAAGAAACTTGGCATCTGGATTTTTGTATAAGTACCTCAGAAATGTCACTGTTCCATTTGACTGAGAAATCTTCATCAATGTCTGTTACACAGCACTTGAATTCTATTATTTTCTAATTATTCACAAACCCAGTGGCCATCATTAAGAAACCGTGCTTAAACTCCGTTCTAAGTTTGAAAATTCACTACTTATTCTCCCAGAGATGTGCCTGAGCAGAGTCTTAAACTTGTTCTTTGAGGCTTCCTTGTGCAGAGCTCTTGGGCATCACAGCTGGGAGCTCCTTCGGTCAGAGCTCAGCATTTGCCTTCCTGAGGGTTTGTTCATGTGAGGTTCTGCTGCTGGCTGAGCTTCCCATTTCACTGAGGAATTGTCAAGGGCTGAGGAGGGGACACGTTTTGTCTGTATTTAAATAAAGATTGCCTTTTGAAAAGCTCTTTGATACATAAAGAAGGAACTGTGTTTGTTTTCTATAAGGAGAAATACGGGAGGCTGGGGCTTTGGGGACTTCTTAATGATAAATATTTGTTGTATTACACCTGAATCAGGTTCAATTACAGACTCAAAGTCTAGAATGTGGGGTGTTTTTTTTTTAAAGAATGAAATTCCATTTTCTCTTTAAAAGCTTTTGCTGTGCAAAAACATTTCTGAGGCTTGACAATCCTCTTTGCTCCTCCTCTGCCTCCGAGTTTCCGAACCTTCAGAAGCAGTGGTGGCGAGAGATAGTGGCGCTGGTGGCTTTTTTGGTGGAGAAACGAGGAGCAGCAGAGCTGGGGGAGGGAAAAGGGAAGTCCTGACACACTCTGGGGGTGGTGTGGGCTGGGTGACAGCAGTGCCTTGTTTTTTGTAGTGCTACCTTTTTTTAATTCTGCTGTCCATAATTCCTGCACTTGTTCCTGGTGTTTGGAGCCTACTTTTAAACCCCCTTTTGGTGGTTTGTGTGTTAAAGTGAGCAGTGAACAGTGGGTGAACTCTTCACCTCAGGCTTCCTTAATTTTGAGCTTTAACTCAGCACAAGTGCAAAAGTTGTTAACACAAACCCATCCTGCCACCCACAGCCTGCTGCCTTCCCATATCCTGGCCATGGTCCTGGGGCCAGAAGGTTGGTGGGTTTGTTTTTGAGAAAGAAGGGCAGAGAGAAGCTGAACTCACCCTATTGAGGGAGAAAATGCCACCCCAGGGTGAAATTTAATGTTCAAGGCCAGGTGGGACAGGCTTGGAGCAACCTGGTCTGGTGGAAGGCATCCCTGCCTGGGGAATGAGAGGGTCCTTGAGGTCACTGCCAGCCCAAACCATTCCATGACTCTGGAAACATCTCCTGTGGAAGTCTGGAGGTGCCTTGAGTGCCCATTCCTGCTGAGCTCCTGCTGCAGCCATGGTGTGAAAGCTGAGAGCGCTTGGAACACCAGGAGAACCTGGCTGGGAAATCCTGCCTGCCTGGGAAATGCTGCCTGCCTGGGAAATCCTGCCTGCCTGGGACTGGCAGTGCCTTACCGAGCCCTGGGCACTCCTTTGGTGCCAGGGCCCTGTGTCCACTGTGCTGCAAAAGAGGAAACAGCACCATGTGCACAGGGCTGAGCCTTGTCACTGTGGTCAATTGCGACAAGTTGGTGGCAGAGCAGAGGAGGAAAATTCCGCTTGCACGCGGACTGTTTTTCTCACTTCTGGTCGCCAGAAGGGTTTTTTGGGTTTTTATTCTGTCCTCCTTTTATCTTCAGTTGCCACAGATACAATCTTTCATGAGAACCTTGAGTGCTAAGAGCTGTTAGGGGCAGAGCTGTCAGATGGAATCGACTTTCCCCAGGCTGAGTTCCCAACAAGGCTGAGGTCTCATCCTGCTGAATTCTCTGCGTTGCTCCAAGTGGGGAATGACAGCAATGGATGGGAACCCAAGGAGCAGCACAGCTGCAAAGGTATGTCTGTCTGGTTTTTGGGTAGGGAAGGGTTTGCTGTGGGAATTCAGAGCGGTTCTGGTGATGTTGGAGTAGCACTGATGAGGACTCTCCAGGGCTGTGTCCAGCTCTGGCCACTCACTGCAGGAGAGCCCTGGAGGGGCTGGAGGTGTCCAGGGCAGGGAACAGAGCTGGGAATGGTCTGGAGCGGCTGAGGGAGCTGGGAAAGGGCTCAGCCTGGAGAAAAGGGATCAGGGGGACCTTGTGGCTCTGCACAGCTCCTGACAGGAGGGGACAGCCGCGGGAACAGGGACAGGAGCAGAGGGAATGGCCTCAGGCTGGGCCAGGGGAGGCTCAGGGTGGACAGCAGGAGGAATTTCTCCATGGAAAGGGCGCTCAGGCCTTGGCAGGGCTGCCCAGGGAGGTTTGGAGTGCTCATCCAAACTACCGTGGCACTCAGAGCACTGGGCTGGGGACAAGGTGGGGACAGGTTGGACTCGATGGTCTCAGAGGTCTTTCCCAACCTCAGTGGTTCTGTGAAGGGTTCAGGTTCCTCATCTTGGAGGGGACAGAAGGCTCTGGTACCTGATGCCTCCCTGAGCTTTCCATGGGGACAAAACCATTGACTGTGAGAAATGTCTTCTTGGGCAGGATCCTAAATAAAGCAGCACTCCTAAACAACAAATACCTGGGAATAACCACATTGGTGAAATTATAAAGATATAACTTCAAGGTTCCACCTTACTGTTACACTGTAGTGACATTAGGCACAGTTCCATTGTCACAGACTCAGTGACAGCCCTGGGGACCTCTTGCATGACATAATTTCTTTATGTTACATTCAAAGCAGAAAACATTTTGAAACACTGCGTGTTCCTATTTTGAAACATTGGAACCAGTGCCTAATGTTTGCTAGATTTATTTCTGTATTCATATTTCATCTAGATTAATTTTATATAATTTTAATATGCCCTGTATTCATATTTCATCTAGATTAATTTTACATTTTATATAGTTTTAAGATGCCCTGCTGCAGCTGTAAGGGTTGGAGAATGCTGAAGTCTTGATCCAAGTCAGTGCCTTGCTGTCCTGCTGTCTCCAAGTCTAATAGGTGTAATGGAATTACGATTTTCATCCTGGATTATGATCTCAGTGTTTACTGTAAATAAAGTGCCTCCAGGAAATTTGATAGAAAATGTCATGGGGGGGAAAGTTTAGTTCAATGAGTTCAATGATTCATTTCTATACACTCAAAATTTCCCATTGAGCCTTGTAAAGATTGGGGGGCTACTTTTCACATTGAGTCAGAAGGAATTGAGGCAGGATGTTTTCCATCTCTATATAGAGAAATTTTCTATTTCTAGATATATTTCCAGTTTTCTTAAGTGGATTGTTAATAAATAAATGTAATGGTAGCAAACTGATTCCCCATTCTGCTGTGAGCATTTTAGACATGGCCAAAGCACACTCAGTCAACTTCAGCTGAGTAATAAAAAGCCAAACTTATTTCTGCTCCATCATTTATAAACTGTTTATAAGGCCCCACTACCCTGGCAGTACTGCTTATCATCATATTTGTATGTTATGCTCCATATAAAAATAGAAAGGTTTTTTTTTCTGCTCTCTGGACTCCTTGAAGCACCAACCCTCAGCAGCATTTCTGCGATGGGAAATGCTCTGCAACTATCCCAACTATTGCACCTGCACGAGGAAACACTCCTGAGCAGGAGTTCAGCTGGGGAGCAGCCAGAAGCTGCTGCTGTTTGTTGGTTGTTGTGTTTGGAGCGGCGGCACAGGAAGTGTTGCACCCCTCAGTGCCATTTCAAACCCCATGGGCTCCTGCTGCCTCACAGCTTCGGCTGAGCTGCTGCCACAGCGAGAGCTGGAGCGTGGTTTGGGCAGGCATGAAGTGGAGCTGAAGTTTGTCTCTCCTAAAATGTCCAGCTCACATCTTCCCCTCTCACTCACATCTTCCCCTCTCACTCACATCTTCCCCTCTCGCTCACATCTTCCCCTCTCACTCCCATCTTCCCCTCTCACTCCCATCTTCCCATCTCACTCACATCTTCCCATCTCACTCACATCTTCCCACCTCGCTCACATCTTCCCATCTCGCTCACATCTTCCCCTCTCACTCCCATCTTCCCCTCTCACTCACATCTTCCCACCTCGCTCACATCTTCCCATCTCACTCACATCTTCCCATCTCGCTCACATCTTCCCATCTCACATCTTCCCATCTCACTCACATCTTCCCATCTCACATCTTCCCATCTCGCTCACATCTTCCCACCTCGCTCACATCTTCCCATCTCGCTCACATCTTCCCCTCTCACTCACAGCTTCCCATCTCGCTCACATCTTCCCATCTCGCTCACATCTTCCCATCTCACATCTTCCCACCTCGCTCACATCTGCCCCTCTCACTCACATCTTCCCATCTCGCTCACATCTTCCCATCTCACATCTTCCCATCTCACATCTTCCCATCTCGCTCACATCTTCCCAGCTCACTCACATCTTCCCACCTCGCTCACATCTTCCCAGCTCACTCACATCTTCCCATCTCGCTCACATCTTCCCATCTCACATCTTCCCCTCTCACTCACATCTTCCCACCTCGCCCACAAACACAGGCGTGGGGAACGCTGGGGATTCTGCCCCGCTCAGGTGAGACCTCACCTGCAGAGCTCTGGGGTCTGCAAGGAGCTGCTGCAGAGAGCCCATGGAGGTCCAGGATGAGCAGAGGATGGAGCAGCTCTGCTGGGAGAGCTGGGGGTGTTCCCCTGGAGAGGAGAAGCTTTGGGCTGAGCTCAGTGTGCCTTGCACGGACTGAAGGAGCTGCAGGGAAGATGGAGAGAGACTTGGGACAAGGGATGGAGGGACAGGACACAGGGAACGGCTTCAGATGGACAGAGAGGAGGTTGAGATTAGAGATTATAAAGAACTTTTTCCCTGTAAGGGTGGGCAGGCCCTGGGCTGGAATTCCCAGAGCAGCTGTGGCTGCCCCTGGATCCCTGGAGTGTCCCAGGCCAGGCTGGACAGGGCTTGGAGCAGCCTGGGACAGTGGAGGTGTCCCTGCCAGGGCAGGAATTCTCTCTCCTTTGGACAGCAGCTGGTTTGCTCCCAGCCCTGAGGAGCAGATTTGTTGAGAAAGCATTTTCAATTCAGCATTTTCTATTCAAGATATTCAAGTCTTTTCTAGCTGTGTGATTGTGGCTTCGGGAGCCAGTATCTAATTTAATCTTGAAGCTACCATGGAAAGAGGAAGGAAAAGGCTTTTACCAGAGAAAAGGCAGCGTGTACAAAAACAAAAGCAGTAAAAAATTGCAAACCAAGTCCAAAGAGGCAAAACCTGTGCATTGGTATAAACATGACCTGGGTGCAGCTGTTGCTGAGCAAATAGCAACCATTATTAACTTTAAATAACACTATAGCTTAATACTATTCAAGGATCTTTTAAAATAGTCCAAAACCCAAAACTCTTCAGCTACAGGACATGTTCAGCTTTCCTCCTCAGGTTTTCTGCCTCTGCAGAGTGAGGTTGTTTTGCAGGGGATTTATAACCACAAAGGGCATCTGTTCCATTTTCTAGTGTCCTGAACAAGAAAGGTTTAAAGTTTATCAAACCTCAAACCACTTTTAAGTAAAAAAAAACAAACAAACAAAAAAAAAAAAAACCAAACCAATAAACCAGGAGTAAAAAATGCTGCTGAAAAAATGCTTCCAAATCCAATCCTTTTCGTGGTCCAGCCCTGCTGCCCTGGGTTTTCTGCTGAGAGCAGGGCAGGCACTCCCTGCAGGAGAGTCTGTGTGTCCTGCACATCACCAGCTGCAGCCCCGTGCCTCCCTGGAGAGAATTCTGCTACGTAATGAGCTCCCCCCAGCCCCAGGGCTGCTTTCCTGGGGCTCCAGCGAGCAGGAGGTGGCAGAGGCTGAGCCTTCCCTCGGCAGGCTTTCCGCCAGACCCTCCAGTGCTGCTGATGCACTGACAGGGCTGGGGAGAGCCTCCTCCTCCTCCTCCTCCTCCTCAGGTGATGGACTGACAGTGAAACAGGCAGCAGAATGAAGGTCAGTGTAAGTACTGGATTTTTTCCTTTCCGCTGCAGTTCATTTAATGACTTTTCTGAATTTATTTGTAGTGTTTAGAGTGTCAGATCTGGATCTGGCAGGGTCCCTTTGCAATGTTCAATGCAATGTGTTCAGCTGATTTGCACATCTCTAACACTGCGTGGTCTTAATTTTTAAAATATAATCCAAGTTCATTTAATGACTTTTCTGAATTTATTTGTAGTGTTTAGAGTGTCAGATCTGCATCAGGCAGGGTCCCTTCGCAATGTGTGTGTTCAGCTGATTTGCACATCTCTAACAGAGCACGTGGTCTTAATTTTTAAAATATAATCCAAGTTAATCCTTTCTCAAGAGCAGCAGTGTGGCTGGGGAGGGTAAGGGTTTGTTCTGAGTACAATAATGACAATAAAAAGCTTATTAAGAACCATCATGAATGACCCACAATGGTCATTTCCACATTTTCTTGGAAAAAATGACGTTAACACTTGAGCTGTATATTACCCAAAAAAAGATGATGTTTTTTGCACTTATTCCTAGAAAATGGGTAATGGAAATGTTCCAAGAATTGAGGTCACTCTGTGATGAGGAAAATACCAAGTAATTTCAGTATGAGTTGTGAGAGCCTGGGAAAGTCTTTGCACTCGAGGATAAGGAGTGGCCACGTCCTGCAGAGCTGCCTGCAAGGAGAACTGAAGCTCAAAGGAGGAACGCAGTGCTCATTTTTAGGAAATCCTGTTCTCCCCTTGTGGCAGGGGTGGGGGAACAGCGATGGATCAGATCCATTTCCCAGTCGTTAGTCCCTGGTTTTGCCCCCAGCCCCAGGCTGGGCTTTGTGCAGAGCAGGGTGGCTCTGGCTGGGCAGAGAGAGGCTCCCAGCTGAGCCTGGCAGCTGGGCAGGGCAGGGCAGGGCTGTGCTGTCACCATGTGTCCTGCGCTAATGACAGCCAAGGAGCAGCGTCCAGCTGCTGCCTGCACCAGGGGATCCACACTGCTGATGAGGGCAGGGGGAAAATCACTCCTTTACCCGGAGAAATATGATCATTGCAGTGGTATTTGAAATGAAATTATTCCCTTCTCAGTTTATTCTGTCTATTTAATTCATGTGCTCAGAAGTGCAGCCATTGCAGGGCTGTGCAGAGGGCAGAGCTCAAACGAGAGCTGATCTGGGGCTGGGAGGTGCGGCAGAGTGGTGCCTAAGGCAGAGGGGACCTCAAACAGAGCCAGGAAAAATTAGGAGTATAAAATGCAGAGAAATTTATTCAAGGTCCATTTGGGCAAGCAAAGTCCCCTCAGGGATGACACCCAAAAAGGACCCTGGGTCATGGCCCTTCACCTTTGATAAGTTCTGTCCATCAGCAGATTGTCCCTAATTCTCCAATCACCCTCAGGTGATGATGTTCACCACCCCAGTCTGCTCCCCCAGCTCACAGTTTATATATTTTCAGGCCCCAAGGCAATGAATATGTCCTTGAGTCTGTGTTCAGAGAGCCTTGTTTGGCCAAAGGTGCTGGAACAGAGGATTTTAGCACTTTGTGAGAAATACAGAAATACAGCAAGTTACAGATACATGAGGAGTAAAAAATCAGAAATTTTTAAGGCTTCAAGAGAGCCCCAGGGAGCCTCAGTCAGCTTTGGGAGCTGTGCTGCTGCTGATTCCCTGTGAGTCAGGACCCCCACCCTGCCCTCAGCCTCTGCCCTCCTGCCCCATCCACGGACAATGGGCATGGCACGGGGGACAGCACTGTCACCCTGTCCCCTCCGTGACCTGGAGGAGGAACGGCAGCAGCAATTCCCTGCAGTGCCAAAGGTGCCTTTTGCTCCTGCAGAGCTGCCCTGGGAGTGCTCTGCTGTTCCATGGGCAGGGGAGGAAGGAAAGTGAGGACACTTCTACTCAGCAGAACCTTCTGTGTCTGTGAAGCCACAGAAAAAAATGTAGTTTGGTATAATAAATGTAGTAAGGTGTAATTAAGGTACTAAAAGGTTTTAAAAAGTAAAAAAAAAAAAATAAATAAATAACACTTTTAAATAATTTTAAATTATTTATTATTTTAAATTATTTATTATTTTAAATTATTAAATTTTAAATAAAGTGATTGGGCACATATGGGAAAAAAAGGTTTGGATATTAGGAGGACCCAAAGCCCAGGAATACACAGCCAGGGAGAGTTGGAAACAGCAGGAAATTGCAGTTTATTTTCCCTTGAACTTGGGCATGAGAGCACTCCTGTAAAAATGCTGTGAGTGGTGTGAAATCCTGACTGCACTGGCCAGTTCTGGTGACTTTAACACAGCTAAGATTTGATTAACCACATTTGTGGAGAAAAGAGAGTTTGTCAATTCTGAAATTACCAGAATTCCAGTTTGTAATTCCCAGCTCTGCAGCACTGCCCTGTGTGAAGCTGCAGGGTTTGTGAGTGGTCCTGCTTGAATTTTTGAAGTGGTGGTTCCACATTTGATCAAAACCTGATTTGACCATTTAGAATTCAAAAGCTGCTGATCAGCACCTGCTTCCAGGCCGCAAAATCAATTTTGCCCACAGAAGCAAGTCCTGATGTTCATTCCTCATCAAAGCTCACACAAAACTTCTGTATGACCTGAACACTTATTTTCCAAAATACACAAACAAAACCAAAAAACGCAGACGGACCTTCTGCAAGTGACAGGAAATGCTGCACATCAGAGGGAGGCATGTGCAGGTAGACCTGAGCATTTAAGGTAAATTCTCCTTTTTCCTGTGAACTCCCTACAATTAACTGAACTGGGCAAAATTTCAAAGTCTCAGCGTGGTCTGCTATTTAAAGGGAATGCTCAGGGAAGCCTTTTCCCAGCTAAGGGATGATGGAGAATGTTTATTTCTCCAGCTTTGCTGGGAGGTGAAGAGATTAACTGGAAGCTGCTCTGTAAACATGTCAGAGGTGTCGCTGATGCATGAGCAGAACTGTTTAGCAAACACAAGCCGCTGCTGGATCTCTTCCTCCTCAAATATTTTAAGTCTCTCTTTCCTGCAGTAAAACGGCTTGCACATATATTGATGTGCAACGGGAGAAATATTTCTCTTGGTCCACAAAACTCCCAGGATTAAAATTGTCTCTTTATTTACATGATGTCAATAGGGTTTTTAAGAAGCAAATTTAAGAGAATGAATGAAAAATATTTTATTTTTTAACTCTGTGAAATAATGGAGTACTCATTCACATGAAATAATTAGTAAATTATAGTAGTAAATATAGTAGCAAATTGAGATTTCCAAATCTGAGTGGGAAGGGGGCATAGAGAAATTATTTTGGCAGGCAAGATGCTCAAATTAACATGTGCTATTTGTCACCGGGCATCACCTGGATTTTTCTAGCAATGTTTGATATATTTTATAAGGATTTTTTTTGTTGCATAGCCTTATAGGCTCAGAATAGGGCTTGGGATAGGAGAGGCATCAGGAGATTTTAGTCAGAGTGGGATATTTTCTCCTTAGCATAAATATCTTTTGTGTCCACAGAGCACAGATGTCGCTCTGTGAGCACCCCCACTTCGAGAGGATAGGATTTTACATCCCAGACCTGTGCACTGACCAGCTTTCCTGCCCCTAATTACAATTTTCCCTGCCTCATGAATAAACATGAGCTAGCAGCCTTCATTCCTATCGCTCCCAGGGGCTGCTCGCCTTTACAGAGGGAGCCGTGCTGGCTGAGGACATGCAAACAATAAAGATGAGAAAAGCCCAATTTGGGGCGAATGGCTCTCCCCACACCTGAGCCACACTCTGATAAAGGAGATGCACTTCCAGCTCTGTGAAAACTTCTCAAGAGAAGCTGCTGCAGACCCTGCACTGTGAATCCCTTCAGTGTGTGACCCATGTGCTGTGCCCTGGGGTGGGTTTGGGGGTCCCAGTGCCTCGGGAGGGGCTGCAGGGGACACTCCTGTCCCTTTTTCTAGGTCTGTGCTCTGTCAGCAGCTCCTTAAAACCCCCTCAGTGAGAGCAGAGCCCCAGCACTGCCCCTCGGGGTGCTTTTAGGATGTTGTGTGTTTTAGGAGGGGTTTTTCAAGGCTCTGATGGGGATGAAGCAGCAAATAAAGCAGGAAAACCACTCTGACCTCACCTGCGTTGCTTTAGGGTTTTTTACCTGTTGGTTTATTCAAGGACACAACACATACAGCAGCAGAGAGCTCCACAAGGCCTGGCTGGGGGGACACAGGGACACAGCACAGCTCTGCAGGGACACAGCACAGCTCTGGTGGCTCACAGGGACCTCACAGGGACACAGCACAGCTCTGCAGGGACACAGCACAGCTCTGGTGGCTCACAGGGACACAGCACAGCTCTGCAGGGACACAGCACAGCTCTGCAGGCTCACAGGGACACAGCACAGCTCTGCAGGGACACAGCACAGCTCTGGTGGCTCACAGGGACACAGCTCAGCTCTGGTGGCTCACAGGGACACAGCACAGCTCTGCAGGGACACAGCACAGCTCTGCAGGGACACAGCTCAGCTCTGGTGGCTCACAGGGACTAAAATCAGCTCCCCTGTCCCCCAAGCACAGCCCCTCCTGGCCGAGCACCCCAAGGGCTCAGCCATGCTGGGAATGCAGTGCTTGTTTACAGTCACGGGCAGGTCAGGGAGGCTCTGTCACACCACAGGACGGAGCTGCCACAGTGATCCCTCACACATGTCCCTGGGAGCGCAGACAGGGCCTGGATTCTGGCACACAGCCCCACGTCGATGATCCAGAGCCTGCCGTGCAGATAACCTCATTCCATGGCCCTGGAGACAGACTGGGAGCAAGCACTCACCTCCTGCAAGTTGTGTCTGTGTCACTGAGAACTTCTGCTGAAATACTGAAATACTGAAATACCCAGAGTGGATGGCAAAGAGCTGCTCTTCATCTCTATTGTATTGACCATTTGTCCCGAAACTTGGAATTTAATTAAGCCCTGCCTCAGATGGAAAAACCTTTGTGGTTTGGGTTTTTTAATTAATCTTTTTTTTAACCTCTTCTTTTTGAGAGCTCCACTGCCCCTGACTGTCAGAGGTCTGATAATCTCGCAATTCATTCATGTTCTGCAGAGTTCTGGAGTTTGGGGCTTGTCTCCATCACCTGTCCTGTCAAAGTCTTCATTTTTCCATTCCAGCTCTCTGGATGGGTTATGAGATGATCCACGAACAGATCTGTTTCCTAGCTAGGTCAGGGTTCCCAGAGTGCCCAAAGATTTAATTGATTAATTAATTACTGTCCTGCTTGGCTCACAATTGGGATGATTCTAGAGGTTGCTGGGTTCGTGTTGATTACAGATGTGACCCCACATGCCCCAGCCCGAGCTCCAGAAATGCAGAATCTGCCCCACCATGTGCTGCCTTGGCCTGGCCTCTGCCTGGGGCTGCTGCCCTGGGCTGTTGGCACATCTTTATTGGAATGTGTGCTGTGCCTCGAGCCAGGGACCTCTCTGACGGAAAGGTTTGTGTCTCTGCTCATAAAATTAGGCTCAGCGACATCTCGAGTGTGCTGCTGCCACAGGAAAGACTTGTCTGGGGCAACGTCAATATTTAGGTGCCTTTTCAAACCACAGTGTGAACCGCACGCTGCTCTCAGTGGTGTGGGTGAGGTAGGAAGGGCAGCCTTGCCCAGGCTCAGCTCCCGAGCCCAGGCTCATCCATTTCCTGCCTGGATAAGGCTCTTTATGCTGGAAAAGGGGAGCTTTCCTCTGCCCACCCTCCTCAGGGCTGAAGGAGAGGGTCTGTCTTCCAGAAGTGTGCCCGTGCAGCATCCAGAACCAAGGATCTAGAAGTGTTGATGAACAATGGGAAAAGTTGGCTGTTCTCCTTTTTTTTTCCACCGTGTGCGGAGCCCAGGGCCACCCCAGGAGGGGAATCCTGGGGGCCTGACTCCAAAATCTGGCATTGTCCAAATCCAAAGTGGATTCCCATGCTCAAGGCAGAAGCCAGGCTGGGATGTGAGGCCAAAGGAGCTGCTGTCCATCCCTGGCAGCTGCCCTTGTCCCACAAAAAGGCCATTGTTCACGGGCACCCCGAGCACCAAACGCCTGCAGCCAACAACGGGCCCTTGTCACCAGCTGAGCTGACAAATTGGGTTTCTCCTGCCGCAGCCTCGAGCCAGCTGCTGCTCCCCAGCAAATGCTCCGGACAAAAATACAAGGCTCACGTTTCCTATTTGGGTGCTATCTCTCTGGACATTACTGGCACTGGGTGATAAGAAGCTCATGCTGACACACAGCCCGTGCCCCACGGACTGGGAAGCAGTCCTGTCTTAAAGCTGAAAGCAAAATCTATCTTGTACTGAAAATACCCTAAAAAATGACATCCACTGTGTTCTGTGCGCTCTGCACAAATGCCTGGGGTGACTAAAGCTCCCTGCTGGCCGTGGCTGCCCCTGGGCCCCTGGAAGTGTCCAACAGCAGGCTGGACAGGGTTTGGAGCAACCTGGGACAGTGGAAGGTGTCCCTGGCCATGGCTAGGGGTGGAATGGGAAGTCTCTTCCAACCCAAACCATTCCATGATTCTGTGATCTGGTAAGGAGTAAGTATGAGATGAAGAATTCACAGAACGACAATGGGAGAAACGCCGATTTTCCACGTAGGGATGCTCATAAGTCATCACAGAATCATTAGGGTTGCAAGTGACCTCTGGAGATCACTCAGTCCAGCCCTGCCACCACGTCAGGGTCACATGGAGGAGGTGACACAGGAATGCAGCCAGGTGGGTTTGGGATGTCCCTAGAGAGGGAGACTCCATGCCCTCCAGGGGTTCCAGGGCTCTGCCACCCTCAAGGAAAGAGGTTCTTCCTCATGCTGAGGTGGAACTTGTTGTGTTTGAGCTTACAAGTCTAACATACATAAGTGTAATATAATAAATCTAAATAATGAGTATTAGCAGTGCTCTTCAAGAGCCTTGGGGGGAAAAGGTGAGGAAGAAATAGATCACAGTAATATAATTATTATCGAATTCTTTAGTGCACTGAACGTAGCAGACACAAACTGCAAAGGTTTAACTCTGAAACCAACACTCTGAGAGAGGCTGTTCGGTGTGAAAATGGGTGGGTGAGTTACCCGAGACCGAGGTGGGGATAAACAGCGAGCGAAGAGCCCTGGCGTGGCTGTGACCGTCTCATGTCCTCGTGTCCCCAGCACAGCCTGGCCAAGGCGCTGTACGACAACAAGGCCGAGTGCTCGGACGAGCTGGCGTTCCGCAGAGGTGACATCCTGACGGTGCTGGAGCGGCACGTGCTGGGCAGCGAGGGCTGGTGGCGCTGCTCCCTGCACGGCCGCCATGGCCTGGCCCCTGCCAACCGCCTGCAGCTGCTGCCAGCCGCCCCGGCCAGCCCGCGGCCTCCTCCGGCCCGCGGTGACGCCTCGGAGCCACCAGCCGCACACAACATCTACCAGGTGCCCTCCGTGCCCAAGGCCACGGCGCTGTCGGCCACCTACGAGAAGATGGAGGGCTGGGTGCAGCCCAGGGGCTCGGCCAGCCCTGCCCAGGTCACGTACCAAGTGCCAGCCCTGGCGGCACAGCTGCTCAGCGAGAGGACCAAGCGCTCCACGCACCAGGTGAGACGTTCCACTCTCTAAAAATAATGGGTGGTGTTGTTAAAACAATCGTTGGGAGCGGGGAAATGAGAAAGTTTGGGATTTTCAGTGGAACCAGGGGCTCGGCCAGCCCTGCCCAGGTCATGTACCAAGTGCCAGCCCTGGCGGCACAGCTGCTCAGCGAGAGGACCAAGCGCTCCACGCACCAGGTGAGACATTCCACGCTCTAAAAATAATGGGTGGTGTTGTTAAAACAATCGTTGGGAGTGGGGAAATGAGAAAGTTTGGGATTTTCAGTGGAACCAGGGGCTCGGCCAGCCCTGCCCAGGTCACGTACCAAGTGCCAGCCCTGGCGGCACAGCTGCTCAGCGAGAGGACCAAGCGCTCCACGCACCAGGTGAGAACAAAGACAGCTCTACAATAATGGGTGGCGGTGTTAAATCAATCGTTGGGAGCGGGGAAATGAGAAAGTTTGGGATTTTCAGTGGAACCAGGGGCTCAGCCAGCCCTGCCCAGGTCACGTACCAAGTGCCAGCCCTGGCGGCACAGCTGCTCAGCGAGAGGACCAAGCGCTCCACGCACCAGGTGAGAACAAAGACAGCTCTACAATAATGGGTGGCGGTGTTAAATCAGTCGTTGGGAGCGGGGAAATGAGAAAGCTTGAGATTTTCAGTGGAATCTGCAGCAGAAGAATGATGGTGTTTAGGAAAGTCCCATCAATTCTGCCACAGTTTACAGCATTGTGTGGGAAATGCTGCTCTGGGTAGCATATGAGAGTCTCTATATTCTGTACTCCCTCGCCTTTCTGACAGTTTAAAACAGCTGTAAAATAGCGCAGGAAGTAAAGAATATACCATTTGTTTGGGAGAGTCTATAAACGATTTACAAAGTTAAAATAACAAGACACAGAACCTTCCTCTCTGATGGGCCACAGCACGCGGCCATCCAGAGTCCCCGGGCACATGTGGGGTCTCTGCATCCATCTGCACAGGAATGTGATTCATAATTTTTAAAAATCCCCCTTTGGTGTGTGATTGCTGGGTTTGGTCTGGTTTTTATGTCTCCAGCAGCTCAGCAGCACCAGTTTCTCTCCCGCTGTGTTTTTGCTGCTGCTGACACAGTGACCAGGGTGTACAGGCTGAGAGCAGCCACCAGAAAATCAGCACAACCTGATTTTCCAGGGTTTCTTTACAGCTCCCTGGCCTGGCTCTCCTCTCTCCCAGCTCCTCAGGTTTGATATTCAAATGAAACACATACGTGGAATGTGTAATTTGATTACATGCTGCATCAAGTGTCTTAAGAGCAAAAACTTGTGCTTTCTTCAGGAAAATAAATGAATGGGGAATGTTTTGTAATGAAAGGGAAACAGAGCAGGTGGGGACACAGTTCAAGTGCAGGTTTTTGTTCATTTCCATGAGCTCTTCAGCCCTGGATGACTCTTTATCCTGAGTATGAAAATCACATTAGAAATTCTAATTGAAAAAGGAAAAGGAAGAAAATTCAGCTGTAGAGTCTTTGAGGCTGATTTAATGATCATTAGATTGATGGGGCTCCATCAGCCACCTTTCCTCCTGCTGTGCTCAAGGCAAACAATGGAAAGCAAAGCACTGCTCCCTGCTGGGTGGCAGCTGGGTGCTGGGAAAGACAAACTCAGGGCCTCCCTGGTGACCAAAACCTCATTTTCAGCGCTGCAGCTGCAGTGCACAACCAGAACTCCAACTCAAACTCAGTAACAGCTACAAGAGTCCCTTTTGCACTCGCTGTGAGCTGATTTCTCCACATTCCTGACCTAAAGGAGCCTTTTGCAAACTGAATGAGAGACTGGTACGAATTTTCCATGTTGTGCCAGCAAATCAGGTGGAAAATGTCATCTGTTCATTATCCGGATGAACGGCCCAGCAGAAGAGCTCCTTGGCTCTCCCTGTCTTATTTCATGAATTTCTCCACCTAAGCCATTTCTAGTCTAACTAAGAATGAAAAAGAGATGTCCCAGGCTCTGATTATTCTCCACGAGTTCCGAGTGCCTGTGGCACAGTGTCCCAGCTGTCCCCACACCAGCTGCACCCTGGTGGTCACAAGCTGTCCCCAAGGCAGGGCAGCTCAGGGAGCACAGGACGATCCAGACCATCCTGCAGAGTCCTGTGGGACAACTGGCAAAGCTCCTGGCATGCTCAGCTGTCCCCTGAGCAGCTGGGAAAAGCCACTCCAAGTCTTTGAGCGATGAAACAAAGAGAAATCCCTCGGAGCCTGTGTGTTTTCACCCCACAGAGAGGCCTCGTGTCTCCTGCCGCACACACAGGGCACCTTCTGGTTCTGCTGCCACTTCGTAAAGTGGTAAGATGTGATGTCCAGTGAGTTTTCTTTTTGCTGTATTCTCAGATCTGTCCATCTGCGAACAGGCCTGGGCTAAGGATGGCTTTCCTGACACCTTCTTTTACCCTTCCTGCTCAGGGAAATGTGCCTCTGTTGGCAACGAAGATGCTCACATCCAGGCACAGGCTGCCCAGGATGTCCCACCCCTAAAAGTGCTCCAGGCCAGGCTGGATGGCGTTTGGAGCAACCTGGGACAGTGGGAGGTGTCCCTGCCCATGGCAGGGGTGGCACTGGATGGTCTTCATGATCCCTTTCCAACCCAAACCGTTCTGGGATCATCACAGAGCACTAAGGGGATTTGTCTTCACTCCTCATTCCCTATTTTCAGACCAGAGCTGCAGCAGGAACAGTAAAGCTGCAGCCTTCTTCCTCTGCCATATTTCCCCTAAGTTTAGTTGTTGCAGCACTTACATGATGGAAACCACTCCTCCAATTTGAGATCATTTACTGTCATTTCTCATCTCCAGCAGTGTTTCTGGAGGTCAGTGGTTTGCAACAGCCCATTTAGAAATTAGCTGAAGCCAGCAGGCAGCCAGGCTGAAGAGAGCCTGGATGAACAAAATTCCATGTTTTGGTGGTTGATTTTAAAAAAGAAAAGTCCTAACCTAATATTCATATTTTTGGGACATTAATTGTCCCACAGATCTGGTCATGGCTGTTCAATTATGTTTTAAGCAAACAGGAGACACTGGCTACAGACAATAATTTAATTCCCATGTTGAACTTCCCTGTTTCTGGAGCTGGACAAGACATCAAGGTTTGCTCCTTCCAAATGAGTCAATCTTTCATAACTATAGAATAATACTCAGCCTGTACCTTTTTGCTGCTCTTGCATTAAATATGGCTTGAGCTACTGACTCTGTGGGCCTGAAGAAGTCAAAATTCCCCCACTTCCTTTTTTAAAGATTCAATGATAACTGCAGCTGGATTTTCTCCAAACCTTTTCTGTCCCATGGCTAGTAAGGCAGATTGTCTTTGCTATGTATGTGCCAGGTCTGATCTTATCTAAAATGTACCAGAAATGCTGCCAAAGGAGAATTATGGGGGAATAAATATCCTACTGCTTGTAAGTTCCCATCTCTCACCCTCAGTGAAGAGCTGAAGGCTTTTATCACTTTAGAGTGATGAGTCCAACAATGATTGTTCAGCTAAATGAGTTTTCAAAGCTGTTCTGACCTTCCTGCCAATGCAGTTTTATTAAAATTCGTTTCTCTCTGTTGCTCTGATTTTCTGATATTCGTGGAGATTCGCAGAAGCTCGCAGGGCAGTCAGGCAGGCAGCACCAAGATGGCGAAAAGAGAAACTTTATTTACAAGAACTTCTTTATATATTCATTAATAGTCTAATAATTATTGGTCGATACTTTTTCCACCTCCTATAATGATTGGTTACAACACTAGAGCATCCAGCACCAAAACAAAGAGATTAGAAAGCACAAGAATGCAACTTATCTCTATTCTCCATGAGAAAGAAGAGAAAGATTTTAAAACAGTGCAACTACATCTCTCCCCTCCAAGCACCTGCTGACACTGCCGAGAGCGTGCCGAGCTTCAGCCCCGAACATCAGAGCTGAGGTGTACGATGTGCCCTCCCCCCAGCGCCGCGAGTCCCTGCTCAGCCACGTGAGTCCTGCCCCGCTGCCCTGAAGCACCCCAGAACAGATCTGGAGATCAATCTATTCTCACCCTGTTTGCCTTTGGTAAAATTGGGAAGGAAATCATCTATTTTTAGCTCAAAACCTCAGTTCTCCTGAGTTTCTTAGGAATTTAGAGCAACGTGTCTGAAATCTGGTGTGTTTCTAATAAACACTTCCATTTTTTCCATTAGTGAGGCATTTCCCCGTGGATTCCAAAGCAGAGAGGTTGACACTACTGATGTCTTACTGAATTCCCAGTATCAGTGTCAACCTCTCTGCCTTGGAATCCAGGAGGCAATGTGGTTGTGTCATCTGCTCGGGGGATTTGGGGATGTGTAGAGAAGAGTCACAAGTGCATGTTCAAAAAGAAACTAAATGTCACCCCCTCCACCCACCCCCTGGGAAAAACATGCCCTGGATTTGGTCATGTCCCCGTGACGTGTCCTGTTACACAATCCTGTCCTTGGGACTGTCCCACACCCCTGGGGACAGCAAATGTCCCACTTCCTCCAGCCCTTAGCCTGTGCAGGTCACCAGGATGGGACACCCCCAGCCCCGTGCTGTCCCCTGCCCCACAAAGGTGTGAGAGGGACTGGAGCACCTCCCTGGCACCTGCAGCTCCCTGGCACTGCAGGGTTGTGCCCACCCCATTATTATCAGATTTCCTGGAGTCACACCCTTTGTGTGAGACCCAAACCTACTCAGGGGAAGGCCCAAACCCTTTGATCCCACCCAAGCCCCCAGTGGGCTCTAAAAGGATCCAAAGCAATCTTTTTTTCCTTTTGAGCAGAGCGGTTCCACTCCCCCCAGCACACGGAGGGGTTCTGCGCTGGGCAGATCCACTGAGAGCTTCCAGGCAGAGCAGCAGCAGCTTTACAACATCCCATCCAACCCAGAAACAGCAGGAGCTGGCAGCCAGAAGGAATCACCAGCAGGCAATGTAAGTGAGGCTTGGTGCACACGAGAGAATGATCTGTCACTGCTGGATTGGGAGCCTGGCTTGGAGCAGGGACAGCTTTCCCATCTCTTCCCCACTTTTCTTACACAATTAATGCTCCTGCATTTCCCTTTTCCAGCCTGGACTCCATCTGTACACACATTTATCTGTACACACGTTTATCTGTACCAAGTAAAAATTTAAATTCATTGGAGATGTTTGAGAAGAGTCAGTGGTGTCTGCTGGTGATTTATTGTTTGTCAGGGTATGCATGTGAATGGGAGAAAATCAAGTGTGTGCAGACTTCACTGGCTGGGGACTCTGCTGTAGGATATAATCACCTGTGCCCAAATATTTAACCTTTTATACCTGCAGATTGTGCCTTTTAGAAAATATAAAAATATGGGCAGCCTTTTTGTGGTGCAGTTCCATTGATATCACTGGAGCTGCACATATGTACGTGCTCTGGGAATTCAGGTTTTTTTCTCATTTCTTGTTTCAAAACTTGGTTTACAAACCCTCTGTGCTCTGTTGCAGTTATATGATGTCCCTCCCAAAAGAGAACTTGATGACTCAGAAAATAAATCCCAGAAAAAGTGCTGGGGCCATTACAACACTTTGCCAAACCCTCGGAAGTCAGAATGGATTTACGATATTCCAGTGTCCCCTGAAAATTCAGGATTCAAAGCAAACCCTCCAGGCCTGACTGTGGAGAAGCAGGTGCTGTATGACATTCCCCCAGCCAGGTACAAGGCCCCAGCCACAACCACGGAAGCCAAGGCTGTAAATCCACAATTATATGACATTCCACCAACCCAGAGGAAACTAACACTCCCAGAAATTCCTCTTTACGATGTCCCATCCTCGCGGGATGCGCTCCCTCTGCCGCAGAACGGCAGCTGCGAGGTGCCCCCGAGTCTCCTGGCTCCCAAGGCTGAGAATCAGATCTCTGAGGAGAATGTTTATGATATTCCCAAAGGTTTGCCCAGCACTGGGCACTCCAGGAGAGAGCTGGAGAACAGTGATGGCTCTGGAGACCGAGCATGCGGTGCTTCTCCACAGCTCTCTGCGGATGCCAAATCAGAAAAAGACAGTTTGTGTGTTTCTGGTGTGGACAGCAGGAGCAGCACTCTCTCCTCATCCTCCAGCTCCTCTACTGAGTTATTTTCTACGCTGTCACCATCACCAGAGGCTGTGCCAGAAATTAAACTGGAGCTGGAAGCAGCCATCGAGACCCTGACTCGGCTGCAGCACAGCGTGTCCAGCTCCATTGCCAGTTTAATGATCTTCGTCAGCAGCAAGTGGAGACTGCAGGAGCACCTGGAGAAAAGCCTGGAGGAGATCCACAGAGCGGTGGATCACATCAAGGTGTCACTGGGAGAGTTCCTGGCCTTTGCTCAAGCCCTGAAGGGCAACGCCTCCAACCTCACTGATAACCACCTGCAGGCCAGGATTAAAAAACAGCTCGAAATCCTAACGAACTCCTACAAAATTCTGACAGAAACGAGGGAAGCTCTCAACAACTGCAGCTGGTCCCTGGAGGCTCTGGTGCTCAGGAAGCCCCAGAACAATCCTGACGACCTGGATCGCTTCGTTATGGTGGCCCGGACAATTCCAGAGGATATCAAGAGGTTTGTCTCCATCATCATCGCCAACGGGAAGCTGCTCTTCAGGAAGAATGACAAGGAGCAAGAAATGAAAGAATCAGAAGTGAAACCAGAATGCAAAATGGCAAAACAAATCCCAGCGCCAAGAAGGGCAGAAATAGAGTCCCTGCAGAGAAATGCTCCTGAGAAATGCAGCCATAGCCGCATCCCTGTGGAGAAACCAGAAGAAAATGCCACTGAGGATTGTGATTATGTCCAGTTACAGGTCAGTGAAAGTGGGATTTGCTCTTTATATTCTTCACAGACATGAAGCCATTAACTCTCAGCACTATTTTATCTTTACACCAATTCCAGATTCATTTTGCACTATATCCCACTTTCCAGACTTCGAGGAGTCAGGATTAGATGGCACATGCACAATGAGCAGTAATTTTAATCAAGAGAAAATCAAACATTTTGATCATCATGCCAGTTTAAATTCACTTGGGAAATAGGTTTTATCTTGGAGTTAGCAATTCCTTTCTTCTCTTTTCCCTCACAGTTCTCTTCCTGCCCCTCCATTGTGTTTGACAAGAGATCTTCCTTCCTAATTTGAGGTGTCGTGGAAATCCTGTTTTCACAGAAATTAAACTCTGTGAATTATCACATTTATTTGTTAGAATAATTCTGGATTATTGTTAGAATCTCCTTGGAATTACTAAAATATCTACTAAGAATATCTCCCTTGGTTTCCCAAAGAAATGCTGCTTGTCCTTAAAATTTAGGGAATGTAATGTTGAAATGTTTTGTTGATGTTGGTTTCAGTCTTAGACCTTGCAGGACCAGGCACATTTTTAGGAGGAAAAAACCTACAGCTCCTCCTAAAAAATTTACATTTCTATCTGTAACATAAAGGCTACAGAACAAGTAATTGTTTCCCCATGAAATAAGAGAAAAACACATTTGTATTAAAATTCTTTATGCAGTTGTTTCAACTTTGCTTTCATTTTAATTTGTAACAGGCACAGAAAGTCATTTCAGGTAAAGAAGTAGCAAAGAAGAGCACAGAGTCAAACCCAAAGGTATTTCTGACTTTGAAAACTATTATTATGAGGGCTTTTAGTCCCTGATTTCTGTGCTTGCTAAAACTCAGAGTAATTTGCATTCAGACACACATCTCTATACACAGAGACTTACTTGCTTCTCAGAGATCATTTTCCCAGAATTACTGCTGAAAACCTGTGAAAAGCACTCATTTTCCTCAAACAAACAACTCCAGTTTAAAGTCATACTGTTTATTTTATTGCCTTTCAGCATCATTTGGGATAAGGCTGTGAGAATTAGTATTTCAAAACATCTTGTCCTGCGCTGGCACAAAATTGGCTCTTGTTTTGTGCATTTTAATCATTCATAACTCTGATTATGTCCATTAAAGATCAATGTTTTGTATTATTTGAAAGCTTCAAGCCCTGACTGTGTAAAGGAATGGTGTTTGGCTGCAGCACTTTGTGTGCCATCCATTATTAAAATTGTATTTAGGGGGGAAAAAGGCAATCAGGAGAATTTCCAACGCTTTCTGGAAACAGAAATTACTGTAAAGGCTCCAGGGTGGGGCAATTTGGAGACCACAAGAATTTAGGGTAGAGCAACAACCAGCGTGTGCCACCAGGCTGAACCTATTTTTATTAATTTTATTTTTATTTTAACCCTTTCTCCAGGTTTTGCCATGTGCAAAAAAGACTGTCAGTGCTGCCAGGAAAATCCCTCTCCCAGAGCACTGCAGGCTGTGCTTTGCCGCCCTGCACAAGGCCCTCGGGGTGTTCACCACCAGCCTGAGCAACCAGCAGCCCCCCGAAATCTTCATCTCCCACAGCAAGCTCATCATCATGGTGGGGCAGAAGCTGGTGGATTCGCTGTGCCAGGAAACGCAGGACAGGGACGCTCGCAGCGATGTCCTGCACAGCAGCAGCCGCTTCTGCAGCCTGCTCAAGAACCTGGCCCTGGCCACCAAGAACGCTGCCCTCAAATACCCCAACGCAGAGGCCACCAGGGAGCTCCAGGAGCGGACAGAGGAGCTGGCCAAGTACACGCAGCAGTTCCGGGCCATGATGGAGTGAGGACCTGCACGCTCTCCTTGTTCCTCTTCCATCAATTTGCAGTCTCCTCTCAGAACTCCTGCTGCAAATTCCCCACAGCAGCAGATGTGGAAGAATTAAATCTGTAGTTTCTTCTCCGCTGTTCAGATCCTGCCTGGAAATGTCATCGTCACAGTGGCTGGGTGGGAATGTTTGCTGTGTACTGGAGCAAAAGTAGTTTATTATTGGACTGGTTTCTTATTTTTATTCTCTGTGTATGTCAGATAAATGTATTTTTCTTTTTTATTTTTTTTCTATTCATGTAAAGTCTTTTAATGTAGCTGCACAATGTTCTGTAACTTATGATATCCCAATATTGATTGCTTCCTGAGGACTTTACTCAAAATCTGTAATTACAGGTTTGTTTTTTTTTAAAAAAAAACAGCTGCAAAGCTAATTTTTGGGTGTAGTATACAAACGTAACACAGAAAAAAAATCTGGCAGGTACTACACAAAGACAAGGAAATGCTCCAGGCTGGCACCTGAGCACAGAGAAAAACTTTGGGAGAAGTCCTGGCTCTTGACAGATCCACAGGGAGCATCTCAATCGTCCTCTGTCCCAGCCCGGAGCTCTCAGAGCCTTTCTCCAGCTGGGAAAAAAAAATTATTCCAGTCACTAAATGTGCAGAGGCTTCGGACAAGCTCTTCCGGCAGCTGGAAAGGTGATGTTCTTCCCTGCTGGAATCCCAGCAAGTTACACCAGCGCTGGGGAGGCTCCCAGGGCTCCCTCACAGCCCTCAGTGCCCCGGCCGTGCAGCTTTTTAGCTTTTCAGCTTTATCCCCCAATTTTCTGGGTGTGAAACAGAGCGACAAAGGCACTGCGGCCCCGCGTGGCTAAACCCGTGCTAATTGCAGTGCTCCTAATTAATTTATTTTACGGTTTGTACCCGCAGTGCCAAGGCCTGGCCTTTGCGGGCCGTGTTTCCCTGGAGCGTTCCCCTGAGGAGGGACAATCAACGGCGTGAGGAGCCCCGGGACAGCTCCCCTCTCACCCAGCTTTCCTGGGCATCCCCCGTGTTTCTGGCGTGGATTATCGCCGACATGAGTCCCTATCATCGCGACATGAGTCCCTATCGCTGTTTGCACACTCAGTGCGGTGTTTGAATCCCACTTTGGATCAAACTCGCTCCAGCCCGTGACATCGCTGAGGGCGGGACGCGCCCCCTCAGCGGCCCCTCAGCCCGAACCAAGTGGGGAGCGCCACGTTTGGCCGTAAATCCCCCAAAATGGGTGTCCCGGGGGGGTTCCTCATAAAAACAAGGAATAAAACTGCGGGAAAGGGGCGGGAAGGCGCTGGGAACCCCCCCTGCCCTCACTTGGTGCGCTCCGTGCACCCCCGGCCCGGCACCATGGACTCACCCGCCCGCCCCGCCCAGGCACCTGCGGCCACGCCCCCCCGCCACCCGTTGCTAAGCAACAGGGAATGGTCATTAGCGTACGCCGGAAATAGCACCCACCCCGGAAGTGCGCGAGGAGGAGAACCCGGAAGCGCCATGGGATGCGATGGCGGCACCATCCCCAAGCGGCACGAGCTGGTCAAGGGACCCCGCAAAGTCGAGAAGGTCCGAGAGGGCTCCGCGATGGCCGGGGGGCTCCGCGATGCTCGGGGGCTGCGGGGAGAGGGAGATCCGGGGGGCTCCGCGATGCTCGGGGGCTGCGGGGGGAGGGAGATCCGGGGGACTCCGCGATGCTCGGGGGCTGCGGGGGGAGGGAGATCCGGGCGCTCCGCGATGGCCGGGGGGCTGCGGGGAGAGGGAGATCGCGTCCGCCCCGCGGTGCTGCGGGCCGGGCACGGCGCTCCCGGTGCTGCAGCGCCCCGGGCAGGCCGGCGGGCAGCTGTGTGTGCTGTGGCGCTGGTGGAGGCTGCAGTGCAGGGGCCTTTGCCTTCTGGAGAGGGTTGGGTGTGAGGTTCAGCAGTTCCGAGGGCCGGAGCAGTGCTGGGGTCACAGCAGCCCCTCAGGCTCCGCGCTAGTGAAGGAGGGCTGGGAGCTGGGGCTGGGCCCGGCGGTGCCGCTGACAGCGGCGGGACATGAGCCCAGCGGGGCAGGAGGCCTCTGGCACCAGGCCTGGAGCAGCCACGGCAGCAGGAGCAGGGCAGTGACTCCCTGCGCTGTATCCTCCCCTCGAGTGCTGTGTCAGTCCTGGGCTCTGACTGCAGGGAGGACATGGAGGGGCTGGAGGTGTCCTGAGAAGGGAACGGAAAGGGCTCAGCCTGGAGAAAAGGGGATCAGGGGGACCTTGTGGCTCTGCACAGCTCCTGCCAGGAGGGGACAGCCGCGGGAACAGGGACAGGAGGAGAAGGAATGGCGTCAAGCTGTGCCAGGGAGGGTTAGGTTGGACATCAGGAGGAACTTATTCCTGAAAAGAGTGGTCAGGAACTGGAAGGGTCTGCCCAGGGAGATAGTGGAGAACGGATCATGAATTTTGCCAAAAACCTTTGCTGAAGTTATTTTATGAATTAACTTCAAGTGCAGAAAGCAGGTTTGGTACAAAACCTTGGGATTTGATGAATGCTTCAAGTATTACTTGATTTTGTGCTTAAATTATTTACAAATATTTTTAAATAATGAGGGTTTTTTCCCCTCCAGGTTGACAAAGTTGCTGAATTGGTGGCCAGGTGGTTCTACTGTGCCCTGAGCCAGGAGAAGCTACGTCGGCCCATCGTGGCCTGTGAGCTGGGCAGGTGAGAATGGCTCCAGCTCTGGAGTAAAAATCAACTACGAATACATTTATAAATAAAAATGTTATGGCAATCCAATATAATTACTGAAATGTTTGTGTTTTAGGTTGTATAACAAAGATGCCATCATTGAATTTTTGCTGGACAAATCCCCTGATAAAACTCCCATGGAATCTGCCTCCCATATCAAGAGCATTAAGGTAAACGGATTGTGTCTAATACGAGAAGTTAAAATAAAATGTTAAAGTTGTGAGTGAAGGTTCATTCATGCTGTAAAATATCTATTTTCTTGTGTTCTCAGTAGGTATTAAAGTGTTAAAAACAGCAAAACACAATGGAAATATTATAAGGGAATGCTCTCATGGCTCAAAAGCTGGGAAAAGCTGAAGGTTTGCATTTTTATTTTTCAGAATGTGACAGAACTGAACCTGGCGGATAACCCAGCCTGGAGTGGGGACAAGGAGAGTATCAAAGGGGACAAGTACGATGACCTGCAGTCTGCACGGTTCATATGCCCTGTGGTGGGGCTGGAGATGAATGGGAGGCACAGGTCAGTGCTCTGGGGCTGCATTTGGGGTTTAAACTGAGCACAGAGCAGGGAAAATGCAATGGATAATTGTGCACATCATGTACTGCCCCAGGCCTTGGGGGGAATATTTGTGTTTCTCTCAGGGGGAAGTCCAGGAGACTTCTGGGTGTCCTTTAGATGTGTATTAAGGAATAGAGGGCAATGGTGGCAGAGAAGAAGTGCCTGAAGGTTGTTTGGGGCTAAACCACAGCCAATGGGCTGTGACCTCCCTTGTGTCACACCAAGCAACTGGAATTGTGGAGTGGGGTGGGTGGGAATGGACTTTGAATCTCACCCCATCCCACCCCTGCCGTGGCAGGGACACCTCCCACTGTCCCAGGCTGCTCCAAGCCCTGTCCAGCCTGGCCTGGGACACTCCAGGGATCCAGGGGCAGCCACAGCTGCTCTGGGAATTCCATCCCAGGTCCTCACCACCCTCAGAGGCAACAATTCCTTCCCAATATCCCATCCAACCCTGCCCTCGGGCAGTGTGAAGCCATTCCTGTGTCCAGGCACTCCAGGCCTTTGGAAATAGCCTCTCTCCATCTTTGTTGTGGCTCCTTCAGGCCCTGCAAGGCCACAGTTGTGTCACTCCAAAGCTTCTCTTCCCCAGGCTGAACAATCCCAATTCTCTCAGCCTTTCCTCACATTCTGCCCCTCCCTGTGTCAGGATCAGAATGGAGATGGATTGTCTGTTCTAATCCTGCAATGGATCTATATTTTAGTGCTCTGGGGCAGGGAATTTCCTCACATCCTGCTTTGGCCAGAGCAGCAACTTCTTTGTCACCTGAGGGGTGGGGAGAGGATGAGTTCACAGCTGAATGGTTGCAAAGAATTTCTTCCTCCAGAGGGGGATTGGCCAGCAGATAAGATTAAAAAATGAAATACCCATTTAATGTACCCAATATCTTTCATTCAATTCTTGTATTGTACAAAATAATAATAAATAAATAAATAAATTAATTATTAATGAAATTAAATATGCTGATAGTTTGATTAGGGGCAAGGACTTGTAAAGAAAAATGAGCTGTGACCTGCCAGCTCCATCAGCACTGCACAGACCTCTCTTAGTGTTCTAAAACCATTGTATGTTGTCTTTTGTTTGAAGGTTTTGCTTCCTGAGAAGCTGTGGCTGTGTGTTCTCTGAGCGTGCTCTCAAAGAAATTAAATCAGAAGTTTGTCACAAGGTGAGTTTTTCCAGCTTTAGGAGCTGTGTGTGTGTTTGTACAATTGCATCCACAGCAGTACTGTGAGGGGGTGTTTTTAATCTGAAAATGCAGATTGAAATGGAACTTGTAAAAGTTCTGCTCTATGACGGCCTCAAGTATTTCTACATGGCCTTTTTTATTAAAAAATGTTTCTAAATAACTGTAAAAATGACTGGTTTTGTTCTCAGAGCTTGATTTTGCAGTAACTACTTCAGAATTTCCATTTTTTTCCAATATTTGGTTCTAATTTCAATTTTTAAAAGGGTGTTTGGTTTTGCTTTGGGATTTTGGGGGTTTTCTTTGATTATTTTTTCCTTGTGAATGCACACGGCTTGTGCTTTGTCTGTTGTCTGTTCTCTGCTTAAACTGGTTGTATGTTCAGGTTATCTTTTGATCCCTGTATTTTTAAAGGACATTGGGTGTTGCTTTTTTAATTTTTGAGTGAGGCCCACATTGTAGAATTTCCAGCAATTCCATGAATTATTGTAGAAAACACTGACTCCATTTCACATTGCAGGTTTGATCTCTGCACAGCTTTTTGTGTAGCTAAGAACAATGATAAAAATGCAAAAACCCTTTTTTCCTATCACTGCTTTTATTCTCAGCAAGATTTGTGGTGAAGCTTGCCACATTTAGGCACTTATTTTTCTGGGAACTCCCTGGATAAAATACAGAGTATATTTATATTAAACAAGACCTGTGAAGGAAGAACTTTTGGCTTGGTAAATTATTGGATATTGTAAGGTTTATTCTCACCTTGCTGCTTTCAGTGCTCGTTTTGTTCTGTCCTAATGGTTTTGTTTGCTCTTGCCAGACACTGATTTATTTTTAATGAAGTTTTTTGTTTGCATCTCCATTTTTGTTGATGGATGGGTGCAACCAGAGCAGGAGATGCAGGAATGAAATGTTTTGTCCATGGTTTGGCCAGTATGATAATCTTATAAAAACTAAATGGATCCCACATATTTTTCTCTCTTAAGTTGCATTTTGAAGGATTCATCTTAAAGAATAACATTGAAATGTGAAAATGCAAAGGCAAAGGTCAGACGCTGGAGCAGAGTTGAGAGAGATTTGTCTCTCATTGCCTGGAGGGTAAATCCTTTGAACTGTCTTGCCAAGATATAAAACTTGGCCAGAGATTTCTTGAAAGAGCAGAAATTTTTAGTGCTGGTTTAAGTTGGAGAGCAGGCTTGGTAAATTAAATGCTTGGGACAAATTTTGTAGCTTCTACTCAGACTTAAAAGAGTTGGAAAAGAGCTTTTGTCTGAAACAGCAACTTAAGAGTAAATATATCTTGTAATAACTTTTTCACAGAAGTGGATTTTGTTTGAGCCATATTTTTGAGCTTTTGATCAGTAAAAAGGCAAAATTTAAACTCTCAACACTGTCACATGGTAAAATGTGACTTAGTCACATTTCAGTCAGCAGGAAGAGAAATAACTTTGCTTCTAGATGTGGATTCTGTGGCAGCAGCTCTGAAGATTGGGATGTCTGCTGTCTCCTGCTTCCTGGTGCTCAGGAAGAATTATTTGTGGTGGAATCTGTCAGTTTAAAATTTGCACTTTGGAGCAAGATGTTTAATTCTTCAACAGAGAATTTAATTTTAAATTTTAATTTTTGTAAATTCAAAAGAACAAGCCAGACTGTCTCTACTCCTTCTTTTCGTACCTGGTGGGATGTTGGAGATCATAAATTTGTAGTGAACTGCGTTGGTCTGTGGATTTTGGTGGTGCCCAAATGTTTTGGAACTTCTGTTCTTGCATGGGCAGTTTTTGGTGCCTGCTGATTGGAAATCTGTTGTTCGACAAAATATATGCTTTATTCATTATCAGTTTGGAAGTTGAGAAGTTCCTATTGATGTAAAAGTATTCTAGAGGTAGTTTGGGGACAGGATAGAGGTTATGGAATTGGTGGTGAAAGTCCTTCTGGTAGTCACTTTGGAAGTTAAGGACAAGATTACATTTCAAATGCACTTTCTTGTATCACTTCAGAGTTTACTTTGGACTTGTTTTCCGAGTTAACTAAATCTACACTTGAAATAGTTCCTTAACTATGAGACTGTGCCATATCAAACACTTAATCCCATGTTTAACTTAGATAGAAAGCTTTTGAAACAATTTCTGCACGTGGCTGTCCCACTCAGAGCTGTGTGTGCAGCAGTGGTTCCTGGAGCAGGGACACTTTGGCACTTTCTGCTCTTAGGGCACCAAAATTAGCAAACATTGCTTGCTGAGGTCTAAAAGTTGTGATTAATCAACTCTTAACATAATAACAACTCAGAATTTATGAAGGCTTTTCATGTGTGTTTCAAGGAGGTAACATGGTCATGATAATCAGAATCGTGAGTTGAATACTATTTCTTACCACTTGAGAGTGATTTAATGATGATTTTCTTAAAATTTTATTTCAAATACAAAATGCTTTAAGCAAAGAGGGTCATGCTGCAATGATTTTCCTAGGTTGACGTGGGACAAGTCATACCAAAATTGTGTTTTAAGAGGGCTTTTTGTGCAGGATTCTCGCTTGGTTCAATTTCTGCAAAAGGAGCCCATGTTATATAGTGCCTCACTATTGAATTTTTAATTTTAATTCAATTTGGAAGTGATGCACAACAATTTTTCTGGGTGGTGGTGCCAGAGGTGAAAGCTGGAGACAGAATTTGCTGCAATGACAGCAATAAGGAACCTTCCATTCCCATTTAAAAAGACATCATGGAGTGCATAAATGCTGGCAGTGCCCTACAGTAGACTGGAGAGAAATTAATTATGAATATTGCTATGATTAATACATGCCAGAGACCCATTAGCTTCAGTAATGGTTTGGAGAGAGAGACTCTCAACAAGCTCGGCCTGAACATGGGCATGGCTTTTATTTTCCTTTTCTCTTTTAGCTTTATTTCCCTCCATAAAAAAGGATCTCCAGCAATATTTAGCCACAAGATCAGTCCTGGATTATCCATGAAACTGAGCACACGCCTTTGGGTTGAGTTTGTAAATAAATAGGGACCAGATGGCCTTTCTTTAGGTTAAAGTTCATTTGCAAGAATTGATGTTTCCGAGAAACTTGTGTGGGAAAATGAGCAGTAAAGTTCCAGCAACCTGGGAATAAGTTTTGTAATGAGAAACTTTCATGCCCTGTTCTTGGGTCATTTGATTTTTTTTGGGAATGGGCTCAGTTTATAGCCAGAAAAACTGAGGGATGTTTTGGGTGCCTATTGAAGCTGACATCTAAATTGCTTCTAGACTTTTATTTATAATTTGTAGTTTTTAATCAAGTGAGTTGTCCTGGTCCCTGCCAGGTGTTGCTGCACTTGCTGCAAGCTTTTTGCTTCCCTCAGTCGGGTGGGATGGAAAAACGATGAAAAATAGCCTTTTGCTCAGTTTTCCTGTATCCCTAGCCTCAAATTTTCCATGTCTCCTTGCCCTGAACTTCTGCAGAGACTCAGAAGAGAAGCTTTGAGATAAATTTCAGGATCCCTGTGTTAGGAGCAAAGCCTGGGAAGGGCAGCAGTGATGTTGCCATGCTACACAATGAAATTAGGGATGCAGCTGGCCATGGGAAATGAAAACAAACCCAAACCCCACAGTGGCATGGACTGTGTCAGAAATGCTGTCACTGAAGTACAAGCGCTGAGATTTTAGCATGAACTTCATTATTCAAAACATTTCGTAAGAGATTCAGTAGCCATGACTTAAATTCTTTATTTCTCTGTATTTTGTCTTTGTTCAGTCACTGCTTCCGTTTTATTATTTTCATGCCAGTTAGTCATGCTTTGGCCGTGAACATGAGGAATATTGACTTTTCCAGCTAAATAAGTCACTTAATAGATGATGAACTTCCCCCCCGCTGTCCTCAGTATAGATTTAGACATTCTTTGGGAATTAACCCCTTGGCGGTTGTTAGCGCAATAAACCAAACCCGTTTATTTCCCCGGGACTACAGCATTGTGCTTTACCCTTAACGCACAAGGGCTGTGAACATTCCCATTTTCTCTCAGCATCCTGCACATCTGTCCAGCTGTGCCTCACGCTCCCCCGTCCAGGTGCATGTCGAAGTGGCTGTGCTCCTGCAGGCGCCAGTGCTCCTCGATGGGCACCTGCGCCTGGCGCAGAGCCTTGAGGCGCAGCCGCCGCTCCAGGCACTGCAGCACCAGCGGGTACCGCCCGGGCTCGAACTTGTTGGCAAACAGGTGAGGGGACTCGATGAGCCACTGCAGATCCCCCGGGCCGTAAATACAGATGTCCCTGACGTAATGGCCTGCGGGACAGAGGGGAGGGGTCAGGCAGCAGCAGGAGCGTGAGCTGAAGTGGTTTTGATAAGAGTTTCACCTTTGGATTTCTCATAGAGCATCATGGAGATAGAGCTGGAGGGTAATGCTACAGTATTCTGAAGGCAAGGGTTGATGTTTTACATAATTAGGTTCTTGTTACCTCCAGCTGCTTCCCTGCCATGTTGCTCTGCTTAATAAAATCTTGTAGGTGGGCATCAGATGTTCTGATCTCCTGTTTGATCACAGAGTGCTTCTGATGCCTTTGAATATTTCTAGTTTTTTTCTCTTAATGCACCTGTAACTTGCTGTAGTTCTGTGCTTCTTACAAAGTGCTAAAATGCTCTGTTCCCAGCACCTTTAGCCAAAACAAGGCTCTCTGAGCACAGATTCAAAGACAGATTCATTGACTTAGGGCCCGAAAATATGTAAATAACTGTGAGATGGGGGAGCAAACTTGGGGTGGTGGACATCATCACCTGAGGGTACGATTGGAGAATTAGGGCCAATTTGCTAATGGGACAGAACTTGTAAAAGGTGAAGAGCTCGTGACCCAGGGTCCATTTTGGGTGTAGTCCCTGAGGGGGACGTTCACCTGCCCGAATGTACCTTGAAGACCTCGAATAAATTTGTCTGCATTTTATACTCCTAATTTGTTTTGGCTTCTCTTTTAGGCATCACTTCACGGCCTGCACACTTACAGATTTTAATTATTTCTGCATGCTTTCCATGTGGTCAGCACTATTCTTTTTAATTGTTGCTCCAATTGAAAGGATTTAACCTAATGTTGATGGAAGTATCTGGCAAATATCCTTGTCAGGTAAAGCCCCACCACTGAAAACTGAGTTACTGCACTGGTTATTGGGGGCTGAAAGAAGGGTTGTCAGAGCATGGATACTGTGATTATCTCAAAATAGATAGAATATAAAATATCAATCTCAATTATTATATAAAATATACAATTAGTATATTTGTTAATATAACTTATATCTCAAAATCTCTTTAATTGGATACAGCGCAGTAATTTATTAGGGTACCTGTTTTATTTGATACTTCCAAAATAAATTATATATGACCGCTGAGGCACATTTAATATCTAGTTTAAATAATATGCAATCACCATTAATGCTCATTAGTGAATCAAACTTGAGCTCATGATCAAAATTCACATTACCTTTGCAGCCTTTGTGTGAGGATCCTTCTTGATCTTGCCATTTAATGGCCCTTAGGTCTCCTTGCCAGCCTGCATTGGGTGTAGCCCCTGGAGCATCTTTAAAAAACAAAAGGTTCTGATAAGTTTCTTTTCTGCTTATTACAGGGAAAACTTCCACTGCTGAAGACATTTAACTGTAGTCAGATGAAGTATTTATTTACAGATATTTAATTGTAAGAACAGACATAATTCTCAGCATTATTGCTTTTTTTATTCCTTGAGAGCAAAAGCTTTCGTGCAGAAAAAAACTTTTTAATCAGCATTTTTCTAGCTCATGGTCTGCACTGAAGCAGCACTTCCCTGGAATCAAGCTTTGTTTCTCAGCCACCAGCTGTGACTTTCAAAAGGGCAGCACCAAGGCTGAAGAAATTACTTTATTTCTGCAATTCAGTGCTGTAAAGCTCTGAGTTGGAGCTCCAAACCTCTCCCTGGCAGAGGCCTTGCCCTGCTGGGCTTATTTCTGGCAGAAATGCCAAACTCTTACCAGGCAGACGATTGAGGGTGACCCAGTAGTGCTCGTCAGGGCTGTAGGTGTCCCTGGACCACTCCAGCAGAGCTTTGGCGCGGGCATCGCTCAGTGCAAACTCCACAAAGTCCTTGGTGAGGATGTAATAGGCACTGCCAAAATAGATTGTCAGGTTGTGGGGAGGTTTGGATTTCCTGCTCTTCGCTGGGTACACGTATGGCACTCCAGAGTGGATGTACTCCCTGTAGCTGACCTCTGTCCTGTATTTCATGTGAACTGGTTGGACTATCCCAGGGGTGATATTTTTACCATTCCACTTACTTTTCATGTATTGGATAATTTCTTTATTTGTTTTCAGGGGGTAATCTTGACCGCATAGATTGATTACATAATTCCACTGAACTTTGGAATTAACTAGGTCTCTCATGCAGTTAATATCAGCTTGTAATCTCGAAAACCCTGCGTAAACAACGTGTTCTCTTTTGGAGGAAATAAAAATATTTTCGAAGCAGTTAACAATGTTCTCTACAGCAGTTTTGTAATCTCTGGGTGACTTTTCATCAATATGGATGCAGTAAATATTCTGAGGCATATAAATAGCTCTTAGCAGCCTCACAAACATTTCCAGCTCCTTGTGAATTGTAATAATGTAAGCCAAGGAGAAATTTCCTTCTTCATCTGACAGTGGTTTGGTGATAAAATGCAGAGTCTTCAGGACTGTGGAGCAGCTGCAGGAAGTGTGAATGCAGCTGAGTGGTTTGGGCTGGTAAGACTTCTGACAAAAGTTTCCGATTTTGAAGGCAGCAGGCTTCCCCACAAAAAGAGCCGAGCAAAGTTCATCTGGGTAAAAACCACACTCTGCTTTTTTGACACGAAATTTGTGGTCATTTGGCTCTTCATAAAGTGGAACCTTTAGGTAGATGAAGGTGAACGTACAGACTGCAACACACACTAAAAATTTGGATTTCTTTGCGTGAAGTGGGTTCATCTTTTATTTCCAGATCTTGTCTTCTTATCATAGTCCAATTAAACATTCAGATTATCTGAAAGGAAAAGTGAGGCAGAGGGAGAGAAGCTTTCTGTTTATTTTTTTTAGAACAGATGCTGTGTTAGTGCTGCATTTCCAAATGCTGGGATTGCTACCAGGATGAGCTCTGTGTGCACTCAGCCCTGGCAATGGAACTTGCAGAGCCACCAGGCAGAAATTTTGTCTTTCCAGGACAAAATTATCCCAAAATGCTACAAAAGAACCCAAAATGGCTTTGAATCCTTCCCTGCTTGAGCAAGGGGGACTCAGCCCATCAGGTGAGCTTTGAGGTCGTGGCTGAGTGCAGTGCCCCAGGGAAGATGAGAGCTCTGAGAGCTCCTGAGGAACAGCTGCTGCTGAGATTTCCTCAAGGCCTGGGAAACCTGAAGTTCCGCCAGAGGATCAGAATTCAGTAAATTAAATCAAAAGAAAACTTATTAAATAAACAGAAGGAAGAGACTAAAACGTAATCCACAAAATACACTGGGTTTTATCCTTATAAAGTCAGCAAATGTTTCTGACTCTTGAGATTTTTTTTTTCCCTCTGACATCTTTGTATTACTGCTTTGGAAAACTGGACATGGGGACAACACTCATTTAGTATTTTTAGCATTATGTGCCTGCCCTGAGGACACAAGTGCCACTATTGGCATCCAGAGATAACCAATTTACAGCCTATTGGCACAGGAGTTTTTCCACTGTGGTTTTTTCCTTCCTTTTACCTTGTCTGAGCAGTCAGAAGAACGAGAGTGCAGCAGTCCTGAATCCCACAGCAATCACATGAAATCTTTATCCTTGAAGCATTTGGTATCAAATTCCTAGAGAAAAAACCCAGGAGAAGGTCCATCAACTGCCATTAACAGTTAAATTTTAAAACATTTTCATTTTATTTTAAAGGTAATTAACTTCCTTTTAGTCAATATTTTTTTAAACAAAATTTATATTTCACCTTGAAATATTTTACACTTTGCAGCTGACAAAATCACAAAGCATTTGGCTTTACATAGGAAGAGAGAAAAACAGATTTTTATAGAGGTATAGAGTTTATAGAGGTAGTTTCATTATAGGAATGCTGCTGTGGTTAGAAAGCTCGATGTTTTCATTAGAAAGAAGTGGAAATTACTTTTTTTTAAATGAAAAATCAGTATCTCCCTTAAAAGCTTGAAAACAGAGAGGGCATTGCAGTTAAAATAGCAACGAGACAAAATTCAAAAAGCATTAAACTGAACCAAGGGAAGGGATCCTCTATCTTACCACATTTTTAAGATCTGATTAGGCTGTTGGGAAAGAATGTATTTATCTTTTGCTCCTTACTGGTATGCACTGGATTTCATGCTGGAAGAGTGCCTCGTTTCCACTGAGCATTCCCCAAAGAGGAGCTGCGCCTTAGGTGGAGGGCTCGTCCATTTTCCCGGGATGTTCTCTCAGCAGCTCGAAGAAAAACATGAGGAAATCAGGTCCCAGGAGAATATTTTTGCCTTAGAGCTCCTCGGGGATGCATTTACTGGGTAAACAACCTTGATGGGAGTGTTCCATCCATCTGAAGAGAGAGCTGCAGCAAATCCAGTCTGGGTCAGCCTTTTGATGCTGGGCAGAAAGCAGCAGAGCAGGGATGCCACTGCAAGGTGAAAAGCAGGATTTTTGCAGGAAAAATGGAATTCATCCGTGCTGGATCCTGTGCCAGAGCCCAGAGGGGATTTCTGTGAGGATCATTATTTACCCAGGGGCTGAGATTGGGGAAACATTGATTTCTGTGGAGCTGGACTCGGACAAACTCTTCATTCTGAGAGAATTACTGCAGGAGGAGCAATAGTGAATGTCACGAGATCTCTGCTGTGTCACAGGGATGGCTCATTCTGAATGTGAGGAGACATTGGGCAGCTGTAGAAACATTTGGGATTTTATACCTGACCAAATATAAAATATCTTACCACCAAGCCAAGATTGTGGCTTCAGTCCCTGTACAGGTCATTTACTTCAGAGCTGGCCCTTGTGGGTCCCTTCCAACTCAGAATATTCTCGGAACCTGTCCAGACTGAGGGTTCTTGGCAGGTTTTTTCCTAAAATACACTTTGGATAGGTTGCAAAGTGTATTTCTAAGGAGCCAAGTTGTAACCTGCTGGTTTCATACACTTGAATTTTTATTACCCTTCAAGTCATAGCTTCTGGGGCTGTTTCGGGCTGTTAAGTGTTTAACTATGGATTTTTTCCTACTGGACTGTGTGACATCTAGGAACTGTATTTTTATGGCAGCATAAAAGTACACAAACACCCCATAATCAGGTAAGAGGCAGCAATTCCTCTCCAGCGTTAACACATTTATGGGGAACGGCTGAGTGATGAAGCCTGGCCTGCAAGAACACAATTTGACATCTTTCGGCCTCGGGGGATATTATGGAATGAAAGCAGTGCCTTTTTGGTAGTGTTTTACCAGATTTAGAGCTGCAGTTGCAGCTGTCAGTGCCACTGGATATGAAATTTGTTGTTTAGCAGGATGCTCTCACAGGATTGTCCTCCCAGGTTTCCTCCTGCCCTTGAAGAGCAAGAAATCCTCTGGGAATGTCCACTGTCCATACATAACCCAGTCTGGGACTGCCTTGCCCTTGAGTCTTATTATGCAAGAGTGCCATGATAGGTTTTTTTTTGTTAGCAGAATGTCTCTGAAACTCAGCATTTCTTATGCATAAATTTTCTAAAGCTGCAGGATGAAGTTGTATTAATTTTTAAAAATCCTGAGGGTAGTGCGTGACATTCTCAGAAAAAAAAAAAACAAAAAGGAGGGGTTTTCAAGCACCTTTGTGGATGCTTCTGAGGATATTACTTAACAGAAAATTGTCATAAGCCTAAGGTACTCCATCTCAATTAACAAAGTAAACTCTAGAGGAAAGGCAGTTATGATGATGCCTGGAAAAAGCCTGTGAAATGTCAGCTCAGCTCATTGAGGCCCCATTAGCACACTCTTGCCTGTGCATTTTGTCGTAACAACTCATTTTGCTTTTTGCTCTCTCTTCCTGCCCTTGCATTTAGGACTGCATCACTGCACCTCTAAATATTCTGTTTTCTCTGTGCTCTTTGCATTTGCTTAATTTTACAGTTTAGATAAAGTTTGCTTTGTGTGACCTCATAATTTAGTGAGACAAATGACTTTTGAGTGCATCATCTTCTAATAAAATGCTGAAAAGGCATTAAATACTTCTTTCCAATGCTTTTTATATCTCTTGGTTTGTTTTTTTTTTTTTTTAATTGAAAGGTATTTATGCAGGCATTAATGCAGACATTTTATAAACAGGGATGGACTAATTCAACCATTTAAAAAAGTTTAAATCAGTGCTTTTAAGTACTTTTTCCATTGCTTTGTTTTTTGTTTAAATGGGGGTCAGAATATGGGAGTTTGCTTCTGGATTTACAGCTGCATTGAGTAAAAACATTTCTCCATCAAACCCAGTTATTTAAATCATTCTTATTTAAAAACACTGCATTAGAATTTACTGATATATATTCAACAAATTTATGGAGTTTTAGTGTTCATCTTTGCTATTTCTCCTGTGGCTTTTTTCCTTGTGTATTTGACCTCACAGTAATTCAAAACAAATACTATGAAAGCTATTGAAACCCTTAAGTTACAGGACTGTAAAAAACCTAAGTTGCATAAATGCATGATTTTTTGCGTGATTTTTCTAACACAATCAATCAGTAGCAATGACCTCCATCCTTCTGTGCATTCTGACGTGGTAAAGAAGGGGAAAAAAATTAACCTCAGTGCAGAATTGAGTATTTTTTAAGTGCAATCACCACTTTACCTAAGGAAAAAGCAAAAAAATGAACGCTCCGATGGAATTGGCGCAACCTTACCTCGTCCGGAATCAGCCAGGAGACGGCAGCATAATAAAGATAAATGCAGAGTGTCATTGTCCTTCAGCAGAGCCGCTGTCCCTCGTCCCCATCCCCGGACCGAGGTTAACCATTAAACGGGAATGTTTTCATCCCGACTGCCTCTGCTCCCTGCAATGTTTAGCATATTTATCCCGCAGAAATTCCGTGTTTGCAGCGAGCAGGGAACTCCTGCAGCTCGGGAAGGCTGCGGTCAGACGGGAGAATGGGGAGGGAACATTGCTGCGAATTGCGAATTATTGCTTAGCCCCGAGCCTTTAACCTGTGCCCCTGTGCTGGGCTGGCTGCGAGGACTGCGAACCTGCCTCCTCCTCTTCCTCCTCCTCCTCCTCCCCCTGCCCTTAACCATTCGGCTGCCGAAACTTTCCGGTTCGGAGCCAGCTTCGAGCTGCTGCTGCTGCTGCAGGGCATTTCCAGCGAAAAGAGGATAAAGGTCTGCTTGGAGCACACTGGGATAAGCGCCTTAGTGGGAGTTAGCAGGCGAATTCAGCTAATAATTAGCAAAAAAAAAAAATTAGCAAAAAAATAATTAGCAAAATATTCAGCTTAATAATTAGCAATATTATTAAAGTGTTAGCGAGGGAATGAAGGTGTAAGTTAGCAAAAGAATTCTGGTGCGAGTTGGTAGAAAAATTAAGGTATAAGCAAAAGAATTAAGGTGTAAGTTGGCAAAAGAATTCATATGTGAGTTGGTAGAAAAATTAAGGTATAAGTTAGTGAGAGAATTAAGGTATAAGTTAGCAAAAGAGTTCAGGGGTGAGTTAGCAGAAAAAGTCAGGTATAAGCAAAAGAATTACGGTGTAAGTTAGCAAAAGAATTCATGTGTGAGTTAGCAGAAAAATTAAGGTATAAGCAAAAGAATTAAGGTGTAAGTTAGCGAAAGAATTCATGTGTGAGTTAGCAGAAAAATTAAGGTATAAGCAAAAGAATTACGGTGTAAGTTAGCAAAAGAATTCATGTGTGAGTTAGCAAAAGAATTTAGGGGTGAGTTAGCAGAAAAATTAAGGTATAAGCAAAAGAATTACGGTGTAAGTTGGCAAAAGAATTCGGGGTGAGTTAGCAGAAAAATTAAGGTATAAGCAAAAGAATTAAGGTGTAAGTTGGCAAAAGAATTAAGGTGTAAGTTAGCAAAAGAATTCAGGTGTGAGTGCCTCCCATAAATGTAACCACCTCTGCAAAACCGAGATCCAGCTCTCAGTGGGTTAAGCAGGTCGGAAAGGAAGGGTTTGAGTGTAACTGTTGCTGCTCCTGCAAAACAAGGTCTAGCCCTGGTGGTTTAGATAAAAAGGAAGAGGGTTCAGTGTGTCTGTGTCTGAGCACCTCAGTAAGCAAAGGTTCAGCCCTGGTGGGCCAAGAAAATCAGAAGGGAACTGCCACAAAAGGCTAGAAAAACAAGGTATGTGGTAATGGACAGGAAACAGGAGGACAGAATAATAAAGTGTGGCTATAAACAGAATATAAGTCTTGTAACAGTAAAATTAAAAGTGCACTGTGTGCTGTGTTTTTAACCGTGGCATAAACCACAAATTGTGTAAGACCCCAACCCTTAAAAACACAGCTTTTAGATAAGCAAATGAACAAGGGCAGACACCACAACTGTAAAATTATCGAGCTCTGTAAATGAACCACAGACAGACATGTCCATGGAGGTGTTAACCCTGCACGTTCTCTCGGCACCAGTAAAGGTGAGCTTTGCTTTACCTGCTGGGGAGCAGGTTCCTTTGAATCGTCCTTCACAGAGGGTTTGCTGCTTCAGCCTTTTCAAGGTTCTTGGGGGGTTTAATAAAGGGAAAGTTGAGCTTAAGTGTGCTGGGACTGGGGGGAAACACTCTGATAAAAATACCGTGTTGGTCAGAAATAAATAGAAAACTTTCAGGTAAGTTAAGGCATAGCTGCAGGTATGACACGTACAAAATTATCAGTGATTTTAGGAGAAATTCTGTAAATTGAGGCTTTGTCTTGGGCTGGTTTTGTATCAGATGCTGCAGCTCCTGAGTGAAAGCTCACGTTCTGTGAATCAGTAGGTGGGAAATTTCCACTGCTCCCAAGTTGTCCTTTACTCTCTGACCCATTGCATGTTTGCGTTGGGTGACAATGTAAAAAAACATGTTCAGCAAATCTTACACTACTGAACTTTTAATGGATAAACCTCTGGAAAATTCTGTGCCTTAAAACCCATTTTTGTTAACTGTGGCAAGCAACAATAATCTTTAACACATGAGCTTGTGTGGCTGGGAGATGAAGAGTGAGATGATCCATGGGTGTTCAATCCTATTCCTAAATACCTTTTTTAAGAAGGACTGTCAGACTGTGGCCATCCATGTTCCATGTCCTGGTGGGAATTCTGCATTTCCTAGCAATGGTCGTGTTCAGGAGGACTGCAGGAGTTCACTCACTGTTTAAAATTTGGGAAAGAGGTTTTTGTTTTCTCTGAAGATGTTAAACTGTAACATTGGTTATGAAACTGTAACCTGTAACTTTTGGATATTAAACCATACTTGCCTGTTGTTTATTTGAATTATATTAAGGCTGGAGTAGTCATGCATAGAACTATATTTTTAGGTGCTATTAAAAAACCAATGTGTCAATGTAGTTTACAGCAAGAAATAAGGTACAACTCTTGTCGTAGGCACCTGAAACATAAGAAACTGTAAACTCTAGAATTCAGAAAATCATCTTAATCATTATTACTTTAAAAATCCAGTATTTTATACTTTAGAAAAGGTAAGAAATATCTCATTTAGGAATGTCCTCTATTCAAGGTGCTAAGAACTACACCAAGTACCTTCATATATACGTAAAGTCCCAAGATAAACAAGGTACAGCAAAGGAGATCTGTGACAAACATCTGCCCTAAAAGACCTTTAGGGAACAATCTTTGGGAATTTGCAAAACTCAAATTTCTTTCTGCTTTTTATCTCATTATTAAAACGCTGACATAAAAAAATCTTCCCCTTTTTTTGCTGAGCTTTTTACAAAATCAGAATTTAATTGCGTCCAACAGAAGTGCCATTTGATGCCCATGTGTGATCCAACAACAAATTGTGCCACAGGAGTTAGTGAAGCTGGGAATGGGGAGATCATTTTATCCCTAAAACTTCCTGTGCATCCTGTATTTTGGAAGGGTATGGTCTCCGTGACTTAATCTAATGTTGTCATGGCAAAAAATTATCTGTTTCAGGGAATGGAAAGAGAGCACTGCCTTTATTTCCTTGTTTCTTGTAAACACTTCTCATTTTTGAACAATTCCACCTGTGTTTTCCAGATGGGAACCTGGATTTGGTCACTCTTTCAAAATGGAACATTTATTGAAATTCCAGTGCCACTGACAGAATGTATGTTGAAAATGCTGGATTAGGAAACACCCCACGAGAAACGAATTTGTGAGGCTTCTTTAGAACCAGGTCAGCTGCCAGCTGAGATTTCAGAAGGCTGAAATTCTTAATTTTGGAGCCTTCTCACTCCCAAGTGTGACATCACAGCGGGCTGGGATTTCTCATTGAGCAGAAATGGAAAATAGAGGCTACTCCCCCATTTCTTGGGTGTGACTTCTGCCTCCTGTGCCTCTCTCCAGCCCTCATTTCTCCTCTCAGCCCCCAACCTCTTGGGTTCAGGGTCATTTTTGAGGCTGTGCTCAGCACTTGAGCAAAGTCCTGCCCATATTTCCTTTCATTTGTTTAATTCCTACTGCCAATACAGGAGTAACCTTTCGAAACCTTTGTTTAGAAAAAGAAGAGTAATGGCAGAGGCAAGATTATAAATTAATCTTGTAGATTAGCAGAAAGCTTGTGCATTTAACAAAATAATGAAAAAAGAACCCCAAAATCAACCAGCACACCAAAAAAAAAAACAACAACAACAACAACAAAAATTTAAAAAACCAACAAAAAATAAAAGCAAATTGAGATCTTAGAAAAGAAAACAATGTGGTCAGTGTGCATCAAATGATTGCAAATGTGCACAGGGAAACATCTGTGCCTTCAACCATGAAATAAATGTGAAGTACACAGAGCACATTACAGCCATTATCCAGATTAATTTAGGAAAGTAGTTGGAAACTTGGGAGTGTTTGATAAATCAGATAAGGGTATGGTCTCTGTGATACAGTCCAGTGAGACAGCAGGCAAAGGTAATGAAATTATAGTAAAATATATCATAAAATAGTATAAAATTATAATAAAATAAATAATGAATAATTTTAATAAAATAGTAAATAATACAATAGTAATAAAATAGTAAATAACAAATATTATCATAAAATAGTAAATAATAATTAAAAAATAAATAAAACAACACCTTCAAGTTTTCTTGCCTTGAAGAGGAAAATTTGCTGTCCATCCCACATGTAGAGGAATAATACCTTTGGTGTTGGCCCTGGTCAGGGTAAATAGGAACTGCTCCTATCAGTTGCTGTTTCTTATCTCACTAAATTGAAAGACAAATTCTAAAGCAGAATGGCATCAAGGTCTTAATCAAATGTATTTATAACTAAAAATCAGAAAGTATTTCTGGGTTTTAGCTCTGGGGGATCAGAAAATTGAGTAAATTCTAATTAGGAATACTTTTAAATAAATTTATGCCAGTAAAACATGGAACCCCTGAACAGAAAATACACTAAGGGACCTTATTTCATGAAAAAAAGAATTAGTTCAGAGTGTTGATTATAGGAGACAGAGGACTAAATATGCAATTTTGTCCTTTTTTTTTTTGTGAAGTGTGGTGTTCCCTTTCAAGAGGAAGATGTGATTGTCCTCAATGGTAATAAAGAAGACGTGGAGGTTTTGAAGAAAAGGATGGAGGAGAGAAGACTTAAAAGTAAATCAGAAAAGGTAAGAGTTTTATACATTATTTAACATAAAATTGGAAGAATTCTTGTCTGCAATGAGTCTGCTCTTGGTTTATTAATCTTTATGCAGCTGGAAGAATTTCCTCTGTGAGCTGTGTTGTATAAATACATGTATATATGTATATACATGTAGAAATACATGTATAAATACATAAATGCTCTGCTTTGGAGAGCAGTGAGGCTGGGTGTGTTTTTTGCCAATAACATCCTGAAGTTGTACATTCAAAACTTTCTCCTGAGCAGCAAGTTGTGCTCTCAGAATGGGTAAAATGGACTCTGTGCCAGCAGGAATTCAGGGTTTTCCTGAAATTAGTTCATTCTAGTAATGACCTCCATCATCCCTGTGTTTCTCATGGCACTTCCTGACGATGGCATCAGCTTTTTGATCTCCAAGTGGCTTTTTTTGGCCTCTGGCAGAAACAGGACATTGAGATCTCTGCATTCCTGGGCTGGTGCTCTTAGAGTGTGGATATTTATCATATTTTGTGGTTCTCAGAGTCCTGAGCAATCACTGCTAATTCCCACCACACTGTTGAGGCTTTCACATTTTTTATCTGACCAGCTACAATGCAGTGGCAATGAAGTCCTTGCAGCTCTGCTGTGCTTTTGTGGTTCTCACAGTCCTCAGCAATCACTGCTAATTCCCTCTCTGCTGTTGAGGCTTTCACATTTTTTATCTGCCCAGGTAAAACACAGTGGCAATGAAGTCCTTGCAGCTCTGCTGCACTGCCCTGTGAGGTGTGAGTTGTTCTGTGGTGCTGAGCTGTCCAATGACACTTCTGCATGTGGCATTTTTTCAGTATTGCTATTTTTCTGAGCTGCCATTGCTTCCTGGAGGATCCAAAGCAAGCAGAGCTTTAGTGCTGACTCAGGGTGCTCAGACTTATCTCAGCACACGAATCACTGATGCTTTCACCATCTGAGACTTGAGATGGAGGTTTCACCCCTTGCTCTTGTTTTCTGTAGGATTACACAGCATGCAAATATTTTCCAGTTTGTTTTAAAGCAAATACTTGTTTGCTCGCCAGGGAGCATATGATTCCTTCTCACCACAGGGCCTTTATTCATCTGTGCCACTCCGGCGTCACTGGACCTGGGCAATGCATCAAAAGGATGGTTTTCCATAAAAATCCTGCTCTTCTCGGAGTTTCCTGTTTCTCACAGTCTCTGCATGTTGTGTCTGTAGCTTCTGGCCTAAGAGTGACAATCTCATGGTGTCTATTCAGATGGGTTTTCTTTTTTTTTTTTCCCCCTTGGTACATTGTAATTACAAGTTTGGAAAAAATAAATTGATAATTTGATGACGGACTATTGCAGATCTGCTCAGCCCCAAAAGCAGTGCTTGGTTGCACTCGGTTTTTTTAGGAGCAGGGCCCTAACAAAGCACCTGTAGCTTTGGGTCAAATAATTGTGAATAAAGTGAAAGCTGATGCTGCCCACAACTTCTGCACAGCAGAGAAGTGCCCGAGTGTCCAGGGCAGCTGTGGCTTTTGTGGTGACAGCACAGAGGGACTCTGTGCCGTGGGTGAACATGCAAATGCAATTTGTTTGGTTAGTGAGCAATTACATGGCAAGATTTGCAAATCTCTCAGCAGCCTCTTGGATTTCAACCTCGGGTGGTGACCTTGGTGCCCCAGCTGTCCCTGCAGCTGAACCAACCTCCGCTGGCACTGGCAGCTCCAGGCCCAGGGCTGGAGCACAATTCCCACTTTCTGATATTTCCTTCTGAGCAGGCTCAAGTGGAGCTGCTGCATTTGGAGCAGGAAGCACAAACTCCTTTTCTTCATCCCCGTGAGACAAAACACAGGAAGATGCAGCTGTTAATTAATGTTAGAAATGATTCAAGCTCAACTGTATCCCATGTGCCCATAATTAAATTTATCTATAATTCATATTATGATAATGAACGTATGCATCCATATCCTTACAAACCTCTGGGAGGTGACTTTGCTTTGGAAATCAACCCCTAACAAAAAAAATACCCTGCACTGAGCTTTTGCAGGTGCCTGAGGGCCAGGCTGGGTGGCTCCTGCAGCACCCTAGGACAGTGGGAGGTGTCCCTGCCCACGGCAGGGGTGGATGGGATGAGCTTTAGGGTCCTTCCCACCCCAGCCATTCCATGGATGTGACACCAGCAGAGCCAAGTTTGCACTCAGAGCCACAATCCTCTGCCACCCCCTCCTGGCTCAGCTTTGCAGCAGCATTTGCTGTGCCATTTTTGCCCTCCAGCACTGATCCTTTGCTTCCCAGCAGGAGTTCTCCTGATTTTTAGAACACAATAAAATATATTTATTTGCTTTGAGTTGGTGTAACTGTCTCTAAATACATACACAATTCAGAATGTATATAGTAATTTTAAATATATTTATTTGCTTCCAGTTGGTGTAACTGTCTCTAAACACATACACAATTCAGAATGTATATAGTAATTTTAAATATATTTATTTGCTTCCAGTTGGTGTAACTGTCTCTAAACACATACACAATTCAGAATGTATATGGTAATTTTAAATATATTTATTTGCTTCCAGTTGGTGTAACTGTCTCTAAACACGTACCCAATTCAGAATGTATACAGTCATATTAAATATATTTACTTAAATAAATTTATTTGATTTTGGCAAATTCCCTCAGCATGGCCTTCACATCAGTTGCGAATTGTGGTGGCATCAGCTTCGCTTCAGTGGCTCAGTAATAATAATATATATTTATATATATTATTATATATATATATATTCAAGTTATTATACTTGAATATAATATATATTCGAGTTGGTGCAACTCTCTTGAAACACATACACAATTCAGAATGTATACAGTCATTTTAAATATATTTATTTGCTTCGAGTTGGTGCAACTCTCTTGAAACACGTACACAATTCAGAATGTATACAGTCATGTTAAATATATTTATTTGAGTTGGTACAACTGTCTCTAAACACATATACAATTCAGAATGTATACAGTCATGTTAAATATATTTATTTGCTTTGAGTTGGTGTAACTGTCTCTAAACACATACACAATTCAGAATGTATACAGTCATGTTAAATATTTTTATTTGAGTTGGTACAACTGTCTCTAAACATGTACACAATTCAGAATGTATACAGTCATTTTAAATATATTTATTTGCTTTGAGTTGGTGCAACTGTCTCTAAACACATATACAATTCAGAATGTATACGGTCATTTGTGATAATAATGCTAATGGCTGTTTAATACATCTTTCTTTTTCTGCTTGGCATTTATGTAATCAAGGCCACTAACAGGATTCTTATTTGGTTTTTCTGTGTTTTTTAATCTGGAAAAACTTAAATTAGTTTGGAAAATCTGCTGCACAGATGCTTTTTAAAAATTTAGATTAACTATTTGCATCTTTCCAATGAATCCTGCAGCAGAGGGTTCAGTTATTGACTGGTACCCAGGATGGATTTTTTTATGGACCAAACAAAATTTAGTGCATGTGAGATTCAGGATTCTTCTGAAATTTTTATTGAAAAACATTTTCACTGATTACAATTGTGTCTTGCTATTGTTGTTCAGTTTACTACGATAATAACACACACCCTTTCAAAGTATGCAAACCAAAAACTGAATCCAAACAAATCCAATTTTGTCCTGCACAGTTTTCTTTAAAGCAGCTGCAAGGTTCCCCAGATCATTCATTTCTCCAAGTAGAAATAACACAAAAAATGTGGAAGGAAAAGCTCCACCGGGTAAGACATAAAAATGTCCTAAATCCAATTGTGTGTCTATCAAATAGGAGTTGGGAGTTTTCTATTCCTTCAGTTAATCACCAAATTTCTGCTTGTGTCGTTTCAGAAATCAAAGAAAGGCAAGGCAGCAGCAGCTTCTCAGCAGGAGACCTCTGCAGGTAATGTCACAGCTCCAAATCCTGTGTCACCTTCTGAGCCTTGAAGCTGATTCAGGACTCTTTTTCTTTTTCTTTCTTTCTTTTTCTTTTTCTTTTTCTTTTTCTTTTTCTTTTTCTTTTTTCTTTTTCTTTTTCTTTTTCTTTTTCTTTTTCTTTTTCTTTTTCTTTTTCTTTTTCTTTTTCTTTTTCTTTTTCTTTTTCTTTTTCTTTTTCTTTTTCTTTTTCTTTTTCTTTTTCTTTTTCTTTTTCTTTCTCTTTCTCTTTCTCTTTTTCTTTTTCTTTTTCTTTTTCTTTTTCTTTTTCTCTTTTCTTTTTTTTGTTTTCCTTTTTTTTTTTTTTTTTAAGGTTTTCTAAAATTTTTATTTCTTTTTTTTTAAGATTCTCCAGGTCCCTCCAAAGTTAAGAATGGAAAGGATTGTGTCAATTCCAGCTCCGGGGAAAACAGGCAGATCATCTTCACCAAAAGTTCAGGTTGGTGTTTAATCTTAACGTGAAAAATGAGGATGGATTTGTTTGCTTATGTCATTCTAATCTTGTTTTAAATTATTGGGAATCTGAATTAATGAGATTAGAGATTTCTATTCACTCATGAGGTGTATCTGCTTTCCTAGCTGTGAGGTAGGGGAGGAGAATAATTCCCTGATGTACCATTGGTCAAAAACTATATCATGGCACTTTCTTTGGATAGAGTATGTTAAAAATCCCTGAATATTTGACTTTCAGTCCTCTTTTTATCTGCTAATTTGCTGTGTGTCCTTGGGAACACAGGAATAGGACTTTGGGATGCACTGATGAACCCACAGCATCCTTGAAGCTCTGACTAAATTTGGCAGCCCTTAAATCCAAAGGATGGTGCCCTCTCTTTATTTAATATTTATTCTGCTATTTCATGCCTCCACACTGATATTTTCATACAGAAATATATTTCATATATATATGAAATTATTCATATTATTCATATTATTTTTATATTATTTTCATAATTATTCAGATTATTTTTCATACATTTTTAAGGTCAGTCCGAGGTTTCTGTGGGAAGTATTAACTCCTGGACAAAACAGCCCCAGAAAAAAAATCAGAATAATTTGAAGAATCTGAGAATGATGATCTGTAGATAAACTGGGAGAAGCTGAAATTCCATCAGCAAAGCCTGTCCTGCCCTCTGCTGTCTGCTTTTATATTTTAAAATATTTCATTCCAAATGATTATAATCACTTCTGAATGTTGAGCAACCTCATAATTCTAACAGTGTTTAATGATTTTTTTTATTTTCTGAGGGTGCCAAAGAAAAAAAAATTGCTTTTTGAAACTGCTGCTTCTGGCTGCTGTTAGATTGACCAGCGAGAGACTCAGAGGAGGGAGGGAAAATAAAGGAAAATCCCTGAGGAATGGCAGAAGTGTGGGGATGAATTTGTGAACCCTGAGGTTTCTGCACTTGAATTCTTCCAAACCCAGGGTTTGGCAATGCCTTCCAGACAGCTCTTGGTGGCATTACAAATATTCTGCAAATCTGAAAAGGGTCTGGGCTGCGAGGATTTGGGATGGCACACACAATTCTGTGAGGATTTGGGATTCTATGCACGATTCTGTGAGGATTTGGGATGGCACACACAATTCAGTGAGGATTTGGGATGGCACACACAGTTCTGTGAGGATTTGGGATTCTAAGCACAATTCTGTGAGGATTTGGGATGGCACACACAGTTCTGTGAGGATTTGGGATTCTATGCACAATTCTGTGAGGATCTGGGATGGCACACACAGTTCTGTGAGGATTTGGGATTGCACACACAGTTCTGTGAGGATTTGGGATTGCACACACAGTTCTGTGAGGATTTGGGATGGCACACACAATTCTGTGAGGATTTGGGATTGCACACACAATTCTGTGAAGATTTGGGATTCTATGCACAATTCTGTGAGGATTTGGGATTGCCTGCACAATTCTGTGAGGATTTGGGATGGCACACACAGTTCTGTGAGGATTTGGGATGGCACACACAGTTCTGTGAGGATTTGGGGTGGCACACACAGTTCTGGGAGAATTTGGGGTGGCACACACAGTTCTGTGAGGATTTGGGATGACACACACAGTTCTGTGAGGATTTGGGATGGCACATACAATTCTGTGAGGATTTGGGATGGCACACACAGTTCTGTGAGGATTTGGGATTCTATGCACAATTCTGTGAGGATTTGGGATGGCACACACAGTTCTGTGAGGATTTGGGGTGGCACACACAATTCTGTGAGGATTTGGGGTGGCACACACAGTTCTGTGAGGATTTGGGATGGCACACACAGTTCTGTGAGGATTTGGGATGGCACACAGAATTCCTGGGAGGATTTGGGATGGCACACACAGTTCTGTGAGGATTTGGGATGGCACACAGTTCTGTGAGGATTTGGGATGGCACACACAGTTCTGTGAGGATTTGGGATTCTATGCACAATTCTGTGAGGATTTGGGATGGCACACACAGTTCTGTGAGGATCTGGGATGGCACACACAATTCTGTGAGGATTTGGGATGGCACACAGAATTCCTGGGAGGATTTGGGATGGCACACACAGTTCTGTGAGGATCTGGGATGGCACATACAATTCTGTGAGGATTTGGGATGGCACACACAGTTCTGTGAGGATTTGGGATTCTATGCACAATTCTGTGAGGATTTGGGATGGCACACACAGTTCTGTGAGGATTTGGGGTGGCACACACAATTCTGTGAGGATTTGGGGTGGCACACACAGTTCTGTGAGGATTTGGGATTGCACACACAATTCTGTGAGGATTTGGGGTGGCACACACAGTTCTGTGAGGATTTGGGATGGCACACACAGTTCTGTGAGGATTTGGGATGGCACACAGAATTCCTGGGAGGATTTGGGATGGCACACACAGTTCTGTGAGGATTTGGGATGGCACACAGTTCTGTGAGGATTTGGGATGGCACACACAGTTCTGTGAGGATTTGGGATTCTATGCACAATTCTGTGAGGATTTGGGATGGCACACACAGTTCTGTGAGGATCTGGGATGGCACACACAATTCTGTGAGGATTTGGGATGGCACACAGAATTCCTGGGAGGATTTGGGATGGCACACACAGTTCTGTGAGGATCTGGGATGGCACACACAATTCTGGGAGGATCTGGGATGGCACACACCATTCCTGGGAGCCTCTGTCCCTGGGTTTAACTCAGAAAGCCAAACTTTCTGCAAACTTCTGTGTTCATTTCTTTTCCCCAGAGACTTGGCTTCCTCAGAGACCATCCTGCACCTTGGGAGATGAAATAGTCAGGAAAAAGAGGATTTTTTATGCAGTAGTAGATAAAACACACTGAGAAATGGTATCAGAAACAGAGCAAGGGCATTTTTCTGCCAGGGATATAAACTGGTGCAGACCATTGGTATTGGTCATTATTTGCAGAGAATAAAGGAGCAGAGGCACTCCCTGGGGAAGGTGTGGCACAAGTTGAGTTTTTGGCTGATTTCTAAACAATGCTCCAGGGTGGGGGAGGCTTTGTGTTGCTTCAGACCAGAGCTCAGAGCCTTTTCTCACTCAGAGGAATAAATTGCAATACAAGGGATTTACAGAATTCCTCTCTCAAGATTTCTAAATATTTTGAGTGTGAATTCTAACAGCTGTTGAGTCCAATTATGGGAAATATTTATGAGCCCTCAAAAATGTATATATTTTAATAGTCAAACAAAGTTTTTCATCTTTATTTAAATACTTCTATCCATTTTAAGCTGTCGTGCTTCATTCTATTCCTTTTTCCCTCTCAGAGAATGGAACTCCTTCAGTCCCAGGAAAAGTCAATAAGGCTTCTTCCACCACCACGAAGAGATCCATTGCAGACAGCGAGGACAAGTCTGAGGCTTACAAATCTATTTTTACAACTCACAGCTCAGCCAAACGGTCCAAGGAGGAGTGTTCCAACTGGGTTACTCACACAGCTTACTATTTCTGAAACAATGAGGAGCCTCAGTGGAGCATCCACTGCTGCCCTCCTCCCCCGGGGCTTGCTCTGTACAGAGCTCTGGTGGAGATTGATCCTCTCTGGAATTACTAATTTGTAAATTATAAACCTGTCCATAGCTAATGAACCTGCCTTAGCTGCAGCTTGTGTTCGGTAAGGAATAGAAGAAGTAGCAGAATCTCATTCTGAAATGTGGATTTTTTGCACAGAACTTTCCTCCTCCCAGCTGGGTGTTGTCACCCTCGGTCACAGGGGCTGAGTCCTCAGGAGGAGGAGGGAGGGGAGAGTTTCTCTCTGCTCTCCTCCTCTGTGGATTGGTGTCACTGCTGGAATTGCAGATTGCAGTGGAGCTGTAACTTTATGACAGCAAGAAGGGAAATAATGCTTTTTTTTTTGGTCAAGCTAACTGGGCCCTCAGCAGAACTATATATTCTGTATTTCAAAACTATATATTCAGTATTTTCAAATAATTTACCTTTTGACAGAATAGATGAGAGCACAAACATGAAAATGCTTGTGCAACATTCTTGGCCATAGTGTTGTAGCCCATTTTTAACAGCAGAATATTCCCTTGGTAATGTTTGAATCCAATAATTCCTATCTGGAATGACCAGAGGGAGGAAGGGAAGTTTTTCACCTTCCTCTCTCCCTCTTTTAATATTGCAATCTGCTTTTCTAGTCTTGGCACAAACTAACCAGGATAGAAATGCAGAAAGTAAGAGGCTTTTGAAACCACTGCATGATGTTACCTTTTTACCTTTGTGTGTGAAAATTATTCATTATCCTCCTAATTAATTTTTAAAAGTGTCCCCATTTCTAATTGGCAGTAGTTACCTGGAGATTCAAATGCTGTTTGATATTTTCATAGGTGGTCTCCGTGATTCAAACGTGTTGAATGAAACTGCTGGGATTTTATTGTTATTTTGATAGGTATAATTAAAAATTGGCTTGCTGAAGAATTTATATGGTTGTAAGAATTTTTGTTTTCCAGAGATGTGAACGCACATCAAACACTTTGAGGTCTGCTGGAGCTTCCAGGAAGCATTCAGCCACATTTTGTATGCATGGCTGGGAATCAGCTTTGTTCTCCTTGTTTTGTATTCTTCTCATTATTATGCTTTATTATTTATTGCTTACAGATAATGAAAAAGGTGTCCCACAGTAGGCCTTTTATTTGAGGTTTAATTCTGTTTGACAGCACACGCTCAAGTCCTGTCAGTGTTTTATAGGAGTGCACATTTCTTCTACTTACAGCAGCTACAAATCCTAAGAGGAATGAATTTAATGCTTTTGATTTAGTTATTTAGAAAAAATTACTAAAAATTACACAGGCAAACACAAGATGCAGTTTTGCTTCTCTTTTCTTAGTGATAAATCAGGCAGAGTCCGAGCTGTTGCTCACAGGTTTTCCTGCCCATTGGGCCCTAATAGTGACTCCTTTTTTCACTCTGATCTGCTCATCTTCTAGAACAAATTCCTGCCTAATTCTCCCTACACCCCTGGGTTTGTTAACTCCTGCTCTGCCTCTCTGTCAGGCTCATGTCCAATATTTCACCACGTGGTGCACGGAGCTCTTCAAACCTTTTTGGTTTTTGGAAGTGTTTTCAGTGGGGGCTTTTCCTTCCCTTTAGGAGCTCCAGCTGTGCAGGAATGCAATGATGCACTGTTGGCATGTGAAATATCCTTGGCATGTGAATATCCCTGGCATGGGCTGCAGCTCTTGCCAGGGCTGGTGCCAAACAGAGGAGCCCAAAGTGCCACTTGTGCTCCTGGCAGCCCGGGATGGGCACTCACTGCAACGTTGACTTGGCAATTTTTAATGCATTCAAGGCAAGAGCTTGCTGGAGGATGTTTGCTTTGTTGTGGTTTGCTTTTTGTTGGAGAGGACAATTTAATTTTCTTTTAATGTAGATGAATTTGAATGCTGGTGAAAGTTGAGAGCTGCAGAAGTCTTAGGCCCTGAAATCTGTATTTTTTTGAGATGCCATGTGAGTCTCTCACAGTGCTGCATCCACAGGGCTGTTCTGGGGAATTCAGGGGACAGTTGGTTTTGTTTCTGTGTTGTTCAAGCCTCGGCCTCTCTGCTGAAAAGCTGAAAAAGGATCCATTTAGTGCCAGTTGTGTAACAGGGGGCTGGTTTTGTGGTGTAGAACCTGCCCACTGGGGACTGGACTGAAATTCAGCAACTTCTGCACACACTGGTGATGAAACCTGGCCCAGGTGTGCCCAAATGGAAAGGGGAATTCAGGGGACAGTTAGTTTTGTTTCCATGCTGTTCAAGCCTTGGCCTCTCTGCTGAAAAGCTGAAAAAGGATCCATTTAGTGCCAGTTGTATAACAGGGGGCTGGTTTTGTGGTGTGGAGCTGGGGACTGGACTGAAATTCAGCAACTTCCTCCGCACTCTGGTGGGGAAACCTGGCCCAGGTGTGCCTGAATGGAAGGGGACTGTGTCCTGAGTCACCGAGCTGGGAGCTGCACACAGAACAGCTTCAGTCCTGTCCATATTGGTGCCTCTGAATCCCAAAACCTGAGGGTTTTGTGTTTTGAACAGTTTTGTGTTCCCACATCGACACCCGGCAGAGCTCAGCCCATTGGCAGCAGTCAGAACTGCAGCTTCCTTTGGTCTCACACCATGAGATCATCACATGGCAGTCAAATTGGCCAAAAAAGCTGAAAGTTCCCTTTAAAACATGATTGTTAGATTGAAATATTTCTTACCAATGCCCTATTCTTAGCTGAACTGAACAAATGCCATTTTCTGTGAGTGTCCTGCCTGGCTGTGCAGCACAGACCCCACTTGCAGTTGGGAGGTTTTGCTCCAGATTCAAACCCTGCCAAATAGTTTCGTAGTTGCATTTAAAAATAAAAGGGCTGTTTAGACATTACAATCCACAGAGGGTCTGAAATCAGCTTGTCCTAAGCTGAATACAAATCAGACAAGAAGTGTTTTGTTGGGAGGGTCACAAATGGAACTGATTACTGCTAGACAGTGTGGATTTCCTTCTGGAGGATGGAGCTGATAGAATTCCTTCCTGACAGCTAGAAATTATAATTGAGTTGGGTTTTTTCTGTGCTTCAAACTTAACCAGGCTTCGAAATGAGTAAGAGGGGTGGAATCCAAATCCATCTGCAGCTCTGCCTATAAACCAGATTTTAATTTAAATATCCATCCAGCTGCCCAGTTCCTGGGGAGGTGCTGCTGCCGATGTCGTAGTTGTGGCTTTGTCAAGCACTGAACTTCGTGTGGATAAAAGTATCTCTTACAGGTCAGTGACAGAATTCAATTTACAGACTGACCACAGACCTCATTTGGGGCAGAACCGGTTTCATTATGGCTTTGAGTAAAATGAAATTCTCTTTTTAAAATGTTTCCCTGCCAGCTCTTTGTGACACATCCCGCAGAGCCCAACCTTTGTGGGGATCTGTGAGAGGTTTTCTCAGAAGTCAAGGGCTCCCTGGTGAAGGACAACCCCTTCCCCTTGCAGAGTGTTCAGCTCTGACTGCACTGCTTCTTTTTCCACAGTTTTTCCCTTATTTCCTCTTGTCTGCCTCTTTCTTTCTGCTGCCTGCAGAAATCAGACTGTTCAGTGATGGAGAAGGGCAGGGACAGGAATGGTCAGGGCGATGCTGATCTGCGTTTGTCCTGCAGCCAAGGCAGGCTGAGCGTTCTCCATCTTCCAGGCCATGTCCTAAATGTGACCACAGCAGGAGTCAGGAGAGACTTGGAGTCTGTCACTCCCTGAGCAGGAGGAATTTCCCCATGGAAAGGGAGGTCAGGCCTTGGCAGAGCTGCCCAGGGAGGTTTGGAGTGCCCATCCCTGCAGGTGTCCCAGGAGGGGCTGGAGGTGGCACTGAGTGCTCTGGGCTGGGGCCTGTTGGTTTAGATTCCTGGGATTCACAGAAGCTGGCAGAGGAAGCAGGCAGGAGAACCCAAGATGGCAAAAAGAGAAACTTTATTTACAAGTTTATATATTAAATACTACAAGTTTATATTTTCTTTATATATCCATTAATAGTCTAATAATTATTTGTCGATAGTTTTTCCACCCCCTATAATGATTGGTTACAACGCTGAAGTGTCCAGTACCAAAACAATGAGATTAGAAATCACAAGAATGCAACTTATCTCTATTCTCCATGAGAATGAAGAGAAAGATTTTAAAACAGTGCAACTACAGGGGACAAGGTGGGGATCAATCACGGCTTGGACTCGGTGATCCTGGAGGTCTTTTCCAACCATAATTCCATCATTCTATGAAAGGCTGACCCGACTGTAAACTCTATGTCATTAGCCTAAAATAAGAACAATTTGACAGTGTAAGTTTTCCTAGCAGTCGTGAATATCACATTTTTATGCCATGAGTTTCCTTTTTTTTTTTTTTTTTTTAATTAAAAGCAATTTTTAAAATTAAAACTAATTCCAAGGACTGCCTTAGTCCCAGTGATAAGTGGGGTTTGCCCTGCTGTGCTGGCCATGATGGGTGTAGCTTTCTGCAACTTGCCTACAAAGCTAAAGAAATGCAAAGCAGCTTATTGCTCAATTATGCTGACTTTAGCAACCGGGGAGGACAAATTAAAAAAGAAAAAGGGAATATCTAGTCTCAACCTGGGCATTTAATGGGTCCCAAAATGTGCTGAACTCTTTAGTCTAAATGGGCTCTTTAGTGTGGTGTCAAGTAAGTTAAAAAGCGAGGGAGCTTTACAAAGCTGCCTTCATTGTTTAAACTTGTTTCGCTCATGTTAAGGCTAATGTACATTTATTCAGACTGACAAAGTGCTGAATTTACACAACAGGGATAGTAATAATTAGGTCAGATACTTTTCAAATGGCGGTGGGGGGGTGGGAATACTTGACTCCTTTATGCTTATGAATAGCAATGATTATTAGCAGTGGCCAGGCCAACCACAATCCCTGCAAATGCTCCTCTCACCCCACGGATTCCCTGCCCACCTCTGCTCCAGCTGCCAGTGCAAGTGGTGAGAACACGGCTTTCCTAATGGAATTACATGGATTTTTAGTGAGCCCAGAGCTGTCCTTTGAAGCTGGGCTCCTCTTCCCTGCTGGGATCCAACTGGGACCAATAAATTATATTAACAAAATTGAAAACTCGGCCATTAAAACTGCATTGTCTGCTCAATTGGATGAAGTTGAGCTCTCATCTTTCACTTTAACCTACCCACTTCTGTATTTATTGTGTTGCCCTTAACTATCCACACCCCTGAGGTGTCTGTACCTCGCACCTTTCTCAGATTTTGGTGCTGGCGACTCCTAGGACAGAGCCCCGGATTAGTCAGCCCGTGGAGCTCATCCAGCACAGCAGGATTTGTTTCTCCAAGAGCTTTTCTCGCTGTCTCTCCCAATATTTGAACAAGCGCTGTTGTTTAATTCAGTGCCGCCCAATCGCTTGAATTTGAATTGCGGCGGCAGGGCCGTGCTGGCTGCTCGGATCCCTTCAGCTGGAGCCATTCGCTCCCCCGTTGAGCTTTAAGCCTCTCCAGGCTCATTTGGTTTGCATGTTCCCATTCCTTAAGGAATCACTGAGCAGTCCCAGCGCTCCATCATTCCTGGGCACCGCCAGCCCGGCGCTCCGGAGGGGAAATGCAACAGAAAAGCTGAGATTTGGCTGAATGGGCGAAATGTCGGTGTCACGCACACCTTTCCCCCCAAGGGGCACTTGTGAATGAGGGAGGTGCGCTCCTGGGGCTCACCTGGGGGTTCACCTGGGGGCTCACCCGGGGGCTCACCTGGGGGTTCACCTGGGGGCTCACCTGGGGGTTCACCCGGGGGTTCACCTGGGGGCTCACCTGGGGCTCACCTGGGGGCTCACCTAGGGCTCACCTAGGGCTCACCTGGGGGTTCACCTGGGGGCTCACCTGGGGGTTCACCCGGGGGTTCACCTGGGGGCTCACCTGGGGCTCACCTGGGGGTCTCCCGGGGGTTCACCTGGGGGCTCACCTAGGGCTCACCTGGGGCTCACCTGGGGCTCACCTGGGGGTTCACCCGGGGGTTCACCTGGGGGCTCACCTGGGGGCTCACCTAGGGCTCACCTGGGGGCTCACCTGGGGGTTCACCCGGCGGTGTGGAGCCGCAGCGGGAGCGGGCGCTGGGGGCTGGAGCACCCCCAAAGTGCTGGAAATGCATCGATGGCCTGGGCAGGAGCCGCCGCGAGCCGCTGGGCTGGGTTTAGACTTTTAAAGACTTTTTGTTTTTATTTTTATTTTGTTTCATTGGAGGCATTTGGAGCCAATGCCTGAGGCCGGGCTGCGCTTCCTGCGGGCGGCCACGAGGTGGCGGCAGCGGCCCGGGCACGGGCCGAGCTGGGGACAGAGGGGACAGGGAGGGGACAGAGGGGGCAGTGGCAGGACAGAAGGGACAGAGGGGACAGGAGGGACAGGGAGTGACATGGGGGACAGGGAGGGCATAGGGGGACAAGAGGGGACAGGGAAGGACAGGGAGAAGACAGAAGGGACAGGGGGGACAGGAGAGACAGGGGGACAAGGAGGGACAGGAGGGGATAAGGAGGGACAGGGGGGACGGGGAGGGGACCGAGAGGGACCGGGAGGGACAGGAGGAGATGGGGGGGGACAGAGAAAGACAGGAGGGACAGGGAGGGGACAGGGAAAGACAGGAGGGGACGGGGGGACAGAGAGGGACAGGAGGGGACAGAGGGGGGAGCGGCGAGGGGACAACAGAGCGAGCACATCCCAGCAGGACCCCCGCAAACCAGAGCCCAACCCCGACCCTCCCAAAGGAGCCTTTGCTGCCCGAAGCTCCCGGAGCTCCCCGAGCGCGCTGTAAATCATTCCCAAGCCTAATAAATGTCTCGGCTATCCAGAGTGGTGCTGAAGGTTCCCTTCTGCCACCCCCGAATGTGCCCTAATTCCCTGCGGCTCCGTGTGACAAGGTGTCACAGCATCCGCGGGGTCCGGAGCCGCTGCAGCTCCTCTGCCACAAAGTTTGCTGGGATGTCTGCCCTGGAAAATGTGGGATTCCAGGATAAATCTATCGTCTTTGCCGTCCTTTCCTTCTTTTTCCATTGTTTTGATATATGTCTCGTTTGTATACATGTAATATCGAGGAATTAATTGTAATTTCGGGTGAGGAAATATTAATAGTGATGAAGAGGTGAGCTGCAAGCAGGGAGAGCCAGTGCCTGATTTTCATGGGATGTGTCTCCAGTGAGAACAGCAGGATTTATTTGACTGCTTCATACACTGGTTTTTCAAAGCAAATTGGTCAGAAAATAGAGGGTTTGCTACACAGAAAATTCCAATTTCCATCCCAGATCAGAATGAAAAGCACAAACTACTCCCCCAAGTAATGTTCTGTGAGATGTTGATTTGGGACATTTATTCCAGCCATGTTCAAATACTTTCTTAATAAAAACAAGCTACTCAGAGAATTAACATTGCATATATCTCGAATTTGAAATGAAATCAAATATTTGGCTCTGTCACCCCCTGAAAACAGGGCAAATAGCTGCATGTTTGGGATTTAATTCATATTTTTCTGGCATCTGTATTAATTTGAAACATTTTCTCTCGCAGTGTTTAGTGCTCCACATTTGATTTGGAGAGATCCTTGAGTCAAGTTGGAATTTCAAAAACAAAAGAGGGAAAGAAAAACTTGTCTTCTATTTTAGGGTCCTGCAGTACTGGAAATGCAAAGGCTGCAGAGTGAATATTTAACAAGTGCCTGAGAATCTAAAAAAGTGCAAAGCAAATGCCATGCAGCAGCAGTCGCCTTGCCTCGTTCAACTAGAGCAGCATTAAGACATTAAAAATAGATTTACAGATTTCATAATGCGATTGCAACATTCACACAGGTTGGGATTTTTAATTTAACTTTGAACTGGATCATGCAGATTGCAGGGAGACCAGAATGGACTTTATTCTAATGGGAGAATTTGCCTTACGCAGGATTAACATATCAAAGGCAGGGGAGGATTTTTGGAGAAGATGGCACAATGATCTGGCTGCTCGTGGGGTTGGCACCTCCTGAAGCTGTTGGCACTGGGGCAGAGTTTCAGATCATTTCAGGCATTTCAGGGGAATCAGGGAGGCTTTCCTTGTGTTCCTTGTGTTGCTCACTGGGCTCGGGACAGGCTGCTAAATTTTGCTTCAATTTTCTCTTGGTGTTTGAGGTCTGAGCAAACAGAGGTGGCACCATCCTGGTTGGAAAAAATAACTGAGAAAAGGCAGTGGTTTAGCACTGCAGGCTGGGGGAGGTGACAGATGCCATCCCCTGCTGCTCCTGTGCTCCCAGGAGCCATCACCTCTCACTGAGGTGGAGCTGATGTTGGCTTCAACACCAGCGAAACAATATTGCTGGAAAGGAGTTCAAGGCAGGTGGGGACACCCAGAATTTGTGTCCCCAGCAAGGGAGGGTGGCTGCAGGTTTTGGAGGGGTGGTGGAAAGGTGAAGAGCAGAAAGGACAAGGCAGGTCCTCACCCCGGGGTGGCAAAGGACATCCCCTGCTGCTCTGGAGCCTTCCCTTGGCAATTCACCCCTGGCTGTGCTGGAGATGACAACTGCTGCCCTCCACACAGCAGGACAGTGAAATCCTTTGCTGTCCCACCCCGGGAGGCTCAGACAAACTCACCCCAGCTCTCAGAAGGGCAGGATAGCCCTGCACTGCCGAGGTGGCACAGTGAAGGTGCTGTGTGTCAGATATCATTTGTACCCCAACACGAGGCCATCAGATGGGATCACACCTCCTAAGGGAGGATATCCCCCGGCCCAGGAGCAGTTTTGTGTGAAAATGCACCTCTTTGACCAGCAATTCTCCTGGGCAGCTGAATCCCCAGCGTCACACTAGTGAGCTTTTCCTGGAAGCAAAACTCTGCTGCCCCTCAACCCTCGCTGCTGGGGGGAATTTTGCGTGCCACGATCGCAGGGATCACCCCTGCGTTCCAGCAATGCCAGAACATGGTCCATACGAAACCAGCCAGGCGATGGGGCGAACAAAAGGAATTATGAAAACTATATAATTTTGTCTGAGAACTCTGGTGCCTTCTGGGAAGCATCACACAATCCCCAGCGTGAAACATCCCCTCAGACACGGACAGCACCGCCACGGAGCCGCCTTGAGCAAGAAGCTTGACCAGAGCAACGATTATCGATTTCAAAACTCCCCGAGCTGTGTGGCCACAACAATCCAGGGCGAAATTGGAGTCGTCAGAGCGAATCCGAGCGGGGCAGCCTTGCTGCTGGAGATCCCTGCGTGCAGATATGCAGCAGCTGCAGCGAGGTTCGTGCAGAGGCTTGTCTTTATATCGAGCTGGAGTGCAGGCACGGGCGCTCGGAGGGGAAGGAATGCTGTCTGAAAGGAACCTTCTGCGTTTGGAACAAGAATTCCTGCTGGGTCGGAGCAAAGTGAAGCAGAGGTGACCAGTTTGGTGCAGCAGCTCGGGCTGGGGGTTAGCTGTGAGCTGGGCTGTTCCTTACAACCTCAGCAATGGAAAATGAGGTTGGCTGTGAGCTGGGCTGTTCCTTACAACCTCAGCAATGGAAAATGAGGTTGGCTGTGAGCTGGGCTGTTCCTTACAACCTCAGCAATGGAAAATGAGGTTGGCTGTGAGCTGGGCTGATTCCTTACAACCTCAGCAGTGGGAAATGAGGTTGGTTGTGAGCTCGTGCTGCTGCTGCCCTGTCCTGAGGATGAGGATGCTGCCTTTTGCCAGAGCACAAGTGAAGCCCTTGCCTTCACACTCGGCCTTTTATGGAATCTCCACTTCCCAGCCAGCTACAGTAGCTTGGGGCTTCGTGGGCCTTTTCCCAACAACCTGTGCATGATAGCAAAGAAAAATAAACTTTTGTTCACTGTGCGGTGATGTCTCACATCCCCTGGGGATGGCCAGAGTGGAACATGCTGAGAGCTGGCCCTGTCAGCAGTCAGTCACAGACACCAAACCCTGCAGAGCCCTGGGTGTGCTGCAAGGGCACAGGCACTTCTCCAGTGTGCTCATTTCTTTACAAAAATGTTGGATTTTGATGGTGCAAAGAATGATATTATGCCACACAATACACCCAAAGTGTCACCCCGAAAGTCACTGTGGTTTTACGTGATCTTTTAACGTGATCTCTTTGCCTCGTTTCTTCTAAAGCAGAAATCACCTGGCTGAGGTGCCTGGTCTGTCTCAGGGGCTGAGATCCATCCACAGTGTTGGGTAAAATTCACAACAGCATTTGCAACAGAACTTGCTGATTTTATACATTCTTCTTTTCAAGTTCCCCTGTATTTAATGGCAGGTCTTTTTTTTTTTTTCCTTTTTTTTTTTTTTTTTTTAATGAAATTTCAGATTTATCTGAAGCAAAGCAGCAAGTGCTTGTGAAATGTGAAATGGGTTCATTCCTCCCCATCAGAGCTGGGTCCAAGATTTAGAGATTATTGAAACTGTTCTCACTCATTCAGCTCGGAGCATTCCCATGGGATTTTTAACCTCTGAGCAGGTTTCCTTTCATCAGTAGGTATTGCAGTAGTCTGCAAGGACTTTTTCTCCTTTGGTGCAAAAGTTAAATATGAATTTATAGCGTGATTGCATGAAGATTTCAGAACTGTGCTGCAAAAATCGATGTTGCTGTGATCTTACCTGCCTGGAGATTACAGGTAAATAACACTTGATAAAAATCCCATACCTGGGATGATATATTCAGATCCAGAGTATTTTTATTAAGCTCCTCTGAAATTATTCTCAAAGGATGCAAACCTTGGCTTAGCTACAACTCTTACCCATAGTCTTTAAAGAACATTCTGCAACCTTTTTGCTAAACAATCTGCTCAGCTGTTACCAAGTTTTACCCAATATTCAAATGAAACTTATTCCTTTTCAACCTTTGCCAAGCTGAGGTTATTAAGAAAGAGATACAAATTAAAAGGATTAAAAATGCAACTCTAATTAAACACATATGAGCAGTTAAAAGTCGGCTCTGCCCTGGTTATCTGTGCGCACAGAAATATCACACACAACTTAAAACAGCCAAAGTCTCCATTAAGTGCTTGCTAAAGGCACCACCGGAGTAATAACACACTGTGCCTCCTCTGGAGCTTTTTCTGGGTAGGTGTTAAAATATTTTTAAAAATGAGATGAGCCATTGCTCTCCCCACTCGCAAAGAAGAAGCAGCTGAGGCTGAGAGGAAGGAGGGGAATGTTCTCCCATGAACTTGAACTCCGTGACCTCAGCCATGGCAAGGAGCTCTGCTTGTCCCCAAAAGCTGTGGCAGTGCCGTGGGCTGGGGGTGGCTTGCCTTTCCCAGCAGACCTGGCCTTTCTTTTCACAAGAATGTGCAACAAAAACATATCAAGCCGTGCTGGCTCTCTATGACAAAAGCGAGTTGGTATCTCTTAAATAAGTATCTAAACAAGCCCTTGAAGACACATAATCACAAAACAGCATCGGTGATCACAGCTCGGCGTTTTAAAGGATTAGGGGGGGATTAGGACGTTTGTAAATTCCTCACCAGCCTTTTGTAGAGACAGGATGGAATATTTTTTAAAGAATTCGCAGACTGTCTGTTAAAAGCCTTTATTTGTGATTTGTGCTGGGTGTGGTTTTGTGATTTTTTAAAAGGCAGCAGAACACGGCTCATCAATCCAGGCTGCATATAAATCCTGCTTTGTGTGACTCCTAATAAGCTTCGAGGGCTTTTTGCTCCTCGTGAAGAATGGGAAAACCTCCCTGCACTGGAGAATAACAGGAATATCCTTCTGCTGTGCCACTGGTGCTGCTGGTTTGACACCCCACCCCAGGGAACGATATGACCCGGGGAAAAAACTGAGAGGGGTTGGATCCCCAGGAAGTGTTCCAGAAAAGCCACTCGTGTTCCAGTTCTGGGGACACAGACTGTGATGGGCTGGAGCACTCACAGCAAACAATCAGGGCTCAGCAGACAGGGGAACAGGACTTTCCTGCTTTTTCGGGGAATGTGGCACGAAGCTGGACAGGGACGGGAGGAACACCCAGGGGAGCTGAGCTGACATCGTTTGGATTCAGGGAGAATTAAACAGAGATGTTCAGAGCATCCCTTGGGCCACAAGGAGTAGGGAATGGTGTGGGAAAGAAATCTGTTTGCTGGAATGGGTTAATTTTTCAATATTGTTTTTGGCTGCTGTCCTCTTCTCCCCAGAGCTGCCAAGGATGGAATTTCTGTGCTGCTCAGCTCACCTGTAGCTCCCAGCAAGGTGCAGCAATCCTTGCCTGTTTGCAGATATGCCAAGGATAGGGCAACAAAATCCGGCCAAAAACTTTGGGCTGAGATTTTAACTAACTTTTATTTCCCCAAAAAAAAAAAAGCCTGAATGTTCAAAGCTCTGCTCCTGATATTTCATCTACAATTTCACCACTGTTTCTTTAGCCAAGAGCTGATCTTGACCATGAAATCAGCCTCCTGCATACGATCACTTTCTCCTGCTTGTCTGGAGACATCAGTGACCCCTGGAGGTCTTTGGGAGCTGCTGAAGGTTTCTGGACACCTCCACAGGTGAGCAAAAGCAGCCTTTGACAATTACACACTTTCTCATCAACTTCGCTGATTTCTCTTATTTTTACTGTTTTTACCAAGGTACAACAACAAGGAGCTGCAAAGCAATATCGATGATAGATAGGTAGATAGATAGATAGATAGATAGATAGATAGATAGAGAGATAGATAGATAGATAGATAGATAGAGAGATAGAGAGAGAGATAGAGAGATAGAGAGATAGATAGAGAGATAGAGAGATAGAGAGATAGAGAGATAGATAGAGAGATAGATAGATAGATAGAGAGATAGATAGATAGAGAAATAGATAGAGAGATAGATAGATAGACAGACAGACAGACAGATAGATAGATAGATAGATAGATAGATAGATAGATTACGAATATCCCTGGCAGTGTCCAAGGCCAGGCTGGACAGGGCTTGGAGCACCCTGGTCTGCTGGAAGGTGTCCCTGCCCTGCCCTCTCTCATGGGATGAGATGAGTTTAAAGTCCCTTCCAACCAAACCATGCTGTGATTCCATGGCTTAGGGCAGTGAGGGAGTTCCCCAGCAGCTTCTGGCCCTTGGCTGTTAGAGCTGGGAATTCAGGAAAAATCCAAGCAGCAGCATCCTCCCTGCCAGGAAAAGAGGGGGTCCCACCCCACGTGTGTTCGACAGGTTCTTCGCTCCCTTCTGGCTCTCATTCTGTTCAGAGCAGCGTTCATTGCCAGGTTCTGAGTGGGGAATTAGGGCAGGGGAATGTTAATTTTTTTGCTGCCTGTCCCTCAGCCATGGCCCGTGAGCTCTGGCCTGGGGCCAGGCTGGAGAGCTCAGGAGCTCTGTGTCCCTACCCAGAGGTGCTCCTCTGCAGAAGCATCACCGCGGGGCTGGTGGGGTCACCCTGGGGAGATGCAGTCATTCACAGCAGCCTAATTAACCTGCTGAAGCCACGGCACTGCAATGTGAAATGAAACTCTCTACCTGTCCGGGAGAGCAGAGCCAGCAGGGGCTGAAATGGGGGAAAGGTCCCGATTTGGAAGAGGAGGAGTGAGTGTAAACCTTCCCTTCAGAAGTGGGGAGGGATCAGTACACACAGGCCCAGCAGCAGCCCAGCTCATTGCTAATTGCAGCTTCACCTTTTAGCTAGATATTAAAAAAAAATCGTAATCCTTGAGTATTTAATGTCCTGTTTCTTCATGGGCACAGGGATGAGTTGGGAAATGGGAGTCACTGGAGGAGAGGGGCAGAAAGCAGAGCAGCCTGAGCCCTCCCCCGATGCAGGAGCACTTCAGAAGGTGAAACTTTTGCCCTTTTTGGTCTGTTCTGTGCTTCAGTAATTCCTGGGTGACTGAGAGCGACCATCCAGGCCAGGAACCTCCAGTTACCAGCTGGGAAATGCCCTTCCTACTGGTCGTTATTGCCTAATTAACAACTGGCAATATTTCCCAATCAGTGACAGTGACAGAGGTGCCATTTGCAGGGCTGAGGGCTGGGCAGCGTTTTCCTGGGAAAGCTGGGCACTGGAATGTGGAGCTGAGGACTTGCCCAGGCTCTGGGGAGCTGCCTCCAGCCCCAGCTGTGCCAGGGGAAGGTTTTTCCCAAATATAATACCTAGGAATGGCCTCGCTCTACCTGGCAAGGCAAGTGATGGGATGGGGAAGTGTATTTGAATGTCCTGGGTGGCTGAGCTGGAAAAGCAAAGCAGAAACTGCCAAGGAGAGGAGCCTTTGAAGGCTGCAGCTCCCTGGTCCCCATGGGAGTGCTCTGGAGGCCTCTTGAACTCACTGATCCTGCAGCAAATTCCCACAGCAGGAGCGATGGAGTGATCCAGTGAGTGCCAGGAGCTGGATCCTGCTGCTGGGGGAGAGCAAAAAGAAGGAAGAGAAAAACTTCCCTTTTTGGCACTGAGCTGGGTCGGTGCAGCTCCCCACAGCAGGGCAGCCCAAGGCCACGTGCAGTGCCAAAATCTGGACTGCTGCCCCAGGAGTGCAGGGACACATTTATTTATCCCTTCTGAGAGGGGGAACATGGTGTGACACCAGCACAGCGCTGTGCCTGCTCCAGCACACAGCTCTTAAACCAACTCACCTCTTAAAAGCCATCTCATCCCTTAGACCATCTCACCCCTTAACCAACTCACCCCTTAAACCAGCTCACCCCTAAAAACCACCTCACCCCTTAAAAACCATCTCACCTTAAACCATCTCACCCTGTAGACCATCTCACCCCCTAAACCATCTCACCCCTTAAAGCATCTCACCCTTTAACCATCTCACCCCTTAAAAACAATCTCACCCCTTAAACCAACTCATCCCTTAAAAACCATCTCACCCCTTAAACATCTCACCCTTAAAAACCATCTCACCCTTTAAACCATCTCACCCTGTAGACCATCTCACCCCTTTAACCATCTCACCCCTTAAAGCATCTCACCCTTTAACCATCTCACCCCTTAAAAACAATCTCACCCCTTAAACCAACTCATCCCTTAAAAACCATCTCACCCTTTAAACCATCTCACCCTTAAAAACCATCTCACCCTTTAAACCATCTCACCCCTATAAACCATCAGAACATTGGACCAATTTGCAGCAGTGTGGGCATGGAATTGCCCCTCTGGCCCCCAGATGCCTTCAGACTGGATTTGGCATCTCCTGGCTGCACAGTCTTGCACACAGAGTTACTCTGGAGCAGCCAAATTCATATCATTGCAATTACTGTGAAATTCACCTGCAGGCCCTGAGTGCTTGGAGGGGCACAGAGGTGTCCCAGTGCCATGGAATGATCAGAGTGCACAGCTGAAGCTGTCCTGGAGGAACCAGAGCAGAGGGATCTGCTCTCAGAGATCCTCCAATTCAGGATCCTTGCAGGGAAGCATCACGAGGTGTGGAAAAATTCTCCTGTATTAAATCACCAAATTAAAAGTGTCAAGCCAAACACAGATACACCTGAAATAGTATTTACTACTATAAATGATGCAGAAAATGAATATGATGGGATTCTGCTGAACCCTTTTCAGATGCACTTTGCTATTTTCAGCTGTTCACTGGAGAAGCTTGGGCCGCAGCCAGCGTCAGTGTTTCCTTTGGAGAACCAGAGTCCTTTTATTTGTGCTAATCGTCCACCTGTGATAAGAGAAAAAAATAATAATAGAGGTAAAAATAGCATGTCAGTGCAGCATTGCTGAGGGTGGGGAGAACAGAGAAAACAACTGAAGGATTTCCATGGAGAATGAGCTTTTAAAGGGTCACAGATGATGATCAGTGAAGAGCACAATTCCTGCCAGCCCCACTCCTGCTCATTCATCACAGGGATACCCAAACCCTGGAGAAATCCCTGGGTATTCCTGGGCCGTGTTTGCTTTACCTCAGACCAGTTTCCCAGCTAATGCTTTCAGAGACAGGTCTGAAATTAAGATTTCCATATTTATGTGCCTATTAACATAGATACATTAAAAAACTTAATGAGCTTATGTAACAAATTGCTGTATGACATTGTTAACGACTCGGGAGAGGATCTGTACTTAGGGAGATAAGGATGGCATTTGCAATGGCACCAGCTCGGGGAAAATTACAAGGAGCAGCAATTGCATGGTTTGGGGAGACTGTCCTGAGACTGGAGCCTCGAGGAGCTGTCCCGCCAGCCAGGTGGGGAGCCCAGAACCCTCCTGCAGAGCTCACACAGCCTCCGCCCAGGCTTTTCCATATCCCAGGGATGGGACGAGGCTGTGCTGGGAGTCAGCATCCCCTCCGTGCCATCACAGCCTTCCTGTGCTGAGTGAGAGCCTTGGGGTGCGTCTGCTGGGAGCAGAGCTCTCCCTGTGCCTCTCTGAGTTGGCTTTGGGAGGGTTTGGGAGGCTGCCAGCCACTGCTCTGGGCCTGCTCCGGGGGGAAGTGGTGTCCCTGGCATGGCAAGGGCTCCCGGAGCTCGCAGATCACATCTGGCCAGCTCAGGGCAGGGAGAGCTGGAGGTTTGTAGCTTGTGGAGATGCTTTACATGTCCCTGTTTCCTGCTTCCCCGCTCTCAATGAGGAAATAGCTCACCCCAAAGTTTCGGGGCAGGAAGGCTGCCTGCCTGCGTGGGTGGTGCAGAGCTGCTGAGGACAAGCAGAGCGTGGCAGATTCTCAGTCTGGGGCTGCTGAAGGTCCCAAGATGCTAAGTTCACTTCCCCTGCTTGTGTGCAGACACGATCCTCACCACGGACCAGACTCAGGGGCACAGCACACTCTCTGGAGGACCTGAGGAGTGACTTTTAGGGAGGGAGGGCTCAGGATTTAAAAAGGAGAGTGCTCAGGCACTTCCCCATGTCAGTGAGTGCAGTTTTACGCAGACAGGTCAACAGCGTGGGACCCCTCACCGCAGGGCAGCAGAGGGGGAGCTCATCCCTCCCTCGCTCCGGGTAAGCCTCCTGTGCCCATCCACACCTCTGGCACTGAGCAGGGCCAGCTCTGGGCTCCAGAGGGCTCTGGGGGCTCACAGAGGTTGGGCTGGCTTTGCAAAAATGAGCCACAGGGGCAAGGGGCAGCTGGAGCCTGGGCACAGACAGGGAGCCTGGGAACGGACAGGGAGCCTGGGCATGGACAGGGAGCCTGGGAATGGACAGGGAGCCTGGGCATGGACAGGGAGCCTGGGCACAGACAGGGAGCCTGGGCACGGACAGGGAGCCTGGGAATGGACAGGGAGCCAGGGAATGGACAGGGAGCCTGGGCACAGACAGGGAGCCTGGGCACGGACAGGGAGCCTGGGAACGGACAGGGAGCCTGGGCATGGACAGGGAGCCTGGGAATGGACAGGGAGCCAGGGAATGGACAGGGAGCCTGGGCACGGACAGGGAGCCTGGGCACGGACAGGGAGCCTGGGCATTCCCGGGGCACTGGAGCCCTGCAGGACGCTCACACAGGGCCGCATTTCCCTTTGCTGATGTCTGGCACAGCACAGGTGATCTCTGTCCCCGCCAGGGCACACCGCGGTGGCTCGGGGGCTGGGGACAGCCGTGTCCCGGCGCTGCCCGCGGGGATGTCGCGGTGAGCAGCTCCCGAGCTCACCGCAGGAGATTTACAGCCGGGCTGAGAGGAGGATTCCCCTGGCAGAGCCGAGCCGGGCTAAGCCCCGCTGACAGAAGAGCACTTTAGCTGCCGAGCTGTGTTTGCACAAGAGCAGCTCTTTATCGCTCCGGCTCTGCGGGCAGAGCTCCCCTCGGGCTACTCCGGCTCCGCAGCCTCCCTGCCGAGCTGCGGCTCGGCTCCGAGCAGAAATGCATCCCACCGAGGGGGCTGCAGCCCCTGGGGCACCGTGCCAGGCTCCCCCCGGGCGGGCAGTGCCCGGGCTGGGCTCGGGTCACTCTGCAGCCACCCCCACGCCCTGCCCTGGCCACCCGGCCGGGCTCGGGGCTAACCCATCATTAGCATGGGCGCAGCTTGACCTGCTTGGAGCCCTGTCTGCCGCTGCATTTGCATCTGTGGAGCTGAGCTGGTTTTGTTTCGCTGTTGTGATTGTTTTCAATTCTAATGCAGCCCAGCACAAGGAAGTGGTGACCTCGTTCTGTGCCCTCGGCATCAGGGCTGGCTCTCAAAGGCACCATCCATCCTGCACCGCCGCAGCTCTCTCCTGTAAAATCTGCCTTCCCTGGCCTCCAAACTCCCTCTCGTTCCTCGACAGAGCCTTGTCCCGTGGGTCTCCAAAGCGAAACTTCTCTGTGTCGCAGAGGGAGGGAGCAGCTCCTCTCACATCCCTCCAAGGCTCCCCTTACCATCCCAGGCCACACTCCCAATATTGTCAATCTCACCTCTCTGGACACCCAGGTCACCTAACAGTCCAAATCTGGTCTGGATCAGGTGTGGACCCAGGGCTGCCTTTCTGCTGAGTCCATCAAAGCTTTGTCAGCTTTGGAGTTTTTGTGAGTTGGTTTTGGGGACAGGATGACGGACGAGGTCAGCCTGCAATGGTGTGGGCAAAAGACATCTTATGCAGCATAGAACCGCTGCAAGTTAATGTTAGCTTCATCTTCAATACATGCATTGGTAGGGTGAATTTATACTGACTTGATGCTTTCCAGTGTTGGATTTTTGTAGGAGGAGGAAGAGATTTAAAGCTGCTGGTGCTGTGCTGCCTGGTGGTGTCCAAATTGTGGATCCTAAATCCCAGGAAGCCCAGAAATGAAGATGCCTGGAATGCTGCCTGAATTCACATTTGAACTGAAGCACCCTGAATCATTACCTCCATTTTGTTTCTGAAGAGCAAAGAATGCTGGTTTTTAATAGAAGAAAAATCACCTGGACATCCCAAGTTTGTGTCCCTCTGCAATCTGACTTGCGTGCAATTACCCAAACGTGGATAAGAGGCTGCAAAATAGTGTGAATTCTTTCACCTCAGAGTGTCTCCTCTGTGCCTCTGTGTAGCTGCAGTTTTAAAATCTTCTTCTTTCTCATGGAGAATAGAGATAGGTTGCATTCTTGTGCTTTCTAATCTCTTTGTTTTGGTACTGGATGCTCTAGAGTTGTAACCAATAGTTATAGGGGGTGGAAAAACTATCGACCAATAATTATTAGATTATTAATGAATATATAAAGAAGTTTTTGTAAATAAAGTTCCTCTTTTCGCCATCTTGTGAGCTGCCTGCCTGACTTCCCTGCGAGCTTCCACAAATCTCCACAAATATCAGAAAATCAGAGCAACACCTCTGCAGCAGCAGTGTTGCAGGAAGTTTCACAAATAAATTTGCATGGAAAAAATAAATATATTTTAAAAAACCGCTCAGCCTCTGCATGTGTTTGCTAGAGTAACCGAAATCCAGTCCTTGAGAGAGCTTTTCCCCCATTCATGATGCAGTTCAGATTTCGTCCAGCTGAGCTCGATGGAGCACTCCAGGAAAATCTGGCTATTTAGAGGGATCAGGAGTGTTCAAGAAACTGGGCTGTGGAAGCAAGAGTGCAACTGAATATGTTTTCTTTACTTATTTAAATTTCCTACAGGGACAATCCTCAGCTTCAACTCACATGACCCAGTGTCCTGACATCAAGGTCGGTTTCCTGATTTCATCACCCCTGGACACTGAAGAGTGGAAGGTAACTAGAAATAAGGTGGCTGCTCTGTAAAATCCTTCCCTCCTGCATGGCTACTGCACCTCTGCTTTATATTGTGCTCAAAATCAGCTTGGAAGGTGTTTAATTTTTCTATTAATTATTTTTCTATTTAATAATTTTTCTATTAGGATTTTAAATTTGCTATGTGTGCGTGTATCTATGGACGTACATGGAGAAGTATTTTAAAAAACACACTTTATGCACTTGATTGATACCCTGAAGGTGCACAGGCTGCAGGACCCCTCAAAGTTAGGGATGGAAAAACCCTTTGTAGCTCCTGCCCATCTCTGCCCACAGAGGAACTTCCCCAAACATCAACATTGTGCCCCAGCATTTGTTTGCATGAAACATCATCACCAACCTTTATGTTTTATAATATGAATTATGTCTATTGTGCCAAGAGCCTGTTTATCTTTTTACTTTCAGAAAAGAGCCTTACTAAATATATGAATCCTGATTTCACTTGCAGCATTGTGGTGTTTTGACTGTTTGGGGGGTTTTGATCTTTTATTTTAAGCAGTAGGGAGCTGAGATTGTTTACACAGAGTCCAGCAATGACAGCCTTTGGAGCAGCACTCAGGCTAACAGCTCCTGATGGACATAAAAAGGAGGGAATTAAAAAAATCAGAGCATCTCTCCAGAATGGACTCATCATTTCACCACAGGAAAAATGTCAGAGCCCTGAGGAGGTACCTCAGGAAAAGTGGGCAGAGATGGGGATCAGGGACCACAGCTCTCACTTCTCTCTTGGTCCCACCAGATTAGAATCCAGCTCTGGTCAGTGCTGGGATTATTATCCTTGCTCTCTGAATGAGCAGACCAAGGTGAATGCAGCTGCTGTCATATTTGTGGTCATCCCCTGCCTCAAGGACAGGGACAGGCTGGGAGCCTGGATGTTCCTCTGCCCTGTCCCACGCTGTGGCTGCAGGCAGGCTCGTGTGAACTCTCTCTCTCCCAGGTATCCGTCTGCTGCCGCAAACCATCCAGCCTGACAGAAATTCTCGTGTACAAAAGCCAGAGGAACTCCTTTGCAGGAGCCCCAGGCAGCTGCACATCACTGCTGAACCTCTGCCACATGCCATGGAGCATCTAACCCAGGGCCCAAAAGCGCCTGGTGCCAAAGCCTGTCACTTCTGCCCAGGAATTGCTAAACATCCTCTGTGCTGCAGGCTCACGGCACGCCATGGCCAGGGGACTCTGCTGCTCCAGCTCCAGAGGCAAGGAGCAGGAAGAAAACATAGCTGGGATCATGTTTATTAAGCAAATTAATAGGTTGGGGGAAAACTAGCACCAGTGTGGGCACTTTCTTTTTGCTTGCTGCAGAAGTGAGAGCTGGAAGCTGAGGCAGGGAATCAGAGCTTGTGAGAGCAGCTCCTCCCGACTCCCCATCAGCCTCACTTACGGGGGGAGCAGCACGGCCCCGATGGGCGCTGACTGCACCTCAGCACCAGTGTAGAATCACGGGCACTGAATGGGTTGTGCTGGGAGGGACCTTAAAGACGATCCCGTTCCACCCCCTGCCCTGGGCAGGGACACCTCCCGCTAGCCCAGGTTGCTCCGAGCCCTGTCCGACCCGGCCTGGGGCACACGGAGCACCGGGGCAGGTGCCCCGAGCCCCGCGGGGCTGCGGGAGCCCCGGGGGAGCTCTGCGGCTGAGCCTGCGGGTCCCGAGCGGCCGCTGCCCTGCCCTGCCCTGCCCTGCCCTGCCCTGCCCTGCCCTGCCCTGCCGGGGGGCTCGGCGGAGGGCGAGGGAAAGGCTGCCGTCAGTCAGGGATTTCGGGGATGCTCGCGGTGCCAGCAGCCGCGGGGAAACACACGCACAGACACACACCGCCCCCCGCATCCCCCGGGGCGCCGAAAAGGGAGGAGAAACGGCGGAGCAGCGGGAGAAAAAAAATATTTTAAAGTGTCCCGGCTGTGCCGCGGCCGCTGGGATCCGTCCGGCAGCGGGGAACGGCCAGGCAGGGCTGTGTCTCGGTGCCTTCCCGGGGCAGAGGGTGGCCGGGTTTGGGGAGGGGGCGAACAGCTGGAGGGGCTGCTCTGGGGATGCTCCGCGCCCCTCCGCACCCCTCCGCGCCCAGGTGTCCGCGCTCGGCCGCGGCGGCGGCTGCCCACGGCTCTGCTGCGGAGCGTCGCCTGGCACGTACGTACGGCCGCACTGGTCCCGGGGACACCCTGAGCCCCCCGGGAGCCGTGCCGGCCCCGCGGCTCTGCCCCCGGCTCTGGGCTGGGGTCCTGCCCCTCCGGCGGGACGGGGTGGGGGGGACACCCCGCTTTGCGCCCCTCCCCGCGGCCGCGCCGTGCAAGTTCCGCGGAGTCTCCCGGGGCCGCGGGGCAGCAGCTGCCTTTGTGCAGCTCTGCAGGAGCCGAGGCGACAATCCGGACAGGTTGCTGCAGCCTCATTAACAACACAGATATGTGTGTGTTTAAATAATTTTTAGAGGAAGAGGGATGTAACTAATTAGCATCCCCACGCTCTCTTTTAATTGCTGCCAAATAGGAAAACTACTGACTGTGACAGAGGCGCAGCAGTGGGCTCTGGCTCCCCTCCCGAAGCGTGTTCACGCCTGGGGGTGCTTCGTGGTCCCCATGGGAAATTCTATCCTCGGCAAAAAGGGAACTAAACCCCCGCGAAGCGAGGCACCTCTCCTGCTTGGAATCAGGGGATATCCCCGAAGTAAGAGCGCTAATTTTAAAATATTTTATTATTATTATATTTTAATAAGTAAATAAAAGCCGCCACCTGTCAGGAGCTGCCTCCCTCCCTGTTCGCTGCTCGGCCCCTGCGCAGCTCTGCCCCGTGTCTCCAAGGCGTGTCCGGGGAGGCTCGGTGTCCCTGCAGCAGCCCTGGCTGCCTGCGCCTTCCCTGTGCCTTCCCTGTGCCCGGGGCTTCCCTGCAAACGGAGAGTTCCGCCGGCCGCAGCCGCCGCTGAGCTCCGCGGGGACCCCCGGCCCGCCCGCCGCCGCTTCTCCCCACTTGAGAGAGCCGCGGACGGCTGCGGAAAGCCACGCTGCGGAGAGGGAGCGGCTCACAAAGCGTTCTCCCCCTCCCTGACCCCTCGGAGAAGAGCGGAGCTGCCCCGGTGCCCGGCCGGTTATGGCACCGAGCATCGCTCGCCGGCAGCCCCGGGGGCGGGGGCCGCATCCCTCACCTGGGGCCGCGGGGCTCTCGGGCCGGGCACCCGGCGGAGGCGGCGGGCAGTGCCCACCCCTGCCCTGCCTTCCCTTCTCTTCTCTCCCCTTCCCTCGCCTTGCCCCTGCCCCGCCGAGCCCAGACCCTGCCCCGCTCCCCGGCTGCGAGCACCGAGCGAGGAGCAAGTGGATGTACGGGAAAGTTTGTCTCAAACTTTGTCGTGTTTAGCCTCTTCTCCGCTCTCTTGGTTTGATTTTTAAAAAGCCGAGTGCTTATTTTGGTCTCCTTGCTTAGGTAACTTCTTACACATCCCTCATCCTCTTCCCCGCTTCTATTTATAAATATTGTTCATATATACACAATAAATAATGAGAACGTGAATTCATCTTCGTGATTTTGGCCACCAAAGCGAAGGTGCTGAGGCACTGACAATTCCAAAGAATGATAAAATCCTGTTCTTTTCTCAGTGTGACATTTCTGAGCAGAAAGAAAATCTGACTTCTGACGTTATAATAAAAATAACCAACGTTGCTACAATTCTCCTTTGGAAAGAAGAAGAGCTGATCCCAAACCCGGGAAGCTCGACGGTTCCTTTCCTCGTTTCTTTCCTAAATCCATCTTGTCCCTTTAATACAAATGAACTTTAAGCTCCCCCTGTATTTTATTATTTAGATTCCTAGTCTAAATGACGCCAGGAGCAGCGCAAGCACACTCGCTAATAATCGTCGCGAACTGCATTTCAAAGAAACATCCCTGGAAGAAAAACACCGTCGTTAAAAAAAAATAAATAGAGACTCCACCAAAAATGATAATGTGGAGTCGCTGATGATGATGGGCTTAATGCAAGTGCTGCAAATCAGCACCTGCGTGGTAGATAAGGCAGATAACACCTCCAACAGTTACTTCCAGCACCCCCGTCCTCCTGGGGTTTATTTTTAGATCATTCATTTAGCCCAATGGAGGGGTTTATGGTGTTTGGATTTTTTTTTTTTTTTTTAATTAGTGCTATTTTTCTTCCCTGATCTTTGAAGGGGGAAAAAAAGTGAGTGAAGTGTGAGCTGGTTTAATCTGGAGACTTGGGTCTATCTCGGGCCTTTAATAGCAGCTCGTCCCCGGGCACTGATAGCCAAGATCTCCGCAGCCAGCACTGTCCAGGGTCAGCTTTTGTCTGTGCCACAATAAACAAACACTTGCTCCTCTTATGTAAATGAGCAGTGATCCGGATGCACCTTAAAACACTGGGAGAAGTCGTTGCTTTTGAAAACGATGTTCATTTTGTCTGACACACATAACTGCATAGATCAAATGCCTGCAGAAAGGTAGCAATTTGGCAGGGAAGTATTTTCTAAGCTTAGATGAAAGTGTGCTCACGGCGTCCGAAAATGCCTGTCTCACCTCCCACCTGCTTCCCCAGCCCCGAGTTTGCGCGAAAAGATTAGACAGGCAGGATTTTCGTTAAAAAAAAGTTTTAAAAATAAAATTTTTTAAAAAGTGATGCGAGGAGCCAGTCACACAATTCACAAAGCCCCGGATCGGGGACACTGAATCAGAGCTGCTTTACCTACCGGGGCTTCTACACCACTGCAATAATCTTGTCGGATCATTAAGTAAATTATACCTTAAACATTGGTAGCTTACAAGTTGTAATCAGTAATTCAAACTCTTGACAATTATGCAAATGAAGCCCCGGCTGCGCTCAGGCTTTCTCGCTTTTGCTACGAGGACTTTTTCCGAGTTTATTTGGCCCAAAATGCGCCGAGTGTGGGGGCAGCGCCGCCCCACGCGGGTTTAGCAAAGTCCTTCCACGCGTGGGGGCGCGGCAGAGCTTCCACACCCCCAAAAACCATCCGGCACGTGGGAAAGCCGGGGAAGCCTCGCTGCGGCGGGTGCGGGGGATGCCCACGCGTGACCCCTTCCCCGCGGGGCAGCCCCGGCCCCCCGAGCCCCGAGCGCCGCGGGGGCGGCACGGGGGTGGGGGTCCGGCTCCGCGCTGCCCGCCCACCCTCCGCGGGCGCGGAAGGAGTGGCTTGGGGCTGCGCGCTCCCTCCTGAGTGGCTGGCGGCCGCGGCGCCCGAGCCATCCCTGGGGAGGAGTTAGGATAATCCTATTGCCATTAAGGGCGTCTGGGCAGGGAAAAAAAACCCGAGTGACCATAAGCGCGGAGGGTTAGTCCGTCAGCTGCCTTCATGCCTGCCAACTGAGCTCCGTCCGGGGGGCCGCTCCTCTTCCCCAGCGCCGACGTGGATTTACCGCCCGTGGGGGGGGCCGAGCTCTCGTCTGTTCCGCGCACACCTGGTCCGGACGCTGGACGCCATGTTGTGGAAACTAGCAGATAATGTCAAGTACGAAGAGGACTGCGAGGTGAGAGCCCGCGGGGAGGGGTCGCCGCTGGGGACGGGGGGTCCTGCGCGGGGCTCCGCCGTCCCCGGGCCGCGCTGCGCGCCCGCCCCGCTCGCTCCCGGCGCCGCCGCCTCCCCGCGGGAGCGGCAACTGTCCCTGCCCGAAGACCCCCGCTTTGCTTTTTTTCTTTTTCCACTGGAGGTGTGATTTTTTTTAATATTTTTTTTTTTACCGAGTCTTTCGAAGTCTCGAATTAAACGGGGTGCAAGCCCCGGCTGGGAGAACCGAGCTCGCATCGCTTGTTCCCCAAGGAGCAGCGCCGTGCGGAGCGGGGCAGCCCGGAGCTGTCGGAGCGCACCGGAGCGGGGCGGGATGCGGTGGGCGAGGGCCGGCAGGTAGCAGCCGCGGCGGGGAGAGCCGGCCAGGGCGAGCCCTTCCTTCCCACGTTTTTCCTCCCCGGGAGCGGCTCCCGCCCGCCGCGAGGTGCTCCCGGGTTTTGATCTCTCCGAAATCGGCCGTGTCCCCCGTGCCCCCCCGGCTCCCGGTCCGCCTGCTCGGCTCCTACAGATTAGCTGCAGTCCCCGCTTCACGCTCCATTGGGACCCCATTCACCTCTTATTAACTAGCCCTGTTATTTTAATGACCGTGAAGCCAGAAGCTGCTAAATCCCTGGATCAGCTCAATGTAGACATTTCAGCTTTGACTGCTGAGATTGGAAATCGGGGGAGAAGCGGCGATGGCACGGCTGGAGGCAGCGCCCCGTCGGGCAGAGCCGGGAGCACCGGCCCGGGAGACCCCCGGGGCTGGGAGGGATGGGGTGCCGGGGGTCCCCGGCCGCGGCTGCCCAGGGCCCATCGCTCCAAGGGCGGCGGCTCCGGAGCCCCCCCGGCCCCGGCGTCTCCTCGCAGCCGGGGCAGAGCGGCGGAAACGCGGTTGCGTCTCTGATTTGAATTTTTCTGATTTTAATGATCCTTGTGATGACTTGCACAAGCGGGAGGGTTGGTCTGGTGTAGTTGCGATGAGGAGAGCAGCGAGAACTGGTTTGTAATCTCTTACCTTGGGAGCGGGGCTGATTTCCTCCGCGAAGTGCCTTAAAAACACCGAACTCCCCGCGCAGCAGCGGGGCGGCTCTCGGCTCCCTTCTCTCCTCACCGAGTGCCACCACCCGCAGCCCCGAGCGGTGTCCCCCAACTCCGCTGACGGCCACCCCGTTGTCCCCCACCCCTGTGTGCTTTCCAGGACCGGCACGATGGGAGCAGCAACGGGAACCCGCGGCTGCCGCACCTCTCCGCCGTCAGCCAGCACCTGTACAGCCCGGCCCCGCCGCTCTCGCACTCGGGCGCCTCCGACTTCCAGCCCCCCTACTTCCCCCCTCCGTACCAGCCGCTGCCTTACTCCCAGTCCAGCGACCCCTACTCGCACCTCGGGGACCCGTTCTCCATCAACCCCCTGCACCAGCCGCCGCCGCCGCCGCCCAGCCAGCAGCAGAGCGCTTGGCCGAACCGGCAGAGCCAGGAGCCGGCGGGGCTGGCCCCGCACGGCCGCCCCGGGCTGGTGCCGCACCTCTCGGCGCTGGAGAGCGGCTCCGCCGGCAGCCGCCGCGAGACTTTCCGGCGCTCCGAGCTGCTGCTGCCCCACGGGCACGGGCTGGACGCCTCGGCGCTGGCCGATAACCTGGGCCTGCACGACATGGCCCACCAGATGGAGGAGGTGCAGGTAAGGACCGCCCGCACCCCCTGCTGCACATCCCACCCCGTGCGTGCAGAGAAATCCGCGTTTTCTCCCTTCCTTCGCCCCTTAGGATGCGGGTGCGCGGGGAGGGGGTGGGTTTCCCCAAAGCCCCCGGATTTTTCCCTCTCAGCTCTTCCAGGTGCGAAACTTTCTCCCCCTTTCTCTTTCCAGAATGTGGAAGATCAACACTTACTAATGCATGACCAGACAGTCATTAGAAAAGGTCAGTAAGGTGGCACCGCAGTTTTACTTTCCCTTGTCAATAGTTAAAAGTTTAATGACGCACCGGTGAAGTGACGCCCTATTATTTTTATAAAGACCGATCCTTTGGGATCGGGAGGGCGGAGGAGTTTTCATTTCACTCTCTGTCGCTGGATTTTTTAAACGATGTCCGAGGGAAGGTGGCGGCGGGGACAAACCCCCGGGGCGTGAGACTCTTCCGGGGACACGACCGTGCTCTTGTGTTGTGGCTTTAATCGAAACCAGGACCTTGAACCGATTTTAATCTTTCCTGAAATATGTGTGTATGTAAAGTGACACGGGGCTTTTCTTTTGTTTGTCTGTTTGGGTTTTTTTGCTGCTTCTAACACTGGAAGAAAGGGGTTTTTTCTCCTTTTTTTTTTTCTCAACTTTTTTATTCCAACTTTTTTACAAGACTTGAGAAAGGACTGAGTTCACTGGCAGAAGACTGTTTGGCTTTATCTTAATCGAAATTGGTTTGTAGCTGAGATTTTGAGGAAGGAGGAAGACGTATTGACTCAATTTACAGTAATTTAGGTTTTTTTCCTTGCTTTTGTTTTTAAACAAATTTGTGCTTAAAAAAAAAAAAAATCAGAAGTTTCCTCTGAAGACTTCAAACAAATACCTAACTGAGGAAAAGCAGAAGTGTGTGTCAGAGCGCTGATTGCTGCCTTTAGCTTATGGGAGAATAATTTCGCTGTCAGATGCACCACTGACAAATCTTCCCCCTCCGGGAGCAGGGCCGACCTCGGCTCTTTAACCCTTTCACCAGCAGCACTGGGTGAACTGGGCGGATTCACGAGGGGATGGAAAAGCTGCATCTGTGGTTTGCTCCTTCCAAAGCCTTTGTTGTCCCTCCTCACCTAAAGGCTGAAGCTATTAACGAGGAGCAGCTCCTTACTTTCGGTTCTGCCCCGAGCTGTCCCTCTCTGTTGTGCTGTCTGGTATGAATTTGTTGGGATTAAATTCCAAAGGCGGTTTCTTAAATCTGCGTGTGCGAGGTGGAAGATGAAGCCCAGCGGGAGCTGGGAGGTTTCTCCCTGCCCTGGCTCGGGAAGAGTTTTGGCAGTAGCTGAAGGATGCTAATGTGGAGTCTGCAGTAGGATCGGGCTTTTTGTGAGCACGGCTTTGCTAACTTGCAGCCTGCTGCTCCCGAGGTGTGGGGTTTGTGTGCCTGGAAAAGCTTTCTTTGTTGTGTTCGGCAGCTCCTTGGAGTCCAGGGGCAAAATCCAGCTGCTCTGGAATAGTTTTTGGGGACCTTTCTGTCCCTGTGCTGCAGATGCGTGCTGGGGACAGGGGCCACTGGTGTGAGCATTTAACACCAAACAAAATCCTGGCTCCTGGGTGGTTTTTACAGAAAGGAAATTCACTTGCCGCTTCCTCTGCATTTTTCCCTTCTATAAAATACCTGCTTTCCCTCCTCCTCCCCTAGGTCCCATCTCCCTAACGAAAAACAGCGCTCTGAGCCTGCCCTGCCAGAAGGATGGATTAATTGGGGTGGTGATCAACCCCAACGAAGTGTTTTGCTCTGTGCCGGGGAGGCTCTCCCTGCTGAGCTCCACGTCCAAGTACAAAGTGACAGTGGCGGAGGTGCAGAGGCGGCTCTCGCCCCCGGAGTGTCTCAATGCCTCTCTGCTAGGAGGAGTCCTCCGAAGGTAGGATGGATGCATCCCCTCCCAGCCGCCCCTCCGTGCCTGCTGTTTGTGTTTCCCCTGCTCTGCTGGGTGTGAGCATCAGCACAGCCACAGCCTCTCAGCCAGCTCCTGATTTTTCAGAAGCCCAACGACGCTGAATCCTAATAGGCTTTGGAAATAAAAGTTCTTTGCACTTCTGCTGCCTCTGGAGAAGTGCTATTAACAGCTCTGACAGCAATTCTCGTTCTGTGTTTCACGTTGGGGTTTTGTCTCAAAACCAGCACATGGAGCTGTGTCTGATTCCCAAGACAAACCGTTTCCCCGTGGAGTGATTTTTTTAATTAAATCCCGTGGTCCTGATTAATCATTACAAGGACAATTGTTGTGTCCTTTTTTACATACCCTTAATTTGGCTTGTGGTCATTCTACAGCTGTTGGTTTCAGTGGTGCAGTTTGAAATATTTTGATTTTGACCTGCTGTGTTTCATCCTGGCGGGTTTGAAGTAGAGCATTTTAAAAGTAGGTCACTTGAAAAGAGCCTGTTTTTTATCGTCCCCCCACCCCCCCCAGTACAACCCTATTGAATGTCAGTAACTGGAATTTCTCATCTTAAAAATAAGTGTCCCCTGAAGATAAATAAGGCCATTTTTTTCTTTTTAATTACAGAGCCAAATCTAAAAATGGTGGCAGATCATTAAGGGAAAAACTGGATAAAATTGGCTTGAATCTTCCTGCTGGCAGAAGGAAAGCTGCAAATGTGACACTATTGACATCTTTGGTGGAAGGTCAGTCTTAAAAATAAACTTTCTCCCCTTGTGTGCAGCTTTTATCCTCTAAGCAAAGCATGGGAAGGTTAGAAAGTCCCTGAAAGTAATAGAGAGTTTTTGTTTGTTTTCAAGTGAGCGTGGTGGGGATGCAGCAGCACCTAAGGAAGGGTTTGAGGGGCTCTTCTCTCTCCCCGTGAGCCCTGCTGCTCCTCATGGCTGCACCCCGGGATGCTGGCAGGGATGCAGAATTCCCCTCTGCCAGGCCGTTCCAAAGTCATATTTGTCCAGTCTGATTCTTGGGGGCTGTTTTGGGATCCACAGGGGTGTGTGCAGGGAGGGCAAAAGGGGTGAAACTCATCACATTCGTGGGTTTGGTTCCTCGTTGGGAAACTTTCAAAAGTCTGGGCCAGCTGACTCCAGCGCCTGCCCTACCTCAGCGGTGTCCTCAGAAGCTTTGCTAATAAACAAGCTTATAAAGTGAGATTTATAGCTTCTGACTTCCTGATAGGAAACTGGAGCCCCTTTAATGTGTGCCATGCTCTGGGGACCCTCTGTCAGATTGAAGGGTGTGTGTGTATATGTTTGCGTGTGGTTTACGTTTGCTGCTCCTGTTTGAAGCAGCTCCTGGCAGTGGCACCATTTAATAGGAATAGAAGCAGCGAGTGAAATGAAAAGAGTGAAAAACGATCTAACAATACCTTCCTGCTGTTTATAATGCAGCGACTTCCATTTAAAGCATTTCCTTGGAAGTTTCAGAGAGCTGGTGTGTGTTCACATGCGCACAGGCATGTTGCACTGATCGTGCCAATATTTTTTTATTTTAAGCCTGATCAAATTGTTTTAGTGAAAAAAAGTGACCTGGTTGTACACCTTGCAATTTGGTTTCCTGTCTGAAAATTCTTATGGAAATTATTTAGAAAGCATGCTAAGCTGAAAACTTTTATTATATAAGTGGAATTTAGTTGGCAGATATTTTTAAATATCAGTGGACAATTTGATCTTGACTGAATTGTGTTCTTTGCTGTGCAGTTATTCTGGATATAGACAGGAAATTTTCTTTCTAGTATAAAAGAAAGAGAATTCTGTTTTGCAGCAGTCACCATGTCAATCTCTTTTTTTCTTGATCCAATCTTACAAAGAAACACTGATCCATCAATTAGAAAATGGTGATGAATGATATAGTGGTGTCCCTTTCTAAAACAGGAATATACTGCAAAAATCCACACAATTTTTTTCCCAAATTTCCCTGGTTTCTTTATAATAAATGATATTACACCATTTAACAAGTGCTCCCTTTCTCCATCCAGGTGAAGCTGTACATCTTGCTCGTGACTTTGGCTACGTGTGTGAGACAGAGTTTCCTTCCAAAGCAGTGGCTGAATATTTAACCAGACCACACATGGGCCGCAACGAAATGGCAAACAGGAAGAACATGCTTCTTGCTGCAAAGTAAGTTTTCAGCTTGGATTTTGGTTTTCCTCTCCTTTTTGAGCATGTTTTTGTCTGACTGTGAATGTCTGTGACGGGGGGACAGTTTGGTACATTGTCATGTGTAATTTTAATTGGGAAGATGAAGCAATTCTCTTCGTTTGGTTTTGGTTTGAATTCAGCTAAGGCAGCAGTTTTATTTTAGTCTGAACCAATAACGAGAATAACAACCCTGTAGGTAAATCTAAATTAGTTTGGGCTGTTTCTGTCCAGCTGCACTAAAAATGTGAAGCAAAGTCCCACACCAGGACAGCTCTGAGGAAAAGGTGTCCCCAGGTGTGACAGGGCTGAGGATGTGGAGAGCAGGTGTGGCCTGGGAATGTGAGCCAGCGTCAGGATGGGAGCAAGGGGAGCTCAGCCCTGTGTCCTCAGTGCCTTTGGCAATGACAGCTTTCCCTGGGGAGTCAGGAGCTGGAGAGTCCCTTTTTCCCTCTAATGGCTGAGGAGTTTCACAGTTCACTGGAAGCCATCCTTTGGGAGGTGTGGAAAGTCCCTGTGCCTAACCAAATTCCTGTTATGAACCCCAGTGAAGGAAGGGGAGCTTTGTTCTGGCTGTTCTGCAGGCACTTTGTACCTGGGAATAAACCTGAGCAGCTCTCGGGGAGGAAATACCTGTGTTAAGCTTATCTAAAAATGGTGTTTGGAGCTCTCACTTTCCCCTGCAGAGCTCCTCGCTCAGGTTTAACAGCTGAGATGTTTTCTGGTTTGGGATTGATATAATTCCGTGCTTTTGACAACACCTAAGAAAAACCTGCTTAAACTGCTGAGAAAGTTGCCCTGACTCTGTGCTCACATCAGGCATGCAAAACACACTCCTGGTGCTGAATTCATCCAGCCTTCCTGAAAAAGAGATCATTTTTACCAGAAGAGATCTCATAAAAATAGAGAAATCTAGAAATCTAGTCTCCCTTTCCTATAGATTGAGCATGATGCTATTTTTTCCTGAGTATTTTCATTATTGGCATTGCTACTGGCACTAATAACAGTCTCCTGGAAGACGTTTGTGATTGAGAAATTCTGATAAAGCGACGATTCTGTTAAGATTGCTCAGCTCCTGTGAAATCCCTTCAAGGGCACAGATTTACAAGCAGCAAACAACATATGCTGGAGCATTATTAACCACTCATGTTTTGCCAGGCATATGTGTTAGTGTTTGCAGGATCAGGGCCTCGGCCTCCCTGTATATACATGGAATATACACAACTAAATTAAATCTCCTCTTCAGCTGCTCCAGTCTTTCTAAATCACTCAGCTGCAGCTGTGAAAGTTCTCACAGAAAGCAGCACCGAATTCCCACTCCCCAATTGAAATGTAGAGCAAACGCTGCAGAGCCAGGCAGGCACCAGAGGTGCAGAGAGGATTTTGCAGTGTTTTTGTGATGTGGATGTGACAGAAGGTTCGTCAGGAAGCAGTGCTAATAACGAGGCTTTAATTTCAGACACTGAATTTCTCTGAATTCCCACATAAATGCTGCAAATGTCTGTGTTATTTCTGTTTATTTGCCTTTGCGTGGTGTAAAGTGTGACCCCTTTGTGTCGCAGGCAGATCTGTAAGGAATTCACAGACCTCCTCACTCAGGACAGAACTCCTCTTGGAAACACAAGACCCAGTCCCATCTTGGACCCTGGCATCCAGGGCTGTTTGACTCATTTTAGCCTCATCACACATGGCTTTGGGAGCGCTGCCATCTGTGCTGCCATGACATCCGTCCAGAACTACCTAAATGAAGCGTTAAAAATAGCAGACAAATCCTACATGAACGCTGGCGACCAGAGCCCCGCAGAGACCAACAAAACCATTGACAAAATGGACAAGCACAGGAAGTGAAAGGAAAACCAGACTTTGCCCTTCCTCCTAAACACAGACTGAGATCTTCTTGCCAGGGGGAACGTAGAGATTTGGGTGTTTTTTTGTCTTTTTTTTTTTTTTTTTTTTTTTTTTTTTTAAAGAAAGAAGGGGAAAAAAGGGGAAAAAAAATATCATTCAGGATCTTCACTCCTCCTGGATCCGTGAGACAAGTCTTGCTAAAAGCTGCAGTATCCCTGTTCTGTGGAAGCAATTACCTGAAGATAAGTACTTGGGACAAGTGTGTGGAATCCTTTGCTGTAAAAGTGGTGCTATAAAGGGGGGGTCGATGGAATTATACAGAGATTTATTTAGATTTCTTTTCCACATCTCAGTATCTCGTGGGTGACCAGCTTCATGTGTAGTTTTTAAGAGCCAGATTTTAGATGGAAGCCTGTTTTGTTCTCTGATACAATTGCAGGGGTTAATTCTCTCGAAATGCAACAGTAACAATAAAGCAGTATTAAACAATGGTATAGAGATTTATGTACATTAAAATGTTTTTATAAACACCTGAAAATAGTAAGATTATTCTGTGGGTTTTTTTTTTTCTCTTTTTTTTTTTTTTTCTCTTTTATTTTTTTTTTTCCTTTATTTTCAGATTACCATAGGAGAGTACTAAAATCCTGCTAGATTTAAGATGGCATTTGACATGCTTATTTTTTACAGAAATATTCAGGCTTTTAAAAACTGCAGCAATGTTGGCTGCAGTTGATATTATCTTGGTATTTTTTTAACGAGGAATAGTTCAAAATGAAAATACTTTTAGAAAATTCTCTTTCTGTGTCTAAGGATATTGCAGCTTTATTCACATATTTATATTGTCTTGTTTTTAAATTTGGGGGGGAAACTTGAAAGAATAGGCACATAACTTTTTTTTTTACTGTTTTTTTGCCTACTAAGGCCAAAAAATATTTCCAGGGAGGCTTTATGTGTATTAAGGGAAGCAGTGTGTTGAATGTAAATATTTATTTATGTGTAATTTAATCGGATTTGTAAATAATGGTGAACTTTTTAATACTTTTTTTTTATAAATGGGTTTCAAATTTTAATTTTGGTAAGTATTTCAAAGGTAATGGGTAAGCTAAACATATCTTTAGGTTTATGCACAGGTATGTTATACAGGGTATTTAAGACTTTTTTTTTTTTTTTTTAATCTCAATTCTTGCCACTGAAGATTAGATTTAATCTGAGGTGTTTGTTCACAAAGCAATAATTTTGTGCATCATTCACCTGATAACTGAGTAGACATGCAAAACGAGTGTGTGAGTTAGTGTGTATGTGAAATAACGGAGGTTCTGAACTCTCTTCACATATTTGTAAATGTTCCCACTATAATTCTGATGTATATGATAACCATATAATAAAAGTATTCTGGATAGAAGCATGGAATGTTTTGTTAACTGAGAACAGCTCTGTTTTCTTTCTCTGCTCGGGGAATGTGGGGCGAGTAGCACTAGAGGACATTATGTATTGAGTCATAATTGCAGCACTTTGTTCGGATTAACAGAACAGAAAGATGAAGCTGTTTGCCAGTAAAACTAATGGTTTCAATTAAACACGTTACGTATCTCCAAGAATCTTTTGATTTTTTTTTTTTTTTTTTTCCCCTCCCTAAGATGTCATGATCTTGCCTTCTGCCTGCTTAAATAGGAGGCTGAAACACAAACTGCGAGGCGGCCTCTCCACAAAAATCAGTCCTACCAGCTTTGTCTCCTGCTGAATCTGCCCGTGTTGGAATAATCTGTCTCCAATGACAAATTTTCACAAAAAAATTGGTGAGGTCTCCCGTCCACTTTCAGCCCAGTTTTACTGATTTGAGGAAGTTTACATTTTGTAGAATGTCCTCCAAGTGCTTTGTGCCGTAGGGGTGAGGCAGGAGCTGGAATTTTTGGTGTCTCAGGTGCAAAGTAGCCAAGCCATCTTTCCTGAAGAGAAATTGGATGCTTCTTTCCAGTGCTTTCTGAAAAAGGAACCTGAATCTGGACTTTAGTGTGTCCTGGGCCCTTCAAGACCTGCTCAATCCTTGAGGAAGGAGGCTTGGGCCAACAGGAAAGGTGACACGGGGCTGCCAAGTGAGAATCCAGTTCACATCATGGCAGCATTTCTTCCAGAGATGTGTAAAAGAGGCAAAATGTACCATTTCTGAGCCCCTTGCTTATAAATCATCTTTATGTTCTCATTTTTCCTTTAAAGGGTAAAGGAAACACACTGGAGGTGTGCAGGGAGAAGAAAGGAAAGGGAAGCTCAGAGAAATGAATGATTCTGTCAGTGGTGAACTGGGAGAAAAAGCTGGGTTGGAGTTGCAATCCAGTCCCCTTCTCTCCTAAAGAGGTGTGAAATTCCAGCCTTTGCATTTGTTAGACTCATTGTAGCATTTCAGAAATGAGCATTTTGGACCATCTGTAGGCACAGGCACAGCCAGGACACATGATGACTAACAGAACTCCGAAAATACACAAACAAGATACCCGCTGAAGTGTATTTTTGTGGATTATATATATTTACACACAGAAAAATGCTGGCTATGGTGAGAGCTCGTTTAGAAAATGCAACGCTAGAGTTCTGCTCCTTTTTGCCTCTTTCTGCTGCTGGGCTGCTTACCCAGCATATATAGGAATATATTTTAGCTACCAGACAATGGAATCTTGCTTCTTTTATTAATACACAAAACCAGGCAGTGAAATAATTGCCCCTTGGGATAGGAAATAAGGATGTTTCCATTTATTCCTGCGTGCATTCAAGCAAAGCCAGTCAATTGTCTAATGTACTGACTCGGGTTCTATTCATGTGTGGAACATTCGAAATGTGGAGTTTCCATTACCTTAGAGCTTTTCTCTAGTGTAGATTTGAGCTGGGACATCCTTTTGAAGCTCAGCTACCTCCAAAGCTGTGCCAGCACCATCAAACAACAATGGCTTCTGTTCCATTCTCTGAAAAGTTAAGCTTGTCTCACCCAAAAATATTAATCCTGAAGGAGGTGTATGTTCATTCTGTGGGAATTTAAAAAGCAGAATGCTCTGAACCCTCAAAAAGTCACTTGCACCCACCTGATCCTCAAAGTTTCATGGTTTTTACTGTTTTTTTGCACAAACTATTCCTGAGCTGGCTAAAAGAATGAGAAGTTTTAATGTAAGACCCTTCAGAAGTTCCGTTTTTCATTTCATTTGAAAATGGACTATTCAAATGACTCTGTCCAGTCTTTTCTCTTGCCTTTCTCCCAGAAAAAGAAGGGGCTTAGTCATAAAATGAAGGGAAAAGGCTTTAAACTATTAGGGTAAAAAAAAAAAAAAAAGCACTGCCCTCCTGCAAAAAATGTTCATTTGATACATACCCACAAAACAGTGGAATTCATGTTACTCAGGAAAAAATTGCCTTGTGGAAAAAGAAAATATTTCAACCATCTCTTGCCCAGCTGTCAGGATTTTGGGCTCTTCCCAGGTGGATCCATGGCAGCACGGAGCTGTTCCCTTGCCCCTGTGGCAACTGAGGGCATGGCCTTTGCAACCCCAGCACCTGAGAGAGGCCTGATTGCCACATTAATTGCAAACCTGAGGATTAGCCAAGAGTCCACCTCACGAAACTGTGTGACTTCATGACATTGTTGCTTTCAGTTTTAAAAGAAGTTTGGTTTTTTTTCCTGGTGTTTGCAGCTTCAGAGAGAAATAATGATGCAAACCAGTAAAATATAAAAAATAAAAATAGAACTTCTGTCTTAATTTAGTAACTGACTTCAGCTAACTTCATTTTTGACTCAAGCATTTCTTTGCCCTCCACTTATTTCTCTGTTATTTATTGTTTTGCCCTGACTCTTGGCTGTGTGTTCCTTCAGAATTTTGCAATAGGAATAAACCCAGAAATGCACCCTGAGATGGGTCTGCCCTGCTGGGTCTGTGCTGGTTTGTTGTAGCCCTTTCTGCTCTGCTTTTTCCTGCCTGCAATGTTTAGTTGCATTTTGGCCTCATGATGGGATGGAGCCTCACTCCTGCCAGGGATGTTGGGCTGCCTTTAGGGACTTGTTTATTAAGAAAAAAAGGTGTTCTTGAGGTTTTGTCCCCAAACCCTTACTTCACTGAGAGAACATGAGGTTAGGGACAAAGATGCTTCCCTGCCACTAAAAGAAATCTCTGAATGACATGTTTCTTCTGTTTATTGATGTTGTAGGTTTTGTGTGGGGAGCCTGGAGTCAGTTTTGCCGAACCCTACAGGGTCCAGTTGGGATGGTGACCAAGGAGCTGAGCCACAGGAAATGCACTTGGGAATCTGTTCCCAAACCGTGGCCACAGCCAGACATTGTGGCTTTTGAAATCTGGGAGTTATCCAAACCAGCTCTGGGCTGTCAGGACATTTCTATGGTGCCTGGCCATTCCTGTGGCCCCATGATCCATGGGACTTCATGGGTGAATGTCGCTGCCAAAATTACACAGGGATTATTACCCTGGAACCATTATCTAACAAATTCATCCGTGGAACTTCATGGGTGAATGTCTCTGCCGAAATTACACAGGGATTATTACCCTGGAACCATTATTTAACAAATTCATCCATGGGACTTCATGGGTGAACGTCTCTACCAAAATTACCCAGGGATTATTACCCTGGAACCATTATTTAATGAATTAATCCATGGAACTTCATGGGTGAACATCTCTGCCAAAATTACACAGGAGCTACCCTAGAACCATTTTTAATGAATTCATCCATGGAACTTCATGGGTGAACGTCTCTACCAAAATTACACAGGAGCTACCCTAGAACCATTTTTAACAAATTCATCCATGGGACTTCATGGGTGAACATCTCTGCCAGAATTACAAAGGGGCTAGCTACCCAGGAACCATTTTTTAAGAAATGGTTAGATTCTGTTCTGTACCATTTGCTGCCTTCCCCCTCTTCCATCCTCACTTTCACAGGGTTATGTAAATAAGTTTACTCCCAGTTTCAGATGGCACTTTGGATTCGCTGGATGTTCCTGCCTGTCTTACAGGGATGTTCCAGCTGGTTTCCATGTACCATTGTTGTGTAAGGGCTGCCCACAAATATTCCTCTTTTTCCTCTCTTTTAGCTAAACAGCCCTTTTTAACTGGTTCTTGTGAAGGCCTTTCTCACAGGCTACTGCTATTCCATGACACATTCCCTAAACATTCATATGGAATATTTTTTACCCATAATTTAAATTTAACAGCATGCAATAATACAGACACTTGCTCTGCCACAAAACTCAAACACTTGCTCATGAGCACAGCAGAAAGTCCAGAGATTGACAATGAGCCAAATAACAGGAGTCTTTTAGGTAAGCTTTAGATATATATTTCCAGGCCAAGCAATATAAAAACTGAGGGGGGAGTGGCAGTTTAAACCAAGGGTTGGAAAGATAATGTTCTTCAGTTGATTGCTGCAATAAAACCATTATTTGTAATTAATTGAAATAGTTCTTCAGTGACTGAAAGTGGTTTAAAATTCTGCCAGCTCCCCTGCTAAAGAGAGAGAAGGGAAAATATTTGATTTCAGCTCTCTGGCAGGACAGTGCCTGTCTGGGAGCAGAAACCAGGTCCTGTCCTTCCCTCTTTGCGTGACATCAACTCCACAGAGAAAGGAAAAAAAAAACCAAAATCCACGAAGAGCTGAAGGTGTGCGGTGTGGTGGAGGACTGAGACACAAAGCAGGCAGCTGGACGTGCTGGAGCTGAGCTGGATGCTGGACTGGGAGCTGGAGCAGCTGCCATGGAGGCACACGGAATTTTGGCTGTGCTAGAGAAACACTAATTAACCTCCAGCACAGAGGTAGGGCAGCTACCTGGGACCAATAATTTTCTGCAACTCTTGCAGCAAAATTTGCCTGAGCTCATTTGTCAAGCTTTGAATCCTTAAATCCATAACTCTAATTAATTAAGAATCCTAATTACACCAAAATGGTGCTCTATATTTAAGGTTAAGGTGTGGTGAAATCCGGAGAAAACATGACAGAAAGTGGAGGATGTTCAGAGCTGGAGATGCCAGGAAAATGTGTTTTCATAGATGCAGGGGAAGCCAAATTGTCCAAGTGTCAGTGACCTCTAGGACAGTTCTTAAACTGCCAGAAGCCACTGTCCAGTTCTTGAACATCGATCTTCCTGTTCCTGAAAAAAGGAATGACCACCAAGCTTGTCAGCAGAGATTCTGATATTGGAGACAAAAAGCCAAGTATTTAAGCAAAAAAAAAAAAAGGTTATTTTCTAAACCGGACACATGCTGGATGAGTTTCTGACTCTTTCCAACCTTAACAAGAAACACCAGTGGGGACAGCACAGAAAACATTAGTGCAGGTGGGCCCTGGCCCTGCCCTCTTCAGAGGGAAAAACCCGTTCACACCTGAGGTCTTATTACTTATTAAATTAAAAATGTATAGCTTTTAACTAGACTGTAACCAGTCGATGTGACTCAGACAAAAGTGTAATGTGGACAGAGGCATCACTTGGAGCTAAAGTTTGGCCTTTCTGCAGAGGATGCTGTTTTCCAGACCTCACACACGAGTTCCTAGAAGCCCTGGTTAAAGCGGTTAGGAATTCGTTTGTGAGGAGACCTGGGGGATTGGGATCGGCTGGATTTGGGGCTGATCTGCTCCAGCAGTGCAGCAGGTAGAACCCCGAAACACTTTTCTGTGAGCACTGCTGCTCCTTCCCGAGGATTTGTGAGCTCCATCCCACAGCAAAGGTAAGCTCTGATAGCAGAGCGGACAGGGCACATCTGCATGTGTATGAGGTCGTTGTGCGGACGTGAAAGGATGGAAACTATGCATGTTTCTGTGTGAGTGGCAGGGTCTCCCCTTCAGAGCCTCAAGTACCGTTTCCTCGCTCCCGTGAGAGGGAATCTTTGTGTTGCATGTATGGCAAACAAACGCCTGTACTTAGTGGCTTTGTCTGGAGGAAGATAAAAGTTGATAAGATCCTGGTAAGGCTGCTGTGGGGCGCTCCTGTTAACTTTCCCGCAGAGAGAATTTCCAGGGATTCGCTCCAGAAAAATGGGGGATGGATTCAGAGCGATCTTTGCTGACTTTTGGAGTAAAAATTGTTTCTGCCTGGTTTTCTTCAGGACTTGTGTGACTGTGCTGTTAAAGAGCATCATGAGTGTGGCTAAAATTAATCCTTTTATATTTGCTGGCGAGGTAAGGTAGTGACTTGCATCAGAGCGGTAAAGACGAGAATGACTCTTTGGGTGCCAACTAAAGAGGCGAGAGAAAGGTGTTAAATCAGTTACGGCTTTCTTTTGTATTCATTTTCCTTAGCTCAAGAGGGGAAAAAAAAAAAAAAAAATAGAAGCCAGAACGTGATTAGGTGTCTGGTTGGCTTCGGACAGGTCTGTTTGTCGGTCAGGCTGCGGGCAGTGTCCTCCCTCGCCCTTTCCTTGGGAATCCCGAGGTCCCCCTCGGAAGCGCGGTGCGCTCCGCGCGGGATGCTCCGGCGGCGCGGGAGATGCGGGGATGCTCCGGAGCGGCTGAGCGCGGGGTCCCGGCGTTTCCCCGTGTCCTGGGCTCTCCCTCGCTCCCGGATCTCCCTGGGCCGGTCCGGTGGGTGCTGGCTGAGGGCCGGGGGCACTGCCCGGGTCCCTGCCAGGGTCCCTGCCCGGCCCCGGCAGCTCCTGGCTCGCCGCGCGGTGCCGCAGCCAGCGCAGCAGGTCCCGGCCTGCCGGGGCTGCGGGATGGAAGGAGATCACAGCCGGGGCCAGGGGTGATGTGGCCCCAGGCCATCATCTTACATAAACCCCTCCATTTGCATAATGTGTTGTACAAGATGAAAACTGAGGGAACTTTCTTTTTTATTAAAAGGGAAGAAATAGGTGAAAGAGCTTTTAAAAAAGGATATCCTTTTTAAAAAGGATGCCAGAAACCTGTAGTTTCCAGAATGGCAGTGTTAATAATTGGTCAGAAGGGATTTCAAGGGTGACTGATTTGGAAATCTGTCACAGTGTACTTGAGGAAAACAACGACGCAGAGGTAGGGCAGTAAACAGAACGGTAATACTGGGCCAGTGATGGGGAACTCATCGCTTTTGAAAGAGCTGTTTCCCCAAACCTGTTGGATGCCACACACGGGAGAAATTCCTCTTTCCCCGGCAGGGCTGTGGCAGGGAGAGCCAAAGCTTGTGGAGTCACCAAACCAAGGCATTCTTAATTACAGTGAGTGACTCAGATGCTAATGAAGGCGTCAGTAAATGGCCTGGGATCTCCAGAAATGCACCTTTACCTGCAGCCTTGGTCAGTGCTGGGAGCTGTGGATTCTGTGCAAAGGCCACCACATGGATCAGTGCTGATGTCTCTGTGCCTCCTGTGCAGGGCTTGGTGCTTCCCAAGGAGGTTAATCCTGCATGAGCTTTATAGTGGAAAAATATGAGAAGGTGAGGCAAAAAAATTCCAGGAAACTGCAAAGCTTGGGCTTTGCCGCCAATACATTGGGAAATGCTGCCTGGTGTTTGTGAAGTCTGATAAATATCCCAGGGTGTAGCTATGGCCATGGAACTTATTAGCTATGGTTGTTTCATAAAAAAACCCTAAATTGCCACTTTAGAGAGGGCAGGAGGCAAAAACTCCCCCCACTGCCAGGGTGTAAGGGTGGGCTTGGACACAGTCATTTTCTCTCCTGAAAATGTGAAACTTGGGGACATTGGGGACTCTGGGCTGCAGCAGGGCAGGGCAGGTGCCCAGCCCCTCTCTGGGAATGGGGTGTCCAGACTGGGAGCTCCTTTCAGCTCTTGCTCAAGGAACTGGTTATGATTTTAATAGCTGGTTGAACTGAACCAACCAAACTGCTTCCAGCACAGCCCTGTACTTGTAGGTGATGAAGAGGCTTGAATGAGAGACAGCACTGGATTTCCTGAGAGGCTTTGTTTTAGCAGGGTTTGGTTTACTAATCCCCAGCTCAACCATTCCCTGCAGGACTCCCAAAGTTGTGGTCTTAGCTTTTCCCCAGGCCTTGGCAGTGGTGTCCATGGCTGTGTCCATGTCCTCATCCAGCTGTTTGTGCTGGGAAGGCAGTGGCAGCTGCTTGCTCTGAATTTGGGAGATGAAATTCACGTCTGGTCTCAGTGAGCTACTTCTGAAGTATTTATGGTCAGATCAGGCACGTATTTAGGGCCCCTAATTGTTACTGCAATAAGTCACAGTGAAATACCTAAATACTTTGCATGTCTAAAAAGGCAAATTGCTGCTTGTCACAGGACTGTGAGGGGTGTGAAATTTGCTCTGTCAGCATGGCCTTAAAAAGTGTTTGTATGAGGAATTGGACTTGTCTAGTGAAAAATTTTACATTTTAAAATTTTTATTTTGTCTCTTTCTCCTCATCTCTCACCTTTTGCATCCCTTACGAATTTACTTGTTGGGGAGAGGGAAATCTCCCACCTTGTACCAAGGTGTAAATTTAGAAATAGGATAAAAATGAAATAAAGCTGTTGAAATAGAGGAGCAGTTCCATGTCTGTGCTAATAGGGCTAATTTAACTGCAGCACTTTGTATCTATGGGTGTTTTTCTGCTTCTTTCCCCCAATTCTTCCCTTGGGTTTATATTCCTGCCTTTTAAAGTGTGTCCCTGCACCGATCCACTGGGTGGTTTTGTTGCATTTATGAGGATGACACAGGAAAACTGACTCTTCCTGTGGTTCCTGTGTGCACTTCCCTGAACTCTACACATGGCCTGGCTCAGTGTGTTTTTAGGGATGTCACCACAGCTTCCAGCTGGAAAGGCGGCCCCTTCCATCTCTCTTCCTTGTTCTAGGCCACTCTCAATCCCTTTTGGAAGGTCTTTTTCACAGCCAGGATCATCTTGGCAGTGCCAAGAATCAGGATGGGAAGCACTGGGCAGGAATTGATGCACAATTCCACAGGTGGAATTCCATGGGGTGGAACTTTACTGTGAGGATGAACTGAGCACGGCAACAGCTTGCCCAGAGAGCTTGTGGAATCTCGTTCCTTGGAGATATTCAAAAGCCATCTGGACACAATCCTGAGTTAGGTGCTCAAGGGGACACTGCTGGGGCAGTGAGGCTGGGCTGGATGACCTGCAGTGATCCCTTCTGACCTGAACCACTCTGTGTGATTCCGTGGAAGGTGGAAATGGTTATTACAGGATGCACTGCAGCTGGGATGTTGTGGAATAGCCTCTCCTGGGACTTTAATGAGCTTCATTACAATAACGAGTCAAGCAAACCTGTCTGTGCTGCTGCAGCTGGGTGTGAGAGCTGATTCCTGGAGCTGGTGACTTGATGTCTGGCTGCTGCAAGTCTCTTCAGTTGATGTCTGTGCCCTGTACTTATTTCTGAGGTTTGAAACACCATCACATGCTGACAACTTCAGGACTGTGTCCCAAGTACTTTGTAGGCAACAAATGTTGTTGTTCCCAGCTGACCTAAATGAGCAGTTTGAAGGGAAGAAGGTTCTTGTGTCTGAGGAAGAAACCTGAAAAGTTATGAAGCCTGAACTGGGCAAATAATGACAGAACTAAACTTTTCCTCTTTAATTTTTTTTTGTTGTTTTTAATCACTGTGAGTGTTCCCTCTGGCATGTGGTAGCTGACCTTTGCAATACAAGGGAATAGTGTTGAAGAACACCTCAAAAATACCTAAAAACCCTCAGGCCCAGACTTTCTTCCACCAGGGTTAAAACCCAGAGCCACCAGGCAGGCAGGAAATTGCATCCTGGGGAGGGAAGAGGCTGAGGGTAAAATGCACAACTGCTCTTTGGGGCTGTGCTGGCTGCAGGACTCGCCGAGGGGAGCCTTCCCCAGCCCTTTGCAGACAAGGAGCATTGTGAGCATTTCTGGTGAGTCACTGCTGGGCCAGAGCTCTGCCTAGCAATGCTGCTGGGCTGAACCATTCTGTAATGTAGAGGTTATTCTTCCTGTTTTTTCTTTTGGCAGCACTAAGTTGTTGTGACAGTGATGTTGCTGGCTGCTGCTATTAATCCAGCCTTCCTGGAGACGCGAAAGTCAGGCTTTATCTGGGGCGAGATGCGCAGTCAGATTAATCCCTGCTGAGTGCTTGGTTGTTCTGAGTCCTGTCAAAATACCCCAGTTTGTGTGCGAGGGTTACAAACTGGGGAGGGATGTGACTGGGAGCTCCTTTCTCACCACATCCCAGTGCTGCACCACATCACCTTATTGTACAAGAGGGTCACTTGTCTCGCCACACCTCTGATTTTTCCATGCGGTCACGCATTTCTGCTCCATGCTTCAACTTCCTGCCTCATCAATGCAGCCCTTATCCAGCTCTCAGCATGTCTGTGGGTTTGTCAAAGCACAGCTTATCCTTGGAGATGGGGAAAAGGCTTTCTGGGGTGATTTGTGTCGAGGGGCAGAAGGAACCATCCGGAAGGGCCTTGTTCTACTCTCGCAGCCATGGCTGGACCAGGCCGCTGCGCTCTCTGAGCCATTCCCTGCCCTGTCCTTGGCTGGATTTCTGTCCCTGCCCTTGCTGGGTGAACGTGGCCATATGTGCAGCGGGCAGGTGTCCTGCCTGCCCTCCTGGCAGCACCGGGGGAGCTTCCCACGTGCCACCACAGGGAGCTCATTAAGGCCGGCCCCGGCACAGACTGCTCCGCGCGAGATTATTTCCACACGTTCGCCACCAAAACAGCCTCTCTTTCCACACGAGTTCCTCGTCCAGCCCTGTGCAGCCCAGTCCTTGGAGAAGGGAGTGAGTTTAGGTGGGTTTTGGGCATAATTTCCGTTCTAGTTTGAGAGATTCCCTCAGCGGAGAGATCCAGGCTTCCTCTACTGTGTTTCGCGGCTGTGTGGGGTGTCTGTGCCCACAGCCAGGTCTGGCAGAATGCTGAGGGCCTTCCCATGAAAAAAAGTATGAGATAGGGTAAAATGCTGCCCAGGAGTGCTGGGGAAAGGTGAGGAACAGCCCTGCCATCCCCTGGAGGTGCTCAGGGATCTCCTGCGGCCATTTCAGGACTCGGGCCTGCAGCAGGCCAAGGGCATGAGGGGGCGTGAGGCGGGGCTTTAATTTGGTCTTTGTTTCTCACCATCCAAACTTATATATATTGACAATGCATTAAATTAGTTTTCCCAAAATCAAGTGTGTTTTGCTCATGGTAGCAATAGGTCAGGGATCTCTGTGTTTTTTATCTTGAACCGTGAGTTTTATAATATTTTCTGTTCTCTTGAGGGGAGGGTGGGTGTGGTGGGCTGTAGGCCAAGGCCAACCCACCACACTTGTGCAGCTCTGTGTTCACCCAATGCTTATGCTGCATTTTTATCACAAACTTTTCCTTCTCTGTTGTTAACCTGGTGTCCACAGGCCTCTAATTCAGCAGGAACCTTCCAGATAAATTCCTTAGTCAGTGTGTGGGGAATACCACAACTGAAATGGGCCAAATTCAGGCTCTGGCTTCCCTGGGCTATGAGGGTTACAAAGGCTCTGTGTAATCTCCTCCAGTCTGACCAGATTTTCCTCAAAATTGTGAGCAACACACTTAGAAATTTTAGCCATGGCTACAATTCTGCGCTTAAAAATATTAATGTTCACTGGGACTTGTGTGTGTGCTTATGATGGCTCCAGATGCAGCTGCAGGAAACTGTGCAAGGATTGCACAGGGAAAGCTGCACTCCCAGCTCTGCATGCACAGGTCCAAACACTTGGATTCATTCTTAAGATGTGCATAAAACTCCTTCCCCTTCACTTGGTTTTACTGTAACTGACAAAGCTGCCTGACTCAAGCATTTCAGAAATCTAATGCTTAAGATTTCACTGTGGATTTTTTGGCTTCAAAGTGATTTTGTTATGTCCCCAGAGCCTGGTTAAATCCTTAGTTATAATGATTGCACACTGAAGGGTGCTGTTACATAGAAATGCTGTCCCATAATGGCTTCGTTGCTGTGGAAAATCCGATGTTATTTGGTCATTCGCTACGAGTTCCCTAAGCCATCAAGACATTTGCCTCAAGGCTACAAACACAAAGCTACAGGCAAAACCCTCTGGACATAATGAGTGGGCATTTATGCAGAACTAAAAACTGGAACAGCTGAGCAGTAGATCTATGAATAGCAAGCATGCCTCTAAGCACAAAAGACATCATTCTGCAATAAAGGGGTTTATAATGGTTCTGACATCTTGTATGTCAAGATCATGCTACGTTGTTGTAACTTTTTTTTTTTCTGTTTGTTTGTTTGAGCCGTGTACCTTAAGTAAGGTGTGAGTAATTAAAGGGTGTGAAGGAAACCCTATAGCTTGGTAAGAGCAAAAATTGGGCAACTGGCACTTTTGGCAAGATCCATCATTTTGATCATGTTTGCTAGGGAATGAGCTTATTGCTCCCGTGCTGTATTCCCAGTTTCACCCTTCAGGATTTCTTAGGGGTTCCTCTTGTATCAGCAGCTCTAATGGGCTCGAATCCAATGTTGGCTGAGAAGTGTCTTCTGATGGAAATATGAAGATTGGACTAACCATAAACTACAGGGTCAGGGAGTCAGGCAATACGAAGAAGGGTAATAAAATTCAGAGGGATTTGGATCAACAGGGAGCTGGAGGAGCTTAATGCTGAGAAATGTACCCCAGCGAGGTCTCAGGCCTCTGCAAATCATCTGTGGGCACTTCCAAATATATGGCAAGAACAAGATGGGAAGGGATGTGTGGCTCCTACACCAGGAGCATAATGAAAACCCAGGGTAGAAACTAGAGTTGGAATATAGAAACAGCTTGGAGGGAAAGCAGGAGGGGAAAGGGAATGTAGGAATGCACAAGATGATAAATCATTATCTCTGTTTGCATCCACATGTATCTGATCAGTTTGAGACACTATTGGTTTTGAAGGTGCTGTGGGGTTTTGGTTTGGGGTTTTTTTCCTTTATTTTCTTTGTGCCAAGGTGCTGTGGGACAGGGGCAGGGAGTCGACAACGCTTTGCGAGTGGGGAAACAAATTCAGACGTGTTTTGCAATCCTTGCAAAGTAGTTTGGGCCTCTCAAAATCCCCCATTGCACAGATGAGCAAAACCGTGGTACTGGGAAGTTCCTGCAGGAAAATGTGGCGGAGGATGAGGTGCTGTCTGCCCTAAGAGGTGATGGATGTCTCCAGTGTAGAGCAGCAGAGATACCTGAGCTGGCTGTGAGTGCGGCACCATAGCCCAGCCCTGCCCTTTGGGAAGCAAATTTCCCTTTCACAAGCACGGCAAGTGCAGAGATCAGTGCTGGAGAGTCCAGAAAGTTGGCAGAAAACTGGAGCCTACAGTACAGCTGTGCACTCATTTCCTCATGTCCAAATCCTTGCACAGCCACAAGCAAATTGTTTCTCCCTTTGGCTTGTACCTTTCTTATCACCGAGAGCACCGTTTTGTGTCTATTTTGCATCTCACCCTGAAGAGAGGCAGAGCCTAAACTGCAAGATGTCAGATATGGAAGGATGATACTTAAGTTACTTAGGAAGGCAAAGGGTTTAATTTCATTATCCCTCCATCTTCTTCCTTACAGCTGTTAGTGATGGCTTTTCCTGCTGGGAAAGACTCCTGAGGCCCCGCTGGGAGAAGGACAGCTCTGGCCTGCTGGTAAGTGATGGCTCTGTACTTTTGAGTAGCTGTTTGATAGAGCAGCATGGTAGAACTGGGATTGCACTGTTCCCCTTAGAAAATGCCAAGTTAACCCAAGGATTTCCACTTGGTCAGAGTGACATCGGCTGTAGTTGTGTGAAGGCAAGGTGTGTTGGAAACCTGTCCCTGCTGTGTGCTGCAGGGAATGCTCCTGCTGCATCAAACAAGTCACGAAGTCAGATCTTGTTCTGCTCTGTGTGTACCAATTGTATTTCAGGCAAAGATTTTAATTTTTTTCTCTGGAAAGCATCTTCTGCTGTTGCATATTTTAGTAGCACCTCTGTCTGTGATTAGCAGAGGTGACTTGGAAAGTGGGATTTTAACTGAAACCTGCTTCAGTTATTTGGATGTTCAGACTGTTGTTTGACTGGAGATGTGTATTTTGGGCTGTTAAACAAAATATCCAGTTATAAAATGAAAATAGGGCATTGAAACACCTGTATTTTTGTACACCAGCAAGTGAAGGCTAACAAGATACATAGTGACAGCAAAATTGCAGAAAGACTGATCCCTCCAGGTCTGTGAACTGAGGAGAGTCCATAGCCTGGTCTGATCCCACAACCACACCACATTCTCTTGACTTTAGGACCTGACTCTGCTTCTAGCCCTTTAAGTGCCCCTGGAAGCTGCAACCTGCATTGCTTGGAAGGAGGTGAGAGCTCCTCCTTTGTCGTGTAATGAAACTCTTCCAAGCAGTCCAAGAATTCTGTTCACAAAGCATCTCCCTTATCAACTCTTCCGTGTACAAACTGCATAATCACCATGTAGCCTGAACAGCACTGCAAGCTTGTTTGCTTTGTGATTTGTGGTCGGATCATTGCATTTCAGCGTTTACCAATGAAAGGAAATTACTAACAAGACACTGGTATTTACATTAATTGTGGCTTTAGGGAGATAGTCCAAAGAAAATTATGCTAAAGCCAGTTATTATGTGTCTCCCTGACAATTAGAATGAAACCCAGAGTTTATAAAACAAAAGTTGATCTCAAACAGATTTTAGCTGCTACTTGATATTTTCCCTAGAAAGGGCTGAGGGGGAAAAAGGGGCTTTATGCTTTTTCTTTTTCTTCCCACTTTCTTTCATCTACCTTCTAAAAACAGTGCCATGAGCATGGCTGGAAAGGTAACATGTGTACAACTGCAAGAGAAACTCCTGATTTGCAGAGAGCAGGACCTCAGCTTCCCAGGAGGTCTCGTGGAGTGGCTCAGTTGCCACACATGCCCCACACTAAATGTCAGGGTTTCCTTGGCTGAAGTTGTTGATTTTCATTGGTTTTGTTTCACCTCAAAGCAGTTCTGTGCAGCTCTGTAGCTTAAACAGAGGTTTTGCTCCAAAACCTTCAAGGTACTTGCAGCTCCTTTCATGTATATCCCACGAGATAATCGTGAGAGTGCTAAGATTTCTCCTTGCTCCTACTGCAATTTGAACTATTTCTGGACACTAATTCAATGCTTTTTATAATGTTAGATGTATGATGAAAAGTAATTTAAGGTTTCTGGGGATGACTCACTTGCCAGCATAGTAGATCCAAGAAACAAACACAGATGTGAGATTTAAATTCTCCTTTGGCATAAAACTCTGCCTCATGCTACAAACCACAAACTATGCCCAGTGGAGACTGGGAACACTCTTCTTTTTTTAGCTTCAACTAGTCAGGTAACTTCTGACTTCAGAGGTGAGCAGGGATTTGTGCATCTTGTTCTCTTACTAAATATCAGTGCTGTTTGTAGATCCTCACGAATGGTGGGATTTGTGTGGATGATACCAGAGCTGGAGGAGGCAAATCCCACCATTAGTGAGATGTACAAACAGCTTTGGTACTGACTCCTGAGCTTCTTGTGGAGGCTCTGTAGTGAGGAAATACAGGCATTTCTGAAGGATGAATCATCTGCCTTGCTGTCAATGTCTATTTTAGGGACATGCCTGAAGTGAGGTGAAATTAAATCCTTCCCCAAAAATTCTTCTGTAAGAAGGGGGATTTTGGATGCTCTGGGGAGGCAGTCTGGGCTTCCTTTCCTCGGATGACCCCGTGAGCAGACTTCACCCTTACGTCACTGCACAAGTCCTGAGCGGATCCAGGCACAGGAATGTGTGCTCTGGCACGGGGCAGGCACACAGACATGTTCATGCTGACCTGGCTTTGGGGTTATTCTGCTCCCCACTCCTCTCTCAGAGGCAAAATGGACTGCACTGATATGTGGCTGGCCACCAAAAGGCTGCAGACTAAAAGTGTAACTGGGTTTAATTATTAAGGTATAATTTAGGTCTTCATGTTTATAGGATAATTGTTTCTTTTTTAATATAACTTAAACTTCGCAATACAAGAAACAGGCCTGAACCTGTGGATGGGGTGCTGGAAACTGTCTAAGAAGATTAAGGTCTCTTAATTGATTTCACATAAACAGGTGTGACTGAATTCATCAGAAGAAGGTTAAGACTAAATGTATTCTGCTAATTATGTGAAAATTGCCAGAGTGTGCTGGGTTGAGCAATTGCCTTCCCTTTGCAAGTGGGATCATTCCCCAACTGTACATCAAATGGGAAAAATGACATTTCCTAAGCAAATGAGCCAACCTGTCACACGCTGGGCTTTATTTTGAAATTCCTTTGCTTGTAGACACATTGGCAGTGGTGGATTTGGCAAGAGGACATGGGAATGTCCCTCGTGTGCTGTGCTGTGACTGGCAGTGTGGGAGGACAGGTGTCAAAGCAGGGCTGTGTCATTCTCTCTCTAAACTTCAGGAATCTGCACCATTGGAAATTCCTGTTCTGGAGAACTGAAGGAGTAACTCTGTTTAAAACACTTGCTGTGAAGAGGTCACATTAACATCAAGTAAATTTTTTCTTGTCTGAAGTTAACTCTGAGATTTGGAGGTGCAGAGTGTGGACAATGCAGCAGTAGATGGAGCACTCCTTGTCTTGGGTTTCAGAACAGCCACTGGAGTATAAAACTCCTCATCCAGCTGCCAAACAAACTGATTTATTTTGTTTACTCTTTGCTCTTCGCCATCTGTCCTCCTAATCTTACATCTTGAGGGAACGAGATAGAATTGACTGTGTTGAATGTAATTGTAGAAAGGACAAAAGTTTTGCTTTTGAGATGTCCTGGCTGCACAGGTGTGACAATAAATTGTGGGGTGAGATAAAAGTGTCCCAGCACAGCATCACGAGGGCCCTGCAATTACTCGGTGGTGCTCCCAACAAAACCATTTGCTGATGAAATCGTTCTTTGAGTCTCCACACTGAAGGGTGACTTGTATTTAAGGTGTGCTTTCAGAAGCTCATTTGCATATAGATGCTCTAAAATTAGTTCAGTTGCCTAAATCACTGTTTTGTAATAGCAAAGATATTCTTGGTAACATTCAAAATTAATATAGAAAATAATATCCCTTGTGTATTATTTTTTTCTATTTTAATTTTGAGACCCAAATGCAGACTTACATCGAGCAGTGAGTGATGATTTAGCAGCACTCTGATTATGTGTTTTACTCAAGTTAAAGTGAGCAACTACCAGGTAATAAGGAGCAAAATCTTAATTTAAATCTGTATTTAAAACAACCTCACTTAATTGCACCTCTACAGAGTGCTGGGAAACCATCTCCTAAGTGCAGATGCACAGTTCTATGTATATTAGTCAAGATATTCACCATCCACTCAGATTTTCAGCTCATTTTTTGGAGACAAGACTTTCTGAAGTACAAATGTTATTATTCTTAGGGGATCCCAGCCGGATAATCTGTCTGTGTCTGCATTTTGGAAAAGGGACTTGTGGTTGTTTCTGCACGTGCTGAACATGAACTAGAATTACGCTGTTTCCAAAAGGAAAAAAAAAAAGCATTAGAAATGGACTAAACCTTGCAGAAGAGATCAGACATAATCTTCCACTCTTCTCGGTGCTGGTAAAGCATCAGGAGGAAGATTATTTCCACATTTAGGCACCATAACTTGGGAAAGATACAGGTAAAGAGTATCTAGAGAGGAAGAGCAAAAGAGTTTGTGAAAAAAGATTGAACTTGGGTTGCTTTTCTTGCAGACAAGACCAGGATGGCATTACAAGCCTTCAAAAAGAAGGAAGAGAATTTATTCTCTGTGCCCGTTCATCCATAAAAATAAATTTCTTGACTACAAAGCTAGACGTCAGAAAACCATTTTTAGCCGTAAGAGGATATTTGTAATAGATTTTGAGTTTCAGCTGAGGAAAAAATTAGACAAACATCAGTTTGGAGCAGGGAAGGGAATAGCTGGAAGATTGCTTGAGATCCCTTCTAGCCCTGTTGTTCTAATTTTATGATTTATTTTTTTAATAATTGCTGTGAGCACTCTTGTACAATGAGTTAGAAGTAATTTTAAAAAGTTGCAACTTCACTTACTGAAAAATCATTCCTTATTCCAAGTAAACATGTCAGCTTCATTTTCCTGTCCTGGATCGCAATTTTTTTTCTACAAAAGCATCTTCCTTTAAATGTAGCACAGTGAAGAAGCTCTTTGGCAATTTCTTGCCAACTTTTCCAGAAATATATCCATAGGTGAAAGAAAAAACACTTATCTGAACATATTGTCTGAAGGAGAGAAAAAAATTAAGTCTTGAGTTATGTTGATGTGGAAAAGGATCAGCGTCTGACACTCGTTCAGTCTCGTTCAAGTTTAAATTTATTTTGCAAATAGAAGCCCTGCTTCTTGCCATCTGTTTCAAACATCTCCTTCAGGCTGACTTTTGGCTGTTCTTCATAGAAACTCTTTTTATTCTGTGTATCCAAAGTTTTATTTCATTTCTAAAGGGGATGAACGCCCCGATTCCTTTGCTCCTTTGAAAACTCAAGTTGTTTTTTGTTTTTTTGTTTTTTTTTTTTCTTAAGCAAGACCATCAAGAGCTGGCTGAGAGGGCTTTGGAATTGATATTTAGGATTTAGGATTTAAGTACATGCCTTAAAATATTAAGATAAATTCAGTACTTCCTATTTATTTGCTGCCTAGCATGAAACTCATTTTATCAAAACAAGATCGTTCAGGCTCCCACCTCGCTGACTTTGCGCCGACTGTAAATCAGACTCTAAAATCTGAATTTGGAGCAGGGGAGAGGCACTTTGGAGGGGTAGAAAGCTCTGTCAGAGTGAGGTGCTGCTGCATGGCAGGGGATGCACGAGGCAGACGTGCTCGACTCCTCTGGATGCAAACCAGTCGTTGGCAAAACATCTCCGGGGCACGGCTGGAAAGGGGGAAATGATTGATTGAAATACATTTCCAAGTGATTTATCTAATCCAAAGTTATCTGCCACATCCTCTTCGATTGATGAGAAAACAACACAATGCACTGAAACGGTTTTGCTCTCCAAGGTGTGAGGTTATACAGGAATTACTGGTATTTTTTTTTTGGTGATTGGAAGCATTTAATTCTTGGCCCCCTGCCTCATAATACAGCCCAGGCTGGAACAAGCAGTTCTGCAAAACATATAATTTTACTTCACTTGTTTTTAATGATCAGGAAACATATGCTTTTAAACAGATCTCTACTGTGCAATTACAAAATGTTTTGATGGAAACACTTTTTTAAAATTAGTTTCATTCCCTTAATGACTCTAGTTAGACTGTTCCATTAGTAAGCAAAAGAATTGCAGTCTCTCATCAGGTTGTTTAGCTTTCAAAATCCAAATTTGTTTCTATTAAGAAACTGGATCAGAGTCGATTCTTTTAAAAATATTTTTTAAAAAATCCTCAGCTTTGGAGAAATGAGATCTAAAATGAAGCTCTCTTTTTCAGGTCAGTTATTATTTAACTGGTAAATATATTCAATAGTTGTTTAAAACAAAAAGATTACGTTTGAGTCATAAGTGTGGCTTATTTATTTTCTTGCGCTGGTGTGAAAATCGTGAATGGAACAAAAATATCTTCTGTGTGTGGGAGATAAGTCTGGAAAAAAGAGGTTAAAATTGTAGGTGAGAAGGACATTTAATAAAGCTTTTTATCATGCTATTTGATAAAGCTTTATTTCAACTAACTAGTGAAAGAATAGGATGAATCAGGCTGGATTTTGAAGCTTTAAGATCATAAATACTATTAGAAACTTTCTGACCTTTTTTGGACCTAAAACTCTTGGGGTTTTGGAGAGAACTGGCTTGAAATTGCAGGAATTTTGAGGTGGGATGTGTGTTAGTCCTTCCGTGGGAATGTCGCTGGCTGTCTCTGGCACTGCAGATTGAGATATTATTGTGTAAATGAAACATTGGGTATTCATTTTCACAGAGGAGATTCAGTAATTACTGTGCTCACCCAGTAGATGACAGCTGTTATCATTCTGATGAAAAGAGCCCTAAATTAAAACCCTGTTGCTTTGCATAGATCCCTGTCAGAAACAAATGTTAATTTTCTTAGTTGGTCAACCTCCTTCCTTGAGTCCTCTGGCAGGTATAAATAAGGTCCAGATTTTTATTTCTATTCAGTTTGGTGTTCCCTGGCTTGCTGATAGTTTTGCAGCTGAGAGGATAAATCCATAATTAAATTTTGATGGATTTTTGTGCGTATCTGGCATTGATACTTCAGCCAATACTGGGGCATCTTCCTAAGATGCAAAGCCTAAAAACCACCTGGATCTTTTTTGGTTTGCTTTGTAAAATGTGGTGCAATTGGAGAGAAAAAGGTTCAATGATCAGGATGTGTTCCTAGCACAGATCTCTGCACACACAGAGCAGGAGCTGCTGGAAAAGCAGCAAAATCCCTCCTGCTTCAGAGTGAGGAGCGAAGGCTCTGGGATTAACGTGGTGACATCTGCTTGGGTAACGCCGTCAGGATGGGGAGCTGCTCCTTGTACACCTCTGTTTTCTTTGGAAACCTTTCCCAATTACAGGAGATTAGACTCTCTAATGTGTCATCATTTCGGGCCGGATGTCAACTGCCAAGCAGCGCTGCTCTGTGCAGATCATGAGTGAAAAAAAATGAGCTTGCTGATAAGGCAGGTTTGATAAACACAACAGCTCCTTGTGCAGGGGGGTTTGAGATATATAAGAAAACTCTGAAATTGGGGCTGAGTGAGGGCAAAGTGGAGTGCTGGCTTAACCCCCAATGTACGAGCATCCCACTGCTGTTATCCCACCAAATTCCACAGAATGTAACATTACCTAGCAGTCACTCCTGATTTCTGTTACAAATAAAAACTCAGTGCTGTGACTTAGAGTAAAACCCTTCACTGTTGCCTTTACTTGGAATGACCTCTGTTTCACAAGAATGAAATTCAGGCCACCGAGAACACCGTTTGGTGTCTTTCTTTTTATTTAAAACCTCCACAGTTTACTGTAGTAGCTGTTGGTTTCCTTCCAGAGGTGCTGAATAAAAAGAACTTGGAAGGGGAAGGATGGATGCAGGGTGAAGCTTTGGATTACGTGTTGGGTTGGAGGGCTCTTATTCTGTGCAGATTAAGTAAAACACAGCTTGAAGGGGAGAAGAGACTTGAAACACTCAAAGGTCCTGGGGCTTGTTGGGGAAAATTTGGATCTGCTTCGGTTCCTAACTTTGTTTCCACACTGGGAATTGTTCGTAAAGCAAATAAAAATTGCTGGATTGTCCCCCAGAAACAAAGCAATCTGATCAGTATAAGAATGCAAAAGTCTTTATTTTTTGAAGGCAATGATAAATCATGTCCTTAGAAAAATGCAGTACATGTCCCAAAGCAGAAGAGCAACAATAAAAACTCTCTTGAGCAAATATTGCAAAAGAAACTTTAAATATCATCAAAGCCCTCTATCTGTGTAAAATGGTTTGCTGCAAAGTGTATCTTTTCTGCAGTATTAGTAGTCCAGGAATAATTAAAGCAAACTTCTGTGGAGAAATGCCTCCCTGGGATTTTACAGAGGAGAGTGTTTAAGCATTGAACAAAATTACAGTTTTGTTTTGGGCTTTCCCCCCTTTTGCCTAAAGCTGCAAGGATAGTGGGAATATTGCCCGTGGATGTCATTATTTCAGTGCCTGTACCATTTGCATGCACAAAGTCTTTGGAGTTTCAATGTTGTACAGACTCTCCCTGACTACCTGGCTGAGAGGAAATGTGAGTTTAATGGCTTTTGTACTTTTAGAAGCTGGCTGGGCTGGAGATAAATGTCATAGCTCCAAGGACTCGCAGCCTGTGAGAGTCTCCCACATCCCTCTGGAGAGGGAGACGTGGTGGCGCATCGGTGCCTTTCAACTCAGCCACAGGTCTGAAGTTAACTTGGGTTTCTAACACTGAAAATTGCCAGGAGCCTTTCCCCCTTCATTGTTCTCCTTTGGATGGATGAAACAAGTCAGGGCTCTCCAAACAAACTTGTGTGCAACTTTTCCTAAGCGGGCAGCTCTCTTTATTTCATTGAGTTTCTCCTCATGGCTGAGTAGTTTGCAGGGCTCTTCAGGAGGGTTGGTGGAGAGAGGAGCTCTGTGCTTGCTCTAGGAATTGTCCCTTCTCCTTCTGGGGAGATTTCATGGAAAAGCAGGACAGGCTGCGCTGCTGCTCCTCATTGCTGGGCTGTGCCTCAGGCCCCGGTGCAAGCGGTTGCAATTTTGGTTTTTGTGAACACTCGAACTTCACAATTTCCTGAGTACTTGTGCCATTTATTTATGCCTGCCTTTTATTTATATTCATAGGAGTGCATGCAGACGCAGAACTGAGGCTTACAAAAAGTTCAAGCCAATACTTGCCATTTTTTCAGAGATATTTTCACAGCTCTAATATTCAAACGCTGCTTCTACTAATTAAGTTTTCTTAATTATATGATTTGCAAGATTAAAAGGCCACTGCCAATATAAACCACATATTGCCCCTGAACTGTTAGATTATTAAATTGAATTTTAAAATTAATTTTTACTTGCCATGATTTGTATTCTGTTTGTTCTGTGCTATTTTAAGCTTGGATAATAAATATCATGTCAGTCTTGTATTCATTTGTGGACAATTCCAAGTTTTCAGTGCTACAGGGTAAGGGTTTGAAAGGCAACAGAACAATTTTTTGTTTTGTTTCAAAGAATAGTTTTTTAAATTCTCTTCATCTTACGCTTTACAGAAGGCTTTTATTTTTAAACAAAATAAAAAAAACTAGGCTAAATATAAGTTGACAGCATCTCTTGAAATGATATTCTTGTTTATGACAGTGTAGAGGAGAGGCACAAAAAGTCAGAGGTCGTTTTTTATATGCAGTAAATTCTCATATGCAAGAATGTCTGGATGTGTAAAGTGTCTGTACGAGACTTGAGTCATCTCTTCCTCTCTGATGGGCTTTCTCAGGGCTATGGCTGTAAAAACTGCTTGTGATAAGAACATCTCCCTGCTGATGTGTTCTGCAAGCCTGGCATGTCCTGTTTGAAGCCTCCTCCTCCTCCCTGGCCATGGCCAGATTGTCACCAGCCCAGGTGGGTGCCTGGGCACTGTCACTGAATCCTGGGGCAGAGCAGCAGCTGAGTGCAGGCCAAAATCAGGGCCTGAGGAGGTGCAGATGGCAGAGCTGTGCCAGGGCAGGAGCTGCTGGGCAGGGCTGGGGCTGCAGGGAGGGCACTGTGGATGGAATTGGTGAAGAATTAGAGCCACCCCAGGGGAGCCTGGCAGGGCAGGAGGCACTCTGGTAGTGCTGCTTTGACAGCGGTGCCCATTCCCCTGAAAATAAACCTTTGCTCAGTGACACTTGTGCTCGGGGGTGCTGAGCTCTGTGGCCATGTGCCAGCGTGGTTTGGGAGGCACTGAGTGCCCTGCTCTTGCCCCAGTGCCACCAGGGCAGAGCCTGCTGGAGGTGTCCTGGTGCCACCACTCGTGCCCCACTGGCGCCACGTGCCAGTGAAAGCCTCAGAGAGATAACATCAAGTGTTACCTCCTGACGTGCAGCACTGTCACAGAGGATCCCAAATCCTTGTTGAAAGCCGTGGAGATCAGCACAGGGAGCTCTGCCTTTAGGTCAAGAGCACGATGGATTAATCTAATTTTCAGTTTTGGCTCCTCCAAGCTGCTACCTTCAGCAAGCTGAAAGCACAGCACGCTTCATGGGGAGCAGAAACTTGCATAACAGCTAATTGTTAGTTTGTTGTGTAATGGAGGAAAGATGAAACTCCTTAGCAAAATTGCTTTTTTTTCCCCTTAAATTTCAAATACTGAACACTGCGAGGTGCTACACAGAACAATACCAGATTATCAAGTGGTTAAATTGCTATAATAAACTTTTTTGCTCTTGCACCACAGAATTCCTGCCAGCAAGGGAAATATGAAAATACTGGTTAGGTATGGAAGTGCCTTGAATTCAGAATTCATGTGGGAAAACAGAGATTCTGAAAATTTATTGTTGCAAATGCATCTTTAATAAAATAAAAGGTTATTGATTATTTGTCTCCTTTAGAAACTGAATGTTTCAAATGAAATATGTTGGGCATATGCACATAGTGTTAGATATTGTAGAAGGAAGGCTTTTCCTTGAAAGAAAATGGTCAATATTTTTGGCATCTGACAGAATGTATTTAACAGAGCTTGAAATGGCGAGGATGGGGAGCGTGGAGAGAAGCTTTTTTTCAGTCCATGACTTCCTGAAAAATCACATTGGAAAATCCCCCACCATGTGTGAGCACATGCAGAGGGTGATGGTGCAGAAATGCCATTGGCTGTAGACGCTGTCTCGATAAGGACCTTTCTCAGAGCCACGAGTCCCTTGCAGAATGCTGCCTCTGTTATGCTGCTGTCCCAGTTTATGACTTTTTTTTTTCCACTGCAAAAGATCTTGGATTGAGGGATTGTCCTGATGATCTGTTCAGTGTTCCAAGGGGGCTGATTAATCTGAAAAACCCAACAAGACAGCTGAATCCGCTGCCAAAAACTGTCATCCGTTCAGCTCTCTCAACTGCCAGCTTTCTGTGCTCTTGCTGCACAGACAGGTCTACTCTTAAAGATGCAGCCTGACATTTCCTAATGCAGCAGCAACAGGGTAAATGATGGGGGAGTGATTTAGGGGCTGAGTTTTCCCTTGATTCTGTCACTTCCGAGTGGTTGTGTTTCTCTCCTGAGGTGGCACTGAGCTCAGTACTGATATTAATTCTGTCTGCTGCATGCAATTAATGCAGTGGCAGAGAGGATGGAAATCTTCTGGGAGGGGAATGTTGTCCTTGAAGGTTGACATGGAGTTTGTGAGACTTGTTTTTGTGCATCTCACAGCACCATGGCAGAAAGAAAGTTGAATTACTCCTGAACTGCATTTCCTAGACACTCACTCAGGCAGTAATAATAATAATAATAATAATAATAATAATAATAATAATAATAATAATGATGATGATGATGCTTCTGCTCTGTGTGAATGTTGGTGCAAAGCCTGAGAAAAAGAGGCTCCTTGGCCTCTGAAGGGAGGGATTTTGGAGCTCTGGAAGGAGGAAGGTGGCCAAGCTCTCCCTTGCCTGACCCACACCCTGTGCTGCCATGGTCTGGGGATGAAGGCAGGGGAGCCAATGGCAAGAGATTGGAATTGTGGCACATCCATACCAAGGTCCTGGGGCTTGTCAGATGCCAGCCCTGGGTGCCTTGCTGGGACTCCCAAAGAAAACTCTCCAGCTAAGGAAGCATAAGTCAAAAGGAAAAAAATATTTTGAAAGTAAACTGGATAACTGCAATTGAAAGCTTGAGGGAATGTTTAATGGGGCCATTAATAAATGACTCAGGCAGCCAATGGGACATAGCCTTTGGTCTCATGCCTTGCTCTGCTCCAGAGGCTCCCTGTAATGAACACACAAAACGTGCCCCATCAAGCCTTGGTGCTTCAGCACAAAACACTCCTGAATTTAATGTATGCTGGATGGCAAAGTGGTGCCTCCAGTAAACATCTCGGACAACCAGTGCCGAGAAAAAGCCTATTAGAGGATGGATTTTTTAATAGGGAAATCTTTGACTCTTTTCAGAATTTTTAAGGATATCCCAGTGTTCTGGGTAAAGGAGAGGAACAACCTTCTGAGCTCTAACTTGTGGGCAAAGCCTTGTGTGAACCCCACCGTGTTTGCAAGTGGTGAGAGGTGTGAATATCTCCAGGACTGTTGTGCTGTGTTAGCAAAGCGTTTTGATCCTGGCTGGAGCTGCAGAAAACAGTGCACTGTAACAGCAATCATCACTGTTCTAGATGCTCAGATAGGACAGTGCAGGGTGCTGCAGAAGCCCCTACCTAAAGACTAAATTTGATTAAATGCACTCGCAGCAAACTGGCTTGGTTGTGCCAATTAACTTGGAAATGCAGCAGTGTTTTATTGCTTTAGGAATGAATGGTACTTATTGGCTTCTTATATAACAGTTTGACTTCCTCATCCAGTCAGAAAATTGAGCATCTGTCAGACCATCAACCCATAAATGTCTTCATTAGATCTGATAAACAGACCATGGCAAGCCAGAAAGTTGGAAGGTCCCACCCTTCTGCCTGGGGGGCTGGACTCACTTAACAGGCTTAAAAGGAGGGATCTATGTAAAACAGGGAGAAGAAACGCTCTGGGTGAGCCAGAGAGGAGCTGCTCCGAGATGTGCCCAGGTGCAGCACTGAAATAACCTCTCTCAGGGCCATTGGGACTCTTCCCCATCCCTGTTACCAAACAAACAAAACCTTGGCAAGTACCCGGTTCAGGAAGCTGTCCCCAGACAAATTGTTGGGTGTGATCCCAATGAAGTTGGGCTCGAGCCTGCTGACAGCTGAGATCCCTCTGGAAAGCACCAGGGTTGTCATTGATTTGAGGGAGCTCTGTGACCCACAGCCTGTGTTTTTTACCAGATCAGTGCTGTTTTCTGGAGCTCCTGCTGAGCCCTCCTGATGCTTTGGCTGCAAATATCTGCTCCTGCCTTTATGGTGCTGCACAAAGAACCTGCAGCACGAGCCAGCAGCATCACCCACAAAATGTTGCTTCTCCTGGCTGTTTTGGGGCTCTCAGAGCAGCCTCACCTTGCGTGGTTGTGCAGCCTTGCAGCCTGACCTCGGTGCAATAAGGCCTGTGGCATTGGCAGCAGAGATGTTGACAGGGTTACAGTGGAAGGTGGAAGTCCTTAATCACACAGGGATGTTTTGTTATTTCCACTAATAAGAATGGAGAAGGCACAGGCAGATGAGCCTTTAAATGCTGCTCCTCTGAGTCTCCCTTCAAAGCCAGAAGTTCTTTTTTATCTCCCACAAACTCCTACCTCACTCTGCTCTCTGACAAATCTGCCCCTTTAAATAAAGCTGCTGCTCTTGCTCAACCTTTGGTCTTGCAAAACGCAAAGCCATCTGTTACAACCTCAATTACAGGTTAGGGGAGACAGAAACTTATTTGATGGACTGCAAGAGCAGGATTTACCTTCTCTCTGTGTCTGAGGGAAGAGACCAACCTTTATGACAGAGGCCAGGTCAAGAATGAGGAGTTTGGTCTATTAAAGTAAATTGAAGAGGGGGAAAACACTAAGAGACAGCCTGAGTTCATATCTAACTTCTAAATGAAATCTAAATGTCTCTGTGCATATAGTGATATGTATAAGTCTTTTTAAAAATTATTTTTATATTTTTCCCTCAAAGTTTGCAAATGTTCCTGAAGTGCTGCTCTGCATTTTAAGAGTCCATACCTTCATGAAAAAAAAGCTCAAAGTACTGATACTCACTTGAATTGCTAGTTATATGTGGTTATTGAGACAAATTAATTTCGTTTCTGTTGTTCATTCTTTGCAAGCTCAACCTAAGCAAAAAAAAAATGGTGCCATATGAGATGAACAAGTTAGGAAGAAGGCTTGCACAGCAAGACAGGTTATTGATTTTGATTTTTACTGGGAGATCAATATTTTAGAGATTTTAATCTTTGTAAAGCTATAATCACTAAGTTTTCTAAAATTTTTAATGTAGAAGTTTATAAGTGTAGTTGCAGGAAAAAGTCAAAGTAGGTATATGGGGAAAGCCTCTAAGAAACTTCAAAATGTAACTTAAAAAGCTCTTTGTTTTCATTTCCCTATGGGGAATTCGTGCATTCCCAGAACATACAATCAAGATTTATTTTTAATGCTTGGGGCTGTCATTAATGAAGCAGTCACTCCACCAATTAAACCCCAGCTGCTCATTTAGCAGCAGATATATTTATTTTATATATATTTCTTCTTCCTCTGCTACAATTCCTTTGGGAATAGGAAGGCCAGGTGCCCATCCTGGCCATTCCCTGGATGAGCACTTGGCTCCAGCACTTCTGCTCACATTTCCTGGGCTCTGTCTCAACCAGAGCAACACAAACCCTGGGATTCTCCTCCCCATCGAGGTGAGACAAAACCAAAGCTCAGATCACGAGTCAAGCCTCCCTTCCCCCTCCTGTCCAGCAGCCTGGGACAGGTTTGATTTATCTCTGTTGGAGCAGAGGGAGCTGATTCTTTGCAGGAGGAAAGAATCTGAGACAAACCTGAATGTGCTGAGCTTAAAAACAATAAAGAAGTAGGTGAAAGCAGTAAATATGGCAACTATGCCAGTCCTTCCTACTCTGCTTTTCTGCTGCATTCTTGTTATACAATAGTGAGAGCTGTTGCAGGGAGCACTGTTGAAAGATGGGGGATTTAAGAGAGCTGTGATGGCTCTGTTGGATTGCTGCCTATATTTGGACTGTATTTATTATTCTCCTTCTATTAAGGTGCTTAAGTATTCAGAGTTGGGTTTAGACAAGAAATAAATATCTGAGCAGCTGTGACTACATGTCTGTTGGCGATTAGTCATCACTACAACTCTTCAGAGTTGGATTTACCAGCAAATTGTTAAAATTCCCCCAAATGGAGGGCAGTGTAGTGGAAAAATTGAGGTTTATTTTGTTTTGTTTGGCTGGAAGTTTAACCTGAAGCTATCCTACAGGCCAGGAGAAGAGAGATCCTGACCTAGTGCAGGAGAATGAGTTATTTAGGATTTTCCTTCCTGGCAGGTGCTGTTTTCTGTAGCTTACCTGCCAGGATCTGGGGGAATGCAGAGAGCAGGAAAAGATTTCTGGTGAGAGCTAAGAGAATTGTTAAACCTTGGGCAGGGGGAGCCTAATTCCACCTGCACTGCTCTGATGGAGTCTCCAAGTATTCAGCATCCCATGGCTTTGGCTCTGGCATGGGAGAGGCAAGGAAGGGACTGAGCACTGATTTCAGTCTCAGCAGGCACTGCAAAGGAGGCTTCTGCATATTCTGGTTTATTTTCCTGAAAATTCTAAGAAAAAAGGTCTTGGTCTGTTCTGTGTTTCTGGCTAATGTAATACACCACAGTACAACTCCAACTTCTGTAATTCTCCTTGGGTTTGTTTTGTTTTTAGAAGAATGAAACATCACCATTTTCTCCCTTTGCTAAAACTGAAGGAAGGGTACTTACAGTAGAAAAAATGCTTGCTTGTTTAGGTCCCAAAAAAGGAGTTTCAATAGAAAGTTTGTAGCATCTCTCCTGACCTCATTGAAGGACAGAAGAGGATTATTTTTCCCCTCTAACAAATCCTGCAGCAAGTTTTTGCTTTAGTTCAGGACAGTGTTGCTCACTGGATGAGGGAATAAAACTGTAATTTTGGAAAGCCATCCCTGCTCAGCAAACATTCTCTGCAAACAGCTTGGTGAGGGAAGGCCCATCCACCATGGCAGATGCTAACTGGGAGCGTGGGGAAATTGGGATTTGGTTTCCTGCCCTGCCTCACACAGGTAGGGTAACCTGGAGCATTTTGCTTGCAGGTAGGGCTATTCCTGTCCTGTAAGTGACTCGAATTTGATCCTGAAATGGCTAAACTCAGTCATCTCTTGAGAAGGTCCTGTGGAGAAGTTTAACAGTTGTTGATGACTTTGTAATTTTTGGTGGTGGTACCAAATAATTTATACTATTTCATGTAAGGAATGATTTTAACTTCAATTCTCGTCCCCCAGCAGAACTTGGCAAATGGATATAGTGGGAAAGGTTGTTGGTAAAGCCCCACAATTTCTGGTGTCAGACAGATGCAAATGGTAAATCACATCTTTTATCAACAGCTAAAAGTGTGCTAGCTGGTTTATCTGTTGGGAGATCAGTTTGTAGGACACACATGTCTTGGTCCAGTTAATCTCATTTCTGACGATACTGTGAAAGTTAGGAAACAATTTTTGGCCCAATATTCCATGGCTCGTAATTTTGGTAGGATTAGGATGAATTTCCCATATCACCTATCCGTCCTTGTTTAATCTAGAAAAATTTGCTTCTGGCTGCCTCACTTGAGGTCTTCTCATTTGGGAATTATTGTGTAGCCACAGCTCTGAGTGAAGCCTCAGGAATTGCTCATTGGAGATATTACATGCCAGAAAAATGCTGAATGTTCTTTTTAGTAAAGTGGGGTTTGTGTGTTTTTGTCAGAAGTAGCTAATCTCTGAAAATTTTAGGTTTTTTCTTTGTATTCCAACTACTATAGAAAAAAACCCCAAAAGACCCCAGAATAACAACCAGAAAAAGAAACCCAAACCCCAGAAGATCCAAAAAGAGCTCATCTCATCAAAGGGTAGTAAAGATAAATCTGTCGAAGTCTGTTCTGCCAATGTTTTATTCGCCACATCCCCAGGTATGGGGAGGATTCCTGTTCCACACACACTGTCTGCTCTGAGCACTGAGGTCCCATGGGGACAAAATAACAGTCCCCAAGTGGTGGTGGGCTGAATTTCCTCACTCGAGCTTTTTAAAATTCAAGAATGTGTTAATTCAAGCATCTCCAAGCTTCAGGAGTACCGATTATGCAAGCAGAGAACATATTTTTCCCCCTCTTGCAACAAATAGCTGAATATTTGCACTGTGGTGAGGCTGAGGAGGCACAAGCTGCGTTCCAAACTCAAAGCAAGGTGCAGTTCCTGCCCTGACTTGTAAGTGTTTTTCTAATTAAATCCTTTGCTAATGATAAGACTTTTGCGTTCAGTTAGTTATTTTTGGTTTTTTGATCCCTTTTAATAGAAGGAATAATTTTTTTTTAAAAGTGAGTCTTTGCAACAGTGTTTTGGTGGCTCAGGGGAAAGGAACCCTCAGTTCTGGTGGTACCAGGCAGAGATGCAGAGGATTTAACTGGTCCCAGCAGAATTCCATCCTGGCCTTCCTGCAAGGAAAGCCATGGGCTGTGTTTGAGCTGTTTGTGCCCCCTGAGCTGTTTGTCAGTGTGCAGCTCTGTGTTAAACATCTCAACTGATTGACTTCTCAAAAGGCAGAGAGCGCTGCTCACGTTTGAACCATCACCTGCTAAATCTGCTGGGGTTCTGCAGGAATCTCTACATGAGTCCAAACCCACTCCTCCAAGCCCTGAACTGTGGTGTCCCAGGCTGGTTTGTTTTCCTCTGCCCTGGGTGGTTGTGCCAGGGGCGTGGGGAAGAGCCCTGGTCACTCCATCCACTTTGGTGTCACTCCATCCCACATCCATGGTGTCACTCCATCCACTCTGGTGTCACTCCATCCCCTCTGGTGTCACTCCATACGACGTCCATGGTGTCACTCCATCCACTCTGGTGTCACTCCATCCACTCTGGTGTCACTCCATCCCCTCTGGTATCACTCCATACCCCATCCATGGTATCACTCCATCCACTCTGGTGTCACTCCATCCCACATCCATGGTATCACTCCATCCACTCTGGTGTCACTCCATCCACTCTGGTGTCACTCCATACGACGTCCATGGTATCACTCCATCCACTTTGGTGTCATTCCATCCCACATCCATGGTATCACTCCATCTACTCTGGTGTCACTCCATCCCACAACCATGGTGTCACTCCATCCCACATCCATGGTGTCACTCCATCCACTGGAGGGATAGCCCCCATGCAGCCTGTCCTGCATCCTGAGGAGCTCTCCAGTCTGAGAACCTTAACCCTGGGCAATCCTACCGGAATCCAGGGCTTTGCACAACATTTGCTGTGCAGCAGGAACAGGCTCAGGTCCCCTCCTGCTGTCACACAGGAGTCACCTCAGAGGGACAGCCTGCAGTGCAGAGAGCTTAATCCGTGAGGTCCGGTGTTCCTCACCTTCCTAAGGCTCTGTTTCCATCTCCTACACCAACATAAATCAAATTTAATGGGAAAAGCCACGAGCAAAGGGCATGTGGGGTATGAAATATTTCTTTGAATTTCCCAGACCTGAGAATAAATTGAGTATTCAGCTGATTCTTCCTAATTTGGGGTCTTTCCATTGACCCTTGCAAGGAGCTCAAATGAGGTCTGACCATTGTTATGTTACCTCGATTTTTATTTTTCCTTCTTCTAGTATTCAAATTCATAGTATTTGCAACTTCCTATGAAGTCTGGGAGTACAAGTGGAAATTTAAAGGTGATGGATTTTCTTGAAGTGAAATATTCAGGATCCTTTAGTAACTAATAGCAAATTACACAGAAGGGAAATTGGAGTCTTGGATTTATTTTCTCTTTATATAAAATGGAATATAACTAAACAAATATTAAGAGTTACAATTAAATTGGTTGGGTTACCATGGGTCTAAAAAAGTGTAGAGCACTGAGCTTTCAAGTACACAGCATTTAAGGTCTTTTTTTGAGTTGTTCAGTACTTTAATGCCTGAACACATTCTCATATCTGAAGCAGGAGCCACATTCCTTATTTTCATTGATTTAGAAAAATCTCTGAGTATTTAAAAGCTCTCTGACTCGAAACTGTTGAAATAGTTTTCCTTACAGCATGGTACAAAACTGAAAGAGCAGAAAAGTGCTTATTGACGAGATGTCCCAATATATGTGTGTCATTTCTGTCTTTGTTGGTTTTTTGTTTGTATCATTTTATGACAATCTGGAATACAGAGATTTAGTCCATTTTTCAGTGATTTGGGTACGTGGCAGTATTGCAAAGTGTCTTTCCGTGTGCCAGGGCTGGGCTGTGTGGGTGGAGGGATCCAGGACTGTTTTGATCAGCAGCTGAACTGCTCTGGCACTTCTTGTAGAGGTTAAACTTTGAGGTGCATTTGCTGAATGCCGCAAAGGGAGAATTTAAAATTATATTTTTAATGTTTTTATTCCCCCCCCCGGTCTTACCCATTAAGTGCAGAGTTTGGTAGTGCATGAGCAAGTTTTGCCTTAGATTTTTTTTTTAAATTTATTTGAAAAAGCCCTCAATTTAAGAAAGCTTCCTCTCTTACAAGTCTAGCAAGCAAAAATATTTTTTTTGCAGTATCCTCTGTGAAGCAAATGAACTTTCATAAGCCTGCATGACTGTAGGCTATGCAGAAGGTATATGTACAACCCTGAGAAAGGAATTTGTGAGTGTTGTGGGCAGCTGAAAAGCCTGGTAGACATTGGGCATCATGTAGGATCGTGGCACAGCAGTGGCAGGGTGGTCGGGTTTGACAACTAACAACATTGCGAGGCTTTGACAGAATAAGAACTTACATGTGGTGTCAATCATTCTCCACATGCCACTTCCGATTTGTCTCACTGGGAGAGGACATCCGTCCCCAGTGGCATCTGAAATGCAGCTGCCAATGTCACAGCACCAAGGACACCGAGGAGCAGAGCGTGGGGTGCACACTCGGGTTCGGTGCTGCCACGGGAGCGTGGGGACAGATGGCTCTGAGATGTCCTCTCCTCCGAAGGACAATCTCCACAAAAGTGGACTGAGGGGGGAGCTGTGGATGGGAGAGAGGCCAAGCCATGGCTTCAGATGTTCTTTCAAGTGGGTGAAGAGCAGGAGTGAGTTTGCAGCACTGAGGGCAGGACAATTTCAATGAGCTTGAGGTCATATTAGTGTTGCTGATTGGGCTCTTCCACCCTGCTTCTAGCTTAACTCTAAGGGGGTGAATATTTCCTCCTTCTAAACTTAATTCAATTGTCACTGTCTTGAGAAGAGGATCAAAATATTTTACTTTGGCTTTTTTAAGCTGCTGAGGCTGCGGCATTAAAGGTTCAATATTTTCCTGCTTCCATCATTCTGTTGTCCTATAAATCAATACTGGAGCCAGAGAGAAACTTTATTTTCTTTTTTCAAAAAAATCTCCATGCCACTGATAAAGCTTGGCTTTTACAGTGGTCCTGTGGCTGATGAGCTTTAGTGTTGGAGAAAGTGCAAGGTCTCTCACTGAGAGAGCTGACACCGACTTGTGATTGAACATTTATCAGGTGTCCCTCTCCCTGCCAATTTTCTGATGCCTTTTGAAGTGTGAGATTGCACTTTGCTTTTCTCTCTGAGTTGGTTTAACTTGGTCTGGATTGCAGTGATGCTGAGGCAGCAAGGGGAGGTCACAAACACACCCCATGTACTCCCCAGCCTGAATTCTGTGTGAAATGGACTGAAAGCAAGCCAGAGATGGTCTGGCTGATCCCCTGTCCTCCTGTCCTGTCCTCACCCACCCAGACATGGCAGAGAAGGCTCTGGAGAAGCTTGGAATATCCTGCACAGGGGCTGGGAGGGAGCTGTGCTGCTCTGCTCAGAAACCCACGGTGCCACTGAGCAAGGGAGCAGAGCTGTGCTGCCAAACCTGCTCGAAACACCAGAAGAGCTGAGCTCCTCAGTGTGACACTGCTGTGACTGTGTCCCCTCCAGCTGCAGTGAGTTGGTTCCTTCATTTGCTTGCACAATTTTCTCTGGTGCACACAGTCGCACCCGCAGCGTGAGCTCCGTGCAGGAGCTGCAGTCCCTCAGTCTGTGAGCCTTGCTTTGATTAAAGGCTGCCCATGGCAGGGAAGGAGGGCTGTTTTTGCAAGTCTGCCTATGCTGTGGCTGGATTTCATCTCTGGTTTAATCTTCTGAGAAGCACACACACCAATATCCAAATGGCAGCGCAGTCCAGACGAGTTCTTCATCCTCTCGCTCCACCCACCGCTGTGGGAGTTGTGTTTATCATATTTGTTTTGGGGGTACACAAGTTGTTCTCTGTCTGCTCTGGCTGCCTCTGTTAGGCATAAAATAGCTCTCCGTGGCCTGGGGCAGTGTCTGAGTGTGTGCTGGTGACAGCTCTCGGTGGCAAGAGTGGCTCTGTGTGTGCACATGGGGCTGGCACGGCAGGACCACGCGGGAGGCTCTGCTCCCACAGGACCCTCAGTCAGAGAAATGAGGAGGAATTCACAGGTCAGAACTGTAAATAAATTCCACATGGTTTTGGATGGCTGTGAGAAAGAAGCCTTTACAGTGACTGATGCTCTCCTGCCTCTTTTGAAATGTTCTGTTACAAATTTACAATCTTGTTCTGGGGAGAGAAATAAAGAGTTGTAGGGTGGTCAGCATATATAAAATGGTGACATTTTTTGATATAACTTTAATGTACAAGAGAAAAGTGGATGTAGCAGCATAAGGCTCCTGTGCGTCCTCAGAGTTTCCTATTTGTTACTTTACTCTCAGCTGTGTGAATAGCAGTAGTAAAAAACATGTGCAAGCTGTGTCATCCTTGTGTGGGGACGAGCACAAGTGCAGACTCATAGCTGTGAAAATCTGCTCTTTTGATTCTTTCTGCTTTATTTTGAATGCTTAGTGTTGTGCCCAGAACCCAACTGCTGCACAGGCGAAGCTCCAAAGAATGATGGGCTCGCCTCCTGGTTTTATTTGCAGTTTTACAAACTGTAATAAAAGAGCACCCAGACAATGCTCTGGGCACTGCAGATGATATTTTAAAAATACACTTGTAAACAAATGGCTTCATCAACCACCTCAGATCAGATCAAATAAAACTTGTTGTATTTATTCTGTTGCTGAGTTAAGAGCCATCTGTTGCTCTCTATTAACAGACTATTTACATACATGCAGATCCAAAAGGCTCTGGTAAGAGGAATTGTCTTTTCTCTAGGAATCCCACAGTGCTGAGCAGCATTTCCCACCTCCCGTGTTCTTACAGAGAAAGGCAAAGAGAGACTCTGTGGAGAGTTAAGAACACTAAACCTCTGTTTTACATTGACTTGTGGGCAGATGTTCCAGAGGTTGGGAGCACTAAGGAAGTTTGTTCTGAAATTAGGGTTCTCAGAGACAGTGGTGTGCTGTGAACAGATTGTGTTAAATTTCTGAATCTTACAATTGGATTTTTGTTTCGTGTATGGAGCTGTAGAGTGCAAATATGCATGATTTTTAGCAAGAACAGTCATATAAGAGTGTAAATTAAAATCAGGGACCAAAAGTTCTATCTACAGAAGGATTACCTATACAATTTTTCTCCCAATATGGTAAATCTGAGGGTAAGGGTTATCTGCCTTTTAATCTGGTCCCTTCTTTTATATAATTGACTTCTAAATAGCTAATTTAGTATTTTTTTAAGTGATGAGATCTTGTAGCTTCTGTATCAAAAATGATAGTCGATTTTAAGGGGAAAAAACTATGAATCAGCTCTTAAACTGGGCCCTGGAAATGGGTATGGAAAATTCCAAGGAATATGCCTGTCTACCTTTGGCTCAGGATTTCTATCCAGTTGTGTGACTGGGGAACAGGAACTACTCAAGAAGAAGTTCTTCTTGCTGGCCAGGAAGAGCATTTTGCTCTCACTGGAAGAGCTGTTGAGGGAGCAGAGATTGGGAATGGAAACCATGGAGTCACCTTGGTTTATGTTTCCATAAGGGTGGTTTCATCCTGAAGTCAAAATGGTTGAAATCACCTTTGAGTGGCCAAAGAAGCCACATCTGAGTCCCTGTCCCCAGCAGAAGGGCACAATGGGTCATTTTAGGGTGGACAGGGACAATCACACAGAGGTGCCATGGGCCTGGATGTCCCTGAGCTGCCCAGCAGCCCAAGGGTTTCAACAGGGCCCTTGCTTTTCTTTTTTTTTGTTTTTTTTTCTTCTAAAGTGTTTGCAAAATGTAGAAAAATGCAGCAGGTCCAGAAAAACTGGAACTGTTTGGTGCAATTATTCAGAGCAAATGCTTAGCACAGACAAACCATAGGAAACCCCTGCCTAGGAAGTGCTGCAAATGCAGCAGTTGAGTAGTAAGAAAAAAAAATAATAGCTGTAATCCTCTTTTAGGAGAAACCAGAGCTCAAATATAAGTGTGATTTATGGTAAGCATGGTATGAAGTTTATGAAAACTGCAGAGAACAGTTCTATGGAATGGAGGGAAAGCAGAAGGGGTGAGCAAAGGGAGATGCTCCTCCTGGATCAGGCCTGGTGTCTGGAAAATTTGTAATTGTGGCTAATCTGCAGCAGAGTTGTTTGTGTTGTTATAGCACATCACATGGCAATGCAGAAGTGTTGAAACAGCCATAGGAACACCAACAGTGTAACACCCACTCTGAAAGGGCCTAAAATTCTAGAATAACACCATTTCTGGCTTTTCTGTCACTTTAGGATTTGTGGCTTTCCTGTATGTGTTTTCTTCCAAGAGCACCAGGCCTGATATTTGAAAAACTGGTCATGCACAAGCAAAATGCATGAAGTTTTTATTGCTTCTGTGCAAGAGCCCTTACACCACATGAAAATCTGCTCCTTGCCCCTGTAGATGATCAGTCAGTGCCTCCCGCACTGAGGCAGCTCAGTGCAACACTTGGGAGACTCTGATGTCCTACAAACTCCAAATTTCTCATCTCCTCCCCAGCAGGGCACAAGCTGCCTCCTGTACCCTCCTCATCCATGTGCAGTATTGGGGGAACTAATTATAATCCAGGATTTATTGCAGAAAACTGTGTGTGTGTACTCTATTAACAACCCTCACATCGTCTTTCAAGGTTCTCCTTAGCAAGGGCAACTGCTGCTGGCATTTTGGCTCTCCTTCAAACCAGTCTTGTCAGCAAGAAAAGCCATATGAACTTGGAGATTGAAATCAGTTGCCCCAGGGTACCAGGTCCGGTTTCATTTTAACAATAAAAGAATCTGATGCCTTTTAGCAGGCAGGTAGTTATTGCCTAGATGAAGGAAGAGTTGTAATAGTAAATCTAGAATTGCATTCAGATGTGACATCAGCTGATATATAAGTACTGCATGTCTTGCCATATCCACCCACTCTTTCTATATGCAGGGAAATCCAAAGCGAGGGAAAAGTCAAATGCTGGGCTGGCTCCCCCAACTCCACAATTACGTGCCAGTGATCCTGAACTTCCTCTCCATTTGCAGGTTAGCTAGAGGGGTCTGAATGCTAATGCTGTGCTCAATTCCATGCGCTGTTTACATTAACCTACAAAAGCTTGAGCGTGTCTGTGTCTCCAGACACAGAAGACTCGGGGACACAATAAATGTTTGAAAGTTCCTGGAAAATTGCTGTTGTGGAAAGGCTCTCCTTTGTAGACTGACTTGTAGCTGTTTTACACAGATCTCCTGTGGTCGAGGTGTTTGCTGGAGCCGAACATCTAGGTTGAGTGATTCCTACTAAAACTGGGGATGGGAGGCACTCATCAGTGGGGTGCACACTTGTCCCTATGGCAGAACAAGCCAGCTTTGTCCCAGGAATGGGAGGAATCGTGGATTATTATTTACTACCTGAACCTCCTGGTATTATGTCAGGTATCCCATAATAGGTGTAATGACTTGGAGTTCTATCCAGACACTTCCTTAATGTTGTCACCACCACCAAACATTTGCCAACTCCCAGCGGGAACGCTCAAAGGTGGCACCCTTCTCCTTAAAGAGAGATCCCCAATTAATTTTTCTACCAAGTACCCTATTGTTTCACTGCATCTTATCTCTGAGGCTGTGAAAATGACCCTGAGAGGCTCTCGCTGGTTGCTCTGGGAGGGCTGTTTGGGTGTGTTAATTGCCATCCCAGAGCCGTGCCGTGCCCAGCAGGACGGTGGCTCTCAGTGGCACTGAGCAGCTGCTGGTGGTGGCTGTAATTGCTGCCCTGGACTATTGATCAAGTGGAGCAGGGGGGGAAAGCCCTGCTGGGCTTCAGCCTAACAGCTCCTCTTATGAATAACCTTCCTGAAGGTGCCACTCATTCTTCTAGTCCAAGACAGTGGAATTAATCTCACTCGTACGGCTTAATCAGCGAGAAATGCATTTGGCACGTTGTGGGGAAGGAAAATGCTCTCTGCCATGGAGCCCAGGCTGGGCTGGAGCTGCCAAAATAGACAGGGTTGAAGATGAAGACATCCTGGGTTTCTATCAGTACCCAGAGTTTAATACCAGAAAGAAATTGAATTTTTGCTATTTGGTTGTCTCCCACCTTCAAAATGTGTCTCAGTTTGCAGCCAAGCTGAAAGCTCAGGGCACAGGTTCTTGCAGAGGCTGCCATGGAGCAGCCCATGTGGGTAAAATTCCTGCATTCCTGGTGGTTCTTTACAGGTGCACCTTCCTCCTGTATGGGCACAAACCAGCAGAGCTCGTGCCTGCCTGCGATGCCTGGGCACTGCTGCAGTGGGAAAAGCTGGGCTGGACAATTAAATCAGGTGCTGTGGCTCATTTTGGTTGGATGGAAAAGTGGAAAATGTGTTAAAAAGTTAAAAAAAAAGCGATCTGAAAGTAGTTATTTGGATGTAATTAAAATGCTTTATGGTATTGTTTCAACTTCAACTGTTTAAAACTCAAGCTTCAGAAAGGTGATCTGTTACCAAAAGAAAAAGCCATAAAAATTGAAGTTTGGAAGTTACAAATGGTCCACTTTAATGTGGAAATGTTTTCACTGGGGAAAAAAAACCTGTCCAAATTCACTAGGAGACTTCATTTTATAGGCAATCTACCACTTTGATGAAATAGTTTTATCAACATATCTCAAAACAGTTTCACCATCTATCTCTTATCTATGTGGGTTAATTTTTCTTGATGGAATTGCTTTGTCTTTCTCATGTCTTCAAATTGATAGTGAGCTGATCCTTTACTCAGCCTCCTCCCTTTTGATCTGATGCTGCATTTGTCTCAGTCATAGAAAATGTTGCTCAACAGGATATCAGTGCCTTTGACCTTTTCCTGGGATCCACGGTCCCCAGCAATGCCCCACCACACGTGCCTTGAAGAAGGAGTTTGCAATCTCGCAGATTGAGCAAGGTGGAACTGGGCTGCTTCATCTTTGTACAGCTTTGAGCAATCCAGAGGTGACATTGCTGCAGCTGCTTGTGTTTGCCTCACTGAGGTTGGTAGGATCATTAAAACAGTGTCGGGTATGCTCAGTGGAAAACCTTCAAAAGGAAAAATAAATTTAAAAAAAAAAAGTGTTGTTTTCTCCAATGATAGACGAAAACTCATTTTACATGCACATAAATAAATCACCTGTCACCATTGAATTGAAAAAATAAGTAGCAGGAAGAGGGAGAAAATGCCATTATTTTATTGTTCTAGTAGCTAATTTTCTTTACCTTTGGGAGCTCTCTTATAAAGAGTACATAAAAGATTTGTTCTGTTTGCTTGGGGATTGGGGAAGATGGAGCCACCACATCTTCCTGATATTTGTGCCAGGCTCGTGGAAAGAAAAGAAACTTGTAGGAGTCAGTCTGTCCACCTCTAAGTTTGCCAGTTATCTCATGTGACCAAAAATTTAAATTTCTCTGGGCATAATCATGAATATTATAATATTTCCATCTTTATCAAGTTGTTTAGGTAAAACTGTTATCTCCTCAATTGACACTGGAGTGTTTTGACACAGAGGCCCATCCACTGTGGCCAAATCCAAATTCTGGATTCAAATGTTTGATATCCAACCGGCCTTGGCAATTTTGGAGGGATTTTTTTCAGAGGTACTTCAAACTTCCCCTCTTGGTATAGTTTCAGCTGGCTGCAGGAAATAATTTAGTGTAGGATAGGTAAAAGTGCAGGCTGGTAGCACCATGTAATCTACCTGACAGCTTTTTTTCACTTACTCATTTATCAGCCTAAAAGCTAAAGAAAATAGGGATGCAACCTGTAAAGCTGTTGAATAATTTTAGTGAGCTTAACCACATGTTTAGCCTGAGGAAGAAAAAGTAGTTAATTTTATATGTAATTTTTATTTTTTTTTATCTAAAGCAAAGGACCCTCCTTTTTCCTGAAGGCAATTTCAAGCTGTTATTCAAGAATGAAAATTGATAATTGTTATATCTGTACTCAGTTGATCTTAATTTTAGTGGAGCTCCAGGCTAGCAAATATGAAAATATCATCTTGCTGGCTGATAAACTGGTTAAATGCATCGGTGCAGGATTTTGATGAAGTAGCAATAGTTAATATTTGTTGCTTAGCAAAGAGCAGTTATAATCCTGGCTTTGGAGTAAATCCAAATAGGGAGGGAGAAAGAAGTCATTCAGCAGCAGCATGAAGTGGTTTTTTTATCTATGCAGACACACACAAACATTGTTAGACAGCATAAAGTGCTCTTGTAGCAAATTGTTTGCTCTCGCTGCTGCTGAGATGAACCTCCTCGAGCACAAGGAGGTTCCAGTGCTGTGCCCAGACCTTGTCCAATTTAAACATTGGAGCAGACCTTCCCAGTGAATAGACTTTTCACCCCATGTCAGTATAATAATGACAGAAATGTGGGCACTATCAAGTCTGGTACTTCATTATGTCCAGAACTCTGATCTTAAAGGTACAGCACCATGGGGCTTTTCCCTAGAAAATGTTATTTTAAAATGAATCAGTATTTTTTTTTCTTTTTTCCTCCAAATGGCTTTTCGATACTTCCATCAGAAACGTTGGGAAGAGGTGAGACATTCTGTGTCTCATCACAGGAGAAGGAGAATTGGCCAAGTGGATGTTGAGAAGTTAGAGCAATATCACCTGAAATCGAGTCAGGCAGAGTACTGGATTCTTTGCAGGAGTATTTAAACATAAAAGTTATTTCTGCAGTGCTCAGGAGGCAGCACAGCTTTCCCACTGTGTGCAACACCAATTCGGTGATAATTTTTTCATTAGAATGGAACTATTTGTAACGTCACTTGCATTGCCATTTTAGATCAGTTAAAGTAGGCTGGTTGAAGTCCAAAGTCTTCTTCCATTCCACAGGCAATTGGGTTTTTTGGGCGTATACAAGTTTTTGTGGTTTAATAAGACAGGAGAAAAAAGTTAGCAGCTGAGACTATTTCAGCAACCTGAATACTGCTGTGATGAAAGAAACCAGATATTACAGATTCATTCTAGGGCATGAAAATATTTATGAAGTATGAATTTATTAAAGTCCTTAAAGTACTTAAAACAGCTGCTGTGCATCTTGCAGCTCTACATGTCGGTTTTATTTGAATATATATAACACTATTGCAAACAAAGATCGCAATCAGAGGTGAATCTTGCAGTGCAGCACGGCTTTCCCTAGGATAACAATATCCAGGGAGTAACTGGAGGGATATTAATTTAAAGCACATGCAGTCCACTGTCCCAACTGAGCCTGCAGGAAGCAAAAGCAGAAATGAGGGCCATGTCGAGATAATGTGGTGATAACTGGATAGAGAGGCAGAGGTGCCAGCTCAGCGCTGTGTCACACGCTGATTGCGATGAGGCACAGTTATGCAAGCTCCTGAGAGCAGAAATCCTACCTGGGCAGGTGAGAAGATAAAATAAGGCCCTTAGAGGCAGAGCAATCCAGGCTTCTGTCGATGGCTTGGCGATAAAGGAGCAGGGGCAGACACTGAGAGCAATAGCTGAGATTTCTCATCATTCTATCTCTAATCCCATCATTCCATTCCCTGCTCTGCTTTCTTCTGCAGCTCAAAGATGATTTTCTTGCCCTCAGTGTTGATCTCTAAGCTGTACAAGCTCATAATTTGAACTGTGAGTTTCCATAAAAACATTAAGGAAACACAGAGGATAAGTGACTTGCCAAAGGCCAAACAAAGCACCTGAGGTGGAGTCAGGCACAGCACCCAGTTCTCCAGGCTCGTTTGTTTAACTGCTTTTCCTATTTTCCACCACTTTTCTGCTCCCTGTCAGTCGCTCTATTCTTGTTTGAAGCACGGGAGACTTTATAACCCTGTATTTCTCACAACTCTTTGAAAGCTCTACAAGAGGGAAATCCTCCCGATTGTTTCTGTTCAAAGATGGGGGCGTTTCTAGACGTGTCACAGCTGAAAAGTGAATGACTTTTGGCACCTAGTCCTCAGTTTTCTGACATGAGGGACACACGCAAGGAATATCAAATACATGGCTGGAGCCGGACTGTGCCTCTCCAAGCATACCATGCTTTTTTTTCTATGCTGAAGGCCTAAAAAGGGAATTTTCTCTGCCTATCTAGACAGGGGAGCCCCTCTTAGGTATTATCTGCTATACAAATATTGGCCTACTCCTTAAAGCCAGTTTCATAGAAAGTTGAAGGCAGTCTAAGAAGGGGAACATATCCTTTATATGTGTTGGATAAGGTAAGTGATATCAAATCAAATGAAGGATTAAAGCATGCTGGAGCTTGAAGCAATAGATATAAAAAGGACAGGAATTATTGTTTACTTACATTTTTCAGCTGGGTGTGTGCAATCAGTTTTGCTGAGGATTTATGTATCACATCAGGTAATTTACAGCCTCTGCCAACTCCCAAGGGAGCACCACACCAGCAGCTCTGCCCTGAGCTGCCCAGGCCCCTGCCCACCTGGTGCCACCTTCTCCTTACATTTCCCTCTTTTCCTACCATTTCCCCTGGTTACTTAAGCATGGATCACCAATGGCTTTGTACTTAAAATCCACACAGAGTGGTTCTCTTCTTTGTTTTCTCCCCCTCTTTTTTATTTTTATTTTTTTAAATTTATTGAGATTTAGGAGCTTTGTTCTCTGGTTATAACAATATTTCAAAGCATAATAGTGCCAAGATATTGCCTAGAAATTGTGTAGAAAGAGCTGGGGCTTGCACCTTCACCTTTACTTCAGAGTAAAACCTTGCAGTGATTTATGTCCATCATATTTTATAGTCCATCATATTTTGTACTCCACATTGCTAATGAACACCGTGACAGAGTCAAAATCAGCTTGAGTATTATAACAACAAAATTAAAGAAGTAAAAAAATTCAGAGAGGGCTTGAGACAAATCAATATAATTACACTTCACATTAAAAAAATAGAAATCGTGCAAAGTCAAAGCATTAGAAGAGCAATGGAACAGAGATAGTTACACAGTTGGAAATGCATATGTATTTACAACTGTTTAACCACAACTATGCAAGAATTTCTATAAAGAGTTTAAACAAACAGAAAATATTTCAGTCTATACACTCTGCTCTGGAGTGAGCTGGCCGAACAATGGAATTGTTCTCCAGCAATCAATCAGTCAATCAATCAATCAAACCCTTGCAAAGCATTTCATGTTTCTAATGGCCAATAAGTTGGAATAACTCCACGGACTCCAATTTCCCTCTGTTTCATCAATGAAACCAGGACTGGGTTTGGCTTTTCAAGTGCTGTGTGTGTGATCGTTGGAAAGTTGAGGTGAGCTGCCCACGTAGCAGGGATTGCATTCAGGTTTCCACAGAGAATTCAGACCTCAGCGCTTTGTTTTTCAGAGTCCTTTTGAATTCCTGCAGCAGCTGTGAGGCAGAGCTTGGGCTGGAAGTGGGACTGAGGGTCTGGTTGGGATGTGGGCAGGGGTCCAGTCAGACTGGGATGGAGAGGGGCGATCTCTGGGATGGAGAGGGGGAGATCTCTGGGATGGAGAGGAAATCTCTGGGATGGAGAGGGGCGATCTCTGGGATGGAAAGGGGCGATTTTTGGGATGGAGAGGTGTGATTTTTGGGATGGAGAGGGGCGATTTTTGGCATGGAGAGGAAATCTCTGGGATGGAGAGGGGCGATTTTTGGAATGGAGAGGGGCGATCTCTGGGATGGAGAAGGGCGATCTCTGGGATGGAGAGGGGTGATCTCTGGGATGGAGAGGGGTGATTTCTGGGATGGAGAGGGGTGATCTCTGGGATGGAGAGGGGTGATCTCTGGGATGGAGAGGGGTGATTTTTGGGATGGCGAGGAGGAGATCTCTGGGATGAAGAGGAAATCTCTGGGAACACTGGGCTAGTCTCAGCCTGGGATCGCTTGCTAGGAGCTCAAGTGTGGCAGTCTGAGTGCACAGAGGCTGATTGGTGATTGTTAAAATTAAAACTGAGGCCTTTTGAGACATCACAATGTGAAAAGAAACATCCAAAAATCATTTCTCCACCTTGCTTCAAAAGCTTTAAAACCAGGGTTTGCTTTAGAAACGCTTTCTGAAGTTTTGAACAGCATCAGCAGCAGATCTGTGTCTCCTCCCCAAATTTGCACCACCACGGCTGCAGCAGTGACCAACAGCCCCAGGAGAGTTTCCTTCCAGGTTAAAACAGGGAGAAGGATGAGTCTCTTGGTTCCTGGAGGAGGGGAGAAGATAGGGCAGAGCTGTGGCAAACCCGAGGTGTGCTGGGCTCTGCTGTCCCAATAACTGCATGGGGAGGGTTTGCAGTGCAGGACAGCCAAGCACAGCTGGAGAAAGACCCAAGGGCTGCTTTTTGATCCAGAATTTTTCACTGGAGAGGTGTAGCTATCCTTGATCCAGTTGGCCTTGCCTTGAATTGATCTTTCCAGAAAAGCAAACCCAACTAATGGCAGCCGACAAGTGCGTGTAGATAAACTCCTGGGGTCCATCCGGGTTTTTCTCAATGGCTTTTGTGGCTCCCTCAGTCCCCCTGTCCTGCACTCAGGGCACGTGAGGAGGCTGCAGGAAGAGCAGATGCCCCTGGGGCACTCAGTGGTAGGAGCAACATGGAAGCCCAGAGGTAAAAGCTCACTTAGAGCCTTTATTTTGCTTCGTTTCACACCCAGTGCTCCTCCTCTTTACCAGATCAAACTTTACCAAGCATTATGCAGTGGGGTTGATCCACAGAAAAGTTCTTTCAGAATGAGAAATCTGTTTGCTGGTGGGGAAAGGGTAACGTAGCAACTCTTGTGTACTTTGGTAAAAAAGCAATGCATAAAAGGTGACTCTCTTTATGTTTTCCTGGGTGATTCAGGCTGGCTGGGTGTGGCAGCCAGGGAAATTTGATCCACCAACTATTTACATAAACCAAAAACTGTTTGTCTAAGCACCAGGAGACAAGGGCTAAGCTGGATGAAGTGCTGTAAAGAATTCTTTTTGCAGAATGATGCCTATTTGCCATCCAAAGAGGCAGGCAGATGTTTATATAGTAGGATATAAATTTTTGAGTAGCTAAAATCCTTTCTCTAAGAGTGTGGTCAAGCTTTCTGTCCTCTAGCCCCTTGAGAGCTGAGTGTCTGGATGGAGAGAGAATGGTGGAGGGAGTGCCTCCCAAAATGCTCTCTTTAGGCCTTCAAAAAATAGAGTACAAATACACTACAAAGTTAAAAAAAAAATTGTTGCAAAAAAAAAAATTTCCATTTTGCGCAGTGTTTACCAGACCCACTGCAGAAATTTCATAATCACACAATTAACCATTCTGCCTGTCAAGTGGGTCTAGTTTCAGCTAATACTAACCATGTAAACCTCTAATATGCAAATGAACTGGCAGAAAGGAGTTCAGAATTTAACATTAGGTGCTGATTTCACCGCTGATAAATCACTTTGATCCATTGAGTCATGCCTTGTTGTCCTTCCAAATGAATGCAAGCACCTTCTCCCAGCACTGAGTCAGCCCTGCAGATGGGGGCCAGCCTGACCTCTCTGCTGCCCGTGTGACACTCAAACCTCGGATTTGTTTATCCTCACGGTATTGTTGTGAGGTCAAGAAATGCTGTTCTTTCCATTTTGCAGCAGTGGGGCTGAGGTGTGAACTTCTGAAATGTGTTGAAGCAGCAAAGTCTTGAAATTAGTGGGAGCTGCAACACCTGACAGCTCATGCTCATTTCTATGGGAGATAGATGATTTCCCCAAGATAACTCAGGAAAACTGGAGCAGAGAGCAGAGTGATTCCAGCTCTGTGTTCTAGGCAGCAAATTTTCTTGTTCTGATGGAGTGAAATTTTCTGTTATCCTTTGTTATCCTGAAAATCTAATGACAAAGTATTTATACTATGGAGTTTACGCTTTCTGCATGTGAATTTAGTGCATTTGTACAAGCCAAAGTCCCTGAAACAGGAAAAAGCAAAGCACAGTAGCGTAAATTCTCATCTTCTCCTTGAATATGAACACCAGGTCCTCCCCGGCACTTTCCTGCCTCACTGTCCTTGGCGTGTGCGGTTCTGGGTGAGTGGAACAAGACCAAGGATGACTCTTCACAGAGCAAAGTCAGGGTTATTTTTAACAAGGGAGGATCCTCTTCTGCAAGAGCAGTGAAATGTGCACTTCTGCTGTGATTGTGATGATGGATCTCGGGCTACAACCATGAACCTGTTCATGTCTTGGTTGGCACTTGCCCTCCAGAGGCAAAGCCAAATTCAAAAGTACAGCTTTCCTGTGAGACACTTCCACTGCCATTAATGCTTTATTATGCTCAAATGCATAAAGTAAATACTTTAAAGGCACAGAGAGTTGACAGAGCAGGGGTCCAGATGCAAGAGGACTGATTTGAAAGGCCTGTGTGCTCAGTATAGCTGTACATGTCTTCCCACAGGTGAGTCTGGGAAAGGATATAGCACATTTTCCCCAGGACAGCTCCATGCATTTTCTATTCCTGATCAAGATCTATTCATTGGGCAAGTGCTGTTTAATCAAGCAGCAGGAAAAGGGTGTGTGCTGTCTTCAGAAGTACAAAGAAATCTCATTCAAAGACAGTCCCGTTCTTAAAAGGCTGGTGTTTAAATTAGACCTGCCCAGACAGGTCTGGCATGTTTAGTGTGACCCCCTTTTACTGTGGATGTTCCGGTTATAACCATCTTACTGCTTCCAGTTAAAATAAAAACACAACTGCCATGGAAAACATAGAGCAAACCGAGCTCCCAACGCTTGCCAGCCCCTGTTTCATGATAAACTGCTGCTACTGAAAAGCAGCTGCAAGCAAAAATTTTAGAAAAGTACATAGAAGAGGAAATTCAGTACAGAAATTTAGGAGATAGTGTGCAAACTAACAAGGGCAGCAGGGGAGAAATGACATCTCTTTGGTTTATTCCAGTGTTTGGGCTTCATGGGTTTTGATGTCATTTGGACCTACATGTGTTGATGTCTGTATCACAGACCCCGTGACAGCCTGTGGTCCTACAAACCAAGCAGAGTATGTTCTTTTCTGCTGCAATAGCAGGAGAAGCTGCGTATCATCTTTGATAGTCAGAAGAGTGATGTTCTTGTCTTTTTTCCTCTTCTTGGTCCTTTATGCTCTACTCTTCCAACGTTACAGACAAATAGTGAGTCTCAGAGGTCACCAAGGCTTATATTTGTGACGTTGCCATGGTATGCTATAGCTTTATAAAATAATCATAACATGCCATGAGATGTGTCGCTTTTCTGGTGTAAGGGATACCACGCCGGCCTCTCCTGGGGTCCACACGTTCAGGACGTTGCCTGTAAGGTCCTTTGGTGTGTTCCAGCCTGCCCCTGTCACCTCCAATCTGCTGGCAGAGGTGGCAGATGCTCAGCCCAGGCCTTGCAGTGAGTCACGGATGGAGAATGAACGATCCATCTGCAAACTCGATGTGTGTCGGGAGAGACTGCCCAGGAACCACTCCCAGGCTGTGCTGCTCGTGGGGATAAGTGCAAGTCCAGCACTGCCTCATGTCACTCCTGTTACTGCTTCCCTGCAGCCCTGCGCTGTTGAAGTGTCTGCAGAGGGGAGAGAGGTGTTGGAGGTGTGGGTGAGAGCTGGTGGGGTACCCCCTGAGGCTGCCCTGCAGAGCTTAGGATTCCCTTTCTCCTCACTAGGTTGATGAAGCCTAGGAAGATTTTATGAACAAAAGCACCTTATCCCTGCTCAGCCAGCACAGGAGTGAGGGTGACTTTTCTTTTGCTTGATGTGAGATGGAGCAGGGCAGAAATACAGGTCTCACCCTTAAACTCTGCTTTCCATCCTGAGTTATCACCTCACAGGCAGCTTGAGCCATTTTCCAGAATTCCTTACAAATAAACTTTTAGCCTGGACACAAATAGCCAACAAATAGATGAGTTGTTGCAGGAGGAGAATTCATGAATGCTCCAAAAGAGCAATCTCACAGTCAGGAAAGAGCAGGTGCCACTTTATTGATCAAGAAATGAGGGAGGTTTTGCCCAGCTGCTGAGGGGAATGAACGTTGGTGAGATAAACAGGATGATAAAGGTTCAACCATCACCCTTTCCTAGGGATGAGAAGGAAACACAATCCTGTGCACGTGAGGTACTTGAGGTGCAAGTGAAATCCCAGATTTATCAAAGAGCATCTGCCACCACATTTAGAGATTTCAGATCCATTGCAAAGGAGAGGAGGTCAAAGATTTTTCTCCCCTCACTTACGTGAACTCGGTGTTGAAATCTTTGGTCAAGTGTGGAAATTGCTGCCTCGTGGTTAGATTTTTCCAGATTGCCCCACTGCAGTTGCAATGTCTAATCCCCCACCTCATTGTTGGGGAAGATCTTTGTCATCATCCTTCCTCTGAGCCAATTCCTGCCAGCTTTGAGAGGCAGAAAGGAGCTGGGAGGTCTGTGGGATCCCGGAGCTCTCTGGAGCTGTGCTGCTTTCAGCAGAAAGGCCCAAAGGAGCCATTTAGGAAGAATTTCTTAGTCTGTAGTAATTTGAAGATTTACCACTGTAACTCCTTCCTTATAATCCTCTTTAAAAGCTGGATTTGAGGTAGATCAGGTCTAAGACAAGGCAGTTTCTGCAGCTATTGTAGCTTTCTTAAAATTGCGTGTGGTACTTTGGTGAGTGCAAAAACATTGTGTAAAAATCGCCCTCTGACATCCTCAGGTAGCAAAAGCTTCTGTTGAAGATGCCACTTTACACAGGACCCTGTTGTGGGCTTTTTTTTTTAATTTTATTTTTTATTATTACTGCATTTGACAAAATTTGATGCACAGTAATATTTCTTCACCCAAGCTGTATTCAGTGTAGGGGTCCCCCAGCCATCTCTCAATCAGGTCAAAGTCCTCTGAAGGCAGCAGTGATACTGCTCAGAGACCAAACCTGAGTCTAAGAACTAAGCCCCACCTCAGTAAAATCCCTTTATTCTTACTTTGCTTTTTTAATCTTATATTTTCTTCTATTTGTCCATCTTTTACATTTTGTAAAATACGTACAGCGATTGCAGTTTTTCCATACCACAGCTGGGGTGGGGATGTTTGCTAAGCAGGAGTCCCAGGTGCTAAAAATGCTGGAATACTTTCTTGTTCCAACCTCTGAGGCACTTGCCTGCCTGTTTCCTCTACCGTGCAGCTGTCAGCAGTGCAGTTTTTATCAGGCTTCCAAGGAAAAGCTCTTGTCAGAGTGGGAAAAGACCCAACTGTACCTGTGTGGGGAATCTCAGAAATTGCATAAATGCATCTAAATGTTGTCTTAAGACTGCGAGGCTTGCTAAGCATGAAAGAGTTACTTAATATCATGGAACAGCTAGCTGATTCTGTTTTGCCTAAAAATGTGTTAGGGATATTTCTGATGCTAAGGCTTGTTCATTTCTGAGGGAACTGCAGAACAGATACATTTACAAGTATGAGTAATGGGAAACAGAAAATTTCTGCACAATGCAGACAATCCTTTCATGTTACATCATTCAAAGCAGGGTATTCACATGGGGATATATTCAGGCAAAACTCCACAGCCAGAAGACCAGGCTCCTCTGCTTGGCTGTGCTTTTAATGTAGGAAACTTTTGGTTAAGATTTGTGGGTATCTTTCACACAATGCATCAAAGAGCTGAAAAGTTGAGGATAATCATTCCCACACATGAATCTACGTGCGCTGCAGTGCGAGCCCTTCTGTGCTCCCTGCACTTCAAACGTTATCCCTACATTTGCTCTTGGAGGTCCCCAGCAGTGCAGACAGTTCAAGAGACACTTCTGAAATTACCGAGCTATCAATCCAGTGAGAAAGTGTAATATTGAAAAAATTGAGGAAATAAATGTAGTAGAGAAGTGTGTTAAGAACTACTTCTATTTCCTACGGATAAACTTCTTCATAAGGCAGAAGTCAAAACTTGCTTTTAGAATACACATTTCAAAGCAAGGGGAATCAATGAAAAAATTGAAGAAATAAATGTAGTAGAGAAGTGTGTTAGGAACTACTTCTATTTCCTATGGATAAACTTCTTCATAAGGCAGAAGTCAAAACTTGCTTTTAGAATACACATTTCAGAGCAAGGGGAATCAATGGGAATAGCCAGCATTGCTGTCTGTGTGTTGGAATGACTAACATGTCATGAAGAACAGCAGTTCATTTTACGATTTTTTTTAATATTATGATAAATGTTGTGGTGCAGGTGAAGGGAAGAAAAAATGCTGATTTCATCCTTTTCTTTCCTTTTTTTTTTTTTTTTTTTTTTTTAAATTGTGTGCTGTTTCCAATAAGGTGCCTAGCTCTGAAACATTAATGAGTCTTTGGATTCCACAGCGAGATCCCAAATACCTTAGATCAGGAACTGGAGTTTTCAGCAAACATGTACCGCCATGTGAATATCCAAAGCTCTGGCAGCATAAATGAATGTGCAAATGTACATAAGGCTCGTCGTTAGTCATGCAAACGCCGCGCTGCAGCCCCAGCCTGTGCACGCTGTGTAGGCTGAGGCAAACGTGACACAGCCCTGTGCCTATCTCTGCCCTGGCTGCTGGCAGGGTGTCTCCATCCTGACATGCAGCAATCCTCACATTCCTGTCCGACCTGCAGCCAGCGTGGATTTAATTAGGAAAACTCCACGCTGGAGTGTCTTGCCTCAGCACGGAGCTGCTGAGAGGGAGCTGGGCAGAGAGCAGAAAGGGCATGGGGGTGTGTTGGGACAAAATCCTGTCTTTGTCCCCTTCCCCTTTGAGAATGAAAGGATGAGCAGTGAGGGAGGATTTTTGGTGGCTGTTTAGGGACAGTCTGACCCACCAGAGGCTCTCAGAGCTCTGGCCAGGCCGAGCCAGGGCCCCGCTGTGAGTGCTGAGCGAGGAGCCAGCCATGCTACCAGATGCCACTGCTGGCAGTGCTGAGCAGAAAAGGCATCCAGACTCTTGGCACTTGGCTCTTGCATCTGCCAGGCTTTCCCCCATAAATGGCCCCGTGTGCCACTCCAGGGAAGGGGCTGTGCTGAGGGGAAGGGGCCAAGGGGAATGAGCTCCATGGGGAATCTCTGTGCACCCTGAGGAAGAGGAGCTTGCTCGATGTGCCCCAAATTGCCCCCGCTCACTGAGCTTCCTTTCCAACCCCACTGGAGTTCCTGGTCTGACACCCCTTTTGGTTGAGTTTTTAAAAGCATAATTGTTTGGAGAGATGAAGCAGCGATACGATTTTGCTGTGCTGACACCTGGGCCCCAGCTTGGTGCAGAGCTGCAGCCATCTGGGGCAGGCAGTCCTCCCTGCCAACACTGCCTGACCCGGCTGCCCAGCCTGGTACAGGGGCTGACAGCTCTGCCAATCTGCTTGGCACTCCATTTCTCAGCAAACAAATTACATTTAGGGAGTTTTTAGAAGTGGTGATTTTTTCCAGAGCAAGGGAAAAAATAATTCAGCTGCACTTTCTCTATAAACTAAATCTGCATGCACCTAATCCTGATTACAGTATTGCCAGCGTTGAATTTGACACATTTAGTTGTGAACAAGCACTCCACGAGTTACCCGAATTTTGAACATTTAATATGACCTATCGAGAGGTTGTGTGTTTTATTTTGGATTTTCTGTGTTGGCCCAAAGTTGTATCATGATGCTGTCTTTGGCCAGGATTGACATCTGCACTGAACATTTAAAATAACAGATGCTTGCCCAGGCCTTCAAGGATCAGTCTGGTGCACGGTGGTACCTTTTTGTCACTTCCCCTGTACTTCAGGCTGTGTTTGCTGTATTTGCTTTGGTGTGTTTCACACTTGGGGAGCAAGGGACCTGTGCAGAAGAGCTTGCCGAGCTGTGTGGGGTGGTCACCCACTGGAGGGAAGGGAAGGAGCCCTTCTGCAATGAAAGCAGGCTGAGTTGTGACTGTTCAGCCTGGAGAACAAAAGGGAGACCTTACAGCACCTTCCAGTGCCTAAAGAGGCCACGAGAGAGACCAGGAGGGACTTTTGAAAAGGGCCTGTGGCACCAGGAGAAGGGGGAATGGCCTTAAACTGACACAGGGCAGGGTTAGATGGGTTTATTGGGGAGAAATTCTTCCTTGTGGCGTGGGGATGCCCTGGTGAAGGTGCCCAGAGAAGCTGTGGCTGCCCCTGGATCCCTGGAGGTGTCCAAGGCCAGGCTGGACAGGGCTTGGAGCAGCCTGAGACAGTGGAAGGTGTCCCTGCCATGGCAGGGGTGGGTTTGGATGATCTTGAATGTCCCCTCTGACCAAAACCATTCCATGGTTCTGTGACTTGCAGTTGTGTACTTTCAGATGTATAAAGACAACTCAGGGCATCATGAATCGCCTCCTTTTACCCCTTCTTGGCAAGAGTTATGATCAAAAATACATGGAACATAAGTCTGGTTCTGCTGAAAACTTATTGGAAGAATCTAACTGAAGAAAGGGGATGCCAAAACTTGAACAAAGGCTTTTTTTCTTCCCCCATCTGTTTAATCAGGTGTCTTAGTATAGAAGGTGCTTTAACAAAAGGTTGTGCAGATGGTAGGGAAGACATTGAACTGTTTGAGTAAAAATCATTTCCTCTCTCGAAGAAGGAGTGCTTTCACAGATCTCATTAGTTCAACTGTTAAAACTTCCAGGAGTTGCCACAGGGTACGAAAATGCCTGCATTCGGTGGCACAAATTTATAGCAAGAAAAAATCAGCAAAAGAAAAAAATAAATGAACGCTTAGGTGGCTTTGATTTTGGAGTACACATCCAAAGGAATTACACACTCCCTCACTTGTTCTATAAATAACTATGTATTCCTTTATTTGCCACACCGTGTTAACTGCAATATTGCTTTGCCACCTCTGCTGCACGGGCTGGGTGCTAATTGTGGCTGCTGTGGCAATGCATAGAGCCAGTGTTGATCCAGAGCACCCTGAATTCTGCCTGCTGAGAGCTCTGCCCATTCCCCTGTCCTTTTGCTGCAGTGGGATCCGCTCTGCGCTGTGCTGTGCTGTGCCAGCAGAAAGACAGTCTGGAGGAGGCTGCAGTCTCAGACAGCCTGAGAGCCTCCCCGCAGACTGCAAGGTCTGTCTGATTGTGCTGAGCGAGTCACAGTTTTGTTTTGCCATATTCAGATGACACCTCCTCCTCCCAGTGAAAACATGCTGGAATAGCCTGGCAGCATAACCAAACAACAAAAGAGTGCTGCTGATGGCTGACAGCTCTGACAGGTGCATTTTAAACCGGAGTCAGTTTTGTCATCGTGCACAGAAAGGAGCATTGACGCTGGAAAAATAAGTAGATTTTTTAAATGTAATTTTGTAACTCTGCCAAACGTGGTTTCATTAAGAACTCCAAACATTGCGATCTTCCAAGCAGGGTTTTTCAAATGCAGATTTGTTTGTTTTGTGAGGGCACTTAAATATTTCATTCTTGAGCAGAGTTAGCAGAGGATTTGCCGTGTTTGCTGAGGGAAGATTTGCGCGTTCTGGTTTGAGGAGATGACTCTGGGGTTCTTCAGCGCTCCGAGCGCGCTTCTGTTCCAGCCCTGTAATTTTTCATCACAAATTGCCTTGACTGGTTCAATGATTTTTGTCATTGTACAGGTCACTAATGTTCAGTCATAATCTGAAGCAGAATTCTTGCGTTAGCCTTTTGCAGACTTTGGGTTCATCGTGTTTGTGCTTGGGAGGAAAACAGGAACCCAAGGCCCTGCTAAAAGCAAATGCCTCGGATGTCACTTGTTTTATTTCTTTCCTTTTGCCGTAATCTCTCTGAATAAAGGCTTCAGGGTCACCAAAGGTGAGAGAAATTTAGCAATTTTAAAGGATTAGGACTTTATTTTTTTAATGTATGACCTATATTCAGCTCTCTGGAAAGATCTGTTCTCTGAGGAAAACTTACAGGAACTTCAAGATCATAAGGTCACTTGACTTGAGACACAGATAAACCAATGAGAGACCATCTTTAAACATATGTGATAAAACAAATGGAAGAAAACAGATTTAGTGTGTTTCTGGTGCAATTCTGAAGTGTTGGGTGAATTTAGAACAAGCACTGACCACAGAAGGGTCTGTGTTGAATTCCTCAGGTACTCAAAAAACATTAAAATATTTTGGTATAAACAGTATGATGTTAGTTTGATAATGGTTTGATAGATTGATGTTTTGTAGTCTTTTCACTATCATACATATAAGTCTTAGGATCCATAAACTGGGGTCTTCGAAAGACCCTAAAATTTCTGATATTGGTAGCTTCCAGGTCAGAGAGTAAACTAACAGCCTTATGAAGCTTTGGTTCTCATTTTAGGGTGATCATCCCCAGCATGCTCCCCTCTTCCTTGGAAGATCCAGCCCTCCCTTTCTGGGTGTGAAACGGTAGAATTTTACATGTATAAAATTAATTAATTTTTTTACCACTAAGTGTGAATATCTTCTGAGCATGCAAACTAGTGAGCTAAATTAAGGTAAGGACCCTAGCATTTTTGTTTGGAAAATTACATCTAGTTCTTTATGACACTGGCTCCGTGTTTAAAGAAGTCTCAGTGTATATTTTTACATGCACAATTCACAGCTGCAGACAGGCCTAACTAGCGTTTGGACTTGACTTTCTTCTTGAAAAAAATCTGACTCTCAAATATATTCTTTTCTTGTGAGGCTTAGGAATATTGATTTAATTTTTTTTTTCCTAATGACTTATGTGTCAGACCACCCTTCATTTCTAGTACTGAAATGAAGTGACAGTCTGTGGATGGCTGTGGAATAAGTGATGTCTTGGTCATGGCCCAACGCAGATTTCAGGCGCAGCACTTGTGCCTCCCTTGCCAGCCTCTGAGGCTAAAAGTCTGCCTCTGTCCCAGTATCTCATCTGCTTTCTCACTTGGACTCGGGGAAAAGGTCAGCCCTTGACTTTACAGGTCAGTGCAATGAGTGGCAACGAACTACACTGAGGAGGGGAAAGAAAAAAGCCTTTGAATTTGTGTGCTGGGGTCAAACCCAGGCAAGACACGAGGTTTGTCCTCTGCTCTTCCAGCACAGGGTGGGTTCTCCCTGCTGCTCTCCACACTGTGAGGTGTTGGAGCTCTTTTTTCCCAGTTCTTGAGCACAGCCAATTCCTGGTGCCTTTTCCAGGAGCCTCCCCACAGAGCAGCAGTGTCCCTGTGACCAGGGGCTGCAAAGAGGAATTTGGGAGCAGAGAACCTTCTTGTCTAATGAGCCTTCTTGTGCTATTTTAAGGCCTAGACATCCCTTTCATGGCTTGCTTTATCAAAGTTCTGTGTCATTGTTTCATATTTCATTTGCTTAAAATTCTCCTTCCTGAAGCTCTGAACACATATGTGCCTGGATATATGTTAAAAAAAAAAAAAAAAAAAGATATGTATACACGCATGCTATGTCAACACAGAAAATTCTCCTTTCTCTATTTCAAACTCTGCCAAAAAAAGCATCTTCAAACTGAACCCAGACAAATTCTTCCTCTGAGCCCAGAAGCGACTGCAGACTCTGTGATTACACCTCTCATGCTGCTCAGTAAAATGAGGCACAGCTTGGTTAAAGATGTGCTGTGAAGGTCCTAAACAAGTCTGGCAGTGCTGAGAATCCCATGGAGGTGTTTTGCTTCTCGGTACATTCATGTGACAAACTCTTGGCTGTGCTGCTTTAAGCTGAGGAATGGCTTTACAAACAAATGGGAAATGCTAAGGGAACAAACCCAACATTTTAAAGAGTGTTATGCAAAGGTGCATCACAAAAAAATCGGTTTGAGAAAGGATATGGTGCTTCTGATATTTCTCTGGGGAGCAGTTCAGAAACCTTAGTATTTTCTTCAGGCTTGGGTTTATCATCTGATTAACATGGAATTAAACTGAGAAAAACATGTCAGATAATAAGTGAAGAGAAAAAGATGAAGCATTGCCCGAGATGTAAGGAAATGGCTAAAACAGAGCAGAGCATTGCCATATTCTTCTAGTTTGAATATGATGCCTCTCAAAAACAAAAGGAGAGGGAAGCAGGTGTGAAAAGCACCATGTGATGATTGTCCCGTCCTGTCGGGCAACTAATGGAGACTGAGCTGTTTGCTGTTATCCAGCCCTGGGATTAGAGAATAAACATGTCTGGGATTTAGCATAAGCAGAGAAGGGCTGGTTCCCATGCCCTGGGAGGGTGTGCAGCTCCCTGCTCTGGGTTGTTACCTGTGAGTAGGGAATGGGGTGAATAGTCCCTGTCCTCTTGGGTACAGCACTGGGAACCACAGCAAGGGGTGGAGGGGATGCTAAAAAATTCCAAGTTACTGCCTGAAATACTACAGAAAAAGCATTAGTTCTCTGTAGGTATTCATCTGCTGGTTGTGAACTGGACAATATCACATTGGGCTGCTGTTCCAAGGAGGTCTTTGCAATGTCTACAGTGAGGAGAACTGATTTAAGAGGTTTGTCCCCCAAGGAAGGTGCACCTTTCCCTAAATTCTGGCTGTAGGTGTGTTAGGACCTGCATTCACAACGATGCTTAAATAGGATTGTGCTGCCTGTTATAGGAAAAAAAACCCACAATCCTTTTTTTTGTTAATCCTAGAGCAGAATGAGTCTAGTGGGACAATGAGTTAAAGAGGATTTCCCCTACAATATAACAAGAACTTGAGGAAGGGAAATTCACTTCATGTATCAAGGAAAGTGGGGAAGCGAAGGATATCAGGAGTTGTGTTTGTCATGTTATTGTTGAGCCAATTTCAATCCCACCATGGTCAGATACCAGAAACCAGAATTATCTTCACTTCCTGGGAGTTAATTTATATTTTGGTGGAGTTCAAGGAGGACTTGTAGGACAAGCAAAGCAGCCCTCTATTAAGCTTATGAAAACTAAGACTTGTGATGTATTTTGTAACATCCAACACTGGATCCAAATCTCAGCTGTCCCATTAATTATGAATTTTTGCAGTGAAGGCAGCCTGCAGTGACCTACTGGTGACTAGCACAGGGCCAAGATGTTCCAGGAATTCCTTAGTCACAGACGAAGTTTGGAAAAGGAATTGGGTGCATAACCAGGCTTTCTTCTTAGTAAATTGGCCAAATACTGAAATTTTAAGGAAATCAAAAATTTGCATGAATATAGGTTTGGCAGATAACTTATCCTCAAAAATAAGGGAAGGAGTGGTGAATACTGAAGCGTTTTCCTCTTAAAATTAAAGTTCTTGATTTTCATTCCAGAATGACAGTTTTCTTTGTTAAATAATTGCCATAATTCAAAGAAATATTATTCCCCTTTGAGTAAAAAAGAATGTTTCTCTTTTGAATCAATTATAAAGCCTGTGTGTGTACAAATTTTTCTTTCACTAAGCAAAAATTGCAATAATTAGAGAGCTTGTTCAAGAGGCTGTGATTCACACATAACAGAAGGTCTTAAAAGTAGGAATGTTTTATCATTTTGCGTATGTTTATTCTTGCTGTTTAAAACTCAGTAACAGGAAAATAAATACATTTTCTGGGAAAAGAGAAAATTGCTTATGGGAAAACAATGGAAATTTCTTTTTTCTTGTGTCCATTGGGCAAATGTGCAGATTTTCTTCTACCTATTGTTTGCTTTGTTGCCCCAAATATTTACAGAATGAGTAAAGTGTAGGAATTTTTTTCTCTTATGCAAATTACATGCAAGCACATAATTACCTCTTACAGTAATTGCTTAGTTCCTACACAGAGGTAGCAACTAAATGCAAATAAAGCACACAAATACCTGAATATTTTGGTATTTGTTTCATGTGCATGAAAATATGCGTCACAGTTTCTGTGTAAAGATGATCATCTCATTTCTAGTGAAATGCAAACGAGTTCTGAGCAGCATATCTCAAGATCTAAATTCAATTAGACTCGTGTAATGATCTGTCAAGAGGCTATTACATGCAAGGTTTTCTAGATATCAAAACCTTTCTATCTTGTATCAAACACTTGAACAAAATAATTGTGAATTAGGAGTATTAAGTACAGTCTGCCTCAGGATCGTGAGATTTCCTCTCAAGGATGCTCCCACAGATCTCACAGAAGAGCAGAGTATTTATCATCCTGCCAATGATTCCTTCCCCACGTAAGGATTAGACAAGGACAAGCTTAAAATTCACCTTTGGCAAAAATCAGTGCTTGGATTGGGTTCTCTTAGTCTGGGTTATTCCAAGCACTCAGTAATGAAAATGTGCTTTTTGCTGTATTTCTTCAACAGTCTCCCTAAATCTTCTCACCTCTTACACCTCAGACAGTTGCAAATTTTCATATACTTTATGGTGTTTGATTCAGATTAAATAGAACAGAGACCTCAGCCTGATTGGTGCCGTTGGAGTGGTGGATATTTGGGATTGTTCCTTTTCCCTGAAAACCCTGAAGTCTCCCCAGAATGGCTCCAGTACCGAGGGATCACACACGGCTGGTTCAGTCTCAATTGTTTATCTCTTGAGCGCCACTAACCACAAATTAGCTGCTCTTCTCTGGCCATTAATTAATAGACTCCATTAGTGAGCAGTCAATTACAGGATGATTATTTTTCCCTTCCACCTTGTGTCTTTGGCTCTTTGCATCCTTTTGTCCGCGAGGCAGAGCAGGTGATCCCACATGGGATCCAGACCTGATCCTGCATGGGTCTGACCCCAATGCTGCTGTGGCCTCACTTTTCCGGTGCTTTTGATGTAATCAGACAGCTCCTAATGCCTAAAATCTTCGTATTGGGAGATTAGGAAGAAATTCTTCCCTGTGAGGGTGGGGAGACCCTGAACAGGTTGCCCAGAGAAGCTCTGGCTGCCCCATCCCTGCAAGAATATTTTGTCTATTATGAAGCCTCCCAGATAGGAATGGGAAATACTATTTAATTCTTCTACACCAAAGTTATTCCAGTTCTTTAACCTTTTCTTAATGATTTCCTAAGTTAAAATCATAAAATCCATCGGAAAAAAGAATGATGGCATTGATGTTATTCTTTCATTTTTTTGTTCTTTGAAGGGGTTGGTATTGAACATGTAAATCAAAAGACAGTAAGAAGTCTTTTGCAAAGATAGTATCTTTTATGAAAAGATGGAAAAATCCTTTAATTTAGATGAAAAGATAAATAGATTTTTAGGTGCAGTAAATTCTGCGCTTTCAGCCATTCATTTCAGTAGCTGGTTAGCTGAACTGTGGCAAGCTGGCCCAACACGTTGGGAATTTATGGGAACAATGCAGAACAGGGGCAGCGCAGGTGAAGAAGGAGTTCCTCGCAGGCTCCCAGTGCAAACTGGTCCAACGGGAGGCAGGGATGCTTTAAAAGCTCCCTGCTCGTGGGAGGAGCAGTCCCCTAAAGCACCTGTGCTCAGCTTTGAAGAACGCTTTGCAATCTGGGAGCACAACCTCCCTCCTGCTCAAACTGCACATTAAACCGAGGCCCGAGATTGGTTGTGTGGTGGCAGCCTTTAAAAGAAATGATTTATAAACACAAACTGTAGCTAAATTTTGCAGGGAACTGGATCTGCAGACATCAATGGCACGATTAGGAACACCGTGGGGAGTACATGCATAAAGCTTCTTTTAATTCTGGGCTTTTCAAGCATTTAATAGCTTGACAGCAACATTTTAATAACAGCCGACTAGGCCCAGTTTTGGCATTCACCGCACACGGAAACAGTTCCTGGAACTTGTCCATGGAACAGTGAATTCCGTTTCTGCAGGCTAGAGCTCATGTGGAGATAGAGGCGAGATAGAGCACTTGGAATTCAGGACACTGTTCCATCGCTGGCTGCTGGGAACATTGCATGTTCCTGTCCCAAAGCCTTGCCACCCTCCACAGGGGCCTGTGCTCAGTGCATTTTTCAACACATTTTCTCCCTGAGCTGACTTCCCCGAGCAGGGCTGGAGGAAGAGGTCTTGCAGCAATGAAGTTTTTTGGGTCTGGAGTTTTGTGGTGTGCTCGGAGCCCCCATCAGTGACAAGGCAGAATGGGGGCCACCTCTGGAGACCCTTTGAAAGGACTCCTGAATGCCAGGGCTCCTGTCAGTGCTACTGCCTTGAAAAAAAGAAAAAGGCTTGACCCTTCTGAACCTTGGTTTTAACCTTAAAAAGGGAAAGTGCTTTAAGAACACACACACACAAAAAAAAAAAAAAAAAAAAAAAAAAACAAACAAACAAACAAACAAAAAAAACCCAAAAAACCACAAAAAATCCACAAAAAACCAAAAAAATCCCACAAAACCATATTTCTTGACAGTATCAAATCTTTGATTCTCTCTTGCATTGCATCTTGTGTAGTGCTTATAGCTCTGAAGGAAAAATGTAAATATGCTTATAGTTATTCAAACTGATTACTACAGGAACAGTATGTACCAATAAGTAGTTGAACCAAGGAAAGTGAAAATTAGGCATGTTCAGAGTATTTAAATGGAACTGCTACCTAGGCCTTTGCATGAAAGAAGACTTCAGTCTTCCAAAGAAGTGTAGACGTAAGCTTAAACCAAAACAATTATCTGTATAGTGCTTTTCTGCTTTAGTTGTTCTTTGCTTTCCATTTTTGGGGTGTTGCTTATCTAAAAAGAGAAAACTGAATTTAAAAATGTATATTTCTATGGAAAGAAATTTCCAGGGCTTGTTAGCTTTTATAATTCAAAATCTCAATCAAATTTGATATTTCCATATCCTTTTCCAAAAGGTCAAAAAGACACTGTTTGCTAACAAACTCTGCAGTGGGAATTAGATTCACAAGGGTATTTCTCAGGGTTGTGTGGTTTTACATTTTAAGGCGTTAAGAGAAATAAACTACTTTAATTCATCACGTTTGCATCTTACCACAGCAGAAATTGCTCACCACTCACCCAAATTTCTCCACTGACCTTGTTAAATATATGTGTGGGCTTTTGCAGGCAAGCGTCCTAAATATAGAAGCAAATTGCAAATGTTGTTTGACCAAATGGTCTCACATTGGCTGGGCAATTCTGCTCATGCAGGCTGCACCAAACACTGGGAAATTAATAAATTTACCTGTCATTGAGCTGCTAATGTGGAGCAGTGCAGGGAGCAGAGATAGCCAAACGCATGAAGCACTTCAAGTTCGGTTTGACCTGTGCCACGGGAGGGATTTTATACTTTAAATTTTCCTCTGTGGAGGTTTCTCCCTCTTTTGGCTGTTTTCCTCTTGTGTCTGGTCACAGCTCAGCTGTTTGCCAGGGCTGCTCTGGCTCGGGGCTGGCGCAGCTGCCCTGGCACAGAATTCCCGGGGACACAGCGTGGCATCTCCTCAGCGAGTTCAGGCACCAGGGTTAGGCATCTCTTCCTCTAAAAGACATCAGGGAGAGCAGTTGGAGATGGAGATCTACACCAGCCCTTTGACCCTGTGGTGCCTCTTAGAGCAAGTAGGAAAAATTGTTAGGGGAACGTAAAAAATTGGGGGTGCGGGGAATAATTGTGCAAGAAAATGGCAGTGCGGAAGGGGAGGTTCCTTTAATTGGATTATGAGTTTTTTGAGCTTAATTTTTAAGGGAGGTATTCCCCCACCCCGGGTTCCTCTATTAATGAGGAGTAGAGGACAAGGAGCTTCTGGATTCCTGTGCAAGTAATCAAACATAATATCTTCAATATTAAAAAATGTCAAAACTTCAGTCATTTATACATATGTTTATTTTTAAGGGTGTGAATGATCCCATTGACTTATCAAATATGTCTCCTTCGGAGGTGCCTGACTGGGTTTAGATATCCATTAGAAACTGGAAAATCTCAGGTGTCAAAACTTGACGTTATTCTGGCCAAAATAAACCATAAGACACCAAATGTGTTGAAGCCCAGGTGAACTGATTTAAAAACTTTGAAACTCTGACTTCAAAATCCATGTAAGAAGTGGGAGTACCTTTAATTCAGATGCTGTCCCTGCTGTGTATGCTGTCTCCTAATATAAGCAATGCTTTCAGGATAATTTATAAAATAATTTCCACTTCTCCGTGTGCAGTTCGTCCATTAATGTTGGTGGCAGCTCCAGGTTGGGGTCATTCCCCTCCTTTGCTTGGTTGTCTTCCACTGAGTGGATGTTGCACAAAAGCATTGAAAATGTGTAAAACATAAGGACTACACTTGAAAAACATTATTTTAAAAATTTCTAGATGATAAAGGAGCATTGGCATCCTCACAAAAAACCCTTGGGTTGGTAACATTATATTTCAAAATGTAGGTGGTTTTAAAGACATTTTCAACCCTTCCATCTGGATTTCTCCCAGGATTAAGCTGCTACACTGGTGATTGGTGTGGTTAAATGAGTGATTTAGGTGACTGGGTTTGAGATACATAAAAGCAGGTTTTAGATGTTTATTACATTTCACTGCTCCTTTAAAGGCAGCAAAGCCCCACATTTCAACATAAAGATGTTTACTGCAGAAAAACCAGGACCAAAACAGACAAGATTTGAAGAAAACTGATCACTCAACAGCATTTATACAATCCATAGACTTTAATCCCTCTTACTAGGGAATCTTCTCTGAGTTCAGTGGCATTGTTTGTTTTAGTTCCCTAAGAAATGCACATGATGGGAAGAGGTATGTTGATAATAATGTGCTGTGAATAGCATGAAGGCATTCTGTGCATAGCGTATCATATCATCCATCATTAAGTTTTCCTTCTCCCTCTCTCTCTCGCTAATGGCAGCGAATCAAATATTTAAATGCGTTTGTTAGTCCTACGTGCAAATGTAAGAGTATGAGGAGCAGGAAAGAAACAGATTGTGTGGTACAAAATTAGGCTAGAAAGTGCATTTTAAACTGGAGATTTAGTAATGGACACAGAGCAAATGAACTCAGAGAATTAACATTAGAATTTGCACTTTAAATGCTTCCTAATTGGCACCTCTTGGGATCCGTTTTGAACTCACCCAACACGATTTTTTTCTTTTTACTGAAAACAGTCAGTTTGGGCTGACAGCACCTGGGTCATAGTGAATGAGAGATGATGATGTATTTGGCAGCTTTTCTAGTTGAGCACTGACAAGTCTTGTTCTCTAAAGAAAAAAATCAAAACATATCAATCCACATGCTCACTGTACTGAGGAACTTCGTTGTCATATCTTTCAAATTGTTTTAATGTTTCAGCACTGCAGAAGTGAAGGCATAACAGAAGGAGACAACTATATGCAGTTTCACTTTGTTGAAAACAACTACATAAGGAAAGCAGAACATAACTAGCAGAGTCCTGATAAGGTCATGTCAAACAAATTAATAGGAGATGGAAAAGAAAAGCTTAAAAATCATTCTTTTAAGATGATAGTCGTGCTGGATGGAAAACTAGTTGGGCCAGCCCATCCAGTCCTTCTCTTGGCTCCGTGCCTTTTCTGTGCCCAGGATTCTGTGCTGTCTGGATGGGAGTGTATTGACTAATCCTTTTCTGGAGTGTTTGTGTGTGTGCTGACCCCATCTGCCACCCAGGCCTCATTAGAGCTGTTCACTGACTGCTATCCAAAAGCCACCTCTGCCCTCGCTCCCAGGTGACAGAAAGACACGGCAAGGTGACATCAGCCTGGCTTTGGGTTATTTCTGAGTGCAGGACTCGTGGCTCGCCAGCGTGTGCACCACTCCAGAGGCTCTGCAGCTGCAGGCTGGATTTGTGAGACATCAGACAGCCTGGGGCTGATTTTTGGTGGTAGATTCTGTGCGGCGGTGCTGAATCACTGCTCAGCTCCTGACCAGCTCTGCAGCCTCAGCTGGGCTCCTGTGGTGCCATCACAGGGCACCCGAGCCTGCAGGTAGAGCAGGGAATGTGCCGGAGGAAATCTCTGCCTTCCTTTCTTTGGGAGAAGGGCTGATTCCAGCCTCAGCATGGGGATGAGTGCTAGGGATATGTGAGGACTTTTGGGGAAAGGTCCCTTATCCTCTCCTTGCCTTTGTTCTGCACCAACACAAGGGAGAGATGATTTCCAGCCTTACCCAAACACTACAGACTCAGGAGTTCCTTTAATTCTGGATCACCATACAGGAATTTATGTATTTTTCTTGCAACGGAACTTTACAATTTTATTTATGAATGTTAAATTCTCGGTTACAATGAAGAAAAGGAGTTTCGAATGTAAATGTGTAGTAGTGTTCTTTTGCACTTTCAACACGAGGAGCCAAATCTGTGAAACGTATTTATTAACATGGCTGATCTTTATTGAAGTACTTCATTAACTAAAGAATCAGATAAATATATTATATATTCTTTTTCTTTACTATTGCCACCTTTGTTGTGAAGAAATTTAGAGTCAAGGGCAAAAAGAGGATTAAACAGTAAAAGGAGATCCTGACAAAAAAGTTGCAACAAAAATATCTGTGACCTTGAAATTGTTCATTCTGCCTCATTCCATTAAACTGCCCAAGGATTGCTCAGTTTAGGAATCAATTTTGTTTTTCTGCATTGAAAATAATCGAGTCAATAGGTTTGTCTTTAAATATAGCCTTGTTTGCCTCCCTGTAACCTGTTGCTTAGTTCTACTGACTAAATGTCCCGAGGCACAGTCTTCTCATCCTTTTGTCAGTGGAATCTACTTAATTATTCACCTTAGAGCAAAGATGTTACAATTATAGCCTTCCCTTTGTGTGAGTAACCAAGCATCTCTTTGACTGTTATGTTAACTGTTTCAGAATTAAAATATCTGCCTATAAATCTGGCCCCTTTATTCATGTGAATTCATGGGGCCTCGTTACTTAGCTGAGAAGTTTGGGGTTTAATCTGATAACCACCATTTTACAGATCACATAGATGAATCTAAAATTCCGATTAAAGGAGTGTGGGAAAGCACCTGTGCATTTATTTTGGTTTTTGTTTTTTTTCCAAAGAATTTCTGCGGGCTCGGGATCTGGCGCTTTCTTTTTCTTCCATAACAATTTAGAATTATCTCCCTTCTATCCTCAGCAATACATGCGAAAGGAGCTGCCACTTCTGACAATTCCCAGTCCTGAAACCTTCCTGTAAATTCCCTTGTGTTTCCTAGACCGCTCCTTTTTAGCAGAGGAACCTGGATTGTATTCCCTGTTGTTTGCAGCAGTATTTATTAAGATATTTACCATCATTGATCCGTGTTTGCTCAGGGTGGGAGGCACTGCAGAGACTCTGCTCACACACATCTCTAATCATCCCCTCTTGAGGAAATTAGTGATAAAATTATTACTGTGCTTCCACTGAAGTTTGGCAGTCAGTGTTTTTGTGTGTGTGAATGCAGGAAAACAAAGTTTTGAAGGTTTTCCTATAACAGGCTCACAAGTGTGACAAAACATTTTAAGCTGGAAATTCTCAAGTTGAATGTTCTCTAAGTGGCTGTGGATTTTGAATGCCTCATTTTCCGATTTTAATTGGGACAACCACTTTCCAGGCACTCCAAACTCCGGTTTGGGACCTGCAGGAAATGAGGACTCAGCACCTTGGGAGGACTGGTCCCTGATCAAACAGCACTGGCTTCATTGAAATCATTCTCTGTGCTCATGACATCATGCCACGCTTTTCAATCCCAAGGTTGTTTTTTGTATTTAGTATAAAGGTCATGTTAGGATTAAAAACAATGAGCAGCTCACAGCGTGTCCAGTGACCCTGTGAGAGAAATGGTAACGCATTTCACAGCGAGATCTGCGTGTGCTAAGCGCAGAGCTGTGGCCAAGAAGTGGAATTTTCTAATTACGTAGTCATTTTGAGAAGGAATGTGCTTGTTAGAACCAGGCCAGGTGTGCACTTGTGATGGGAGTTGGAAGGGCTGTGTAATTACACACCTTGCATAATATAAAGTTTACAATAGCCATACAATTGATGCAGCAAGATGTAAATACAATGAGTTAAAGTGTCTGAAAGGACACCTGTAATCTAGCCTACAGCTAGTGCAATTATCTTTGAAACAGTCTTGCATTAAGATTTATTAGCGTGTTAGTTACCACTATTCCAAAACAACAACAACAAAAGATAAATACTTCAGAAAATTAGTTAAACAATGTATTTTCAATGGGAAATGAAAGTTATTTGAGGAATCGTCTCATAGTTTCCTGAAAAGTCGCATTGAAATCAAATTTCTTCAAATATTTTTCAATTCAGTAATTATGCAGTTTTCAGTAAAAACCAGTTTTCAGAAAATTGGTTTTATATTTGTAAAGGACTTGCATAGGATGCGTCTGTCCAAAAGATCACCAAAACTTTTGCCACATTGCAACAACTTAAAAACATCAGAGCAAATTTTAAAAAAGAGAGAGGAGGAGGGAAAGAAAAATATTTCTGCTATAAGCCCTGATTAATTTGTTTAGGATATATAGCCCCTACCTGTCCCCCTTCAGCCATAAAATTGAGGCCGTGCTAATAATAAAAAAGGGAAAAATGAGTCTATTTGTCTGATGGAAGTGGGAAGTTACTGCTCAGTTTTCCCCGTTGATTTGCTGCTGCTTCGTGAATAATAGAACAAGCCTCCAGGACAGGAACTGAGAGCAGGCACTGCTCACAGCATTATTTCCTTCCCTGGCTGTTTGAACACCCACCAGCTTTCCATGCCTTGAGGTAGGGAAGGAGCCCTGAGCTGGTGACCGATGTCCTCCATCCAGGCAGGTCCTGGTGACCCAAAGGGCTGGTGGAGGGGAAGTGTATGCCAGAGGAGTGAAGAAATCCAAATAAAGGCTGCGAGCATTGCAGGCAGCGCTGGCAGCTCACAGGTGGTTTGTGGAGAGGAAAAAAGGCTCCATCCATGCACAGCCTCTGGAATGGAGCACAGGGAGGGGTGGGGGTCAGTGCCAGGTGTCTCCTGCTCTTAGCCACGGAGATCCGAGTGACCTGCGTTTATCAGCAGCCTGTGCCTTCCCCCAGGCCCTGGGGGATTTAGCAATGGCAGAGGGAAGGGAGAGGAGCAGCAGGGCGGGCAGGGTGTGATGCCCAGGAGGCTCAGGTGCCCTGAGCCCGTTAGGAGCATCTCCAGGGCTCTGGGAGCTGGGGCTGCTGTGAGCAGGGATGGGAACTTGGCCGAGCTGTTTGATCATGATCCATACCCAGCAAAGCGGAAAAATGACAAACAAAGGGTTCTTTTTGCTCATAATTTAGGAGGAAGTGTAAAATCTGGTGTGACAAGTTTAGTAAAATAAAGGCACAGGAAAGAGCCATTCAGTGCTTGCATGCATCCCTTAAAGAGGAGCAGCTCTTCTTGGCTCTGACCTCTGCCTTGTAAATTTAGGAAAATAGCTATTTTGCAAACAAGTAATTCTTTGAATCTTCCTTATTATCATAATAAATTAGCTCATCTTTTTTTTCCTTTCTATTTGAACAGAGTTTTTGAATTGAATGTGACTGACAGGCAGGCAAATAACCTTCAAGAAAGGGCAAAAATTTGTTGGGAAAGGTGAAAGGACAGAAACATGAGAGAGGAATTAGGACTTTGTAGTGGAAATATGGAAACCCGCATGAGAAGGGAGCTGACAGAAGGTGCCTTGTAGAGAATTTGTACAAAGCTTTGAGAACAATCCTTGTTCTTTTGACCTGCACTAAACCCTTCTTCTCATCAGTGCTCACCATTTTGGCTCCATTTTACAAAAATGAGGTTGAAAATTTAAAACGAACAATTAGCACCATGTGACCACCACTGGAGGAAGAGTTCAACAACTTCCCCCCTCCGCCAGTCGAACCCATGTTAAAATTGTGGCTGCTTTTTATGTGACCTTCTTTGCCTTCATTGTGTCAGAGTAAGGACAGAAGAGCAAAGACAAATGAGGTTTTCTGGGTTGGGTTTTTTTGGGAAGAGTGAAAAGCTCACAAATATTGCCGTATTTGTGAGGAATACTCCTCACTGTGAGAACCAAAGGGCTGAGTCTGTTAAGTTTTTAAGAAGGGAGGTGACCTGGTTACATGTGTAAGTGCCTCCAGGGCAAGGTATGCAATATATGTTTCTAATCTAGTGAAGAAAGACATGGGAAGAACCAAAGACTGGAGGAGAAACCCGTTAAGTTCACCTTGGAGCTAAAGCATCAAGTAACAGGGCATTAAACCTTGAGGGAAAAAAAAAATTATGAAGTGAAATGATAGTTTCTCATCTCGGTCAGGATGTCATTCTAAAAGAATTTCATTCAAACATAGATGATGGGATTGAAAACAGATTACAAAAGATAAGGGGAAGATCACATTTGGGGTGGCCTGATGGCCCAGTGTGGCTCTCTGTGGCTCTCCTGAGTTGGTTATGGTTTAAATAAATTCGAGACATGTCAGGTTGGAATAGCAGAGCTCTGACTCTCTTCCTTTGCCCACTCTGACTCATCCAAAGTGTGTAAGGAAATCTCTATTTTGAGGGTGGGAAGAGAGTCCTGGGCCTTCAGTTTACCAAACCTGTCACACTGTGTTTTACACTCCCCTGTACATTATAAAAAAATCAAAATCTTACAGCTGTGACCGGATTCCAGTCCCTTTACATCATTTAGGTGGATAATTTGTTCCGCTGTGTTTTTCTTTCTTCTCAGCTGTACTTTCCCTTTGAAGCCCCCAGCTACTGGATTGGGGAGGTAAATTACAGTCTGTCTTTGGCCTGAATTGCGCCTCTTGTTTCAATTTTTGGAACTCACATTATTGATTCATCCCAGGATTGCTTGCACTCAGGGGATTAAATAACTGGAACCCCTTTTCACAGAAGCTGCTGTGTGAAAATTGTTATGATACTTAAAAATGATCTTTTAGTACTTCCTTTCTTGGGGCTACAGGAGAGACAATGTTTTCTCTGTGTCATTAAGTGAAAAAAAAAAAAAAAAAAGGTACTTGCTCAGTTTTCAGCATGTGCACTCCTTGGCTTGATGTTTCTTCTTTGGTGCATGGGCAGGTTCAAAAATGTCATTTTTGCTCTGTGTAGTGGCAAGGTGTGAGAATTCGGCCCTAAATACTCATCACAAAATCACAGCTATCTGTGTTTGTCGGGGAAATATGCTGGTGACAGTGTCTCTGGTCATAGCAAGGCTGTAGTGAGATGTTTAAAGGGGCTTCCTTTAGGGTAAGGGGTTTTGGATTTTTTTTTTTTTTTAATATATTATATATCCAGTCAAATCTCACTTGCTTTTGAAGCATATGGAATCTAGCAAATATTGGTGAAATCATAATGGGGGAAAGAAAGCAAATTTGAGAAATAATGGGGATTTTCAGTCCCTGAACTGCCATGGTTTCCAAATGCACTTAAGCCTTATTCCCTGCCACTGCCTGGCCACTGTTTTGGAAAGTTTTTTACCCATCAGGTACCTCTGAGGGACTCATAAAAAATTGAGAAGATGAAAACTGATCCTTCTGATATTTTAAGAGAGGGAAACCAAGGGAAATTCTTCCCCTTTTTAGAACCGAGCTGGAAGGGTGAAACCCTCTCAGGCTTTTTTTTAAAAGAACGTCTCGTACAGCTCACCCTCATATCAGCCTTGGGAACTGCAGAGTGTCTTCATCATCTGCTCAGTGTGAACATCTCTTTAATGTTAATTAATGCCTGTTTGTGATGGACACCTGCAAACCAAGGGCTGGATTTTGTAATTGCATCATTGTATTTCTGAGGAGCTGCTCTGGACACATTTATAACATTAATGCATTTTTTTTTTTATCTTGAACATATTTAGATTCTCTCTGTCCTAAACACAGACATATTTAGAAGAAATAAAGATGTAAATGAAGAACTGGTTTGTGTTTGGTTACCGAACAGAGCAGGAAGTGGGGATGTGCAAATGCCCAGCAGGCTCAGGGGTTAAACCTCCTCCCTTTAATTTTTACAATGGCTTCTCAACATCCAATATAAACAAAACTCAGCAAATTATTCCTTGTGCTGTGCTCAGTTGTCCAATCACACACTCCTTTATTCCTTATTATCTACATACTGCTTGAAAAGCAATTGAGGCAAGTGGGAAAGTGCTGAGATGCAGAGGAAGCTTTAACCACCAGGAATTAAAATGTTGAGCTGCACAGTATAGGAGTCACAGAACAGGAAGTTATGATTTTAATCAATTCTTTAAAGAGTCCCAGACCTGAAGGAGAAAGTTAGTATAAAAGTTATAAGAGAAACCTCTCAAAATTGTGATTGGGAGTGAAAAAAAAAAGAATTGTTATGTATTGAATCTGTGGTGGAACTTGGTGTGCAGAGAGTGTAGAATATTGATCATATTGTGGTGACTCCTGCACACGTGACAGGAGATGGGCATCCCATTAAAGAAAGTATTCATCAAATATTGTCTCTGCTGTAGAGAGCTTGGAGTTCGAATTCTGTGTTAAGTTTTCAGAAGAAAAATCTTTATAGATGAGAATAAAATACTAAAATCTCTGCAGATTTGGAGTTTTATGTAACTGTGATGGACTTGTGTGAGTTAGTGGCAGTTGTGATATTTTCCAAAGGGAAAGAAGGGGTAGTGTTGGGTTGGGTCAGGTTATCAGCACAAATATTCTGTTCTGTTGCAAGCACACAGATTTCTGCTGTCCCTCAGAGCCAGCACAGCCACCCCTATGTGTCTGACTTGACAACATGGGCAAGGAGTTGCTAAATATCAACATTTTGCACATGGGAAGTCTATTTGGAAAGCCCTGATTTATTCCTGCCACATTCCTACCACTCCAGCAGCCGAGTTTTACATTGAATTGGACCAGGAAGATGCAAAATTCCCCCTGGAGCATCTTAGGGAAGGAAAGAACAACATGATCCAGCAGTGACAGGTTGGCCCAGAAGAGCAGATGGTCTTTGAGGTGGCCCAGAGTCGTGCTTCCAGTCTCACCAGTGAGCAAAACCAGGAGCTTCTTGAAGGGAGAGGTTCCTGGGGTGGGGTGGGAAAAATCACAGGAAAAGAAAATAAAAATTTAAAAATCCCTGCTGTGGATTTGGCAGACGACAAAGAATACCAAACTGGATGAAGGAAAACTTTTGTCAAAAGAATTTTATGCACAAAAACATGGTATTAACCAAACCTTGGGATGGTCCAAATGACTTCCCCCCTGCTCCCTTACAAAACAATGATGGTTTTGATGAAATTTTATTCAAAGAAATTAAGTGAAGCATTTTACATTTCAGAGCAGCTTTTTCCTTAGTTTAATCTGTGTTTTGGAAGAGGGATCCTGAGGGCTGCGTTGGGAGCTGTGGCAGAGCTGCACTGTAGCCACATTTACTCTCTGCAGATGATGTAATTCAGGATTGAAGGGTAATACCCAATCCACCAGCTGCAAACACTGCATTTAGCTGTGTTTTCCGTGGGATTTCCTTTCCTCTCCTGCAGCTCAGCATCACTGATCTCTCGCTCCCCCATCCATCCCACCGTGAGCACAGAATGCACAGCAGAAATGTCAGAGCTGTGCCATCACCTGTGATCACCCACAGCTCCTGGTGAAGGGGCTCAGACGCGTTAAAACTGGGCTGGAAAGCCTCTGTGATGCAAACACCTTCTGTGCATTTTATAAAGAATTCCCTGATTTTGAAAAACACCTGCAAATTGAGGATTTTCAACAAGCTCCTCATTGCTGTGTCTGCTGATTCCTTTGTGCAAAAGGAACGTGTAATTCTTGCCCATTTAAGAGAAAAAAACACACCAAACATCAATACCTCCCTAGGATTTTGAGGCATCTTCTGCTTATTTCTCAAGTGAACGTTTCTGTGCTGGGTTGAGATGCTGTGGTTATCCATGTCAGAGGCCAGACACAACTCCCAGAGCCTTCAGGGAAGGGTGACAGGATCAAAGTAGGTCTGCAAGGACCTCATGCAACCCCTGGGCGACTGTCGTGCATCCATGCTTTAACAGGAAGCTTTCTTTGTTCCAAGATTTACATTTTGTTTTCTGCAGCAGGCTTTGTTTCTGCTTGAAGAATTCTTCTTCTCCCTGGTTAAAAAGTCTCTTCTTGCTTGCTGCTGGCTGTGCAATGCCCGGTGAATGAGTTTTGATAATTTCTGTTGGGATTAATTAATTAATTGCAAATGTCTTCAGGCTAAATTGTGAGTTTGCATGTCAGGATGCTGTACATAATCAACAAAATCACTCAGGGGCTTGACATTATGGAGGTTACATGGAGATTGTGAGAGGAGCACATTCATTCCACATTAGTCAAAACTTTCTATATGTTATTTATAGAACAGTTCCTCTTTTATGAATTCTCAGAATCAGAAGCACAGATTTAAAATGAAATGTTAGGACAATAACAGAAGCAGGAAGATAGTTCCACCGATTGATCCTGTTTGATGAAGTTGTAAAAATTTTTAATAGGATGAGTTACAATTTTAATAGGAAGTAGGACTGTGGAATAAATAAAGATGCAGAGGAATATTTCAGGTTAGCTGGAGCACTGCTCTCCCAAATGAGTGAGCACTAATGAAGCATTGTATGAACTTCTAGAGACTGCACCAGCCTAGTGAAGGGCACAGGATGCAGTGTGGAATCAGAGAATGATATTTAATTTGGATGTTATCACCACCAGCTGACCCAAGAGAATAAACAGTGAATGAGGTGCATAGAAAACATTTCTTAGATTTGTAAACCTGAACGTTTTGGCTTCTGTCCTGATCCTAGATTATTGGGTTGTGCTTTTTTTCTTTTTTTTTTTTTTTTCCCAATTTAACTGACGTCTCCTGTCTTATAAAAAACCTATTCAGAAGCTGCACCAAGCCCAGGAAAGTTGAGGCAAACCCAGCTACACAAAGGCTTTTTGGTTTATAACGAAACAGGAGGCAGATTTTCAGAATGTCTTACATTTGTGTTTGGAAAGCATCAGTTTAAATCCCCTTGGCAGTGAAAGTGGTGTTGCTTCTGCTGAATTCACCACTTTTCACACACTTGGTAAGGGATTCTGATCTTGTTGGTTTGAGTAAGTGTTTATGGCTTTGTTCCACAGTACATGGTGTATTTTGGGGGTTTTGGGTGTTTTTTTGGTTTTTGCCTACGAATGCAACTCATTGGTCTTAAGTCTGCAACAGATCTAGGCCCAGTGTGTTCCAGTTAGTCACCAGTTTTCCCCAGCAGGGACTGGGAATACCCACCAGGCTGGCTGCCTTTCCGTGATTTAGGTGTTTGTCAAAGCAGATTCTTGACTTCCACTTGGAGTGCTCAGCGATGCAGACTTGGTGTTATTTATGTTTCTGGCTGGATATTTTGGTTGCATAACCAGGTGCACATGGAGGTCTGGCATGCAGCAAAATGCTCTAAGCATGTGTGAAAATGGAGTATCCGGTTGGTGAAGCTGGACGGTGCTTAGAGGTCATCTTTGCTGTCAAATTTAAAATTTTTAAGGATGTTGCCGTAATAACAGCAAAAGCAAAACTCTGCCTGGATGAATATAAAGCTGTACTCCAAGAAAGTAGCTTTGTCTTGGCCTTTGATAACCAGATTTTGGCAATGCCAAAGTGGTTTTTATTCAGCCTATGGATGTTCTTTCCTTCCAAGCACTTGACTCTAGACTGTCCTAAGCATTATGGATTGATGGGGAAAATGTCATGGAAACTGTGGTGGTGTTCACTAGAACTGGCCAGCTGTGCCTGCATTTATTTGATTTATAGATACAATTATCTTTTATGCTTGTGGAAATTAGACATGTACTATCAGTGTGTTGGAGCATATGTTTCACTAAATCAAAAGAAGTTTATGTAAATAGATGCCATAGGAAAATCTGCTGTTAAAATCCAGGGGAGAGAAAATATTCCTGGATATTCTCCAGAGATATTACAGCTCCAGAATGCAGCAGCACAGCTTGATCTCCCTTTTAGCTCTCTAGAACTTGTTTTTCAACAATCAGGGCCTGGACAAGCAGAAAAGGGAAGAGATCCTCCTCAGCTCTTGTGATGTAAAAGGACTGGAGCAGCATAAAGGATTCCCAGGAACAGGAGGATGCTTCCAACCCAAATACTGCAAAATGTGGCCATGAAAGTGCCTCCAGAAGGCTTGTGTTACATCCCTGGAGCATCCTTTGAAATCACAGCCATCCAGAGAAACACTGACTCCCAATGGATTTTTGGGATTGCTCTCTGCTTTGTCACTGACTTAGAGTTTTGGGAGCATGAACTTTTATTCTTCCTGACCTTTCACATTTTCCCTTGGCCCACAGTAATGTGGAGGAGTTGAAAGGTAACCTGCCTCTCCTTGGTCCAGATCTGGATCACACTCATGGTTGGGCCTTCACCCTTTAATCAGCTTCTCTTTGCAAAATCCCATCTTTCACAGTATTCCGCAGTGTGGGTTGGATTTTTTCGTTGTTTGTTTTGTTTTGCTGGATTTTTTTTTTTTATTATTTATTGTCGGACTTCATCTGGTACAAAGGTTTAAACTACAGAAGTAATTTCAAATATCGTGGCATTTCCTTTCTTAATTAATCCCAACTGTTCTCCTTGGTAGTACAGAAAGTATCAGTATTTGATGAGGACGTTATGCCTTCATCACTGGGGCAGTGGATTCTTCCTGCCGAGTCTGTAAACAGCAGACAAGCCGCAGAGTTCAGCCTTCATGTTCTGGTTTTCATTAAGCCCAGACTAGAGGAGCACCCAGCTGTGTCTTCCTGTAAGGTCTGTCAGTTTTCCAAAGCTTGTTAACATGCTAATATAAAAGGAAATAGGGCTGACTTCAAGGAATTTACAACTAGTCTTAAACTTCAAAGAGTAGAGCTACATCTCTTCAATTCAACAACAACAACAACAAAAATCCTACAATAAAAGTTCTGCTAGCCACGAGGACAGATCTGTGTGCACTGAACACTTCAGCCACGGTGTAGGATGGCACATTTTTTGTTGCAAGTTGCAACACAAAGCCTCCTGCAGTTGTGAAACTTCATTCATAGCTGGTAGGTTTGATCAGAGAGAAGATAAATTGCTGTCCAGCCCACAATTAGGATATCAGGAATGAAGTTGTCAATCTCTCCTTCCCCGAACCTGTTTTCCATGTAAATGTTTGCAGTGGGATGGCAGATCGGGTTTGAACAGTAGGCAGCATTCTCAGGTGGCAGGAATTGGAAGAACTCCTATGACTTCAAGGGAATTACTCCCGTCCTGAACATCTGAGCGTTTGGCCCAGGCTGAGGAAACACCTGCAGTGTCGTCTGAAGGTGTTCAGACAAGGTGGGACACATTCCGTGGGTTTGCATGGAAAAAGAGAGCACTGCTGTGTGGGAGCCAGGGGGAAACAAATTCTCCCATTTTCAAAGGGGAGAATGACTCAGTGCTCTCATCCAGGGCTGGCAAATGGGTGTGCAGGAAAGGTGACAGGAGTGGGGCAAACAGGGGTAATTCCCCAGTCTCCAATGTTTGATGATCAGGGACTTCCTGAACCAGGATCAATATAATTTATATCAAGAAGCAATCAATGATTCCCCCCACCCCCGTCCCCATTTTCTTACTACATCTCTTCTTTAGTTAAATGGATAACATGAAATGTTCACTGCAAATGCCTCTCCCCCCTTGGAGTGCTCTCTGCTCCTGGTGAAGCCTGCAGGAGCTTTCAGGTCTTGCAGGAAGGGGATGGGATGAGGTCCTGCATCCCCCCAGAAGTTCTCAGATGAGTATTTTTCATCAATGCCGAGACTAAATTGTTGTTTTTATCACCTGTGGATCAGATCTCTAATTAAAAAAAAAAAAAACAAAACAAAAAACACTTCAGACATTCAATAATATACCATTATTTTGATGTTTGAAAAGATTTCCATTAAAATTCTCCTGGAGAAAGCTGAAGAATTTGGATGCATAGGACTAAGGGTTGTTGTACAGCTGAGATAATTATATATTGAATGGCTTTGGCAGGGACCCTGAGCAATATATGTGTCAGATGACACATCCTGGAGTCATTTGAGGAGATTTCTTATGGGGTTATTTTTTTATCAAGATTGAACTCTTTGAGTTAAGGAACTATAAGAATTTGTGTGTATTCACTTGACCTCAAAATCAGTTGCTTTGGTCACTGACAAATATTAAAAGCAACTCAATGCAGGGATTAAAAAAAAGCAAAAAAAAAAAAAAGGAAAGTAGCATATTAAACTCAGCTGTTATTCACACTGCTCCTTCTCTGACAGCTTGTTAAAAATGTTGGGAGAATAGGTGCTGCTGTTATACTTTCGTTATTTGGTGCTAATTAGCACAAACTTACACAGAATCAAGAGCAGTTTCCGAAGGGAGCTGATGGTTTAATAGGAATTAATTGAAAATCCAGCCCCAGTGGTGAAGGAGGCCACAGGGAGCAATGGCACACATTTAGATTCACTTACCAATGTGTTCTGTGCTCCTCACAAGGGGAGGTGTGACTACACTGGGAAATCCAGACTGGGAAAACACAGGCAGGGAGAAGAATGTAGACCTGGATGGCTGGGCTGGAACCAGAACCAAGCCTAGCTCTGTCCAAGTTCCATTTTCCAGCTTCCTTTTGCCCTGGAAAACGCACAGATGTGGATGGCAACAGGTTGAGTATCAACCCTGCTGCTGTGTCTGGGAATAGGGTTTGCAAAGTGACAGCAACTGGCCAGGTATCCCATAAACTAAATTTCATTTATGGGATACAGGTTGTTTCCCTTGTGTATTTATACTGCTCACAGCTGCAGTTTCCACCCTCAGTTCAGCTGGGAGTTCTCCCATGTGTAGGAATTTCTGTTCTTTCTGCTGGCTTGTGTTGGTCTTATCAAGGGTCATTGGAAAATAAAACCTCCCAAAACACCAATAAAAGAATTCTCATGTAAAGAAACAAACTGCCCTATAAAGCCTTTGTTTCTTTGACAGCAAAGCTGGGTGTTCAGACAGTGATGTGCCTTTTTTTTTAATGTTCTTGAAAATCCCATTTTAAGAGGAAAAAAAATGATAGGAAAGTCTGCATCAGTCTTGTTAAATTCCTGGGGATGGAGCTAAATATGATATGGTGTGTATCTATTGCCTTCTGCCAAAAGCACCTCAATTTTGTCAGAGAAAAATGGTAGGAGACACTGTGCCATAAGCTGATAAGGTCATATTAAATCAGCTGTCCGTTGAGTCTCACATATTTTATATATAGTCATCCCCTGAGGGGGTTGTGTTCAGACCCTTGGACAGCCAGCACATAGGTGATGGCTGACAAGCACAGCAAATCAGCTAGAAGGAAACCACACTTTTTTCTTTTTTGTAATTTTTTCTTTTTTTTTCTTTTTTTTTCCTTTTTTTTCCTTTTTTTTCTTTTTTTTTTTTTTTTTCTTTTTTTTTTGATGGGGGAAAGTGTGCAAATTAAACAAAAACCTCAAGATGACATCATTTGGAACGATGATTATGTGACATTGTGAGCGTTCCTAGCGACAGTGGAGAACTTTGCAGTTAAGCCTTTGAGGTGAGGAATCCATAGCTCAGCTGAGCCATTGGAGCGCAAGTGGAATTTGGGATCAGCCCCTTCCCTGCAGGAGTGCTGATGAGCAACAGCAGGAAAATAGGAAAGTAATGTTAAAAAGGAAGTCAAGTTCCGCAGTAAAGTTATTAAAATTATCATAGAATTTGCTTTGGGAAAAAAAATTGTTGCTTAATATAGCCTTAAGAATCTGGCACATTCTCGATGATGTTAATCCATCTGCTGACATTTCATCTTCCTCTTATTGGTTTTGTTTCCAGTTTTTTGATACCTCCAGCATTTTAGATGTTATGTTATTGAAGTCGTGGGTCTTGTAGAAAACAAATTACTCCATAGACTTAATTGCACCCATCTCGCTCTTTATCTTGTTGAGGTGAACTTCTTATCTGCATTTCATTGTGGAAAAAAAAAATCTGCGATAGGAAACAAACACACAAAAAGGGAGCAGGAGTTGATCACCTCTTGCCGTTTTCCCAAGAGCAAAATTAACGAGATAAGCCATTATTACCTGTCAGGTATTATCTGAAGCCCAACTAATCTGGGCCCTGGGTAGACCTGAGGAAACCTTGAGCTTTTGTAGCGAACTATAAAAAAAAGAATTCTTATTTGTATTATTTAGAGAGTGCAGTCTGATTATTTTTTTCTCTCTGGAAAACTTCCTTGGTGGAAAAAGATGGTGTTAGAGGGAGCTTGGCACATTTATCATGCTGAAATGTGGAGCTAGAGAAGGAATCCATTTGAACTGATCACGTAAAATTCCAGTTTCACTGTTGTGATTTCAAATTTTGACCAAAGGCATCTTGGTTTTCCAGCCTGATCCCTTTTCCCTTACCGTCACCTCTGTGCTAGACTATAGAATTTCCAGATCTGTTTTACTGGTGCAATAATCTCAGCATTGTGGTTTTGTGTTTTTTGATGATTTCGGGTTGGGTTTTTTTTGTAGCTGCCGCATTGTTGTAGAGGGAATAATTCAAGGAGGCAGCAGATGAATGGAGTGTGCTGCACGCATTTCTCGGGGTGCTCCAGGTTCCCTCTTCAAACAAGCATGTGCTTGTGTGCAGCTCTGCTCGTGGAGCTTTGTGGTTGATGTCTCTGAGTTATTCCTCTTGATTGTGAGTGTTTGGATTCACTGCTGGAATTAGCGGAGTGTGTGGATTGGGGAAGTCAAGGCAGGAGGGGAATCTGCGGGGAAAACCCAATTGAGCGGCTTACCCGAGACTTCTGAAGTAAGTTCCTTAATTTCTTTGTGTTTTCTCTTTCGCTGCAAGGTTTTTCTTTGTTTGTACGTGTTTAATTAGTATCTCAAAAGCATATGCAAACGAGCTGTCTGGCTAAAGATTTTGGAGCACACGGGAGTGGATGAAAGTGGTTTGAGGAATACAAAGGAGCACCTACAGGGAAAACGTGCTCCTAACTCCTGTCCCTTGGCTGCCAACAAGCCAAACTCAAACCTGGCTCTGAAGCCAAATCTAAAACTTCACTTTTTGTGGCCAGGCTTTCACCTCAGGTCAAAATAGATATTTGAGTCAAAATAGATATTTGACAAATATCTTCAGTTGGTTGTAGAGTGTCCCACAAAGGCTGCTTGGTGGGATGTGCCCACAGCCTGAATGATGCTGCAGGATGGTTTCCAGCAGTGGGATGGCCAGGAGGCATTGCTAAACCTGGCCCTTAGAAAAACTGACGCTCTGCATGTTCCACGTAGATCCCCCCACTCTCTTACTGTCAGAAAACGCAGAATTAGGAAGCTGTTATAAAATCCAGCTTTGTTAGAGTAACATATTCAGATAACGGGGAATTCGGGGATTTATTCACCGGATGATAGTGAATGAATGGTGTCTGTTTTCTGTGCATGAATTGTAATTGACTTTATTATGAAGTCCTCAATGTATTCGTTATTTGATGATTTCCTGATTCATTCTTTGTCAGTGGATTGGTTGCCAGCACTTCATTGTGGGTTTCCAACATTTAAAATTTCAGCTCTTTGTAATGAGTATCCAAGTCACATGGTGTTCTTTTTCCTGGTTGGAAAAGGGGTTGATGCAAATACTAAAAATGAACATGAATTTAAAATTCACTTTTAAAAACACCTTTAAAGTACATTATTTTTAGGCAAAACTTGTCTCAGTGCAACAATCTCAAAACCTGTTCCCTTCCCTTGTCCTGATCGAGCACCATACTGAAGTCTGGAGCCACACGCAGGTTTTTGCTCTGCTATTTGCACAGATTGATGTGTAGGAGCTCACTTGAAGAATCAGGTTGGAAAACAACTCGAATGCAGTGAAACAGAATATTCACAGCCTTATTTGCAGCTTTCTCTCACTTCTAATAATAAGTGTAAGTGTGGAGCTGTCTCGCTCTCTTTCCAGCTCTCTGCAAGTTCTTCAGGGATTTATTTCTCTCCTCTAGGGCTGCCTGTTGGAGAGCAGGACCCTCTCAGGCTAAATTCACCTTGCACACGTACAGTGGTGATCTCTTATCACCTAATCCAGTTGTGACTCAAGACCAGCTGCAGTGTGCTAGGTGTTCCCAGGATATTCTCTTTGCCTCAGGTTTCTCTTCTCTTTGCTGTAGATTTATGCACAGGTAGAATTTTTAGTTATAAAATATATAATGAAAAGTGAAATGGTAGCTGATCTCTTTGGTGTTTGTGTCAGCATCCTGAGGCACGAGCTTGTCCAAACTTTCCTGCTCCTGTCCTTCAGCTGCTAAATCCATGTGTTGGTGGCAGTAGAGGAAGACCTTGGGATCTGAATCACTTCTGGGCAAATTGATTTATTCCCCCAGTCTTTCATATCTTCATTTCTGGGTCAGGAATAATAATTGCTGTTTTTTTCCTTGATAGTCAAAAAGTCGGAGAACAAAGGAAGGGGTGAGGAGACAAAGCCTCTAAGAGGGGTCTCATGCCCGAATTGTAGACATTATTATCAATCCTAATTTTAAGAGGTATTTCTCAGTCCTTATTTCTGAGGTACAGGATTAGAGTCTCTTGCCAGTGATCTCTGTCCTTGCAAGACCCTAATAATATGATTTATTTGTTCCATATACAGATTTACACAGTGTGAGAGTTCAAAATTCCCTCCTGCACAAGCTCTCACTGTTACGACAAGAGTCTCAATTCCAGAGTAATTCCAGGTGCAGAATCCTCTCTCCTTGGAAGATTTTCTTCTCTTCCTTCTGTAACTGGTCCTACTTGTCCTGGTGTAAATATTCAACTGAACCCATTCTATAAACGAAGGAAAGAAATCCATGACAAAGCTCTCTCAGCACCTTTTTTTTAATAACAATATGGTTAATTATCTTTAAAATCTGCTGAACAATTAAAGACATTCCCATAAACAGCCCAGGCACTCCTCCAGCCCCCGTGCATTAACAGCATTTTGCAGCACCTTGTGTGAGCAACACAGCTCCCAAAAATGTGCATTTTGGGCCAACAGACCACTTGGTAAAAATCCTACATTCCTCTTCTTGCTTAAAATGGCTCTCTGAGAAATTTCAGAGAGTAGATCATTTGCTCAAATAGCTTCTGAAGTGGCTCTCAGAGAGGAGAAAATCTTTATATTTGCTAGATAATGCAAGGACTAATTCAGCCAGCCCTGTCCACTTTGCAGATCGAGAAAATAAGGCATAAAAGGATTTTTTCTTCAAGTTCCAGCAGTGAGCTGGTGGCAGAGGAGGGAGGGAAGCCCAGGTGCAGGGAGCCATGTGCTCCAGCCTCTCCTGGATGCTCCAACTGCAACATTTCACTTCAGCCAGGAAATGTTGGTCCTCCAATGCCACATTTTATAATATATATAGAAAGTGTGCATATTTACACACATAACTAAAAAGGTAGGTGGATTTTTTTCCATGTTAAATTTATAGATAATTTACATAACTAATTTGTAAGCCAAAGTGTAAATGATGCTCAGCTGAAGTGACCATTTTGACAAGCAAGTGCAAACATTGTCAGAACATTGGCAGATCTGCTTTGGACAAGACTGAGCTTGACAGCTTTTTCTGTGTTCATCTGGATTTTCTGGGGGGGCAGCAAGGGGGGAGCATGTTTTGTCTTCTTTTAAGAGCTAGTTAAGATTATGCCATTATAATGGTCTGGTTTTTTAAATTTTCCATCGAGCTATGTCATTTAAGATATTAAAAAAGCTGGCACGAAAACCAGAAAGGGTTTTCTTTTTTTTTTTTTCCCCTGTGCTTTTTGTGCCCAATACTGTTTAAACAAAACTATTGTGAAACGTGGAATGCTCTCAACCGTCTGACATAATAATTCAGCTCTGGTTAAAGATGATGACTTAAAGAAAGCTTGCAAGACCCCTCTCACCAGTGTTAGATTGGGTTTATAGGGATTGAGAGTAGGGAGATCAGCATTTTAAAATGAAAGAAATATGCCAGGTTTTTTTTGGTTTTTTTTTTTTAATCTTACAATACGAAAATCAAATATTTGAATGGCTTTATATTTTGGAAATTTTAAAAGCCTACAACTTGACACAAAGCCCATGGAAACTCATAGTGCTGTTAATTTTTTTTTTTATTTTTTTTTTAGGCCAGTGGATCAGTTTCTTTATTTCCATCCCTCTCACGTATCACTCAGTTTGGACAAAGACTCTTCCTGTCTTTAGCTCTCATCCAGCCCCACACTCCCAGAGTGTGGTGGGAATCTCTCCTGCAGCTTTGAAAGGAGCTCTGGAAATTTGGGATTTCAAAATGTGGGTCCCAGCACACATCTGCTCACACTGCCATACAAGAAATACCAGAAGAAAACTATTTTATTTCTTTATGCAAAAATATATATCGTTTTTCAGTAGAATACAAGTTAGTTTTGGACACTTAGTGGCAAGTAGCATGTTGGGGTTATCCAGGGTTAGAAAAACATGATTTTCCCATTCTTGCCTTGCCCAACTCATGTGATGTCTCTAGGTCTAGTGGCTTTTAAACTCCAAAATATATAAAAGAAGGACAGAATATAACTTTGCCTGTGGACCATTATTTATCATTGCTCTTCTTAATGATCTGCATCTGCTTTAATAAAAAGAATATTTAAGAAACCATAAAGAAAGCTAAGCCAATTCTCTTTTAATGCAGCATGTAATTAAATCTTTATTGAGATTTGAGAGCTGTGCAACCACAAAAGAAAAGAAAACAAAACAAAAAACAAGGAGTGATCGTGCCTTTATATCCAGACACATATTGAGAAAAATCTGTGCATAGAAAGAAAAGTCCTGTGTAGGGTCAGGTAAAATATTCTGACTGTTCCACAAGCCTGAATTGCAAATATTGCATAGATTTGCGTGTGGCAGGATTATGGAAAGGAACAGTTCCCTTATGGACAGTGAGATTTCTCTGCTGTGTACCTTAAACTCACATGCAAAATGAATATCTGGATATTCCTGGCCTCCTTTAGTCAGTGTGAGAACTAGAAAAGAAAACTAACAGAGCTAAATTTTGTGGGGGTATTTGCAGTGGGTATGACCTGCTCCCAGCTGGGTGAGCTCTCCAGCTCATTCCTCGGTGCTGCATTTTGAGGATGGCTGAGCTGTGGGTCAGAGCTCACGAGTGGTTCAGGCTGTGGCTGGAACAAGGGAGTCCAAGCTCCATCTCCCTCCAACTCTACACCATAATTCCCATGGAAATCCCAGCAACTCTTCCTGCTCAGAAAGCCCAAATTTCACATTTTACCGCTGTGTCTTGCTGGAATCCACACGTGAATGTGCCCTACCAATTAACCCCCTCTTGCAAACGTGTAAAATCTCACTGCTGGCTCTGCTGATTTGCACCCAATAGTGGGATTATTAATCCTCTTCACACTGAATAAAGTGTCCAGGACAGAAAAATAATTCGTTTTGTCACAGAGGTGTTACAGATGATGAATGTTTTGGGTAATTGATCTGTTTCACTACACGGAGACAAGCTCATGCTTTCAGTGATGATTTTTTTACAGTTATGAAGCTTGTAGAATAGAAATCTTCCCTTTTATTGCCCTAAAAGTTCACTGAGAAATGGAAGAAACCCCCCTCTCCAGAACACGAGTTATCTCGTATTTTTGCTAACGTATATAATTACTGATGTGGGTGTTCCCACATCTTAGAATGGAAAAAGTGCTTGCCAAGATTGAAAAACCGTAGTAAGCAATATAAATGATTTCTCTCACACACCAGCGTTTCTTGCTGAGACAAGTGAACTGGAACTGTGTTTAAAACCATATAATTATACTCCTATATATCATTTATTAAATCAGATTTCCCCCACCCTCTTTTCTTTCAAGTCACTTCTGAAAACGCTTGTATTCCAAGAGGTCTGAGAGCTGGGGTCCTCGTCTGGAAGAACACTTTCTTAAAAATGCAAACCAACAAAAGTGGAGACAGCACATCTGGCCCCACGTGATGTGCTGTCCCCATGCCATTATTGCTCTTAGCTTTAATATTTGCCATGGCTTTGGTGTCACTGAGGTCCTGTTTGGGCCAAATCTGAGGTGTTGCCCCTCTGGGGACTGCCCCAGTCATCCATGGAGTTTTTGGCCATCCAGCCTGGCTTCTCTGATGGCACAGGCCATGTAATTCCATCTCTCTGTTCCTCCCTCGTGCCCAGAACAGCCTGTTCGGGTAATCCACGGACTGTGGAAAGACCTTTGTGGATTTCCTTATTTCACACTCATTTCTCTGCTGTTTAAAATATAAAGAAGCTGACCCAGTGTTTTCACACCCCTGAAATAGAAGGACTATTAAATGATTTTTCCAGAGCACACAGATTGTATATGCAAAGGTCCAGTACGCAAATCCTGACTTGTTTATGCCTCAGGTTGTGCATACAAAAAGCTGTTTAACTCGGAGCCAATATATCTCTCTTTCCAGCACCCACACCTCCCTCAACCCACCTTCCCTGAGAGCCTGGGGAAAAGACTTTAGAGCAAGCTCCAAAAGGCTGGGGAGTGAGGCTGTGTTGGACAAAGGGACCATCTGAATATGAATTGGTGCCTTAGCAATTCTCATCCCAGCAGAGGTTCCAGCTGTTGGCTCATGGGCAGGGTCCTACCTTGGGAAGCTTTTCCCGAGCTCAGACTTCCATTCAGAAGGGAGTGGATGTTGGCATTGTTACTGTTGAATTTGTGGGGTAGGTGGCACCGCTCAGGTCCTTAGAACTTTCCTCAGTTCATCCTGCAAATTGCTGATTAAGATGTGGTGGCATTTTCTGGGACTTTCACTCTGCAGTTTGAGAGTTTAAGGACTGCTCAGAATTGTTCTTGTATTCTGAGGCCCTTGCACTGCAGATCACAGAGTCTGGACAGGGTTTTTTCAGTTTTTTTAATGTTAATTCATGTGAGCAAGAGTTGCCAGTATGGCAGTGCACTTTTGTTTTATCAGACTCATTTTTTCCTTTGCTCATTCTGTTAGCGACTGTCACTGAGAAAGGAATGTTGGATATTAAGGGTTTGGTGTATCAATGGAAGAAATTCTTTTACCACTCACTGATATGTGCATGTGATTTCAGTCTAAATTTCCCACATATCTTATCTTTTCTGTTGCTTCCCCTCTTCAGTCTATTCTTCCCTCCTATCCCAGGATGGTTGGGTTTTTTTGTTTGTTTTTACTCCTTTTCTGTTCAATCCTTTTGAAGTCTTGTCAAACAATAGTCCACTTCTGCTTGACCTCTTTGGTCTTCCAGGATGAGAACAGAGCTCCAGCAGTTCCCATGTGGTGCTGCTGTCTCCAAGATTCCTGAGCTCCAACTCATGTATTTAAGGAGATGCACTTTTTCTCTTGAGGCTTAATTTATTTAACACTTCTCGTTTTTTATACTAGCCAATTTGCCATGTGTTTTTACAAAATATAATATGAAATAGAGCAAAACACCATTATTGGATGCTGAGAGGTGTGAGAGTTATTTATGCTGATTGTTACTGACTACCTGAAAATCTTGATACTCAGGACTATCCTTGTTGAGGAACTATTAATTCTCATGACTAAAAGGTCTAAACCATACAAAAGATAAAGAAAACAAACCTGGCCATAAGAAAAACCAACATGTGCTGGGTACCCACCATGAGCAGAAATCCACTGAACTTACAGCAATGTTTGTCATAGGAAAACTTATAACATATTGTTCTCTTATTGCGTTTTATGCCTTTTATTAGCTTGCAAATCTAATTAGGAAGCCAATTGGCACCCAGTACGCAGTGACGGAAGCAGCACCACCTATTCTTGTGGCAGCTTTGGTTTGGCTTTATGGGTGGTCTTTGTTCCTAAAGGCTTCTATGAATACCACATATTAGCTGAGCTGGTTCCCCCTTGATGTCTGTGTTGTATTGTACACATGTTGTCACTGTTTGACACTTAAACAATCCAGATTCTTACCCAGCCCATACTTAGTGCCATAATAAACTTCTGAGCATATGTTTTTGAGAGCAACAGTCACATCCATCACTGCAGTGTGACAGATAAATAAGCACTGCTGGAGAGTGTCCACGTCCTCAGAGGGCAGAGCTGGACTGCAAGGTGTGTGCCAAGGGGATGTGGTCATCTGCCTTGCCCTCGCTGAGCTTTCTTCTTCTCCTCGTCCCAGTAAATCAAAACAGTTACTGGAGAGACCTAAAAAATTCCCCCGTACATGTGAAAAGCACGTTGTTACAAAACTCTGCTAGTGAAACATTTCCTGTTTGGGGCTTTGGCTTGACACACAGGGGATGTAAGGCACAAAGCATTCCTCTTCCCTCTTCATCTCCCTCCCTGTGTCTTCCAGAGAGGAGCTCCGTGGAGGCCTGGTCCGGAGCCCTGGCAGATGTGATGGAGATGCTCGAGCCCTTCCTGCTCCCGTGAGTCTCCTCTTGTTTGTGCAAAATTCCTGCTCTTGAGTGGTTTTGTTTCAACAGACGTGGAGGTTTTTTTGTGGGTTTGTTTGGTTGGTTTTTGTTGTTGCTGTTGTTTGGGATATTTTTTTTTTGAGGTGGCTTTGGTAGGAAAGAAGAGGGAATCACACACGAGGAGCTTCAGGATTTGTGCTGTGCCTTGTTCTCTCTGAGCAAGACCAGAGGCTGACAAAGACTAATGGCAGCAAGAAAGGTTTAAAGTGTGGTCATGTCTTGTCTTAGCTGGGTAAACACATTCAATGAGAGCTTTGTCTGAACAAGGACAGAGAAGTCGAGCCTTGAACAAGGAAATAATTTATGTAAGTTTTAATGAATATTTAATGTGGAATGTTAATTATAAAAAAAAGGGTATCTATTTTGATGTCGTGCCTGTAAGTGTCAGGTCATGTAATGTCTCCCTGGCCTGAGGAGGACAGTCAGCTTGCTAATTACAGATGTTTATCAATCAAGTGAGAGTACCCACCCATCAGACCAATATCTCTTTAAAGAAACAGGTGTTGTAGATAAAAAAGAGTAAATATGTTTAAAAGTGAAATATATAAGAACCATCTTGCCTTTGTTGCTTTCAATGAGTTTTCCATTGGTCAATATTGCTAAATACAAGAAAAGGAAGTTATTAATCGAACATAAACCAGAATTTTCTTAGCGCCGATTTGTAATATAAACATAATTCTTAAGGTTGTGTTAGGATATGTAAATGTAAGGAGTTTTTTGGGCCAAAGAAGTATTTTTCTGAAGATAAATGGCATTTCTGAGGCAACCTTTTTGTTCTGTACCTGTGCATCCTTGCACCCTCTTGGACCACATGAAGGGAGACCCCCGAAAGTATTCCCACCTCCCATGGGGGGCCAGGGTTGTTTCTGCAGGCACTGGAAGCTTCTACCACAGCAAAAATGAAAAAATTTCAATATTTTTTACTCAGCATGTTTGAGTGTTGAACAACAACTCATGCTATGAACTGAAACAGAAATAAAGGTGAAGCTACCACATGCTGTCACAATACCAAAAAGGCTGTTTCAAGTCCAACTCTTAGAGTCTCATTACAAAATCCAAGTGTGCATCAGCAACGGGTTCTGCTTGTAAAGGGACCTTTGTTCATATGTGACCTTGGTTTGAAATTTCCCCCTGTCCTCATTAGGAAAATGAAGCTTAGCACCACTGACCCTCCTGTCTCCCCCAAAGCACAAAGATTTGAATCTAGGCCTGGACTGTGCCCCGATTTCATGCTCTGCATGTGTGTACAGTGAGTGAGAGAGCAGGGAACACGCCTGGGAATAAACCACATTAGCTTTCGCAGGGAGATTTTAAAGTTTTAATATTATGCTTGTCTAGTTTGATCTAGTATCTGGTCATTGAATTGTATCATTGCAAGAAACATGAGAACAGCAGCATGACCATGAGGTATATTGTGTTACAGAATGAGGTTACACAGCACCAAAGCACCACCATATTTCAGTAACAAATGCAGCTTCTGGGGAGTTTTGTTATCATTGCATAAGCTTCACTGCTCCCTAGAAGATGACACTGATTCAGACAGAAAACACTAATTCAGTTCTTGCCAGCAGAGCCAATTGTCTCTCTGATTACATTAGACTGACAACTGGTTTTCAATGTCATTGTCAGCCGCAGCTTCTCATACATGGTGCACTGGAGCATGAACTGGGCTCCCTTTATTTAATTATTTCTGCCTATTTCTGTGGTTGTGAATAAGGCAAATGTGAGGCTCTCATCTCATAGATAGAAAAATGTCAGGTGTTTAGGTTACAAAATTCAGGCTTCAGCAGTGAAGTCCAGCACCTTTTTAAAGGCAGATCCCAAATATGTGTGTCACTCTAAAGAATGAATTTGAAACTATCATATCTTTTTTTGTGTGTTGGTTGCCCAGAAGTAACCTAGGATTTCTGCATGAAATAATTGTTTCACTAAATAATTTACTAAATATGTTAATTTTTTGTTCTTAATTAAGTGGTAACTGGAAGACTGCCTGTGAGCTGCCTGTTGCAGACACTCATTGTTTAAAATTTGCCATGCATTGTTGGTGTTTTTGGGCACATGTGTCCATCCTGGGTGTGGATGGGTGTGGAGGTCAGAGGTGTCTGGCTGGGGACTCTGCTGTCACCCTGAGCCAATGCAGGGATAGTGCTGAGGGTTGGCAGTGGAGCTCTCACCTGCCAGGAGGACACAAATTGGGGCCCTGTGCTCTTTGGGCAGCACGAGCAGCCCATGGGGCTCTAGGAGAAGCAAACCCTCTTGGTCCAACCAGCTAATCTCCTTTGGGCAGCACAAGCAGCCCGTGGGGCTCTAGGAGACGCAAACCCCCTTGGTCCAACCAGCTGAGCTCCTTTGGGCAGCACAAGCAGCCCGTGGGGCTCTAGGAGAAGGAAACCCCCTTGGTCCAACCAGCTGACCTCCTTTGGGCAGCACAAGCAGCCCGTGGGGCTCTTGGAGAAGCAAACCCCCTTGGTCCAACCAGCTGAGCTCCTTTGGGCAGCACGAGCAGCCCGTGGGGCTCTAGGAGAAGCAAACCCCCTTGGTCCAACCAGCTGTGTGTCTGACACGGAGCGATGGCCTCTGCAGTGCCACAGCAGCCATGGGCTGACACCAGCTCCTCTGCTGAGAGCAGACCGTGGCCAGCTGAGGTACGGCCTGGCCACCAGCCAGAAAAACGTGTTCTCCTTCTCCGCTCTCGTGCCCAGGCCGTGCTGAGTTTGTTATCTGGAGCACAGGACTCCCCATGGAGCTCAGAGCCTTTTTTCACATGTGTGTGCCCATGATCAGCCCCTTCCCCTCGCTCTGCCTCCCTCCCGTGTGTCATTCCACGGAAGGAGATTAGGGAGCCATGAGGTCACTACTGGGGGTCAGCACCGTCTGCAGAGATGTTCTTCTGTGCAAGCTTTTTCTGTTCCCTGCTGGTCATTGCTATTCCTCCTCTGCAGAAAAGGGATGAAGTGTGGGGGCAGTATTTTTACTTTGTAAAAATCTTTTTCTCTACCTTTTCTTGAACAGATTAATGAATTTTTTTTCCTTTCAAGGTTTTCTATTAAGGTCATAAATGTATTTAAAAAAATATACAGCTGGAATTTTTCACAGGGTCTTGTTTCTAGAGGAGTTGTGTGTGCAAGAAAAGCAAGAGGTTGGCACTAAAATAAGGAGAGGTATTGGCAATGAAGGCTGCTCTGCCAAATAAAATGCTGTTAAAATAGTATTTTTGCATTAGTTTTCTATATTTTTTTTAAAAACACCCCAGAATGTCTTAGAGCAGTAGGTAGACAAGAAGGAAGCTCCAGGAGCTTGCAATAGCCATGTGAAACATAGCTCATGAAATGCTTGTTGCCAACTGTTTGTGATCCTTCCACGCCTGCAGAATCAGAGATTTATGCTCTTCAGAAACGCATCTCCCTCTATTTCTGAATTCTCTTCCGCTGCTTCCGTTGCCCAAAAGTCAAACAAAGCTAACCTCCTCCAGGTCCCAGAGTGAAAAAATGCAAACACACTGCATTTAAAAGTAGATTTAGCAACTCCAAAGTGGGCGATTTGGTTCCACCCATCAAACCTGAGTTCTCTGATCTGAAGTCAGATGGGTGCTACTCCTAGCGAGGTGTGTGCCAAATCTAATTAAGCTTTGCATAATGTGCATCTTGGGTGATTTGATTTATTAGCTTTGTTTGAAGAAAGTAATAATAAAAAAAGAAAATGGCTTTGGTAATAAGCTGTTTGAATTCCCTGTGCAAGTAGGCACAGTCCCTCCTGGATCTCCCTGAAATGCTCTCGAGGTGCACGAGCTGCCCATGGACTGATGTGATGCTGGGAGACAGAGCAAAGAGGGGTCTGCAATGGGGTCCTGACTCCTCTGCTGCCCTGGCTTTCAGCTCAGCTCAGGTGTTTAAGTATTCCCCACTGGGGATAATGATTTCCATTCTCACAGCCACCATAAAACCCTGGAAGTTGTCATTTATCACTTTTTATACCAATGGGACCCGGCACACGGAGAGATCAGAGATGGCTGTTGTGTAGTGCAGCAGAAATATTTGCATCAATGCTGGGATTCACAGCTGGGATAATAGTCCCAGACCCCATGCTGGTGTGGCAGGGCTGCTTTTGATTCCTGGAATAGCTGTGTGTGTCTTCTCTGCTCATTTTTTAGTGTGCAGTGCAGATGTGTCCCCTGGCCCAGATCCTCAAGTCCTGTTGGTTGTGGTGGGTCAGTTCTGGTGGCCAAGGCATTGTCCCCTGTCCGGTAGCACTCCTGGAGCTGGGCTCTCCCTTGCTATCCCAGTCCTGGCTGGTTTTCCTGTCTTTGATGCCTTGTGCGTTACAGAGAAGGATTTCCTGCAGGGCTCCTGATAAACAGCACGACCCAGGGTGAATCTCTTTGTAACCATCACTGGTGTTCATCACACTCCATGGAAAAAATTACTGGAAAGTGGAATGTCCTGAAAATTATAGATGCAGCTTTAGTGGCTGCAGTACTGCCTTGGGGTCAGCTGGAAGGGCAATTCCCTTGGGAATATCAACAGTGATATTTTTGGTTATAACTTCTCGTAATCTGAATGTGAGTAAGGGGCAAGACATCCCACAGTGGGACTGTTCCAATCGGAACATGAAGGGGAATGTGCGTTTATCTTCCCTCTTTTGGGCGTGATTTCTCCTAAAAAATCTTTCAAGGCTTATTGCTGTTTGCAGCTTGGAAAGTGGGAATTAAGTGTGTGGGATCAGATTTATTCTTAGTTGATGAAATATTACTTTTTCTTTCATTTATGCTAAATGCATTTGAAAAATTTGGAGAATTGAAAAATCTTGGAGAATATCTATAGAGTAAAATTATTCAATGCAAATAATTTTAGCAGTTTAGTTCTTTCTGTAAAAAAATTTAGACTGTGGGTACTTGGAAAAATCAAGATTTGAGATATTTTAATAGCTTTAATGAGAATAATCTATTTTATACTTATTGCTAAAAAAAAATTTTGCTTTACACTGGAATAGTAGAATGAAGGAAAATATATGGATTAACAACAGTTTTATGTGAGCTAAAATTATCTAAAATTTAAGTGAGTTGCCTCAAAATGCTCCCTGAGGTTTTAATCATGATTCTTGCTTTGTTTTAGCTTTTTCTTTTTCTGATCAAGCATACAGCTGAAGCTTGTGCCAGAAACATTCACCTAAAATTCTGATTGAAATCAAGCAAATATCAGTAAATATCACTAAAAACATAGAATATATGCATTTTATTACCAAAAAGCAATTAATAGCATTTCATTACAGCCAGGCAGCAGAAACAAGCTATGCAGCCTCTTGTGTGTGATCAACGTGGTTTGAATTTTGAATATTAAAATATTTAAAATTTACTTACAGACCTTTAATAAGTTATCTGGCAATTAATTTCAAATGCCACATCAGTGGCAGAGGGGATTTAATATGATTTGCCAGTATTTTTTTTTATCAGAGACAGATGTAAAATGGTTCATTATGAAAATTTCGCATTTCTATACAGTTGGATATGAAATTAAAATTTGGGGAAGAAATGAAAGAGTGTTTTATGCTTCCCACAGTATCAGTGGTTTATGGCAGGGACCATTTATCCACTCCAGCTGTGCAATGACTCTGGTGTTGGGGGAAAATCAATGAGAAAGTTTTGGGAAAGTCTTCTGTGGTTGTGATGACCAGAAGGGTCTCACAATCCCTGTCTGTGCAGCTGTGGACCCTCCTTTGTCCTTAGAAAACACAGCGCCAAGGTGACAGCTCCTCATCTCCTTGGTTTAACCCTAGGACAGAGCCTGAGATGTCCAACGGCACCTGAGAGCGCCAGGGCTCCACTCCCATTGGATTTTAACAGGTTTTGAATGCTCAGCTCCTCCAGGCTCCTCAGCAAAGCCCAGCTGTGGTTCCTGTGCCTGCCCAGGGCCTGGCCCAGCACGGTTTAACCCGAGGGGCAGAAGCTCTTGGGTGCGAGTGGGGCGTGTTTTTCCCAAAAGCCGTCAGCGTGGCGGGAAAGGGCAGTGCCGTGTGTGCAGAGGGGCCTGCGAGGGGCCAGGGCAAGAGGAGCTTATTTTCAAACTGGTTTGACTGACTGGCAGGCACAATGCAGCTCAGCATCCGCCGCTGCTGACTCTGCACACTGTGCTGGGCCCAGCTCACGGTGACTCAGAGGCAGCGAGAGCGATCACGGCTCCGGATCCAGCGCTGAGTCTGCTGGGAGGAGGAGGAGAGTAATTCATTAATTTATTTGGGACACTGGATGGTTTCCTGGCTGTGTGCAGCAGCAGGGTGTGAGCAGCTCCATCCAGCTGCTGCTGCAGACGGGTTTTGCAGAATCCAATGTTCCTCCCCAGCACCCACCAGCCAGGGTGGTCGTGCTGGGATGAACCTCCTATGCCAACGTGGAGGGGTCGGGGGACTCCAAAATAAATTCTTACAATGCTCATGTGTTCAGTAATTAGAGATTCAGGTTTTTTCAAAGCCTGCTAGGGGAATTCTCCACAGTGTTAAGTCTTATTTTTCAGTGGAAACGATAAGGCTGAAGTGTCAGTGCTGTTTGGCTGGGCAGAGATTTGCTCGACAGAAAAGGGAACCAGGTGGGAACATCATCCTTGGGGGGTTTGGCAGCCTTGTACTGAGCTGGTGCAGTTTTGGTGTGGGCACTGGACGTGTCCCTGAGATTACCTCTGAATTGGTGAGTCAAACAACCCCAGAAGCTTGCAGGCTGACATTGCTCCTCCCAGTGCAAATCGTGAAAATTCCACTGAAGGACACACTTTGGGATTATTGCAGAATGATGCAGGTGGCGCAAGAAAGGCTAACTGTGATTTCTTTTTACTGCGTAATAAAATACTAAAATAATATAAAAATTCCCCCTCTGGTAATTGCTTTTGAGACAGATGATCCTCCATCCTGACAATAGTTTGATCTTTGTACTCAGACTCTCAGGGAGATGCGTGGCTGTGAATGCAATGCCACAGAGGCAAAGGCCACCCTACGATTTTGTATATGCAATTAAATTTCTTTATTTTGTGAGATGCAGTACCATAAATAGAAATCTCCCAATGTGTGCATTATTTAAAAGTAAAGGGCCACTATCCTGACTGGAACTTTTGTGTACTTCCATAATGTAAATATTTATTATAATAGTAAAAATATATTGGGGGGGGTTGGCTTTCTAAATGTTTGCACTACTGAAAAACTGTAAAATCCACATTCCTGTACACTGCAAGGACTAAACATGAAATATGCATTCCAAACTTTCTATTTCTAAGTTAGCAAGTATGGAGTACTTGGAGTAACAAGCTTGCGTATTAGGAGACATTATTTCCCAAGACATTTAGAGAGCGCGTTTTGCCAGCAGTCGTAATCTCTGCAGAACATGGTAAAGAATTTGGGTAGTTTAATGCTTCCAAAGAAAAACCTTTTGCAAAAGGACACGTTCATTTACCAAAGACAATATTTTCAGGCACGGTTGCTCTCGCTGTGATTGATGTGTGCCCATCCCAGCACAGATTCTTTCCGCAGTCCCAGAACAGCAGTTTGGGTCTGGCGGTGATATTTGGAATAAGGTTGTGGACGGAGCAGTGCAGCGCTGTGCCACAGCAGGAAAACCAGCCAACAGAAAATACAGATACAAAGATGCGTCTTGGCTCCAAAGTCCATTTTTTAAGCTTGATTTCAAGAAGTACTGAAGGGAAAATTACTCCAGGGCTATTTATTTTAAATATCAAGTAGGATTTTTTAAAAGCATCTAAGTAGCTTCTGAACATAATTCCACTTACTTCTAAATGAGACTGGTCCTGAGAAATTTTAGGAGGCTCTTCAAATCTACTTTAGGAGGCTTAAAATAACTTATTTTCATATCTTAAGGAGTAAGATATTAAATGCTAAGTAGTAGCATGAAGGATCAGTGATAATTGCTCCCCTTAAGTGGATGATTTTTAGCGTTTGAGCGAGGCATTGGATTCTGTTATCCCATTGTTCCATGGACCTACTTGAGGAACAAGCTCTCCCTAAATGCAGGTTCCAAACCCAGATTTAATTTGTGATTCAGCTGGAATGGAGCCTGTCAGAGGCATTTGCTCTGCTGTGGGTGGCTGAAGCACCAGGTCTTTATAGGTTTGAAACTCTATTAAGCTTCTACAGTTTATTCCATGGCTGATTTTTTGGGTCTAAAATATGGCAAAAACAAAAACACAGCCTGGCATCTCCTCCTGGCTTGGCTTGCACAAAACTTACGTAATTGTACTTTTTTTGCTTGGAGGAACTATTTTGAAGTGATAATGGTTTTCTTGAGGAGATGCTGTGAAGATAAGCATCAAGTGTTTATTTCCATAAAAACATCCATTCTCAGCCCTGAGATGAGCACCACCTTCATTTATTAAAACTGAGAATTTCTTAATAATATGATTGACTAATGAGCTGTAGGACCCTGCAAAGAGAGGATGGCACCTACTCCCTGTCTGCTCTGTAATTACAATCTGGGACGAGGGGTTTGATCTTGCAGTCATGCAAAGGGAATTTTGTGTGTATAATGATGTGGGGCAGAAACAAGGATGACTTGAGTTAGCAATGGATGGCATTTTGTCTTTTTTTAAACCATAAACTGGAATTTGCCATCTCTAATCACAGATCCCAAAGCTGTACATGGATATGTGACTGGGGCACTGCAAGAGTGTGGGTCTCCAGTGACATTTTGCAGTAATACTTTAAATAACAGAGTCCTATGGATATAAATTAATTTACATTCTTCCACCTAAATCATGGCTCTTGTTCATACCTCAGAAAACCAGAATATTTCACAGGTGAGAAGGACCAGTGATTCCCTCCACCCTTCCCAGCCTATGACTTCCCTGTCCTTTAAAAATCGTTACTTTTGGACAATTTTAGCTATTCCCTCAAGTCTGTGTGACACAATCTGTCCTAGGAAATTCAGTCTTGCAAGTCTGAAAATTGATTAATCACAATTCCACTTCCTAAAGTAGAATTCTGACTGCTAACACAGCGAAACAATTTCTGTGTTGTTGTCTTCAAATAGCTACAGCCTACTATTTACGATTGGTAAGGAGAAGCTCAAAACCCCACTGGGAAAACCATAAAAATCTCCCACTCTTTTGAATGAGTTCTCCTCTGCATTGATGATTTTCATCTTCTTCCCATGGGCTGACTGCACTCCTTTATAAAATACTTAAGCTTTATTTAAACTTTCTAGTCATGGGTTTCGTTTTTGAAGGTGATTGATTGAGGTCTCTGCACTGCTTTTGCTGAAGGTCACAGCTTGGGACAGCACATCCCTAATTTTGCACACTATTTTCACCAGTCATGGGTTCCAGGGGGTGGAAAATTTGATAAACTTCAGTGCCTTTATTGGGGAGATCCAAACCAGCTCACAGGTGTTTCGCACTTGAGGAGGGAGGAAGCACCGTATTTCATTTTCGTTTCCTAGCAAGAGAAATGTTTTCATTTCCAAAGATCAGTATCAGGGAAATTGTCTTCCAAAAATCCCTGTTCAGGACTCCAGCCCCCTGAACGATGTACACTACTTAAGGTAAAGCCACAGCTCAGCAAGTCCTAAAGAAATCATGACAATTTCTCCCTAACTTGAATCTTAAATGAGACAAAAATTACTTCATCTTTTTTTAATTAATTGCTGAGTCTTTGACCATATATTGACCTGTATTAATTGGTGGGTTTGCTTCTCCTGGACAATTCTAAACTTAGGAAAACAATTAATCCTGGTAAAAAGTATTTTAAAAAAATCTAAAATATTTTCAGTAATTGAAAAGTTATGGAAGAGCTAAAAGAAATGTTTGGCTTGGCCCAAAGTAAAACAGTTTCTTTATTTTTGAGCACTTAACACTTATTTCTATGACATTGAGAGAAACATGAAAATGAATGACTGCTTAGAAAAGAAATCAATTATTTTAGCAAACACTGAAATGAGGCATTCTGGTTTTCAGGGACGCATTTCTGTTTGTTTTGGTCTCTGAAAGGAACGCTTGGCTGAAACTGGCACAAAGACACAGGAGGATCCGAGGCTGCTGAATTTGCAGTTTTAGTCTGAGGGCCGGGCACTGTTTTCCACTCTCCTGGAGAGCCGCGGAGAGCTCCGTAACGTTTCCGTGCATGTTCATGCAAACACTTTATCGCTTCATTTTTGCCTGTCCCCCCAGATAGAATCCTTTCACTACCGTACCAAACCAACAGCATTTACACATCAAAACAATAATTCATTTTCAGATTCAGCCCTTCATTAAAAAGATAAGTAGGGCTTAATTGGCATCCAGTGCCTGTGTAGCTCCTCTGTGCTAGAGCACAGTTAAGTGGGGTTTCTCAGACAAGGGCCTTGGGCGAGCCCTCTGTCTGGGATGAATTTCTCCCCAATTAAACTCATTTGTTTTCACATTCACATAATGGCACCTGAGATATGGAATGTCTCAACCACTTCCTTCAGCTTTTTTCTGAGGGTGGGGAATTGTTTGAATGTGAGCTGCAAACTCATTACGGTAGAATATACCGTGCAAATAAATGTCCAATGTGCTGGAGGATTATCTGATTAAAGAGGTTAAATTATCCTCTTATTACTTTAATAGTTTATCTTTTCTGAGGTTCAGGTAGAATGATGTTTTATTGAAGATACGCCAAGAGGTGGAGTTTTGCCTCGGATATGTTTTGGATAGAAGCTGAGTTTGAAGTGGGATCAGAGGTGCCAAATCTTGTGACCTGCTCATGGCAGAGTGGGGTTAGGGTGGTAGGAATTGGGGAAGATTTGCTTTCTCAAAGATTGGGAGAAATGCTTCTTCTGCAGAGGGTTCTGCTGCATCTGGGTTGGAGCTGTTTGTGTCCAGAGAAAGAAACCCAGAAAGTTTAGAACAGAATTCAGAGGGGTTTTGCTAAGCAGAACCTTCCTACTAAGTTATCTCAAAGCATTACCTAGAACCAAGCAAAACACAGCTGTCATCTTGTCTGAAACTTTTAACCTTTATCTTTTCTGTACTTCTGATTCCTTTGATTAAAACTGAAGTGAGGAGAATTGGGTTGATCTACAGAGAATCCTCTCAGTCTGATCTGTGGACACCCAGGGCCACACCTTTAAAGGCCCTTGGCTTCCTAATGTCCCCAGGCGTTATTGTCCCATTGGACGTATCTTTTGAAACCCCGGGGAGAGATTGGTGTAGAAATCAAATTTGTTCTCAAGGTCTTTATTCTGCACTTACCTTGGAGCAGCTGCGCTCCTGCTGAGGAAGGCAGCACGCTCTGTTAAAAGCCAAGAACAACAGATCCTGGCTTTGCCTCTGTTCTCTCTCTCTCAAAGTCTGAGATTAGGCACAAAGTCCAACTTTGGGGCTCAGCTGCCCTGTGGGAGTGTGGAGCAGCACCTGAGCATAGCCCGAATGAGTGTGGAGCACACCGGAGCTTGGGGAGGAACTTCAACCTGCTTTGTCCCTTCACAAGGGTCCAAAGATGCAGCTCCCTTGTGCAGGGGTGTGACAGCAGCTCCTGCTGCTCTGCTGGAACTTGCACAGGCACCAAGGATGTCACCCCAGCCCCTCTCAGCTGCTCACCACAAAACCAAGAGGGATAATTCTGAGTCATGATTGTATTGTGCTTTGAGACTTCTGGCTGGAAAAAAAAAATACAGACGGATTTATATCATTCTTGTCATGAAGAAATATCACGATGGGACTCATGATCTTCTTGCCCTCCTCTGTTGAAATCCTGCATCAGGAGGTGTAATACAAACATCTGTCCTCATGGAATGAGAGAAATAATTGAATATACTCAAATGCTGTGTCAAAAAGTTAATCTTTCTTCCAGTTTGGCATTCCCCTGGATGTTAATAACCACAAGAATTAGTGATGGGAAGATCTAATGTTGCAAGAGCAGTAACGTGGGAAGCTGTGGAAAATTATCTCTGTCTCCATCTGTAACGAGGAGCAGAGAGGACGCGATGCAGCCGAAACTGAGCTGCATTTTGGCCATCAGGGCAAGGGCACAGCGCTGTTTTCTGTGCCTCAGAGGTGTCCTGGCTGCACAGGAGCCATGTGTGTCTCAAACCCTGGTGCTGGACTTGGACGCTCTAAATCTGTGCTCCAGCAAAGCCAATCTGGCAGAGTGTCCTGTCCGTGGTGTTGCACCCACGGTGGCTGCAGCTTAATGGATCACAACAAACTGCACCTTGATTTAAAAAAAAAAAAAAAATTAAAAAGAGCAACCATGCAGGCAAGGAGAAGCATCTGCATTTGCTTTACTGGATCTTTTTGTCAGGCATTGTGATCAGGCTGACAGTTAGCCCTGAGGAAAGTTATAAATTCTGTGCTGAATTGCGGTACAATCTTTCACCATGGCATTTCTGCCCTCTGGCCACGCTCTGGTTATCCATAATTGTGGCAGATAATGGTTTTTTATGGCTGGAAACATTCTTTGCAGGCACAGGGACAATAACCAGGGCTGAAAATGTAATTAAAGTGAATGGATGAACTTTCTTAAAGAAACAGTGTAGATTATTACTGGAGCTTAACACCTACAAAGCCTGAGGCAAAATGGCAGCATCTGAAAAAACTTGTATAAATTTTAAATGTAGGGCAAGCTTGAAGGTGGCTATTAGATTACAGAAGGAAAACTGAGACATTTGATGTAACAGATAACTAAGGGCTTAGATCATCTCCAGAAATATAAACTAATGTAACTTATCTTTCTCTGTCAGTTGGAATATGTTACTTGTGATCAACGGCACTTTGTTTTCATGAATCTGTGGAGAAGTTTGTTGCAGATTTTGCCCACTCATGCAAAAAGCATTTTCCTTAAATAATGAGAGTCAGAAAGACATGGGATGATCTTCTCTGTAGTACCTATTATTTACTATGAAATGAAACAGATTTTATCTTTTTCCATGTAGCACCGTTAAGGTTCTGGAAATCAGGTTTTATTGAACAGTTCCATAAAGGCACAAATGAATAGAAAACAGCAGATTTCTATGTATTGCAGCACTTCTGCTGCAGCAGTGTCTGTTTCTGGTTGAAGCTCCTCTTTGGGCAGGGTTTGTTACCTGCAGGCAGCTCCTTGCCCAGAAGGAGATGCTTCCACACTTCTGAAGATCATTGCCATTCTCCTGTATCTGCTGAAAACCAGAATGAGACAACACATCAATTATTATTTTTAACAGAGACTTAATATTTTGTTAAATATTAATAATACCTTCTGGTATTATTAATTTAACCATTCATGTCCTGATAATGGGCAGTCTAAACACGTCCAGCTTAGACTTGGCTCTTATCATTCCTCTCCTTGTGGATCTGGGCTGGATTTGCAGACCCCTCACGCTTTGCAAGGCACCTTTAGAGCTGCACAGCCTGGCGAAGTGACACTTCTGAGCTGCTCTCTGTTTGCATGCAGGAGAACTGGTTGGAAAATTTAGAAGCAACTTGATTTTTTTTTTCCCCCAGTACTATTTTTAGCAGGCAGCTTTATTCCCACAGAAAATTCCTGCAGCCGCACCGGGACAGGAGCAGCAGCAGGAGCAGGAACAGGCAGCCTGTCGTGGCACAGGTGGAACAGCTGACTTCCCCAGCGACTGCAAATTAAGGCAACTTTCTGTGTGGGATAACATGAGAACTGGCAAAGCTGCTTTGCTGTGTTTTAAATAACCTTCACAGTTAAGGGTAAATTATGTTAATCTGGAACCACAAGCAGCGCAGGCTTTTGCACACCTTGTGCCTGCTGAGTGAGCTTGGTCCTGGAGTTGTGGCTTATGTGAACGAGCTGAATTTTGGAGCCTTGTGTAGGTATTTGGGTTTTCTTAGCAAATTATTTGCTGTTTGAGTTCAATGTGAGTCCTGTGAAAAGCATCAGGGACCAAAGGGATGGTGGGGAGCAGAAGAAGTGAAAACCGTTGTGTGTTGGAAGGGGCACAGCAAAGAGACCTCAAAAAGATTATTTGAAGCTCTGCTAGAACACGTTCTTGGCAGAAACCTCTGCCCAGTTTTACATCCTGGTTATCACCAGAAGAAATCACTTTCTTTCCTCAAGAACAAAAGAAATCTACACGGATTACAGTTTGGGTGTCATGGTGCCCTGAATTGTATCTCTGCATTGAGAGATAAATACCCAACATTGCAGGGATAGAATTGGTTGCACACAGCCAAATCCCATCACCAAATCCTTCAGCAGAGGGAGAAAGGTGTCAGTGGAAGCAGAATCTGGCCCCAGACCCTTCCTCAGGGCACAGCAAGGATTTCAAACAGGTTTTCTCTGCTGCCCATCGTGGTTAGGGGCTGCCAGGAGTCCTCTAACATGTCAGGGACCCTGTGAAATTATTCATTTATTGGTCCTAGTCTTCAGGTGAAAAATTACCTCAGATACTGCTCCTCTTGTTGAGTTCTAATGATAGAATGAGAGGGAAAATCAGCCAGAGAAAGGAGATTCCACAAACAGAATTTTGAATTTTCTGGATTTTAGAAAGAAAAATGCCATGGCAACAGCTGTGCCAAAAGGAAATGATAGGAAAGCTTTCCTTCATTTTCATCTAATGACTTTCCCATTACTGGTGCTCGGATCCACCCACACAAACACAGATCAGGAATTTGGCCTTGGTAGAAGGTTCTCTGTGATTTAGCCCCTGCTCTTAATTCAGATTTTTTTTCCTCTTGAAAAAGAAGGGAAGAAAAGGGAAAAGTCAGCAAAGATACTGCCAAAAAAATCTGTGTCCTTTTGCTGTATTAGTACAGTCAACTTATACATGGCTGATTCACATTATGGCAGAAATATCACTGACATGATCCCACCTGACAAGATCATGTGATGTGGCATATTAAACTTAAAAGAAAAGAATCTTTTAGATCAGATGTCCTCCATCAATTTCGATTTCCAAGTAATACAGCTTTAAAGAATTTGGCATATGCAAGAAATGGTGGTGTCTGTCTAGAGTAAAAAATTTCATGTATTATAGTTACTGCTCAGTGTAGGGATCAGAAAATTAATTTTTTTTAAAATTGCAGGTTTTCAATGGGGACTTTTAAGAAACACTGGAGATTTTCTCAGTTTAATTTTTGTTAATAAATGCAAACCAACTCAACAGAGGCAGCAGAACAAGCAAAACGCTGAGCAGAGCGTTTCTCTCAATTAACTGTGCTGTTTATCTACACATGTAGCGTGTTGCCACATGTTTTTGATTAATACAAACACACAGCTCCTGGTACGAATTTCTGTGCATATGGAAGTGCCATAGAAATCCACTCAGCTCATGAGGAAGAAGAGAGGAGTTTCAATATAAAGACAGAAAAATGACACAATTTCCAGTTGGCTCCTCTGGTTGCTCTCTGTCCTGATGGCACTCCAGGTTTTACTCATGTCTGGGACTGTGTTTATTCACAAACCTTTGACTGAAAAGCTCCATTTGTCTGTAAAATTTGCTCTTTTCTGAAAGATGTTTTTGCGTGTTGATTAATTAATTTATGCAACAAAATATTTTTTAAAAAAGAGATCTACTAGTTTTCGTTTCATTTTTGCTGATCATAGTCAGCAAACAAAGTCGTTATTTTAGAGAAAAAATATTTGATAAACGCCTTCCTGAAAGTTGATCTTTTAAAAGAATTAAGATTCAGACTCTCTGTATCTGTGGTGGGGAATTCGTGGTGGACATTTCCTGCTGTGATGGGAAGGGCACAGTCTTTCCCACCATTACACAAATGCCCATCAAGGTTTGAAAAAATCCAAGTCTGGCAAGGAAAAGACCACACTGGAATGGTAAAATAACTGAAACCACTAAAAGAAAATTTTTTCTGCTGCTCCCATTTGTTTTTTCATCTTTTCTAAAGCTGCTCCTCCAACGAGGAGACTTTGATGGGAGAGGGAGAGAAGGAAAGAGCAGTTCTGTTGGGAGAGTTCAGGGTGGCCTGGATGATGAGCTGAGCTGAGCTGTGTGTGGAGCCATGGAGTGTCCCTCTGCCACCCCTGCAGTCCCCAAAAGTCCCCAAAGTGCTCCTGGCCGGGGCACCCTCTCTTCTGAGGCTGCAGCTCTGCTCCCCCAGCCCCGGGTCAGGCTCCAAACACAAACAGCATAAAAATGCAATAAATGGAAATGAAAAGAACCCTCACAGGTAGGAGCAGGCACCTCTGAGGAGCGAGCTCTGCGTGGGTGCTGGGCTGCAGAGGCAGCGGTGCATGAGACAGCAGAGATGCTCAGAGATCCATGGCTCTGCACACAGGCACTAACCACAAGCGCAATATAAACCCTTCATTTAGCTTGGGGTAAAGAAAGAAACAAAACTGCTTCTTGATGTCATGTCAGAAGAGATCACATCTGATTCTGATGTGCTGCAAAAGAAATTTTGCATGTGATAGAGCCCACAGTTCCTCCATGTCCTTCATGCCTTTTGGGCACGGAGAGGGGCAGACAGTTGGATTCGGTGCAGGGCTCTGATGATGCCAGACAAGGATGGAGAGAGGGGAAAGTTCTTTTGCTCTGGGCAGCTGGAAGGAAAACACAACTTTTGTGCAGCTCGGCCTCGCTGTGAGAGGCAGCTGGGGGACTGCTCAGGCGAGTTTTATTTGTGCAGAGAGCCCAGGAGATGGTTCAGGGCTCGTGATGGTCCAGAGACCACACCAGGCTTTTCTGGGAAAAGAAAGTAGTGTGTCCAAGGCTTTAGAAAATAAAATCCTTAAGCTTGCACATCTGTGGATATGGGACTGAAGTTAGACTCGTTACAAAGAGCAGCAATTACAGTGTTTTCTGCCGATATTTTCAGATGTTAAACTCCTCTTCAGCCAGGTTTGCTCATCCAGTCTCTGTTTGGGTGCAGGGTTTGTGTCCTCACTTCTCTTCCCATGGTTTCAACAAAAGCAACAGCTTACCTGCCTCAGAAAGATGCTGCAAAACAGACCTTGGGAATTGTGAGAAGTTGTGCTTTAGGGGTGCTGAATAAGTAAAAAAAAATTGGCACACGTTTTTTGACCATGTTTCTATCTCCTCTGGCGCTTCCTTTTGGAGAGAGAAAGCTTGCAATCAAAAGAGTTAAATGTTGCAAGAAATGCCTATTTCAATTTTACATGCCCTAATTTCGCTGTTGAAAGTTTCTTTGATCCTTTTTTTTTTCCAGTTTAGCTTTAGTAAGAGAAACTTGTGCCTAATAACAACATTGCAATGTGGCCAAGTCTTCAGGTAATTTGTTCAAAGTAGAAAAGCAACAAGAAAGAGCATAGAGAAAACTCCAGTAAGATGTGATCCTACATCATGGAAAGGTTTCTATTTGTTTAAATTGGTTTTGAGGTTGTCAATACACAGATCTCAACTCAATCTTTCAAGAATTGTGCTGTCTGTGGGTGTTTCATCTGTAACAAGTGATACCAAGTTTGTGGATAAAGTTTGTCTTGGTTTGTACAAAAGATGAGTGATTAATTTTAATAGCACCAAATCATAAATGAATGGTCATTAAAAATTAAATGAAACTTTAAATGAAAATGTAAATGAAAAATTATTTTGAGCTAGGCTTATTTCAATCAACCATCCATTAGAAAAATATTTGTGTTTTCAGCTAGCTATAAAATTCTTACACTAATTTCTGGGAAAAAAATCGGTGATATTTATTTTTAATGGTACATAGTAGCCTTTCTTTCAGGAGGCTTTGTTGTTAGGTTTGGTAGACAAAGAATCTAATTTATCAATATTTGGAATAAGGAACTTCTTCCTATCAAATTCAAAACATTTCCAAAGAAGAGAGCACCACGTGCTTGTCAGTGCTTCAGCCCTTTGTTGCTTTGATTTGTAGATTTTTGGGGAAGGTTGTAGGGGAAGAGAATTAAAAGGAAAATGTCAGAAATGTTCCTGATACTTTTGTGTATCATTAGAAAAATTAACTGTCGCTCTGCTCCGTTTGGAGTCAGGCGTTCAGATTGTGCTCTCTCGGCACTGAGGGATCTACACTAACAAGTCTGATGCATGCTGACATCTAGCAGACCTCATTCCTTCACTTCCAAAAATTCAAAGGGAAAAAAGCTGCAGAAGTCCACAGGGAATTACCACAGACTCACAATGTTTGGACAAAAGGCAGGGAATATCCTATATGGGATGCTGTAGTTTTGGGTACTAAAGTCGTCCTCGTGTTTCAGTGAATATCCAAAATAATTTGTGTCGTGTGTGCACAGGCTTTGTGAGCTCTAAAAACCAGTAAAACTGGTGAAATGGAAGATTTGTAAAGATATCTGGTATTTTATTCTGCTTTTCCTTGGTAATTACAGCACTTTGTTTGGATAGAGAGCAGATGCTGGGAAAATTATCACTGCGTGCCTGCCCTATGCAAGGACTTTTTCTAGGCAGCTGTTCCAGGGCTGGAACAACACAAAAGGAGAAAAGTGTCTTTGATAAGGAATATTCTGATATCAACCATTGGTCCGTGCAAGTCGCATGCAACTGTGACTTTCCTGATTAGATGGACTGTGCAATTTCCCTTTTTTAATAAAGATTGCAAAGCAGTTGTGAAAGGGTCCAGGGAAAAGGGAGGGAGTGTGTGAAAGCAGCAGGAAAAAAAAATCTTTAACATCTACGTAATTTATAAAGTCTTTAATAGGAACTTATAAAGCAAAAAACCTCAAGATTAAAATATTTCATTATTATAATGATAACAGGAGGAACGGAAAGTAAGGAATGAGAGCACAAGGTCTGGATTCCATTTCTCCTAAGCAGTTGATATATTTTTGAAATTTATAGGACGTAATACCTTTTTACACTTGTCGCTGAAACTGCCCCTCAAAGTGATTTGGTGCCTTTATTATTTCTTAAACTTTATGCTGAGAAAAGGAAAGTCTTTCTGGGTGTGATTGTGCTTAAAGCCAGCTGCAATATTTAGGTGAAACAATCATGAATTCCAGTCACAGCTGTGTATATAATTACTTTTCTGAACTGGAGGGAAAATTGGGAGGAAAATGGGTTGTTCTGAAAACACGTTTTATTTTTCTTGTGTTTACTTCCCAAATGTTCCAGTGCTTTGTTGTGTTTTGTGTTGCAGTGCTTTTCCTGTTGCAACAAAACCAAAAACCCTGAAAGACAAAATAGAAAAGGAAAAAGAAAAAAAAAGAAAAAATTTTATGTTGCAATGGATGAAAAACTCTAAGCTAAATGAAAGACATTGTTGCATTATTGTTTCCAATTTCAATCATAATCCTTAAATTTGGTTAATTTTAAAATGAAAAAAGATGACATTGCACTCCACTGTCACTGATTTCCCTGAAAACGAGAGGAGTCTGGTCATCGTAAAATGATCATTGAATATCAAAGCATTTCATCATTGCTCAGTCAACCAGGAATTGTGTCTGCAGGTAAAACGATGTTGGATTAAATCTTAATTCTCTCAAATCAGCCTCAGTGGGGGCTGGAGTTTGCTGGTGAAGGCAAATGGAGAGGATTACACTGAAGCAATTTGAGAAGCTCAAACTCTTCCCTCTCCCTCAGCAAAGTTAAAAACCTCTAGAAATATTCTTGGGCACTTAGCATGAAACAGTTAGCAGCCACAGAGGTTTGGAGCAGATAAGGCTTCACCTGTAGCACCCAAATCCTGCAGAGCTGGGAAGGAGCAAAAAGCACTCTGATAAAAGCCAAGAGCTGCTTTTCTCGTTAGACAAGAAAAGACCTAAAAGTGAAGGGAAAAAAATTTAAAAGAGATGACTTTTTGCTTATGATTGTCTAAGGTGGTGCTCTTCTCTCGCAGGGAATTCCACATCTCATTAGCAATATCTCCCTCCTGCTGGAGATGGCCAAGAATCTTCTTTCCGTGGGGTGGGTGTGCACACCCCCACCAGAGCGGGTTTGGGAGCAGGAGGAACTCCTGTCGCTGGAATTGGGCAGTTGTGGGTGGAAATTGAGCATCTCCCCTTTGCAGTGTGGGGCCTCTGGTGGCTCTGGAGAAAGTGGTTATAGTTGTGTAAGGTGTGGCTTCGAGGATTTCTGTTTTCAGCCTCTTTATTGAAATCCACTGAACCGTGCTGTCTTGTCTTTCGTTTATGTTTTTATTATGCTTACATGCAAGGTTTTGTCATAAAGTGTAGTTGCCAGGAGGCAAGTTGTATATGAAAAATGCTCTGGCTGTTTTACTTGAATAGCAGAGTATGTGCAGGATTCCAGAATGCAATGGGGTGCTTAGGTGTATTTCAGTGAGTTTGGAGTGTCGCTGCCCTGGGTGAGCAGAGCCTCACACACTGCTCCTGGGCTCTCCTGGAGTCTGGAAAAGCACAGGGATGCAAAATCCAACCTCCCACCTGGGGGTAAGGCCAGGGCTGGAGCTAGCCAGGGAGCACGGTCAGGTTTGGTGTGTCAGAGCCCAATAGGTTTGATTTTCCACAAAAGGAAAATCAAATGGAATTCTGCCTTCTTCATAAAAACCTAAATCTGTGCACAGGGACCACCCCAGAGCCCCCATCTCCCTCCTTCCCTGCACACATCTCTGGCATTAAGACTGGCAACTTTATCCACAAATGATGGTTTCCTTTCTGGAGGGGAAACTCAGTGAATCGATTTGATAAAGGTGAGCTGCCCTATAGAGCTATGGTGAGGCTTTGGAATGGATGCAGCTCTGCTCTTCTCTGATAAAGCTCTTCCTTAGCCTGACATGGATTCAACCCTCATTTTTCAGTCAGTGCTGATCCCTCTGCTGTGGGTTGTGCACTCTGGTCTTCACCCTTTTCTTTGGGAACTGTGACACACAGAAAAAGACATTTACACAGACACTTACAGAAACCTCTTGGCAGCACCAACTGACAGCCAGTTTCTTTACTGATAAAACTGAGGGTGTGTTCAGACTGGGAGTCAGCTAGATAGCCTCTGCAATTTTATGCATTAATTAATTATATACATTAATTCTGAGTCTGTAAACACCAAAATCTAACAATAGTCTGATTTAAACTTCTGGCCCAGGTCTATCTTCATTAAAAGTTCTGGTTGTAAAGGCCTTTGTGATGTCCATGCAGCTTAGGGGCTATCAGGAGCCAAGGCTTCCAGCACCAGGTTCCAAGAAAACCTGTTCTTTTTAGAGCTGAATTTTTGGAAGTATATTTGAGGGAATAGGGAAGAGAACAATACAGTTCTCGTTGAATGAAGTGGGGAACTCTGTAGTACATAAAGAAACTGGCAGAGGTCCATGAAAATTAACATCAGAGATAAAAGGGATCTAACGATTGCTATGCTGGGAGAGTAGAGTGAAACCCTGATGTTGGGATTTTGGCAGGTCTAGGCATAAGACAAACACTCGCTGCTCCATAGCCCAGGCAGACCTGGCATCTCCTCCTCCTGAGCTGCCCTGCCAGCTGCCTCAGCCATAAACGGGATCCCACAAACATGTACAGTCAGGGATGAACAATGGGAAAGGTGAAATACATTCCTGGGTTAAGAGAGAAGAGTGGGACTGGGAAGCATTGCTTTTAATGCCATTTTGGCTTTTCTGCATCAGGGCTACAATGGAATTGGGGGAGAGAGAATAGTCTTGGCCATGGAGAAAACTGGAGATGCTGGATGCTGTCTGTCTGTTGGTAACCACATAAACTCAGCTCAAATCACTGGCCCTGCCCTGGAGACCTGAGCTCAGGATTGCTGCCAGTGAATGTGGGGGTCCCTGGCTGTGTTTGCCTCACCAGAGAGACAACGAGGGACAGTGGAGGCTCACGTGAAGGCGCTGATGTGCAGAACTTGTGGTGCACTGCCTTGGTCTCACAGGACAGATGTGGACTGGTGGGTGACCACAGGCAAGAACTTACCTTGATCCCTGAGTACTCACTAGTTATAAACTCAGGGGTTCTGTAAGGAGTAATTAACCCAAAATACCTCCAGGAACACTTTAAACATGAAAAATGTCACCTCAAATTTGTTGTAAAATGAGGTGACAAATCATTTGAGCAAATGTTGAGTACCTGTCATAAGACATCCTCTCATAAGAGTGAGAATCTTCTAATAATCATTAGCAGCTTATTTGCATGGAGTTTTCCTGCATTTGATGTAAAATCTTGTTTGGCTGGATGCAAGGAAGGCTAAGTATGTGCTGAAAGCCAGTAATTTGATTATCTCCACTCTTTCTGTCTAGTTATATGATCCTTGTGAAGTCCTTTATTAAACCCCATTTAGAAAGAGTTGCTAAACCTTGGTGGAATGCCAACCATGCTAATACAATCTGGCCAGTGAAGAGTAGGTGCTTATTGAACAGAAAACTTTAATCTTGTTAAGACTGGATACAAGAGGAAACGGTAATAACTGGGTTGTGCTGAAACTGTCGCTCAGACAATGAAGGTGGCACCTCCGCGGTGGTGTGGACACACCTGTCCTTTTTTATACTGGAAAACTCTTCTTTCATGTAGGATAATCCTAATGGATAGGATTCCAGGAGAGCTTTTCACAGGTCATAATTATCCTCCATGCCAGCAGTTCCTGAATAGGTATCTTGGTCACTTCATTTGCATGCTCTGTAGCTGCCATTTGTTTCTTCCAAGGGGAAGGATTCCTTTGAGGCGAGTTCGGTTAGCAGTTTCTACCTTTCAAAAACAATCTTTAGAGCATCGATAGATGCTGCGGAAAGTCGTAGATAGCAATAAAATGATATCTAAAATAAGATGTGCTCTTGGCATTTTGTCTGTACGTGTTAGAGTGCAGTTGTGGAGGCCTTGCAATTTGAAGGCATTAGTAGGAGCTGGGCAGTGATCTGCCATAGCACATCGGAAAGAGCTCCCTGTGGGGAACCCTCAGTCCCAAATGGAAAAGGTATGGATGGGGACATGAATCTCCACAGCTGGGCCACATTCCTTCGAGGGCCATAAACTGCTCATGGGAATGCTCGAGAGCCACACTAAAATAGCTGGGCTGAGAGTGGCTGAGAGCTGTGGGTGCTTCCAGTGAAAGGTTTAATTAGGGTGGGCAATTTGGGCCAAGTAACAGCACAACAATGCTGAGAGAAACTGCGAGATCTGTTCTGTGGGTTTTATATTTTATTTAAAGACTGAGCCAGGGCTAACAGCGCAGTCTGAAGTGGTGCATGCAGGAGGGGACTCTGAATGAATGTCCAGTGTGGCACTTGTGTGCACCCAGCTAGACCAGCACATTGAGTTTGGATATCACACCCTCTGTTATTGCCTTAGCACAGCCCTGAGAGCATTTGTGCCCAGCGTTTGCAGCATCAGAAGGTGTGACCCCATCGGGAGTGAAGGGACTCCCCTCCCCGCTCAATGTGACACAGGTCACAGGTGGCACAGAGGTGACCCCAGGTCGTCCCCATGGCTTCAGCCAATTCTTGTGGTTCATTCTGTTTTGGAAAAGACCACGGCAAAGTTACAAACCCCCCTGCTCTTCTGGGGTGTATGCACTGCTCGTGTGTCCATCACAAGATCCACTGACTTTCCTGTGGCTTTGCATTTTCTCTTCCAAGAATGAGTGGTTGACATTCATGACAAGGTCATGTCTGAGCGTAGACTGATTTATTCTCATAATTATTTTAAGCAGTAATAGACGTACAGGCTCTTATTTAGTGGTAAAATTGAGTTTTCTCCTCGGAACGAGGAAAGAATAAATGCTGATAATTGTCTACATATACCATTAAGCAGAATATTTGATAGAAACCTAGTTGTGAAATTAGACTCTGTCAGTACCTTTTCTGGTCTCATTTTACAATTATGTGCATTGACATCTGTTATTGTTAATTACTTCTTCAAACTTCAGCAACGATCTCTTGCTCTTCCTGTAAGAAATGTTGAAAGCTTTTAACAAACAAATTAATTATGTATAGTCTTTGATGCAAATTAGCCCAATTAGTTGTAGCATTGATACCTCTTCATGTAAAAAGAAAAAAGAGAAAGAATGATCGTATACATATTTATAAGTACCTTTTTGACAGATGATGGTAGGTCACGATGAGGAATTTGTTTAGATTTATGGAATGACTTTTTTAAAATGACAAACCAAAGTAATGTTCTGGTGAAATGTGTTGACTTCACAAAATATGTTGAATATTTAAAGATGGTTCTTGCTGGGAGAGTCAGTGTAAAGTGATTGTTATTCTTCAGTCTAAGTGACACCTTAACAAAATAGTGTTGTGCTGTGTGACACTAACTTGTAATGGATATTATTGATCAAATACTATTTTTTTCCAGCATTTCATCCTAAATGTATTTGAACTCCACCTGTTTTGCGGGAAATGGTCTACAGTAGAAAGACTTGAAAAGTTGACTAACAAAATGATTTTGTTAGGATAGCAGAGACGACCTTGTCCTCCAAAAGTGCAGTTAATGGCACCTCAAACACCAATTTGCCTTTCTTCTTCTTTCAGTCCATTCACCTTCCATCCATGGACTAGACCAGAATAACTCCTTTTCAATCCATACATGTTCCTATGGAGTTCAATCGCTCCCCTATAGCTTTCCCCTCTGAACACATGCAACTTATTGACTGAATCCCAAGATTTTTATTCCCCTTTAGATTGTTTTCTTTGTTTTGCTTCTTGTTGAGGAATGCGAATGACAAATTTTCTGTGGTTGGCTTTTGAGGGTTGGTCATTGTCGAGAGCGGGTGTGGTGACAGTCACTGCTGGAATGTGTTGGGAACTTAATTCCCCTTCTGACTACTCTGCCCAGGTATTTCATTAATTTCTACCAGGGCAGCCTGTGGAGAGTTACAAAACTGGGACTGCAACCTCTGTGAAATGTCAGTTCCAGGAAATAACTGGTTTGCTTTCAATCTGCCACTTCCAAAAATTACAGCATCCACCAAGTGCTACAGAGGTGCACTTTTTGCATATATCATTTCTGAGATTACATTTGCCTGCCATAGAGCTGTTTGAAATCAGCCATAACTTGTGTTTGAATACGTTAAAGGAAAAAAAAATCATGCTTTGTTTGAATATTTTTTCCCTAATGGGACAGTCAAAAAACTGTGTTTGCATGTTTTGTAACTCCAAGGCAAAACTCTTTCTCTAAGAGTGTTTCAGCAGAGGGGATGGGAGAGAACAAATTGCACTCCACACTTTTGGTTTTCAAAATTTCAGTGTTTGAGGTTTTCTCACAACTGTAAATCATATTGCAGCTTTTGTGATTTTTGTGGAAAAACTGAAATTTCATTTGAAAAGATACTTTTCATATTGAGATATTTCAGTGAGAGAAATGTCTGACAGAAATGTCTGGTTGGGGACAGTGTGAACTCAACCACAGAGAAATGCTACAGAAACTGGCTGTGGTAATCTGGGGAAACAGAATTTACTGCATGATGTTCCTTACAAAGATGGGGCATTGCAAATTTTCCACTCTCTAGACTAAAAAAACAAAAGCTCATTGGGATGAATATCAATATTCGTTTTTTTACCCCACTGAGATATTGTGAAATTTTGTTTGCAGTTTTGTAACCAGCAAAACTTTGCTCTAACAAGCAGAAATGAAAAGTCAAGTCTAGTGTCAGGTATTTCAGAAAGACCAGTTTGGGAAGAGAGAGTCACAGGTTTGAACTCTTCTGCTTTTTATTAGGCTACCAAGCCAAATAAAATAAAATAAACCAAAATGAGCTGAGTCACTGTGCCACGCAGTTGTGCAGACACTGAACGTGGGTCATGCACAGCTGGGCACCCCAAACTGGGTTTCTGGGAGGGGTCTGTGGGTATGATGAGGGTTTTTTTAAACCAACAGGTGCTGGCTTTAAAACTCCCAGAGTTTCTGCAGATGGTTCAGGGATTTTCCTTCTGCCGCTGTTTTTGCCAGGCCAAGGGCTGTGTGACACACCTTGCAAGCAGAGCAAGCTCCAGCCTTTGGCTGTGGTTTGTCCTGCCCCAGACTCCATCCTTTCCTTACTCTGTGAGTAAGTGGCTGAGCATCCAGGACCTTGCAGAGCAGGGACAGGCTTCCAGTGCTCAGATTCCCATCTGGACGTGGCAGTTTGGCCAAAAACTTTTGAAGCAGCATCGCACCTTCTGCTGGGCGAATTTCTTCGGATTGAGGACTTGGCTGGGATTTGTAGCTCGGGACTGGCAGTCCTGTATTAATCACTACAAATACAGACCCTCAGGAGCTGGAAGGTCCTGGCAGGGGCAGCTGGAGGGAGGAGGGAGCTGAGCTTGGAGTTTTGGTCATGTCCACCCTGGGTTCAGGTCCCAACAGAGAGCCCAAAGGCCCCAAGTCCTCAGCCTGTGGCCTAACTGCAAACCCAGTTTCTTTTCTGCCCACTTGCATTGTTTTCTCTTGGAATTCTGCCTCATGTTTTCCTAATTATTTCACTGCAATACTCAACCCAATAGTTGCATGAGGAAGCCGATCATAACGATTTAAACACTTCTACAAAAGACAGATTAGCAGATTAGTGACTGCTCTGGAAAATGTGCAGCAGTGCTTGAAAATTAATCCTGCTCTTAATGCAGGGGAAAAAAACAAGCAGGCCTGTTATTAGTGTTTCCTATTTAAAATAGACTTCAATTTCTGATTTTAAAATTGCAAATGCTATAAGAATATGGTGAAGTATGTGTTCTGAAGAAACCTCTTGAGGTTTCCTTTAGCTAATTATTTACAGTATGAAGATCTGGCATAACAGGTACAGGCATCCTGGCGATTATGTATGAACATAATCATGGCCTGTCAGATGTTTTTAATTAAGCTTTCCCTAGTCTGAGTGCTCTGAATGGTGATGAGCATTAACATCCTTCAGCAGAGCAGTGCACAACTTCCTAGCAGACTGTGACCATGTGCTTTGAAGTGCGGATTTCATTTGAAACTGGGTGAAGTGAGGTCCTGTGTTAGTGCCTTGGTGATTCCTGCTCCCAACGTTGAGCCTCTCTCTGACTGTAGACTAAAGTAGCTATTAGGAGATTTTCTGCAGCCAACGTCTCATGATCTCATGGAGGGATCTAAAAAAGCCTGGATACATTCCCAAGTATACTCCAACATCAGGTTCTGCAAGGTGAACTCCAGCGCCAGCTCCAATTCCTTCCTTGTTCTCAGGAGTGCTGCACAAGTGACTGACAGGTTCCTGGTGGAGGGGTGACAGGGAAGTGGAAATAACATGGAGAACTGGGTGGTAGGCTTGATGAACACACCAGGCACAGGAAAGTGATTTTTCCCCTCTTTGCAGCAGTGGTGAGGTCACATGTGGTGAGCTGTGTCAAATCCAAGGGTCCCCAGTGCAAGGAAGACATTGGCAAACCAAGGCCATGGTTTGGGCAGCACGGCTCAGAGGCTGGACCAGGTGAAATCTGCAGATTCCTTCCAGGCTCGGTTGTTCCATGGTCCTGTAGAGTCTCATGGGGGGTGGGGGTATTACTTTTCCTGGAAAATTCTGTCTCTCAGTGTGCACAGAGCTGAGAGCACTCAAACTGTGTTGGAGGTTTTCTGTCTCTCCAAAGCAATTTATTGGTGTCTCATATCAAAGTTGTGAGGAAATGTGTTGTTGTTAGTCTGGTGATTGGGGATGGCAGCTATACACCTGCACATAGATGCAGAGAGGTTTTCTCCATGCCTAGGAAGGAAGATTAAAGGTTCGTAACATGGTTGCTTTTAATATATCAATTATAGCAGCAAGTATATCAATTATATAAATTATATTGCTTGCTGTATTAGCAAGAATTTTGTCCTGCGAAAGGACTTTGGGAGGTGATTCCTAGATTTAACTAAAAATTCTGTGTGTTCAAAACCAAAAAGTGTGGGAACATGTCCTAGAATGTGAAACATATTAAAATGGAATCTCTTGCTAAAGGATGTGGTGGAAGGCCATTTCTTTTATTCCACACCCCGCCCACATTCACCTCATCAATAGAATACAGGTAAGTGATCCTTTCCAGTCTGAGGGCAAGCCCTCAGCAGAAGTGCATCACAATAACTAAACCAAGCAGTTTGTTTTCTCCAGTTGACTTTCAAAGACCTCTTACCCCATGGACCCTCTTCCCCTGCTCCCTTAGGGGCACCAGCCACAATCACAGTGCCCTGTGTGAAGGTATTCCTTAAGGAAGCTGCTCGGAGAGGAGAAGGCCCAGCTGACCTGCAGTGCACAGTTTTTAGTTTTTTCAATCTTCCATAATCTGGGATCTAAACAGATCCACATCCCCAGAGCTGTACAAATCAACACAGAGCGTTGGTGCCCTTGGAGCTCTCCTGTACATCCAATCCAGTGTGTCCTCTTTGTTTTCATTTTGCTTTTTCTTTTTCCTCCTCGCTCTATTTTTTTTTCTTCCAGAGGAGTTGGGGAGGGGGGTGTGCGTGCTGCTTTTTAAAGAGGGAAACTTCTGGCCATTTGCATGTAAAACAGGTTGTTGCTTGCATGAATATCTATACACGGTCATTTAGGAGTGCTCATGCATTTCCCTGTTTTGTGTACAAAACTGTGTGAATTGCATGCAATTTAAGGTAGAGAGTGCAATCTTAAAGTATTACTGCACAAAGTGTAGCAGCTCAGCTTTTGTCAAAAAACAAGCTATGTAAATAAAGGTAATACTGTCAGAGATGATGAAATTAAGATTAGCAAATAATGAGTAAAATTATTTACTTGACTACAAAGAGAAGCTGGATGAGAATCTTATCTGGGAAACAAATGTAAATCCTCAGATTCCATTAGAGATACATTAGGGATTGGCGACAGCTCCCAATCCAATCCATTAAATATCCATATCAGCCCTGAAAGGGCTGCATTACAAAGATTATCTGTGTAGGGCTGGTTACACTGAGTCCCCACTGGTACAATAAAAAATCTTCTATTACTTAACCACTTCCTGCAATCATCATCTGCGACTGTAACAGTTTGAAATTAGCTGAACAGGATCCTCTTTTTTGTTAATTTGCTTATGATTATAATCCAGGGAAAACCATCCTTTTTAAAAACTAGTTAGTTTTCCACTTCAGGCCAAAACCTTCCCATTATCCAAATGAAAGAGAAGAGATAAAATATTTTCTATTTTATTCAGTATCAGCTTCTTAAGTATTTAAATTTTTCTTAACAAATGTTTAAAAACATAAATCATGCAAACTTGTGATTATGTGCTTGCATAGTGATTTGTAATGTCAAATTTTTGGAAAATTATTATTTGCATTCTTGATAAAGTAAATGCTGTCTGTTATTATACCTGTTTCTGCTATATGGAAATCACAGTGCTTAAACAAACTGCATTATGAAAAACATGTGTTTTGAGAACCTGCTCTCTAAAGATATTTAATTTCCATTTAGAACACTAGCTTTAAAATTAATGACTCTGCTTCAAAATGCAAATTCCCCTTCTCTGTTTCAAGCAGACAAACTGAAGTTCACTGACTCCTGAAATATCGCTGCTTTGTCCCAAGAAAGCTCTGTCTTTTTAAATCTCAGCTCTAATTCCTCTTTGATTTTGCATCAACACCTTAATGGGGAAAAAATTCGCCACAAATCAGCATCTGATTAGCCCAAATCATCCCCTCCTAATCCCCCTTGGAAAAAAAATGCAATTTGCAAAGTACTGTCGTGCGTCGATGTAGCATCTTTGTAAACTTAAAAACCCAGGTGTATTGATGAAAATACATAGAACATTTTAATTAAAACTCATAAAATTGTTGGACATCTGCTCCAAATTGTTCAACATTTTAGTGGTTAACAGATTTTGTGCACCTAGATAATGAATTACTCGTTATTATTGGCATAAATAGTAGCTGTGGGGCTTTTTATAGCAAGATCAGAAGCCTCTTTGTGCGAGCTCTGGCTTACTTTATAGTCTTTTGGCAGATGCCTATTAGAACCAATAAGTTTAGCTAAAAAAAGGGAGGCAGAGTTAAACACAGGAAACAAGAGTTGAATGTCCGCCAATAAAAATGATCACAAATCAGGGCTGCTGATGTCATAACCCTTGAGGTCAGAGGTTGGGCGCGGAATAAATGGCTCTGAAAGGGGCAGCCTGTCTGGAGGGCTGAGCTGTTGTTGGCAGGCAGGCACGGCCATGAGTAAATGGAAGGCACAATGCCGCCACTGGGCCTCATTAGCGGCCGGCCCGGTGAAGAGAAGTGTTTGATGAGTCCTTCACGTCCCACTGTGGCACTGTGTGATGTAAATGGAATAATTACTATGATCTAATGGGCGTCTCTTTTGCATGCGGGCCCCCGGTGAATGAAGCCCCTCTTTTATGGCATTCAGCCCGGGTTGTGTAAACTGTGGGGTGCCACTGGGGATGGAGCGGCGGCAGGTCCCGCCGACCCGCTCGCATTCACCCTCAATAGAAAGGGAAGGCCAAGTAATTTACTCTGCTGCCTTTCACCATGAGAGTGGCAGATTGAAGGTCACACTCGATTTGGCAGGACTTGAGTCGCTCTCTGTGCTGACGCCGAGCGAGACAGATGCAACATCTCTTTGCGGGACTTTGGGGGACAAGGCGTTTAATTGCGTGCGTGTGCGCCCAGCCGGACAATCCGTCACAGGATATCCCACTTTTCAGGGAGCAAACCCTGTGGATTTGAGCTCTCTGCTCCATTTTTCATTAGTTTCACGTGTCTGAGCACACCCGGCTCGGCGCAGGGTGCTGGGGTGGTGGTGGCAGCTCTCGAGGTCTCACTGGGCTGGGCTGAACCCCGATTCGGCTGGTAACAAGCAGCCCATTGTTGTCTTTATATAGACCATTAAAAGTCTGAATTAAAATAATTGCATCTTGTGTAGACATACTACTTTTTCAGGCTGAAAAGATGTGACATTGTCTCTGCCTAAAATTTGTTAGGAATGTCCTGGTAATGATATTATGTTGATTGGGTAATGCTCCGTGTTCCGTCTGAATCCAGGCTGCCACAATCCTGACATAACGAGATTTCGTTGTGGCTGATTTCAGATGTCTATATTAACAATCAACATCATTTCCTTATTAATTACATGCTTTGTGCATCCATATGGCTTAAATTAAATTTCTCAGACTTCTTTTTTTTTTTTTAAGTGGGATAATATTCTTCACAAACTCACTCACTCCAGAAATGTTTTGTGCATTTTTCCCCAGCATTCCCTGTGGGCATGCTTTTTAGGGAACTTTAGACCAACTTTTATTTTTGATGTTTGCTTTTATGATATGCTCCATGCATGGCTAATGAAGGCCAAACCATGGACACATAGAAGTCAATGGAAAAACTCTCAATGACTTCAGTAGGACCAGGATTAAAGTGTGTGGTCTACACAAAATTCAATGGAATCCAGTCTCTTGGAAAATATTTTTCCATGGGATATTTTATAAGGTCATTTAAATTACGACCTGTACAGTATTTCTGTTGTTTGCGGTCACACAGAATCCTCACTCATCATTTGCGAAGACAACACAATCTTTCCTTTAGGCAACATTTTTTATTTTTAAAGAAGGAATAGATTGTGGATACTTGGGAAGGTCAAATCTAGGTCAGCATCAGTGCTCTAAGCAGTACTCTAAACACATGTTTACATCATTTGGAACCCATTATTCATGGTTTTATATTACTTATTGTGAAATAATGCATCAACAGTTTTGTTTTGTTTTGTATTTAACTGGTAATATTTGAGTGTTAAACTTCACATCAGCGGAGTGTGGGAGAAACAAACATGTACAATTACTAGACAAAATAGATTGGAAGTTGATGATCTTCTGTTGCCTGTGGAATCACGACGCAGTGATGTGGTTTTCTTGGCTACTTCAAAGGAATCCACTAAAAAAACACCTACTAAGAGCAAAAGCTATTGTCAGGAACTGTAAGTTCTCTATACCTGAGTCTGTGTGCTTAGGTCTTTGTAAGAGTTTAGAAAGTTGTTTGAGGTCCACGAATTGAAGAAGCCTCTGATGTAGTACCTTGCAATGAGCTATGGATTATTTGCCATAATTTTATGGTTCCTTTCTATTGCTTTTTTTTTTTTGCTAAATCTGAATAGACCTGGCAGCAGCCACCCAAACCTGGCAGGAACCATCCAAACCAGCCCAGGGCTTGGTCAGAGCCCTGAAAGACAATAACTGTGCTTTTCCCAGCAGTGCCAAGTGTCTGACGCTGGTTTCACAAGCACATTTTCCAGCTGCAGACACAGCCAGCGTTTGAGTTTCCAGCCAGGGAGGTGCAGGAGCTCAGCTCTTCATACTCTGCACTTGCACGTCCTCAGCGCTCAGGAGTCACCGAATCCCTGATTTCCCTTCTGCCCCACACAATGCTCGGGTCTTCCTTCGGCCCCACAAAGACCATGGGGTTTTGTCCTTGGGACACAGACCCCAAGCAGGTCAAATAGGCTTTCTGACACCCAGCAAGGGCAGGGGAGCAGAGGATGCTCAGTGTAAGGCATTGGTGTACAGGCCCTCCCTGTTCTGGGTTCGGGGTGTGCCTGGCTGCAGCCTCCCTCTCAGTGTCACCCAGGCTGTCCCCAGGCTGGCTTTGTGCAGCTCCATGGCCCAGCGCATCCATAAAACAGGGGAACATCACACTGAGCCCATCTCAATTAACCCCGTGCTCCTGGTGCCTCCCGTTTATTGCTGTCCCCCTTGCAGCCAGCAGGACACAAGGAATCTCACACCTCCATCTGAGGCATCCTTCAGTGGCCAGAGCTGGCAGCTCTCAGTTTCCCTGAGCGCAGGAGCAGGACCTGTGCCAGTGAGTTCAAAGAGCAGGAGAAATGAAAGACAGTCTCAACCAGATTTCCCAAGTTGCTCAACACTCAGCAGTTCCCTTGCTGAGTCTGCACCTGAATAAGTGGCTTGATTTTTTCAAAGTTATTTGCCAGGCTGTAACTCTCACTGCTCCTCATGATAAATAAAGTTTCAGAGGGAGTTGTTGTCTATTAAGCACCTGGGAAACCTTCCCTGTTATACATACTGTTATTAGAATTACTATTCTTTTATTTGTTAAAGCTGTTATTTGTTCCTATAAATATTCTGTGGTAAATTAATCCCACTTCAGGAGATGAAGCAGGTTTGGCTCTGTCATTTAATATACCTGAAGGTAAACATTGCTGATAGAAATCTGTCAGAAGCAGGAAAACACAAAGCCAGTTCAGCGTTTCAAGCGTGTTTTGGCCAGTATCGATCCTCCTGAAACTGATTTTTGACTGTTTCCTGCTTTTTGGGAGCACAGCAGCATCAGCAAACAAAAAACTGCGAATCCTGTCCCCCACCGATCCTCTGCAAAAAAAGGTTAAATTTAAATAATCATTTCGAGCGCTGTTCCTGTTGTAGGTGGGGTTTGGAATGCAGAGTACAACAGACCCTCACATTTTTCACTGATTATCTTTAATTACTTGTGAGGGCTGAGCAGCTCGCATTACCCCCAGGCACCGCAGACTGACAAGGAATCTTCTTTCAAGCCTTTTATAGAGCATCGCATTATCAAGCAACTAACAGAGCAAAACTGACACGAAAAGAAAGTTCATTATTACTTTCATTATTGTCAAAAGAGTTTTATTTACTTCTGAAGCCCTACTTTTAAACACACTTTCTACTCGGAAAGTGTTGCCACTGTGGGGCTTCTCCCCTGCCCTGGAGGAGGCTCTGGAGCAGCCGCAGCGCCCAGGACTCCTTCAGGAAAAGCTCGTTGTGCTTTTTGAGAGTAACTGCATCTCTAATTTGCAGTCTTGAAGGTATTCCTTTTGCCAGACTTTAGGCGGGATAGGTAAAATGGAAAATTATCTGTACTAGGAGGATTTTTTCACCTTTTTTTTTGTTTGTTTTTTTTTTGTTTGTTTGTTTTTTGAGGTTTTTGTTTGTTTGTTTTGTTTTTTGTTTTTTCTCATTCCGTCTGTGTTTTCTGGGAATGATGTGAGCTCTGTGCTGGGAGCTAAAGCTCACAGATGAGAGCTCTGCATTTCTGTGTCTGTCACAGATACCTCAGAGGAAGGCAGCAGGACGTGGGGGTGACAGATCTATGCCAAAGTGACAACATCGGACACTTAAATCCCAGGGTCTCTGATATGAACCTTATTTGCTGGGGCTAACCAAGCATAGGACAAATGTGTCATGGATGGTGGGAAGAGATGGAGGTTCAATCTGTAAAAAATCATTCACAGGGCCTGAATTTGAGCACATTTATCTTAATGAATCTCCAGTTGTGATTTAATTGTACAAAATCCCAGCATAGCATCGGGGGCAGTGAGGAACTGAGAGGACATTGAGAATTACCAAAAAGTTGGACTCTGAGGAAGATTAGCCAAGGGCAGGTTCCTCATTCTCTGAGCCTAAGGGATCACCTACATCCTGAAATAAAGCAAGGTTAAATCAGCTGGGGCTGCTAACCAGAGCTGAGACTGCTATTATCTGATCAAATACTGCCCTGTCCATCCCACGGCTTAGCTCACCAGCCCCAACAGGGAAAAATCCAAACTCAGAGTCTTCTCTTGGATGTTGGGAATTTGAATCAATGTTTTCTCTTTCATTATTTAGAGTAAAAAATGCCCAGTGTTCCAGTGGTAGCTGTGTGAAGTCTCAGGTGTAGAACAGTAGCAGCCGTTAGAACAATTTCGTTCCTGAGATTAAAGTTGCAAAACACATCTGCAGTTCACAGCATGCAATTCCTGCAATTCCACATGTCTGGGAAAACCTTGAGAGATGTCCAATAACTGGGACTGGAATACCAGCAGAGATTGTAACTTTAACCCCCACACGTTTTACAGATGTAATTTAAATTACTAACAAAAATCTAGTGGCCAGAAATGAAGCCATTGTTGCCATATGGGTAATTATTTATTAATCTAGGCATGTACTTATCCTTCTTTAACAGTGTCAGATTCCATATGTAATTTGTATGACCTATTTGCTTTTAAAACTGAATTTATTTAATTTTTTTACTGCATCTGTGGGAGTGCTAATCGAGCCTTAATAGGCAGATGGGAGTATTTGCAAACCATCTTATTTGTCTTATTTTCAGTGCTGTGGTTTATCAAGTAGTTGATGAGTAAATTGAAAAACCAGTCTGTGTATACAGATAATTTTAATCTCCGTACGTACTGAACACATTGGGCAGTGATGTTTTAAAATAATTTGTTGTCTGATGAGAGGGTTTGCATATAAATATACCCAGATGTAGGTGAAATGTGACCGAGCCACATGTCCATGTTGTACCATCAGTGCCAATTTCAACCTCAGCACTCTTTTCAATGACTCATTCCTCCTCCATATCTCATAATTTCATTATTGGGGTTTTTTTCCCTTCTGCAAAGATGACCCAGGTAACTAGCAACCAGGTGGAGCTGTGGATTTTATAGGTAATTTTCTGGAAACATTATTCAAAAAGAAGAATTAGAGGTCACAACAGACAAGCTGTACCACAGAGCAACTGCTGGGGGAAAGCAGGATATATTACACAAGTTGAGGTTCATCTTATGTTATGATGGAGCCTTGAAATGCCAATATAAATAAGGTGAGCAGGGCTGCCAAAGAAAACAGTTTTCTCCTTTATTATTCTACCTTTTCAATTCTAATTAATTTTTTTTTGAAACAAGGCTAATGGCCTATAGCTATGGGATGGGAAGATAGGGCTGAGATAATGGGAACATCATTATAAAAAGTAAAACGCTGTGTAAAAAGGGAAGATAGTAAAGGTGAAGCATGTTTGGCACAGGTACTTTACAGTATCCATTAGCTGCGAGCTACTGAGATGGGTCTTGACTGGTTCTCCCAGAAACTCTGGCAACTTTCTTCTTCTCTGTTTTGAGAGAAACAAGTGTCTGTGATGAGAGAGCTGGGTTGGGCCGGGCCGTGAGCACTGCGCTGTCGCAGCCTCCTCCACAGGGAGGGCTTGAAAATCAGGACTCGGTGGCCTCAGTGTCACCTCAGCCTTTGAAACACTCACACGGGGACTTCACTACAGGTCAGGGAAGATTGTGTCTTCCCTGGAACCACAAACCTCTGGGCTCTGGCGCTGACCTCCTGCAGTCGCTGAGCGCCGAGAGTCGCTCCGCGGGAGAGGGTTTGGAGCTGGGCAGCTTGGGAATGTCCACACCAGCCATAAACAGGTTAAACAGCATGGCTGAGGCCTTCCTCACACGGCATCAGGGCGCTCCTAGTGGGTTCGTTTGCCTTTTGGGAAAACAGAGAATTTGGCCACATGCAGCTCTAAGCCACAAGACTGTGTTGCTTCCACTTCTTCTGGCCTGGCCCTGGCACACTCAAAAGCTGCCCAGCTTAATAACTGTTAATTACCACTGGGCACCGAAGGAAGCTTGGACTGCTCTTTTGTCATGATATTGCTTCTCCATCTCTTGCCAGTGCAGCATCTTCTGAGCAGAAGCAAACAGAGAACACATGTGTTTGAAATCCCTTTGCTTTCTGAGCAGAAAAAATATGAAAAATGTCTTAATTCTTGCTGGACTCACAGAACAAATCTAGAGGTGTTTATGTCCTGACTGCTACAAAATGTTTTTTCCTTCTCAAGTACAGTCTCCCCATGGCCCTTCTGGTTGACCTGATGGAGATTTTCAAACCATTTTTGCCTCTAGCTGTCCCTTGCCTGCTCTGCACCCAGGTAGCCACCGCCAGCAGTGACAGCAGCACTGCCAACCTTCCTGCTCACGTTTGTTAGCAGCTTTAAATTGTTTTCTGGCTCAGGGCTGCAGACATGACAGTGGCTTTAGGCAGCCTGAAGAAATTCCCCCTCCAGGAAGGCTACTTCCAGATGAGGTGAGGATCAGACCCAGCTGAATATTCAGATTTCTTGACAGTTCTAGAGGATAAAATTTCTTCTTTATTTCACCAGGGATCCTGCTGATATTGGAGGCACCCAGACATCTCTCTAATGACTTGGCACATTTAAAATTTTTTTTTAAAAAATGCTTTCTACAACATAGTTTATTTTCTGAAAGAAAACAGCTAATTACATGTGAGACCACTCCAGAGTGTGCAATTGAAAAAAAAGGAACCTAAATTACTGTTACATTCTCAACAGTATAGTCTTGTGAATAACTAGAAGGACCTATTCATTATTTGCCTCCAAATATATCTCCACTCAAATGATTCTTCTGTTTGGGGGAATCCCTATTAATAGAGACCAAGGAAAATAATGTCGTCTTTGTCTCTTTCTAAGACATGTCCTTATTGTGTTTTGGACAATTGGGTCATTTATGATGATGAGGTAACTTGTTCTGAATCCTGAAAATGTAATTCCAGATGAACTGTGAGTAGTTTTACTACTTGTTGAAATGTCTTTGCAACCTAATTTACAATTTACAATAGGCAGCATTCTAACATCGGTGTAAACAGCAGCTTGGGCATCTGTGCTCTTCCTTGAATGGAAGGGGGAAAAAAGGTTTAAAATAACGTGTGATGGCTGTGAATTCTGTTCTTTTCCATATGTTAGGCTCATATATTTATCTTGGGAGAGCAGGGCCCATTGACAGAGGGTGAGAGGCTCCCCCAGATCAGAGAGGTGCTGAGCATGAGCGTGGAACTGCTGAGCTGTGCAGGTGATGGACGAGCTTCACCTCAGCCAAAAGTGCTCTAAGGATGGCAAACAGCAGCTCAGAACTGATCCTTTGGATCTTCTGAATCTCAGAGCAGCAGCTCCCCATCCGTGCCATCCCAACCGCTGCTGGGTCCGATCTGAGAGCAAAGCTCAGCTCTGTCCTTCCAGTTCCTCTCAATTTGGAGAAGTCAAAGATTGGTATTTACAACAGAAGCCGTCACAGAGGGCTCATAAAGCTCTCAGGGCTGCAGATTGTAAGCAGGTAATTAAAGCTAAGCACCTGCTCAAGCGTTGTTCTGATATGCAGCTCACTCTGCCCCTGCAGCCTGTGGGGCAGGAGCTGTGGGGTGATGGGGCAGTGCTCCTGTCCTCACCACGATCAGCTCCTGGCAGAGGAAATCACAGGCATTGGAATGAGGCATTTCTATACGACTTTACACACAGGTACCTACAGCACATTTGTGTTATACATCATGAAAATAAACCCACGTCCCACACTGACCCTTGCTCAGACCCTTTAAATTCATTTTATCTGAAAGGAGCAGAGCAAAGCGGAGCTGTAATTTCTCATTCAGTTCACACAGGGAGCCAAAGACTTGTATTTGTATGTCAGGGCAAACTTTATTAATTTATTAATTTCAGCAGTGTCCAGGTGTCCTGGCTTTGCCTTCTGTTATGATATACATTTATTTATTGAATTATACTTGATGTTTTTACAATTGGGCTAGAAAAACTAACAAAACAAGAAGAGGAGGATGCAAGAGCTTGACTCAGCATGGATATTGATGTGGTTTCAGACTCTGTTTAAACTCAGCTCGTGTAAACCATTGTGCTGATATAAGTAAGTATGTTGTAGGCTGCTGCTGCCAACCATTTTCACTGCAATTTACAGCTGCGCTGTAAATTAACCAGTGCAGCTAAACTCCTATAAACTAGGTGAAGTTTATTTCAAGGGTATTTTCACATAAAGCTGTATTGCTTTAATTATCTATTTTAAAACCACATAATTTTGTTAATCCAGTGTAACTTTTTATATGTAAAGTAGCCTTCAGAAAATTGACGGGGCGCCAAAATCTGCTCTGTCAGGGATTTTGCTTCGCTGGAAGTTTGGAGGAACTTTCTTTACAGTTACATCTAAGAGCAGAATTTGGCCTCTTTCTTCCCTTCTGTTACAACATGGAGGGAATAACTCTTTAACTCTCTGATTTAGTTAGATTGCAGTGTCGGGTGAAGAATAACAACTCGGTTATTATCCAGTCAATAAAATCAGATCTCACCCTCCAAAGAAAAATGCCTTTGCTTTTCCTTTCAGTCTGCTTTTAAAAAAAACCCAAGCAGACAACCAAATGAACCTATTTTACGATTAAAATCTTTGGGCAAGGGAATGTTTCACCCAAGAACAACAAAAGTTTTAGTCTACTAAGCTTTATTTTTACACTCGAGCTCTGAGAATGAAGTTCCATCCCTGGTGCTTTATTTACCCTGTAATTTATTTCCCCTTCTCTTCCCAAACAACCACAGACAGGAAAACGTCCCCAAGAGCAGCTGCTCTAAGTGAAAACACCAGTTTGGAAGATGGAGTTTTGCTGAGACAGTCCTGGCTGGAGAAAGCACACCTGATATTTATAAGAGGGGAAATGTAGGTGGGCTGTTTCTTTAGCTGATGTAAATTTGGGCATTTCCACTGCTACCTTTGGAGTGACAGTGACTCTGCACTGCTTTGAGGCCTGGCCCGTTTGTGTCTCTTATCAGTGCTGGATGGCTCTCTTCATTCTGCTACACTATTTACAAAATGATCGTAATTAACTAGACGATGACTTAATAAATGTGTAAGATAAATTCCTCTTGGCTGAGAAGCTAAGATGGTTGGCAGCTTCTGCTTGCTTAAATTAAAACAAGTTGCTTCGACATTACATTTCCAAACAGGCAAAAACTTGCACTGCCATTCGGAGTGGTAAAATGAAACCATGACAATATTGCTGCTCGAGTGGGTGGTGCTGGAAATTGTTTTACTTAAAACCTCTCATTTATTTGGGCACAAAAAGCAGCAGCCTGTTGCTTTCTGCTCAGTTTGTGTGAAGGGCTAACATGGCTACCCAGACATGAGTATTTACCAAAACTCCGAGTATTTGCTGTCTCTGTGCATGTACACATATGGATTTGGATTAACTGAGTGAATGCTTCCTCTCTAATTTTCCCTCTCGTGAACTGCTCTCTCTGCAGCCTTTGCACACATGCCAAGTGCTCAGCTTGGAGAGGAGCAATAATGTGGTTAAAAAAAGCAAAGCAATTATTTTAAGCATTTTCTTGCTGAAGTTTTTTTTCCAGCTGCAGTTAATTTCTGTCTGATTAGTCTGACCTTTCACCCTCCAAGGAAGTAGTTTAGCAAAAGGGATAAATGTGGTCACAGTATATATGTGTGTGCAAGCGTGTGCTGATGTATGTAATCATTGACTTTATTGGTTTATGTTCTGAAAAGTTCTGATTTCAAATGCTTCTGCATGCCTTTAGCTATGCTAAAATTTATCATTGGTTTGAAATTAATGCATTTTTCCCATTTGATGTATGTGCAATCACAAGAAAAGTTCCAGTTTGGTTGGGTTTTTTTCCCCTAAGTCTTACTAGAGCAAATTAAAACACTGAAATAATCTTCTCCTTTTCAGTACTTCTGAATTCATTCCTGTACTTTAAATACATCTGTTTACTGGTCAGCCATTACAGAAATCCAAATCTTTGCTTGTGGTTATAAAAATAAATTGAAGTTTGCTGGAAAGAAATACAAACCTGTGGTTCTAACACCCTGGGAGAAAGGCAGCTGAGAAGGAAGAGATATTTCAGATCTCTCTCACTTGAGATTTCATTTTCTGTCCCAAGCATCTGCCTTTTCTTTTTCCTGTCTTAGACCTTGTGGAGAGCAAGTGCTCACTGATTTGTGTGTTACATGAAAAAAATTCATTAACTGTGTTGTTTCTTTGTGCTACTGATGGAGCCTGTGATTATTTGAAAAGAGATGCCAGCATTTGTAAAAAAGCTTTGAGAGCTGGGGGCACTTGTCCCATTCCAAAGAGGGTTGTTCAGATTCAAATTCAGGGCTGGATTTCTGTAGTTCATCAGTCACCAGAATCAGCTCAGATTTAATTTGGAGCTGTTTTTCAAACGACACAAGTTACGGGAAATTATTGGCAGAAAGATGACTCCGCTGATGTATTTGCTCCCTCCCAGTTTGACTCGAAGCTGTGGTGTTACAAACCCAGTGAGGAGAACTGTTGTGGGATTTGTAACTGTGGATTTCATCTGGGATTCGATCAGCTGTTGCTGTGACGCCTTTATGGCCCTCCCAGCTGTAATTGGTGCAGTCCTCAAACAGCAGCTTTTTGGGTTTTCTCTTTTGGCACTGGGTCAGGTATTTGACAAATAAATCCACTTTGTGAGTACCTACAACCAAAGAGGTGTATTCCAAGCCAAGAGCAGTTTATGGAGCTGAATGAATACAGATTATTCCTGCATTCACAGAGTGGCAATCTTGTGAGGAGTTTTGGAAGATCCAAGAGGTGGGAATGGGGACAGGTGACCCAGCAGGATTATCGAGGTACTGTCACAACGTGCAGTGACGGAGCTGGGAAAACCAAAGCTCCTCTAGAGAGGGATGTGAAGGGGACCTGGTGACAAAGCATGAAAGAGCTCAAGGAACTCAGTGAATTCTTTGGCTCAGATTAACTGGTAAGATCTGCCTTCAGAAATCACAGAAATCCCCAGAAATCCCTGGGGCCAGAGGGAAAATCCTGAGCGAAGAAGGCTTTCCCTTGATGGAGGCAGATAGAGTTAGGGAATATTTAAACAAACTGTGCATGCAAAAATCCACAGGACCTGATGGAATGGGCCAGCGAGAGCTGAGGAAGGCAGCTGATGTCCTTGTGGTGTCACTCTGGACAGTCTCACAATCACAAACCACATGAAGCTGGAAGGAACTTCTGGAGGTCATGTGGTTCCTCTAGGAAGGCTCATGGCAATTCAGGGAGATTCCTGCACGAGTGCTGCTATTTGTCTCTAGGAAAATGGGCAGCTCAGGTGGCTCCTTAAAATCTCTGACTTTGCTCTGTTTTCTTTATAATGTACATTTTCCTCAGTCTTGTTTCATTGATGGGGGTTTTCTCTGCTTGGAAACTTTGGACAGAAACTTTTGGACAGTCCTGCTAAGTTAGAATTTCCCGATTGTGCTGTATGAAGTGGGAGAATGCTCTTAAGGTGTGGCTCTTGTTGTGATAAATTTCTACAGCAAGTAAAACAAAGTTATATGAGAGTCCTTTACTTCTTTTTCAGCCAGGTGTTTAAAATTTGGAATTTTCTAGGTCTTGAGATACATCCTTGTCAGCAATGCCTTGCAGACAAAAGAGCAGCCAATATTAACTTCCAACAAAATGGGGTTTTTTTGTCACTCCATCCCAGCTTTCAATTTTGCAATGACCTTTCCATCTGGGAAGCAAATCACGCTTCCCTCACCGTGCTGCTGACAGGGAGATGAGCTCCATACCTGTGTGCCAGGGCACACGTTGGTGTGCTTAAGGGACTGTCTCTGCAGGAAGATGACGTGTGGTGACAATCTTGCCCAAAGCACACGAGCAAAGTTCGCATTAGGAATCTGCTGAAATTAAAGCATCGCTTGGCACACGCAGCAACGGTTCAAAATCCAATCTCGTGTTGTCACAAATTCTCTGTCATTAGCTTAATGTTCGTGTGAATTGTGTACGCTGCCAGGCTTCCTTTCCTTCCTGTGGGGAATTCTGTATCACTGCTCCTATCGCACCGAGAGTCCCCAGCACTGGGAGCTGCTAACACTGGTGCTCTCCTTATTTGCCAGAACGATATGAGCTGCTCACAAAAAAAAGTCTCATTTCAGCATCTGTCAAAGAAATGAAGGTGATCAACAAGAGTTCGCTTGATTGCTTTGAAAAAAAATTAAGTGCTGGCTTATGACACACAAGGCATAAATTAAATCATAACTAGATCAAGATTACTGACAAGAAGTGATGACAGGTGTTGTGAATGTGTTGACACGGGGACGCTGCCCCGTGTAACAATTGTCAGTCATCGGCCACTTCTGAGGTTCGGCTGCGGCTAATGGGGAACGGTTACTGCGAGGGAGTAGGAACTGCTAACAGCCGCACGGTCAGAAATAGTAATTTATGGTACAAACATCTGCTTCTTAAACAGCTGGAGACACGTGTGATACAGCAGTATTAGGCTAAGCCATGTGTAAAATACTACAAGTATATTCAGCACAGTGGTTAAGGAGCAATTTCCAACCGAGACACTGGACTGGGATTAGGGAGATCGGGCTCTGCGTTGTGACACAGCCCTCTCTGTGACCCTGGGCAAGATGTGTCACCTCTGTGCACATCAGCTCTGCGTACAGGATGATATTTCTGTTGTCTGTCTTGCCTGTTTAGGCTGTTAGCTCACTGGTGCATGGCCTGACCCGTCTGGGGAGCTGCACACCTGGCACACCTGATTCGCTCTGCCGTAATCTGCAGCGTCACAAAAACACAGTTAATTACTAATCCTGGTGGGGAGAAAGGCACATTCCCCACCCCAGAGATCTTACAGACTTAAAATAACAAGAATTATTGCTGCTGAGGTTAAAGTGGTGCTGCATATGCAACCAGATGATTCCCATGTGCCGTTATTTAATAGATACAGACTGATGCCAGAAATACATGGATGGAATTATATCATCTCTATTGACATGTTTGACACATGTATTCCCTCTGCTAGATGCTGTGGTCTCTGCTGCAGTTTGGGATGCATAAAATGAGAGCTCCCTGCCTGCAGCACTTCACAAGGATGTTTATGGACAGAAAAATGGATGGGGGGTAAATGTCTGCCAGTCAGACCCCTCTCAGCTCTCAGCATCTTTCTTCAGAGAAATGCATCATTATATCTGAACTGTGATGTTTATGAAGTATCATTAGCATTATTCAGTTACTGACTTCAGATGTCTTCTTCTCTGGCCAGAGCAATCATTATAGGTCTATCCAAGAAGAGCTGTGACAGATGTCATAGTTTGTTACAGTCACTGTGTGCCAGATTTAGCCTCCGGCCATGTACTGCTTGAGTACTTCCTCTAAAAGCATCTTGTGAGTACCCTGCAGTAGAAACAAGTGACAAGGACTTCAGATATATTTGTGACATTGAATGGACGCGTTTTTAGGATGAGATTATGATGTGGTAAGCAGGCAAACAAAGAGCAGACGATACTTGCATAAAACCAGTTTCCTACCTATCCTTAACTACACCCTTCCATTCAGGTGATGCGCTACGAGCAGTCAGGTGCTGCAAATCTGGGGTCAAAGGGGTTTTTATGTCATGTCGCAAATTATTACAGTTGTTTAATATTATCTTATCTGTGTTTTCCTCCCAGCTCAAACTGCTGCATTAACAGCTGAGGTAAATTTTAGTGATGAAAGGAGGAAAGGCACAAATAAGCTTGGCTTATTGTCAGGCAGACACCCAGGGTCCAACTCAGTCATGAATTGGATTTGTTCTTGAGCTACAAAGACACAAACCACCCTTATTGATCTGGCATAAACACAGACAAGAAACTGAGAACTCTGTGTTTGTTTCCCTATAGACACAGGGTTTGATGTTACCACGTGTGCTTCGACTCAAACAGGTTCTGTGTGTCACTACATGTGCCTCATTTGGGGGGCCACTGGTGGGCTACACGCCTAGAAACCTCTCTCTTGCCTCCGCTGTCCCTGCTGAGGGGTTCTCTCAGCAAATTGTACTTAATTGGGTGGAGAATCATATTTTAGATCGACACAATACTGCTTGTTCCATATGTAAGTCAGGAGTTCCAAGCTGGCAGCAGGGACTCGAGTGCTGTTCCAGGTCACCTCTCAAATGCTCGTGAAGAGGACATGTAAATACCATATGTTAAGTAAGAATGATAAAAACAAATACACAAAACCCCGGAGAACCCCCTGGTGTCATCATAACCCTCAGAAATTCCATCCCGCCCGCTCGAGAGGGAAGTGAGAAAATGAGTGACAGAGCCTGGGCTACCAATTACTGCTGAGGCTTCAGTATACAATTAATGCTTCTAAAATCGTGAGAAAGGATGCAGTAAGGTCTCCCCTCCAATGCTAATGACGTGTATAAAAAGAAAATAATTGTGAGGAAACTCTCTTGTCAAAAATAGTCCTTCTTTGCATGTGCATCTGAGAAGGAATCAGACACAGGATATTATCCATGTGGCCAAATGATCCATAGGATGCTTCCCTCCTCCAGAATAACTGCATTCTTCTGCAGAGGCTGCTTGTCCCATTGATGCTTTCTAAGGGACACTGCTGCCCTGCGCTCCTTAATTAGGAGATTAGGAGAATTCTTTGACTGAAAATTAAGAATCACTATGGCTTATTTTTATCACTAAAAGATCGCTCCAGCAACTTCCTCCAGGAAATTGCAAAGGGAAGTCATTATGTGAGGGGGGTTGGGGAGGCAAAAGCCAGCGAGGTTGTGCATATGAACCCCAGATGAAATGCATCCTAGCTCTGCAAGGGGGGCAAAAGGGGTGTTTACTAGGTCATTTACCATGTCCTTGTTTTTAAAGTTTCCTTTTCCACGATTACTTGTTGACCTTAATTGTTTCCATGCCCATGAGATAAGTCTTTGTACTTCCTATGGAGGCTTAGTGGAGAGGTCTGGGGATTGCTCTTGCTAATTGCCCTGTATTCCTTCATTTCCCCTGAGTGTCTGTGGCGAGCCCATTCCCACATATGCTCCCCAAATCCATTCTAATCGGAGGGGCAGCACTGCACAGCTGACGACATATGTTTAGCTGCATTCAGGGCTCGCTGAAGCATGCCTCTCATGTTACATAAAAGGGGAAGGTCAGTACAAAACAAACAGCTTTTTACAAGCTTCGGCTTAAGAATCCTGTCCTAAAGAACGCTTGCATTTCAGGGAGTGACAAATCAGCTTGTCGCTGAGCTCTGTTCTCTCTCAAGGCTTTTTTTCCTCTTTTTTTTTTCCTCTTTTTTTTTTTTTTTTTTTTTTGCATACATTAGGAATGCTGTTAGTCTCCCAGGACAACCTGTGTTAAAGCCTTCTCTTCTGGCAGGAATAAAGCTGTCCAGGGCCCGATCCTCAGTCTCCCTGGATCCCCAGAGCAGGCTGGAGCACAGCAGTGTTTCTCCAACCCTGTGTGCACCTGCTGCAGGAGGGCAGCCCCAGATTCCCGCAGAGTAAACTTCCATGGCACTGTCTGCTGGGCTTTGGGAAGAGGTTTGTCCATGTTCAGGGTAAAATGAGGAAAGGAGATACTTGAGGAAAGCCTGAGCCAATTTCAGTGGAATTGCTTATTTCCTTTTATTTCCTTTTAAGTGTTTGGGTTTTTTTCCTCCAATTGACCAGGAACCAAGGTAGGAGATGACCCAGAGAAGATTTCCCAAGGAGAGTTTGGCTCTCAATTCCCATTTCCTTCAGTGGGATCAGTGCACACCCTGTGCCTGTGGGTTTGCCCACCTCTGGCAGGAGCCCTGGCAGAGGGGCAGCACAGAGCGCTTTGCTGGGGGGCAGAGGATTAAATCCAAACCTTGTTCCACATCTCAGCTAAGGCCTCTCCCAGCTGGGTACGGCCTCAGGCTGGCAGAGTAAAACCAGCTGGGCTGGTGCCAGTCCCATCTTGGCTGGGTGGGTCTCAGGGCAGTGCCCCTGTGGCTTTGGAGGGTCTGAGGGTGTGGGCAGAGTGCCCATTTTCCTCAGAACCCACTGGGGCCAGGAGGACATTTCTTCCAGAGATCAGCCCTTGTGCAACACTGTTCCAAACATCTGTGTGGCAGTGTCTGCGGGGGCATCCTCGCGTTCAGCCTGCCCACATTTTTTGGAGCCTTTACAGAACACACCTCCCCTGGGAAGCCTTGCTGATTCAGCAGATTCCTGGAGACAAGGGCTGTTTGTGGCACTGATTCATTCACTTTGGTTATTTATACCGCCGTGCTGGGTGCTGTGTGAAGCAAGAGCAAAGCGCTGCTCATGCCCCAGAGGCATCAGAAGTCAAGAAAGCAGCAGGATCCAGGGAGTGTGTAATCCATGAGAGGGTAGGGAGCAGGCAGCCCCAGCAGTCAGAGGGGCTGAGACAAAACTGAGCTTCCAACTTCAACTCTGAGCAAAACCACAGCTTCTCCACTTGACTTCTGCATGCAAGCCTCGTTTAGGTGGGGATGTGTTGTAATATTAATTCCAGGTGCCTAAGCTGCGTTTGGGATGGTTTCCAGCCTGCTGGGGCCGGGGCAGCTGTGGCTGCAGCAGGAGGGCTGTGGGGTGGCACAGCAGCTCCCCCACCACGACGGGCACCACGTGCTAGGCAGGGATTTGTGCCAATTAGCACTGCTGAGAAATGTGTTTGTTACAGAGAGTTAATGCACCTGGAAGCTCCTATCAAGAGCAAAAATATCTTAAAACCGGTTTAAAAATATACAAATATTACTTTTCACACAATGCTTGGCTCCGTCATGGGGTGGATTCTGGCAGGTCCTGAACGCCACTTGCCAGAGGGACCTGATGAGTCTTGGACCCTTTTAGATGTGTTTTTTCTGTTGTTAAGTAATGGCTGATATAAACAGTGTTTCTTCTTCATCAGGGCATGATTTCTTCCAGATTTCCATGGGGATACTTAGCTATGTGGCTCTGCCAGCTGTGGGCTTTGTGCTGCCATGCCAGGGTGTGTTAGTGACCTTGGAAACTGAAATCCCAGGATATGGCAGAAGTAAATGATGCCACCAAAATGGGTGCAAGTGTTTGTTTGCCTGAGGGAAAGTAAACCTCTTTTAGTGAGTAATTTTATAGTGGTTTTTCTTCCTCTTTTTTTTTTAATTTTTAATTTAGTGTAGATTTTTAAAAGCTATTCTGCAGCCAGCTAATTAAACTGATGCAAATGGTTTCAATGTTCTTTTGGGGAAAAGTTTACAGAAACAGTTCTTGGTGTAGGCTAATAAAATTCCTGTGCTTGGCCTTGAAATAAGCACGGAGAGAACTTCAGATGCAGGCAGTCCTACTGCTTCTAAAGTTAAGGAAAAGCTCTGGGGGATGGGACAGGAACTCTGATTGACAGCCCTATTGAGATTGTCTCCCTTGTTCTCCCAGTATTAATGCGTTTTGTCAATTCTAAATTCACGTCAATTCTGAATTTGCCTGCACGATAAGGAGAGGTCAAAAATCATTTTTAGGGAATGCTGGTGCTGCCTGGTCATACCTGGGGACAGAAGTTCTGTATTGGGACAATTTCAGGCTGTGCAAAGACGTGTGACCATTCTGACAGCAAATCCACCTGTTCCATAAAGCATTCACTACCCAGACTGGAGCGTTTCATTGCTCTGAAGTGAAACCCCAGCTCAGAGGGGGAATTTTCACCGTCTGCAGCCAAGCCCATGATTTGTACCACAAAATTTTCCCCAGCCCAAGGACGCAACGAGCCTGTGTGTGTAGTAGGATTCAAGCCCTCGTGTGCCGCCCTGCCGTGAGTTTCAGTTTGCTGCTCTGATGGTTTAGATGAAGATCTCTGCAGCTGGAGCTCAGTTTGGTGCTCGGCTGGTTTCTGCAGCCAGCCTGCATCCCCCGAGCTGCCTGGGGAGCACGCCTGCTCTGCTCCAGCTCGATCAAAGGCTGTGGGGTTCCCTGCTGCTGCCGCGGCGATTGGGAAGCAGCATTCCTCAGCAGGTGTAAGAGTCCCTCAAGAGAAGGGCATGGAGCCTTATAGCAAAACAGACATCAGCTAATCTCTCATGCCTAGATGATTTTACTGTGACGTTCTGCCAAGCAGCCCGAGGCAGTGAAAAAAAAAACTGCTAGCATTATAGTATCATTACGTTTCTGATTCTCTGGAGAAGCCAATATTTGTTTGCTTTTCTCTGAAGTGTTTCATGTCACCACGTATGTTCTCTCCCCTTCTTTTCAGAGCAGGCAGAGGGGGAGGAGGAAAGTTTTACAGCAACTGCACAGCCCAGATTTTGTGCCGCTCTGGGGCTGGAGGGTTGGGGGCATTGTTGTTGCTCTTTTTTTATACCTACAAAATTTGTAAAGATTATTTGGCAACCTGTGAGCGCAGTGTCGAAGTGAGCATTGCTTGGCAAAGAGGCCAATCTCTGCAAACAAATTTTGCGGCCGAAAGCGCCATAAATTTGATAGGTGCAAAAACAATGTGAAAGGCGCTCACGGGTCCTTCTCCTCCCCCAGACTGTGATGCCGCCGGAGCATTTCTGCATCCCCGGAGCCTCCCAGCCCCGGGGCGGCCCGAGGGCGGTCCGGACCCGGTCCCGCGGGGCTCAGCGGCCCCGAGGGCAGCGGGGCTTTCACGAGGTGAAGAACCTGGTGGCCTGAACGGCGGCGGGGTCAGGCAGCTCCCGAGGGGCCGCTCCCGCTGCCGCCGGGCCGGGGATGCTCAGCCCCCGCGGGCAGCCTGCTCTCCCTCCCTCCCTCCCTCCTTGCCGCTACCTGCGGGCTCCTGGGCTCTTCCCGCAGGGACAGCAGCGTCCCTGCAGCCCTGCCTGCGTGTTTGAGCCAAGGCGGAGTGAGTGCCGAGCTTAATGAGCAGCGAACAGCGAGCGCGGCCCCGAGCGGCGCTGCCCCGGGCGGGAGCGGCGGCACCGGACCCCGGGGCGGAGGGGACACCGAGCCCGGCACCGTCCGGAAAATGCCATCTGACACAGCTTCCTGCAAACCTGCCGCCTGGCTTCCAGTCAGAACAGAACGGGACAGAAATCTATGGGCTTTTTGTTTTGGTTTAGTTGGTTTTTTGGGGTTTTTTTGTTCTTTTTTGTGTAACCACTAATTTGGCCGCCTTTAGTAACAGCGCAAACATCTGAAATGGTTCCCGATCCATGATGCCGCTCTGCGAGCTCCTGGCACAAAGATTTGAAGGGGTTTTTGCTCTGTTTTGGCTTTATCCTTTCTGTCGCCGTGATTCTAGCGGAGGCTGTGGGGTGGCTCTAAGTTCAGCCCTGATTTTAGGAGCCGATCTAGAACCCCCTCCCAATTCTGGGCAAGCCCCTCGGGGCGCACATCAGAGCAGCCTCGCTTTTCCTCTCTCTGCTGCTACCTCTGCAGCTGATTTCAGCTGATAAACATCATCCTGGGGCTGCTCGGGCTGTAAGGCGTCGCAAAAACTCCAAATAATCCAAGTTTGGGAAGGAGTTAGCGGCCGCGGATCTCACCTCGAGCTGGCTCTGTCCCTATTGTTCCCCGGGTGAAATGTTAACTCGCTTTCCTTTGAAGGCTCTCACAGATGGGGGAATTACCAGAATTACCAAATTACAGTGTTCCAGCATCCTGGAAGCCAGCGTTCACCTTAGGCGTTTATCCGAAAGTTACTTTTTACGCTCGCGGATGATAAAAAATATGAATGAAGTAATTATGGTTTTTTTCCAGTCTAATATCAAATGCTGAATCTTAATGTGACGTTAAAATGTGCAACATTTCGGCTGTTTTCAGGTTTTCAGCTGTTCTCATGACTGAAATGCATGAAAAGTAATGAAAATTTGCTCACCTATTTAAATTAGAAATTTGCAAGGAAAGAACCTCAGTTGTATTCTTAACTCATGATAACCCTTAAGAATTTTTTTCTTTTAACTTCTATTTTATAAATACATATCTGAAGTGAAAATATAGGAAAGCATATCACAAAGGTCAAAGGTAGAATAAATGAGCAGGAGATAACAGATGCTGTTTGAAAAAACCCAACACACCTTGAAAACTGCCCAGCTGTTTTTCAGCACAAAATTTTCCCTGTGTTTCCTACATCAACATTTGCCTGGAGGAAGGGAAGGAAAGTGATGACAGGGCAATGTTATGACGGGAGAAACATGATTAGAGATGGCATTTAAAGAATAAAAATAATGGTGAATAGTATTGTGAGTAGCAATGCCAGTCTGTCTGGGTTGTGATTCCATAATTTCCAGGTTATAAGGATTTTCAGTTATTTAGGGGATTGTTTATAAGTGTTAGAAAAACATACATTTCAGATTCTAGACTCGATTCTTTTCTTCCATATTCTAATTTTTCTGGATTTGTATTTAAAAGTTCAGTTTCTAATGAGCAATTAGCATGTCAAGAGAGTGCTGCAAATGATTAATGCTAAATAGTAGACATGCAATATATACCATGATAGTTTCTCAAACTATTTGCTAAACCCCACGTAAGAAGATAAATGGATTAAAAATAGTCAGATAGGTCATTCTCTGAAAGGGATAGTGGATTCCTAATTATGGTGTATTAATATCTTTCCACAATACTTTGATATTTTTATTTTTTTCCTGGAGCTATTTGGATTTATCATCCCCTTTTCAGTTTCTGTGTTTGCACAAGGAAAATCAGTGTCCAGACCTTTAAAGTGTTTTAAGAAAAATGCTTTAAAAATGGTCACTGGCATCAGGGATGGATTTTATCAGCAGTTTACACCAGAGAAGGATCTGCCTCACCACCTGTGTGCTGAGCTGTGGCTGCCTCACATTTCAGTAACAAACCCTGGAGACTTCTTGGCCTCTCTGGAAATGTTGGATTAGCAGCACTCAGCCTGTTCAGCTCTGCCAGTTGCCTTTCATTTGCTTTTTGGAAGGGAAAATGGTGAGAAATAGTTGCCAGGATTCCCCAAATCCCTCTTGTCTCCAAAGACAACTCCAGCATGTTTCTGCATTAGTCCAAGTATCTCCAGGCTTGGTTTCATTTTTTCTTGGATAAAGGAGGACTTGCTGTCTGCTCTTTACAGAAAATGGGATCCTTGAACAGCTCCTTGGAGGGGAAAATTTAGCATAATGAAACAAACCAAAAGAAAAAGAGGAAAGTGAATTTTTTGGGAGAAACCCCAAAATGTTTTCCCTCACCTCGTAGCTGTTCCAGCCTTACAGTGTTGTGGCCATCACACACCTGATTCCCTTCATTCCAGACTCTCACAGAAATTAATGGCTCTTGGAAGGAGCTGAGGGATCTCCCCCTATCCTGCAGTGCCTTTGGGGAGGGATCTGAGGATGGACAAGCCTGGCTGGGATCCGTGGGCTGCCAGGCCTGGATCTGCACAGCCAAAGGCAATGTCACGTGTGTGCCTGGCCTGCTGTCACCAGCTGTGCCTTACCTGTCCCACAGTGCAGGGGCAATGTGGTTTTCTATCCTTACTGAGCAGTGCCAAATCAATATGGTTAAGAGGAAATTTTAGGAATAACCTTCTTTTCTGTGCCAAGCACTGCAGAGCTAGTTAATGGCTCATGTCCATGAAAGGAGAGGGTGAATGTTACTGAGACAGAGAGATTAGGAGCAAGGGCAGAACCTTTTGCTCTCATCAAGCCTTTCTGCAAGTGTTTCGCAGTAGGCAAAAATGAAATAAAATTGCATCAGGAGTTCGTTTAGCTTGCAGGATGGCTCCTGACTGAAGGCTACTTTTTGGTCCACTTTGATGTGTTGAAGAACAAGAAGTTCCAGTAGCAGTTCTGCTTATGCACATAAATCGTGGGGGTTGGAGAGGAGGAGAAGTGACACCCTGGTTCTCTTCCTCCACGAGCGTGGGCTGCAGTCCATCGTGGTGGCTCTCAAGTGTCTGAGGCTGATAACAAATGCTCAATGCTATCTGAGTCGAGAGGCCAATAAAGCCTGAAGTATTTATACACCTGTGGCATGAATAGCTGGGTAATGAATGACAAACCTTTTTCTTGCATGTGTGGTTTGGTTTTTTTTTTTTTTTTTTGCCATTTCTTGCTCGCACTGCAGCGAGTCTTGTGCTCTTTGGATTGTTTATACCTTGTCAAACCTGTTTTAAATAAACCATTGTGCTGCACTTTCGGTTTGGCAGGGAAATTGCTGCCCTCTCCTGGTTTGAAGCAATTCTCGACCAGCTGAAGGCATCTCCAAGCAAATGCCAGTTGCAGTGTGATAATATGATCCAATATGAAATTAATTAAGGCTACACAATAGTTTCTTTAAGACTAAATCAGAAAAGAGGGCAGGCAGCCCTATCTAGGACAATAGGATTGGATCCAAATGCAGTTTTAAAGACGCATCCCGCCTCCCCTGATCAGAGTGCATTTAATGAGATTCATGCAATTTCTTTCTGAAAACAATAGCTTTAACCATTGGTTGCATAACCCAGGATATCCAGCTGAGGCCCCCCAAGTACAGAGTGTTCCACAGAAAGGAATGACAAAAACTCCTCTAGTTCAACTTAAATAATTAAAACAAGATCTGGAGAAATGGCCAGCCCGGTGAGATGCCTTTCAGGGGGTCAGGGAGTGGAGGAGGCGAGATAAAACTCCTAAGGGCAAAGTTAAATTTGTCCATTCCTATTCTCTTTCTGGGGCTGAGCAGCACGAAGCGCCAAGACCCCTGAGAGTGCTCAGCCCCCTCGGCCTTTGGTGGCTTTCAGCACCTTGCAGGATCAGGCCCCATGGCCATAACTCAGAAAAGGGTATCTATTGTCTGCACAGAAACAGAGGAGCTCGGCAGCATATACTCCCTGAGATGTGTTTGAGTTTGGGCTGTGATTTGTGGCTCTCATTTTACATCAAGTTTAAAGTTTCTTGGCTGCTGGAGATCCTACTCTGAGCCCAAGATCTTCTGCCATGGAAGTGGGTGGGAACAAGACATGGCAATGCAGGCAGCGCTATAGACAATGCTTATTTAGGATTGTGGAAGCACTGCAAACAAAGGAAAAAATTCCTCTTGCCCCTCCAGCTACAATAGCTTCACAAAACATTCAGAGCAACAAATGCCATTTTCCAAAAAGTTCGTACCAGCAATGTGAGAAGAGTGTGGTGTTCCTGGAAGTGTGGAAAGCCGAGAGCTGTGGCCTCTCATAGGCCATACTAATGGTGAGCACTGTCTTTCAGAAACACTTCATGCATAGCAAAATGCTTTATAGTAGTTTTCCTCCACTCCGCTTTTAAGACTGGAGTTATTTAAGTTGTGCTTTGAAGATCTCACTTTTGCATCCCACTGTGATAACATATAGCAGTGATCCTGTTCGTTGGGTGATTTTGAAACAAAATATGGCTTTGCAGCAAATGAAATCTCCTGTTCCCAAGGCAGAAGTGAAGAAAAATGCTAGGTGCTTCCCTGCTGTCTGTTTAGAGCTGCAGAGAGAGACTTCAACTATTTCCAGGGCTCAGAACTTGAGGCAGGACCCAATTAAAGCTGCATTACTGGTGTCTTTCTCATATTCACTTATGACAAGGACAGGTCTGATTCTTCCTCTTCACAGAAGAGCATTTCCCTCTTCAATAGACATGATTTGCTCCAGCAGGACTCTTTTGCAGCCAGTCTTTTATAGGCATCTGCATCAACATTTATTCCTAAATAATTTGATAAGTAGGTAACTACTAAGAATCACCATGACAATAGCACAGGAGTTTCTTTACTTGGAGCAGTTTTATGCTGCACCCAAATCTGTGTTACTGATCTGTGTGTTATGTGTGGACATGTGCAAAATGAATATGCTCCCAACCCATCTTATTTTTGTTACAAAAGAGCAAAGGAAAGGAAAACCGGGCTGGAGTGGCCAGAATAGGATGTCCAGACTGCTGCTTCCCTAAATACCACCTGAGGCTGGAATGTGACAGGGATTTGACACCTTTTTGAGGTGTTCCTAATCAGAAGCTGCCTGACAGGGATTCCAGGATAAATACAGTTGATTTTCTTTCTCACGACCTTGCTCCAAAGTCTAATTCCAGGTTTGAGATCACGTTAAGGCATGAAGAAATCCACTTGCTGCCCAAGTAGGCTTCTGTGAAGATTCTTTATCTGGGGTAGAGCCAACATTTTGCACAAAACAGAGGAGAGTCACTGAGCACTCTCTGTAAATTCTTCTCTCAAGATGTCCAAGCACAGCCCAAGGCTGCTTTGTTGGGTAGAAGCAAAGCCATGGCCTGAGTGCTCGGAGGTGCTTGCAGGTGCCCAGCTCCTTACAGGGACTGGAGAATGGAGTTGGTGTTACTGGAGCTGTGCTGGGGACATTTCCCCTCTCTGACTGTGGTCAGCCCTGGCCTGCCCTGGGACAGCTTTCACTGCCACACTGTCACTCCTGCTTCCAAGTCCACAATCAATGCTGAGTTGAGACAAGCATTCCAACAGCTTTATATGTTGTCAGAAGTATTTCAATCTGGGCTGAAGAAGAATTATAAAATACTTTCTTTTTCTTAAAACTAATCTGAATTTTGGCAGAAGCTCCAGCCCAGCTTGTTTTTTGTGAGCTGGCCTGTGCTGCCACTCTCAGCCATCCCTACCTGGATGCATTTGTGGCCAACCCACATTCGTTGATCACCAAAACAAGAGATGAAGGCTAAAAAAAAAACCAAACCCCAAACTACAAACAGCACCACGGCTCTGCCTGTTACCAGATGCCACTGTGGTGATCTCAAGCATAAGCTGTACATTTTTATCTTTTAAATGGAGACGTCCCTTGGGCACAGCCACTGCCCCTGTCCACAGCTATCCTTGTCACCCGGCTGTCCTCCGCGCTCGGCGCTGCGAGGCTCACACCATACGGCCGCGTTTGCTGCGTGAGGAGTATAGCAGTGGACAAGGGCAGAGATCGAGGTCTGGGGTCCTGGGGACATTGTGGTTTTAAGGGACTGGCATCTCGGCATGTGGAGTCATCCTTCGGAAGGGCGAGACCGCAGTCAGGAGCAGCCGGGGCTCAGGGCCGCTGTGTGCTGTTATTTGCATTTATTGCTTGCGATCGCAGACATTCATCTTTAGGTATTTCCAGAATTAAGGGGTAATAAGACGAGACAACAAAGGAGTCTAAAGCCAGCAGAGGGAGGCTGGGGTTTGTGTGGCACTGCAAGGCTGAAGCATTTCCAGGGCCCTGTTCCTGACTACTTTACCTTCCCACTCGGGAGCCCCCAAATGCCTCTGCTCCAGACTTGGGCACTCGCAGCTTGCCCCTACCAAGGGTTTGATCTAAGCTTACCCAGGCAGGTTCTTCATCCCTCACTCCTAATTTCAACTGTGGGCTTATCCAGTATCATGAACTCCCCAGTTATTCCAGTTGGTTCCCAGCTGGATTTGCTGTGGCTCCCCACCCCAGACGTGCGTAACCCCATTAGTGCAGTGCATATAAGAAGGGATGATCCCCTTTTCTTGGTCTGCTGTCCATCTCACATCGATTCTGCAGCGTGGTCTCCTTCCTTCTCCCCACAATCTCTCTTTGTTCTTGTGCAAGAAATTCCTCTCTGCACATGTTTTCCTAGAGGAGCTCATTTCTACTCCATCCTCTCTCCATCTGATTAGGACAGAAAAAATATGTGTTCTTGTTTGCCCCTGTTTGTACTTCAATAAAGACTTGTTTGGTAGAAAGTGAAGGGTGTCAGCTACATAAGTAATCTGCAGTGTTTAAATTGCAACTTCAAATCTGTCTTTAAAACTTTATGGGATGTTGCCTGCAAGAAAAATTGTCATAGCTCTGTTTTGTGCTTCAGTCACAAGTGGTTTGAACGCGTGGGGAAAAAAAGAGAGAAAAACATAGATTTATACAAGAGCAGATAATGTAAACGCAAAGTAATTAAAGTGGTCATAAAAGACTCCTCAAAATACATATTTCTGATGATTTCTTTAATAATTTTTGGGCAGTTTAAGCAGCTGCTGCCAGATCAGACCAGAGTGCATTCACAGGGCAGAGCAATCCCAGCTGTAATGAGCTACAACCCCACAGGATTCCAATGCAAAACGTTTATCCAGCAACATTCCTAAAGGTTTACAAAATAGGGGGTACTTGTGGAAGGTGACAAAGCTCCAAGCAGGCAGGTGCTTGGTACAGCTGGGATTTACACAGAGGTGGCAAACTCAGGGATGTGGAACCACAGAGCGAGACCTGCCTGGTGTGAGGGGAGCTCTGAACCTCCTGCCCTGGACATGCTTTCACCTGTTGCCTCATTTTACAAATGAATATGCAGCTACAAAAGTTAACGCTGCAAATACTTTAGCAAAACTTCAAAAATATTTGTTCCTTTTTTTTTTTTTTGAGTTCTCGGTGTGTGTGCTCAGGGTGAGGGTGCGCAGCTGTGCGTCTTCCCCGTCCATATTTGTATTTCCATTTCAAAGATTGATTTGTGGAAGATCCCTCTCCAAGCTGTTGGAGGGAGTGAGGAGGTGTCAGAGGGTTTTCCCTGGCAGGCCCTCGGTGGTCTCCAGCTGCTGTGCAGAAAAAGCCTCTTTGTGTCCGCGGAGCATCTCCGTTTCTGCGGGGGAGTGGCGAGTGCAAGCGCGGGGCAGCTCCCTGCCTGTCAGCAGCACCTGAGAGGCTCAGGGAGAGCAGAGCTCCATAAATCACACGGCAATAAATCAAGCAGGGCTGGAAATCAATCTCAACAATTAACAATGAGTCCTTTGAAGCTGGCAGTAGAGGCTCCAAAAGACAGGAGCACAGGAGCAAACTGCTGCTCTCAAGAGTTTGGCTCTTGGGAAATGCGTTTTCTGTCCAAAGTGTGCATGGATTTGGGAAGTGAGTTTCATGTAACATAGGAAGAATTTAATATTTTTGTAATTTAAGTGCTTGGCTTTACAGTAGTCCTAAGAGTAACAAACACCACAGTTTCGATCTACAGTGACCTACAAATCCTCAAGTGTTCTGCCTCACGCAGGGTCTCCAGGCAGGGGATGTACAAAGGAAAGTCGGGGCTGAGCCATTTGCAAACTCTGAGGAGTGAGAACTGGATGTTTTTGAGAAACCTGAAAACATTAGAGAAGTAAATGAAGTAAAAACATAACAAGGCTCAAACATTTCAGAGTTCGGATGGTTCCAGAAGGCTGTGCTGTACGTGAGGATCCTCAGGGCATGGACATGGGTTGGGTGACCTCTGGAGACTCATTCCAGCCCAGTGATTCTTTGAGAAGACAAATACACTGGAAGATGCAAATCTTACATGAAAAGTGTAACATGAGGCCCACTTGTGGGATCCCATATATGATTTAGGTTTTGTGCAGTTGTGGAGGAAGGTTCAATGGAGTTGCGCTGGTATTTGGGAGATGGGACAGAAAAACAAAGGAATGAACATTAAATTAGATGATTACATTTCAATATTTCCCATCTGAGCTGCAAGGTGCTCTAAAAATGGGTATTTTTAAAATTGCTGCCGTCTCAGAGAGAATAAGGCAATGCTGGATGTGTCTCTTAGAGAAATCCTCCTGGACATGGCTGTGCAAAACGTTGTAGGAGATTAAAGCAAAGCATTCCAGTGACTTGTTTAAACATATCTTCTTATATCTCTTTGCAGCAATCCTTAAGCCCCAACCACCAAAGACTATCTCCTCACAGCAGTGACAAATTCCGATCCCAAACAAACCACCTGGGGCATGCTGAATCGCTAAACACAAATGTCAGAGGTCTAGATCATTTCCAATATTCTTTGACATTGCTTATGATGTGGCCTCTGGCACATTCCCAACAGAAGAAAGTTCAGTTATATTTCTTTCAATTAAAGAATCTGATTTAGCCACTAATCATGTCAAAGAATGTCTGGGGGAGGGAGAGGAAGAGAACGTGAGCGAGTGCTGGTGCATTCAGACAGGATGGCTCATGGGATGGATGGGGCTGGGACAAAGGCTGGCACAGAGAGAAAATCAGTACATGTGTCAAAAATATTCTTGGTTTGGTAAAATCACACAAATCCTATTAATGCACAACCTCAAGCATGCTGCCGCAGTGAAAATCCTGCTCTCAGGACTCAGTTTTCGGGAAGAAGGAAAGGAAAGTGTTTGGGATGGCAACAATCAGGATATCTATCAGTGAATGGGAGAGGCTCAGCAAGGTTTATTGGGCATCTCCTGCATTCTCACCCAACCCCAAACATGTTCCTCTGTCAGCCCTAGAAGACCCCAGTGCTGGATGTGAGGGTAGGACAGGTGAGGAACTCGGTGGAGTTGACACTCCTGCACCTCTCTGTACAAAGCCCCTTGAGGGAAAGCCACAGTCCGAAAACCAACATGCCGAGCCCTGTATTTTGGTGGATCAGGACATCTAGGATTGCTTCACCCATGTGAAAGTGTTCCTGATCTTCAGGGAACAGTGGAAAAAACAGACAGTTCCCAAACCTCAAAAAAGGTTTGAGATCGTTGTTAAGAGGATTTGCATTTGGAAAATTTTGCCAGGTTACACAAGCAGATGCAATACTTGGAATATTTCTGCTTAGGTTTTCCAAACCTTTCTTTTCCAACATCCCTGAGGTAACATTGCTTAAGATGGGAACAGATGGACGGACCTTTGTACAAAATCCCGGGGGATTCTCAGGGGTTTCTGGGGCTGGGGTCTCGCTGGGCATTGTGGCACTCAGTGAGACACCAGACAGATTTCCCTGTGCAGGGGAGATGCTCTAAGGCACAGAGCAGCTGGGACATTTCTTATTTCTTCTCTGAAATAGTGTGAAAATGTCTTAAATCCCCCCACAAACACCTGTGCAGCCCTGAGAGTGTCTATACAACCTTTTAATGTTGCCCACATGTATTTAAGGGTTATAAAATCATAGCAATCGCTTTTTTGTGGTTTGTTGGGTTTTTTTTTAATAGTTTTACGCACAATGATTTGGCACATTAATTTTGGTATTTTCACAGGCATTCAGCCCTGGACTGGTGGTGTCTCTATGGGAAATTTTAACACCGAGCAACATAAGGAAAGAAGTTTGAGCTGGCACCATGGACTCACCAAAATCTTGTCCTGATGCCCCTTCCCCAGGGCTGCACTGGTGTTCCCAGTTGGGTGCACACACTCAAATGAAGAACTGTGCAGCCCCATTGCTCTCGCACACAATTCCACTGCCTCATGCCTAGAAATATTTTTTTCCAAAAGTACCCTAGCCCATATTACTTATTAATCCATGAGTGTTGATATGAGGATTCTGCATGACTAGAAAGATTTGTGAGATACCAAGATTTTACAATATTTGATGGGCTCAGGACATCTGTTTTAAAAGCAAGAGCACTGATTGCATTTTCCTCAGCAACAGACGTGGTGTCTGCTGGAGAGAAATCCTCGGTGTGAGTGCTAAGGTTTCTTTAGTGCCTGGACCTCGAGGTAACACCTTGGTCAGGGATCAGTCCTGTTGGTAACCTCGCACTTGGAGAGCTGACGTCTCCAAGGAGGGCAATATTGAGGACAGATGGAGCAGCTCTCGGACCTTGGCCGTGTGTTGCCAATTCCGTGTCCTGCTGCACATCTTACATACATTAAGGAGCAAATGGGCTCATTCCCATGGCAGCAAACTTCACAAATCAGAACAAAAATTATTTATCGTGACAAGCAGGTGGTACTGCAGACAGAAATGTCTCTTGACCTTGTGGAAATGTGGTTGCGATGGTCTCGCAGAGGCTGATTTTTTGTTCCTGCTGTTCTAAGAGAAATCTGTTTTCAGGCATGGAAAAATATTTTTTAAGTGGTGATATGTCTCAGACACGTGGATTTTATAACATGCTTGTTTTTTTCAACTAGCTGAGGTGTTGTACACACTGTTTAAAGCACAGTTTTTATCAGAAAAGCAACATCTGCCTGTGTTTGCACTAAATCTCCACCAGCAGCCCTTGCAGCAGGCAGCACACGCCAGAATGACTGGAGCAAGGTGCAACAACACTGCTCCCCAAATCTCTGTGAAATTGGAGATAATTCCATGCAGGGCAGATTTTCAAAGGCCTTGTTTAACATCTCTAAAGGTTCAGCTGAGGGGCTGGGGAATTTTTCGGCAGTGCCCTGCTGCCTGGCGCCTGTCTGCATTCTTGCCTGGGAAATCCTGGAGCCGGGGCTGGGAGTGGAGCAGCAGAGGCTGAGCCCATCGTGGGATATTCATGATGGAGAGGTGGAGGTTGTCACCTACTGGTGCCAGCTGTGAATGCTGCGTACCTTTCTGATGGCCTGGATTTAGGGAAGATGAATTCACACCGGGGCAGAGCTATTCACGGGATGCAAAAACCTTTATTTTCAGGAGGGAGCTTGGTGTGTTTGTCTTGGCAATATGAATGTGAAAGGGAGCTGGGTTTGCTCTCCCTGGGTTCGACTGAGGAGGATAAAAGGGGAGGGAGCATTTTTAAGCTAAATGACAAATGTTAGTGCAAGAGCTACTGAGCAGGGACTAGCCAGGACACTTCGGGGCTGGAAGTGAAAAGAAGATTTATAGCCATCAAGGCAGGGAGGTTTTCTTCCAAGAAAAGGGATGGGAACAGGAGCAGCACCTTCCCCAGGGCACTGTTAGGATGCACCAGGTGAATTTGTGAGATGTGTTAGGAGATGGGGACAGGAAGGGGCAGAGCAGAGGGTTGGGATGGTTTTGTGCCACAGGACAGTGTTGGCAGCAGTGTGTGTCACACATCCACTGCCCTGCACTTGTGTTGGCTCTGACAGACACAGAGCACAGCACTGAGTGCTGCAGAGCCTCTCAGCCCCCCGAGAGCCCCTCTCACCCTACAGCAGCCCAGACAGCTTTGTCCAGGCCCTGAGCAGGGTTACAGCAGGGCCAAGAAGCAGGAGAGTGCCTCCACTCCTCAATCACATCCTCAATCCCTGCTCCCACATCTGGGATCTAAGTCACCTTTTCAGCATCACCTCACTCCTCTCAGACACAGAGACTTCATTGCAATGCTTGAAGAGTGGAGGGAGTGGGGGGAAAAGTGCAAAAATGAATATTTAGCTGTGTTGAAGTACAACTCTGGATTTTTTTTTTTGCTTGTGGACGACGTATTTGCAAACCAGGGGTGCTGCAGGGGAGGAGGGAGGGAGGGATTCCTAAACTCTGTTGTGGAATGAATACACCGCCGAACTAATGAATAGAAACAAGATGTTTTAACCACCACCTAGAGAGGTTGCTGAGTGGCCATAATCAGTGCTCCCTAGGAGGTGGCCAAAATGTCTCCTTGCCATTCATTAGATCAGAATAGCTTTCGGTTTATAATGTGATCCTTCTTCCTGACCTTCCTTCTGTTCTTAAGTGACTTCAGGACTATAAATTCCTTCCTAGAAATAGCATTATTTATTTTACTGTCTTGTGTTTGTTATGGTGAGTTGTGATCTTTCCTTAGGAGATGTCATTTTGAATCAAAACTGAATTCAGTGGTGACAGGGTTTGGTGCCCCCCATTTTTAAATACTGAAATTAGCCTTGCATGAGCTAAGATTAGTCTGTTTGCAAAATGTTCCTGCTCTTTATAACCTGTCTGTGAGAAACGTTCTGGGGTATTAGAGCTCGTTGTACCAACATTTCTGGGCTAATTTGCTGCTGCTTTAAATATCAAGGAAGAGTTTCAGATGGACCCCTAAGGCCTTGGCTACAAAACTGAGCAATACCCAACTCCCCGGGCACAGGCGTGCTGTGGCACTCTTGGGACTGCCTTCTCCTTTTGGGAACACCAAATCTTTGTTCCCAGCAGCAAAGCAGGTGATTTCCAGTGCAATCCTGCTCCTTGCTGAAATCCTTGGCACTGTGAGGAGCTCAGGCAGCCACTGGGGAGCAAGGAAATATCTCCATGGTTATTACACTTCATCAGCTTCTCTAACTACTCCAGGCAATTCCTTTTGGGACTTTTGAAAATTTGCATGATAGGTATCTTTACATCCCTGTGAAAAGCACTAGATATTTTAAATTGCGTTTCATCCTTAGAAAGTGCTGGGACTTCCAGCTGAACTCCAACAGGCAGCTGGGGACGCTCACCAGGGCATGGAGCTCCCAGGTTCCCAAAATCCTTTGTGCATGTGCTTGTCCTTGTGCTGAGAGAGGAGACAAACTGCTGCTGGTGGAGATCCCTCTGGGCCTGTCCGTGGGAAGGAAATTTGGGAAGTGCAGAGCTGTTGGCTTGAGGGTTTATGTTCTACTGTGTGCAACAGAGGAGGAAAAATGAATTATTTGTAGAGAGGTAGAGTGGATTCTGTGCAGAAACAAATGTGAATGAATGAAAACTCTATAGCAGGAGTTGCCTGTGTAAGGGTCAGACTTTGAAAGGTGAATTACAAGAGGACAGAGAGTTTAGGCAAAAATGACAAAACATTTTGGGCTAAAAGCACATTGATTGGTCAGTAGCAAAACTGTACATTTAAAAATTCGTGAGCTTTGGCTCTGTGTGTTGGCTCTTAGCAGCTGGAAATGCTGGGACATTCAAGGCTTCCAGAAGCAGTAAATTTTTTTGAAAAATACAGGAATATGGCTTGACTAAGCAATAAGGAAAATGTCTGCGGTGGCATGTCCTGGATGTTAAGAAATAAACAGCTTTGAAACCAGAGCAGTGATTTGGTTTTCCACATTTCTCAGGAAGTTACGGAACTTAAAATAATTTTTGTTGTTTTAATGCGAGGGTTATGAATAAATAAATAAAAGCACCAGGTCAGTCTGCAAACCGAGAGAGACTTTATGTTTTATTTTATTCTTTGTTTATGAGGTTCATAAAAGTTCAGTTTATGTTTTAGTGGGCCTCACACACTTCCAGCTTCAGGGCCAGATGTGGAAAGTACCTAAATGCTGTAAAAAGTAGTTTGAAAGATCATCTGAGTCTGATGGAGCTGAAAACCACCGAGATCTCAGAGAGCCTCTTGGGAAACCTCCAGCTGAGATTCCCAGACAAACTGGGATTGACTTGGAGCTGGTGTGACCCAGGAGTTGGACACTTGGATTGGTAACTTCAACAAAATGTCCAAAGCTCTCAGAAGTTGTCCCAAGGTTAAGTGTGGGGGAGAGGAATTGTGATTTTCAAATAAACTCTATCATACAGTGCTTTGCAGCTTTTGAGTTCAACAAAAATGTTCACTCTGGAGATTAGTGGTGCTCTGTCAAATCACCTGGGACTTGGTTCAGAGCTCATTTGTAGTCAGGAGTGACTCCCTTGATTTAGTAAACTTTCCTGTCATTTTTGAGAGCCTGGCCAGCCTTTTCCTGTTGATGTAAGGACTGGGAACCAAACCTAGAAAATACATTTGGTTCTGGTAGCTGCAGATGGGCTTTAGGCCCTGCTGCGCTGGCCAGAGATGTTCTCAGTGCAGTGCTGGGGACTCCTCAGTTTGTCCTGACAAACATGAGCAATGAACCAAAATGACACTTCCATGCAATTTAAGTGTAATTTAACATTTACACTTTTGTGCTGCTTAGCCCTGAGAGCTCCTGGAGTCCTCAGGAGTCCTGCTGTCCTCGGGGCTGTGCAGGTGTCTGGAGGGTCCTGCCAGGGTGGCTGCAGAATGTCTCCTGCAGGGTTCAGCATTTCTTAACACCACTGGTGTGAAACCCAGAGCCAGGGGTCAGAAATTCGGTGTTTCCCTCCCTCAGCTCCCAGAGAGGCATTCAGGAGCATTCTCAGAGCACAGCGTACACTGAGTACAAAATTCAGCCATCCCTTTCTATCCCAGCGCGGTGGAGCAGTCGGGGGTGATGCAATGGCAGGGTGAGGCCAGGCCCATGGGCTGAGGACAGGTTTGGAAAGCTAAATCGAGTCAGACAGGAGATTTTGCAGAAGTATGCAGTGGTGTGCATGCCAGGTTCTGGCTGATTACAACAAACCTGGTGAAACTGTCCTTTAATCCATCTGAACTCAAATCCAGGACAGACTCACCCTCCCCGCTCTCACTGCATTAGATTTACATGGGCAAACAACTTTTCAAACCCAAACGTGCATCTTCTGCCCTCCAGATTAGAGGATTTCTTCTGCCTTTATTCTACCTTAAATTTATGGGTTTTTTAAAGCTGAAAATGCCACAGTCAGGATTCCTTGGTAGAGCACAATGTTGATAACCACTCAACAAAAAATGTCCCTTGCAGATATATTTAGTTTACCCAAGAGTTAATGGAAAGCAGTGTCCAATTCCAAGTGTTGACATGATTTGTCAAGTTTGCCATTCTATATGCTTGAAGTTTCCTTTGAGGGGAACTGACCCAAAACTGTAACACTAAATAAACACCCTCTTCAAATAACCAATGGTGGTTTCCTAAATTGCCAATCAAATCCATAAATAAAGACACAAACTCTGAGTGTATTTAAGTCATGTTTAGCAGAACAGAACTAAACAATAACATTCCTGTTAAAATAAAATGTATTTTCATTTCAAAGCTGTTTTCCCATGAACATTCCAAATGTAAACAGCCCTAAAGATTTCTAAATTATCTTTGCCTTTGCTGCTTGGGTGGATGGGAGAAAGAATGAATCTGAAGCTACATTAGAGACACTGAAGTTGAATATGAAAGTCACAGAGACACAATGCTGCATATTGTCATAATTATCACTTCGTAAAGAAAAGAAAGAAAAGACCAGTTGACTTGGGTTATGGGGCCTGGGATCTAAGCAGCATTTGAAGCTGTCTTATGTTGCAAAAGAAAAGGAAATGTGTCTCAGTTTTGTTCCCAGAAAACACAACACCCCCCAGTTTCAGCAGACATCCAGAGTGGCATCCACCTTTGAGTGCCCTGGGCAAAATCAAGGCAAAGAGGAATTCTGCTCCAGATTGCTCTGTGCCGTGAGGGTTAAGCAGGACAGAAAGGGTGTGAACGCAAGGCAGGGGAGGTGACAATTTCAAGTTGAATTTGGTTTCAAGACCTGCTTTTCTGCGAGGTCAGCCTGGCTGGGCTTTGCGCTCCGGCCAGGATTTCTCTCCTGTTGCTCTCAGTGCCTTCGCTGTGTGAGATTAATCTCCTCTTCCACTCACCACGATATTGCTGTCCTGAATGTGTCTGTGAATTAAGCCACGGGGGAAAATGGAGAAATGTCTCAAGCAAGCCAATTGCTCTGAAATCCTCCTTATCCTCCTTCTCCCGTTGGGTTTGCTATTTCCATGAGATCCCTGGCGTCAGAGCTCTTTTCAGAAGGCAGTGATTCAAGGCCCATCGGAGTTAACAGACCTTAACTGCCTTCTCATTGAGATATTATCTCTCACAGACATTGGATTCTTACTATTCAAATAGCCTTTCTCATTCAGAACACAGTTCAGATGGTTTCGGGGAAATCTCCGAAGTCCAAATGCATTAGTGGCTTTATAAAAGGGAGAGATTTCTGTGCAAAAGGATGCCTTAAAAAAGGGAGAGATTTCTGTGCAAAAGAATGCCTTATAAAAGGGAGAGATTTCTGTGCAAAAGGATGGCTTAAAAAAGGGAGAGATTTCTGTGCAAAAGGATGCCCTGCAACACACGCAGCCTCATCTCCAAATTCCCTGCTCGTTCCATTTTCATCGAAACCAGTGGGGCACATCTTGGCAGTTGAAATCAAGTCATAGAATCATAGTTTAGGTTGGAAGGGAATTCAAAAATAATTTCTTTTCACTGCCCTGCCATGGGCTGGGACACGTAAAGAAGGCTAAAAGCCAGCAGAAATCTCTCTTGCATTGCAGGAGTCTCACCCAGCTCCCAAAGATTATCTCCATCAGGTGCTTCCAGGGTTGCAGTGAGGGAACTGGAGCAGAAACACTGCTTTGGAGTGCAGGTTTGACCCACGACTCTCGTTATTTCTCAATTTTCAACCCATGGAGCTCATTGAGGTTTTTTCCCGAGCTAAATGAAACTCGTGTCAGGCTCTGCAGCCATGGGGAGTAGGGCTGGCAGCAATGGAGGAGGGCAGGGGCCTGGCAAGGACCTGCCCAAGAGCTTTTTTCCTCCAAAGAAGCAATTCACGGCACCTGCTGTGCCACCACCTCCCAAAGCCACACATTCCTCTGTCCCTCACCACCTGGCACCCACCGCAGTGGGTGTAAATTCAAATTAATGGATTGTAAATTCAAATTAAACAGCATTCCACACTCTCCCCCAGGTGAGAGCCAAGCACAATCCCCAAGGATGTGCAGAAGAAACCCTTTCCCACTTTCCCAGCCCCGGGGGACACACCTTGTCCATCCCTCCTGCTCCCAAACCCAACATTAGAGTCCCGGTGCTCGGCAGATGTCATCGTGGAGCGGAGAGAGTTAATTTGGCCTCGTGAATCAATAGCTCTCATCACATGATGAGGCTGAAACCTCAAATCCGTGCCAAAGAGCTCTGCATTGCACACACCTCTGTTTTGCCCTCGGGTGCGGCGGCGCAGTTTAGGGAGAGCAAAGATGCCAGTTTCTGTGCAGGTATTTCACATTATCACTTAGATTGGCCCCGGGCTGAAAAGGAGGAGGGAATCCTCCGTTTCAAAAGGATATTTAAGTCTCTGGGGCCACTGGGAATGTGTTTTCCTAAGTGCTATCTGTAAGCAACAAAAGAGCCGAGAAAGACTCGAACCGGTCTTTGTCACACACAGCGCCACAAAGAGCACATTTATTTTTAATCTGGTATTAAGCCGCAAGAATTAATCCACAATATTTAAACACTTAAGCGTTTAAGTCACATTAAAGCTCGCTGTTTTTTTCGGAGCGTTTCACACAAATAATTGTGGGTGCTGGTGGAAACAGTAGCTGGGAAAAAGCTGCCTTTTGGTATTCCCTCGGAAGAAATCGGGGGGCTGAAAATGTCTGCTGCACTCTGGTTCAGTTTTTAGGAATTCAACAAATTTTTAATTTCCCGGAAAAAATGTTTCTGACCCTTCCCAGCACCACTGGAAACTCTGAAGTTAGTCCTATGACAGGGAATCAGTAGTTCTCAAAAAAGTAGGAAAAATATGGATTTGCTTTTTAATTTACTCTCTCCTTACTTTACATAACAAGCCTTTATCTGAGCTTGTAAAGCATTTAAAAACTTTGTCTCTGGGCACATGAGATACTAAAGAACCCCAAATGAAGTTGTGATCCTCCCATGGGAAAGGTGGGCAGCAGGAGGGGTGGGAGATAAAACCACCCCAAATTGCCCAGCTTTTGCCGTGGGGCAGGAGCAGGCGCTGAGACACCACCTCAGAGCAGCCTTAAAGTGCTAAAAAAGCCTTAAAGTGCTTAAAGAGCCAGCCAGAACATCCCAGTGACCAAAAAAATGGCATCAAGATTGGGGTAAAACTATCATTGCACACATATCTTCAGGTTTTAACTAAAATAGTGAACATTTTCAAGGAAAGAGGCTTCTCTCGGGGTGATTATTTGCTTAGATCCAAAGGAAAGTTCTGTCAGCTGAGAAGAAAGAGTTGGCAGAAAATTGTGTATCACAGCAGTAAATCTTCTGAAATGTATTTTTATAGCACTTTTTATCTGATCCGTAAACTCTGTGAGGCAGAAGAACGACATCGTTCCACAAAAGCACTCAGAGGTGAAATGATTAACCACAAATCACACTGATTCCAATTTTATATTCAGGATTGCAGCCCTGGAGTAAGGTCTTTGAAGTAGGGAAGACATCCTGAATTTACACCAGGTCAGCATCTGGCCATGAGCCTAAAATGAAATTCGGGCCCTCCTTTCCTATATGGATAAATATTCTCCATTCAAAAAAAAAAAAAAAAAAAAAAAAAAAAAATTAAAACCAAAAATCCTCATGGTGGTAGTTCTAAAAGCAGATTTTGGGGTTCGTTACATGGTGCCACTTGGTTTTGTGGTACTTATGAGGAGTTTAATTCTGGTTGAACACTTTTGTGGTGCAAGCCAAGATGAGTACTCTGGATGTGAGGCTGGGGACTATGTGATTTAGATTTTCTTTCCAATGTATGGATAAGTTTGGCTCCATGATTTCTTTTGAGATCCCCTCTAATATCTGAGTAATTCAGCCATTGTTGAAATGTAATTTAGCTGGTAGAAATCTGGGCTCTGACTCAGGCATCCCTTTTAGCAAAATATCTGGATTTCTATTTTAAAAAAGTATTTTCAGTGATTTGTTTCCTTCCTTGGAACATCCCTTTGTCCTAAAATCTCTACATCTTTTACCCCAGTCCCTATAAACCCCACGCCTGTGCTCCTGTGCTTGGAAAATGGCACCAAAAGCATTGATGTAACTTCATGGGAAACTGGGAATTATTCCATTTGTGTTTCGGTTTGGAAGAGGCCACGGGCGTGGTGTGAGTTCCAGACGGGACAGGCGCACCATTTGTCAGTTCTATCATTTTCTAGACAGTTTCACAAAGTGTGCAGCGAATGTTAAAGAGCCAGTGCTGGGCCTGGAGAGGCGAGATGATAAATCATCCTGTGAAACTCAATAGGAATTGTTTCCTTTGCTGTGTGATATGTGCAAACTGTGCTAGAGGGGATGTCTCTCAGAGCTGCCCATTACCTAAATTCCCTTCAGCTCAAATGTAAATCCTTTTAAGACACTAAAGTGCTTTGAAGTTGAAGAGTAGCTCCCAATGACAAATATATATTTTTTTTTTTTCTAAATGTTGTTATTCCTTTACTTCTCCCAACAAATCCCTTCTCCCACATTCTGTAAGACACGGCTCAACTATAACAAAACAAGCCTGCAGTTATTAATAATTTTTAAACTGTCGCCTCCTGATTTTTCACAAGTTTGATTGCTATTGTTATTCTTACTCTGTTTTTCTTATGCCTTGTCATCTTTAATGCTGTTGGAGGGTGTGAAAAATGAAATTTGGGGAGAGCCCGTGGAGGCACTGAGCAGCAGTGGGTGCCAGCAGCCAGGGCCAGATGAGGACTCAGCCTCTCCTCAGTCACAGCAGCACAGGCTGAGGTGGAAACTTTCACACATCAAGGCTGGGCACTCTGGGGAAGAAAGCCTGGTCCAGATGAAGCCAGAAAGCCAGCTGGATTTTGGGAAGCATCAAAAATTAAATGTATGGAAGGCTGGAGCTTGCACATGCAGGTTATCAGAGAATTTCTTGTTGGCTGAAATCTGTACTTTCAGCTAACAATGAATTCTTCTAAGAATTTGCTTTCACAATTTTTCTTCAGGGAATACGATTTTTTTTTCCATGGGGAAATCTAAAACTCTTTCAGAGCTTTATCTGTCTACTTGGGTAGAAAAAAAAAAGTTGATTTTTTTTCAAAGCAATTTTATGAAATAGATGTTTCTGTTAAAAAAATCCAAAGAAGAACAGTTTTGAAACTGCCACCATGTCTCATGGAATTCCTCAAAACACACAACACATCCTTGTGGGACAAACAGCTCCCACTTGGACTAATGGGAGCTGTATGTCTACAGCCTCTGTGTTGCTGAGCCTTTTTTCTGCTCTGTCCAGACAAACTTCCTGGAAGGAAATCGTACTCAGGCTAGTGAAAAACCCACAGGAGCCACCTCTGAGTGTGAAGGAAAAATCCCCCACTTGGCAGAAAGCTGCGTAAATGTAGAATTAATCTTTGTGAGTGGAGGGCCTCCTCAGAAGGAGTCTCTGACCAGAGAACAGCAGTGCTGCTTCCCCACATCTTTTCCTTATGTTCACTTTGCTTTCTTCCCATTCAATTGCCATTTGGGTTTCTTTATGGGGAATTGAGGGTGAAGCTCTCCAGGAGGGGTGGAAATGAGCTTGGAGAGCCCCAATGTCCACAGCTGGAGTTTGGGTGACAGCACTTGTGCTCTGCATTGTGCTCCTGTGCAGGGCTGAGGATGAGCCTTCAGGTTCTGAGCCTTCCCAAATTTCAGAGATTTTCCTGTTTTGCTAATTATTCTCCTCTGAAAAGCCAATCTGCTCAGATTCCATTCTGGGCTTTCTCATTTCCGAGACCTCAGTTCATATAATCCATTGAAATTAATTTTTGGACACATCATTTTGCATTCAAGAGGTATTTTAAAATCTCAGGTAATTTTTCCTCTGTGAGATGAGTTGCTAAAACCAGAAATTACAGAATTTAGGATTTTTTTTTTTCTTCACAGGGCTGGAGGTCACCATGACTAACCAAAAAGGTATTCCCAGGTCCTGATACTGTTTTGCAAACTGTTCTATATTAAATATCATCCCTCTAGTGAGAGCTGTCAAAACACTTTCATCTAACCTTCACCAGCAGAAAAATCTTAGTGATGCCACATAACAAACATTATACAAATAACTGTCAGAGTTCATTAAATCTCCTTTGAAAAAATTATTTTCTCATGTGCTTTGAGTATTTTAATTTCTTAAGGTGTCGTTTCTAAGCACTCTAGTGCTGATTTGCTTCTGGAACTCTTAGATCTCATTTTCATTAATTTTAATGAAAGCTGTAAAATGCAGAATACTAGAAAGTATTTTCTTATTCCTGTTTATATTGGGTTTATGCCATTTCAGTGACACAAAAAGGACTGGCTGTTGCTTCAGATGAAGCAGCTGCAGATGTTTTCATGTCCATTTTAAAAAGTTGTGTCCATGCTTGAGGCAGAAGTAGATGGAAACTGAATATAGAGGCTTTAGGCAGCCCTAAATTATACATGATTTCAGTGCCAGCGAAGTCTAACAGCTTCTGAAGCAACTTGCCCATCTCTATCACTCATCAGAAACAAAAATAATCAGACCATCTCAGGGATGCTCTGGCTCCCGAAAAGGTCTAAATTCCAAATTAATTAATCTGGGTCATTTCTTCATCATAATATTTAGAAATTCTTCTTTGAGAAAGCTGGGCAGCACATACAACCAAGAGATTATTCCCACCCCAAACGCAGGTCCCAGGCAGCAGGTGAATAAAAGAAAAGGGGAGGGAAAAATTGAGACTGTGTTGGTCTGCAGCATCAACAGGCAGCAACTTCTCCTCCCCATCACAATTTCTATGAAGGTAGAAGTAAATAAATTGTTAATTCACACACATCCACACATCTAAGTGTTGAAATTATGCAGGAAAAGACCTGCTCTCATCTGGTGTGGATTTGCCGTGGGGCAAATTCAGGTGTGAGGAGCAGCAGCTCAGGATGGGAAGTGCCTGCAGCCAAGGCTGGGCTGGAGATGTCCCTGTCGGTTTGGTGGCACGTGCCAAGGCTGCAGGCCACCCCTGTGGCCACCCCTGTGGTCACCTGTGGTCACCCCTCGGTGTCTCCACAGTGGCACAGCCCTGCTGGCACTGCCCGGGGCGTTATTACCTGTGGTTGCACTGTTTCAGAACCTTTCTGTTCTTTCTCAGAGAGAATAGAGATAAGTTGCATTCTTTTACTTTCTTAATCTCTTTGTTTGGTATTAGGTGTTATTTGGTTATGACCAATGGTTTTAGGAGGTGGATTCTTTGCTGACCAATAGTTGCTAGGTTATTAATGGATATATAAAGAGGTTTCTTGTAAATAAACTTCCCTTTTCATCATCTTGGTTCGTCTGCCTGAATTCTCTCAGCCAGCCTCTGCAACCCTCGGGGACTCTAAAGCCACAATTACCTGTGTCCAAAATCAGGACTGCGTTAGGGAGCTGAGCCAGCAGCACCTGAGCTGGAATCAGCCCTGGCCCCAGCGCTCATTTCCCTTTGGGGTCACAAAGAGCTCACTGGACTTTGAGTGCGCTGACATTTGCTCTGAGAATGGATGAAAAAAAATGACACACAAAGTTCCCAGAGATCTAAAAGCAGAACCATGTGTTGGAATATGAGCATAGGCTTTTTCTTCTTAACTAAATTGAGCAGTAGGAGATAGGAGTTTGGGTGACCCCTTCCTCACAGTGGGTGTTACTCAGACTCAGGCTTCAAGCACTTCCTTGAGGACTGTCAGGAGACCAGGATATAATTCAGTCAGAGGGCAGCACAAGCAGCAATGTCAAGGGAAGGATTTTATATTTCAATTTAAGTGAATCCATTTGTTTTCTTTTTAATGTGACTCTGCAAGAGTTAGAAATGAGCTCAGCAACTGGAAACTGAAAAGCAGAAATCCTCTTGCTCCTCGGGCTGAGGTTTGTGCCTCGCTGCTGTAATGGTGATTTCAGCGATCCAAGGCTCTGGTTAGCCCTGCCCTGGTGTCACTGTACCTGTGCAGATCACTTTGAATCCATCATCCACAGGCTGCTCATCCCTAAAGATGGGGTTGATGCTGTTTGCGTTCGCATTTGAGGGGTTTTAGGGCAAATGTATTGTTAGTCAGAATGCAGAAGTGCTTCTGTGCTTTGTAAACTTTCTAGAAATTCCCAGAGCACTGGAAGGAGTCACGTTTTTGCTCTCTGCTCCTGCCGTTGTCTCTGTAGCCAAGAGTTGCACTGGCTCATGGCTCACCTCTCATCACTCACCTCTCCTGGCAGTGTTTGCAGGCTTGGTACCAACCAGAGCTCCAACAGCTGCTCATTTCCACCTAGAAATGTCACAAACCTCATGGACAAAGGGATCTGCGTAGACAAAGGCGTCTCCCATACTCCAGGTTTAATCAAGGAGCCCTGGTTTCATGTAATAGTTGATATTCTATTCGATTTTTCAGCTTTCCTCTCTACATTTTCTGAAGTTTTGCATTTTAGAAAAAGTGTTGCTCCTTTTATTCTAGGACATGCACAGTTTCATTGTTTTCCTGCTCAGTGTCTGTGTCCTCTGGTGGCAAGACTTGGAGAGCCAGCAAACCGAGCTGGGAGTGTTTTCCAGGGTACTGTCGAGTGGATTATTTATGTCCATTACAAAAATAACTGGGTTTCTAAGTATCCATCTTGTGGGGCACTCTTAGCTCACTGTAACATTTTCATCATGAATAACCAATTTAAAAACTTATTTTGCAAAGCCGTGTTAAAATGCCCATTTGGGGAAACTGCAGGCGCTGGCACTGGAGCAGATCCGCTGGCCAAACACACCCAAAATATGCTTCAGAAAGTCATGTATTTTTATACTTTCTAAAAGTTCTATCATTTAATAGCTGGAGCTGCTCCAGGGTTTGGTTTGACTGATTCCTGCAGAGGTGCCAGGGCTAACGCTGCTCCTCGTTTCTCCTGGCTGTGTCCAAGAGCTGTCTGGACTCAGGGCCCAGATGTGTCGGTGCTGCTGCAGCTCTGACCACAGGAGGACGGAGCAGCTGTGACCTTTCTCAAGTGCCTGGATGTGAATCTGCAGGACAGCAGGGTCCCTCCCTGTCCCAGTGAAGGGATTGGATCCGACACCTGCCCGCTGGAGCCCAGGCTGGGCAGGGCAGGCAGAGAGCAGGGCCAGGGTGCTTTGGAGGGCCTCAGTGTGCTTCAGCTGCTCAGTGCCTATGAAAGTCAGGCCACTGTAGTTGCACTGTTTTAGAAATCTTTCTGTTCTTTCTCAAAGAGAATAGAGATAAGTTGCATTCTTTTACTTTCTTAATCTCTGTGTTCGGTATTAGGTGTTATTTGGCTGTGACCAATGGTTTTAGGAGGTGGATTCTCTGCTGACCAATAGTTGCTAGGTTATTAATGGATATATAAAGAGGTTTCTTGTAAATAAAGCTCTCCTTTCGCCATCTTGGGTTCGTCTGCCTGTTTTCTCTGCCAGCTCCTGCAAACCTTGAGAAATCTAAAGCCACAGGCCACCAATTTTGGTGCTGCAGTAGCTGTACAGTTTTGAGGTCAAAAATGAGCATGGATTTCAGTAAAGAAGGTTTTCCTTAAAAACTCTATGGCTGTGAACATGAGTTAATTCAAGACTAAAAGCATAAGGCATTGGGCAGTTTCTCTTTTGACAGATATTTGCTCTTTTCTGATCCTTCCACCCTCTTCACCTGTGATGTGAAGGCAAGAGGGAATTTTGGAAGCATAGCAATGATCCCCCAAGACAGCAGTGGGGCTGGGGCTGTGACCAGGACAGTCCTTCCCTTACACCTCCCTGGGGTTTGCTCACGTTCTTCTCCACAGAGACTCTGCTGGGCAAACCTTGCTTCCAAAAAAGCCCTGCAGAGCCTGAGTAAATTTGTAATTCCTGTTACTGAGAGGCTCAGGGTTTTAAATGAAGCCCACAATTGCATGGAGTGTTCCAGTCAACACATTTTTGGTTTTCCTTCTTAGAACATTCTTAAAAGGATTCTGTACTCAGCTCTGTGGCAGCCAACAGCCGTTGCTTCCTTCCACATCAGAACAAGTAGGAGCATCTATTTTCATTGGGAGAAAACAAAAAAATCACACTAACTTGATTTTCCCTTTGATCCTTCATATTCCCTACATGCTTTCCTCTCTGTTTATAGCATCTGACATAATTCCTTTGGTCACATTTTATGCCTGAAGTCATTTAGGCCAATTTTAGCTTCTTTTTTTTTTTTTTTTTCAGGGCTTTGACATCTCAAGCAACTTAATCTAGGTCAGTAAAGTACCTGCTGTTGAAAGGAATTTTCTTGAGTAATGTTTTGATGTTAGAAGGGCCTTCTTTGGCATGTGCAGATCGGAGGTCACCAAGCCCATACAGTATGGAAAGGGCAAGGCACTAGGTGTTCAATATTGGTCAAAAAGCAGTCTGCAGTGATCTGTAGATTTCTATTTTAACTGAAGGATTTTGTGATTTTTAAACGGCTGAAGTGATGTCGTGTAAAAATCCCAGCAATGTTTCCTCTGGGGGAGAATGTGCATATGAAATATTTGGGCTCAGGATCACAGGAGCAGCAATTCCATTGATTTCACAGAATTCTCAGACCAAACCAAAGTGTTGAGTTTACATCTGGGAGAGCCCAGGGAGCTCATTCTGAGAACAACCGCGGGATTTGGGCCTCGGTGGCTCATGGCTGGAGCAAACCTGACGGAGCTCATTCTGCAGTATTAAAGTTCCTGCTTTTTTGCTACTTTAAGGCACATTTTTGAGCATTCTGATCACAACCAGGGCTGCAGGGCAGGTCTCCGTTCTGGCTATCCATGCATCCTTCAAATACTCAATAAAGGCACTGGGGACAAGGAATTGGCTCTGTAGCCAATGCAGAAAATCAGGAGAAAACAGAAGAAAAGTACAAGATATTGCATGAGCACCAGGACTAACAAAGGTTTTTATTTCTGGGTTCATATTTCATTATTGATTTAATTCTGTATCTGTAAAAGGGAAGCTCCAAATGAAGCTTTTCCTGTTGTTTGGTTTGGGTATTTGCAGGGGCCTCTCTCCTGTACCTACCCAACTGTTTTCACAAAAACTGAAGGAATTTAAATTACTATTTATCTGACCTTCTGTCAGATTTGATTAAGAAGGGTTCAAACATAACTGAGGTGGGTCACAGGTAAAATGGCAAAAACTCAGCAAAATGTATATTTGCTCTTAATTTCCAAATGAAAAAAAAAAAAAAAAAAAAAAAAAAAAGAGTAGCCCAGTCTTTTCCCTAAATTTTTAGAAAATAATATTGTGAACTACATTTATCTGTTTTTTTCAGTCATTTCAGAGGCAGCAGCAGCACAAGCCAATACTTCAGCCCTGGTTCAGAACCTCCCCTGAACAATCTAATTTGAATGACATTACTGGAAACTAAAGTGATTGTGTATGTGCTTATTTAGCTCATCACTGGGTAGTCCATCAGCAGTACACTAACAAGTAGTGATATTTTTGCCCTTCTAAATTGACTTGCCTTAATTTGTTACATTTGCTTTGCTGGTTTCTGGTGGATTCAAGTATGATACAATGGTTCTCAAATTATGCTCTGCAGAGCTTGATCAAACTTGGTCATGAAATGCTTTTTTCTCCCCTCATTTCCAGTCGAGGAGTCGGATTATGAGGCACTAAAAATACATTCAGATGTTTTCATTAAATTGTTTCTCCATGGCAGCAATTGTTAGAGTTGCTGTGCTCGTGCCTTTGATCGCTATTGGGAGGAGTGGTGGCTTTTGTGATTGGGAATGGATGAAGGACGGAGCCAATCCAAATATGTGTTTGCATGAGGGATGTGTTTTGTGGGGGAGAGAAATCTATTTACATGTGTACTAAGGAGAACAGGCCTCACAAATAGGTTTTTTTGCCTTTTCATCCTTCTATGAACTTTTAAAGTAGAAACATTTACTTAAGTAATTTATTTTTTTAAACATATGAAAATGAAAGGTGTGGGATTTATCTCTGGGAAGGTCTTACACGTCTGCATAAAATGTTTTGGTAGGCAAAGAACAACTTCAATGTAACTGTTGCATTTCAGCGAAGGTCTCTCTAATTCAAACATTTCTTCAGGCATCTGAGTTTTACAGGAGCTTGCCAAAACAAAGATTTGAAAACATGGGGTAGAACACCTTTTGTTCTGCTCATTCAGTTTTCCTCTTTTAAAAAGTGAGATTATGAGAGGTCACCGTTCCGTGAGTTTCCCTTTTACCATTTTCTTTCAAGTTAGGATCTAAGGAAACAAAAAGAAATTAAGAAAGCTAAGACAGAAGCTAAGGAAAATGTACATTAAATAAATATCTACACAGGTAAATACACAGAGGTTTTATATCACAATTTTAATAAATGAAAGAATAAAAGGTGATGTTTTTCTTTTCCACTGCCCCTTTCAGAGTTGAATTTTAAGCTATAAATTCAATCCTGAATGTTTCTCTAAAGGTCTTTTTTAACTAGGACTGGTCAAAAACTGATTTCCCTACCCTGAAATCTTCTTGAGATAGGTTAAGTAAAATCCCACTCCAAATAGCCTGAAAAGTTCAAATTCTATCCCCCAAAATTTTGCACCTTAGAACAGAACATATATCTATAAATGGAAGCAAATTAAAATATTTTCATACAGGAATGTTTTAAATTGAATAATTTTAATAGTGTAGTTCAATTAAATATCTAAATTAGAAGAATTTAATTTTGAAACAGAGCTATTTTAAGTACAAGAACACCCCACTTGGGTTTCACAGGGAATTTTTGATGTTAGTTGGTGTTCCCTGGAGAAGGTCACCTGAGCTCGAATCTTTGCCAATCAAGCAAGAAGCAAAATTCTGCAGGATTTATTTCATAGCCTTGTTCTTTTCCAGGGGTTAAAAGTGAGCCTTTCTCCTCTTTAGAGCTATAAACACTGCAGTCCACACGAAGAGAAATCTATTTGAAAGTGGCTGAATAAAGTCAAGAAGGTAAATTAGAATCATCTGCTTCCCAAAGCCTTTCTTGTCTCCATAAAACAATGCCCTCTCCTGCCTCCCAGGCTGTGACTAATTCTCTAACAGTCCTTTTGTTCCAAATAAAACTCTCATGTAGGCTGACCATATTTTAATGAACAAATGCAGGGAAGATTGACTTTACAGGATTTTTTTCCCTCCTCTTTACTTCAGTGGCAGTGAGTGGAGGGGACAGAAGAGCAGAACACGAGTCTCAGTGTGGGTGACGAAGGAGGGTCAGAGGATTTTTTGTTAGCGCTGTGTGTTTTTGGCAGAGCTGTGGGTCATGTATGGATGCAGTTAATTTGGGTTCATCATTAGGAGTGTTTAGTACCATTTTATCTGTCAGGGATCTCTGTGAGGAAGCAGATGCTGATGGATGAGGATGTTCCTTGGAAAACCATCATGTCCCTGCTTTGGGGGGACGCAGGATGGTGGGACTGCTCCAGAAAGAACTGTAAATGGAGGGTCTGTCGTTCCTCGCTTTGGAGTGACCCCTGAGAGCTGCAGGTCTGCCCTGGGAGGGACCCAGGAAAACAATTGGGGTTTTGAGCTTCCTGCACCTCCAAATTAGGTGCATTTCTCCCTGGCTGGAATAGCCTGCTCAGAGGAAAGGGTTAAAAGCAGGACACCGTGGCCAAACCTGCAAAGAACCTGTGTCATTTAAATCCTGGCCATGAAATGTCTGATGTCCTCACATAGTTTAACTGAGCTCTACTTTGATCTTTGAAAACCTTAATCTCCCTTTGGAAGCCTATCAGGCTCTGCCAGACCTTCTCCCAGGCAGTTTTAGAGGGAAACCAACTCTGGTGACACCTGAACCAGCTGGTGAAAGGCAAGTGACACTCACTGGAACGTATTGAGGCATTTTGGCCACCTCAGATTCTCACAGATCTCACACTCTTTTACACTGGTTTAGCCCAAAGTAACTGAACCTGTTTTTCTAGTGACTCCACTTGCGGTTCCAAGATCTATTCTTCCAATTTGCCTTCCTGAAAATTAGGGAATTCCTTGAATCATTGATCATGAAGAACTATGTCTTCTGTATGACTTCCTTTACTATTAAAAATAAGAAAGCAATTGCAAATTGAGCTCCAGGAATAAATCTAGAATAGCTCTTTTAATGTCAGCAGCAGTTACCAAAAATTGTGTCAGATGAGAAAGACCAGAAAATACCAACTCCATTTATTTATTTTGTTTAAACATTTGTTGTTGTTGCTCATAGGAGACCTTGTTAATTTGCAATCCTCTGACCAATATCCAGTATTTCAGGAAAATAGATCCTGTTTATGACAGCAAAACCCACAATTTTTCGACCTGAAAAACTTGGGTGGCTGAAGCTGCAACCCGAATTAATGTGATTTTTAAAGGATTACATAAATTTGAAAGAGATTTCAATCAGGTCAGGCTAATTCCTCTGATCTTGTCCAATTGAAAATGCCTGACTTAGTTCCAGTGAACAGGATCCAAGATGTCTTGTATGAAGGGAGGGTTTTGGGGTGAAGAAAGGGAAGCAAAACTTGACATTTTCGTATAATCTTATGTCACTAGAAATCCCCATAAAGACAATGGAAATTTTGTGTGTGAGCAATGATGCCACAGAGCTTTTTCCTCCTAGTCAGTGCTGGATTCAGCTTGGGCTGATTGTTGTTTGTTAGCTCAGGAATGTCAGAGATGAGAGAAGAACCTGCACGCATCTTCCACTCCCCCATACACTTTGTTTTCATGTTCCCCAGCAAACTCCTCAAGCTTTGTGTTCGTTTGTTTATTTTCATTAACTATTTGCTCTTGTATCTCTTACTGCCTTAAAACTATGCAGGCTAGAGGTCTGAGTGCTGAGATTGGTTTAGGCATCCTTGATTTGCTGGTGGTTTTATCGCAGCTGGGAGAGCAGCAAACATCTTGGCAGCCCATCAGCCTTAGGATGCAGAACTGCCAGCACTGCCATTGGCTCTGCAAACCCAGACGGCTTCATCAAGAAAATTCTGACAAAAAAAATCACTGACACAGACCTGGCTGATGCACTTAGAATTCAACATCTTGTCCCTTGGACGTAGTGCCTGAGGCTCCAAACACAAACAAATCAGCCCTTCGTAAGGAGATGCTTATGTGCTAAATCCTTCTTTCCCTTGGCTTTGGCAAGCATCAGTAAACATCTTGGCAATAAAGAGCAAGAGATTACACGTTATACACGGCGGCAGGCATCTGATGCAGCAGAGGAAGGGAGGGAGGGACCGTATCTGCTCCTGATGAAAGCAGAACGCTGAGGGTTACACAATTAGCCATGTGAAATGCACCCAGCAGCAGCCTGGTGGTCAGAACTCCTGCTGCTGCTCAAGGGTGTGTGGTCAGGCCTTGGTGGACAGATGTTCTACCTTGACTGGGTCATTTTCTGAGAGATGATCTCCTCATTTCAGAATTCCATTGCTTCTCCTTCCCTTCTTTCCAGCCATTCCTGACTCAGGCAGACAAAATATCGCCTCAAAATGGCAAATGATTACTTGAGAAAAAAATAATAAATTGAAAATAATGTCTTATTTTTACCATCTGTGATTGTCTCTGTAGGGACAGTAATTGCTGTTTATTTTAGTGGCTAACATATATGTTTAGGGTGTTTTTTTGGGTTTTTTTTACATTACAAGTAGGCCATCACTTACACTTAAGTTGCTTGTCATACCTTTCAGACCAATAAAACTCCCACAGATGAAAGCTTGCCTCACGTAAAAGAACTGTTGAAAAAGTGTTTCTATGGACATAAAATCTGACATGATGATAACCTGAAACTGCTCACTCCCCAAGGATGACAAAACTCTAACAACTTCAAAGCAAAGAAAGACTTGCCAGAGGGGAAATTGTAATTAAAATTAGATAACCTGTATGAAAAGCATCCAATTTGTAGTCTATAAAAGCATTTTAGAAGCACAGTTCTTCAGCCCCAGGACCATAGCTGTAACAATTATCTCAAGACTTTCACAGTGGAATCAAAACATGTCAATTTGTTAATGAGTCAGTATGTAGCAGTAAGGAAAAACTCTAATGAGGGAATACAAACATAAAGACTGTGTTTCTGTTTTTTGGTGAATGCACTGTTTAAGTTGATCCTGTGAAACTTCCCCATCCCTTTGGGTTTTAACTGAGTGAAAGAATTTCTTTCCCACCTTGCTCTTGCTGAAAGTCCAGGTGGGTCCCTGAGCCTTTCACAGAGTGATTTCATCTCAATATTAAATATTGGAATATTGGACTGGCTGGGAGCAGTGGCCACCCCAACACCCCTCTTCCAGCTGAGATCCCTTGGGCCATCTCTGAACCCCATTTTCCAAGGGATAAAGGATGTGAATGAAGCAAAACAACCTCTTTGGGCTGAGCTCTGAGCAGGTAACAGCCTCGCTCCTCTTATCGACCTGGAGTGGAAAGGCAGCGCTGGACCAAGGATTTGACTGAGCCCTTCTGGCCTGACAGTGTGGCAGACCTCAAAAAACAAAGAGGAACTTGAACCCAGCTGAGGAGGCAGATTTCTTCTTGTTTCCCCTTCTCATCCACCCTGTGTTTTGCAGCAGCTAATCCATAAATCTGGCTCTTCTCCAGAACGACTGCGCTGCAGTGGCTGCTCCACCAGCAGGGCAGAGGTGGAGGTTTCCCTGGGACTGTGCCAGCACAGAGTGGCAAAAATATTAATTTTTAGCTAATGATTGTATGCCTCAGATTGGGAGAGGATGAAGGACTTCTTTGAGAGTTTGGGTTGTTGTGAGGTTGGAGGGGAGAAGTGCAGTGAGGAGAAATAGGCAATGGAAAGAAAAACCCAAAGAGAAACATGAAAAAGAAGAAAGGAGGCAAGAGGGATGGAAAGGGAGGGAGGAAATCAAAAACTGCATGTGAGAAGGAAAGGTAAAGCAGTGGAGAAGTCAGAAAGCCCATGGTACTCACATGGATTGGGACTTGTTAATATAAAAGAACTTGAGCCTCAGGTCAAATAAATCTTATTTCTTTCTGCACTGCACTGCACTACAGCAGTCACCCTTAAAGAAGAGTGTGAGGCCTGGTGATATCAATATTTTCAATGAGTGCAGAACTAATGAAGTCTTAAGGCCACAATTGCTCTTTCCATCACTTGACTGCCAAGTGAGCCATCACTACATCTGGGAAAATCCAGACAGAAATTCCGTAAGGAGGAAGTCTCCTCAGCTGGCGTGTTGGTAGCCACAAGGTGAGCCTGTGGTGTGATGGCAGGATGACGTTCTGGGAAATAGGGACTCTGGGAGAACAAATTGGTCCATCAATACCCAATAGCATCTGATTGTCTTTCAATCTGTTTGTTGTCGTGCCCTTTCTCTTTTCTATGCTCAGTAAAATTTAGAATGCAGAGGATGCATCCAAACCCACCTGCACCTCATTCATCTTCGCTCTTTCCAGGTCCATGCTTCAGATCAAGCCGTGTTTGCTGGTCCATCCTCCTGAACGAGCCCTAGAGCACAATAAATACAGTGTTCCCATGCTAGAGTGTGTGTACAACACTGCAAGTGGCAGCAGGAAAGGTGCCACCATCACCACCTCCCTTCGGTAAGGAGCTCACATACCAGAGGGGCTGAGAGAAGAAAAAGTCCTTGGAGGGAAAAGTGAGAATAGCCTGGGTGTAATTGTGATCTTCTGGGACTGAATCTCATAATTAGCCAGGGCAGACTTCTCTTTGATGTAGGATTAATACAGAAAAAAAGATTAATGTACAATGTTACTTCCTGAGTGAGCTGTTTCATTATCTTTGGTAGCTTCACAATATGATAATGATCACAGGACTAGATGTGATCTTTTCCAGTTGAGACAATAGGGAGGAGGTGAGTGTTATCTCTGCCTTCCTCCACGTGACACACTAATCCTCGGTGTTGTTCCTGACAGCTGGAAGAGCTGCACATCTTCCTAAATGCCTTCCACATGGCCTATGCTTGCAAGCATTGATAATGATAAAATATTCATTATATCATTTTTGCTTAAGGCACATATACATTCTGGTGATCTAATGTAAATGCATGGAGTTATCTCCTGCTGGTCTCTATTTATGGGAGCAGTGACTCCAGGTACTGCTATTATTAGCATCTTATGAACACTGTTTGCTTTGTTGCAACACTTCTCATTTAATCCAACATCCCAAGGCACTTGGAGAAAAAGTTGTCCTGTATCAGTAGTGCCAGTTTTAAGTAAATATTCTTCCAGCCAAACATTTATCTTTACCTGGGAACTGCAGGCTGCTGGCTACTGCACGGGCCCAGAATTTGGCAGGTCTCAATGCCATTTGGAGTTGTAAAAGCTTTGTGTGTTGGAAGAAAGGTTGCCCAAGGATTAAAACCTTTGGGAAAATAAAGAGGTGGTGAAGCACAGGAGCAAAGTGTCAGGTTCTCTGCCTTTCTGAATCTTTTCACGTAAGGAAGAGGCTTTGTGCCTTCCGCAAGGTCTCTCCTCAGTATCAGGCTGTGAGTGATTCAGAATCTGTGTGTGCCAGAATATTAAATATCCTGGTGAAGATTTCCATTCAGGAAACAGGGACAGCAAAGCATACCTGCCTCACATAGGGTGGTTTTAACTCTGCCTAAAAGGGACAAATATGTTTTCTTTGTTTATTTTTTGTGATTCTGCTCTGGCCTGGAGAGAGGTATTCCACTGCACTTTATCATCAGCTTTCCCGTTGCTCCACATAAAATGTGGAGGGTCGTACCAAAGCCCTGAATCATTCACTCAGCAGCATTGTTTGGGTTTGGTTTGGGATGTTTCTCGAATTCAAGTTGAGGCTGGTTTGATGTTGCGCTCTTCAAAGTTATTCAGCACCCAGCCCTTTTGTGGCTCCATTGAGTTCAAAGTTGGCTGGAGCCTTGTGCTGTATCGGAGCTTTCACAACTGCAGCCAAACCAATTAATCTTTTCCAAAGATGCAGCGTGGAAGACTCTTGCTCCTTCTATTTTTATGGCAATGTTTTTGCTGTCTTTCTGGCTGTATTCTAGGCTTCATTCCATGCCGTTTCCTTGCCTTGGATACCGAATACCTCCTTACACACTGAAGCTGTAGTGGTTCCTAACTGCAGATCCTATAAACCAGGGAAATGCAGCACTCTGGGATTTTCTGTGAGCAAATCTAAACTGACCTGCAGCCTTACCAGCATTCTTGTTCATGGCACCTTTCATTTCATGAGCAGCCTGTTGATTCCTGACCTTTTAATTAAAATATTAGGGATAGAATCACGGATCTATCTCATGTCCCAGTCTGTCCATGTCAGCTTCTCTGGTTGGACCACTGGGATTAGAGAGAGACAATAAATAGCACTGAGCTCTTAGGGGCTTCAGGTTGGACATCAGGAGGAATTTCTTCACTGAAACAGAGGTCAGGCCTCGGCAGGGGCTGCGCAGGGAGGTGTTGGAGTGCCCATCCCTGGAGGTGTCCAAAGAATGACTGGAAGTGGCACTCAGTGCTCTGGGCTGGTGACAAGGTGGGGATCAGGCACAGCTTGGACTCGACGGCCTTAGAAGTCTTTTCCAACCTCATAACTCTGTGGTTCTCTGATTCTTTTATGGTGGTGTCCATTTGCAAACACTCATTAACCACACACACTCACTGCACAAGTATTTACACTGTACTTCCATTTGTGTCTGCAGTGAGTGTGCAGGAAAATAAAAGTATTGCATGAATCTTTCTCATTCCACTGAGTAAGAACAGAAAAACTTTCCTGTTTTCTTAGCCATGGCAGGGCTCCTAAATGAAAATTAGATACTAACCATATTTTGTAACTAACACATGGTGCAGCTCAAGTCCACTGTCAGCTGCTGCGCTGGCTGTGGACCACAACCTCAGGAGAAGCTAAAATAGCAAAGTTGCTTCAATAATGAGTTTGCTCATGGCCTGGGCAATATGAGCACCGCTGGTGGGAGGTTTGGCTCCCTGCTCCCAGCAGGTCATCCCTGGAACAGGGACCTGCAAGAGGAGGAGGCAGTGTCACACCAGGAGACGTCTAGCAGGGCTGCCCAGAGAGCAATCCTTGCCCCTCTCCAGGAGGGCATCCTCCCAAAACAGCACCAGAGGTCACCTGAACCCCTCCCCTCCCGACCCACCACCTCCCCACGGTCTCCAGGGGCACCTGGAGCTGCTCCTCCTGGTGACTCGAGCAGTACAAACAGTGAGGGAATCTCTCCCCTTGTGAATCACCCAAAATGGAAAATAATCGTCTCAAATTAAAGATATAATCAGTCTGCAAGCAGCACAACTTTGTCAGCACAAGAATAAGACATTCTCCTTAATCCTGTCCGTGCTGAAAGAAGTTTATTCAAGTATTTATCTAACCTTGTATTTAACCAGGAAATCCAGCTGGGCTAATCACTTTCTGCCAAAGAAGAATTTGGGCGCTCGTCTGCCACGACATTTCTGAGCGATTCCGTACACTGTGGCCATTTTTTAATGGTTTAATCACACGCAGGAGGAACCGCACATTTTTCAGTGATGTTTCCTTCAGAAAATCAAAGACTTATGTCATCAGGGGAGACATATGAAAATATTGTGCATTATTTGTAGAGGTGATGCCTCAAGAGGAGAGGCCAAGGGGTTCTGCCTCATGTGCTGTATCTGGCCTGTCCAAGTTCACACCACTTCATTCTGTGCTTTGCATCTTTAACCTGCATGAAAGCTTTTTTCTTCTGAGATTTCAAACAAGAGGCTCCTTTTTTATGCCAACAGCCCCAAGATTTTGATGGCTTGTTTACCTCTACCTCATAAATGATACAACAATGGACCTTGCTTCTCACAAATAGCAAGATATTCTCTGTACACAGACACTTATGTGCTTCCACACTCAGTTTGTGATGATCATGTGTGTAGAAACACACAAAAAAGAATGAAGAAATGATGTTTTTCACAGAGATGAAATGATGTGGCTGACAGCAGCACCAGATTTGTAGTTGTTCTGGGCACAGACTTGCACACTGGAAGTCTCAAGGACAGTTGCTTGGGGAAGTTCCACCCCCAGGTCTGTAACACCAACGAGTACATCATGTGCCTCAGTTTCCCTGCAGAAAAATGGAGATGGCTGCACTGACCTCATCCCAGGCCTCTGGATGACCAGTGCTATGGACAACTGCTCCAAGTGTTCCTCTACTCTCCTACCATGGCAGTGCCAATGGGAGAAAAACAGCCCCAGCTGGCCCTTGGATTTCACACCTCATCCCACCTCTGTCTGTGCTAGACTCACGTTAAGATCATGAGAAAAGAACAAAAAGAAAGAAAAAAGAAAGAACCGGCAGGCACTTGAGACTCATTCCCTCCTTGCCCCTTGGAAGAATTATTCAACAGAAATAATTGTCAAATAATTAGCTGCCACCACCCCTTCCATTGTCCCCTTCAAATCCCTGCCTTGCTGAGTCACTGCTGTCCCCAGAGCATCCTGCGAGGTCTGCATGGACCTCCCTGACCCAGCCTGGAGCCACCCATCCCCAGGGGCTCTGTGTCCCCTGAGACATCTCCAGGAGCTGAGAGGGTCTCTGTGCCCTCAGCACCTTCCAGGACCAGCCCTGGCAGTAGAAAGTCGTGCAGACACAGCCACAGCCAAATGTGAACCAGCTGAAAACGCTGCAGCCGAGCACATTGTCTTCAGAGCAGGCCCTGGAAGAATTAAAACCAAGTGTGTGATCTGAGCACGCTGAAATGAGCTCCAAATGGAACTGGAGTGAGGTCTCTGTTGCAGGCAGCACGGGATCGGATTGTTAGGTTTTAATAAAGTGTGGCCAGTGTTTTAATAAAGTGTGGCTAGTATATTATCCAACATGCTTTTACAATTACTGAGAAACAAGGACAGGAACTTCATTAACACTTTACAGGGGAAAGAAAGCTGTGCTACAGGCAAGTGATATATTGCTGTTGTGACTGTAGGTGTCCTGCATTTAAGAAAACAAGGAAAAAATCTGGGGAAGGGAGTAATTACACTGTCAGCAAATGTGTTTGTGTTAGCAATGAACTGTTCCCTTCCAAGCCCCACAGCTGCCGGGAGCCTGCGTCGCAACATGGCAAATTTCTAGGACAGAAGGTGACTCCATAAACACAGCGAGAGCTGTAACGCGAGAGACAAAACTCCTGGAGGAAAAGAAAATTCAAAAAGCACACGCAGAATCATTTACAAAATGTGTTTTCCAGGGCTGCAGGAACCCTGGGCAGGATTACCCTCAGCGCTCTGAAAGCAGAGGGGAGCTGCTTTGATAAAGCACAGGTGAGGTGTATCTTGTGAGTTGCATGTCAGGCAGGATTAACTCCTTGGCAAATTATCAAAGCCAACTGATAGCAAAACAAGTTGGGACTCTCCTACAGTGGCAGTTTAAAACTAGGTGTAACTTCACCTAAAACAAATGAATACAGCGGGGGTGTAAGGGGACTACCTAACTAATTAACCCCTTGATTAACTCCCAGGCAGATTACAGCGTTTTGTGGAAATCAAGGAGGTCTCAGGAAACTTAAGACGGTGTTGGGTAAGTTAGAGTGAGATTCAATTACTGGGAGAATTCTTTCTGTGTGGTTTGTGGGGATTCAGAGAGGAAGGGAGGAGACCATGAGGTGAAATGCTGTGCTGGGTCTCCTCCTGCCTGCTGCTGCTCAGCTCTGCACAGATTCCCACGTTGCAGGAGCAAGCTCACAGTAAAACACGCACGGTGCTCCTCAGAGTAGGGAAAACTGCTCAGCAGTTCGGAAAGAGGAGTTCTAAGAATATAAAACCATCCCGTGAATTGCCATACAGAGCTTTGAGACAGTTTTTTGTCATTTTGTGAATTAAAACATGATAAAATACTGTACGTGAAGCACACGCACGAATGTGAGGAATTATTAATTCCTCCCGTTAGGATCCAGGAGGGGTCTGCACCAGCCGTGACGGCACAGACCATCACGCACAGGCTCAGAAATGCCTCCCTTCATGTTTTCCAACCATTCCCTCCTTTTGCATTTCTGCTCTCCTTGCAGCAGGAAATACAAACAATAGTTCCACGTTCCCAGGGAGCGCAGGGCTCCACTTGGCATCGCTGCCACCCCAACGAGATCCTGTGGCTCGGGGGAGCTCGGGGAGCAACCAGTTCTGTGGCGCTGCAGATGGGAAAAGCAGGCATGCAAAGCGGGATGTTGGGCTGAAAATGTGGCTTGCCAGGGATAATGAAGGAGACGGGAGGCAATTAAAAAGGAGAAAAGTGACAATCTGACAACACGCTCAATTAATGTAATCAGATTTTACATTCACTTCATCAGTAGTAAATCAAAGCGGAGTAGGAATGATATGAACTTTTTAATATTAAAAACTACTCCCATAATATGCAAAGTCAGGGAATACCAGTAAATTTCTATCTGTCTGTTGCCGATCATTAACTGATTTAGGATAGACCTTGCTGAGTAATTATGTTTAATAAGAGCTTGTCCATACAAGCTGCTATCAGATGTCATTTTATACAGTTTCAAGCCAGATATAATGGGCAAGATGCACATATTAACTTTCTGTAATACTGTACTAGCTTTTTTATGGGAGAAGGGTGGGAAAATTCAAAACTGATTATTGTGTGGCTTCCTTTCAGACAGTTCTATTTGATCTAATTTGATTTATCGCTGCACATTTTGAATGAGCAGAAATGTCTGGAGGGGAAAAAAGAGCCTTGTTACAGTAAATGTTCGTGTTAATGTATTTTCACCTGCTTGCTTGGTGGGCTCCAAAGCTGGCTGTATTTATTACTGTTTGGAGTCTTGTGGATTAAAAAACCTCCTCTCTATCTTTTTGCTCTCTTTTGTAGGGATGTAATGAGCTTCCCACACCCTCCACAAGCGGTGATTTTGTAACTAATCCGTGCTGGCATAACAATGTCTTCACCTAGATTACTAATATTGCTAAAGAGAAATGCGGGACAAAGGCTGGTGTCTATTTTCCTGAGTAAAGCACAGTTGTAACTTGTAGGTAATTTCTTCCAGGTGGTCCTAGAGCATAAATGTCTCGAACCTTGTAGAGAAGTGAGTCCAGAGGTTTGGAGTTCCACTTCTTTCTAGAGAAGTGCATAAAAGTTTTGGTGCTGATATTACTTGAAGGCACAAAACCACAAAGAGTTTTCCTGATTGCTTAAGGGCTTCTGGGTCCCCAGTGCAACTCAGCTTAGTCTTTAATGTCCTGCCACTGTTTTTCCTCAGCAGTGAGACGTGGGGAGATGAACCAGTGCCTTTTCCATCACGCTCTTTCTAAGAAAGGCACGCACACTTTAAAAGGCATAAGGAAATGCATAAATATGTGTGAGTCTGAGCCACCCACCCTGCAGTGTGAGGGCTCAAGGTCCTTCTGCAGTTTAGGCACAGAATTAGAAAATGAGAGCTCTCTGGGCTGACTTTGTCCCTGACTCTCTGTGCGATGGTTGGGAAGGGCCATCTCTTGGCAGTGATGGTTACATAGCAAATCCTTGCTCAAGAAGCAGTCGGGGTTTAGGAATTGATTAACATCTGCACAGCCTGCTGGGCTCTGTGACCCAGGCCAAGCCAGAAGAGTGGCACCCCTCAGATGGCTTGTGTCTGCATCTGCAGTGTGTGCTGAGTGTCTGCAGGGCTGTGGGGTGTCCCTGGTGGCGGTGGGACAGCAGGCTGTGTGTCCCAGCTCTCAAGGGGTGCCCACCGTTCACCAGGCTGGGCATCTGTGCATGCACTGTTCTAAGATTTCTCTCCTCTTTCTCATGAATCATGTGGGGCGATTGGCTGGACCCTTACAGCACCAGTTCTGAAACAAAGATGGGAAAGAGCAAGAGGAATTCAGCTTATCTTTGTTCCCCATACGATTCATGAGAAAGAAGAGAGAAATCTTAGAGTAGTGCATCCACAGGCATCCATTGGCTCCTGCTCAGCCTCCCCTTTGAGCAGCACCACTGATGGGCAACGAGGAAACTCAGTCACCTGAGCTCCCCTGAGAGCAGGAGAGGGACAGGACACACATCTCTGCCCCTGAAAACAGCAATCAGACACTCACTCCAAATCCATCCCTTCCTCAGGTGGGCTGTAAGTTCAAATTAGGCTCTCCTGCCTTATCTAACTCAGGTAAGACTTAGTCACAGGCATTGCAAAAACTTGTCAGGGTTTTGTTTGGCACTGTCTCTTGGTGTGTTCCTGTGTGAGGATTGCAGGGACACGTGTTTGCCTTGCTGAGGGAGATCTCACCCACGAACACTGATTACAGTGTGGATTTGTGATTCTCTGCAGATGTTTTCTGGATCTGTTTGGGTGCTGATCTGCTCGGGTCAGCCCTGACTTTACTCTGTGGGTTCCATGGACAGGACTCCTTCTCTCAGCACACAAAATACTCCTCCGTGGTTGTTGCTGGTGGTCTGAAGAAATCCTCCTGCAATAGGTGTTGTCCTGTTAAGTCAGGGAGGCAATTTGTTCTGCTGACACTGATTTGGGTACTTTAGCTGTGTTTGTTATTCACGATGAAATCTTTATGAAGGAAAAAAAAAGGCAGAATTTACATAAACCTAGAGGAATAGGCATTTATTTCAACATAAAAGGCGGGGGAGGACTAAGAAAAGAAGGCAATATAGACTCATGTTCTCTTGATGTGTTTGGTAAGGTTTCTGTTGACATTTCTCCTGTTACAGCATAATCTGTGGAGTATTTCAATATATCTCTAGAATGGCCTGAATGAGAACACCTCTAAATCTGTGGGAACTTCAGATTTCAATCTCCATCTAGATGCAAAGCGTAATTTTCTCAGCCTTATTTGCATTCCCAGATATACAAAATAGAGAAAACACAAAGATTTGGCACTCAGGGAAGTCTCTGCCATTTGCATTCCCATCTCCAGCCCTGCACGTGCCACCGTGGGCTGGGCTGCCCCTGCATGGGGTGACGGCACTCCCAAATCCTCCATCCTGCACAGACTCTGCTTTTTCTCACATGCATACTCCTTAGAGAATCTCTCTTATTACCTGGGCTGTAATCCCTCCCTGGAGGGGAGGCCTTGTGCACAGAATTAATTTCATTTGGCCACAGACCCTCCCTGTGCCTGTGGCTCCTGAGCCTTTGCACACTGAGGAAAGGCCGTCTGAGGCAAAGGCGCTGTGTTTGTAAGAAATGTGGAAAATATCTCACACCAAGCTGGGCTGAGGTCACTGCTGAGCTAAACTCTGCTAATTGTTTTAAAAGAGAGAACCTTGGTTTTACCCCCTCCTTTCAGAAGCCTTTTTGGGGCTCAATGTGCCTTTATTGACTGAGCTGAGTAATGTGCAGGAGGGAAGAGCTGAGTGTGCTCAGCTTTGGGGATGGACTCAAGGCAAGCCCACACCTGGCACCTCCTCTGCATCATTCTTTACAGCTCAAATGGGGTGAAAATTTTCCACATTTCCTTTTTTTTTTTTAGCCTTTTCTTCCTTTCTTCTCTCTCTTCCTCTCCTTTCAATCATTCTGGAATTTCAAGAGGGTTTTTTTTCAGCAACAAAAATAATCCTGTGCAGAGTACCTGCCATTTTCTTACCAGAAGTATTGTTTTTCATGGAAAAAAGTGAAAATTTAAACAGTTCAGTTGAAAATAAAAACGTTATTCAGTCCAAAAGCCTCTGAGCTTTGAGTGCAACTAAAATGTTTGAATGGTTGAAACTCCTGCAGAGAATGGAGGAAAACAAATGTGTTTTCATTATTTATTTTAGTACATAATTTTTAGTAATTTTAGAATTTTTAGTAATTCCAGTATTTCACTGGAAATATTTTGAGGGGGAAGTTTGTTTTGCCACAGCAGTTGTCACTTGAGTCCTCTAATTCCCTCATTTTATTGCTTTTCCCACATTTTACACCAAATTCTAATATTTCTTATCTTCCTTCTGTCTTTCTATCTGTGAAACACCCAAATCCTGCTGTCATTTTGTTATTCGAGAAGGAGACACAGCTGAAAAGTATAATTTCTAGCAATGATAACAGAAATTAGAACCATGGCATAGATTTTATTTTTTTGGGAAAAAATAAAAAAAATTTAAAAAAAAAAAAAAAAAAATCGCTCCCTTCTCTGCCCAAACTTGATAGGCTCCACTCAAGCGTTTCTTAGATGGCGTGTGGATTCAAGGGCTTCACATTTCATCAGCATCCTTAATGAGCTTGAGGAGCCTCTAATAAATCTCAGCCCTTTTAATGAATTCTTTATAGCTCTGAACCGCTCCAGATAGAGATTGACGAGTGTAACCGGTAGCACAAAATCTTGGCAGGCAATAAGACGAGCGGCCCCATCCTTTCCCTCTGGCATCCCATCTGAATTTCTGCAGCAGAGATAACCAAGAATCTGTCACTGCTCTGAAGTTTGTGAAATTTAATTAGGAAACTAATAAAACAGCTCTCATCTAGTGCTGCAGTTACCTAGGAGATGTGAGGTGTTGTTGGAGAGCTTCTCCCAATGGAGGGTGTGTTGGAGACCTGAGCAGAGGTTTTGATTGACCACTGATCTTTTAAATCCCTTCCTGGTGGGGTTAATACTTTACTAAAAGGCGTATTTGCACTACTTGAGTTTGGTTGACCACTGATCTTTTAAATCGCTTCCTAGTGGGGTGAATATTTACTGAAAGACATATTTGCACTACTTGAGTTTGGTTGACCACTGATCTTTTCAATCCCTTCCTAGTGGGGTGAATATTTACTAAAAGACATATTTGCACTACTTGAGTGAGCCATTTACACACCATTGATGAGCAGAGGCTGATGGTTTATGTTTAAACACCACTCACTTTGGAGGGACACCCAGGGTTTTTTATTCTTTATCCTAATTTCTGTTCTTCGTCACATTCTCAATTAAAAAGGCCCTATTTTCCAGTTCTAACTCAAAACTTTGGAAATCTTCCTAGCACCATCAGAGCTTTTCTCTTTGGGTTTTTCAGAGGCAAAGCCTGAGACAAGATGTCTCAGCTGGAGTGGAGAAACCATAAATGATGGTAGGAGTAGAATCAGCTCAGATTCATCCCAGTTGCTTTTTCTGCAAGATCTGCTCTTGAGCAAAAGCTGGATGTGATATGTCCAGACCAATCTTTTTTGCTCAGTGAATATTTTGGTGATAATTTCAAGGAAGGAAATTTCACTTTAATCCAATTATTGTCAATATGTCTCATAGGTAGTAGATTAATTTTTTTTCTGGTGGTATGTCCTAGAAAACATAGTTCTGTCAGTTAATCCACAAGTATATACAGTATAGATCTAGTCTTAGAATTCAGAGAAAAATGGGTTCATTGTACCTTGAGACCTTTTAAGATTTCAGATATTTTTCCCATACCACAGCAGAAAATCATTCATCTCCCTCTTTAGATTTTTTTTTTTGTGAAAAGTCAACTTATATTTGAAAATAAAAAGCTGCCTCAAATAAAGGCCATATTCTTCAGTTCTGAAAATATCAAAGAAAGCTTCTTTGACCATTTCAAAGCCATTGTTTTTAGAAGAATAATTGAAATGAAAAAAATCTACTGAAGCCATCCTGCCCCTCCCAAGTATATCTGTTTGGGCAAAGCAGCAGATTCCAGCAATAAAAAGAAACCACATTAAAAAGTATTGACCAATTCCACTTAATATTTATTGCTCTTTGATAACTGAAGAGAATAGAAAAACCTTCCCAGCAAGGCCCCATGAGAAGGATTTCTTGGAGAGCAGTTTCACTGAGAAAATCCTGGTTCCATCACAAATATCTCAGCTGAAGACCTGTCCTTTTGGCCTCTCAGGAAATGAGCATTGAGGAGGTTTTTACACTTCCTGGAAGCTCCTGGTCAGGGGATTGTGCTGTGAAAGGCTGTAGATACTACAGTGAGCTGGAATTGGGGCACTGGTGTCCCCAAAACTCTTGGATTCCGAGGGTGGAATATGTGCTTGTGCAATAGCTTTTGTTGGAGCCTTTCAGTGAAAAAGCTGTTAAAGTGATTTATTATCAACATAAAGGGTGCTCAATAATAATAAAACAATGATCAATCCTCACTTTCTGCTAAAAGGCAGCAGCTCATGGCCTGTGGCAGGCAGATGGCTGAACTTGTAGGATGGATTCTGCAGACATCACAACAGCAAAGTCAGATTGTTTGTCCTTTAAAAATAATGAGAGATCTTTAGTATTGCAGTGCCCCAGAATAAAATACCCCCAAAAGAACTGTATGTTTGTAGCAACTCTCAGCCTTGTCCTAATGCCTGCTGAGAGTTTCTCAGTTGTGATGTGTTTGTGGTGCAGAAAGTACCTTTTCCTGGTTGCATCAAAGGATTTGGGGCTGAGCTCTATTATTCCATCTCCTGCTGTCCTGCAGAGGTGTCAAGTGACTCTTTTTGCCTTGGTGAGCAATCCTGAGGTGCTGGGAGCAGCACCTGAGTCAAGACTGTGGCACTGAGCCCCGAGCCAGGTTTATGGATTTACACCCATGTTTGACCTACCAAACCTTGTGCTGAGCTGGTGACAGTGTTTGACCAACACATCATTAAGGCTTGCTCATGGTGAGGAAGGAATTGCATGAAATTAAATGATTTTCCTGCAGGCTGAAAAGCCCTTGGGAATGTTATTTGGTTATGGAGCTTCCTGGCTCTTAGTTATGGGTTCAAATCCAGATTTATTAACTCTTACTGAAAAATTATTCTCCAAGTACTTGTTGCTACTGAAGGGGCCCTGCTCCAAAGGGATGTCCATGGCGTGACTTAAAATCATCTTTGCTCTCAGGAATATTGGGAGGAATATATGGATGAACATATGGGTGTGCCACAGGCATCACGTAGAGGTGGAAAATCTCAGAGTGAGGATGGAGTTAAACTTACATCTCCATGGGGTAATTACTGAGAGTAATGGGCTGTTTGTAATTACGATGATATTAAACCTGATAAAATTTTTGGGCCAGGTTCTTTCCTCGTTTATAGTGGTATGAACCAGAGACTGTGAAAGGAGATCTTGGCCCAAGACAGCTCTTCAGATAAACCTCAGGCTAAACAAGATTGAAATCTCCCACACCCATGATACCCCTCCAAACATCTCTTTTATTCTTGGGTTAAAGGCCAGGTATATTTATGGTGCAAACTATATTAAGATTACCACCATTAATTGTGTTCTGAAGTTTTTAATCTCAGCCTCTTCGGGAGCACTGAAAGCATTTACATACCAAAACAGTAGTGTTGGAAAAGTTTCCATCTCTTTTCCATCTTTTTCCAAGAAATTTTTAAACATTGGCCATTTTCCCAGGAGACCATGTCCCTGAGGATGCATATCCTGACCAGCACTCCTTTCCAACTTCACTAATTAAGGTGTTTCTATGAGTCACGGGGACTTTCCTCTTCTTTCATAAGATATGAGCGATGCTCTTTGGGGAGAATAAATAAATAAATGAATTCAAACAGGGTTACTAATGGGCTGGAAGAATGATAGCCTGTAAATTCACCTGATTTTAGCTGATACAGGCAGAATCATGTACGTGTTAGACTGTCAGATGATCTCAATAGCTTAATTCCCTTTTCTGATGAGCTGTCCTTTTATACATTCAGTGTATAAAACAAATAGATGACATCAGTAAATCTGGTATAGCAACGTGGCTTGGGATGTAAACCATTTTAAACACTGAATAGATTTAAAAGCAAAATGAAAAGGTATTTATGATAAAAAAATTATCAGAAGAAAAATCTAAATAAGCAAAACCTTATTTATTTGCAATGCATAATTTCAGCAGTTTTATTTATAACAAAACCTTAGTTCTCTTAGAGATAAAAGCTGTTATACAAAATGTTTTCTCAGTGACTATCTAGTAATCATTCTTAATTTTATTTACTTAAAAACTTGCAACTTTTCTTAGCACATACAAAGTGATGAGAAAATCTTGATTGCCAAGTGTAATTTCTCTAAATTATTGCTCTCATAACACAAGTTCAAAAGAAGAATTTAAAATAGGAAGCTCTCCTACAGCAGGCCTCTCCACTCCTAAACCCTTCTTTCAACTAAAAAGTATAATACATTCCCACTTTTGTACATTCTGTACACTGTGTCTATGACCAGCAGTGTCAAAAAAAGTTTGCAATTAAATTAGTGGTGTTGATTTTGTGACAAAAACATGACAAAGTGCCAAGTAGAATGAAGTTTATAAAAGTTGTGTGTTACAAAGAAAGGGAAAGAAGCTGTGTAGAGAAGAGAGTATATTCTTTTGTAAAGGCAATGGAAGAGGACATCATAGCAAGAAGTACCAAAACTGTTACAGTGACTTCAGCTTCCTGTAGTTTCCCCAAGTTCAGAGCTGTCCACACAGCTGTGGCTCAGTTCAGGTCAAAACTGAGAAGGAGCTGTCTCCAAAGCCAGACTTTATGCCCAAGGGCACAGGAATATCATAAGAGGAGCTGATATTGCAAAATTTTTATTATTTGGACTACAAACCCCACCAAAAGCAGCCCATGGGGTTTTGCCACTCCTGCTGCAAACTCCACTGGGGGCGTTTTGGTGCAGCCTCAAGGTAGAAAGTCCTCTGTGTCTCAGAGATATGGGCAGCAAGTTTTAGTCTTTAAATATTTTTTAATATAGAGTTCACCTATTCACCAACTCCCTGAGGAATCATTCTAAAGCTCCTTAGCCCTGGGGATTGGCATTTTGCATCCTTTTCTTGTCTCCCAGACTGGACTAAGAGCATGATGGGACTCATGGTGCCACGTGCAGGAAGAGCAGGGCTGGGAGGGTCCTGTACCCACTCCACTCTTCACCCAAAGAGAATTGGGCACACCAAGGCAGGAATTGGTTCTGCCAAGTATGAGAATGGTTTGGTTTGGTTTGGTTTATTCAGGTGCCACTCAGGTTCATCTCCAGTCTGTGCTGGACTGGGCCATGATCTGAACTGGTCCCTGTGTTAAACAGGAGCTCTCCTGGGAAATTGTTTTTCTCCTTCCTGCCCCTGAGGCAAATGGGTATTTCTCCTTTCTCCACCTGATGAGTTACATGACCCAGACGTGGACAGGGCAGCAGCAAGAGGGAAAGGACTTTGTTCCTCGCCTCCCTTTGAACTGGCAGCTCACATGGTCCTTCTGTTTTCACACAAAAGGGTATTTGGTAATTTTGTATTCTATAACAATGAGTCTGGTATTTCCGTAGTGATGCATATTGTTATAATCTCTCTGCTTTGTTTCCTTGACATATTTTTTTATTAAAAAGTCTTCCCAGCCTTAAATAAGTACAGAATAAGTGTGGTCATTCTGGGAACATGAGAGGCCTGATTATCTGACCATCAAAGACTATGCTGTAAACAGGATACTAGTAAACAGGAACTGAACCCCATATGGAGAGTTTGTGGTTTTCTTCAGCCTCTGTTTGTTATGTCTTACATCCTGTTAATTATAGAAAAAGAGCTGGAAAGTTGGAAATAATCTTTTCTCCAGATTATTTCCAGCTTCCCTTCGATAGAACAAAATGCAGTGTGGTATACTGCCTTACCTTGCTTCCTTCAGATGTAAAGCATTAAGACAATTCATTCCAAGGGGATCACTTTTCAAGAGGATTACAAGCAGATTTTTTTTTTTCCTTCTAATTACAAAACGAAAATTTAGATCTTAGCATCTTATTCAGGGAATCCTCTCAATTGTTAGCACTGCATTTCAGTGTCTTCTTTGGAGTTTGTTAGAGAACCTTTGATACCTTTTAAAAGCCATTTGTGTGACTGGTATAAATCACATCTGAGTAGGTGGGTTCTTAGAACGAAGATTTTGTCACACAGAACAGATGACAGAATTTAAAGTCATAGTTTGCAAGTTATTTGTGTTGTTCAGTGTCTTTCTAAGTTGTCCATGCATCCAGAGAGGTTTCTCCAGAGCTGGTCAGAGCAGTGGGCAGAGCAGGCAGCTGCTCCTGCATTCCCACTGCTCACCCTTGACCTTGGATTTACACAAATGATTGCCCATCTTTCCAACATGGTGCAGTCCATGCTTCCAATGTCAGCAAACAGATTCATGAGCAAAATACTGGGAAGTGTTCAAATTGAAAATTCTGCGTTTTGAGGTACAATCCCATTGTTCCCTAAAAACCTGCTTTGGAGTTTTGGTGCTCGATGGACCCGGTGTGAGGGGGCCATGCTTTGTTTAGACCTATTCTTACCAGATCAGACTTTGGTTTTGCTAAACAGAAAGGCAAAATCTGTTTGGTTCGAGGTCCCACGTTAGCTGTGACGAGCGGAAAGTACCAACCACTGCTTATGTTTCTTAGACAGCCCCGGACCAGAGACCACAAATAAATCTCCTGTTATGTTATTTTTCGGCTCTCCAATCCCAGCGCTGTCTCTTTAAGCTGCTCTCATGCCAACCATCTGCTCCCAATTGCTGAGTGACTCTTGAGATCTGTAAGGCCAAGTCTGTGCACTCTGCCCCCAGCAGCAAACTCAGGCCAAATCCCCATCTGCAAAGCTCCCACCAGTTCTCGTCCTCATGGGAAGCAATGGGAAGAGCTCTTCTGCCCCATATTCCCCCAGGCTCAAGGTATTGCAGCACCTTCAGTCCTGGGGCTGCCACTGGGACAGGGAAATAATGCCAGGATTATGGGATCACCAGAAAGAATTAAAGAAATGCCAAGAGAATTGGCTGCTTATGAACAATAAGGTTTGGATGCTATAAAAATGCTCACTTCTGGCGCAACTCTGCTCCCATTAAACTCAAGGAATAAAATTCCTACCAACTTTACTAGGAGCAGAGTGTGGCTAGTGCTGAGAGCTTTTGAAAATCCCACTGTATAGCTACACCCACTTTATGTATCCATTTTAATGACATGATTAATAAAATACCAATGGAGCTCCAAACAGTTCTGTGTTCATTTTCCAAAGCACTTTGACTCATCCGTAATCATAACCAGACTTCCAATTACACTGGATTTTAATTGTTCTCCTTTAAGGATAATTACTAGTACTCTGAAAAAAATTACTCTGAGTAGCTGGTGATGAGTAGGAATAGGCATCCTCGCTTCTCTCAGTCTGTTCTGTCATTTGAGTTACGAGGAATGTAATTGGATATGTGACACCCAGACAGAGAGTGGTTTCCAGGATCTGAGAGGGCTCTGTTTCAGTTAATGTGTTAATTTGGGTTCCATCTTCTCATTTGTTCCGCTTTGATCTATCATTTCATAAAGCCAAAGCACCAGATTATTAAGTGTGTGTGCTTGATTTATGTGCAAGACTCCATTTGCATACACATTAATATTTTTAAAGTTTTGGTCCAAATTTCTGCAAGCCATGGTATGGAGTAATAGGAGCTGTAATTTCACACTGCACGGCAACAACTGGTGGGAATAAAATTATCCTGTGATTTGGCCGTATTCACACACCAGGAGCTATTTTCCATTTGGAAATTTCAAATATTGCCAATTGAAATATATCTGTGAGCAAGCTGTAAAGAGAGGCGTTGCATGAGCTGAAGGGCATGGGGCAGGCAGGAGGCTGAATCTCATGATCCATGTATCGAGATTATCAGAAATATGACATTAAAACCTCAGCAAGTGGGACTTACATTTCTATTTGCCTGAGAATGGACAACCAGGGCCTGTCTCCCCTGACTGGGAGAGCAGTTAGGGCTGAGTTTACTGAAGTGCTGCCCAAGAGGTTGGATTTGTGATTGTTCCCAGGGCTGGCTTTTGGCATCACTGTATTTATGCTCAGTTCAAGTGCCAGTGCCAGGATTCTGCTGCCATTTATCCATAAACTCAGATTACACAAATGCAAGGAGCCTGTCATTGTGAAAAACTGGATCTTTACACTTTTAGGCCTCTGGGAAGTTAAAGATTTATTTTTAATCTGATAGCCCAAAGGGGTTAACAGAGCTGCTAAGATCCAGAAGTCACTGTACTTCTCCGGTACTTTCTTTTTCAAATTTTTGTAGGATACCTTCAGACACAAAGTATAGAATAATGTAAATATAATCATCTATTCCTTGAAGTTTTATGATAGTAATTATTTGTATTAGAGGAGTATTGTTTTAATAATACTATTTTTCTTTAAAGTACTCTTCAAAATCCATATTATAATTAATTTTTTTAATTAAAAAAAAGGTTTCCAGTGGGAAATACTGACCCTTAGAAACATGTAACTTTTCCTTGTCAAATATGTGTTCTAGTGGTACTTCTATCCATCATGGCGAAATTTCAGAAAATTTCAGGCAAAAAAATTTGGGTATCAATTCTGCCAAACAGATCCCAGTCAGTACAGCTGAGGGTTGGGTGGAGGTCTCTGGTTCAGCCTCTGCCCACAGCCTTTAGCTGAGGCTCTGGGATTGGCACTGTGAGATGAGCTGCCCTTGGAGCTCCAGATGAGCTGGATCTGCCCTGCTCTGCTTGGGAATGCTTGGCTTTGCTCACTCCTAGAATTCAAAGCTCTGCCCGAGTTCGTTTGGTTTCTGGTTGACTGCTTGGTGTCAGAGGTGCTGCTTTGTGTTTTCTCTGAAGTAAATCTGTCCCATCGCTGCCATGGCTCTGCAGTCACTGTGGAGACATCTGCAGAATTTGAAGATCTTCGAGTTTTCTAGAGGTGGCCGATGGCTGTGTTTGCCTCCCAATGCCCACGTTATTATTCCATGGAAAGATCATCTTAAATGTGATTTGCTGGCTCTCCTGCTGGGTCACGGCCTGGCCCATCAGTAACTCTGAATTGTGAAGGTCCACAGCTTGCTTGGAGCTACCAAACATTATCAGATCTGGGGTAAAATCCAGAATTCGATGGTTTTGTGAGTTACCCTCTCACTTTGAAGCCATTGCATTCCCTCCATTTCATTTCTGCTCCATAAATGTGCAGCAAAATTTTGCCTCCTTTTAGCTTGTCAGGATAATCTAATGCAGACCTTTCTGGTTCAAATTATATCCTTTTCCAACTCACAGACTTTCAGAACTGGCTCTCCTTTTAATCCCTTTTTATTTATTTATTTTTATGTATCTTGTCTCAGCAAATTATGTTGCTTCATGTCATCTTAAACGATGTGGTGTAAAATTAAAAGAAAAGCCACTTTGTAATGTATCAAAATGTTATTAAAAAAACCCCCCCAAAACGTTTGTCATTTATTTTGCTCACAAGTAATCCCAAGCGGCAGCGCACTGTGAGGTTTTCTGTGAATGCATTTACAATAGGAGCCAACCACACATTTCACTGAATCAACAGGCTTGTCTCGAGATATTTATGACATGAATGTTCAGACTTCTGTTTAGTCAGCCATCCCCGGGGGAGGCAGCATTTTTGATAGCGCCTAAAGGAATTAGGCACATGTTGTCAAAAGGGTCTTTGAAACCCCTGAAAAATCACTGAAAGCACAGCTTTGATGGCTAAGTCATTTGGGGTCTCGCAAATGCTGTGCTGAGTACCAAATTCCCAGCGCAAAGAGAATGGGAACGCGGCTCGCAGCAGCTGGAGCCAGCGGCAGCACAGCTATCCTCACCCTCGCTGCAGACACAGAGCGCTGACGATCCCATTCTGTCGCAGAACCGAGAAAGTACCATTAGCTCTGGATGTGCCACCTATAAAAACATCACTGTCTGTCTGCACGGCGCGCAGGCTGACTTTGTGGCAGTCCCAGGGAGGATGCTGCCCTTGCCTCGCCCAGGCAGGGCTGGGAGCCTCTGAGTGCCTCTTCTGCTGGAGCTCCGTGCTCCTTAACACAAGCTCCCTGTGATTTTTACACTCTGGGTCAACTCCAGAGCAAACAGGAGTTTTCCCCACGTTTGGGGCTTCATCCACAAAATCCCTGAGAAGGATTAGCATCGGGATGGAAAGCAGAGGCATGTTCTGCATGGCCATGAGGGCAGAGGAGGCCGATGCCAGCCTTGTCCCATTCTCCAGCCGCCTCCTCTCACCACAGCCCCTCGAGTGCCATCTGCACAGCTTTTCCCGCTAGAGCCAGACTACTTCATCATGTCTTCGGTATGAAAAAACTTGCAAAGGGGGCAACCTTTGATCCCTGAAAGCTTTCAGAAGTGTTAATTCCATGTCTGGAGTATTGTCACGGAGCGGCTGAATTCCAGCGCGCCGAGGAGCGCAGGCGGCACCCGCGGGGCGAGCGCAGCCTGCTCAGAGCTGGCCCATGTGGAGAAGGGCATTTCTTGCTGGGCTTTGTGCTCAGCCTTTTATGATGCTTTTAATATGAGAGACTCTTATCATGGTTCGTTTACTGCCATGCTTGTGGTTTTGCCACTTGGGAGCAATTACAGGGTTCTCTGATTCGTGCTAAGGGAGGAGCTGACGTTTAGATGGTGAATTATGTGGCTATTTTTTGGTGGACTTTTGCTGGTATGGAGCTAGAAGATGTTAAGGCACTTCGGTCCAATTAAGATCTAATTTATCTTGTGCACGGCCACACTTTGTTATCTGCACTCCTTGACTGTTTGAAAATGAAATATTGATAAAAGTTTAAACACAAGCTGCTGATGATTTGCCTTTGCCATAATAAAGGCAAGCTCTTAATTAAGATCCACTATGGTTTTTTCCGGTGCATTTTTTAATTTATTATTTGCTTTGATTTTCCAGAACATCTATGCTCTAACCAGTTCATTTTGTTTCTGTTTTTGTCCCACCAGTATTGATGTCACTTGAAGATCTGATTGCCAGCATCATAAAAACAGTGCTAGGAAAAGCCACAAAATATTGCACAAGACCCAGAAGGGCTGAAAGTTGAAGGATTTCTTCCAGGCCATATATTGTTTTCACTGGTGAGTAGGTGGAGCCGTTTTATTTTTCCTGATTACAGTCTAGAACAGCTCAAGTTGCTGTGACTGGAATTTTGATTCTATGGATCATCTTGCTGAAATAATTTGACAGCAGCAGAGTTTTTTTCCCAGGGCCCTTGTTGTAAATTATATGTTCTTCATATTCTATTATTAATTAAAAACAGTTTTCTTCCATTTAAACAATGTAATTTCTTGAGGTGGGAAGAGGCTTTCTTTGACCGATGGTTGTTCATTAAATTGGAAGTAAAAATGGTTTGCATCTTCTGAAGTTGAATGTAAATCTGGAAAAACTTTTATTGTAAAGTCTGAAATTGGACAAAACTTTCTGGAGCCCTGAGACATCAGGTGAAGTCCAGAGTGGTGGTCAGAAGAATCCTAAAAGGAGCCAAAGGCAGGAGTTTGGAGGAGGAAAGAAAATTGAATATTTGTTCTCCTCTCAAGCCTTCCAGGGGATTAAAAATTGCACCCAAAGTGGAATGTTAAAGTCAGCCTCAGATAGGGAGGCCTACTGGACACAGGATTGCAAACATTACCCAGGCAGCAGAGTGATGGTTTTGGGCAGGACAGATTACCCCTAAATAAATTGTCCATCCTGAACATTTGTACATTCACAGCTTTACTCACTGTGCCTCACATTGATAATATTTTCCCCCAAAATTACGTGATCCAGGGAGAAAGGAAAAGTGGGGGGATGTGCTTCTTTTTTGGTTTTGTGGTCTCCAGAGCTAAAAAGAGTTTATTTCTATTCTGAGAAATTCAACCTTACCCTTACTCCAACCATATGTCAAGCAATCATTGAAGTCCTGATTTCCTTCACAGGAAATCTTTCTCTCATTTGATTTTTTTTTTTAACCACTACAGGGGAAGACAGTTCCAAAGCTGCACCAGGATCCACGTGGGCTGGGACACTGTGGATTCCTGTCCCTTCCAGGTGTAGGATCGCAGGAAAAGCCACGTGCTGAGCTCTGGGAATGTGCATCAGGTACAACACAGGATGCTCTCAAACCTGTTTTGTCGGGCTGCCTTTGCTTCGTGGGCTCTGGGAACAAACAAGAGATTAGAGGGCACAGGAGGCTGGTCTGGCTCTGGTTTCTGTTTCAAGTAAATAAATAAGTCAAAGGATGAAGTGACAAAACATGTTACAAAAAATCAGACTTATTTAAGTAATGGAAGGCATGGGTAGCCAGTTAAAGACTGAGAAAGGAGGGGAGCAGAGGCAGTGCAGTGATATCCCTCAGACGATAATAGAAATCTTAATACTTTCTAATTACACTAATTAATACTCTTTTTAAGGGGCAAAGTGGAATCAGTCTTTGCTGCCTGATCCTACTAACTTTGATTTCCACCAAAGGAACTCAGAAGTATTAGGAAGATTTCCTAATACAGCATTTTTAAGAGGATTTTTAAAAATAGATCACTTAAAAGTGAGACCAGTTTAAAAGTGAGACCCTGGACTCATGCCCTGGCATTTTGTGGAGCAGCATCAGGGGCACAGGACTCTTGGAAGGGGAAAAATGGGAGGTGGACCTTCAGCTCATCCAGGATCTCCCATTCTCTACCAGCCTTGGCTTAGTCTTTCCCTGCCTTAACTTCTTCCAGATATTTGTGCCAGACAAGCTTTAAAAGAGCAAAGCAGAAAGTCTGTCTTTGGAGCTTAATACAGAACAGTTTCGCCAGGTATCATCCTTGTGCTTACCCTAAACCTCTGTAAAACATCCTGTCAGTTGCAGAACATACACAAATAACATACACTCGTGGGGCTTAGGAGGATGAAATCCAGATGGAAGGGCTTTTTTCTCCACAGAAAACACGGGCTGAGTCTTAATTTTCCTACATTTTCCTACACACTTTCTGCTCAGGCTCCCCTCCTGCTGCCTGAGCTGCATCCACAGCACACAAAATCTCTTTCACAGTCACCTGCCATGGCTCAGAGGGCTCACGGGGACGGTGCTTCCCTTGCAGCCGAGGGTGACGGTGGGGATGTGAGCTGGGGCAGCAGCATGAGCAGAACTTGTGTTTATCCCCTGGGCTGTGCAGCCAGCAGCTGCTCCTATTAGCACAATTTGCATATGGCCTTGGCAGGGGGTGCAGTGAATCAACTGTTCTTCATGGGTGGGGACAGAAAATCTGTCTCCTCTCGACTTGCAGCCGTTGCTGTAACATTAAACCTGCGTTTGGGGTGCAGGAAAAAGGATTGATTAAAAAATAATGATCTTTTAAAATTAGGGTTTTTAAGTAATTAAAACCAGAAAGTAGATGAGCGAAGAGTACCTGTGTATATTCATAGCCATCCAAATACGAACCTCTTCTATTTTTGGACGCTGATCTCTGCCTCTCCCCATCCTCCCATGTCCCCTGGCAACAGGGCAGTGTAGGCCTGGAGAAGCAGCAAATCAAGCAATTAGTGTCATTCTTACTAATTCATGTCACACAATCTGAATAGATTAATGCTTTGCCATTTAATATCTGATTTCTGTGCGGGTGTGTGTTGGTCAAAGCAGAAAGGATAAATGCATGGTGAGTGTTGGGTGTCAGACACTTTTGAGTCAGTTCTAAAAAGTTTTTTTTGATTCTTGAATGTCTCTTCCAAGAAAGAGACATTCTTCCCCCCAACAAGGGGGTAACAAAATTAAATGAGCAGGTGGCAGATTCCGAGTAAGGAAAATTAGATCCTTCCTAACGTGTTCTGTATTTAATCTATAAAGCTCCTGCTAGGGGACAGTCTGAACACTAAAACTTTGGGTGGGTTCAAAATCCAGCAAATTAAAATCACACAGCAGCACTGCCATGCAGGGCAGCCGTCACTGCCCACTGCTCACAGTCCTTCAGCCGGGATCCCTCCAGCCATTCCTGATGCTCTCAGGAAGCCTGAACAACTATTTCACAAGGCAGCTTTGAGATTTGATTAACACAGACAAATCTCTTCGAAATTTTTGGATAAAAAGGGCTGCTAAGTCCAGCCCGGAACTCACTTTGCACGACGTGCAAACAATAACTGAGCTGACAAAACTCATTAAACGCAGAGCCTTTATCGTAAGGGATAATCTGTAAAAATATTGCAACACCAAAGGTTGGCACGTTACCAGCACATCATCATCCCATTCCAGCTAGGGAGCAGTGACCTGGCGATAAGCTCCTACTTGTTCAGCACCAAGCTCTCCTGGGATGAGGTGTTAGGAAATTCCCCACTGGGTACCTGAGGTTTCATCCCAAGGGCTTTTATCCCAAGGTTTTATCCCAAGGAGGGATGGGGCACTGCCCCCACAGTGGCTCCAGCAGTGCTCCAACAAACACCAACAGATGTGGGCAGCACATTCAAAAAGCTGCTTTAAAAACGCCGTTCAGGTTTCACAATTAGGACAGATGTCAGTCTTTGGAGGATTAAGACGAGCCTGGTCCTTCTCAGGCAGCTGATCTCCACTTGAAGGGCATAAGGTTTGCTTTTCTGGTTTTGTTGTTACAAGCAGACTTAATTAAGGTCTGGATCATCAACGTTTTGTCATGGGGGGGCAAGGAGATTGAAGAGGATTTTGGCATGGTGACAGCATTTTGGAAACATTTTGTGAGAATTCAGATTTCTTGCTGCCATACGGAATAGAGAAAAACTGGGTAGATATCCCAGATTTTCTTACAGTAAAATAAATTTTAAGTAAAGAGCTCAGTGTTTAGTAAGATGGTATTCATAGTCTTATTGTTGAGCTCATAGGGAAATGTAACAAACAGCATTTTCAAGTGGTTTTGTATTCCAGCGAGACTATTTCACAAGCTTGTTCTGAGCACTTATGGAACCCTTTATATTTTCAGAGCTCCTGAAAACAACAGGCTCGCTAAAAAAAAAAAAAAAAATACAGGCGCTATTTTTAGTGCTGCAGTGCCTAAAATAAAAGCACAGTGACAGGAACTCCATCAGTTTCAACAGGAAGCCACGGTGCCTGGTGGTTTATGGTCCCCCTCCAGTTCCCAACTGGCTGAGCTCAGACAGGCAAGTCCAGCGGATCCTGGGTGGGCAGGAACAGCCCCTGCCACCAAGGGCTGGAGCAATCCTTCCCCACTGCTGGAACGCAGCCACCTCTGTGTTCAACTTGGCCTCTTTGACCACCACCAGGTCTTCAGCTTTGTAGTGTGAAATCTGAGTTTGGAAAAAAAGTGTTTTCAACTGGAGCGCTTTGCCCATTTTACTCATTTTTTACCCTCTCTGTGATTTCCCAGTGAAACCTCTCACTGTTCTTTCTGCCACTCCTGAATTTTTTTCCCAGCATTTTGTGGCAGAGAGCAGAGGCTCTCTCCAAGCTCTGAGCACCTACTGTGGCATACAGTTATCTGCATGGGGAGCAGGGCTGACACACCATTCCCATCCCCGAGCTGCCTCTGGGCAGCGTATCCATTCTCACTGCAACCCTGGTGTTTCTCCCAAAATGTAACATGAATCCAGGAGCAGCTTTGTTGAACTATAATGTGGGTCAGCAGTGTCTGCTAGGTTGAAAGGTCATGCTGAAACCCCATCTGTTTTAGCTCTCCGTTGGAACCATGAAAGTACTTTAAACTTGAGATGTTCTGTAGCATTCCTAAATTATCAGTAATGTGTAGTGACACCAAGAACTGTGGTCTAGAAATGCCATGTTTCTCTCTTTTTTTTTGATCTAACTGGGTGAAGCATCAGATTTAGGAAGTAAATTCAAATCAGCTGGACATAGGTCAGTGGCTGTGTGGGGAAAGGACGGTATGGTAGGTGCCTCTGGCCCATAAAAAGCCTGTCCTACTGAGATCTGGCTCCAGGGCTTATTAAATACCAGCCATTTTTGACTAGTGAAAGACCAAACAAAATGTGCTTTTTCTCCTTTGATGATTAAAATCAGCCCGAAGTGAGTGGCATCATTTATATAAACACTTGCTTTTATGCAAGTGCTGTCCTAAGAGATTAGAGCATTGCACACTTCCTTGTAAGGCTTTTTTACTTCCAGGTTAAAGCAAACAAAACCTAAAGACCGAGGGACAGCTTCACCAGGCCTGGTTGCTCAAAGCCCTGTCCAACCTGACCTTGAAAATTCCCAGGGATGGGACAGACAAATTTCCCTGGGCAACTCTTCCAGGGGACGTTTCCTCCTCGTGGTTCTGTCCCTGGGCTCCCAGCACCACGGAGGGCTTAAAGCTGGGCTATAAACCACAGACCACACCGGTTCCTGTAATTTATGGCTAACTCAGAGACAGTGACACCCTCGGTGACCTCCTCCTGTCACCTTTAACCCCTCAGCTCTGTCTGCTGCTTCCCCATCCCCACATAACACAAAGATGAGAACCAAGCCCCTCGCTCTGGACCACGGCGCGATAATTGAGCGGAGTCACGCTAACGACACAGAGACGAGTCTGCAACTGATTATGAGGTTTTCTTCTCAATTAATTGTCAGAAGCAAAGGCATGTTTGATGTTTAATGTCGTCTTCTTCTTGTTAAGTGCATTCCCTTCGCCACCCATCCTCAGACACTGGGAACAGGCAGAGCTGAACGAGGCAGAGCTGCAGAGCCATCAGTGTGTTTGTGTAAAATCCATCTCCAGTGTCCCTCTTAGGTCTGTAGGGGAACTTGGGTTTAGGTTTGTTGACAAAATAACACTGACATCTTACTTGGAGGCACTGAATGAATCCCAAAGCAGAGTTCAGGGTGGGAGATTTAGATGCTGTGTGTGTTCCCTGGGCCAGGGGAGGGAGGATGAGTCTCTTCCGATTGTGAACGTGTCCTCACAGATCTGTCTTTGGACACAGGAAGACAATTCCTCTGTCTGAAAATCTTCCTTGGAGCTGATGTTTCTTCATGCGGTCTGAGCTCAGGAGCAGCCCTTTGGCTGTCAGGAGTTTATGAAGGAAAAAAAAAAAAGGAAAAACAAAAAAAAAGGGAAACAGCGATGGCAAGCAGATTAGTGAGAATTTTAAAAGGGAGAGGAGTCAAAATGTGCCCTGTGTGACAGAATGGCAGAGACATCATTTAAAGTGGAGCAAAAGGACAGTTATTCTGTAAAATCTTCTGCTTTTAGACTTAATTTATTTTTATTTTAAAAAAATTGTGAAAACATCAGCAGTTTGTGCACTTTTTGCCTCTCACAAAATGACAAATTCCTCTGGTGTTTTATAAATTCAGAGGCTTTACAAAGTGCAGAGATCTGGCTGTTAATTCTGGAGACAGGAGGATGCAGCTCAGCATCCCAGGTCACCTCAGTGCTGCTGAGGGCATTGCAGGAGCATCCTTCCTGTTCCCAAAGCAGCACATCTCCAGGTCATTTCCAGAGGGAAATCCTGATCCCTGCCAGGTCAGTGCCAAAATCTGAGCTTGTTCCTCCAGCCTTGATGTCTTCCATGAGGTTTCTCAGGACTGCTGAGACTCAAGCAAAACCTGAAAGATTTAAACCAATTGCAATTCAGCAAATTACTGACAGAGCTCTGATTAAGAATTCCTGGCTCCCAGTCCTCTGCTGTGTCCACAGATGGAATTGAAATGATTACAAAACAATCTTTGGGATGCTCATTATTTTAGATGCAATATTTTGAACTTTTAGGAAGATCTAATGTAGATCAGGAAGTAATGAATAATCTTATGAAAAGGTAAAATACAGATCGGGCTCTTGTAACATGAAAATTACCAGAGATTAAAAGTTGATAAGTCTGTACTAGACTGTATTTTAAGTTACCAACGTCACCAATTATGTAAGACAAATCTCTTAATTAGTCCTGTTTTAGAAACAACTGGGATGCCATATTTCACTCAAAAAACCTAATAAAAATATATTTCAGGTATTATACCTCCTTCTCCAGGAGGTATAATAATTTCCAGATTTTTATAGAGAATCCCATGCTAATGACAGTTTACATTCTGCTTACCCATTTTATTGCAGCTAGAGGGGAGGTTTCTCTATGTCTGTTAATACACACATATCTATATAAAGTGAATAATTTAGCAATTTTTGATGTGTTGAGTGAACAGATGTGCTGAATGGAAAAGATCACAGTAACATGGACTTCCATTTTGCCTTTTTCTTTTTTGTTACAAATTAACAGAATGTTTAAATGTGCTGTCAGATTTTATTTCAGTCACCATGAAAGTTGAAGTCACTTCTTGTCTTATCCAAAAGAGCACATCCTGCCTTTACCTTATTGCACATGCAGCCTCTTTAGGACGTGTCAGATTGAGCACCCGAAATCTTGAGTGACTTTTGGAAAAACTGGGCAGCATGAACACCCTGTGCTCACCCGAGCAACCTCCCTCTGCTTTCCTACAATCTCTCCTTAACCTTCCAGCGCAGAAGATGCCAAACAGCAGCAGCAAAAAGCAGGGAGGAATTTCACAGGGAAACACCACCACTGCAAGAGGTGTGCAATCCAATCCCCCCCAGAATGATGGATAAAATTATCTTTTCTTCTTTTAGGTTTATCAGACAGACCATCACTTCCCGGATCCCAGGGGTAAGAGGACGAGTTCAACTCGCATCATCTTTCTCAATTTCCGTAGCTGACATTTAACTTCCAGTTGGATGCCTCATGTAAGTAGACACAAAACTGTGTAAGAGACTTCATACGAAGTCATTGTTATGAATTCCTGTGGGCATTATATAAGGAAATATTACCTCAGCTTTGTATTATTTTACTCAGGTTGCAAGTAGGAATTAAAATCTGTGGGGAAAGGAGGGAGTAAAAAGGCTTTTCAGGTAAAACTAGGGTGAATACATTTATTTTCTCACTGAAACCAGGATTTAGTATTTCTGGTCTTGCTGAAATTTGTTACCTGTTTGAGACTAGATTTTTTGTGCAGAATCCTCTATAAGAAAAGAAATAACCAAAATTTAAGCCCAGCATCAGGAATTACTGGAGGTGCCAATGTGTTCCTGTTTGCTCCAAAATTCAAGGTAAGAGAGATGTGGGACAGCTGCATTCAATTCCATCTCTGCTGCTCTCTTTTGGAAACAAATGAATGAGCAAACAAACTCCTGGACCTCAGAAATCACCTTTATCATCAGATTATTTCTGTCCTTTCCAGGAGTCTCAATAGCTCCTGTTGGAACTGTTCCACTACATCTCTTCCTTAAAATGGTCACTAAATTTGAGGGAGACGATAAAAGGTGGATTTCAACATCCCCTCTGAGGATGGATCTCCTCCTGCCTTGCGCCTGCTCTAACCACTGACCCTCAGGAAAAGGGAATCATCTCCCTGCGTGGGGGACACCATCTTGGAAAGGGTTCTTTGATTTGAAATTGCAGAAATGGCATTTTTAGTGAGAAGGGGGTAGCCTGGATCTAGTTCTTAGTGCATCAAATCAGCTGCCAGGTTTGGGGTCAGGGTTGAAGACAAGCCCTGACCACAGCTCTTGCACTCCACATTGGGATGTGTCCCACCACCAGCAGTGACAGATGGAAGGGTGGCACAAGATCTGCCCACCTTCTCAGCTCTCAGGACATGGTTTGAGGCTGGATTGTTTGTCTTTGCCCTTCGTGCTGGTCCGGCTGTGGCTGGGGAAGTTCACAGCCTGGCTGTGCTGCCTCGCTCGCGCCGTCACTTCGGCTCCCGCGGCTGTCAGGGAGGCTGACGTGGTTTGTTGGGCTCTCTGAGCTATCTCAGCCTGGGCAGGCAGCACTGCAGGCTGCACACCGAGGGGCTTCCAAAAGCCAGCCTCAAACCAAACGGCAAATTAAGCCACGGCATATGCAACACATCATTTCAGTATTTATGTTTGCAGCCTCCAGCTCCGGTATCAGAAAGCCTCAGAGATGAGGGCAATAAATAGCCAGTTCACAGAGGAGTTGGCAGGATTTATTATGCTTATGATTCTGCACAAATAGTGTTGACAGAGTTCTTTTGATACAGAGATGGTTTGTGTGCTCGGATCACCGCGGAGAGTCGGACTCAGGAGGGTCTGTCCCCAGCTCAGTCTGGAGCTTTAGGTGCCTATAACTCTTTGTGTGCTGTGTTTTAAACTCTGCCGTGTGAAGTGGTTTATAGAAATCATTTTATAGTGATTTTGTGCTGCCCTTCTGAGATGGCAAACCCAGCCTTACCTCTTTGCCTGGTGTTATATCATTACAATTAAGTGATAATCATTGCTGGCTATTCAGAATCCTAAATAATAATAATCTGGCTTTTCAGAAACCTAAATGTGCCCCGCGTGCTGCAGTAATTAAAACACAAGGAAAGCATCCCATGGAATTTCCAATCTGAGGCTTTGGAACAAGAAGCCATGGAATCAACAGGAATTTTTTCCTTAATTTCAGTAGGAGCTGGACCTTGCCCAAATTGCACAAAGCAGCCTCCCACACTCCAGAACAAATCCAGAGGCATATGGTTACTGTCAGGGGAACAGGTGGATGTTCATATGGTTTGTAAAGGATCTGGAGACAGCTTGTTGCATTTTGATAAGAAGGTTATTCCAGGCAACTGGAATGGTGTAAAAACAGGGAGAAATACAGCACAGGGGAGTAAAGCACTGACAAAGACTATCCCAAAATATTCTGTGTAGCAACCTCCAGTGCATAACTTCATAATGGGAGCCATTGTATTTTTGCCATTTACAAAATGAAGGCAGTAAAATATAATTTAAAAAATTAATAATCCTGTGAGTACGAGAGAATTTTGTCACTGGAACTCCTTGTTTATACATGCTCAGCAATTAAGGTTCTGTGATGCTAAAATAGAAATGTTAATAATTTGGGAATGCTAAATCAGCACCACAGCAGTTACTCTTTTGAAATATGTGTTTGGGAAGGAGAGATAACCTAGCCTTGTTGCTATTATTGTAACTCGGGACTAGCTTGAAGAGTCCTCTGAAGTATTTATCTGATAAAATTGCCAACCCCAAGGAATGATTTCTGTGTGAGCAAGGCCGTGTGTCTCCCAGAGAAGCTGCTAACCAGTTCCTCTCGATTTTAACAAATCTCAAGGAGAAAACCCAGCAAAGAATCCTTTCACAGGATGCTGCGCTGAGCGGCGCTGAGCTGCCTCTGAGGTCGCCACGGAGATGCTCTTCTGTGCTTAAGGAAAGTTTGGGATGCTTGTCTTTGAAACTAAGTTTTCATTTCATTCTGACACTTAGAGCTCGGAGCAAAGTGTAAAAGGGTCATCCACGGGACTGCTCGCTGGAAAGGAATCCTCGCCCGTGGCTTGAGCCGCTGCAGGGCAGGGCCAGAGCCCGAGGGCACTGCCGGCACCGCGGGCAGGGTCCGTGGGGTGCGGGCTCCAGGAGCCCTGCCGCTCTCCCAAAACAACAAAAATTCCCTGTGCAGGGCTGGCGAGGGCCAGGCCGCACCTGGCCGGGCTGTCCGTGTCTGTGCGTCCCTTCGCTCGGGTTTGCGGCAGCCGCGGGTGCAGCGGCAGGGGAAGGACCGGGAGGGATGCTCATTCCCAACCCCATTCCCAACCCCGTTCCCAACCCCATTCCCAACCCCATTCCCAGCCCATTGCCAGCCCCATTCCCGGCACACGAGGGATCGGGATGGATGCTCGTTCCCAGCCCCATTCCCAACCCATTCCCAACCCCATTCCCAACCCATTCCCAACCCCATTCCCAACCCATTCCCGGCACGCCAAGGACTGGGAGGGATGCTCATTCCCAACCCCATTCCCAACCCCATTCCCAACCCCATTCCCAACCCCATTCCCAGCCCATTCCCGGCACACGAAGGACCACGAGGGGTGCTCATTCCCAACCCCATTCCCAACCCCGTTCCTAACCCATTCCCGGCACGCTAGGGACCGGGATGGATGCTCGTTCCCAGCTCATTCCCAATCCATTCCCAGCCCCGTTCCCGGCACACGAAGGACCGGGATGGATGCTCGTTCCCATCCCCATTCCCAGCCCATTCCCAGCTCCCGGCGCGGCTCCAGTGCCCCCTCCCGGCATCCCGCGGCACCTCGCACGGGAAAAACTCGGGAAAAACGCCGGTGTCGGACCTTTTTGTACCTGCGGCGAACACAGATCGCTCTGAGGAGGGACAAGCGGATGAGGACAATCCTTTCCGAGTGTCCACAGCACAGCGGTGACTCCCGAAATCCCTCCTGCCCCTCGCTCCCTCACCAGTAACCACACCATCAGAAACTGAGATCTGCATCTGGAGCATCTTGCACAAAGCACACAGAAAATGTGTGCCCAGGAACGGCATTTCAGTGAGGGGAAGGTTTGTGAGATCCCAATGCAAAGTGGCTGAGGACAAAGCCACAGCTCAGCAGTGGCTCTGGGATCCTCTTGCAGGGAGGAGGGAAGGGGCCTGACAACACATTCTCAACAGAAAAATCATATATAGAGACATTGAGAGATAGAGATAAGATAGATTAGATAGATAGATAGATAGATAGATAGATAGATAGATAGATAGATAGATAGATAGATATGGAAATGGAAATGAAAATTAAATGTATCTGGAATGACAAACAGCCTAAGGGAGAGGACCTATAGACCAGACTGGTGCCCTGAGTGATAAGAGATGCTAAGTTGGATGGCAAAGGAAAAGGAATACACACCACATAAAATGTGATTAAACATCTATTTTTAAATTAAAGCAGGACTATTTATGCGTGGCTAGCTAAGTTTTTGGTTCTGTAATTCTTTCTGGCTCTCCTCTGTCAATGCAGGAGCATTTCCATGGCATACAACCAGTACGTGCAGCTCCTGCTCAGTTTAGGAGCACAGTCAGAGTTTCCACTCCAGGATTGTGTGCACTGCAGAAATGTCACAGAAGTTAACTCGGGCTGACAAAGTGGAGTAGCTGGAAAATGTTCTTATAAGGAAAGTAACAAACACGCTTGGCTAAACCTGCCAGTGTGGCAGTGCTGGTGCAGGTTCAATCCCTGGCAGTCTGGGTACTGCTTTGTCCTGCTCACCAAACCAAGGAGCAGTGATCCCAGCTCAGGCCTGGGGCAGAGGCTGTGCAAAGCCCTTGTCAGTGTCTGCACCTTGTATGTTCATGGGGTTTTGTCTTCCAGGAGCAGGGATGATCCTGGACACTTAGTTCACACTCTGTACCTGCCCAACCCTCATCTCCTTGAGTGGCCTCAGTCCACACCAGACAGAGCGTGGTTTGGGGTGACTTTATACTTGTAGGGTGACTTGGAGAGACCTGCTGGTACAAACAGACCCAGCCTGCTGCCACTGAGGAGCTCGGTGAGCACTTGTTACCAGAACCCAGACCGCGTTTGTTTTTCACAGTCTTTTGGAGAGCAGTGTGTGTGGGCTGAGCCAGAGGGGATGGGGGACTCCAGAGCCAGGCAGTGCCGCAGGAGAGGTGGATGTGGCAGGGACCGGAGAGATGCCTTGATCTGTTGATGTTTCTGAGCTCTGCATTTTCCCTTTCTCACCCTTCCTGTTCACACTTACTCCCACCACCCTGCGTGTTCTCCCCAAGAGCTCTTGGCTTCCCAGCTGCTCCCGCAGAGCAGGAACAAGGAGCCAAGCAGCCTCATCTCGGTCCCGGTGCCTTTCGGAGCCGTTTCCCCCTGTCCGTGTCCCCGGGAACGGGAATGGGATTGGGATTGGATTGGGATTGTCCAACCCAGGGATGCTGCGCTGCTGCTTTTCCCTTTCATCGCCGCCAGAGGGCAGAGCGGGACTGCCATCGCTGCCAGTGCATCCCAGTACCACTGGGAATCCCCCGGATACCCCCCGGTGCATCCCGGGACATCCTGGGACATTCCAGTACATCCTGACACCACCGGCAATCCCCTGGAATACCCCCCACGACATCCCAGGACATCCCGGGACTCTCCTGGAATACTCCCCGGGACATCCCGAGACATTCCAGTACATCCCAGTACATCCTGATACCAGTGGGAATCCCCTGGAATACCCCCGGGTACCCCCAGGACATCCCGGAACCCCCCCGCATACCCCCGGCTACCCTCGGGACATCCCAGTACATCCCGGTACCGCCGGAAATCCCCTGGAATACCCCCTGGGACATCCCAGAACCCCCCTGGAATGCCCCCGGGCATCCTTGGACATCCCGGTACTGCCAGGACCCCCCGGGACCCCACTGGGACATCCTCAGCACTGCCGGGAACCCCCTGGTACTGTTCTTTCCAGAGTACATTTGATGCTGTCTTCCTCTTGCTCTACTTTTAAATTATTGCTTTTACCCAATACAAAATTCTCATCCACCCCAGGGGACTTTGCCTCTGCCCATGAGTGACAAGTTCTTCTGGCCAAGACTTCTTCAATTGTTAGTCAATATAGATAACTTAAAGGTTATTTAAAATTTGATTAAAATTATGTACCTTCAACTCCTGCAGCCTCGCTCCGTGAGCGATGAGAAATGATTCAATTCCAGTCACATCTCCAGCAGGTAAGAACCATTTGGCTCAATTCAATTTGTTAAGACAATTGGTAAAAACATACTTAACATAATGAGTGGAATGATTTTACCTCAGCAGAACAACAGCTTCTGGTATTACCCAGAGAGATGGTGCAGGTGAGTGCAGAAATGGCAGCTTTTTCCTCCTGACACCCACAACGATTCCCTAGTGAAGAGCGGATGCTCATTCCAATGCCCCAAATTTGCTGTCTCTGATTTAGGTCTAGCTCTGGCAGACAAAATAAACAATTTTGGCTAGGAAAAGTTCAACAGAACTAAAGACTCATTCTATGGGGAAGAGATTTAGATCTCAACACCAGGGGGTCAAACACTAATTCCTGTTTGATTTCTGAAATGAAAGGTGGCATAAGGAGGAACAGAAGTGCGAGATGTGTGAGGTTCTCACTCTGCCCTCTGCGACTCTGCTCAGTCATTCTGCTGGAAATAAAAAATAACAGCATCCCCTGATTCTCCTCCAAGAGTTTTGGACTGATTGCAGTGGGATTACACATTGTCCCTAGGTCACAAACATCCCCACAGAAAAACAGGATTATGTGGTCCTCTCCGTTTAAACCATCGGGAAGGACTGGCCCATAAGATGAAAGAGACTTTTATTCCTGGAAATCAGGATTTCCTGAGGCCAGGGCTTAGCAGGGCTCTTGCAGTGGCGCTGGTGTAAGCTGTCCCCAGCCTGCCCCTGGCACAGGGCTTTGCTGGGCCACGAGGAATTCCATGGCGTGCCCCCTGTTCCCACCACGATGGATGTCCCTGAGTCCTTCCCTGGTGTCAGTGCCAGGCTCTGCAGCAGATCCTGCCTGCTCCCAGCAGGACAGGGATGTGTAAGAGGTGTGTGATCCTGTGTGTGTTGGCACCTGGATGGAGGCAAGGCTGAGCCCTCAGAGAGGTTAAAGCCACATCTGCAAATTAATGATTTTTCTCTTCTCAAGCCATGTGTGCTGCCGAATCCCTCCTGGCCCCATCTCCAGGCAAAGTGAGCAAACTCCATTTGATGGTAAATCACAAAAACAACACTGAACATCTTTTCCTGTTTCCTCTACGTCCTACAGCATTGACCAAGTGTTTTAATCCACGCACATTCTCAGGGGATACAAATGAGCACAGCTCAGCTGCCCCCTGGGTAAGGCATTTATTTCCTGGGAATCTGGTACTGTGTCTTAAGTCCTTGTCTTTAGTATGAGGATAAAATTAGCTTTTCTTGCAGAATGTTGGAATATGCTATATTTTTTAATTGATTTAATATTATCCAATTATATGATATTATAAAATTTGCAGATTCTGCGTTAAAGGTTTTAATCTCACATTTGTCTATTACTTTGATACATCTAGATAAATATTGCTCTCATTTACTCTCTCATCACTAGGTTAATTAGAAGTGCTCTTATAATGACTGTAGAGAGCTCTGCATTGTGTGTTAATATTTTTAATTCTGTGTTAAAGAGCTGATCATAACCAGAGTAGGGAATACATTTTTCATTTGTAACTTGGATTCTTTTCATTGCCAGGTACCAATTAGACTCAGCACATCAAAAATAGCACTGACAGAAACAGTTGGGCTACTTAGAAAATGCCACGAGAGATTAGCAAAGTACACCTAGACACAAACCATCTGCAGACAAGAAAGAAGCAGGACAAATCAAAACAGCTTTGGCAGGTTAGCAGGCACACAGCAGCTTGTGTCAGATATCAAAGAGGCACAGACTGTAAAACAGCATCCTGCAGTTGGCAGTGGGCAGAAAACCTCCCAGTAAAAGCTGGATTTGAAACCTCTTTGGTTTCACAAGCTGATTGCAAAATTGAGTAGTGAGCATCAAAAGGAGGCTGGAGTCATCCTAAGCCACGTCTGAGTGTCCCTGGGATCCAGAGAGAGCTGAGTGCTTGGCAAAGGAGGGATTCCTGCTCTCGTGGGAAGTCTCTCTGTGCTTCACATCCAGAGCTCATTTCTGCACCGTGAGGTAGAACCAGAGAGCACCAGGGCAGTTCTGCTTTCTTCTCAACATTCATAATGTGGGGACATCCTAATTCCCTAAACAATACTAATTACCAAAATAATACAAAAAAAATTAGCCAATTGCTAACTGATTAACATCTGAGGGGGAAAAAACCTGCAAACCCCATTTTTGTTTATCTATACACACTGTAGTGATATAACAGGAGAGAAAAATGCTATTATTGTTTATGTATTCATTTAGCTTTCAACTGTGCTGACTTATTTTCAGGACCCTTCACATTTTAATTCCTGATGTAGGTGAGCAGCAATGCTGGGAGACAGTTCCATAGAGGCAGGAAGAGTATGAAGCTCATTTTTTATGGAGCTATCCCTTGTTTGGTGGATTTCCCAAAATGGAATGGAGGTCACTGACTTCACATGTACAGGATGGTCTCCATTCAGGTTGGGCAGGGTTTTCATTACTATGTGAAATTCAAAGGCGATTACGGAGTTATTTTTTTAAGGTAAAATTTATTCCTTTACCTCCCAGCCCCTGTGGGAATACATGGGTGTCTGAGGGCAGCATCTCTGTGTTTAGCAAAGGCACAGAAGGAAATGGCAGGCGACTTTCAAGGTGCTTGGAATAACTCTGCTGACCCTGGTGGAAACCCCAGGGTCAAGGAGAGGAAGGACCTGATGTACCTCAGGCTACTCTGACAGGGAATTGGATCAGAGCCTGTGCAAATTAAGGTCAACACAGCTGGAAATTCTGCAAAAAGGTGAGCATCTTGGGCTGGTGTTGCTCCAGCTCTGCCTGGACCACTCAGCTTCCCAAGGAATATCCAAACCCAGCACCTCCCTGGGGACACCGAGAGCTCTTTAAAGGCAATTAGGGCTTGGGTTACAGGCTGGCTTTGCTGTGTAATTATCAGCATTAGCTCAGCATTATCAGCCCAGGATTTCACTGCTGATCCCGTGGATAATCCTTACCTGTGTGAAAGCAAAGGCTGCTGCTCCTCCCTGACCTCAGCCATCCACCCCTCCTCTGTCTGCTGAATTATGGGCATGGTGCAAGAATGGGAGGAAACTCTCAGTTCAGCCCCAAACCAGGGTAGAAGAATACTAGCAAGAATTAGCCAAAAATGTTTGTCTTTCCTGCCAATCCCTCTCAGTGATTTCTTTATTTTTCCTTCTTTTTTTCCCCTCTAAGTTTCACACAAAGCTCTGTCTTTAGGATTAGCTGTCTACAGACAGCTCTTTGTATTCAGCTGAATTTCAGATTATGGCTGAGCCATAAAAGGGGAGAAAGGTGACACTGGAGAGTTTCTGCAGCTGTAAATCCTGAAATATTCAGGCCCGTGACATTTTTGCAGCTGGCAAATGGTGAGTGAGGCATATCTGGTCAACACTGGGGGCCAAAGCTGGTTGGGTTTCACAGAATCTGTTGTGAGCCTCAGGTTTGGGTGGCATCACAGGCATTTAAAGAGATCTTTACTGTCAGATACTGAAATGCTGCTTTTATTCACTGCTGTTCTCATTGATCTCCAAACAGCCCTGAGCTGGTGATGGCTCTGAGCACTCAGATGTGCTTTGACTGAGGTGTGAGAACATGTGATCAGTTCATTCAGTCTGAAAACGTTCAGGGTCAGGGCTTCCAGACCCAAGGAGCCTGATCCAAGTTCCAGTTCATCGCTGGATTGGTGTTAAATCAACCACTGCTTACAGACACAAGTCCAAGTCACTGAGTTTCTATTCCCAGAGCTTGAGATCTCAGGGATTGTTACCCTGATGTGTTTACCACAGGCTTCCCCATTGGAATTTTTGTGCTGGAAATCATATTTATTCAAGTGAGTCTCATACAGATGATGAATTTTAACTCTCAAGTTCATGTCTTTCGTGTTCAGAGACAGGAAGGCAGCTTGAGATGTGGTTTATCCCCATATCTAATGAGTGTTATTACGAGGAAGTCTTCCACTGGATCAGATGCTTCCAATGAGTCTTTAAAAGGCTTTGGATGTATTTAACAGGGTACCAGAGCTCACCACAAATGGGAAGAGGAAAAAATTTATGAAGTCTGAGGCTTTGTCACCATGGTGACATCTATTTGAGTTTGGAAGTTGCATTAGTTTGAGCTCACAAATTCTTCTTTTCCTGCCATTAAAGGCACGCCTCTTATCCTCTCTCAGTTCCCTCCTCCTTCTCTTCTTACCCCTCAATGACTGAATTTAAAAACTAAATTTCCTTTCAGGGAAAAAAAATACACAAGATGAATTACCTCCATCCATTACTGCCTCCAGCAAGCTGCAGCTGCTGAGGTCCATTTCCAAGTGGACTTTATAAATAAAATGAGAGGAAAAAAAATCTCTTCTCTGTGCCATGCAGTTGAACAGCTATGATCAGATCTGTCCAAATGTGAGAGGTCTTTAATGGTCACAGGGCTGGCCACATTCACCCCTCCAGTCACTCCCAGGATGAGGTGGAGCTTGCAGCAGAGGTGGATTTGACCCAGCAGAGAACATCCGTGGTCTTTTGGGTTTGCTTTGCAGAGCACGCGAAGAAGCTCTTCAAAGGTTTGTGGTGCAGCATAACCTCAGCTTCAACTCTGGTTTTAATGGCTACTTGGAAGATGACAAAGACCACAGTCTTTGGGAGTCTGTCATGGGGTGAGAAGCCTCAAAACCACAGGGCCCAATGCGAGCAGAGCTGAAGCCTGTGCAGCCCACACAACTGCAGTGGCAGCTGTCAGAGGGATGCCAGAGCAGCTCCTGCCTGACAACTGCAGCACAGCTCACAGGGAGAATGTGCCTTTGATGGATATCCAAAAGGGGTGAGTGCTTCCTTTGGGGATGAGCGAGGGGAGAGGCTGATCAGCTCCCCAACACCCTGCAATCAGCATGGATGGATGGATGGCGTGGCAGGAGCCGAGATCCACAGGCAATGGCAATAGAGAACCTGGAATTGCTGAATTTGGGTGTTGTTTTGGCTTGTCAGAGGGAGAAGTCAAGCTGTGGTTGATGGGTAGAGCAGGACTGGGCTTATTCATTTGCTAATGGTTTTCTGGCCACTTGGTGGAATCCTGGGAATCTTGGTCTGAAACAGCAGGAATTGTGTCCTAGCACTCGGCTTTAGGAGGAGTTTTCTCCCCTGCACTGAGCAGCATCACACATCTCCCCTCCACACCTCGATCTGTGCTCACAGTGTTGCTGAGTCCCAGTAACACATATTTTATTAAATTTGGCTGAGAGAATGTCACCAATTATGAAGGAGAAAGCAAGAGTGAAGGTTAGGGGGGAAAGGTGAAGGTTAAATTCAGATATTCATGAGTTTATGGGGCAGTTTGTCCTCAAATCAAAGCCAGGCATTCATGTCGAGCTACATAAACAGGAATAAACACTCATGTGAGAGTCACTTAAGAAGCAAAAACCCCTAAGAATGTTTGCTGCAAAATATGTGCTTTCTTCTCCCTCCCTTCCCCTCCTCTCGGCCCCATGGAATTGCCCAGAGTGCGTTTCCAGCCTGGACAATGTGATGTCTCCAAAGGTGAAAACAAAACCCTCCCTGCCCACAGACACATTTCATGCTCTGAAGGCTGAGCCTCTGTTGCCAGCACAGCCTCAAAAACAGCATAGGATTCCAGAGCTCTGGGGTTAGGAGGACAAATCCTGGTCCTCCTTGATGTGCCCAGTGATGTTCTTCCTCAATATCACACCCTGTAAAAGATTTAGCTCAAAGAAAACTTTTGGGAAGAAATAAGAAAACTGGTGAGAGCATTTTTTTAAAAAGGCAAATTAACCTCAGATCCTCAGCCACCTTTTATTTACCAAACAGGAGAAGTTTCTCTGTGCGATACATTTCTTAAATTATAGGTTTCCCATTTCCTGGCATCTAATAAAGTCTGGATGAATGATGAGAGGGTCTGCTGGGAGAATGAGTAAACATCTCCTACTGTCTGGAATGCAAGACGACTACTGTCTTATCCTTTGTTACAGGTTGTTAAGATAAAATTACCCTATATATCAACAGCACTGTCAATGGAATTAGAAAGGGCATTCTACCTCCACTCTGCCCCGGAGGGTTTGGGGAGGGAGGAGGGAAGGCAGTTGTTTCTTTGTTTATTTTGGTTTTTCTTTTGCCATGAAAGAAAGGAAGAGAAGGGGTTTGTTTTGGGCTGGGGGGAAAAGCTTTGTATTGTTTCTTTTTAATGCAGATGAAAAAGAGGAGAAAAGCCAGGGAAGATGTGCAAGGCAGGTCTGGGTATTTCACCAGCTGTGCAAGCAGGAGAGGGAAGAAATTATGATTTGATGAAAACCCCAGGACAGGCTGAACTGCAGTGGCAGCAAAGTTGGGTGCACAGAGACCCCGAGGCTGTGGATTTTGGCTCCAACAGGACCAGGACTGAGTCCCTGAGCTGAGGACACCCCACAGATTTTGTCCCTCAGAGAGTGTGTGCCCTGAGCCAGGCCTGCTCTTCATCTGCTGCTGCAAATTTGTGAGCTGCAGCTTTGGGAGAGCCTCCTGTGCATCGCTGTAATCACTGACGTGTCTCTGGTGCATCTTTTATCAAATCTGGATAAAGCTGTAGCAGTTCTCCTGCTCTTTAGAGAGAAGACTTCTCCTGGAAAGTATTTTCTGAAAATGTGACCCTCACGAGTGTGCACTTGATTGCCAAAATACTAGAAAACACTGCACATGATCTCCCTGTACTCAGGAGAAATCCAGTGCTGGCCTGTTTTCCTCATAATTAGGCTGTATCACTAAATTAATTACCTGGTTTAGATTTGTTATCTTAATTTTGTCCTCAGCTGTTGCTACACTTTACTCCTATAACAATGAGAGTGGGATTCAAAACTTAAATCCCATTGCCTCTTTTCCACCAAAAATTGATTCTCTGTTCCAGACACCTCTCCCAGATGATCCCAAAGCTGTGGGAGGCTGTGGTGGAGCTCATGGGTTTCTTGTGGAGGGACAGGGCTCTGGTACAAGTCAAAGCCTCATCACTTCTATGTCCTCTCTTGTATCCATGCCAGCTTCTATTATAATCGCATTCCTTTGCTTTTCATTCTGCTTTTCCCAAGCACTTTGGTTCACTTCTCTTTTTTTTTTTTTTCTTTCTTTAATTTGTTTATTCATTTTTGAAACACAAACATTTCACACTTAAAATATTTTCATTTTGAAATGAGAAAAAGACATAACTGAAAACAATACTGGAGAAAAGCTGGCCATAAAATGCTGAACTTGGGGGAGAAATGCTCTTGGATTCACAGAGCATTCCTGAGCTCCCCCATCTCATTTTTAGGGTGTCAGAAACTTTCCATGTCACTCTCCTGAACTCACATGTGTGTACACACACAGACACAGGAGAATTTCCTCTGACAAGCTGTAGGGCTTTGCTACAGATTTTCCATCCCTTACCATGTCAAGAAGAAAATATCTTAATGCTCTATTCACAAAACACTTTTGGCCTGTTTCCATTCCAATGCTATGCTTGTTTGCATAGGCAATTCATAGGAGAGTTCACAAAACCTCATTTTGCCTGAATTTGTGAATGTCTGCCCACTGCATGGTCTTTAAATACAATTATGCTGTTCAGGGAAAAGAGGCTGTTTTGGGATGCAAAGGTTTCGCACATATCCTTTAAATAACTCAGATATGTTTTCGAAGGAGGATGTTTTTCCTATGGGCTGAAGGCCACGTTTGTACCACCTACGAATTTCCTCAGCTCCAAAACAGCACTGAGTAAACAGCTGAGGGTTTTCCAGCTCAGTGTTTCCAGCACTTGCATCTTCCCGTTGGAGAGATCTCAGTGAAGGACAACCTCTTGCTTTAATTCTTGTTTGGTTCCAGCAGAAAATCCTTCTCCTGCCTCTGTTCCCAGCCTAAATCTGCGATAATGGGGACAAAACTTCTTCCCACAGCCCTGCCCCGCCGTGCCAGGAGCAGCCATCCCAAAATGGATGTTTGTTTGTATTAATTACACACACAAAATCTGCAACCTGAACTGCGTACAGAAACGAGTGGAAAAAGTGCAACCTGACCACAAAAGTATTATTTTATAAAGAAGGTCCTTTAGTGGTAGTTAATTGGATGCACATTTCCCTGGATTCATGGAACATTAAAAACTATCATATCCGAATTGACTGACTGAGTTCATGTTACATCTCCAAATTGCCAGTGACCATTCTGTCTCGCAACATCAGACCTTGGGTTCAGCAATCTCGCTCGAGGGCCTTTTTTAAGTACATGGCGCTTTTTTTTTGCCCTAATAGAGATTGATTTAGTGTATGTTTAATGGCCCCATAAATCACTCAACATGCCCAACTCGCATACAAATTCTGCCAAAAAAAAAAGTTTTCAAGGAAGCAGATGCCTTGTTCTTGGAACCAATTTGCCTTGCTCTCTGCGTGTGCACGAACTCACCATTTCAAGATCCTCCTTATAAAAATGTTCTGCTCTCCCAAGCCTGAACATTGGTCATTTTCTCTGGGGCTGCTTTCTTACCATGCCAAGTTAAACTCGGGCGATCCCCCCGCTTCACCCGTTCTGTTCGAGTGCCTTTTAGATCAGCAATAAATAAATTCATTGTGCATTTCAACGAGGAGAAAACGCCAGAGCCGGAGCCTCATTGTGCCTGCCCTTGTGAAGATCTATTGTGTGCAAAGCAGAGCGCTATCGGATGGCGTAGGTCATTTTTCATTACCCCACTGAGGATGCAGCTCAAAGCAGAGGATTATAGAAACTCATTTCCTTTGGTTAAGGGGAAAAAAAAAGAGTTAACATTCAATAAACTCGAGGGCTATGACGCAATGTGGCCCTCAGAACCTTCCGAGCAGAGCTGTTAATAGCTTCCTTTCCCAGGACGCGGGTTTGCCCCGTTCACTTATCGACTTTGATGCATTAGTAAAAGAAAATATCAACCCCTCATAACTCTCAGAAATGATACAATACATCACTTAAAAGTAAGCTAGGATCAACACGTTGTTAACTGTTTGATCTCTCGAGTCAAAATTAATGATAGGTGTTTTGCACACAAAAAAATGAATGTTAAAAGGCTATTTAAGCTAACTAAAGACATCCCTACAACATCAGGGTTGAATTGGAGGTGATTTCCTGCAATGCAGCTGTTATAAGTTTATCAGTCTGCGGGTGGCAGTAACCAGTAATCATAACCAGATTGCAGAGGGGTGGGGTGGAACTTATCTTTAAATAGAAGATCTATCTAACTAACTAACTACAGAAAGCTGGTTGGGAACTAAGTCCACGGCATTATTCACTGGAACACCCAAGAGTCTTGGAGAAGCCAGTTTTCTGTATATTTTAGAGAAATGAAATGATTCTGAAGGTTTAACTGCTAGGCAGGGAGAAGCGAAGGTTGATAATGATTAACAGCAGACCTCCTGTGCTCTTGTACTTGCAGCATTTACACAATGATGATAGCTAATAAGAAATGGCATTAAGAAATGACTTCGACTTTCTCCACTGAGACGTTGCCATAGGCTGTTGATGAACTTTTAGCTCATTCTCTTGTGACATGGAAAGGAAAGATCTGAAATGCAGCATATACTTCAAGCAGAAAAGCGATTGAAAAAATTCCAAGAAAACTCTGTGAAGAGCCAAAGAGAAGTGTTGCACTGCGAGACAATGCCTCTGGACAATTACAGCCTGTTAGTTTTAATGCAGCTCCAATTGCTTCCGTCTGCAGCTAATCTGACCACTGGAAACAGGCACTTTTGCAATGCCCTTTAATTTTTCTGATTTGCGTGTGGGCGGTATCTGTTGGTATTAATATGACTGTTTTCCGGATTGAATTAGGGAAAACAAGACGAGCTTTCAAAGCAGCCCAGCTCTCTTTGAGAAACGTGAACTGCAGAGCACGGAATCCACGTGGATGGGTTAGGTCTATCCGAGTGTGCAAGCACAGAAAGGAGCGAAGGAAGAGTCCTATGGATCCCCAAATGTCCCCAGATAGCTCTTTAGCTATCTTTCTTCCTATTTTGCACATACTTCAGTTTCTCCAGCTCCAACCCTTAGAGCAATTCCCAACAATTCCCAACTTCCTGAGCCATGTAGATCCCCTATTTTCTCTGGATGAATGGATGTCTTAAACAGCTCATGAGAGATCAAAAATCTTCTTCCATCCCCAAAGTGAGACAAATTCACATTTTGTTTCTAAACTGCCCCAAGTTTGCAAGAGGTGTCGTGTGAGCCTTTCCCAAATTCAGCTCACTCCCCTCATAGGTGCTGTCTCATTCCTACACTTAAACCTGGTTTATGGAAACTGTAGTTCTAGTGACATTCAAATTTGCTTTTTTTGTGAGGAACAGACTGAAAAATGGCGAACATAAAATCCTAATAAAAATGAGTGTGTTTTTAAAATTTTTTCACACAGCTTTTCTTCAAGTTCTGCTACAAGTTTAAACCTAAAATAATTCTTCCCCATGTCTGACATCTGCACATTATTTATACAACACCTTTTTTCATAGAGGTTTTTTAATTATTAAGTCAGAGGTGTTTTTCAGTGGAGAAAAAGGAAATTATTGATAAAACTGTAAATTTGAAATACATTTCAATTAAGACCCTTAGTCACTTCCAGTTTTTTGTTTTCCAAGCCTTACTCAACAAAACCTCTTAATTATTTCTCCATGACGATGGGATCAGCTCACTCTGTTCTTCTCCCCGCAGGGCCTATAAACCCTCAGCTGGCAGATCTGCCTGCGCACCAGGCTGGGATGTGACACGTCACAAATATCCGCAGAGGATAAATTTTCCATTGAACAGAGTGCCGGAGAGGCCCCTGCATTGCCCACATGAGGACAGGTGGGTGGTGGCCAAACCCTTCCTGATTTTTGAATTTTTGTGTGATTTCCCAGTCACTGCTTGGGCAGTGGCCCATTCTGGCAGTTTGGTTACTGAGCTGGGGCAGCTGGACTGGGCAGGACCTGTGGCCACTCTGTGCCCTCATTCCTGTGGTCACTCCAGGCCACTTGGCACAGCCTCTGCCCATGCTTTGTGTCCTTCACAGCCCAGCCCATCCCATCCCATCCCATCCCATCCCATCCCATCCCATCCCATCCCATCCCATCCCATCCCATCATAGCCACGCCTTCAAAAATCCTGCAAAATTAAATTTTACAGCCAGGGAGACTGAGGCACTGATGGGTGATGCCTCCTGCCCAAAGTTATGCAGTGGATGATGTTGAAACAAAAATCGAGACTCCAGGTCCAGCTCCTTCCACACCATACTGAGTTATGTCTTGTTAAAGGACAGAGGTGAGAGTAGAAATTATCAGCATTCAGTATGGGAACTTCTGCTCTGAAATTCTCTGATGTGTAAATCCCTTAAGTTATAGTAAGGTCTGTGTGAAGACATTTTGCTGCAATCCTTAGGCTCACAAATTCGCTGTTAAAACACAGCCTTGTGCACGTGAGGGGAGTGCTGCAGGAAAATCCCTCTGCAGAGGATGGGGACATTGTTAAACAGTCACTTCGGTGGCTGGGGCACTGTCACTCCATCCCTGCTGCTCTGCAAAGGGCTGGACTCCCAAATGTGGCACCCAGATGCAAAAAGAACAAAGACCACATGAAAGTGGTGCTGATCATCCGAGCTGCGCTCTGAGGAAGTGCTTGGGAGGCTGATACAGGGCTGGGGACAGAGAGCACAACCAGCAATCACTGCAAGGCACATGTGAGGGGGAAAAGGTTCCTGTGCCTCCTCCAAACCTCCTTGTGAGCAGCCCTGGGCATCTGAGACCATGCCTGTGTACCCACACCCATCCCCTCTGCAGATGTAGGGCCCCCAGCCTTCGAGACAAGCTTGGGAGAGAACCATTTTGGGAGCAATCCTTGTTAAAATGAGCCATGAGATGTGAAAAATCTACCTTTTTTACAGCAGAATTTGTAATCAAATTTCAGTGGTTTCACTAGGAACACCCCAGGGCACAGCTGGACATGTAAAACAGCCCAAGCCGTGCTTGGACATCCTGGTTCTTGGGGCCAGCCTGGCTGTGGGAGCCCCAGAGAGGAGACAAGACAGAGGCAGGTTCTTCCTGGCCCCACAGTGATGTAGGGCAGAAAGTCCCCTTGCAGAGGGACCAGCTTTGCAGGTGGCTTCTTGAGGCCAGCAAAAGACTCTGAAAGGCCATGTGAGACAAAAGAGGTAAAAGTGAACACCTCTGTGCCCTTAGCAATGCGTGATTTCCTAATTAGTGAGTTTTTTGGGGGTGGAGAAGGGCAGAGAGAGGCTTGAGTCATAGCACCTGGAGGAGAGGGAATAGTGCCTCCTGGGTGAGAAAAACTCAGGGGTAAATTGTCACCAAACGAGGTGAAAATCAGAAGCTTCCAGAAAGGACTGTGTTGTGGGATTTTGAAACAGTCACTGAGAAGCTGAGCTGGGACCTCAGTTCAGGAGTTTGGTTAGAGAGGCCAGAGTTTGTCCTGAGGAGGGGAAAAGTCTTGTGGCCTCTGGTATTTCAGGGATTTCAGAAAGGTGCAAGCTCTCCTTTCCCTGGAAGGATAAAATGCTGACTCTACCTTGATGGCACAGCCTACTTCTCTTGAGAAGAGCGCGTGGAGGAAACGCAAAACATGACCTCTGGTGCTGGAGAGGTAAGTTTCATCTTTTTGTCCTAAACAAAATCATGCAGTAGTTTGCAGTGAGTGAGAGACGTGTTGGGATTTATCACTGAGTAGGCTGCAGCTTGGAATAGTGTGTGAATCCTGGCAGGGGAGTTTCTGCACAGTGTTTTTAGTGTAATGTTATTTCAATTATTATTCAAACGCTTTATTTGCTCTGGCTTTGCCTTTCTTTTGGTTCTGACCAGGATTGGGGCTGGTTCTGACAGAAGCAATTGGGGCAGTGGCCTCACTCATTGTGGCTGGCAAAATTTGTGTGCTGGCTCTGTGTGCTGTGCCTTGCTCTGCTGTCACCCACTCTGCTCCACTCACTGCCAGGGCTGAGCACAGCACAGAGCAGGGAGGGGGGTTCCTGGAAGTTCTTCACACTCTGCAGACAAATTAATCTTGAAATTGTAAATTTTGCTGCCGTAACTCGAGCTTGGCCTGTCGGGAAGAGTGAATGTCGCTTTATCCATGCTGGGACCAAAAGCATTGCTTGGAACCAGGGCTGCAGAAACAAAAGCAGGAAGAGATGCTCAGCCTTTGGAAGCTCTTTTGCTGTTGTCCTCAGGAGAGCTGAGCTCAGCCTGCAGCTCTGCCTGGGGTGACCCTGGGTGGCTGGGGTGAGCCCCACCCCAGAGAGGGCTGGTTCCAGCTTTCCCAGTAATGTTGGACTGTTGGAACAGGCTCTCCTTTGATCCTGCAGACAGGAGATAAGGACAGGCACTCTCCAGGCTGATGGTGTTTGCAGATTAGTCCCCAGGGTGCTGTGCAGCCCTGCTGGGGAGGGCACCTGCAGCTGGGACAGTGTGTTGGGCAAGGGAATTGTCTGCTGATCACCAGGGCTCAGGTGTGGTGGAAATCAGGAGCTGCTGCTTTGTCCATCTCTGCTCTCCACACACAACTCCTTCCTTGTGCAGAGGCTGGGGAGAAAACTTGTTCTTGCCACTGAAACCTGTGTGCTGAATCCAGAAGCTGTACAGATTTTTTTGTTGGTTGGTTTTCCCCCTCTTTAGTGGAAGTTACTCGGTTACAAGCTCCTCTCTTACAGTTTTTTGCTAAGAAGTTCCGAACATTTATTATCCCAAACAGACTCGGTAAAATGCTTCTTCGTGCATTACTTGACTTAAATGTTGCTTTGATCTTGCGAGAGAGGCTGCTGTGGCCGTGCAGCCCTTTGGCCTTGGTGTGTCACACCTTCCCTGACACTTGGGGATGTTGTGAGCTGACAGCTCAGTCCCTCAGCAGCGCTGCCAGCTCTCTCTGAGCAGCAGCCCTGGGGTTTGGGGCTGCCAGAAGTGTGGGTGAGACTGGAAATAACCTTTGCCTGCAGTCCAAGGTAGTCAGGAGTGGTGGTGGCCATGACTTCACCGTGCCCACTGCTCAGCGTGAGTAACCAGTTCCACGCATTTCCATGCCAACCATTAATTTCCAGATGCAGTGACTAGCATGGTATTTTCCATTTCCAGATCGTGTTTGTACTGGCACGATTTAAAATACTTTGTAATTACAGTGGTTCCTATAGTCCGACTGCTAGAGTGATGCAGGGTGCCTAGAAGTTCTTCAACCAGCAATTTTGGTAATGACAGTAATTCACATAATCTATCTTTGTGGCCTTGTGGCTTTCACAAATATAGGGCTTTTTTTCTTCTTCAGAAAAAAAAGCTATATATAGTTTTGTAGATATCTAATATTCTAGATGTGTTAAAATAAACTCCACTGAGGAATTCCAGTTCCATCGCCACAAACTTTCTGATGTTGCTGCTGGTGTTAAAGCAATTGAATAAATGGTGGATGAAAATAAGTGGGGAGGGGGATATGGCAATTTCCTCTCAAAGATGAAGAGGCCTCAACAAATACAACTTCAGGCAGCAGAGGAGCTTCATTTTGGCTGACAACTCGCAGCACAATAAGCAGTTTTGGCAGCCAAATGTGACAACATCCTACTGAACGGGGAAAATCCTTTAGTTTGGGGAAGATGGCTGAATCCCAAAGCTGCTCTCATTTACTGGTTTAGTCTACTATCAACAGAGACGCTTCGAAATTACTTGAGGGAGAAACTGTTCAGACAGATCAGAGGCAGACATCTCCCTCGGTGTGCAATCACATGTGCTGCCTCCTTTGAGAGGAGGCCAGGGAAATGGGAAGCAGCAATTAAGGCAGACACCAGCACCAGGACCTAAATACAGGGCACAGTGTTTATCAGCTGTCGCTGCACAGAAAGGTCTTTAATTTGACTGAAGAGGGAAGAGCTGGAGCTCAATATTTTTGTGACTTGATTAACTGTTATTTTTCCCTGAAGATTCTCGTATGTAGAGGAGGGTGGGAGGGACAGATGTTGATTAAATGTAAACTTCTCTGTGAGTGTGTGTGACCTCTGGCATGTTGTTCGTCTACACTCCCTTCGGAGGCAGGGAACAGAGCTGGGAGGGTTGGGATGCCTCTGTCCAATTAACCTGTGTATTTCCAACCAGAGGTGGACAAAACTGGGGAATCCTGAGCCTGGGACAAGCCCTGGAGGTCACTACTGTCATACTGAAAATAAATCACCCCCAATCACTTGGTTTTTAAGCTTTAAGCAGTAGGAGCAGTAAATGCAGTCTCTGATATGCCAGGGGCTGACCTAGATGGTGACAATCCTGATCTGCCCCACCTCTCCATTTGCTGAGAGTATTTCCAGAGCAGGCAGGTGAATCATCGACTCGATGCATCCCTGGTCTCCTACCCCTGTTCATAAAGGGACGAGGACACTTGAGCAGACATCAGGGTGTGTCTGACACATGGTCTGGAAAGGAAGCAAAAGCCACTCCAGTATCCTGCAGTGCAGGGGAGATGTTTTTCTTTTCATTTTCTGAGAGGTGCTGCAGCAGAAAAACAGATCTGCTTCCTCAAAGACTGTCACTCCCATCTGGACAACATAATATTTCACCCATGGGTTTAATTTGCTGTCAATCTCCCACAGCTCCCAGGAAGAAGCCTCCATCTCTTTTTAACTCGAGGCTGTTACCTCTTGCTGAAAAAACCAGGTTTCCCAAGGCTTGTTCTTGAGCCAGATGAGAAACATGAAATAGATGAATGCAAAATGCAAGCATCTTCCTTTTCAACTGGCGTCAATAAAAACGCTTTGAAGAGGGAATGCTTAGCAAGTGCTAATGAACAGGACTGTCATTGTGACTCCACATTGCCACTGCAGAGCGCAGTGACTCACTGAAGGCACACGTCTCTTTTTGGCTGTGATATTTTTTTTATTGAGCATCTTGTTCTCAGCTGCTACTAGAAGCAGGAAATCTCTCAAAGCTGTGAGGAGCTGATGCAGTCTGTGCCTTGAATTGGTTGTGCTTTTCCACCTACTCTTGTGAAGAAGTGCCGCCAGCAGCTCGGGAGGGGCTGCTGCCCTTCCTGGCCCAGGGCTGATGTGGCTGAAGGGTTGGGGCTTCCTCCAGCCCAGGCTCCACCACCTCAGATGCTCAGGCAGCCTCCAGCCTAGACTTCATCCCCAACCTCAGGGAAGGGCTTTGCTGCCTTATCTCATCCTTTTCTGTGGCCCCTGTGCAAGAAAACACAAGATTTTTGGGCCCCCTGTCTCTGTCAAGTGTGGTCTAAGCACGTCCCCACTAGTTTAGACGATGAGGAGCTTTGTTTTTTCCTGCAAACCAAAAATACCAGCTTTTTTTTAAAATATCTGGAAATAAACAGTTACATGATCCACTGAAATTCATAACAAAGGACAAATTGAATCCTTCATGCTGTGTAAGAGCCATAAATAAAGGCTTTATGGCTGAGAAGTTGTAGGCAAAACTCCAGCAAAATCGGATTTATTCCCTCCCCACCCCCTGCACTATAAGTCTCTGGAAATGGGGGTTCCAAGGGCTGTTCTGACACAACATTAACTGCAGCTTCTTAAAGCAGACTCCCTGCCAGTATTTACAGTTCACATTCTGTGCATGGTATGTGTGCATAGAGCTGCACCAGCTTTTACAGTTGATTTCTCAGTAGTCATGTGAAACCAAAACAACTGATGGGCTGAACTTGGAATCACTTGCGCATTTTTCTGATTTAAAAAGTCTGCCTTGGTGTAAGGAAAAAGATCCCTCGATTAAAGTTGCTCCAAGTTGATGGTGGCCCAACCTCTGAGAGTGCAGTGTTCCTTCTCCCCAAAACCTCTGGCTGGGTTTGCAGGGAACCCTGCATGATGGATTTCAGAACTTGGCTGCACAGTTGCAAAGGCAGTAGATGTGTTCTCTCATCTCACAAATGCCCAGCCCTACCTCTACTTGCTGTCTTCTCCAAAACTTAGCCCTGAGGTGTCATGAAATATGTCTTTGGAGTAATTAACCAACTCCCAAAGCTGCAGTCCAGCCAGGTTGCTCCCTGTTGAGGAAGAACAACTCATTTCAGTGGATTTAAGATCTAGTTTCTCACTTCAGGAGCCAAATATAGGTCAGTAAGGGCAGTAGGTCACTGTGAGAAATGTATAAAGAAATCAGAAGCAAAACTTCTCAAGTCAGTTTTGGATCAGCTGAGTTTGTTGGTTTGTGCTCCTTTCTTGTGTGCTTGGTATGTAGCCTAAGAGAACCTAAAATGAGGAATTTATTCTCCTTAAGCAATTGCCCAAATTTCTCTTTTTGAAGAGGCTGAGTAGTGCTTCTGCCTGAGGCAGAGAGATGTAGAACCGCTGACTGCTCTGCTCTCGCCTACAGCTTGTTCTAAACCCTGAACAAAATGGCTTAAATTGTTGGGACCTGAGAAATGATATCTTTGAGCTCTGACCCTTCATAACTGAATCCAGACCCTCAATGTCTCTGCTTCCACATATTTCATGTGAAGCACCTGACACGGCAGCAGCAAATAGCACAGGAATAAATCCAGCAGCCTGCAACTGCTCTCCTCCATTAGCCCAGCCAAAGGTCACCTTGTGGTGTCACCAGCGGTGTCTGGGGACTGTTGTCCACTCTGGATCTCACTGGAGAGATCACGCAATGGAAGGGCAGGTGGGGAGCCAGGTCAGAAGTGCCTCTGTGGCCTTTTTTTGCACTCCACAACCACAGTGACATCCCAAGTGCTGCTTTGGGAATTTAGCACAACCCCGATGTCCTGGGCTCAAGCGCCAGGTGCTGACACACTAAAGAACAACAGATCCACTGAGGTCCTGGCATCCTCTCCTTTCTTCTCAAGAGCTTCTTAAAATAAGCCCATTAGCCCCAAGTTATCAGCAGCACAGAGCTGCTCGCTCAGGAGTCACTTCAGCTCCCGGGGAAGGGGACGAGCGTGGTTTTCATTACAGGCACGGACGTGGCACTGGGTGCAGCCACTCACCCCCTCCCAGCTCCAGACACAAATGCTCCATTCCCCAAATTACTGCTGACTGGCCTGGGATTGGGTTTTATTGCAGACAAGCGAGCCAATTCTCTGAGTGAGGTTAATTCAAGCAGCCCCATGTAGAGCTCTAGCCTGCAAATGGTTAAATGCTTAGCCATGCCTGCAAAAACTGGGCAAGTGTGAAGCTGCCTTCCTAAGAGGTTGTGGGGCTGAGACTGAGCCCCCTTTTTTCCCCCCAAGTTTCCCCAGTGCCTTCTCCTGGTGAAAAAAAAAGTGTGAAGTTGATGAATCTGTCTGTGGCCTGTCCTGTTTTCCTTTTAAATACAAAGCTGAACTTAGGTCGTTTTAAGATTGTGCTGTCTTCACTTATGGAATTAATTTATACATGAGGATTCTATTGGAGAAAACAGCAGATTTGTCCCAAAGTGGTAAATCTCACAATAGCAAGAAATAACTTTCCAAATATTAAAATTAAAAAGTGTGCTCCTATTGCCTGGTAAAAGGACATTTGGAAAACCAGCTAGGAAACAAATCAGTGAATTAAACCTGTTACCCAAAACTTCTGGTCTTTCTCAGCTACTGATTTAGGAACAAAAATTCCACAGCATTAAGCAGAAAAAGGGAATAGATATTTTTATTTAAAACAGAGTAACTCAAAGTGGCCATAATAACCCATTTGTGTTGCTTTTGTACTTGGGTAATGAATGACTGTAGTATAAAGTGCTCCTAGTTTTTGCCTCGAGGTCTTGTCAATCATTACCTGATAAATAAAAACTTCAAACAGGCTCCTTTTAGCTTAATTGGGCAGAATTTCTCTCAGAAGGAAAGCTGAATACAGAGAATAATGTGTTTGTGGCAGCACTGAAAGTCAGCAAGCGGTGTGTTTGGATGGAAGCATAAAGAGAATGAAAATTCTGAACTCAAAAGATGAGTCTTTGGGGTTTTTTTATCCAGAAGTATCTGTTCCTACTGCAGGAGGAGCTGAGGGACTGAATCCAACAGCAGAAATAATCCTGCAGCCCTTGGCCGTGCCCTGAGCTGTGCTCTGCTCCCCCTCTCTGGTTTCAGGCTTTACAGCTGACACTTCCGTAACAATCAGGAATCCTAAAATTGCACCAGGGCTTATTTAAATCATTATTTTTTATTATATGAACATTGGCAGCAACAGAGGCAGTTTCCTGCACAGGGACAAAAGGATCCTATTGTCAGTACTGGAACAGATCTGAAACAGCTCAATTAAGCAAACATAACATCCTCAAAGTTTGGCCTGAAAGGAACTTAAAATAACCGATCTATAAAATGTTTTAAATGTGCTTTAAAATGTCATTACTCAGATAAATCTAGCTGTTTTGAAACTCATTCACTAGGGTTTTATGGCCCTGCCAGTTTATGGCAGTGTATGTATTCATGTCAAGAATTCTTCTTCCAGAACAGTAGATGAGGAGTCAAAGCCACAGGAGTGCTGCAGACCAGGGGGAGGCTGCAACCAGCTCGGGAACGGAGTTTTGGCTCCTAGGCTGGGAAAGCACATCCAGCAAGTTGTGTGTATTTGTGGCAGAGCTGGAAAACAACAGATATTTCATGATATAAGGCTGGAAGTGTTGAAGTCAGTGGTAAAGCTGCTGTTGGCTGCAAGACTGGCCCTGCGAAGCAAAAATATTTATTTTAGTCTTTCTCCCCTTGCTAGCACCACCCCTGCCTTACACTTAAGTGCAGAGAATTGGGACCATAATGAGAAATACCAGAGGATATTCCTTCTAAAGTTAGTCCAGGCCTACAGAAGCTGAGCAGGTATCATTTTACAGCAATAAAGGTCTTTCCATTGATGCTTTGCTGGACTTTCAGGACAGTGCACAAAGCAAATTTACTTATGAATTTGTAATTGCTTGTGGAAGACAGCAGATTAACTCCAAAATGCAGGTGATTTAATCCTCTGGCCCAGCAAGAATATCTACATAAACTGGCACAACTCTGCTTGCAGTTCAAAGTAAACAAGAACCCCAAAATTGCTGTTATGCCCTGAAGATAAAATGCTCAGTTAATAGAGGGATTTAGACCATTATTTTTTTCAGCTGCCTCCATAGCAATGCAGTGTGGTATCCACAGTAGGAAACCTCATGCCAGCAGCATCTCTCAGATATGCTAAAATAATCTAAATTAGAAAATGTCAGCTTCTTGGCTGATGGTTCTTTGGAGTTTCTTTCTTCCTTTCTTGTGCCTCTATAATTTTATTGGGATGACTAAATCTCTGAACTATGTTAGCAGTAAACAGAACTAATTTACCCCCTGCTTCTTTGAAACAGCTGCTGACAGCTGCACTATAATTCAATCACGGATCCTTGCAGCTCAGGCTGCAAAACACATCCATATTTTTGCTATTCTTCCCTCCCTGTTGTACTTGGACCGAAGGAGCTGCACCAAATAATGACATGTGACGGTTTTGCCCGTACACAGAGATTGAGCTGCATGAAAACAGAGGCTCAAGATGAAATATTGTCCAGCCAAAAAGGTTCTTTGAATAAAACGAGAATAACCACACGGATACACAATGTCGTCGGGATATCTTTTGTAAAGTTGCAATGATTTATTTTACTGGTTTGTACAAAAAGGCTTCTGACAACTGCTCTATGAAAAGAACCAGAAATGTGTATGCATTTTTGCCAACTGTTAATAAATATCTTCTTAAATAAGGAAACAAATGTGTTTAGGAACCGAGAATCGTTTTTCCTGGATGTGATTGAAAAGGAATTCAGAGATGGAAATAAATAATTCTTCTTCCGCTTGTGACAACTATTTACATAAAAATGTACAAACAGTGAAGCTGATGTTGAGCCTAGCAACAGAAATCCTGTTATTATGCTTAAAAACAACAACAAAAAACCAAAACAGAAACAATCCCCACATAATATTTAATATATGAGTCCTATACAGCAAGATACCGTGGTCCAAGTTAAAAATGCAATACACCAATGCAGTGACCACCAACACTGAAACACCCGCAAGAGAAAACTAATCCTTGACTACTAAATAGTGGAAGTTTAGGCATGATTAGCTTTTAACTTTCTAGGCAGCACCTTCACTTCCTTTAGGAGGTTTCCAGAAGCGCTGCTGTATATATGAATACAATGTCCAAAGCTGCTTCCCATCTGTGATTTGAGCTCCTCCCTGTGAAGCAGGGAGGCACTGAGGGCAGTTTTGGCTCTCTGTGGGGGCTGCAGGCTCCAGGAGAGGTGAGCTGTTGGCTCCAGCTGCTGTCCTGCCCTGGGGCTGGCTGTGCTTGCCCAAAGTCTCCCTGTGGGGAGGTTTGGTGAGTCCTGCGTGTGCGGTGTGCCTGCTGCAGATGTTGGGGTGGCCTGGTTGGGAGGCCAGGCACATCTGGAGAGGTGGCAGCTGATCACCAAGGCCCCCATCCAAAACCAATGGCATGGGGGGACTTCCACTTTACCATCAGCCTAATCCTGCTACTGAGAAAACTGCTGGGAAAACACCCATTGACTGAAGTGAGATGAGAATTAGGCCGTCAGAAACAATTCCAATTTATTTCATAGACAGCAGGGTTTTCTTTCATCCTTTGCTTATTCTTATTAAAGTGAGGCATCTGGTCTGGATTTGATCTGTGACTTAAAGGGAGAAGAGCAGTGAGTGAAGTCCAGAATTTCATTTATCTTCTTTCTCTAACTCTCCTCTAAAGCAAGACTTGCGGCCAAGTCCCCACTGCAGCTGCATCGCCCCATCCACACACTGAGCAGACAGACCATCTCCAGGGATTTATGGTGTCCTGGACCCATCTGTCAGAGGTTTAGCTTTTTGAAGTTTGGAGATTTAGAACTGGGTGTGCTGGACATGGTGTTTTATTGGGCATTATTTTCTTTTTATCTCCCTGGTGAAATTTATGCCAATCCTACTTTGGTGAGTGCCAAAGTGGGGAATTGGTTTGTGATTGGTTACTGCAACTCTGTATTCTTCTTTGCAGCAACTTTAATTGGGCTTTAATTACTTAAGTGTGATGTTTGTGTAACCTGTGACTTTAAAAGAAGGAAAAAGAAAAGCCTTGAGGGGACATTTTCTTGCTTCTGGTTGCAGCTTCTTGGTGGCCCTTGAAAGGGATTGTTTTGGGTTTTTTTGAGGCGAAGCCAACAGGGCAGGGGGATTATCAGAAGCACTGACCCCAGTGCTTTCCTGTTTCAAGTTCATAGCAAATTCAAATACTTTCTGCCTGCAAGAGGAAATTTTCTTTCTTGTTGATAGAAAAAAAAAGGACACCCCGAAAGTCTTGCTCTTTGCAATAATTTTCTTCAATTCTTTTGCTTGCCAATTGATCTTTGTTTTCTTAGCCTGATCTGTCCTTTGAATTTGTGTCAATCCACATCCAGCTTTTGCTACTGTAGTATAAAACTGGAAGCTGCATGTAATTCATCTTTGGTTTTGCTTATGAAATTGAAGCCAAGGGATGGAAGCAATAATTCTCTAACAAAATACCTGTTCACTCCAGGTATATTTTGTTCACTCATTTTATTGCAAACCATGTTACAGGAACTACACACACTTATTAGTCACAGCACAGTCTCACCTTGGATAGATTATTACTGTTTTGCTCACAATCAACACTGGTGAGTTTGCAATCTCCAGAAAGACTCATTTGCAAAAGTATGTATTGTAGGAGCCAATTTTGTAAGCAGATTTGGTTTTAAACGGCTTCTCTGGCTTGTTTCAGTTTACAAGCTCATTGTCTGTAATAAACTAGAACAAAATGTGTTCAAATGCCTCTTTAGATCCAGAAACTGTTCCATTGTCTGAACTTTCAGAGGCCTGGTCCTAAAACGGTTTGGGATTTTTTTAAACCCGTGGCAGGAGCACCAACCTTTTCCCCTCCCCCACACAGCCATACAAACCCACTCTTCACAAATAACTTCTTTTTCTTTCTTCTTCCTCTTTCCTACAAATCTAATGGCAGCCACATGCTCGTACCACCATGTTCCTGTATTTTTTTAAGATAACATTGGAGCTGTCATCAAAATAGAGCACTGAGATGGCATTGAGTTGTGTAGGAGCACAGCAGGGTTTCGGCACAGTCTCTGGGTTTATAAAGTGAACCTGGGGAATGAAAGTAAAGGCATGTTAAGATTTACTTTCCCCCTCTCCTGCGCCATATTTTTCTCAACCTTCTGTCTGTCCCGTACCCCTGATTTGGGCAGCAGCTGAGCTGTGTAATTTTGGGATTCACTGACCGCTTCCTCAGCCTGATCCCAAACCCACTTTTGGTCCCAGCATGGAGTGGATCCTTACAGAGTTTTTCCAAGAGATGCTGATAGCAGCTCTCATGTTCTGGTCCTTCCTCACCTTGCAGAGGGACAAAACCCCATTACCCCATTGTCACAGGGCTCTTCCGAAGCAGAGAGAGCCTGTCAGTGCCTGCAGCAAACACAGGGTTATTTCTAGCCAGCTAATAATTCAGGCTACTAATGCAAACCTTCCTTCCCTTGTTAGCTTGGGGACCCTTTTGTGTATAAATTGATTTCTGAGTGGCACCTGTCAGATGTGACAGTGCGATAGGATATTAGCACCTACCAGTGTCTGTACAATGGCATGATTTGTAGCATTCATGTAGGAATTCAAGGGGAAAGCACATTCTCCTTCACAGTAATAGGCAGCGTAGCCCTCCGGAGCGATGATCCAGTCCTTGAGTAAATTGAAGCCATTAGATTGTGGAAAAAGACAGAAAACCAGTGAAACAAAAAGCCAACCAGCACATTAATCTATCCTTTCATACATCCATGCACAGTTACTGTGGCCTGCAAAATAAAAATCTGATCCCCTGCCCTTTCTAAACTTTCTTACAGGGCTCTGAAGTGCCTGCTCTTCCTGGAGGGACACATCCCACAGAGCAGCTGAACATCTGGGTTTAGCTGTTTATCCATTCAACAGTGTCCTCCTGCCTGTCCACAAGGACCACTTCACCCAGAAACACAATGCAGAGACAAGATTTCAGACAGGAAAATGTCTTTAACATGTATTTCATAGATCTAAAAGAATGGGCAGCTGAAAATGGAGAGCTGTGTGTGTGCCTTCAGCACTTCCAGAGGACATGCAGGGCCACAGCTCCTCAAAATCCAAGTGCACTGAACTTCAGCCAATCTCACCCTAAATATTTGTATACCCAGCTCAGCAGAAGCACTTCAGCATGCTAAAGGCAGTGTACAATATTTTTCCACTCAGGATTTATAATAAAAATGCAGTTAGTGGCTTGATCTCACCGTTGCAGATAAGTGAGCAGCCAAGGCACCCCATCCCACCCCTGTCCCACCCTGTCCCACCCCTGTCCCACCCTGTCCCACCCCGTCCCACCCAACCCTGTCCCACCCCTGTCCCACCCCGTCCCACCCCGTCCCAGCGCAGCCCTTACCTGCCACCCCAAGTCCCTGAAGCTGACGTAGAGCTCGTGTTTCTTGCAGGCCTGGCGCTGGTCACTGCTGCTGTTCTCTGCGAGGGGACAATGGTGGCCATGAGCTTGGGCTGCCCCAGCACCCACAGCCCTCAGCGAGTGAGGCACTGCTGCTCACCTGTTGCACTTGCAGATTTTTATTTTTTAGCTATTTAAGTTATAAAATAATGGCTGGGTTCAACATATATGAAATGCCGTTCTGGGTTTTTTGTGCAAAGCCAAAAAAGACCTGGGAAAGTAGTTTTTTGTCTTTTTCTTTTTTGTTTTCTCCCTGGACTTCCTCTGATATAACAGTAACATGAGATCTCTCTGATTCTTGCCTATACATAAAAGGAGAATCAGTGCAATTTTGAAATTGTGTCTATCCCAGCCATGGAGCTGAAGACCCAAGCAGACAGAATGGCTCAGGAAGAATTTCTTCACTGAAAGTGTGGTCAGACATTGGAGGAGCTGCCAGGGAGGTGGTGGAGTCCCCACCCCTGGAGGTGTCCCAGGGACAGGATGTGGCACTCAGTGCTCTGGGCTGGGAGAGAAGGTGGGGATTGCTCAAAGTTTGGACTTGATGATCTTGGAGGTCTTTTCCAACCTTAATAATTCTATGAAAATACAACTGGAAGCTCTATTTTCCTTTTCCTTCTGCCTCTCACAAGCTCTCCTTCCACTCAGTGAGGCACTCCCAGAAAAAGCCAGAATTTGCCTCAGCAGAGCCAGCCCTGAGCTGTGGCTCCTGCTGGGACCGTCACCAAGGGCCCATTACTCTGAGGTATCACATAATTAAGCCACATTTCTATTTCAAATGCCTGATGGAGTTTTCTTCCAAATTAGGAAGCACAGCTCCCCCCAGAATACCCGCAGTTATCCTGAGAATGAATGGGTTTTCCTCTTCTGTGCAAGAATTTTGGGACTACTACATTATTTGGGGGCTAAACTTAAAATCACAGATCCTGAAAATGGATAGCATTTGGATTCAGATCCACTGATCATTTGCTCATTACTTTAAGGTAATGATCTTCCATTTAAAAATGAGAATTTATTTCTTTTGGCAGAAAATTCTTGCTGGTTAGGTGCTTGGGGTATTTTTTAAAATTTAGATTAAGAAATCCCTCAATTTACCATTGCTTCAAAGAAACATTCTTTTGAATATTGGAACCTGACATATTTGGAATAACCCCAAATCGCACATAGTTCCAAACCAACGGTGGACCAAAGAGATAACGTGGGAGAAACCATTCCCACGTCATCCCACAGCCAGAAACGGAGCCGGGAAGCTCTGCTGTACCTGCAATGTTGGACACCCGGAAAGCTTCCTGGTTCTTTGGTGTTTTGGATCGGTTCTGGCTCCTCTGCTTGCCCCCCGTGGAGCGGATGCTGCGCAGGTGGACCTCGGTGGCTTTGAAGAAGGCGACGGTGAAGGGCTGCTTGTTCTGGGGGCCGTGCCTGCCGATGAGCCCTGCCAGCTTGGGGTTGATGCTTTGTCCTTCGAACACAACACATCGTTAGAGACCTGGGCTTAATGGGCAAAGCTGCTTCTGACGAGAGCAGCTCAGCACAGCTAACTCCATTTTATGTCTGCGTGTAAAAGTTACAGAAAATAGCCCTACGTGTAATTATTTTACCCCAAATCCGCTTAGCATTAACTTTTCCTGCATTTTTTAGAGGGGTTTCTTTAAGTTCACCAACCTATAATTTGAAGTGATCCTATAAAAGAAACCATAAAACTCAGCCCATAGGAGCACTAAATTCCCACTGGAAGGTTATTAGCTTAAAATAAAAATGCCTTGTATGAAATGCTGACAGAGTTCCAGATATGCCTTAGCTGAGAGAAACAAATGTTTAGAGACATTTTGCTTATTGCTGCATCTTGCCACCGCCATATCCAATAACTCTGCTGCAAAACTTCGATTATCATCTTCTTGGGCTTTAGAATAATCTGATGTTTGGTGAAAGACAGTTAGTTGGTGTCCCTATAGAATTAAATCAATTATTTACAAAAAAAGGCAAGGAGAGGCTGGCAGTGGGAAATTTAATATTTCTCCCTGTTGCTGTCAAAGGATGTCTGGGTGCTGCATTTCACAGCAGAGGTGATATCCAGGATTATCCTGTCCCAAGACACTCAGTGCTGCTGCTGCCTCCAAGTTACGTTAATGGCATTTTGATCCTTTTGCTAAAGACAGAGATGGGCCTTGTCAGCCACAAATCAAATGGACCAAAGGACAGCTGACGCTTTCCTGGAGAAGCCCTGCAAGGCAGCTTGGCCAGTGAGAGCAGGCAGAGGGCTCTCAGCCCACTTATTCTGCTTGATTTTTTAAAAAATAGACTGTATTTGCTTCATGATTCCAGATCATGTAACAGCAGATACAAAGAAATATTTGGATTGATTTTTTTTTGTTTTTCTACTTCATTGAAAGCCTTGAGGATTGCCCAGGCATATAGTGTTGCATCAAAATCCTGTGTGTTTACAGCATATGGTTTTGATGTGAAGTTCAGGTGTAAAAGCAGCTGTTAGTGCACACACTTTGTCTAAATCCAAAATGAAACTTGAGGAGCAAGGAAGGACATGTCCTTGCCATTCCAAATAGAACGAAAAATCTGTGTGTATGGTAGAAAAATGTGAGTGTGAAGGTCTGCTGCCAGGGAAATCGGTTACAGAAGACAAGCAGAGAGTCGGTCCCTGTATCTCTGTATTTACCTTTTAAACACTGCAGTTGGATTTCAAACTTCTAATGACAAGGGTGATCAAAGTATTTTGTCACTTGGAGAAAGCCGCAAGTTACTTTGCAAAGGGGTGAAATCAGAAATTCCCGGTGATAAGTGCATTCTCATCTGTTATTTGACTCAACGAAAATTAGAAATATGATTTCTTTATGCACTCCTGAGAAACCTAGCTGAGTTTGTTTATATCTTTGATAGATCTGGTTGTATGTTTGTAAGGGTCCACCTCTAATTGCTGCAGCAGAGCAGACAGACTGACCCTAAATGTGTGCAAAAGTGCAGCTTTTCCCTGGTTGTAGCATCCTGAGAAGCCTCCATTGAAATCTATAACATATTTATAAATCAGCTGTCTTTTCGTACTTATGCTGAAAACCAGGAGTGACTTTTGCTGTAAAATCACGAGGTGGGGCTGGGGAGGACAGAGAGATAAGGCTTTATCAGTAAAGAGTGTGAGTCTGTGGTATCCATAGTGCTTAGAGAAACTCAGCCTACTTCCAGCTATCATTTTCTGTGGACTCTGGGCTGGGTCTTGATGGTTTTTCTATATTTGAACCACAATGGAATGACTGTGCCATGATCAAGGACACAACTTCTGTCCTCCCAGGTATTTCATTTAGGAGGCAAACTGGAAACTAAAAACAAGGACAAGTGTTTGAAAAGGGGTTAAACTTGTCTTTGCTGTCCTTTGAGAGTTAAAATTAACTTGTAAATCGAGTTGAATTTGAATCTTTGTACAAAGATGGCAAAAGGTGTCTGGTTTTGGGGTGGGACTGGTGACTTCCATGGTGAAGCTTCTTCTTTGTATCTGTGTTTGGATTTCTGCTTTCACTGATCCCTCAGGAAGGGCAGGTTAAAACAAACGCTGTGCATTTCTCTGTGCAGGTCTCACACGAGTTAAATCACCCTTTCTTGTAAATGGCTCTGAAGGTTGCCTGTTCAAAACTGCTTTGCAGTCTTTATGCAAAATGCTGCTCACTGGAAATGCTCAAGTGTTGCATAAAAACCAAGAGCAAGTGATATCACAGGTGCATACCTGGAGAATGAAAGCATGTCCTTAGATAACTACATTCGGAATATTTATAGTAGTTTTGAGGTGGCTTTTGCTTAAACCACTCCTGTGGGACAGCCAGATGGTCTCAGGTGCTAGGAGCCCCAGAAAATCCAGGATATTTGCACTGATCTCCAAGTGAGCATCAGGAGTTTTAATTTTGAGACAGAGCAGCATGACTTTTTAGCTAAGCTCCAATTAGGAAAACTCCCTGCCTGATTCCTTTCTGGAGATGTTTCAGTGCCAAATCTTCCAGCCATTCCCAGACCTCACAGCTTTGTACCATACACAGTCCAGGCCAGGTGTGACTTTACCAACCATTTTTACTGACACAAAAGGAATTCAAATGGTTCCTAGCTGTTTTCTGAATTGGAAAGGACTTCTGTGTCAGTGGACAGCAGCCCCCACATCACTCAACTGTGTCTTTTTGCACATAGCAAAGTTTATTCCTCTTTCCTTGGCTTGACTGGATTGTATTATCTGCAAATTAGCCATCCCTGTGTACATTAAGTGATGGGAACATGTGCTCAGCTAACACTGGAATGACTGCAGGCATCTCACCAGGCTGCTGCAGCATCTGAGCACATCCTTAGCCTCCTACATGTCCATGGGATCTTTTCTCATTATTATTATTATTTCCATCTTAGGCAAAACCAGGGAAAACATGCTTAAGAAATTCTATTCAAAGGAAAGAGTGCTGAATGGGAATGTTGTACCCAAAACAGAGATTCCCTGCGTGCTGCTGGTGTGACACTCACCATCAACGCCTTCCACGGAGAGCTGCAGGCCCAGGTTGTGCTGGGGATTCACCACCCAGTGGTTGCTGGTGGCCGTGATGTCGAACACCAGCCACCCCTCCTCTGCAGCCCAGATCGTTCTGGAGTCGAGCAGGAACAAATCTGAATCCCTGAAACAAAGAAGCAGAATTCCCAGTTAGCCAGGATCTCCACTGGAGTCTCTACAGATGTGTTTTAGGCAGGGCACAGGGTTGGGATTTCAGGGATGGGCAGAGCTGGGCTGGTTTCTGCTCCCCTCTAATCACTCTCAGATGAAGTTTCTCTTCTCTTCAAAAAAGGGAGGATGGGTTGAAGCAAAGTTGAGGTGTTTTGGGGTTACTTTGCTCTTACTGTTAACCTTCAGCTCCTGATGCAACTTCAAAAAACGCTTGCCAGGCACAGATCTGCAGAATTACTGTTTGCATATGCAAACCTGGTAATTGGGCAGACAATGCTGCTCATTAGCCTTTCCACACATAATTTCCTGACTTTTATGTGTAATTGTAGCATTGGTGCAAGCCAGCTGGAACACTGGTGTGCATATATTAACATATGTAATAGTTTTTTAGATTTGCTCGTCTGAGGTTACAGATAACTGATTGAGGCAATAACTCTCTGCACAGTCACAGCTCTGTAGTGCTGTTGGTCACAATCTTTTTTCAATTCATTGCTTGGTTTTTTTTTTTTTTAAAGGCCACTGCAGGGTTACTCTAGCTGAAGAAATAATACAGGAAAATGAAAAAGATCCGCAATAGAGAGATTCTGTTCTTTTGAAAAAGGTGAAATTATTTCAGATTTACAAGATGCGTCCTGGCAAATTTCTGAAAAATTAAACTTTGAGAAAGCACAGGTTCTGTAAAGGAAGGCATGTTCTCTTATCAGAAAAGAAGGAGATAAAACTCAGATTAAAAAATGGATACTGGTGCAGTTCTTTTATAAAAAAATACTTTAAAAGAACAAAGGCAGATGGTGGAAGTGTCTAGACAAGTCCTGTAAGAGCTGCTTTTGTACCTAGAGTGAACAAACATGATAACTTGCTCAAGTGTAATTATATCCTTTTGAATGAAGAACTATCCTTGAAAAACCCTTTAATCACATCCTCCAAGCTTAAAGAAGGCCTTACGAATTTTGTCACTATGGATTTGTCAGTGCAAATATATATATTTACCTTAGCTTACACAGTGCCTCTTGTTTGCACGAAACATTAAATGATCAGAATTTGAGAAGAGCTGTTGGCATAAAAGCTTTTGACTCATAGCTTTTAGTGGCTCTTTTCCCTGTGAGATACCAAGAAATCAGAAGCTTTAGTCCCACACCAAACAGGAATGGAGGGGTTTTTGCAATGCTTTTTCTATCTATCTTTCCTTTCAACCCTCATGGGCCAGAGTGTGTAAGAGACGATGGCTTTCTGTGAGCTTAGGGATGTCACCACCCACCCCTGGCTCTGTCCTGGCTTTCATGAAATTCAACTTCTGAAATGAGTTCCTGCAGACCATGTGAGCACATGGCCCAGGATGTGCAAGAGGAGGATTCCGTGTTTGCTCCCCAAAGCAAGAGAGATTTGGATGTGCCCCACGGCTGAATATGCCACTGGTGCTGCTGGGTGCAATTAATGCTTTCATTTTAGCAAAGCTCTTGTTTGTGGAAGAAGCCCTACAGAGCTGGACTTGCTGAAACTCTTTATTGCTGAGGCAGAGAGGATCCTAGGGGAGCATTTTGGCATTTCAGTGGGTGTTGGGCAGCCAGAGTGGGTGGCTCAGGAAGGGCCATGGTGATACAGAGGCTCAGTCCAGGTGTTGGGAGCTCAGTCCACTTTGCTCAGTGCTCTCAGGAAAACTGAAGTTCAACAGAACAGATAACTCCTCTCCCATCAGTTACAGCAATGCAAGATGCTTGAACTCTAACCAGGGGACAAATTTCCTGGGCTTTCATCCCCACCCAGGAGCAATGGCTCTGTTCCCACAGCAGGACACTTCCCACCCTTCCCTGTTTACACCGAACCAAACACATCCCAGAGGAGCCAGGGACGAGGCAGCAGCACAGATTGGCCCATTCCAGTGGCCAAGTTTCCAGGAGTAAAGGGTTTTTATATTCACATACTACATTATTTAAACATGGCCCCGACTGGAACTCATGATTCACACCAGGTTTAGTTAACAGGGACTTGGCTTGCTTGGTTTTTCCCCCTTGTAGTTTGCAGGTTGATGGTAGTAGCAAAAATGATAATTTTTTTGCTTTTAGCTACTGTCAACTGCAGTATTATTACTCAGAAAAACCAGCCTTTAAGCTTCCCATGCTGACATGATGCAATCGGGGTAACCAGACAACATGAGGCATCAAGTACCAGGGTGAGTCAGTCTGGGAAATTGTATAATGCGTTTGTTTTCCTGTAGTTACAGCAATGTGCAAACAATAGGCCTGCAGGGGAAGCCCGACGTGAGAGAGATCAAAGGGACCCACTAAAGGGAAATGTCCTTCCCACACACACTTGGAACATTTGGACCCCAAAATGCCCCGTGTCAGATGCTCCTTGCAGGAGTTCAAGCGCTCCTGGATTAGCGCTTTCCACTCTGGCCCACCAGCAGTGGCCAAGGATGGGATGAAAACCTCACTGGTGTTGCAAGCAGAGGCTCCTGAGATTGTGGCTTCTGTTCTGATGAAAAGAAACCTCTTGTTCTTTTCAAAAAGAACAACCTCCTTTAAGTGGAATGTCCTGCTCTCCACAGACAGGGCAAACAGCATTAAATCAGCAGCTAATAGACAGCCCTCGAGATATCCTCCTTGGACAGGACACAGTAAACACAGAAATGTTATTCTGCTGAGACTAAACATTTGCTCTGAGGGCTCCCATCTAAAGGTTTGTCACAGAAGATAGTGCTGGTTAAGTCTAACTGATGTGGCTGGTTTGGGTTTTAGCTGTGAGATAATGATCTGAGCACAAAGAGAAAAGCTTTCCAGTGCACATCTCACTGCTGCACCTCACCTGCCAACTGTGTACTCACAGAGCTGTTCTTGGAGCGATGTGAACGATGGCTCTGCAACAAGGAGGCAAAAAACCCCTTTGGTTCCTTGGCTCTGCATTCTGTCCCTTCATTTCAGAACTTCAGTGTTTGCAAGAAACTGTCCTGAGCCTTTTAACAGAGCAAGAGATAGGAAAGGCACATGATCCTCCTTTTACAAAAAATTAAGCTGGGACACGGAAATGTTAATGCCTAGATTAGAGTTACATAAATTACGAAGTCTGGATCCAGACCACAAGTATGTTTTGTTGAGACCACATCAAAATGGCTCAGCGTTCAAAGAACTGACATCAGCGGGAGTGTCAGAGCTTTTAGCAATGATAAAACTTGGGGCTTTCTGCTGAGTTTTCTCAAGCATCAGGCTCTCTGTGGAGCCTGAGATGAGGACAGGAGGCTGGCATTTGCCTGCTGATGTCTTTGGTAGTGTCTGGCACTGGATGCCAGACAGGAGAGTCACCTCCTGTTAGAAAGCACTCCCAAAAATTTGTCTACAGGTCATGTAACTGCTGTGTGGTCTGTGAAACTTCCTTAGTGAGGTTGTTTTCTGGGCTCAGGGGTGAGTAACAAGCACTGCAGTGTGAGGGTGGCTGGGCAGGATGCATGTGAGATCGTGTCTGGGAAGCAGCTGGAGCTATGGAGGTGGAAGGGCTGAACTGCCAAAGGGCTGCTGGTGGTGAGGGAAGGGATCACAAATATTTAGTGAAAGAGAGAAGGGCTGGAAGAAGTGAGGGTTGTGGGGATGAGCACAGAAATAAGAGAACACAAGTGCAGAAAAGGCAGGGAAGAGTACTCTGAAAGGAAATTGTAAGGAAGAGTTGCCATTGGCAATTCTAAAATAAGAGACAGGGTTAACAACCATGAAGCTTCATGAAAATAGCATGTATGGCTTCTCTGCCTTTTGCTGGGGTACCTTTTCAGCCTCTAGCATGCAGCCATAAACACTGGAAACATATCCAAGAATGAGAAGTGCAGCATCTGCCCTAATCACCTGCCTTGATGAGCTGGGGCATGAGGAGAGCATGGATGAGAGAGTGAGACTCAGTGAAAACATGAGAGAGAGATTCTGCATTAGCAAAAGAACAGGAGCTGGAGCTCTGCATTTATAGACCATCATGCTGTAAGGTCTACACTATTTTAGGACAGTCCTCTTGCCAAACAGTCCCTGCTTTTATGCCTGTTTTCTTCACTCACTGTCCCCATCCCCCTCGCCAGCACTGTTATTTCAAGCTGCTGGTTGACAAGTGGTAGTAAACACTAATGAGCACTTCCAAGCGGGATAAAAATAAATGGGAAAAAAGACAGGCAGCAGCAGTGAAGGTGACTCTTGGCAATTTCCATTACACTGTGAGACGAGGTGATTTCTGTGACCAGCCCTGGCTCACCTGGCCCTGTCCTGGCAGCAGGGTCCTGCTGTCCCCTGCCTGCATCAGGTAATTCCCCAGCCCCAAGAGCTGTGCTGCTCTGATCCCTGCCTGCTCCGTGCAGGAATTACAAACCTGTCAGCGTTTTCAACAATAACCATACAGTGACACCTTGCAGCAGCCTTTGAATGGCTTCACAAATGTGGGTTAACCCTCCTGCTTCTGTTTCAAAGTAGGAAACACTTGAGGCATGGATATGTTGAATTCTCATTGATTCAGCATGTAAATCACAGTGTCTAAGCCAGGTGCACAATCCTCTCCCCTTGACTCATATTCTAACCCTAGAGGGGCTGTTTGGGTCACAGGCACAGAGCAAGATTTCCACAGGCAGCCCGAGGAAGAGCTGGCATGGAGGGAAAGGGGCTATTCACGTCCAGGTTTGAGCAGGTGGAGGGAGGAGAAGGCAAAAAGGGCATCCTGGGAGGGTGAGAGGAGATGTGGGGTTAGAAGACATCTGTTTGGATTAAAAACCTGCCGTATCCAGATTCCAGTTTGCTTGGTGTCATTGCTTAAAGTCAGCTGCAGCTGTCCAAAGACAAGCTTAGGAAAATATTTTTCAGACTTTCCTACTTTGAGAGGGCCCCAGGATCTCCCTGGGCCTCTCCCTGGCACGTTTGCAACACCCTCTGTACACAGACCTGATGCAGCCCTCCTCCCACACCTTCCCTGCCCTTTGCCTGGGATCCCCTGCTTATCCTTCTCTCTCCCCCCCCACTGATAAAAGCCCTCCCCACTGATAAAACCCTCCCTGTGCCCCCGGGCAGGAGCCACCAGCCAAACACAGCCCAGGGGTGAAGGGATGTCCACAGCAGGAATAGAGTTTGCTGGAGGTGTTTTCCAAGGATTGCTCTGAAAACTGACTGTGCTGCTAGTGAAACAGATCTGTGTGAATTCTGTTTAATCTAGGGAAAAATGAAATTCACTTTAAAATTTCAGCAGATGCTTAATTCTGCTCTGTGTGCTTCTAGTAGCTGTGCTGCCTTGCCTACACAGTGTCAGAGAAGGGTAAAATCCAGGTCTCAAAGGCTGACTGAAAGTGGTTTAAAATGGGGGTTTGTTACTGAGATGCAACATGTTCCCTAAACATGAAGCCTCTCATAAAAACGGTGCTGAGAGAAATGAGGTTGTGCACATATCTCTGACACTTTATTTACAGCTGTTTCTGTTCAGCACTGAAGGGCTGTTCATTAGGGCATCACTTACCCCAGCAAGAGCCCACTGGGGTCTGCAAAATGCCTCCTGCAGCTCCTCAAGTGCCTGGGAAGGGGCTGGGCCTCGCTAAGTTCAAGATTTGTCAGAGGTTTTGCAGGCTGCAGTGGTTTTTGGGAATGGCTGGAAGGAGATAACCAAATGCAGCTCTGCTCTGGGAGAGCTGCAGGATTTCTGTGCCCAAGTTCCCCTGCTACTTGCTGAGAGATGAATGTAGATATCGACTGACTTGCAGATAAGTCACCAGAGTTATTGTCAGTATTTGTAGACACTGTCCTGGTGCTGGGGCACATCATTAAATCAAACTCTTCAGCGCTGCACCATCCCCAGAATGATCACACTGGTGCTTAAAAATGCTCCAAAAAAAGGGCACATCTGCTTTATGGGTTGGGTGGGCCTAAGCCTTTCTTAGTTTCTAGAATTACATGTTTCAACCCACAACATGGAACCAGACTCCAGTGAACGGCAGAAAGGGCTCTGGAGAAGGGCTCAGGTTTGATCTGGTGCAGCAGTGGTGTAGTTTGAAGCTCAGGCTAAAGCGTTCCAGCTGCAAGTCAAAGCCAGGAATGCATCCTGCAAGATCTGATTTTTCTGTAGGGCTGGTAACATGAGCATTCAAATCACTGCCTTTGAAGCCTGTGAAATCCATAATGGCCACAAAGTGAACATGCAACAACTACATTTCAATTACCAAAGGCTGGTCAAGTACCTGGTTTTATTCTCCCCAGTAACAAAACTCCCATCGACTTCAAAGGGATTGGGATTCACTCTGCAGTGCAAGTGCTGGGTCCAACGAAATAGGAGATATATTCTGGGATGAAGTATTTCAGCTTCAAAAGGTGCAGACAGAAGGGCAGGATGGAGCTCTGAGGTTTAGGGCAATTCTGCATTTTTTCTGCAGCTTCAGGTTAATAAACTGAGGGCAATGTCCTGACTGAGCCCTGGGGTCTGCTCTGCTTTCCCTCCTTTTCCAGGAGGAAGGAGACTTAAGCAACACTTGGCTCCCCAGGGGCCACCTTCAGCTGCCACCAGGAAGGGTTTGTCACCACAAACACAGACTGGATGTCCTGCTGCTCTCACCCTTCTCAAGCCTTCTCTGTAAAACACTTTCCCAGGCTGTTGGGTGAGCGAGCCCAAAGTGAAGTTTGAGTCACTGGACTTTGAGCTATGCACTCGAAAGTTTTGAGACATGTTACACCAGTCAAAACATCAGCTGTTTGCAGTGTTTGTGATATTTGGGACATTTTTGTTCATGAATGTACTTGTTTGCCTGAAGTGAATGACTGATGGTCTGTGCCTGAAGAATGCTGTGCATGCCTTTTTGTGAAGGAGACGTTGCCTGTTTGAAGAGCTTGCCTTGCAATGAGAGATTTGGAAAAGTCAGAAAGAATATTTGATCATTTACCCTGATTTCCTACAAACACCTGCAATAATATCCTCAGTCCAACAGAGATATAATTGCTAGTACTCAAAGTCCAAGTAGCATCTCATCTGCAGCAAAGGACAGGGCTGGGCTCTTGGTTTTCCTGCCAGGGTGGTTAGATTGAGCAGGTGGATAGGGGAGAGCTTCTAACCCTCAAACCTTTGTGCTGTTGAGGCGCAGGATTTCAGGAGCAGTCTGCTGGGGGTGCAGCTCTTGCTCAGGAAACACCTAAGCCTGTATTTTTCACTGACAGTGAAGCACAGACAAGAGATGGTGCTGCTTAGATCCCTCCAGCCTGTCTGAACTCGTGCGCTCATTAACTTGAGCTGCTCATGCCTCTGGTTTGTGTGAACTGAGGGCACATCACACCCTCCAAACTGGAGGCTCACCTGTGGTTTAACTGAAAATCCTGCCTTCAGCACATCCCCTCGTCTCCTCAGAGGAAAATCCCTCCAGCCACCCTCAGCCTGTGCTGCTCAGTGGCTCTGGAAGCTGTCATGCTCTCTGCTGTGCAGGAGATGATGCTGAGCTGCCCTGGGAGCCTGGCAGGACCTGCTGTGCCCTGGGCACTGATGGGAGCAGCACCAGCCTGGAGAACCTCATTTAAGGTCTCAAAACAGATGCTGAGCTGCCCCAGGAGCCTGGCAGGACCTGCTGTGCCCTGGGCACTGATGGGAGCAGCACCAGCCTGGAAAACCTCATCTAAGGTCTCAAAACAGATGCTGAGCTGCCCCAGGAGCCTGGCAGGAGCTGCTGTGCCCTGGGCACTGATGGGAGCAGCACCAGCCTGGAGAACCTCATTTAAGGTCTCAAAACAGATGCTGAGCTGCCCCGGGAGCCTGGCAGGAGCTGCTGTGCCATGGGCACTGATGGGTGCAGCTCCAGCCTGGAGAACCTCAGTGTTTCAGGTCTCAAAACACAATTGCAGCAGCGCTCTGGTGTCAGCTGAAGAGCCCTGGGAGGAGGGAACCCAAAGCAGCAGAGGTTTCCCTGCCTGCGTGGGGCGGAGGGTTTGGCTTTGTTTTGCTCTTGTTGCTAACAACGTCAGATGGAGCTGACTTTCCAGCAGCTCAGGATGAGACAAACAGCCAAGGAAGCATCAAAGTGAATGGGTGTTTTTTGATCAACACTGGAGAGAGTTTGTTTTCTTTCTCCACTTGCCCAATGACACACTGACTTGGATGACTGGGCCGTGACAGAGCCGGGTGGAAAATGTCAGTGGAAAAATGCAGAAAAAGAGCAAATATTTTTACAAATGTTAGTGACAATATTTTTACCTTTGGTCAATCCAAACCAACAGGAATATTTTTTCAGGACAAACTGTTCAAAACTCGCCGCAGCCTGTGCCAAAATGTATGCAAAAGGAGAATATGCATGAACACTCATTAAAAATAGTGTTCCTGTGGTGAATGTGATGCAGTAAAATTGCATCTGATCTTGTGGCTGGAACATCTGTATAATTAGCAATATTCCTCACCTCTTCCAGACAGTGGTTCATGTATATGCCTGCCCTTTGCATACATTTTTTTCCTTTAGGAATAAGAATCAGTGGAGGAGACTGTGCAGGAACATTTGCTGCTCCACACACGACTATCCCCAGCAGTACCTTGCCATCCTCTCTAAACAAATCTGTAACAAACCTGTGGATTCATTGTAAAATTAGGATATCAGATCTCGTTCTGGCTCTGTCAGCAAGATTCCTAGTGAGCACCTCACTCACCAGAATCTGAGGGAAAACTTCCCTGGCATCTGATGAGGAAGGTCATTCACTCAGGAACAGGTTTTGGCAATTCCCCAATGCCCTGGCACACAGGTTGGTGCCTCTCCAACACATCTCCTGTTCCTGCTCTTCCCAAGAGTGAAAATCATCCCTGCAGGCTTGTGCCTAAATAATCTGCTCGAGAAATACAGCAAAGGGAGGCTGCTGCCTCTGGAATGGCCTAAGAGGGAATAAACTGAAATGCTTATGGTAAGCAGGACAGCTAATGGGGCCCATGCACAGTTCTGGTATAGTTTGAACCATCACTGTTTGATAAAAATAATTTTAGCACAGTCCCCAAACACTGCAAATAATTGTATTGTTAGAAATGCCAGGGGAACTGTGAGTTTTAAGCTATAAAATTAAAATTTCAGATGTGGAAGAAAACACACCAGTGGTTACATATTTTTACCATACAGCAAAGCCAGTAGAAATTCTCACCATGAAAATAAGTTGACAAGGTTTCCTGACATATTTCAATTTTTTCTGCATTTTTATTAGCTCTTATAAAACTATAAAGCCAGAGTCCTGATTACACTTTTTTCTTACCCTTTTGGACTTTTCACTTTTTAAATCCCTAGTGTTTCTCTTTTCATAAACCTAAATTAGGACTGTAGTGTTATTAGCCCATATTTAGTAGTCCTAAAGAATAACTTTTGACTAGAATGTGACTGTAAATACTTTCCACATAAATAAATGCAACCTCACTTTTGGTAGGATTTGTATGTAAAAGAAATATGTGCAAATGAAACTAAGTGCCTTTGATAAGTGGTTTGGGATTGCTGATTAATTGGAACTAAAACCAGATGAGAAAATTGAACATATGTTCTTATTCAAGTTCCCCAGAGGATATGTCAGGGAGCTTGGCATACATTAATAATTGCTTGGAATGGATTTAATAGCTCATCTTGTAGTTTTGCACATGCAAAACAATCAGTCAATATAAAAAGCGTGGTGTCATCTGTCTTTGTTAATTAGGGAGCTCGAATGCCTTTGATAATAAGGGCTAGTAATTAAGCTACAGTTCCAAAGGAAGCATTCGGGTTTGCCACCTCAGGATCCATCAGAGGCAGGAGGAAGGAGGAGCAGGTCTGGAAATCTTGCAATACTCCTGGTTTGGGACAGTTTTTCTGCACTAGCACTTGGCCAGGCTGTTGAGAGCTCCCTGAGGGCAGAGCAGGAGCGCTGGGGATGCTCCCTGGGGCACGGGGGGGCTCACAGGGACATGTCCCATGTCACCACACACAGGAGCTGTGTCCCTGCACAGCCCAGGTCAAACCCAGCCACTCCTGCTGATGGCACCAAGGCTCCAAAAGCACTGGTTGGAACTCCCTGGAGGAACAAACTGTGCTTGTGCTCTCCCCAGGGTCCCCCTGCGGGTCACTCACCTCCCCGGGTGCTCCTGCAGGACCTGGTAGACGCTGATCTGGAAGGTTTCGTTGTCGAAGCGCTCGCGGATGTAATCCTTGTATATCCTGAACTCGGCCGCCGTCACCGCTTCCCCCTCCGGGATTCGGGAGAGATCAAACCTGAACTCTCGGTAGTGGCAGCGCTGATGGTGAAACTCTCTGTCATGCTCCACTGAGACAGAAAAACAGCCCATTAGCCACCTGCTTTGTTCCCTTTCCCCCGCCAGCAAACACTCTCGCGAGTTGCCACAACAGAAAAGGGCAGCAATATCTGATTGCAGCATCTCACGAGTTGCTCAGTCCATTAAAGCTCATAGGAAATACCTGCCTCTATCTGGGCTATTCTAAGCATATATGTGTTTATCAGGCTCCCTTTGGAATGGTTTTACAGCTGGCTGGTACAGCGGGCCATTGTGTTTTAATGATTTTTGGCAGCTTTGTGCTTGACAAGTGACTCTGGACATTTGCCACCGATAAGGACCGAGGCTGTGGGAAGGAGCTGAGACAAACAGATGGGGCTTTTCAGGAGTGCTGGTTCTCGGCCTGGCTCTGCTTCTGACAATCGCACACACACCCACACATACCCACACATTACAGACACAAATTCCAGCCCTCGAGGCTTTTCATGCCAGTGACCCACATTTGGTGCCAGCTGAACTCATCTCAAGCTCACGGCTCCACTCCGTAGGGTCAGAGCTTTCATTTTAAAGGATCTTCAGTGATCAGGGCTGTGAAGCAAATGTTCAAAGTGGGGGACCTCCTTCCACCTCCCAACCCTGACTGTGAAATAACAAGTGCCAGATCCTCCCGGGCCGGTGTTGGGATGTGTGTTATCCCACAGGGTGACAGCTCTGCCTGTCCCCTGATGGACAGCTGATGGTCTCGTGTGACCCTGCCTGTGGGTATGGAAAGAGGGGGTCAGTGCTGGGAGGAAACAAAGACTTCAAGCCAGTCCTGCAGCGAGGGGGAGGCGAGGTGTCAGTGCCCCGGCCCAGCACAGGAGGCAAAGCGCCCTTCTTGGAACAAATTCCAAATTAAACAGACAAGTCAGACAAAGGAAAAGGGGGAAACGGAGGTATGAGGGGATGAACTGACTCGCCCAAGGTCACAACGCATGACATTTTAAGAGCTGAGGTTTGAACCAGGGACTTCCTATATGTCCCAGCCCTGTCGTCTGTCCACTTGACCTCTCTGCAGCTTGACTGCACAATTCAAGTAGTTAGCTCTGAGATTTCCTTGGCAAAGAATGCGTATCTTTCTACAGGCCTGATTTTCTTCTGGCAGCAGCAAATCCATTGTGTAAATCCATTGACTTAAAGGGAATTATTCCTGAAAAAGAGGCGTTTCGAGCCCGAGTCTGGAAAGTGCTTTTTAAATTGCCAGCGCTGCGTGGCACAAATGGAGATCAGCGCTGGCCAGGGTGTCCCCACAGCGGGGACAGCGTGGGGAGGCTCTGGGAACGGGGCTGTGTCCAAGCGTGGAGCAGCTTCAGCGCTGCTCTGCTGGCCAAGCTTCAGCGCTGGCCATGGCCTCTTCCTCCTCTCGCACAGCCCTTCTGTGAGGAGTCCAGTTTGCCACTGTGTGATTGCTGCTCAGGGAAATGCTGCAGAGCTCTTACTCATAGCTGGGATTCATCTTAGAGGAGTTTTTAGGTATGAAACCTCTAAACTTTCCAAGACAAAGGTGATTAAGTTTGGCAAATGGTTTTTAGAGGTTGAGGAGTCTCTGTTGCACCTCTAGCTGAAACATCTCAGGGATACCATTTAGTGCCTCAGACCCTGATGTGGAGGAATATTGTGAATATTCACCAGTGTTTGTAAAAGAGTTGGCAGGCTAGAACTGCCCTGGACCTGCTAGCAGCCCTGTTAAATGTGCCTCAATCCCTTTCCTCCAAAGTACTCCTAATAGAATAAGATACAAAGAGCATGATTTCAGTTTTAAAGGAATTTGTCTGCACCTAAATTATACAGGGAAGGAAAATATACTTTAATATGGAATCGCTCCTTTAACCACAACTATAGAAGAATGAATATAATGCTGGGGGGGGTTTATTTGTAGCTGTTAGCAGTAGGATGTACAAATATGATTTGCTTCCAAAGACAGGGGAAGGCTGAATTTCCAGAGGAAGGTGGGTGCAGTTTTTCAGTACATCTGTGATGACAACTACATCAACCAACACTGGCCTTTAGCTGCACTTTATACACAAGGTCTGACAACAAGCACAGGAAGATGAAACTTTTTGGGGTGCTGCTAAAGTTCATGGCAATTCCCACTGCTGAGCCCTAGGAAAAACGTGTCATGTTAGTATGAAAAATTAACAGCCAGGGTCATAAAATAAAGAGCCCCAAAGTTTGAACTTTCCCATGCTTTGCAGATGTTTGGATATAGGGTTTTGGCCTGAGCCATCTTTAGTGTTAAAGCAAACATTCCTGTGGCTATAGTCATTAAGATCATGAAAATATGTGGATATGTAACTGAAGAAAGAATCCCAAGAAACCCTTCAACTCAGTGTTTATTGTTTTTCCCCTTTTTCTTTGCACTCTGGACCTATCTGATGACCCAGAAGTAACAAATCCTTTCAGAACTAATTTATGAGAAACACTGACCCTGAATCAACATCTGTTAGATGACTGCAGTAAATCTTATTACATAATTAAACACCAAAATCTGTGTTAAAATAACGTTAAGGGTCTGACTCGAACTCATAAAAGCAAGACTCTTCATTATGAAGGCTGAAATCCTATCCCTAAGTCATGCTGCTGTGTGTTGGTATTTGGGAACATATGGTACAGTATATCTGATCAAGCACTTTTTGTGGACCCCTGCAATACCTTCAGCACAGCAGCACGGGGTAAGCAGGGGAGCATTCAAGGAGTCTGAGTTTCCTGGGTTTGATGGGTGTTAGACCTTTGACAATGCTGCAACTGGGTCATTTCCAGTTAATTACCTGAGGAGCTGGAAGGGGGAGAGTGGGGGGAGTGCTTAAAAAAAAGGCAGGGGGGAGTAGTGGCATTTTAAGTGTTCGCTGAAACAGTCAAGAGAATTGCTTCAGCTCTCTGAATGTGACTGCAGTTTCTCCACTAGATTTATAAAATCCGTGATCCCTATTGACATAACAGACCACAAGAACCTTTTGGTCATTCTTGAAGGACTTGATCTCAGCTGTTTGTCAGCCATAAATGCTGAATTAATGTTAAATGCTCCCTTTAAAAAACACCAAGCATTTTTAATATTTGCTGGATATGCTTCATAGCCCTTTTGCCCACAGAACTTCAACTCATGCTCATCCCAGACTCAGAGTTCTTACAAATCTACTACCCAAAGGCTTTGGTCAATGGTTTTAGCCCAGATGCTAATTTCAAACATTGGAAATTCCAGCTCACAATTCAAATGCCTTGGCAAGGCAGCTGCTTGGAGAGGAAGCCAAAGCTCTGGATGTGCAATCAAAGGTTGTAAAATAGGAAAAGGAAGAACACCCTTGAAAAATAATTCTGCTATGAAACAGACTGTGTGCCTTAACTGTGGGAAAACAGTGGATTTCCTCTCCTTAAAAAACAATCCAAAGTCACTCGCAGGCAATGCATGTGTAAACATGAGCCTCTCCTCATTCTTAGAAGCGGTATCGCATTTTGGAGGAAAAACCACTGCAGACAAATTCTGACCTAATTTAACACATGGCTTAAAATTTGTTGGTGTAAAATAAGCCTTGGCAAGGTGAGTGTGGCAGTTAATCGGGGCTATGGTGGATGAGGAGCCTCTGGAATTGTCCTTTGGGATAGAAAAGGTGGAGACAATGGGAGATGGGAGCTGTGGGATGGAGCAGGACAAGAGATGCATGAGAAAAGAAGCAAGAGACCAAAAATCGTGGGGGACAATTGAGGTGATGCAGGCAAAGCAAGCAATATCTCGGGCTGGTGGTTATCAGTAACTTGGCCACACCTGCACAAATATGCAATTCAGATCAGCACCTTTGAAAGTCTGGCCTTGCCTATCTGGGCAGGATCTCAGGGCTGCACTATCTGATGCACAGAGGGCTCACAGCTCTCTGAAGTGCTTTGTCTTCCCAAGCCTCTGTTGTGGCCTGGTGGTGATGCAAGAGGGGCAGGACACAGTTGTGCAATGGCAGGGATGGTTAAAAGAAAACAGGAGGGATACATGTGCTCAGGTGTGAAGTAGCCAGGTATCAGATCCAAAAATATGGGAAAGCTGGAGATAAAATGTCAACAAATACTGGGTGCTTGTTCTGACGTGTGCTGAAGATACAGAACTTGAAAACACTCGGATAGAGGGATGAAAAAAGGTAGCTGCTGACACTGAGAACTTGCAGCAATATAGTTGATGCCAGTCCTAAAAAAGTCATGCTGGACAGAAAACCTCGTGGACTTATGGAGAGCCCCAGGTGCCCAAACTTCTGAAGCAAAGAACACATCAGCATAAAGCTGGGAAACTCCAACTGATCCCATGTTTGGTCACTCCCACAGCAAAATCTGTTGAGACTTAGAAATAAGCACCCCAAATGTTTTCAGCTCCTTTGTAAATCACTGCTGGCGAGTGCAAAGCCAACCTGAGCTAGTTCTGCAAACTCTGGTTGGGTCTCTGGGTTTGCAATGGGCATTGCTGGGCAGGGCCTGGCGTGTGACAGTGAGGATTATGCTGAGGCATAGCTTGCAGTGCTGCTATTTCTCTCATCCCTGCTCAGCCCTGGAGCCCAGCACAGCAGCACAATGTCAATCACCAGCCCCAATTTTGAGCAAAGAACCCATAAATCACAGCAAGATTTTTCCCAAGAATTGTGTTAAAAAATAATTATTAACAAAGCATTGAAGAGCTAGTCTAAACTCCAGGGAAGTCAACAGTAATATTTTCACTAATTTCAGCTGTTTTCACGGGAGGCCCATCTACCTGCTTAGGTATTTTTATGCTCTTGTTTTCTGAAGATGCAAAGAAATCTTTTTCATAAAGTCAGTATCAGATGAATAGATTCTGAGCTCGGGTTGCCAAACTGGGAAAGCTTTGGTAATTTCACAGCTCTTCCTCCCTGGCACATTAGGGCGATGCACCTAGAATATATTTTGAATATATAAACAAGTAAAAACTTAAATTTTCTTGTTAATGCTTCCACCTGATAATATGTTAATTGTTTTTACGAGGCACTTTGAGAGCAGTTGACTCATTTATTGTAGTGCTTACAACAATTAGAGCTACTTGTTTCTCATTTACAATGGAAAAAGGCACCAGAAGGAATGTGCAGTAGGGTGTCTGTAACTTCTTCACTCCCAAAAAAGGCCAGAAGGGATTTGTAAAGGACTTTAATCTCAAATAGATTAAAGCTCCTGAATTCCTGAGACTGAAAGAAAAGTCAAAGGAAAATAGATTCCAAAAGACAACACTCCCTCATCCTCATCCTCTCAGCCAGGCTGAGGAGCCCCTCAGAGATTTGGATGCCAAAAAAGGACAGCCACGCTCTGGCGTTAAGGTCTAACAGGTTTTCAGAGTCTACCTGTGCGGTGAGTTTAGAGGTAGGAAAGTCTTCCTCTGCTTTCCCTCCCACAGCTGCAGAGCTACAGAAAACGGCCACTGTTTCTCCAGAGGTGGCCGAGGGCAGCCTGGCTTGTCCCAGGAGTCAGAGGATTCATCTCAGCCTTAGAGTTTCCATGAAGGAGCAACCTAAACTCTGACTTATACGTTTGCACCCAGCAGTGCAAAATATTATTCCAATTTTCCGAGAAAATTTACCTTTATTTCCCTCCATCGCCACCCCCTGAGACAGAAGCCACAACTTCAGGAGCTCTGTTGCATCCCTTGAGTGCAGAGCAGGAGATTCCCACAGTCAGCTGCCCTGGGAGCAGCTCCACCTGTGTCTCACTGCTTTCAAGGGGAAGGTCCACTCCTCCCTCCTGCCTCGCCCTCCCATCTCCCTTGGGAAGTGCATTCAACTGGAAAAAAAATATTCCCTTCCCCAGATGAGCTTTTGGGTGGATCCCATCCCGTCCCAGCTGCCCACAGTGCCCGAGAGCAGCGTGGCAGGAGGACCAGGGACCTCCCAGCACGGCGGGAGGGAGGCCAGGGCCACCCCTTGCACTCGCGGTTGTGAAACTGCGCTGTAAATTTTCGGGATGCCGAATTCGAGACCTCTTGATGGGATTCTAATTAACAGGCATTAAATGTTCCCTCTATAAATTGCGCTTCTTTGTCTCTAAATTGGTGGATAAAACCATGGCACTTATGAAATATAGGCCTTTTCTCCTTATGTTGCTGAGGTTCAAGGAGGAGGGAAGCAATTAGGGGAAGGATCCAGCGGTCTCTGCAGCTGAAAGAGCCCACTGGGCTCAGCAGGATGCCTGATTGAGCAAGAAATGCAAGGTCAGTCCTTATATTTTTCTGAGGGAAAGGGGGACCATAATAAAGATTGCAATAATGTCATGCCAGGCCACAGTCTGCAAAGGCACATGTTTCCCTCCTCATTGTGCCTGACAGCAAGAGTTACAGGGGCAGTGGCAGGAAATTTATAATGGCAAGAATTTGGGAATGCAGAGTTCTGTGATTGGTTTTCATTTATTTCATTCTCTCGGCTTCATGATTTACATGCTGACATTAGGCAGCTAAAGCAGCAGTTACAGAAATATTTGAAGAAATAGTTGAAGAATATATATAGGGAGTTCTATAAATGGAGCAGAGCAAACGTCCTGGGGCGTGTGATGGGATTTTTTTTTTTTTTTTTTAAGAGTGATAAAAACAGTATTTGGAGAACCTTTTACATGGAATAGTTGCAGCTCCCCGAGTCATCTAGAAGCTAGTGCAGGTTTTTGGAGAAACCTAAGGAAAAACAAATACAGCCTAGATTTTGGTCTGTGAGATAAATATTCTGTGGTTTCTCTATAACTCATCAATGCATCCCATCGCCAGGGAGTGCTGCCATCCTGCCACTTCTAAAAACAGAGCCTGACCCTGAACCACAGGCTCAGCACCCCCAGGCATGTGGGGGCTCTGGGCTCCTCTGCCCGAGCCCTGTCCCCGTGCCTTGTCCCCATGTGCCCTTTGCAGAAGGGGCTGCCCTGAGCCAAGGCAGAGATCAGCAGAAGGGAACCTGCACCTGCAAGCTCATGGACCCATTTTACAGCCAGGTAGAGCGAGGAGAAGGTGATAAACTCTTTCTTGCATGGTAAATTCAGTGTGTGCCAGGGCAAAGTCCTGCCCCATCCACGGGTGGAGAGTGGGACTAATGGGCTAATTTCAAATAAAATGAAAACCAGGCTCTATAAATCCTGATCCCCTGCCCCAAAGGTTGGAAATTCTTTAGTGCTCACTCTGCAAAGTGATCTGGGGTAAGCATTTTTGCTTCGAAAGGGGAAAAAAACCCTCTGGAGTTAATATTCTCCCTTTAGCCATCACTTCATTTTTTCAGCTTTCAGCATGGAGCTGGTGTTGCCAGCAAGACCACCTAGCCACAAACCCAGCAGGGAGCTTCCAAAATTCTTCTAAACACTGACTCCTTGTTATAAATTGAAAAGTGGTAATAGCAACAGTGCATATCACATCTGTGCCAGGCTTCAGGCCTGGGAAGCAGCAGCCTCCCTACTGCAAACAACTTGGAAAGATCCTTTCAGTCCACACATGTATCAGCATTAGCCATTTCTTTGTCAACAAATCCCTTAATACGTAGCTTTTCTATCATGTACAGATGTCCAAAAAATAATGGAATACTGTACTACAAGATTAAACACTTTAATGTCAGCATATGTGTTGCATGACTCTGAACAATGGTATCATTGTGCGTGTGCAAACCCGGGCGAGGGAAGATGGGTTTAATTATCTCCGAAGCAGCAGCAAGTTCTTCCTAAGTCAAACTTCATCCAGCAAGGACTGCTCAGGACAGAAATTGGTGTTTCTCCCTCGCTGGTGTTGGGGTCAGTGTTGCACCCACGTCAGGAGGGAGCCACCTGCTTCCCTGGGAGTGTGGTGTGGGAGCAGAGGATGCTGTGAGCCACCACATCCTCTCGCCCCATGTGCCACCCAGGAGTCTTTTACGTTAAAATTCCTTAGCATGGCAGATGGCAAAGGAGGAAACACCGTCACTGGGAAGGAAAGGACAGAGAGAATGGTGCATGCTGCCTTCTGAGTTTGGAGACATTCCCTGCCGGGATTTCTCTGCAGACTCTTTCAGGCAATGCTGGATGGTAAAACCATTTCTTATTAAAGAACATCCATGAAATATCTGGGCAGGTTGTGCACAGGTAATCCATTTTCCTTGCTGAGTGTGCCCTGATGGGTACCCGCTTAGGCTGTGGTTTCTCTGCTGAAAGCAGAGCCAGACGAGATGAAAGGTATTGTGAAAAACTTACACGTGGGACTGCTCTGCGAACACGGAACTCTCCAAATAGTAAACAGACTGATGGTGGTGTGACTCCTGGTGCTGTTTGCTGTGTCTGTGTGTGTATCTGGGGAAAGCAAAGTTAAATAAGCAGGGGAGAGTTGTGTTTCTCCCAAATACCTTATTCACAGCCCTGTCACGTGAAACACGGCAGCGCATGGAGCTGCAGTCCATCTGCAGCTGCTGTAAGGCAGGAGGATTGCTGAGGGATTTGAGTGGTGTGAGGGAGTGGAGAACTGGGGGGGAGACAAGGGAAATCAAAAACTGGGAGTTCATGAAGTCCTTTTACACACTCCTATTTCTACCTTCATCTTCCAGAAATTCACTATAAGGAAACCTGCTGCAGGGCTTCCCTCACCAGGCTCTCAAATCTTGTTTCTTCTCCTCCTTTCACAGCAGAGGGTGAACCCAGGGCAGACCTGGGGGTGTGCCCCAGCAGCTCTCCCACTCCCCAGCACCTTGTGGAACCTCCTTTTTCCAGAGGGGCAAGCTGGGGATTGTGGTGATGCTGCAAAATGTGGCTCCCCCTGCGTCCTCCCAACCAGCCGATGTTGGGGCCACCAGAGATGTCCCAATCTCTGTGCTGGCACGGGGAGCAGGGTTAGCTGAGGCTGGCATTTGCCCGACAGGGCAGGGGTTTGTGTCTCTGTGTATCTGAAGTTGGGAAGCACCTGGGCAGCAGCTCCCAGCCTGGGGCTGTCTCCTGCAGGGACCCTGAGGGCGCAGGGCAGGCTGAGGTGGAGGCACAGCCCCCAAAGGCAGCCTCCCCTCACATCCTGCCCAAAAATACCCCTCCAGTCGAACTGAGCAGTGAGCAAAATGACAGAAGAAGCTCATCCTGCTCCTGCTTCCTTTCCTCTGTCTGCACAGCATGGAATAACAGCCTGAGAGCAGAGCACGCTGCTGCCTGATACATCCCTAAGCCCTAAATCCCCCGGCTGCAGCTGTGGGAGGTATGTGAAGATGCAGGAGTACATTTTTCCTTTCCCCCTTTGAGCAGGGAGGATCGTTACATCACAATCTTTGTAATCCAGGGGACAGCAGGGCTGCTGCCCTGGTGCTGTGGGATCAGGGAGCTGATCTGGCGAGGCCAACTTCCCAGGGAAGCTGTGCCAGCCTTAGGTGTGAATTCCAAGTCACACATTTTGCCAGGGCATCCAAGGGTCACGGAGATAGTGGCAGTCTGGGGAGGAATCGTGATGAGGATCAGACTGAGGTGGCAGCCACAGCACAGAAAAAGGCAGGGCTGGAGGAGGAGAAAGGGTGATGGGTGTCCCAAGGGGGGAGGGCTCCAGAGCACAAAGAGGGAGAAAAGTTAAATGGTAAAAAGGTTCGGTGAGAGAAATAATCCCCCAGTCCAACCACTCGACAAATGGGGCCCAAGGTGCTTCCTGCAACCTGCTCTGAGACTGAGCAGGTCTCAAAAATCCACTGATGCAAAAACCAGCAGCCTGCCCTGACTGCCTGTACACACAGCACTGAGCAAATGGAAACACATCCCAGGCCCAGGGAACGAGAGACAAGTGGCTGAACAGATCTGGTCAGAAATGATGTGTATTCAGCAGGGGAGATGAGAGGCTGTGAGACAAACCTAAACTGTGGGGGGAAATCCACAAGAGAAGGACTGAGGATCTCTGCAGGAGGATGGGAGCCTGCTGGGGGCACAGGCGTGAGCAGAGGACACAAAAATTAAAACCAAATCATGTTATAGTAACTCTCCAATGCAGTGATCTGATCATGCAGAGATGCAAGAGGCTCAGACTTTGCCCTTGCATTCTGTACCTACATGGGGGCAAAGTAATGTCTTTAAATGTTTTTTATGAATTAGACACTGTTCACAATAAACAGCCAGAGTCAGAAATCTTGGGGAGGTCACTGCCTGAGCATCTCTGCTGCGTTTATACAAAACAGACAGAAATGGCTAAAGGTAGCTCTGGTGCCTCAAGAGAGAGTTCCAAATCTTCCTTCCAGGGCCAAAAGATTTTTACGAAAATTGTGCTCATAATCTGATGGTTTTAAGTTTATATGCTAATTATCTTCTACGACATGATTTTTCTTCAAGCTGCTCTGTTTCTGATTTCTATTGCTGTATCATTATACAGCATAAAGTTACTTAAGACAGCAAAAGATTCAACAGCACTTGTAAAACTGATAGAGAAAGAAGGACTGGATTCTGGACTGGTACAGCTGGTTTAAGGTATTTTAGAAGTAAATGAAATCAAATGAGAATTTATAATCCTTCCTGAGGTCTGGATTCCATCAGACTAAACTCATTAGGCATTAAGGTGCAGGTGCAGCTAAATAAAGGATTGTTCTGCTTTTCTTAATGCCATAGATTCACATCTTGAGTTCAAAATAAAAGTCTTTTAAAAGCACATGTATATATTGTACATCTACTGGCAACACTTGAAAGAGAAAGTTCAGCTGATGGAATCTTCAAATGCCTCATTTTTGCCAAAGGAATGTGCCCATTTCTGCACCAGCTGGGCCGAGGGACAGGAGAGGAGAAGTGAGTGGACATTGGCCTCTGAAGGCTCATTCATTTCGTTTGCATCAGACTTCCTTTCATCTACTGAACAGCTGCCCAAATAAATAGCATAAATCTAATTAATCCTCCTTTAATATCGTATTGCCACAACAATTCCAGCATCCCCCCAAAAGCTGCAGGAGCGTGGGCCTACACCTGCACAGCTCCCTGGGAGGAGCACGGCAGGAGTCGCAGGGAATTCAGCCTTTCTTGTGGTTCACTGGCATAAAAGGAAAATAATTAAAAACCAGTTTCCCAGGTTTGAACCCATACGACTTGCTGGATTTCTCAGCTGAAATGCCAGATTCTGGTTTTGTTGAGAGAGCAGTTTGTGGGATATTACAAAATAAGCAGCCAATATCAGGCACGAGGCCATCAGATAAGGATCTGAGCCTTTGATTGTGATCAGCAAAATCTCAGCTTGGAATGTATACACTGAGCTGTGCCCCAAGACCATAGCCAGCTGGGCCTTTCGAGCTTGTCTGTGCACTAACAAACATCTGCAGCTCTGGGCCAGGCAGGGAGATTAGGGGACAACAAACTATTGAGGGGAAAGGTCCTGCTGCCCAGAGGGGAAATCCCTGCCGGAGCAGAGCTCTCCTTGCACCCAGGCTGCTACAGCCATTGCCTATTTCTCAGGTGTTCTGCACGTGGGAGGTCCAGTGGCATTAACAGAGTTTATAATTATTATACAAAATGAAGTATTTGGAGGGATGTTTTGGAAAATAACCATTGGAAACTTCAGTTACTGCTTACAAAGACACTGTGGAGTGCCCTTCCTCGTGCGAGTGCGACTTCATGACCTAGTTCACATTTTTCTCTGAGATCATCATGTTTCCTCTGTGCTGCCAAGAGAGCCGAGCTCAGGTGGGGCACTGGGCTTGGGACACAGGACCTGGAGAGGAGGTCACTGCCTGGAGTGACCCTCCCTGCCAGCACCACACGTCCTCTCACTGTCCTTTAGCCTGTGATGGGACTCATGCCTTATGCATAGGAGCTTTTTGCTTTCTAGGAATATTTGCTGTGCAACGCATTTATTTTTTTGAGAAATATGCAGGCAGATGTTTATTCTTGTATTAACTCTATACAGCCCTGAGTGCTATGAATATTAAGTTGCTGACATCCACATATATTCCTGTTGGCAGATGTAAAATGTTAGCGTCTCAGAGTGATGGCAAGTTTAAACTGTTATTTCAGAAATGTCCTCAGGAAGATAAACATGTATATATTAATGCACAGAGCATATGCGTGTGTCTGTCCCCTTTACACTGTAAACGTTGGTGGCCCATGCCCCAGGCATAACGGCATCTGAAGGTGAGGCAGAGATTTATTTGCAGTTTAATTCCCACCCACGATCCCCATTATACAAGAGGAATTTTCTTTTGGTGCAAGATAAGCCCATCAGTGACATCAGCAGCACCTAGCCCTGCATACCATAGCCCTGCTGGATTCCTGACTCCGAGCCTCTCGCTAGGGCTGGGCCATCCAGGCCTCCTGAGTCAGCCCCTAACAACAGCATTTTCTGTTTTGTTTTGGTTTTTGTGCGTCTTCAAACACAATTTTGCAACTGCAGTTCTGGGGTAAAAGATCAGCTGTTGAAATACGCCCTGGTGTCCTCGCGGGGGTCTGGGGTGGATGGAGGGAACGCAGCTCTCGTCCTGTTGTGTGTGAGAGGTAAAAATAGCACAGAAAGGAGCGTGTGGGGTCGGTGAGAGAGTCTCTGAAGGAGAAGAGCACAGAGAATCTTCTCCAGCTTGGTCTCCTGCCTGCCAGGCACTGCTCAGTTGTTGGACCAACACTGCCAGCCCGGGGAGGAAAGGCTTTCAGAGTATCAGACACACAGACTTTGATTTATCCCCTCCTCTGTGGAATTTGCAGTGAAGCAGCTCTCATCTCGCAGCTGTGGACTAATGAGCAAAGTGACAGTTACTGTTTGCTGCAGAAATATTTGGGGTTTGCTTGAGTGCATTTCTGCATCGTTCTGGATTCTTTCGGGTATTTCTGTATTCCCTGTGTCAGGCTTTAATGTAGCGTAACGCTCAGAGATTCCCATGGATATGGACTCTAATATTCTGGTAATTTGATTACAGTGCATGCCATGGATTGCAGGAACTCTTGTATTCCGAGGTCAAAGTTGTGTCCACACCAATGAGAGAAGTTTTGCACCACATGTCTGATTTGCTTCTCCTTTTCACCTGTCTCAGGAGACAAATGATTCATCACATAGTGCTGAAATATCTTCATCTCCTGGTTTGGGCCAAGATTTAAGAGTGGTTACCCAAAAGTTTCTTTTCTGAGCTGAGGAGAAAGATCTGTGCTGAATGATTCTTTTTCAGTTCTTCTCTTCTGCAGTTTATTACAAGTATATTTGTGTAATTAGGGGGCCCAGTAGTAATGTTGTTAAAATACAAGTGGGCACATTTATTGTTTCCTCCAAAAGGAAACAACCAGTCTCTAGCAGTTCTGGTTTTTCCCTGCCTCAACTGAACATTTACTGCTTTATGTAGCTAGCAGATTGTGAGGCTAAAGTTACTTCTTTATTTCCCTCCCTTTTATTTCTTTTTGTTAAAAAGAAAAGAAAAAAAAATCCCCTCCATTCTCTTAACAAATCCTGGATTTTTTAAGGATATGGTCAGAAAGGGGAATTTAAACTCAGCATGATGTTTATAGTGCCACACAAGCTTCGGGAAAAGTGATGTGCAGCACTCTTTATTAACATCTAAAAAGCCCCTGTGGGATTATAATGACTGCAGAGTAATAAACAAATAAAAGTAGCGAGATTAAATCGTTCAGAATATTTTTAGTGATGGAAGCAACAAGTTTTAACCTTGAGAAGCAGGGGAAGAGCAGCTTGCTAGCATGGAGCATGTGGACAGAACAAATACAATTAGAATGGGTTCCTTTTAGTGATGACTGCTTATCACTCGTGGCACTACAGATCATTTGCTTATGTAAATAAATTGTTAAAATGTGATACAAAAGAGCAGTACTCAAGCGTAAGCACCAGAATTTGGAATTTCTAAATGACAGTAATTTTTAATCTTCCATTTAAATGACAGACCTGAATCTCCTTTCCCTTGTGGTGCCACTACAGTCAATGGGTGCTCCAGGTAGAGAATCAGGGAAATATGACCAATCCTCATTCAGGAAAAACCTCCTCTCTCCATCAGAATTACAGCTCCCAACTACTGATACTGTACTATTTTATGAGCATTTTTAGCGCTTCTCCCAGAGCTCTTCTGGTCTCTTTTTACAAGTTTTACAGCCACTGTGCTGCGGCAAGAACAATTGGTGAAGCCGAGCAGCCACGCAGTGCCAAGGCAAGGCTGCAGCAGGGTCTGGCCTGGGGGCTCTGGGGACACAGTCCAAGCCTGGCTGATTTACAGCCCCACAGGCCAGGCACAGGACCCTGTGCCAGCTCCTCGGATGTGTCAGGGGTGGTGACTTCACCGCTGGGGTGGCCTGGGGCCAGCTGCTGCAGCTGGGGACACTGCGGTGACATCAGTGGGGCTGCTGAGGTGTGACTGAGCCCAGGGCTCAGGGCTGCGGCAGCGCGGAGGAAACTCTGTGCTCATTGAAAGGCAGTCGTGGAGCACAGGAAAATCTGTGTACCACAGGGGAAACCTTACTGAGTGATGCATGGAGATTATCAACCCAAAAGTGCCACAGTACCCCCAGCACAGAGCCTAAAGGGCTCCTGCTCCTTTAATTATTGCTTAGGGCGAAGCTGCGCCTTCCCTCTCCCCTCCTTTTCCTTTTTTTTTTTTTTTTTTTTTCTTTGCTTAAAGGTAGCTTTTAAGAGCTTGCCATGAAGATCTAAGTTAAAGGATTTTCTCTGCATAGTTTCCCAGGCCAGGTGGACCCGATAGCACTGACTGCATGCTGAAAAATCTCATCCCCACCCTTCAGGCACTTTAATTGTAAGCCTTTCCAGATACACTGGATAAACACTGTCAAAATGAACCTGAAAGGGTTGTTGTTGTTGGTTTAGCCCTTAAATAATTATGAGTTTGTCTGTCTAATTACAACATAATCTTGTTTAAACTTGGATGGCTATTTGCAGTATCTCTTAAATGAGGTGGAAGCAGAAACACTGAAAAAAAAAGAAAATTCACTGTTCTTCCACTTTAAGAGAAGAAAAAGAGAGTTTTTACTCCTGTAAAATTTAATTCAACTTGACAACAAAAGACTCTGACTTGGAAGCTACTGTGGTAGGATAAAGATGATAAAGAATAGTGTGGAACCTCCGAGATGCAACAGAAACTTAATCCTCCACGGATAATATTTTTCAAACAGTTTAGAAATAGTTGAAGGTAATTTACGGGAAGACTTGAGTGACAAAGCACATTACTTGAAGTGCCTTTCCTTCACTAGGCACTTTCTAAATTCTTTCTCTTTCATTTCTTTACTCTCAGGAGACTTTTAAAGCCAGTGAAGCAAAACAACACTTTGTTTGTTGGTATAGCACGGGGCTGGCACAGATGGCAGACACTGCACCTGTTCCAATAAACTGGGGAAATGGAGAGATAAACCATAGCACTCATTAAGAGGAATCTACTGAAACATGAACAATTTGTATTTTGAATATCTTCCAGGAATAAAAGGAGAAATACATAAACAGACTTTGTTTTTACCATCATCAGTTTAAAACAAACTTTGTTTAAAGGGAACTCCACATTTGGTTTATGTACAAAGGCAGACATACCACTAAAGAAACTATGATTATGCTTGATTTTCTCTAAGAAAAGCAAATGATTTTATCTAGCTGCTCCTATTCTTCTTAAGAAAAATTACCTGCTGGCAGTTTAACCAAAATTAGTTAATTCCCCTGTTCCTTGGTTGTGGCAGCTCTTTTTGCTTTTACATTTTCTCATGCTGAGTAATATCACATTCTTACAATCTAGTTTCGAATGATCAGAGGAACAACATAAACTAAAGTCCATCTGCTCGTCTATTAATAAATAACTACAATTATTGGGAGGGGGGAATTGTTTGGATGGTTAGCAACAAAGTTCCCTGCGAAACAGCTTTTTCCTAGGCACAGGATATATGCTACGTAATATCTGACAGATTATTAAAAAACCTCAAATGAGAAGAAACATTAAGTAACAGCTCCTCAAAGGACAAATTTCTTCAAACATTTGCCTTGATCATCAGAGTTTGTGCTGTTCAACATCCCATACATCTCCCTCAATTTCTCTCTCACACACGCAGAGCATTAAATACAAAATGTCATGAAAATTCCTAAGTATCATTTAATGTTGGCAGCCCTGCGCTGTAAAGCCATTTATATAAAACTGTGGTTGGCAGCTCTCACTCTTCCATGGGAACAAATTAACATTGGCATTCCAAACACAGGAAAGTAAGGAAATTAGAAACACAGTTTATATTTGGCCAGTGCTTTGAAATACTGTACCATGCTACTGATGTCAATTAATGAAAAGCAGAATTTTGCGGAGAGGGTCTGGTTTCGAAACACATTAACACACGTTAAACATGTTTGCACAGGAACTGGATTGTAAGCATCTCAGTTCCAAAACAATAAAGCAATTACACTAAAACTTGTAGTCTCAAAGTTGCCATTAATTCAATCCACTCAGTCTGGATCACTGAAGGATTTTCACTGATTCTGAGATGTAGATGACAAAAATGTTTAAAAGAAGGGCTAAGGCACAGTGTGGTGGGGATTACACCCATGATGGCTTTTGTTACCTGCTGGAAATCAGGAATATTTATGTATAAATAATGGAAATCAGCAAACTTTGTGGTCCTTACCAATAAAACAAGGATCTCCAAAAGGGCTTTTTGAATTAGAATCAGTTCAAACTTTGCTACCTGCAACTTTTTTTGTGGCAAAGATTTTTACTGACAAAATCTTCAACACCAAAAAAATCTAGGTGGCAGTTTATCTCCTGGCACAATTCCACTGACTTCAGTGGAATTACTCCAGCACGGAATTTGGCCCCGCAGTCTTTACAAGGCGCTGTTTATTTGTACTATGATTCAGATATTTTGATACCAGGAATCTTTCAGCACTGAAGTTTCTCCATATGAAATATGTCTTGTATTAAGAAATATCAGTTTCACATTTTTGTCAAACAATATTTGCTGAATTCTGTTTGTTGCAAGGATGGGAACTCAGCTGTAGTTCAACAACATGGATTGGGCTAATAATGATAAGCAGTGACTAATAGGAGCTGGTCCATGTTTTGATTGTTTGCAGCAAAGGAAACTTCCCTCAGAAACAATTTCAAGATTAGGAGAGAGAACTCTGTGAAGCTCTAGCAGAAACTACTGCATGCTCATTATTTCAACACAGGGGCACTTCTCTGGCCCAATTCTGCTCTCAGTGGTGCTCGTGTAAATCAAGAGGGAGTTTATGGGAATTACTTTGGACGTAGAGTTGTATAAATGAGACCACAGGGCCAGCTTCAGTAGAAATTTGACAATTTACACCAATGAAGACCTAGCCAAGAATTTTCTCTTGGGTTTCCGTTTTTCCAAATTTAAGCATGTGCAGAACTTTATCCATGTGATTAGTCCTTGTGTGTAGTCTAGTTTATTTCAAACAGTTCTGAAGGAAAATCTTCATCCTGAAACTGATTTAAACAGCTCTCTCATTTCTTTAGAAGTTTCTTCCATTTAGAGAAGAAATATATATATAGAGAGCATATTTTATTTATATAGAGTAAAGGTATGTATTTTTAATATATATATAGTTAATTCATATAAGTCCTTTGATTTAGGCCCTAGAGAGGAGGACTGGAAAGGGTTTAAAATATCATGGTCTCTTAATGCTGTGTATCAACAGGTAGTCTCTTTATCTGGCATGCTATCAAAATTTGCTTATTTGTGTTCTTGCTCAGATTCTGACTTCATCCATCTTTGCAATTTCTCACTGGTATTCATCCAGTTTGGACAATTTAGAGGCATAAAACTAAATGTGTTATCATTTTAACCACAAATTAACAGTTTCCATATAAATATTAGCATTTCCTCACTTGGTTCAAGGATAGCAGCCCTAATGGCACTAACCATATATTTGATTTAAACTAATTAAAAACAGGGGCTCTTGCAATTTAATATATTGATTTTACCAGTGGGACTTAAATCTTTTATAATAAGTGTACACAGCTGCACCACTCACCCACCGCCACTCTCAAACCTAATCCCTGCATTCCTCCTGACAATAACATGACAGGATCCACACATCCCAGTATTAGCCTTAACCCCGGTGACACTGCCAGAATGTATTAAACTAAAACATCACAGTGTCCTATTTAAAAGGAGCCTGTCAACAGCTCTGACTGGGCTTTAATAGTTATAATCTTTTTTTAAATTAATGTTTCCAACCACTTGTGTAACCTTCTCTCACACGTCTCTCCCCGCCGACCCGAAAATGTGTTTCAGGCTTATTTCCAGGGAATGCAGCGCCTGGATTCGTGCTGCCTGTCCAGAGGCCATTAAAGCTCCTTCGCAGAGGGAGTTCTGGGACACACACACACACACCCAGAGACACAGGCATGGCACAACCGGGGGCACGGGCGGGAGCAGGTCCTGCACGCTCCACTGGTGCCCAGCTCCTGTTAGCAGCATCACAAGACCTGGCCATCAAGGCTTGTCTCCTTCAAAGCACTTTACAAGCCCTTGTGTTTTGGCTTCTAAACCACAGCTCACAGAGGGGGATTCACCCCCCCAGGACAGCCTGTGTGGGAATGGAGGAGAGACCCTGCTCTGGGATAAATCTGCCAAATGGGAGTGGATGGGGACTATTGCCAGGTCCTTTTTCCTTGCGTAAGGATGTCTGTCCTTGGCTGATCCTTGCTCTGCTCAGCACACCCACATGGCAGAGGTAAACAGTTCCTGTGCTGCTCTGCCATTTTTCACCTGGAAATCTGAAAATTAATTAAATTCTCTCTGGCATGGGTCTGTACATTCAAGGGATACCTGCTGGTCACTCGCTGCACAGTCAGTGTCCTTCACACCTTTATTTGCTGCGAGCTTTCTGCCTTAGCCAGTGTTACACCACCAAGTGCTGCACATATCCACGCTGCCCAAAACAATTATGGGATGTACCTGTCCAGGCTTGAGAGCTTTTAACAGCGTTAGGTGGAACAGAAAGGGAAAAAAAAAGCCAAGGGCTTGGCCTAATGTATGGACAAACCATGTGATCGGGACCAGGCACCCAGGGCTAACTTTTAATCTGCTTTGTTTCAAGTGGGAAATATGTGAAGATCAAATAAGTTCAAATCCAGGTCAAATATCCTTGAAAACCTTTGATTTATATAAGCAGGAAAATGAGGTTTAAAAGAAGTGATTATGAAAGGGTTACTAAAAACACAGCTGTACGCGTACTCTTATATCTGAGGCTCTCCAAAGAAAAACTGTGTGACATCTATATTAACCTTTGGCTGTACACCAATGAAGGCCTGTAGTGAGCTGGAATGCAAGGCAGCCCCTTCCAAATTTTAACACAAGCCAGGTTACAGCTGCAAATGCCTGCAGCCCGTGCTCACTTTATAAAGTATTCCCCGAAGGAAATTTTTTAACTGTTATAGAATCTTTTTCTAATACCCTACAGTGTTAAAGCCTCTTATTAAAGGGCAAAGAGATGGTTCACTATGCCAAACACTTGTCAACAAAAAGGATAGCCAGATGGTATGAAATGAAAGGAAACTTGGGGGCTCTTCAGCTTCTTGATTTATATTAACAAAAGCCACTTTCAAGTGCTCCTTCCAAGAATGACTAATTCCCCCCCCCCTTCTTTTTGCCAGGATTAAACAATGTTGTTCATTTTATAATCAACCACGAGACAAATTAACAAATTGCGTATCACTTGTGCCGACCCTTTTAAAAATATTCTAAGCAAGTCTGTTTACCAAGGCAAGTTTACTGGCAAAAGGACAACGCAATTATTTTTAGAAGAGAAGCTCTAAGTCATCTAGAGGATGTTTACTCCTTAGTTGCTGTTTATAAACTTGAAATTAAACTTGTGCAGAAAATGCTTTGCATTTTTTCAGTTCCTAAAATGGATCCATTTATAAACTGTACTTGGACAGGATCTGAAACGAAATTCCAAATGCTGAAATTATAGTAATAAATTTTACAAAATTAGCTGGTAATTAACTGGCTAACTTAGTCAGACCACTGTGGCTAAATTCTCTTTTAATTTACATATAACTTCATTCTTGACACAACTCCATTCCCCATTCATCTTAGCACAGGTGTAAGCAAAGACAAAATGTAGCCTTTAAATTAACTGGCTATAAATCTAAATCTAATTAGTTGTCAGGATTTTACAGTAAGTAAAACTCTGCTTAGTACCAAGCTCCCTAAAACGGAGCACCTGTATTCTGGTTCCTCCCTACCAATACCCAGCATAAATTCTCTGGAATAAATATACACAGTATCTCCATAGAAATCAGTGTGTGGAGGGTTTGTTGTTCGGGGTTTTTTTCTGTAGCCTGGTAAATCTTGCAAGGTACTTTTTAAAAAAAATATTATTCCCTCTAAGGTTGTACAACTAGATGGATGAAGAATGTGAACAAGGCAAAAAAAGTGCTTTTGTAGATTAGAATTTGGCAGCCTGGAATTAACTTTTTTTTATTGATTGAAATTTAAAAGTATTATTTCTTTGCTCGCTTTTACTTCCTCCATGCTAAAATGAAACTTTATTATGCCGTGACACTTCCTCATTGTGATGGCTCTGGTATAGTAATAAAAGCCTACCTGTGAAACGCAATGCTCACAGAGTATCTCTTACAAAAGTAGGACACAGTTTAGTACAGTCTGCATTTAGGAATTCAGCTCTGCTTTAAAAGGGATCATTGTAGAAAGTCTCCAAAAAAAATCAGTTCTACAATAGATCTTCTAATTTTCCCTGAATGTCATAGAAAACTGTACGTCTCCAAGCAGGTGTTGTGTTTGATTATATACGGAGTGAGTGGCTGCTCTAATTCATTAAAACCTCCATAAACAAGCCTGTCTTTGTCCTATAGAGATGAAAGAGCAATGACTATAATGGGATGAAAGGTGTGCATGGCGATGAAGAAAGCTATTATAGATCTATGTCCTTTTTAAACTCGTCCTGGCATGCACTGTTGACAAGGGAACAAAACAGCACAGATAAACCTCCGAAATGTGCCTTGTTGGTAGTAATTCCACCTGTCCTTAAAACTATTGGATTTTGCCTGTGCTCTTACTGCTCCCTGACCATGCTGACAGCAATTGAATAAAATGATCGTTTAGGTTTTTGCATAAAGAACACTCTTGGATTTCTAAGCTGACTGCAAACCCTGGCAGGTTGAAATGAATGAATATATCCACTGCAGTCACCACACTGCATCGGGATGTCGATTTTCCAGTTCTTATGGCTTACACAGGTGAAACCTCTGTATAAAAAGGTAGACACAGATATATCCAAAATGCAATTTTTATTTCACATCTATGGATTGATTCCATTCCTTTATATTCAAAATAGTCAGTGGTCTGGACATTAACTCTTTCTTATAACTCTTCCATGGGGTGAGACTCTTCCTTATATTGGAAATGCGCTGCAGTTTCACTGATGAATCGGTAAATTACTACACCTGAGGAGCAGAGCTAAACTCCCTCCCATTATGTACTTACATGTTTCACAAGGTTCTCTCTACTGAAATGGAAAGGGAAGCACGAATTTCGCTATTGTTATTTCAACATCTTTTGTCTTCTGTTCAGGACTCTCCTTGCACTCGGCTGCGCACGGTGTAGGACCCAAGAGCCAAGGAGAACAGTGTTAGCAAGGTCACCCTTATCTTTAAAGTCAAATATTTGACCGCCATTGGTACTTTTGACTGCTCAAATATTTGATTTTAAATGTATCATTGCTCATCGGCTTAAGTATCCAGCAGTGACTAGACAAACACTGTAATTGCAAATGGAAAGCTCCAGCACAGCCCCCGGGCCAGATGTAATTCCGAGCTTCCCACTGTGCAGCTCATGGCAGTTAATAAGGAGGCACAGCTCATGCAAACTAGAGCTCTCCCACAGCGTCCCATGGCTCCTTATCATGCAAGAATTGTGCCGGGATGGCTACCGTGTCTAATAATTATTAACGTGTGTCACAGAGCCTTTACAGCTGCTGATCTTTTCAAGTTACTTAAAGCGCTGGGATTAGAGTGGTGGTGATTTAATCTTTGTTGCCTCTGAAGTTCCAGACAGTGGAAGTGTCCAGAACAGGGACATCCATAAAGATGTTAATGGTGTATTGGAGATGGGGGTCTGTAATTCCTGGCAGGTTACTTGTCAGAGGTGTGCTCCTCTCGCACGTTGCGTTTCCCTTTGTTTGGGACAAAGTCTGATCTTGTTTTGGAAATACAGTTCAGGTTCTGCCTTGAACTTGCAGGCACCCAATCTGTACGTGTGTGGTTTAAGAGCCGCACATGATGAGGTCTAAAAACGGATAGAGCGAGCCAGGTCTATAATTATACATTTAAAATAGAATGCGCACCCTGACAATGTTTTACTCAAATCCGGCCAAGTCAGTCCACACGGGTGTGCAATCTACAGCGAGCAAATAGAAATCAGATTGGGCCGTGGCATCCAATTAGGGAGGCCTAGTGAGGCGCATACAAAGCGTGCCAGCTCTCGTATCGTTTGCATAAACCCATCCACATGTGCTTGTGAAAAGAGGCGAGTTAGCGGCATAAACTGGGGTCAACAGGAAAAGCTGCAGGAGTAAATAAGGATTTACTGTGGAATCCCTCCCAAGCCATTAGGAAAACATGTGCGAGCAGCTCAGCCACCTCGGCCGAGGCAGCGCGGCTCTGGGATGCCGCAGGGAGCTATCCCAGCCATCCGTCCCGGCAGTCCTGGAGGCTCCGCATCCCGCAGGAGCACCAGCCCGGCACCGGCAGCTCTGCCGGGACCCGTACCGTGCTCCTGCCCGGGTTTCGTGCCTTCCTGGGCAGTGCGGGATGCGGAGCAGACCTGCTCATCGTCCTGTTTAGCTCCTACCTGAAAATCCAATTTCTGGAGTGCGGCAACTATCAAAGGGAGAAAACGACAAAGACCTCGGTGTGTCCGTGTGTGCGGAGCGTGGAGAGAGCTCGTGGCTGTCCAAATGCAGCCATGGGAAGTCAGAGCCCTCTCCCCGGCGGTGCCACTCAATTACCTCCTGGCAAAGCGGCCACCTGTCCACGGGCCGCTACCTGCCCTTCCTTGCCCAGGTGGGCTGTCACCCACCGGACCCGCTGGGAAACAGCTCCCAGCCGGGGCCACCTGCGCCACCAGCCCCTGCCCGCCCGTCGGGGGCCAGGGTCCCGCTGCAGCCTCCCCCCGGCACGGTTCCCTGCCCGGCTGCCCCGGCCCCAGCCCCGCCGGGAGCGGCACTCACCCAAGTTGACGAAGCTCATGACCATGTCAGCCTCGGTGAGGAAGTTGCTGTCCTGCAGGCTGGCCAGGGGCGGCCCCTGGGTGCTGAAGATGGGCTTGTAGGGGTAGGAGAAGCCCTCGCCGTCCTCGGCGGCGGCCCCCGCCGCCCCCTCCTCCACGGACATGGCATTGTAGAGGTCCAGCATGAACATGGGGGCCGAGTTGTGCTTGCCGTGGAGGTGCGGCCGCGGGCGGTGCGGCAGGCCGAGGATGGAGAGGATCTCCCGCTGCATCTCGCGGCGCTCGGGGCCGCGCAGCCGCCGGTGGATGAAGCTGGAGTGCACCTCGTTGTCCACCGTGAAGTCGGCGAGCACGCAGCGCAGCCAGAGGGCGGGCGCGGCGGCGCCCAGCACCAGCAGCCAGGAGGCGGGCTGCCCGCGCCCCGCCACCGGCATCGCGGCGCGGCGGCGGCGGCTGCGGCTGCGGGGCGGCGCGGGGGGCGCGGGGCTGCCCCGCCGCGGGACGCGCCCCGCCACCGGCATGCGCGGGGGGCCGGACGGACGGCGCGGCCCCGCGCTCAGCCCCCGCGGAGGCGCCGCAGCCCGCTCATGGCCCGAGGCGGCGGCGGCGGGGCTGCCTCAGCGGCACCGGCCCATGGACGGGGCGGCGGCGGCGGCGGCCCGGGGCGCTTCCCCCGGCGGCGGCGGCGGCGGCGGCAGCGGGAGCGGAGCGCTCTGCCCGCGTCCCGCACGCCGCGGCGGAGCCGTGTGAGCGGCGCGGCTCGGCTCGGCGCGGCTCGGCTCGGCGGGGAGCGGCGGGAGGGTGTCTCTGGTGGGAGGAGCAGGCAGCAGAACCCAAGCGCTCTCTCTCGCTCGCCCGCTCCAAACCGCTTGGGAGAGAAAATCCCTGGAACTGCCTCGAGGAGGGACGTCTGCTCAGGTTGCTTTTCAGGATGTTTGTGGAGGCTGCGGGCTCGGCGAGAGGCTGAGCCGGTCCCGAGCGCCTAAATTACCGTGAACGTCATTAAGGAGAAGACACCCCAGGAGGGAGGGCGGTTTATGTATAAGGAAGGGGCCCAAACTCCCACAGACTTTAGAGATGCGAGTACATCGGCTGTCTGCACAAGCACGCATACACACTGCTTTTTCCTGCCCACTTTTTTTTTTCTTTTATTTTCTTAAAGAAGTGCACATTAGAAGACACGGTCCGTGACAAAACCAACGCCATTAAATAATTAAAAACGTGCTGATTATATATCCACGTACGTAGACACGCATGTATGTTTCTGTGCACAGAGCCCCGGGTCACTTTTTCCAGCTGGCAGCGGGGGGAGTTAATGGAGAAGCATTATAAATCCGAGGGAGGAGATGTTCTGTAGGAATCATAAAACCGGCGACGTTTACTTGAAATGAAACCATCAACCTGTGCACACGGCTGGTTTATGCCATTCCATTCCCCTGCACCCTTGCCTTCCCATTTCCTTCTGCTCCCTGGTATGTGTCTTTGTAGGATACTGCCTTGAGGTGGATTATCAACTTCTTAAAGCAGTGACTTTTTTAGCTCAGTGGGTGCAACATCTACAGTAATGGAGCCCCAGTCCACATTAGCCCAGGTGGATGTCTGCTGCAACAGTAATTGACAATAGTAACAATCTCAGATAACTAATATAGAATAATGCTTCCCAAATCTTGCTTGGAAAGAAGGGGAAGCCAGGATGGTTTATTTGGGTCACTGCATCCAGCCTGAGGTAACTTCAGAAAGCATACGTATATGCATTAGGTTTATGCTTACATTTAGATTCATTCCTTGGGCAAAGGAGGAAGAAGAGGGGTGGAGGATAAAGGAGGTCAGTGTTTCTGGGGAGTGTTTTTGATAAATTGTTCATCTAATATTTTTGACAAGTAATATCCCGCAGTACCCAGCACCAGGTTCTACAACTCTTTTGGAAACTGATATTCAGCACTTCTTTTAGCTCTTTATGTTTAAAATCCTGGCGTGAATAGCAGGTAGCTAGTCAAAGAGCTGCATGGGAAACATGATGAATGATTTAATGTGTTTGTATGCATGCATGTGCACCTCTTAATAACAGGGAAACTGAGGCATCACATCGAAATGACTCACGGTGCAATTGAAATAGTGGTGAAACCAGCATTAAACTCTTAGCTCACTCCTAACATGTGCTTAGGAATGGCTCAGGCTCTGGGAGGATGGAGAGGGGAGAGAGGTCGTGGAGCCACATCCACATTAGTAACAAGGGAACACTTGCTGCACTCACTGGGGCTGCTCCAAAATCCCCACTGTGGCTGCCCTCCAGTGCTCCCCACGGATGGAAACTCCAATACCTGAGCAGCTGCGTTTTGGCTGCCTGGTTAGGATCAAGCTCTGCAGCATCTTTTGTACTTCCTGAGGAGCAGCACTAACCTGCTCTTCACCAGGCATGTATTTGCCTAAATTTCTTTCCTGCCGAGGGTGTGGTTTCTAGATCAATTTAAGCTGATTTAAAGCCAGGCTCCCCCTGAGAAAGATGTTTGTTTTCTCATCCCACCCCAGCCTGGACCTTCAGCTGTGCAACCCCACCCCTGTCCAGTGCCGGTACCAACACTTACACACTGGTCAGGAAGCTGGTTCTGTTTTTAAAAGTTTTTTTTTTTTTTAAACCATTTGTGTATTTGTTTTTGCTGAATTAATTTTCTGCTGGATCAGCTCCTCCCGACTGCCTCCATGATGTGGTGGAACGAGGGAGGCCACAGGAATGCACAGCTGGGGGGCAAGGAGAGGGTGTCTGGGTCGGGCTGCCACAGGAAGGGCAGAGAGATGATTTGATATCTCTCTGCTCCCCTTTTCAGCCGAAGACAGCTTGATTTCTCTTCCTTTTTTGTTCCTTTTAGACTGTTTTTCTAGAGGTGTGAGTGTTGACCTTTCCTCAAGCAGCAGTAGGACAAGGAGCCTTGCCTTTGGCATGGATATGAGATTAAAAAGGATGGAACAGTGGAATGGGGAGCAGGTGTCTCTGCTGCCTAAATTACTTACACTTGAATTTCTTGCAGGTCCCATTTAAAAACTGACTGAACTTCAGGTCAGTGTTGTGTTCTGGAAAGGCAATGTGCTCAGAAAAAGAAAAGTGAGAGGTTTCTCTGCTCACTTGTTAACACCTCTTGGAAGTGTAGGTGTCATTAGAGAAAGGGCAAAGGACAAAAAGAAAACCTTGCAATCCTTGTTTTGACAAATTTCTTGAAAAAGTGATGTTTGAATCTATTTCCTTCTTGTTTTGTCAGTTTAAGTGGTCTGGGTTAGGCCATATTTAGCTATCTTTGATTTAATGCGAGTTACACTCTTAAAAGGGGCAATGTTGCAACTGCATCCTGTGCTTTTATAGGAACAGTTGGGAAAGTTTTCTCTTTTTTACAGTATTTTCTGTCATCCTGTCGCACTGGTACAGCATTTAATAAATGCATGATAGTTTGCAATGGGGGTACTTCAAACAGTACTAACAAAACCACTCCAGCAGCGTGGGACGAGAAAGTGAATTTGTTAAAGAATAACTTTTTGATGTGAAGTCCTCAGCTTCTTGCCTTCATCTTGCTTTGGGACACAACAAAGGGCAGCATTTATTCTGCTGGATACACTAAGGGATGATGCAGCTCAGAGAGCAGTGGTTCAGCCCTCAGATCTGAGCTTGAATTTCAAATACCTTTCAAATAGAAAGGCAATCCAGTTTGTACCTTTTCTCATGGACAACCTCTTTCTCTTCCCCCCTTTCCTGCCTGCGGTGTAAACCCCATCCTGCTTCCTGTAGGATCAGTTCCACACAGGTTGTTGAAATATTGGCACCTTCATGTCACTGTCTTTCTTTCTCCTTCCTGGATCAATTAAGAAACCAGTTTTTCCTCCTACTCTTCTTTACTTCTTTTGTGTATCCTCCTCTTCTTGAGAAGGAAAATGAAATGCTTGTGATGAAGTAATCCCTGTTTGTTGGCACTTGCTGCTTCAGATAATTTCTATAAAAACAAACTCCCAATGTTTCTGGAGTTCTGCACAAGCCACATTACCAATTGAGTAACTTTTCGATCTCTCTGAGCTTTGAGTGCATGCTCTTACCTGAGTTTAGTACCAACTACTACCATTTTTCTTGTTTGAGTGGAAGGCAGTATATTTGAAAGTAGGTATTTAGGAGATAAATAAAGGGGCTAATTAAAAAACATGAAATGGACAAAAATGGGCAGGTTTGCGCTTGGTGAATTTGTTTGCCCTCATCGTGTACCCATCCAAAGCATATGCCAGTGGCAGAATTTGTTCATTTGCATTCAGTTTTACCAAATGGGCAGTAAAAAGTGTGGGCTCTGCTCAGAAACTCATTTAATGACTTTTCAAAAATCAGACACAAAGCATTTTTCCCTCTCTTCTGCTGATGCAGTTTCAAGCGCCTTGTCTTCCTACTTTGATGTCCTCTTTTTAACTTCAACCATGGTTCTTTTCCATTCTGTTTTGCATCTTCTCTCATTTGTGTTGAACAAAGTGCAAGTCCTAAATTATAGCAAACTTTTTTCTCCTTCCAAATAGTCCCACTAAAATGGCATGTGTTTGGGGAATTTTGAACTGTTTTTCTATGCCCTTTGCATGAAAAACCCTTATAGAGCTAAAATAATCACATTATTATTTGTGTAAGAATGGATAATTAGCTTGAGTATTTTTTACGCTATATTGGATCATTCTTATCAAAAGTTTCTATTCATCTCTCCAGCATTATTACTGAGAACGTAGTCACCAACATGAAGTTAATCACATTATGGCTAAAGCCATTGTATTAGCTCTAATCCAGGAATTTGTACAGATCTGGGTTGAGCTGTGCTCAACAGCTGGAATACTGATCATGTTGTAAAATTAAGTATTGATTCTCAATGTTTCTGATCAGAGTAGAGTCAGAAATGAAATTGGTTTAAGGGCATGAAAAAGGCATAATTACATCTGGGGATGCCAGTGAAAGCTAAAATAGAATTTTAGGATTTATGAAATGGGACTATAGCACTGAATCTAACATTCATCAGCTAAGCAAAGTGGACGAAGTTCAGTCCTTCATGGTTCAGCCCTTCACTCCATCAAACTGGATCTCCACGGGGATCCTTTTACTGCTATTGACTTCAGAGAACATTAAAAATGAGTTCATGTCACTGAAACTTCTGCAGTGCTACATTTATCTTACATCTATATATAATTTGAACTTAGGCCTATGCTATATTTTTGATATATGTTTTTATATTGGTATGAACATTTGTGAGTGTGCAAACATACAGAATATACTTCAATAATGTCTTTAAACTTTAGGTAAGTAATATATTTCTGCAGCACAGATCCAGGCATAGGAGTACTGTTTAATGTAGGCTCGAATATTGCCAAAGGAGCCTGAAGAAAACTGAATTTAATTTTGTACTATTAAATTATTGTGTGCACACTTGATTTGGTTGACGCTTTTGGCACAAGGCCAGGTATTTCCTTCGTTGCTAACATTGTAATCTGAACGTCTGAGATCTCAGGCTTATATTTGTGAAAAGCTATGCTGGGCACGAGCTCGGACGTCACTGTTCGGAGCAGATTTGAGCCGTGCTGCAGCACCTTGGAAATATGCCTCTGAAAATCTGCTTAGTTGTTACATTTTCTTGCAAAAAATGGTGATCTTTGCTCCTACAGACATTCAGGATTCTTCTCATTAACATATATTGATGTGTTTTTTAGTTTTCTGCTGTTGACATTCACTAAAGGCAGAGAAGTTTGGTATTCTTATGCTGAACAAAAAGCATACAAAACTTACTCATCTTTTTTCAAAAGGAACAAACTCGCTGATCCTGACCTGTAAATGCAATGGGATGAATTTGGATGGCTTTACTTTTTCTCTCCAGGCAGGTGCAGAGCAATACCTCAAAAGAACCATTATTTTGTGCCTTTATTCCAATGTGTACATAAATGCTTGCATAACCCTTGCACAGCTGCTCTACAAACTACTCATGCCACAAGTATTAGTAATCCTAACAGGGGAGGTTGCATGGAAAATTGGGGTGTGTATGCTAAACCATATGTACCATGCCCCTGAATCATAAAACTCGTGTTGCTGGAGCAGAGAGATCTTTGGAGACTGCTGGTTTTACAGGTCTGTAGGAAGCAGGATTATATACAACAGCTGCACCCCGCAGCTTCTCTCCTGTTGAGGCTTATCTTGTGCATTTAAATAAGCAGGAAACAGAATTTGGTCCAACACTATCTTATATGGTCTCAGCCCCTACATTTATTTATATTTCATTTCCATAGGAACAATTATTTTCACAGCTTATTTTGAACACACATTAGAGCCACTCCAGTTGGAAGTTTTGAGCTGCCAATTCCGAGCTGCATGGGGCTGCGGAGACACAATGTGCATTTTTTTTTTTTTTTTGTCTCTGGTTCTGCCTCTAAAATAACTTTCTTTATATCTGCGGTGATTTATAGCAGTGTTTCTGAAGCAGCAAGATGGAAGCTGGAGATTCATTTGACTCTCTAAAGCCCTGGCCACAAAAATCCCCTCCCAAGGAGTGCAGGGGAGCACAGCCCGGCCCCAGTTCTGGGGGAAGGAGGTTTGCCACATTACAAGTGGCTGCATGAAGCAATCTCCCAGACCTTAAGCAGCACAAAATCATTAATCAGGAGGATTTTAAAATAATCTGAAGGGCCTGTTTCCTCTGCTGGCGTGGGCTGGTGCAGCACTGTGTGCGTGTTTACACCCAGCCAGGAGCCTCCCCATGGCTGAGAATGGAGTGCTTGGTGTCACTGCTGCCCCTTTTGTGGAGGATACTGCAGTTGTAAGAGTTTATCTTTCCGAGACTGGCACTTCTAAGTTTTCAGTCAGAAAAAATGTGCTTCCTAAATGGTGCTCAGCGTGCACTGAGTTGGCTTTGTCAAGTGCATCTTTTCAGCATTCATCCAAAGCCCTTTCTGCAGTTGTCTGAGCCCCATAGGCGAATATATACTGTTAGACTATTAAGATAATTTTTCAGTTAAGACATCGTCAAACTGCAAGCGGGACAATAGAAACAAAACCCCTTTTGTTCTGACTAAACTGTTCCTAATGACCCCCTCTATAAACAGTGGCACCAGCGGAGGTCTCAACAAGGCTCTTCATTGAGCCCCCTTTCAAAAGGACAAGCAGAGCAGAACATGGGGCAGAAACTCTCAGAGTTACTGCACTTTACTCCGCTCTGGTGGTCTGACCGCAAGAGAGAATCTGTTGTTTTTGTTGTTCAAGGCACCCAAAAAGCATAATTTAAAAGCATGGGTTTCCACAGTTAGCATCCTATAAAGAGTACTAAATATTTGGATTGTCAGGAAAAGAGCAGGAGGAAGCAGTTTGCATGTTTGTTTGTTTATTTAAATCAAGGGGCTATAATATAGATTATTTAGAGTGCGTATAAAAATTTGATTTTTTTCATTGGGATGAGTTGCCATCTCTTAAGGTCATGAAAATAAAAATGCAAAATCCAGAGAAGATAAAGTTTTTACATTCCAGAAAGATCCCCGCATTTGTTTTGGGGATAAAAACCATCTTTGTGAATATCATGAGCAGGGGAAAGGCTTCAGTTGTTTAGTGTCTAGAGAAATTGCAGTTCTGATGATAAACCACACAGGACCAAACTCCTGTTCTTCCAGCTCTGTAACTGCAGCATACGTGCGGCATGGGCAGCGTGTCCTCACACAGATGAGAGCTATGGAGATTTTGAATCACTTCCTGATTATTCCTGTCCCTATTTCCATGTCCTGAATACATGAGGAGAACAGCACAGGAGACCTTCCACTTCAGCAAAAACCTGTTTACAGAGCATCTTACTGTCTGTAATTGGGACACGATGACAAATCAGACAGCAAAAGTCCATCATTTGGATGATTTGGGAATTACACTGGCTACATTTGCAAGTAGAAATGCCAGTTTCTTTGGAAAGAAGCTGTTTGTGTTATATTATCAGGTTAAATAAGGGTATTTATGACTTAAAGCATGGGCTACTGCTTTATTTGGAAACAGATAGGAAGAGATCGAGGAAGGAGGAGAGAAAAACATCATTTAGGACAGGAAGTATATATTGAGTAAAGGCTAAATCATGGAGTAAAGTAACAACATCCAGGACATCTTGAAGATTCCATGATGTGATGGGGTCTGAGGGCACTCTGCCAGTTCTGGGAAGGGTTCAGCAGTTCATAGCTCTAAGGTTTTGGTTTTTGGTAAGGGATAGTGTCTACACTCTTCCTTTGTCAAAGAGTGGGATGGAAGGTTTCACTGCGTCTTGGAAAAAGGATTGGGTAAGTCCCAGGATGAAGGTCCAGCACCCTGTGACAGGATGCTGAGAGAAAGAGAAATGTCAAAGAAATCTTTAAGAGATTTTCAGTAGAAACAAAAGAATCTTTGTGAAAGATACTGTTAGCAAGTCGAATGGAAGGAATGGGGACGCAAAGTGAATTGAGAGGATTTGCAAGTTGTTTCTAAGCCTTGAGGCAAGAACAAAAAGCTGAGCATTTACTGTTTACTATATTTGGTATGTATGGAAGAGCACTTTGGCCATCAAGGGAGCTCATAAACTGCAGAGCCTAATTGTCTCTTGACTGCATCGTTGTGCTGGGGTAAAGAAAATTCTCCTGTTAAAGTACAGTTCTGAAGAAGAGCTGCTGAGACTTCTAGAAACAAGATATTAACTGTATCTGACTAAAATTTGCTGCCTCACAGACTTTCTGGTTGAGATGTCCAGGTGGATAGACAGAAAAAATACCATGTTTTCTGAATCTAAGTAAGTTTATGGGAATTAATTAATCAGAAACAGAATTGATTTCCAACTGTGTTTAATGCCATGTAAAGCAGATTTTATTTAACATTCTGATTACGGATCATCTTAGAGATGTGATAACTCTTAATCATGGAAAACAAGTGTGTCAAATGATAATTTTCTCCAGTTTTCATATGGGTACATGAGGAAAAAGTAACAACATGAACTTTATATTAACTGTGACTGTTGTAAAATTGCTTTCTCTTGAAAGTGATGGATCTGGCTATACATGTATCTCCTGAGCCAAAGTATTCCTCTTACTCTCCTCCAAAAAATGTTGTGATTCACTTAGATTGCAATAATGTTAATAATTTTTTATCCCAGTGCAAATAAAAGCTTATTGCAAGCTTTCAACCTATACTAACAGCAGCAGGACACAGGTATATTTGTATAAAGCAGTGATCTTTAACATTTTTTGGTTTGCAGGCTTTGGTGGCAGCCAATTCTTTATGTCATGCCAAAGCAATGTGTCTTATTTACCTTTTTGGATCCCTGTAAAAGCAGCTCATGAGCCCCAAAGGCCTGTGAAGTAATTTTAAAAATCAGTGATATAGGACAATACAGAATGCACAAATCAAATTAATTTTCCCTGTGCAAGATCTAAGTGTGTCTCACTCTTCTAAAGGCCAGCAAGTTGGACCAAGTTATAAGAGAAGAAATGAATTGAAGAGTTAAGGGTGGTGCACTGAGAATTAGAGTTGTCCAGAACCAGAAAAAAAATCTAGCGTATAAAAAAATTAACGGTTTTGACATTTGTTTTAGATTTGTCACAGAATGATTTAAAAAACAAAACATGAATAGAAAGAATGAGACATCCCAGAATAGCCAACATCCAGTGGCTAGGGTATTTACTTGGGTCCTGTCCAAGGAGTGCTTTATGGGATTTGGAGCAGACATTTGACATAATGTTTTCAACATTATTTTTGTCAGACTGAAATTTGGGCTCTGCAGTGGATTGAAAAAGAGCTTGCTTGGAGTCCTGTGCTTCATAGGTGAGACTTAGTCACCAGCTGTTTCATCAGGCAGTTTCTCTTTTTTTTTTAAACAAAATAAAGTAGCTGCAGGGAGAATAGACAGTCATTCTGTTGAGTTTGGTAGGGTGCTAGCATATATTTGGGTATTCTTCTGACTTTGGGAGTCTAATAAAATACCACCCACATTTCTACTCCGTTCTCATTCAGAACAGATTTTTTCTCTTGGAAATATCTGAACCTACCTAACTGTATTTCCATGGCAATCAGCATATTGCTTAAAAAAGAAAAGATTTTTTTTTTTTTTTGCAAGTTAGCATTTTCTGATGGAAAAAAGCACTTTGTCCAGAATTTCTCAACCAGCTTTTCTGAGATGAGGTCTTTCTCTGTATTCTACAAACATGAGGTGTTTGCCTTCAGTATTTTTGTAGGTTGAAGTAGTGATCGTAAGTGAAGTGTGGTCTGGGGTGATGAAATCTGATGGATAAGTTTGTGGGAACTTTGTAAGGAATATCTAGAGTAAAATACAAAAAGATGTTGATGGCTGTCTCTCAGCTATTACTGAAATCAGGTTCAATTCAGTATGTGGGGGAAAAATGAGAAAACGTGTTGAAAGGTTGAAAATCCAACCCTTCTCCTTTGCTTTGCAAACATGGATCTTTCCATCCAATCCTTTCATCCCTGCTCCCACTCTGAATCTCATCAAGCCACTGGACACACATGTTCAGCTTCTCTTTCTGGTTCAGCCTGTGCTCCTGCCAGCCTCCCACTAGTTTGTATTCCTTCCTTCCTGCGTCTGTCTGACACCCAGGCCTGATCCTCCCCCAAACACTTCCCCAGCGCTGGGCGCCCTTGGGCATTATTGACTCAGAGCTGAGACTTGCAAGTGTCCCAGGGGACTCAAGAGGCATTCAGCAGAGGTGGAGAGCATGGGTTTCAACAGCACACAGCTCCACGCCTCAGCACTCTCAATTCCTTAATCAGCAGAGCTCATTTGAAAGATGTTTACCGTGTCTGAGGCTGGTTTGTGGGTTATTTGGTAATGGCCAACTTGGAAACAGTTATCCCATTTCTGTAGGTGAGGTCGGTGCAGTGCAGGGCACTCCATAAGGAAGCCTTGTCACAGGTCATGGATGCAGCCAGAGCCTTGTCTGCTAGAAGAATAAAGTGGAAATATATTTGGCACCAGGTATTAAATGTTGCCTGCCCAACTCCCCAGGCAGTTAGAAGATATTGAGCATTACTGGGGGGAGCTGTGCTTGGGGTAACTGTGTTTGATGTCACGTGTGTCCCTCAGCATCATTCCCTTGTGCGGATTCATTATCTGTAATGATTCACTTTTAACTGAAGCATCTAGAAGTGAAAATGAAAGCCATGCAGGGATAACAAATCTAAGTCATCTCCAGCCCAGGATTTGGTGTAGCTGTGCTAATTCACTGACTGGGAAATAAAACACGGTAATTATCTACTGAGAGGCAGAATTTATTAGGTCTGCTGCAAGTGTCTTGTTGTGCTCCTAGAACCTGGTCCAGCTTGTTTTTGAGACCACGCAGGAAGTCCGGACAGGTGCTGCACACACTATAAACAAGGTTCTACTGACTCCTGGTCAGTGGAGATCCTATCACACCTTTTAGTCTGGTTCCCTAGGGAAATCACTTACACAATCTAATTATTTGTCTGACCCAGTTTCCAAGATGCTGACACATTTGTCACAGGTTATGTAGATGATTTGGAGGCACTTACCAGTTGTCCTTACCAGTTTTGCAAGAATTAACACCTAAGGAGAGGAAGGAATCCTTATTAATGCTCCCACTGAGGAAGAAGGGAGAGCTCAGCAATTGTTCATTGTGTTTGACAGCAGCAAGACACTCGACTGATTTGCACATTGCTCTGATATTCCTTGGCGAAAACACTGCTTCATTCAGCTGCCAAATCAAAAACAAAAGTCAAGGAATGGCTAGGAGAAGATGCCAAGGCATGCTACAGTATTCCCCAGGAAATAAGGGAGCCTGCATGTTCTTGCAGGGTGGGGGGAGGTGAGATCTTGGAGGGATGAGGGGGCTGGTGGGATTGCAGTGGGATATGGTGGAGGACAATTGGGACTTGGAACCTTATTCCAGGAGGGAGGTGTAAGAGCTGCAACATAAATCCATAAAGTTTCATTAGCTCGACTTTCAGGGAATAATTTGCTAGGAAAATACTGAAGACTTTATTTTGCTATTTTGGATACATTTACATGCTGATTTAACCCTCCTACAATTCCTGTAGCAGTTGGGGCTGGTACACCGCCTTGCTGCTACACAGCAGGCAACTGCTGTTATTTGACCTGAAAAGATCATTATAGGAGCTTTATTTGGTGTGCATTTAATAAAGCTGGAGCTGTTGTGACTATAACTCATGGCTCCCATGTCATTCCGCAGTGGTGGAACCAGCGATTCAGCATTCCAGGCCCATCAGTTCAAAGGGAAGTGTGAGGGACGCGAATGTATGCCAAAGTATTGGGACTTTTATTGCTCCTCTCCCCTGTTAGGAAGATACATTCTCGAGGAATTGAGAAGTACAAAGCGTCCTTAGACCTTGTAGTGCAAAATGTAAAAAGTGATGTTATCTGCAGAAAGTGGACTTTAGATTCTATCAGCGCACATTTAGCATAAAGCATTTCCTATGGTAATGCCTCTCACTTTCCCAGACTTTTAAAGGCTCCAAGTGGCACACAGGCTGCAGACCTCTTTGTAATGTTAATGAATCATCTTAATGGACTGTTTTAGCAGAAACATTCATCACCTTTTGTCCCACAATGATTTTTTTTTTTGTTATACTTAAATGGTTAAGTAGGCAATAAATGCCTATCAGACCAACCACTATGCTCTGGTAATCCACCTCACTATAAATCACCAGCGGATTATTATTGTCCTGTTTAATTAACACTCTTAAGGGATTCTATCGTTGGATAGACTTTCACCTTGCACTAAGCAGGCATTAACATTTGAAATAAGAAGTGTGTTTATGTGAAAAGCATTAATCAGCATGACCTGGAACTGGTGGTGGTGGGTTGGATGAAATATGTGCCTCTGTCCACGGGTGAGAGTTCCTTACATCAGTTCTCAATGGAAGCTGAAGTCAAACCTATGTAATGCTTACTTAAGAAATAGCAAATGATAGTTTCAGAATAATTTTTAATTAGGTCTAAAATATATTTGGCTATACTTAGTTGAAAATAGCAGGTTTAGTTTAGTTCCAGTGGCTAGGAAGGCAATGGTTTTGCGAGTGTAACATGGGTTTGTTTGTGGTCCAGTTCAAGTTTTAGTTTTTAGAGGACTGGATCAAACACTTTTCTTCTTCTCCAACAAAAGGTGCGAGGAGAATTCTGATCCTGTTGCTCCTCTGTGAACTCTTTTCAGACTTCACAGCCACAAAGAGTAAGCCAAGCAGCCAGAGTTCCTGGGAAGGGCAGGGCAGGGGGGTCCGCAGGCTTGGATGCCCTTTGCAGAACAATCCTAGCACCTCTTTTGCAAACAAAATTCCCACCCTGGGACACAAGCTCGACACAGGTTCACTCTCAATATCCAAGTATTTCTGCACCTAATACAGCTCAATGTTTGTTTTCTCCTCTTGGCAGAATATAAAGATGGCAGCTTGATTTTTTTTCCCCCTCATGTGATGCAATTTAATGCATTTACGAGTAATTTCCTCATCTTTTGTCAGGAGAGGAAGACATTTGAAAAAGGCTCTTGTTTAGGCAGCGTTTCCCATCCATGAAATCCTATCCTGCTCTTTGATTTTGTTACATTGGCAATACCAGTAGTGCATTTACCAACGGCTCCTTCTGTGGATTCCAGCACTAACAGCAGCCTTGTGAGATAATCCACTGCTGAATTTCATTTACAAACAGAGAACTGCCATGTGCAGAGATTTTCTGAGGTCTTTAAGAGTCAAAACTAGTAGCATAGCTCAAGAGACCCTGGTTCTTGTCTGCACACAGACCTGGTATGCACATCCCTTTCCTCCTGGCATTTTCATTCAATTATTTCCCAGTATGGACTCCTGCAAATTAAAGAACAAATAAAACTGCTAAGTGGAACACAAACACACTAAATCTTTTTAATTAAGAGATTGAATCTCTTAGTATAAATTCATTTCCTGAAACAAAACTCCAATTATGTAAGATTAATTCTTTCCTCTGAGATTGCAGGGATTTATTGACTAACAAAATCTTCTATTGCGTAAATGGAAATGTGCTTTTTAATGCAGCCTGCTGCTCAGAGGCAAAAGCATAGCATTAGCCTTTTCACTGGGCATTTTTGTTTCAGTTGCACTCTAATCTGCCAGGTTTCCTTCTGTTTGTAACAGGAAAGGGATGAAATGGTTCACAGCTGAACATGTGCTAAACAACGCAAAACACTAAAGGAGTTTAAACAAGATGAGAAATTAAACTAAGCTCCTAAAAAGCCTGTTGTGATTGCAGGAGGAACTGTAAGGACAGAAATAAGAGTATCCTGCGTGCAGGGCTGTGCTGCGAGGAGGTGTGTGTGTGTCATTGATCACACAACAGTTTTTTCAAATCATTTAACAGAGATGCACAAAACCCACACATTTTCAAGTGCAGGCATGCCCTGAGAAGAATCTCCTTCATTCCCCCAAGACACACCCAGCTCATTAAATCCATCAGTGCCTCGCAGAAAGCCCCAGGGTTCAATCTTTTCTAGAGCACTGTTACTATCCAACCTTTTAGCTCATAGAGTGGGCAGCCAAGATTTCATGTCTATGCATATAGTAGGACTCATAGCCAATATTCCCTACAGTTTCCTCCTCTCCATCCCAATCTGGATATATATTGCTTTGGTTTTGTTGTTGGGGTTTTTTTTTGGGGGGGGGAGGGGGATGGTTTGTTGTTTGGGGAGGTTTTTTGGATAGGTGAAACTTCAATGTTGCTTTCAGATTACTTTCTTATATCCTATTGCAATAACCTGTATGAGGATGAGAGGTTAAAATGTAATAAAGTCAGGAATCTGTGCTCCATGTAAGTAGCTGGCCATGAGAAACTGCAACAGGGATGGATATTGAATAACTTCAATAGTCCAGCCTGGTTTTATCAGAACAGGTCATCAACCTGTGGGCTGCCCAAACCTGTTCCACTGCTTCCCCATTGATTAAATATCTGGAAGGATTTACACATATATCAAGTTCTCCATAATCTATTTTATCTTAATGACACCCAAGTTCTTTGTCAAGCTAGGGCAAAAATGTTCCCTCCAGTGGTGAGAAAAGCTGGTGTATCTCTGTAGTGTACTTTAGAACACTGAATTTCCTTGAAGCCAAACTATGATCTCAGGTTCTCATGGGCTGAAATATTAGTGGGACTGCAGGGATATAGAGGAAGTAAAACCTGCCTGTGTATGCCCAGATGTTAAGGAATTCAAAACTTTTATTCATTTGATTGCAACCCAAAATATAGTAGGGAAAGGAAGGAATAGAGGGAGTGTGTCGCATCCAGCTGAGTTCTGATCGCCAAAATTCCTTCCGAATCTCAATGCCTGTATCATCAAAACAAGACAGAGGGTCTTACCTGGAGCTGTCACCTGTTCCTGTAATTGGGGCATTTCCACTCTCCTTCCTCTGGGTTTGGGCCCAGCCTATTTTCCTGCCCTTACTCTCTGCTCCAGACAGAGGTGCAAACATCCTGAGTACTGCATTCCCTCCAGCTTCATTCACGCTCCTCAGTGGTTGTCTTTTTCCCATTTTCACTCTCTTTTTTTTTTTTCTTTTCCTTTCTTCCTTCCCTAGTCCACGACAATATGAGCCAGGGGAAGCAGCGTGGAGATACACTAAAAATCTGAAAAAAACACCAAAACCTCAAGCTAGTGGCATGGCAAAGGGGGAAAAAGGCTGATTATTCACTATCTTGTTCAGCATCATAAGGAAGGAGCATCCTAATGAGGAGATGGCAGGTTCAAGGGCACACATCTCTGAGAGGGAGTAGTTAATCTGTGGAATCCCTGACACAAGACCTGCTGTATGTTAAAAATGTGTATGTGAAGAGCCACTGAAGAAAAAATTGCTTAATACAAGGACACCACAAGAAGTCCTTGAATACAAAGTCCCACCACTTATTCCAGAAGTCTTTGAGTCATAACCATGCTGGGAATGCATCACTAGACACTTTCGTGTACTCTTCTCATGAAGTCCAATATTCCTTGCTGTCAGAAGCAGAATATTAGTCTAGGTGGATTTTGGATTAACAAATATAATAGGTCTTATGCTTTTTATTAAGAATAGAAGGCAGGATGCAATTTATCCCCTAGTTGTCAAACAGGACTACAAAGTGTTGTGGTGTTTGCTCTCCTCTTACTTTTTCATCCCTTAATCCAATCCAGGGAAGTGTGGTAGATGTTTCTTATATTTTGTTGCCAACTGCTCTGAGAAGTTCATACAAAAGCTTCTCTCATCAAGAAAATTTATGTGAGGGTTCATGAGTCCTTGCAGCAGTATGTTGAAGCACAGAGACATTGTTAAATCCAATCCAAACTGATGGATTCAGTATAACAGGGGTGAACTCTCAGGAATGGCTTTCAAAAAGAAAAGTTTCAAATGCCAGTCAATGTGATAAAGCATAAATATATATTTATATATCTCCATACATTACCACTGCAAATTTTCTGTGGAGACAGCAATCAAATGGTCAGAAAGCCTTAGTTTGCCTGTAGGCAAATCCACATCTTGGGTTTTAACACTGCAGAGATAATTATGTCACCCATGTTGTAAACATTTTGTATTTCTTGAATAGAGGGTCTGTATTGAAAATATTAACCTCTGGTCTGTGGAAACAGAAAAGTTGCAAGGGAAAGGAAACCAATTTTCTCAGTGGGTGCTCAACAGCTGAATGGTTAGAACTGTGTTTGGGAAGAACTAAAATTGCTATAAGCCATCTGAAAAGTGCTAGTGGATTTAAAATCCTGAGGGAAAGGTGAAAACTTGCTGGTGTCACAAAGTGCCTTAAATAGAATATCGGCAGTTTGACTGATCAAAATTAACCCCTTTATTCTCACACACATGTGGTGTTCTAAATCAGTGCTCAGATAAATATCACAGCTGATGTAACAAATACCTGAAAGTGCAGGTAATAAATACAAGAAAAAACCTGTCTTGATTATTCAAGTAACTGCTGCTAGTTAATTAGCATGCTTCTAGTGGTTGGGCCAATGGAGTTTTGCAGTTTCCTTTCAAGAGAGTTTTTTTCCAACTCTTCTTTTTAATCCCATTGGACACAGTGATGCAACAGTGCCCAAACAATTCAATGAATTCATTATGAAGGACTCATTTTTGATTCAGAGATGACAGTCAATATTGTATTGCAAATTAAGCTCTTTTGGGGTTTGCTTGTACAAAGAGAATTCATTCCTCAACAAAAAAATGACATTCTGTCAACTACTAATTGAATACAAAGATTTTTAAACAAAACCAGGTAACATATGTATGTAACATGCCTGTATGATTAGATGTGTTTAATACTGTAATTTGTGTAATATTAAAGGTAGGAGATATCCAAAACAGTAAGAAACCAGAGGATGGCAATTTCTTATTTTCTATTACCTTTTTTACAGCTGTACTCATACTTGGGTGTTGTTTTCATAGTTATTGAGGGTTTTTTGGTTTTGTTTTTCAAAGAATGCCTGCAAAATGAGTAACATTTTTTCCTAATTTTCAGTTAAACCTCCCACGCTGTGATTTATGGCCACTGCTCCTTGTTCTGTGTTCTGACACTACCTACCCAGCACTTGGCTGTCATCTCTGAACTGCTGTGCAGGCACAGACCAGTCCCTGGCCTCTGTTTTGCCAGGACAAGTAAGCCCAGCACCTTCAGGTCCTGTGCTCTTGGCCCAGAGTGTCTCTGTTCCCTTCTGCTGAGCCTTCTGTCGATTCTCCACACTGCTTTTGGGTTGGGGGAGTCAAAATTCAGCACAGCATAACCAGCCCCACCTCTCTGGGTTTGTCCAGCTCCACCTCGAGGTCCCTGCCCTGCTCCGTCACTGCCCTTTTTCTTGCCCAGTTGGTACACAGAGAGGTCTGGGAGCAGCTTGTGCCTGTTCAAATCAGCATAACAGAGGGTTTGAGGACTTCAGCTTTTTCTCGTTGTAATCTTTAGATCACCTTCCCAGCTATTGGCAAAGATGTATTTTTCTGTTGTACTTGGCTTTGGAGACATTGGCTTCTGTGCAGGACACATCAGAGGCAGCAACTCCATCCCTCTATTTGCACAGAGATAGAGGCATGACTAGAAAAAAGGAGAGTATGACAGGTTTTTCCATGGATGAATAACTTCTGTGCCCCGGGGACTGTAAATAGCTGGTATAAATCAATGCAAATTGGCTATTACTAATCTTGCCAGTAATGAAGTGAGAATGAATGGAGTTCAAAGATGAACTTTACATATCGTTAGCACCAATCTGCCTCGCTGTATTTGTGGGCAGGGCTCTACCTAGGAGGTCAGTTGGCAAAACTTAGAGGTTTTTCTTTTGAAAATTATGATTGCAAAAATGCATTTGTGCTGCACAGAAATGTCTCTCAAATATCAAGTCCATTTGGGGATTTTGCAGTAATGAAAACTTGAAAACCATTGTTTCATAAATTCTCAAGCACTCAGCAGCAAGTACTTTTATTACAGTGCTTTAGCATCACAGTATATAATTGAATTTATTACAAGTGTGTTATATAAAACACTGAAGTGTATAATTTCAGAGTAAAAGTTTGTTTTCAGCTTAGCTCTCCAACAGAAAACTGAATTATCTGCAACACAAAAAAAAAAATAAATCAAGACTGTCATTGTTACCCCATAATAGCAGAAAATTAGTGGGTTTCTTGAAAAGCAGACACTATAGAATTTATGAAATGGGAAGTTTTCCACTAGGATTGGAAATGAGTTTGAATCTCTGTAAATATTGGCTTTTGCATAATTTTTTTTAGTTTATTCTACTTTATCAGTGACTAAATGCCTCTGATAGGAGCATAGTGACCTCTTTGGTTTGTGTTATGTTGTTTTTCCTCACCACACAAGGAGAATAAGTGAAATATGAAAGGGAAACAAGTTTCTGAGAGACGTACAACACTGAAATCAAAATATGAGAGCAGAGAGTTACAAAAACCTGGTCAGTCACCTCTCTCCAGTCTCTGAATTTGAAGGCTATGCCCTGGTTTTTCAAAATACATTCCAAAAATGAAGCTTGTGATGTATAGGCCATTACAATACAGCTGAAATATCTAGAAAATCAATTTATTTAAAACTTGAAAGAGCAGTTCTTTCCTGCTTGAATCTTTCAGAGGCAAGAACAAATACAATGCAAGAGCAGCTGTTCAGCAGCACCTATTATTTGCTTAGATTTTGTGACTAACATGAGGCACCCTGACATTAAAATGGGAGTTAGGAATTGGCTCTCCAGATTTGCTTCTTAGCATTCCATAATTTTTCTGAGGATGTGATCTCATCCCACTCTCCACACCACCTAAGGATCTGGACCTGTTGATGAGCATGTTAATTTTCCTTCTGATGAAGTATCAAACTTCACTAAAGGGCTGGGAGATGACCTTCAGTTTAATTTATAAAGAAGGCTCCAGATATTATTCCCTTAGGACTCATGGATGGTTGACAGTATCTTCAGCAATGTCATTTCTATATTTTTTGTTTATTCCCCTTGACATGTTAGGGTCCCAATCTTGCATTCCTGGCACTCAAAACTTCTCATGAATGGATCCAAACATGGAAGAGTTCCAGGGCAATGCATGAGAGACCCTGCAGCATTACAGAGCAGAGGACATGCAGGAAAATGCTGAAATTATAAATTAACACTACATCAGGTTTTTAGACAGGAGCTCTGCTAACGAGTGCTAGACCCACTCGTCATCCACCTGTTCCTAAGGCACAAACAGGAATTCTTGACCTAGCAAAGGCTACTTCTTGTTCATTTGTTGTTTATTAAAATAAATGTGCTAACACCAAAACAGCCTGGCTTTTGCAGAGGCACAGAATTGGTGTATATTTCTTTCTAACAAAGTGTATGATGTTATCAGAAGGCTGAGGGCTGAGATGTGAGATCCAACAATCAGAGACTACAGCAAGTAATTTTGTTAATATTTTTGCACTGACTTAATTAGATATGAGGGTTTTTTAAATGATTTAGTTAAGCTGATGCAACATCCTGTAATGGACATAGCCTTGCAGATGTAGAGATGTTTTTAGTATGTAAGTAATCATAGCAAATTATAATAATATATCTTATATTAGTAAATTAAATAAAAGATCTTAATCAATTGCATCATGATCTGATTCAAAATTCCCTTTCTACTTTCCCATTTTGCCATATGTTATATATCAGACAAAAAATATTTTTCTGTAAAAAAGAAACCAAGCTTACTACAGCTATGCATGGACACTGTGCATTTCTCTGTGTGGGAAAAGTGACCACAATAGCTATTTCTGAATAAACTATCCATGATAGCTCCCTGTGTGGATATTCTAGTCTGGAAAAGTCATGGGTCAAATAAGTCTTTGCAGAATAGCTGATCCTGCAATAGCAATTCCAGTCCACTTTCCAGTGTCGAAAATCCTTAGTCAACAGCTCCAAACTCTGGTTTCTGCCAGAGGATTTTTCTCTGCAGAGAATAATATAAATTTGTTCTATTGAATTCTTTAAGGCCCAAATTCTGCACTGAAGTCCCTTTGGGAACCATACATGAGATCAGTCAGGGAGGACTTTATATTACAGGAGTTTGTATTTATGTGCACAGGCCCCACAATTTTATTAAGCAGACATTTCGTTAACATCTTCTTGTGGCTGTGAGCTGTACACACCTTTGGCTGTGGCACATCTGGGTGATTCTTGTGTCCCAGTACCTTCCAGATCCCTAAACCAGCAGGCAGAAAGTTGCCTGGAAGAAGATCCATCAAGCCAAACCCAAGGTGGCTGGCCTGGCCAACACTGGGGACAAGGAAAAATGGCAAAATGTCACCCCTTCCTCCATGCCCAAGTACAGGGGCTGGCTCACAGCAGTGACATCCAACTGACACTTTTGCTCTGAGAACAGAGAAAAGAGTGGCCTATAAATATACAGGATGACTTTGAAAAATGTTTGAATGGGCTAAAGATGTACCCTGGAAAGGCAGCACAGAGTCTTCACTGAAGGCTGACCAGAAATCTCACTGCATCCAGAACTGCTTGTGCAACAGCTCAGTAAAACACATTTTGGGCTATATTAATGTTTATATTTGAATCCTGGTTTTTCTCTTCTCTGGTGAAAAAAACCAACCAAACAAAAAAACCAAGACATCTATTCTATCTTTTTATATGATAGACTTTTTACACAGCCTTAAGACCCTCAAAAGCAAAGGTTGCCATTTATCCAAAATTACATCACAGTGCCCCTGGCATTTTTGTGGTGTGGACCAATTAACATTAGCAGCTTAATTAAAATCATCAAATACATTTTAAAGGATGACATAAGGTTGATTTTAATCTAGACTTCCAAAAAATGAAGTGGAATGTTAATCAACTGCTCCACCCATTATTTATATGTCCCATAGTACTCAGTGTCAGAACTCCTACATCATCCTCTGACTTCATTTTCCCCAGGGATTGTTAAATAGTTAATAACAACTGTCTAAAGTTCATCCCAAATTTTACCTGTTGGCATTAATCTGGGGTCGTGACACCACTAGTGCAACATTCCCAAAAATGCAGCAGATTTATGTTCAAGTAGTTTTAACATACAGCAGGTGATATTTTTGTGTTTAAAGAGTAAAATCACACCTGTGTGTTCATGCTTTCTAGGATTTTGCCAACAAAAGGAAAACTGAAAATAAACAAGATATTTTACTTTTTGAAAGCCAGAAGAAATGGTGCAGCTGTTTCCAAGACTATTTTCAAGCTATCATCTGAGCATGGAATAGAAGACATTCTTGCTTTCCAGTTGTATTTCAGCACAAATATCTTCCATTTGTTTGTTTCAACATATTTCTCCTTCAACATGTTTTTTTAATCAGAATTTTTCCTAATAGGCTGGAGGAGTGTCCTGCCTTAGTGTGAGACCAGCTCAGGAGAGAGGGAGGAATACTAAGATAGAACAGGGTAAGCTCAAACTTCTCAGCATGTAAAAATTATGTGTTCAAATGTTCAGTCCTATAGTGCTGCCTGCTTGTAGCTTAATTACTGTCAATAAGTATGGAATTTATGCTAAATTAGGAAAAACTATTATTTTATTTAATTTGCTTTGTGTTTCTTTGTCTCAAATAGCTATTTTGCCCTGCCACCAAAAATACTTTACTACCCCTAAAAGCGTTAGAAAAGGTGGATCTGCAAATTGACAGAGGTTTGATGAAAGGCACTTCTCCTGTCAAGAATGGTCTGTAGAGTTTATTTCTGGCTGAAAGATAAAACACTGAAAGAAGGGATGGTAACAAAACCCCACTTCCTCTTACAGTGATTTGACTCACCACAGCATAAATATTTTGCAGGTGTTTCTCACTCTGGAGCCAGGTAGACTGCACACACACATTAGTTCTGAGTTGTTCTTTTAAACCACCCGTGTTATTTGGAATGAGATATCCCATTTGAAGTTGGGAGCAGTTAGCAGCGAGTGACTTTTCATCTCCTGTTTCCCTGGGCTTTGCTCATTAGAAAAAGATCAGTAACTTTTCATGTAATTGGCAGGTGATAGATCTGGCTCCTGTTTCATCAGAGTGTTAAATTGAACAGTTTCTGAGTGGTAACACTTTCTCTGGCATCTGTGGTGCCATCTACTGCACAGCCTGGTAGAGGCAGGACGAGAGAACTGCATCCCTCCAGTGCTGCTTTGACTTCCTTCTTTTCATCTTAACATTTCATAATGGTTCCTCATTCGCTCTCCTAGCAATTTTCCTTCTTATGCATATTTATAAATTTATATAAATACATATTAGAGTATATATTTTTACACATTTATCTGTAAATGTATATAATCATATTTTTATGGTTTTTAAAACATGCAGTCAATATTTGGAATTTAATTTTGGCAATTTTTTTGACAAGCAGATTTTAAAAAGGGAAATTAAATTAAGAAATAGGAGTCTAGGAAAACAACCTGCTAGTTCATTTATAGGTAGTAGATCACTTACTTATCATATTCCGGACACAAATTTATCTGGTTAGAAATATTTATATTTACAGATATGTGTGCAGTATTAAGTTTGAAGCACGGAAGTTTTGTTATTGTTACTTGTTTTTGTTAACTCAGATATAAGTACTGAGTATTTTTAGTTGTGTTATTTTATGATTGTTGTTTGATGCTATGAAGAAGTAAGTCATTAAACTGGCTTCTCATAAGCTGATGTACTTAGTTTTGTTTGTAATCTGTTGCTGGGGGCATGGTATAATTTTGGCAGCTCCATATCAAACAAAAATCTGTTGATTTTTGATGTTGAGTTGTTGGAAAGAGCTACAGAGATTTTACATAAATATTTCCGGAGTGATCTCAAGATACCTAAAGGCCAAAGACTTAAGATGAAAGATCTGGAAATTTCAATTTATGAATTCCCTTTTCTTTGGCTTCCCTCTGTTAATTGAAGCACCTTGTGCTCGTATCACCATAGCCTGAGGTTTTCCTTGAATAAATAAGTGCATTAATTTTTTTATTACCAACCCAGGCTGGATTTGGATGGCTCTCTCATACGAGTACCAAAGAAGAAAGGTTCAGTGGCAGTAGATAATGGAGCAACATTTAAAAAACTGCATCATCTAACTTGCTAACAAGTCTAAACATCACAGTGTTTGAAATGCTGTTGGCTGTGAGCTGGATCAAGCATAGCTTCCAGTATTGCAGACTCCTCTGCATAAAAGACGATGTTATCAACAGCAGGCTTTGAAAATTTTTCTCTGGAAAGGACAAGCCTTAAGATATTTATGTCCTAAGTAACTTCTAACACTCTCAGAGTGACTTCTATGAGGAGTCAATTATGATGACTTAGTTAGGAGTTGAAAATACACCTTGGCATATCATAACTGCAAAGGTGAGAGCAGTTCAACTTTGTAAAATTTGGGGGTTTTTTGCCAAGGAGCTGATGGTGCAGGAGCCTTGATCTCTGCACACAAAAGCACTGCAGAACTACAGAATGCTGAGGAGTACCAGGGGCTGCTCCTTTGGCCCGCACCAGCATTCCCAGGAGCACTGCATTTGCTCTTTGCAATCGCAATGAATTTAAACTTTCTGAAGCGAAAGATCGGATTTTTTTGTAGGAAAAGCTGAACACCTGAAGATTAAATGCACCAAAATACTCATAGTGTTCAGGGTTTCTTCCCAAATTTGCCGTCCATGTCTGGCTTTGTCACCCATTCTGCAGCACTGTCCTCTGGTTGGGGATGCCACGTGAATAACAACAACCTCAGTTCAGCCATAAGCCTCACAAAATTCAGCATTTTTTCTTAAATTTCACCTTCTCTGGAAGCCAGTGATCAATGACTCTTAGAACTGGGGTTTGTTGTTTGTTCAGAACACTAGAATTCAACAACATATTGAGAAAGATTTGAAAACATATCACAAGACTGTGGTAAACCTTCAGAATGCTGAAGGCAAATGATAAAAAAATAACGTTAAATCTTTAATCTCAGTAGAAGTTGAATTGCACTTTGGGGAAGGAGGTGGGTTTTTCAACAGCTGGAGTTGCGCTGGAGTTCCGTCTCTCTCAGCTTCCCGCCGGCTGGGAACATTTGAGATTAAGAGAAGAGGAAAATGTCTCCATGAGGAAAGTAGCGATGAGCTGGCCTGGCTGGATTTGTTCCAGAAACCTGGGTGCTGTGGAATTTGTGGAATTTGTGGAATTAGCGGTCAGACATCAGCTCCGTGGATGGGCCTGAGGGTCAGCGTCCAGCGCAGGCCGTGGGTGTGGCCTGACAGAGTGGGCAGGGCCATCGCCTGTCTGTCAGCGAGGGCGGGGAACGCCATTGGTCAGTTAGAAAAAAGGCGGGAAAAGCCCTCAGTGCATCCAAAGCAGCAGGAGCCGCCCTGGGACAGTCAGGAGAGGTGGGAAGAGCCCTTGGCTGGGCAGGAGGGGTGGGAAAAGGTCAATTAAAAAGAGCGGGAAAAGCTCCCAGTTGGTCAGTTAGGTTAGGAAAAGCCCTCAGCTGGGCAGGTAGGGCGGGAAAACCCTCGGCTGGTCAGACAGGGCGGGAAAACCCTCAGCTGGGCAAGTGTGGCGGGAAAACTCTCAGCTGGTCAGGAAGGACAGGAAAAGCCCTCAGCTGGTCAGAAAGGGCAGGAAAAGCCCTCAGCTGGTCAGAAAGGCTGGAAAAAGCCCTTGATCATCCTGAAAGGGTAGGAAAAGTCCTCGGTCAATTAGGAAGAGTCGGAGAATCCCTCAGCTGGTCAGGAAAAGCCTTTGGTCAGGCAGGAAGGGTGGGAGAAGCCCTCAGTCGGTCACTCAGGAAGGGCGGGAAAACCTTGACTTTGGTTTCTGGAGAAAATTTCTGCCTTTTCTCTCTGACCCTGTGGTTTGAGCTCGGATCATGAGTTTTCCATCCGGCACACAGAAAAGCCAATTCCAATTTTGGTGATACACTCTTCTGTCTCTTTTTAACAGGGCTTCTTCCCTATCCAGAGAAGCTGCACTGACCTGCACTGGCCTTCATGGAGGAGCACAGTCTGTGTTCCACTGAAGTGCCAGCTGGGAACAAGGCCAGCTCCAGGGAAACAAATCTGTCTGGTCAGGAAAGCCATGTCCCCAGGTAAAAGATGTGAAAAATAGCACCTGCACTCTCTTTCTGTGGTAATGCTTAGGTAGGTAGAATACCATTGCACCTAATAGGCTCATGCTAAAGCAGAAACATAATCCAATACAAAAACAAACGGGCTCTCAGATTGCAAATAGCATCTTCACTCCCTCAGACCTCTCCAAAAAGTCTGCAGGTACAGACAGAAATACAGAAAACTGTGACAAAATGAGCATACTGAATTACACCAACAAAAAACCCTCATCAATTTTTAAAGAGTCTTTCTGCACACAGGATATCAGCCTCAGTGGCTAGAACAGTCAGGGAGCATCATGAAGATAATTTAAAAAGAAAAGGAATTATTAACTTTATTATTTGGAGGGCTCTTGGTCTCTGGCTCAAGACTTCAGCAATACATAATTCTAAGTTTTGGAGTGTGTTGGTTTATTACACTGCAGATTTTTATTTGTAACTGTTTCTTTCATGTATCTTGTTAGCTTGCTAAAGGTGCTATAATATGAAACTTTTATGCCGTTTATGTTGAAGATCAGTTCTGGTTCTAGATAGAAACAAGTATCCACTCATGCTGCAACCTGTTAAAAATGATCAGGCAAACCCTGTGAGCCGTGCAGCACCTTCCCCTTCTGTGCTCAGATGTCACTGTTAACTAAACCACAGTGAATTTTAAGTAGGCATACTTGGCCAGGGTCATATGTTTGCTTATTAAAATTCAGATAATCTCTGCAAAAAGAGACTGAATATCAGCAGGGGGTACACGTAGACTTTGCGTCCTTTTCCTCCTATTTTGCATTTTACATAATACATTTCCAGTTTCTGTCAGCTAACAAATGGGGAAATTGGGATGGGAACAGAAACCTGGACTTGCAAATTCTGCAGCAAACTTTGAAATACATCTGAAATATTAAAATAGCTACAGTGGACAGAATCAAATAAATAAGCAAAATATTTATGAGTAACAAAGCAATGATGTGGTTTAGAATTCATGTCTATCTATCTATTCTTTCATCCATCTGCCCACACAGAATTTTATTGTCTTCAACAGTAATTTTTGTTATGCTAGAGCTTTAAATTGCTCTAAAAAATTATAATTGAGTTTTAGCAGAGTGGGGAGAGCGTGGAAGCTGATAGACTTAGGATAGTGTAGAGTACGCTTGTAATTTTAAGGACAGCTGAAATGCTGGAGTCAGATTGCTTATGAAAATAAAAAGCATCTGTCATAACACTCAAACCAGCCTGGAGTTTTGCTGTAAGGGATCTGCTGCAAGGCTACTTTGTCTTTTTAGGAGAAAGATACAGATTTTATTCTTTCTGTGGTGTGTCTGTCGAGACTGAGCCTTCATGTAATTAAAATCCTTAACAGTTTGTTCAGGGCAAAAGATCAAAAGGTTAATGTGCAATGGTACAACAGGAAGTATTTGTACTCTTGAACAATTTTAAAATTTATAGCATTTAAAAACAACTTTGCCAAAATCATGGCCAAAGCCAATATTACCTCATTTATAGTAAAACATTAATCATTAGTCACAAACCAGCCAGTTGGTCTAGAAGTTCAGCTGGTGAAAAATATGATGGTTACAGGATTGAATAGAATATGCTTTAACTAGTGTCCTCTAGTCATGCATCTGGAATGGAAAGGCAAAAGTTTTAGGGAAACTGTGCAAAACAAAACCAAAAATCAAAAGCATCCCTCCACATTTCTGAAACTAATGTATGCTATAAACAGTTTTGGCTTACATCATTTTTGTAAGAGTGGGGATAGTTGATCAAAAGTAGTACTAGATTTTATCATATGATCTGTGTCATTAATTGTTGCAGTTCTGAAGTTCTTGAAGCTATAGAAAATGTTATTCAAGGTGTACTTCAAAGCTTGGCCCAAAAAAAAGCACCTGTCCTCATGCTGGCTAACAGAACAGACTGGAGGAACATAGAGTAAGTAGGAAATATTTAAAAGTCCTGCTTTTTATTAATATATATGCCATGAATATGAATTTGATTATTTAACTTCCAGAAAAGTTATTAATATGTAATCATTCTATAAGTATTAAAATCAATAAATAATTTTTAAAAGTAATGGACAAATAAAAAGTAATGCTTAGTAACCACTCTGAACAGGCATAATGTATTGAGTAATAGCAGACTATAGCATAAAGGGAAATGTAAAACTACCATAATAGGGGTTGGAAATGAAAGGGAGGTTCTATAAAAAATCCTTTTCTGGAAGCAGTAGAAACGAGAAATGATAGGTTGTGTTAGAGTGAAAAAACCTGCTTTAGGCTGGAAGAAATTACTGGCTATTCTGCCCTCCAAACCCTTTCAGTGCTTCCTCTTTTCTTTTTTTCTGCTTTTCCTCATGGTATCTTATTTCTTAAAATGATACTGATAAACTTATCCTTTTATTCTTCCGAGAAGATGTTTCTCACTTCTCCCTGTCGTGTTTCTCACCTGTGTATTGTGTTCTTAGTCCATTTCCAGCAAAACAAAGCAAACCAAGTTTCCAGTATGTTCTGTAGATTTCAGATCTTATGCCATCTTATCTAGACAGGATTGGAGAAAAAGAAACCTGTCCTCCTTTATGGCACACTCTGTGATTTGTAGAAGTTGCTTGTGCAACAGAATTTTTCCAAGGAGTTCATTTAAACCGAAAATCCCCAAAATTGAGCGATTAGCGGCTTTCTACAATACATAAGCAAAAGAATAAAGGAAGACCCAAATTTATCTCTGGCCTTGTAACAGCTTTGGACATCAGTGAGTTAAAGGATATTCAGATTGATAAGATTGCAGAGGTGCTTGTAAGTGAACACATTACAAACATTTAAGGTTGAGGAAGCACAGCAAACTTTCCAGGCATAACATTTTGGTGGAACATTCATTTAATGAGTGCAATAAACTTCTGCCAATCAAAAACCTGAGGGGCCTGAAGGTAATCAGTTAACTGAAAGGCTTGCACGTTTCAGGGAATTTAATGGTTTGTGTCTTGATTGTTTGACAAAAATGTTTCACTCAGATGTCTGTAAAATTAAAATACTATAACAAAGTTTTGCAATTTTTGGCAGTCTTTGGGGAACTGGCATTCCATGCTGGAAAAACAAATGTGAGCTGTTAGTTACCATCCAAACACATATGGGGAAAAATGTTCAAATTAAAATGAGTTAAGATCACAGTATGTGAAAAATAAGAGTCATCAATCACATTAAAAAGAGCAGAACCATTATTTCTGGTGGAGGAGTGTAATCTCAAATACATGTGACAAAAAACTACTCTGCTGGAGTAAGCACAGTCCTGGGAAGAATTGGAGTGATCCAGGTTTAACCTGAGAGCAATTCAGGGGAATCTTGATTACATTTTCCTCCTTTTCGGTTACAATGTTGGGAGCAGGAAGGGAAAAGCATAAATAACTTTTAAATGTTGCAACACAAAGGCAAGAAAGTTACTTTAACTCTGGGAGGCAGATGCTACATTGAGCTGTCCCTGCAGGTTTGTGCAGCGTGTGTGCTCTGCCACCCAAAGGATGCACAGGGCAAAACCTTGGACAAACAGATTTGGAAAAATGATGTGGGTTTCGATAAAATTATAGCCGTGTCACCACCAGTACTTTTTAAAAGTACACACAAAACTCTGAAATGAAAAAGAATGGATAATTTTAAAGATAGGGCTGCCATATCGTAAGGCACCAATATAATTTTGAGTAAAATAATGAAGTGTTCTTGAGAAAACAACTGATTCTTTTGGGAAATGTGCTCCTTCCGATGAGAAATGGTGAAGCATGAAATAGTGGAGCTCATTTAGAGAGCTGTTTAGAGAACAGGATGGACTACCTTTTTGTTTCCAAAAGTTCATAACAGAATCCAATTGAGTTATTCTGATAATAATTTAAGGTCATAAATTAGATTATATTATTGTATTTTGAAATAGTAACACCTTTTTGTGCATTCTACATCAGGAAGTAATTTGTTTCAGACTTGATTCTTATTTTAATAATGATTCACATTTTTTCTTCTCATTTATTCCTTTGTTGTCATACCAAGTAACAACTGATGCTGATATATTAACACTTCTAAACATCTCTAAAACACTTTTCTGTCTCTACTTCTGCCTGGAAACTTATCTACTTTATGCTTTAATTCAGTCTTGAAGTATCTCCTTGAGAAACTTTTTCCTGCCTTTTTCCTTTGGCCATTCCAACCCCACCCAAGCTCATGGTTTCTGTGCTGAGTCTGAAAATAGCTTTAGTGTATTTGATTTTTAGAAAGTGATTTCTGAGTCTGAATTACATTGCAGAGAACAACTTCCATGTACTCAGTGAGTTTGCAGTTCATTATATTTCTTTGTAATGTGTCAGATTTAAAGACTCTGTAGGTCTCCAGATGATACCACAGTGTACTACAAGACAAATAAGAAGTGACTGCCCTCAATCAGCAAAAAGATTTGGTAAGTTAAATAAAAGTCCAAAGCAGAGTTCTTGGGATTTTTTTTCATTTCAGTTCAAAACTTCATTTACAAAAACAACAAAAAAAAACCTCCCAAAAAACCCAAACCCCAAATTAAAATATTATGCACTTTAATTTAGAAGTGTGTGGCTGGTATAACTTGATACTATGACCAGACCTTCAGCTTTTCTCTATTAAATTATAATGAGTGACAGTGAAATTAATACAATATTCTTAGAGTTTCTCCCTCCCTTAATGGATATCAACTAAAGGCATATTCGAAAAGTCTTAATGTAAATACATTACCCTTCTTCAAAAAGCTAGCTAGGAAAGGAATCTTGGAATACAGACAATAGTTCATTTCTTCTTCTAATTCAGTCATTTCATTTCTTGGCCTGGACATTAGAGTATACATTCCCTCATTTAACTTCCTCATAATTTTTCTCATTATGCTAGAAATTAATGAGTCTATTGATTAGTACAGTCTCTCTATATTTTCACAGCACACTAAAATATATTTCAAAGTTTTATTCATGAGACACAAATATGGTTTAATATAAAGACAAATGATCGTACATGCATTTTTGAAAATTGATAGAATATTCTGTAAAATGTATTTTTTTTTTCAGCTCTGATGCTCAAAATATTATCCATGATCTATAAGATGGTGCAAAGCAACACTTATGCAACTAAAAGGTAACAGAGTCAATTTCTGTAATTTCAAATAAAGCTGTGTTTTAAGTATGTTTTTGTGAAAAACAGCCTGTAGGATTCAAACCTGTAGGATTCATGCACATAGAATGCTTTGCTTATCTGATTAACCACGCTCTTTATAAAATTCTCAAGAGTCTGCAGCTGCTTCAGTATTATAATTACAAATACAATATTTTGTCTTGATAGAGATATATATTACTCAGATACTCTACTGTTTGGTAGACAAAGTGTTGTGGACCAAATCATCAATGACATTTCTTGCATGCTTAAGATACCTCGGAGGAGTCTACATGTAGTAAGTGGCTTCTTATCAATATTTTTATCATTATTTCCAAATCTTATTAAACTGAATTAAACTGACTAAACTGAAAGGGGAAATATCACAAAAAGTTATCAGCAGGAATTAAATAGTTAACATTAAAAGTTTCATTGGTGCCAATGATACCTAATTATGGTTTATTGTGGCACTCAAAAGGTTTATTTCTTCACAGAAAATTCTTAGAGTTTGCTTTTTCTAAAGAATTTGAGACAAACTGCCAGCTAAAATCACAGGAGCTGTTACCATCTAGTGAAGGCAGGGCTTAAAATTGAGTGCAAGACACCAGTTTAGGAGTTTGTGCTCAAATGAATTGCTACCTTGGAGTTAAATGAAAACTTAAAGTACATCAGAAATGTAACAGCCTGTCAAATTTACTTGTATCTCATGCCTTACAAGGGTTCCTTTGTATCTAAAATTAGTTATTGTAAGTAAGCCTTTATGTCCATGAGGACAGCAACATTACTTAATATTTAAAAGGCTGATGGCAGTGAATCACTGCTTAGTACCAATCAGAATTCTTTGCAGAGATTTCTTGCTTTGTCTGTGCAATATAGTAACATGACAGCCTGTAACCTCCCATTTACTCTATACAACTTACTATTTTTTCCAGCTGTCTACAACTCAAGGTTTTGTTGCTGGTAATTTAAGTTACACTGAGGAGGATGGTACAAAAGTGAATTGTACCTGCAGTGCAACAGTATGTATTATAAACCACAAATAGCAATCCATAGCATCTGCCTGTACAAGATATCCTACACTTCTTGTAGCTTAGGTTACTGTGTACATTTATTACACAAACATCTGCTTGTGGCAAATTGAGGCATTGCAGCCTGGGTGAATAAAACAGATGAAAAGTATGACTGTATTTGTATTCTGAAGCTCAGTTATAGACTCATCAGGAAGAAATCTTTGGAAATAGTTTTTAGTGCTATCTTCTGCCACAAGAGCCTTGCAGAGGAAGGTACGAGGTATCTTAGGCTTTATATTACAGTGTTCTGTCAAATGAGTGCTCTTGAACCAAAGAATCCTGGGCACTCTGAACATGCAGCATTCCTGTCACAATAGATTGAATTCTGGCAGAGTGGGAAAACAAGAGTGATTTAAGGAGATGAGATTCAACTGGCCTAGTCCTGAAAGATTTTCTACAGCAGTGCAGGGTATGAAAGCAGAAATAGAACTCAGACCTGCTGACTACTGTCAAAATTTTCTGAAAAATGTGTTCATTGTAAGCCTTAGTTGGTCATTTCAAAATTGAAAGATAACCTTAGCTGCCCATTGTACTTTCTTTGTAAGCAGAGCATAAAGTCCCCTGTTATTGATCTCCATACTTTTAGTTGCTGAGTTGTTCCACCCTGGCACTGGAGGTGATTTACAGTCAGAAGTTAAAACAGACCACACACTTCCATGTACACATTCTCTTTGACCAAGTTCTTCCCCCAGTTCCTGTTTTCTCATCCATATGCTTGCCAGATTGAGCCAATCCTAACAGGAGATGTAAAGTAAAAAGTAAAGTAAAACATTACCATGTCTTCAAGTTGTTGTTCCAAAATACTTATACAATCAGGTTATAGGTCAGTAAAAGAAAGGATTTAATGGTCTTCCAAAAATAATCGTTAAATGTTTTAAGTCTGTAATAAATTTGTGATCTTCACACCAAGCTGGCTTTTTTTCTGGCTAAGACAGATAAAACATTAATCAGAATATTATTATTATCTCCATCATGCCCATATGATGAACAATTTTCTGCAACAGCGGCACAAACACTTTTGAAAAGCATCACGTTATGACAGGAGGACTCCTAGACCACTATACAATAGTGCATATGAAGGGTTGAATACTCTCATAAAGAGGTGAAAATGTCAGAACTGATCTTGTATATAGAGGAGGAATGGTTGTTTAAGGATGAAATTTCGTCCTTCATTACCTAATGTTGTTATTTTAAAATATATAATTTTCTCTATTTAAAATGATTAATCTCATTTTTGTTGTTTTAGGCAGTCACTGTGCCATCTAATGTTCAAGGAATTAAAAGTATCCTTTGAGCAAGAACTCTAACCATAGACAGGAAAAAAAAAGTAAAAACAAGGAATATTCCAAGTTAAACAACGTTCTGGTAATTTTTGCTTTGCTTGTTGGCTCTGAAATTGAGTCATGATCACTGCTTTTGGCTCCAGAACAGGTATTTTAGAGCAGTTCATTTTAATTGATTGGTGTGATGGATCATTTTACATTCATAACACTAGCCTTAACATGAAAGATTTAACCTCACATGCCGAATTTATGTTAATTGTAGAAAAAGATGCAACTTTTCAGAGACTCCTGGATGATGACTTCTTCAGTAAAGTGTCCCCATGTATCATGATCACGGTATGCATCTTGCATTTCATATCCTCCAGCTATGCCTAATTTAAGGAATACCTTCGCTTTATCTATAATGCTGCTCCAACTTGGGCAAAAGACCATAATAAAATGAATATGAAACATATTTAACAATAATTTTTAAAAAATTTAATTATCCTCATAGAAATATGAAATACACATTCTAAAGACTTATTTCCTCCAAACATCTCCTTAGAGCTTGGTAGCTTATCAGCTTCCTGTAGTGCTGCAAAGTTGCTGCTCAGTCTCAGAAAGGCTCAACTGTTGAGTGACCTTCTGTCCCAAAGGGTCTGGGTTTTGCAAACCCAAATGAAACAGAATGGGTTGATTTTGGATTGTACTGAAAGAGCTATGGAGCCAGGAGAATTAACAGGAATGTGTAAATCAAATATGCATACAATGAGGAAAAAACATTTCCCCATTCCTAAGAGAGATAAGCACTTCTACTCTGCTACAAATGGTCCAGTTCTAGTCAGTCATAGCAAGAACTTGTTTTATATTGTTCCATTAATGCCATAAATATCTTTTTGAGATTAAAAAGTGGCCTTCTTACACCAGCTCATGCAGACACCAGGGTACATCTATACATCAACTCCCAGACCCCACAAATTAACCCCTCCAACAGAGGAATGTCTGATACTTCTGCAGTGCCCATAATCCACAACACCTGCCCAGCTGCTCCCAGCCTGGCCCTCCCTCTGCACAGAGCCAAAATAGGAGCACAGAACTTTCCCTGCAGAACAGCTGCTGGAAGAATGTTTCTGCCAGCATTTTGTTTGTTTGCTTGCTTCTAAATGGCAACTGTAAACACATATGTAGCCAGATGTTGTTTCAGTTAATTTGAAACTGTCTGCTTTTCTTTTATTTCTTTAGGGAAGAGGCATACCAGATCTTAATACACGACTTTTGGTCAGGAAGCTGTGGGATTCTTTTCAAATTCCTATTTTCACCCTTATGGATGCAGACCCATATGGTAAATCTGTAGAGGTTCAAGGGCATAAAAGGAAAGCAAAATTTGTTTAGAATGTCCTTTCTCACTCTTATGGAAAGGTTCTGAGAGCCCCGAAATCCTACACAATCAGAAGGTTCTATATCTACATTGACCCCACCTGAAATTAGGGAGATTACTGCAAAATGAGAAGCAGCTGCTCGAAGCAGTAGAATTAAAAGATATTAATTACACATATAAAGGATAAAGACAGACATTTTTAATAATAGATGTTGGATAGTGTGTAAAAGAGCTGATTATCCTTGGGTTTGAATTGACTATACAGAGATAGAGTGAAACATTTAACTACATGAAGGTGACATGTTATCTGAGATTATTGTTTTGACATAATCTAAAAATATATGTTAACCATAAAGAACCTCACTAATCATAAAGCCATAACTGTTATGCCATAAAACTGAATTTTTAAACAACCTCCTTAAACATGCCCATTGTGCAGACAAACAGACACTTGACTTTTGGTATTCTGCAACCCAGGTGTAGAAATAATGTGCGTCTACAAATACGGATCTGTGGTGAGTATATTTTTTCCCCTTCAAATACATTGTTTTGTAGCCCAGCCTGGAAGCTGGAATGCATGAAATGCTATAGTTTTTGTCAGAATGGGTACTGCCTTTAACCATTTTGTTTCAACACGAAGACATGGTTTTCAGGCTTTGTGTGTCTGCAGAAAAAGCTTCTTCCTGCAACAAAAAGAAACTGGATAGTAATGACAGGTGTTTCATTTAACTGTATTTCACAATTTTTCTCTGCTGCACAGGCAGATTTCAGACAGTCCAAATAGAAAAGGGTACACCATCTGACTTTGTTTCTGCCTTAGAAGAGGAATGAAGGCTGGAGGGACCTTGGGAGGAGGAGGACCTAACTTGTGAGATGGGTGATTCTCCACAAAATCATGTTATGTTGGGAAATATTTTATTCTGGAGTGACAATTTGCTTAGGGATCCTTGTGTTAGTGTGGAACATTCTGGAAGAAGAGGCAGAAGGAACAAGAAAATATTATCATGTTACATGGCTACAGACAAGGTATGGAACACAATATGGAAGGCAGGCAGACACAGGTGAAGGCAGACAGCAAATGGGGGAACTGCTCAGTAGAGAAATGGAAAAAGAACATCCCAAGCTAAGCTAAAGATCACTGAATGTTATAGCTGACTTTTCTTATTTCAGTCCATGTCTTTCGAGGCCCATCATCTCACCGTGCCCTCCATCAAGTGGCTTGGTCTCCTTCCATCTGATCTCAAGAGGTGAGTTATTTCCCCAAAGAAACCAAAGTATCCTTCTGCTTCACAGACAGGAAACGCAGTCTGAATTACTGCACAGAAATTCATTTAAATCCATTATTCTTTTCATGCATTATTTTAGTTTAATATCAAGAAAAAAGTTGGACAAATACATTTTTAAGTGTGTGAGAAAATTAAAGAATTCAATTTTCTTTGCAGATTAAACATATGCAAAGATGCCCTGATTCCATTTACAAAGCAAGATCAAAAGAAGTTAGCAAGTATTCAAAAGAGACCTTACATTGCTTGTCAGCCACTGTGGAAAAAAGAGGTATGTATAAACTGACTGTTTTCTATTTCTTACTCCCCACAGGACAATCCTATGTCTGACAAGTTCTTCATACAGCAGAACCAGTAAGGTTTTGTAGCCCTAAAAGGAGGCAAGATTGGGAAAGCCCATGCCCTGGGATATCCCTCTGAACCACTTTACAGTCCTACATGCACATTCAATGAGTGGATGGAATTTTCTTACTTAAATTCCTGCCTAACCCTGGATCACACCATTACAGCACCACACATTAATCTTTTCCTCTTTTTCTTTTTCTTTTTCTTTTTTCTTAGCTGGAAATTATGGCAACATCTAAACTGAAGGCTGAAATTCAAGTTTTAACTTCTCTCTCATCAGATTACCTGTCCAGAGTCTATTTACCCAACAAACTGCAGTTTGGTGGATGGCTATGAATGCTGCTCTGCAATTGAAATGTTTTTCTGTATATTGAATTATTTTGTTGACTGCTCTTAGGTTAAAAATAGTGCAGACACAGAGAAGTATCTGTCAGTTTCTTGTTCAGTTTCTTTATCACTGTATCTAGAGTATAATTTTCTCTTTTTCTTTGTTCAAACCATAAGAGAAATTATGATTTTTGCAGAATACTTCTACTTCCATTCTGTGGTTTCTGCTGTGAAACAGTGCCAAATGCAATGGTACACACAGAAAAGATAATGAAATACGTTCTTTCTGGCCAGAAAAATGTGAAGTTCAAAAACGTATCCAGAAATTGTTTTGCCTTCTGTCTTAAAGCATAGCGTGATACTGTATCAGGCTTTTTATTTTTGAAAGGAGTGAAAGACTTTGTTAAGGACTTACTCACATGCCTCCTTTTGGAAATTATTTCAGGTACAGTGTTGTGGGGTTTTGTGTTCACTGTAAATTCAGACCTAAAAGCCAGAAATAATTCTTTTTTACTGCAAATCTGAAGCAGCTATAAATCTTCCAGCAAGAAAATTACTATTTGTCTTCAATGAACAAATAAGGAAGCTGATGTTACTAAGAATTTAATAAACAATCCTGTTAACCACGCACATCATAACAGAATCCCTTGTCCATTTTATTTATTTAGGTGGCACTAAAAGAGTAAAAAGAAGCAGAAAACTGTGGTGATTAAAGTGTACAGTAACTTTCATGTGACGGAGTCAGAATGACTGCATAGAAACCACCTCCAAAATTGATCTCCACAGTCATCACATGGATCTTACAGACAATATTTTCAGTAGATTTATCTAGCTGGGATTTTTTACAGCTGCTCCACCAGCGTTAAGTCTGAATGAAGTGTCTTTTTATTAACTGCGCAGCGGCAGGGTTACAATGATGGCTGGAGTCCAGGGGCACAGGCACTGGAATCCCAGGGAATACAAGGCTGGGCCAGCGGCAGCTGCACCGCAGGAGGGTCAGGTCACCTGCGCCTCGGGGACACCCCAAAAAACACCCAAACTGCCATGTTCGCCGTCACTCTGGAAAGAAAACCGATCAGTCTTTTACCCCGGGTGGGGCGGGGCGGGGGCGGGCGGGGCGGGACCCAAGGGCTGTCCCACCCACCCCGGCACTCCCCGCCCCGCCGGCTCACTGCGCAGCCGCGTCCCCGCCCCGCCCCTCGCCCCACCCCTCGCCCCGCCCAGTTCCTGCCGCGGCCCCGCCCCGTTCGCTCAGTGCGCAGCCGCAACCCCGCCCCGCCCCCATCGCCCCGCCCTTCTCTCCCAGTGCGCAGCCGCGGCTCCGCCCCCTGTGCCCAGTGCGCAGCCGCGACCCCGCCCTGTCCGCCCAGGGCGCAGTCGCCGTCCCGCTCCGCCCGCCCCGCTCCGCCCGCCCCGCTCCGCCCGCCCAGGGCTCAGCCGCGGCCCCGCCCCGCCTGCTCCGGGCACAGCCACGGCTCCGCCCCGCCCGCCCAGGGCGCAGCTGCCGCGCCGCCCCACGGTGCCTGCGCAGGAGGCGCGGCCCGTCCCGCGCTTGCCGCTGGGCCGCGTTGCTGGTTCCGGGCCGGAGCGGGCCCCGCACCGGTGCGTGAGGGCGGCCCTGGTCCGTGCCCCCAGCCGGGCCTGCGGCGCCCGAGGGGCCGCCCCGGGTGCCGCCGGCCGGGGAGAGGGAGCCCCGCGGAGCGGCGGCCTCGGGGGTGGGCAGAGAGCCCCGGCTGCGGAGTGCGCCGCAGGGGCAGCAGCCCGGGCCGGGCTCGGGCTTCCCGGGGCGGCCTTGCTCCACAGCCGCGGGTGCCAGCGAGGGGCACGGCGGTGCTCGCTCTGGCAGGGCACGGCCCGAGAGGGATCCGCGGCAGGGTGGGCAGCCGGGAGGTGTGGGGATCCAGCAGCAGCGAGAAGTGTATTTTTTTTATATACATATATATATATTTTAAATTTTATTACATTTTATTTGGTATATTTGTGTATCCTGGGTGCTTCCCCGGGGCATGCTGGTGTGGTGGCTGCGGTGAGACACCCTGGGCACGCTTGAAGGCCTTGCAAGGCTCAACCTTTTTCTCATTTGCAGGGCAAGGATGAGTCTGTTCGGATCAACGTCGGGGTTTGGTACCGGAGGTACCAGCATGTTTGGCAGCACCACAGCAGATAACCACAACCCGATGAAGGTATGTGTGTCAGCCCCCCGTCCTGCTATGTGTGTGCTGATGTATCACAGCAGGACCTACTGACTCATTCCACAGAAGTTACAGCTCAGTTCACAGTTTTCAAATGTGGCAAATTTTGTTCTTTCTCCTGTCCTGTGTAGGATATTGAAGTGACATCTCCACCTGATGACAGCATATCTTGTTTAGCATTTAGTCCACCAACGCTGCCGGGTAATTTCCTCATTGCAGGATCATGGGCAAATGATGTAAGTACTCTCAGTGAGACATGCAGATGAATAAAGTTCCTAAACTGCAAAAATGGGGTTCTAAAAGCTTGTGCAAGGGCACCTGAAAACCTGACTTGTTGAAGAACTGCAAAATTTGTGTCTTGTACCAAAGCACTAAGTTTGACATAGTTGATAAATCATCCACTTTGACAGTGCAGTCCCAAAAGGATTAAATTATTGATGAAGTTATGAGACGAAGTTATTGAAGTTTTTTTGATTTGAAGGATGAGGTCCCAGCTGGCCCCGGCAGGGAGGGAAGACAAATGTAGGTATGTTTCCTAACTGTTGTGTTTGATCTGGCTGGTGGTCTACAACAAGTGGCTTCTGCCCAGTGAGGGCTAAGGTTTCTCCAGGACAGTGGTGAAGGGTTACATGTTTGCAAGATACTGTTGAGGTGGAGTTGAAGTTGGGTTGAATTTTGGCTCTACAGGTGAAAGGAATACAAGCAGAAAAATAAGGTTTCTGTAGTTCTGAAGAAAACCAGACTTTGGTGTTTATAATCATACTTTATGTTGCATAAACTAAGGCTCGAGTTTTCAAGACAAGTCTTTGAAGTTCCTGTTAATATGTTGTATCTGCATTTGTTTCTCTTACCCAGGTTCGCTGCTGGGAAGTTCAGGATAATGGACAGACAATTCCAAAGGCTCAGCAGATGCACACAGGGCCCGTACTAGATGCCTGCTGGAGTGATGTATGTTCTTATTTAAAAACAAATACACAGTTTTTACCAAAACCCTAAGTAAATTGCTGTGTGGTTTGCAGGCCAATGGGTGTCACATGCAGCCCACGGTTATTGTAAAGAGTTAAATTAATGGGATAGACTAGCATGGGTGTAAAAAGGCTAAAAGTGAGTTTAAAACTTAGGATTCTATTAACAGCTAGATAAAAGCTAGTACTGTTTGCTCTTTTGTGACATAAATAAATTTGATTTTATGTTTCTTCTTTGTCTTGCAATGCCTGTACTGTTACATTGATGTTACACTGTTACTAGAAGAGAATGAGAATTGACAATTTTCCCATATTGCCAGTTAATCTCTTGGTTTTATTCTTGTTTTTTAGGATGGGAGTAAAGTATTTACTGCTTCCTGTGATAAAACTGCCAAAATGTGGGATCTCAACAGTAATCAAGCAATTCAGATTGCACAAGTAAGTAAAGCACAAAGTACTAGATGTACTCTCTTCTTTTTCTGTTTCTATTAAAAACTGCCTTTCTAATTTTTATATTTTTTGAGGCAGTGAAGTGTACCTGAATAGGTGATCAAAGTGATTTAAATACTCTGTGCAGCTGTTTCACAGCTCTTTCCACTGCTGCAGTGATCTCACCAGGTCGCACTGCTGCATTAGAGGGGAAAAACCTTTACGAAATACTTCAGTTCACTTCACAAATACCAGCTTTCTGCTGCAACAGTAACAGAGATTACAATCTACATTCTCAAAATAGAAGTAATGTCTCTTTGTAGAATATGTAATTATGGTGTCTAGAATTAGTTACCAGTTACAATTTAAGAAGAGTTGGTCCCTTCAATGATTGCTTCTCATGTGTGTGTTTGTCCTTTCTTTTTTCAGCATGATGCTCCTGTGAAGACTATCCATTGGATTAAAGCACCAAATTACAGCTGTGTGATGACAGGAAGCTGGGATAAAACTTTGAAGGTATGATTTTTACCTGAATAAATAGACACGAAGTGTGCTAGTAGTTTGTATATAAAAATACTTATGTGAGGTGAAAATAATTTATTATGCTTTATTAGTTAATGGAATAGTCTCACTTCACAGAGAGTTGCACTACTCTGACTATAACAAGAACGAAACAACTTGGTGCCAGTTATATTTTCTGTGCAGTAGTAATTTTAAGTACATCCTGAGCTCCAAGTGTAAGTTTGTTTGTTTCTCTGTTTCCCTCAGTTCTGGGATACTCGATCACCAACACCTATGATGACCCTGCAGCTCCCTGAGAGATGTTACTGTGCAGATGTGGTAAGTCAGGATATGTGGTAAGCTGGTGCCAGCTGGATAACTGGGAGTAGGAATAGGTTTTGGGGGCTTCTGTAGAATATACTGGATACTATTAATTAATTAACACAAGTGTTTCTTCCAACTTGTTTTATAACCTTATCCAGGTTCATCCTATGGCAGCTGTGGCCACTGCAGAAAGGGGTTTGATAGTTTATCAGTTAGAGAATCAACCTTCTGAATTTAGAAGAATAGAATCCCCTCTTAAACACCAGGTAAATAATAATATTTGAGTGTATTTATACAGATCGTTGACATTCTGGGCTTGATATTTCTTATAAAAACATGCAGTGTTTCAAAATCAAGTTATCTTAGCATGGCACTGACCTGGTTTGCCAACGATGTTGCTGATCTTCACAAGGATTTAGAAGTTTAAATACTGTTGCTCAAATTCTCAACAGCTTGACCTATCTCTTGACCTTGTTAGTGGTTTTGCTTTACCTTGCCTTGATGTCTTTGATATTTTGTGTCCATGTCTCTGTCTAAAACTCCTTTGTATCTTTCTCAAATTCAGCATCGCTGTGTTGCTATTTTCAAAGACAAAGTGAACAAACCAACTGGATTTGCCCTTGGAAGTATTGAAGGAAGAGTAGCTATTCATTATATCAACCCCCCAAATCCGTAAGTGTTATTTAATAAAACATCTTCTCTTTATTGCTCCGTTCACAGTGATGAAAATAAAAAGCCTTTTTTTAATCTAAATTTTCTATTTTCTTTCTAGTGCAAAAGATAATTTCACTTTCAAATGTCATCGCTCCAATGGAACAAACACATCAGCACCTCAGGACATCTATGCTGTGAGTATCCAACATGTACCATGTATCATATATACACTGTACACTCCTAATGTAAAATTGGCTAGGAATTGTTCATTCTCCTTGACCTTTTATTTTGCCTAAAGTTGTCTTAGACATGTTTAAAGACCTGTCATAGTCATTCTTTAAGAGGAAAGGCAAATTCTCATGCTTCCCATAAAACAAGCATTTGATTAGCCTTTCATTGAATTTCTTGTCAACAAGTGGAGTTGACACTTGTTAATTTTGCAGATATCGAAACAATAGTTTTGTCATGGCATTATGCATTGAATTTTTAGGTACTACAAAAATAGGTGGTGCTTTTCTTGTTGCTTTGGTGGTTTTTCTTTTGTTGGTTTTTGAGTTTTTTCTCAAAAAATATATCTGAAAAGATTTTTAAAAAGAGTCATATCTAGTTAAAATTTTCTGTGTTTACTCTTGTAGGCTTCAGCACCTCTGTGTGACTGTTCCCATCACCTGTGGCTGTGTGTGGTGTTTTACACGGTGTTTTGTATGGTTCTGCAGGTCAATGGGATAGCATTCCACCCTGTCCATGGTACTCTGGCAACAGTAGGATCTGATGGGAGATTCAGCTTTTGGGATAAAGATGCACGAACAAAGCTAAAAACCTCAGAGCAGCTGGACCAGCCAATATCTGCTTGTTGTTTCAACCACAATGGCAACATATTTGCTTATGCTTCCAGCTATGATTGGTCAAAGGTAAGAAAGATTCAGACTCATGTTCACATTGCCAGCTCAGACTCATTTTCTTGTGCAGCTTTTGCTGTTCTTTATAAATAGTAGCTGAGTCTTTCTGATTTCTGAGAAAACTTAAAAAGTCCATTTTGGCCTCCTGATGAAGTTTAAGACTGAAGCTGTTGAATTTGTGGTGCTTTAGCTTCAGCTGGACAAGATTGCTAAATGATGCTGGTTTGCAAATGGGATGAGCAAAATGAAAATTCCCTGATTCAGAGGTTGCTGTGGCTGCTCACACACTGCTGTGGGCACTGTCATGGGGCAGCGTGGCACCCTAACAGCTTCCCACAGATCTTGTGAAATGCCCATCTCTGCTGCTTGTGCAGGAAAAAAGTTGTGACTGACTATAAACACTTACCCCAGTGTTTGAAAGCCCTGTATTAAATTTTCACTACCACTCAGTGAGGCTCTTTGGTGGTGCTTGTTTAGGTATTTCTCTTCCAGACTTAAAAATACACATGCAGCAGAGCCACAGCAAACCATAATCTGTGAAAAATCAATACTTCTTAATAGTTTAAGGAGGGTAGCAAGCTTGAAATGTAACTAATTTTCATGGTGCTTTGAGGATAATGTTCCTTGTGGCTTTGAGTGAAATGAATGCAGAAATCACATAGATTAACTTGATTGCATATCACAAAGAGCTAAATTTTAATTTACTGCATTGTATCCAGTCCTCTGCCCCCACTGAGATATTTGTTGGTGTCAGGGCAGATGAATTCCTCAGTTCTAGTGCTGGGGTAGACTACAGAGGTATCTTTCAGATCTGTAATCTAGTATTAAGTAGTAAAATCAGTCGGTGCTAAGTACTAACCTTCCTTCCCAGAACCATTTCTTGTCCATAGCGTTGGTAATTTCCAGCTTGCATGTTGGACCTCAGTAGCTTTATTAGTGTTTACTCTTCCTGATTTGGATACTTGGGTATTAATTTGGTAATGTGTATGCAAATTAGATGAATATGCAAAATAGTGCATTTGCATCTGCAGCTGGGGAGCAGAAAGCTGTGCAGTTGCCTGCAGAACTTGGGCTTCACTTCGAAAAAATGTGACCTTATGTCATTTAAAAGATAGAAAATATGAAGTGAAGCTGGGTGGCTATTAAAGGTTTAGTTACTTCTCTGCCTAGAATGATATTTAAAAGAAATCATATTGAGTCTTTAGGCATCTGTAAAGTAGAACTTAGAGATATATGGTTATTCTTTAATTAAAAATATTTTGTACTTTAAAAATGCATAAAAGTCCCTTAAATTTTATATGTATAGTTCTTGTAATTGCTTGTCAAAGCTGTTTCTAATCACCAGTGTGGTTCAGTATCTGTCTTAAAGGCTGTAAGATTAAATCTTAATAAACCAAACTAATGGAGCATTCATATTCTTATATTTTAAGTAATGCTGATATTTCTTTTTTGAAGACAGTAAATGTAGATTATTTTTCTCTTTAGGGTCATGAATTTTATAATCCACAAAAGAAAAACTACATTTTTCTGCGAAATGCAGCAGAGGAGCTGAAGCCCAGGAATAAGAAGTAGTGAGTCTTGACTTGAGCTACTTGTTCTGCCCTTCCTGCCTCTGCTCCTCTGCCATTTGTGCCCTGTTGCACCATGGTTCAGTCAACTTTGGATCACAAACATTTAGCAGGAACTGTAAAAATTACACTAAATGTATTCTGACTTGCTGGAGAACATTTTCCAAATTAGATACTCTGATGTGTATAAGAAAGAGAGGCTCGTATTGACATGACTTAACCACACTCTGTTCCACAGCAATAATGAAATTGCAGCAAAATCAACATCTGGGGTAGATATTCCTGCTTTGAAGTGCAACCATTTGTATCTATGGATTTATTTTGTTAGTACTACATTAAAATATGTTAATTATAATAGTTCTGGAGAAGTTGTATAAATACTGTATTTTTTGTAAGTACTTGGAGTATCACCAGTAATTCTTCTCAAAGGAGGCTTGTTTTTTCTTATTAATAATTCAGGGGTTCTTTCATTGCTTTCTGGTTTTTGAAATGGAAGCATTGTCTGCTGTATGCCAGGAAGAAATGCCTTGCAAAACGTTATTCCTCCTTTTTTAGATGAATAGGAAGGTATGTAAGGGGCCAACAGCAGTGACAGAAACTCAAGACAGAAGATGGGCCCAGTGCAAACTTTAGATTTTTCTGACACTCCTGCAGTGGACATGACTTTTGAGCAAACTGCTTTTTCTAGTTCAAAGGAGAAGTTGCCAGTGGTGCCAAGTGGTGAAAAGCTCAGTGACACAGAGTTCAGGAACATGAGCAAACCTTTAAAGGTTTTATTCACAACCAAACCAATGTCTGAAAAATCTCTTTGACTTAAACTGCTTTGAAGCTGACACCTTTTAGAGTTAAAAGTTGAGTTTTTTACATCTCTCTTAACATGGTTTTGTCCTGCAACAAGGTGTTCAGGACAGAAAAAAAGACTCATTTTTGTATTAACTAGAAAGTAGTGCTGGGGAGCCTCATCCTGATCAAAAATGCTGTGAAACAAAACGAGTGGGTTTCTTTCTGACTTGAATCTACCACTGTTTACTTTTAACTAGCCAGTTGTATACATGCCAAAGTTTTCTTTCTAGAAGTGAATGCTTATTATTCCTGTCTAACTATTGTTTGTTTGATAATGACTGAATAAAAAGGGGATGGGGGGAGCATGTATAGAAATACATGTCATATTGTACAAATTCGCTGTAAAACTGTTATGGTTTAATGCTGATGGTTACGGATTCATGCTACATTTCAAATAAAATTTTTACTAAATGCTTTTTTATATTCAAAAGTTCTGTTATAATAATGTGGGTAAGGTACTGTGCTTCACTTTTAAAAGCATCTTGGTCTTTCACTGTAATTCAGAGACATCTGCTGAAAGTCAGGTCCCTTTCCCCCAGCTGCTTGAGCTGGGAATCCAATGCATTTTCCAATTGCTATTCCACTAGGAGTGATTCCTGTGGGTTTGCCTCAAAGAATTGGGAGAACTGGTGTGAAAGGCCTTTTGTTTAGTGAGAATGAATCAAGTTCATTGCTGTTTCAACAGCCAAACACCTGACAATGTGAGTACAAATGAATCATAGACTCTTCAAAGTCTCTCTGCCCTCTGTCCTTTCACTTCAGACTCTCCCCTGTGTTCAGTTTTTGCTGGGTGAGTATTTCTTGTTGGGTATGGAAGAAAGTCCTTGAAATACACCCAGCTCTGCTTTGTTGAGGGAAGATCTTTTTCTGTTTTATTTCTCAAAATAGTTTTGAGGTTTTTCTCCTGCTACCTCAATGTTTTACATAGTTGTAGATTTCACATTCATGCACTATTTGTTTTCTTGAAGGTAGGAAAGAGTTCCCAGCACTTGTATCAGTAGCTGGTCATTTGCTCAAACATTTCTTTGGTTTCTGTTGATCTTTTTTTCCTAAGATTGTGATTGTTATGCAGTGATCTTTGGTTATTAGCACATTTTTCCAGACTTCCCCATCAACTGAAGGCCACCAAGCAACTGCAGGCTCAAGATTAAGTGTATGTGATCACTGATGTGTGCAGAGCCCTGCTGGAGTAAACAGGGAAGAATGGAATGTATCATTGTTTCTTGCTTCAAAAACATCTCGTTTGTTTAAATACTTCACAATGTGAATGAGTGAGAGAAAATAGATGAGTTCAGCAGGTCCATTCCTCTGGGATCCAAGGGAGTTGCACCTACTTCAGTGGACACTGAGGCCAGCACTGGTGAGTTGTTTCATAACACATTATTGTTAATATGTTGAGTACTTACTCTGCTGGACTCAATTTCTTTGTCGGTGAGGCTTCAGAATTATTTAGTCATCACTTGCTACTTGTTCAGACTAATTTTAGAAGGACATAGTTTCCATTATGTTGCTGTGCACATTAGATGTGTTCAGCTGGGAGGAGAGTCAGACTTTGAACTGAATTGTTTTCCATTACCCAAGTTGAAAGGACACATTGGCAATTTTCTTCCCTGGAACTATTGTGAGGTTCTGTTGTAAAGTACACGCAGCTGTATCCCTTCAAGCATCAAAAATAAGTGAGAGTTTATTCACACCCTTTTAAGTGTTACTGAATTTCTGGAAATGTATTAACTTGCTATTCTGTGGCAGTTACCTGTCCAAAAAAGAATGAAGAATGTAAGACTCTAACATGACCAAAACTAACCAGAGGAATGCTTGATTTATAAAATAAGTTTTTTGAAAGTTTGCTGTCAATGTGTTTTATTGGAGGGAAATAATCTTTGGCAGAAAGAGCCACTCAGTTAAACCCCTCAAATGGGAACATTTTACACCATTTTCAGATGAGTTTCCTTCTGCTGCTCTCACGTGTCAGTGGTTTTGCACATTGGTTTAATGAAACGTATTTCAGAAAACGAAATAATTGGCAAAGTTTGTCTGCTAAAGCCTTTCACAGATGAAACAAGACATGTTTGCACAATGGCAGGCAGGCAGAGTGTATTAATTCACCATCTGTCAGAGGAAATGCAAACCTGAATTGGTGAGTACTCCAGCTCAGCTCCTAGGCCAGGAAAACAGGTCATTTGGAGTTGTTCAGAGAGGTGGGGATTTGAGATTGAGCTGGGATTAGGGGTATGTGGGATATTTCAATAAAAGTTTTGCTTAGGCCTGGTTCAGTTTAATGCTGAAGAAGTGCTGTTTGCAGATGAGGTGTCTGGGCAGCTGCCCACGGTGAGTAATTGTGTCAAAGCACCACAAGGTTTACACTGTCTGGCCTTTGAAATGATAGAAACCATTTATTGTCTTTTTCTGCTAATTTTGTAGAGATGAATGAAAATGAAAATGAAATGCTGTTAGTTTTTATGTCTTCAGATTGGCTAAGTAAGTGTCATTTGCCATCATTTGGGTAAGACTGATTTATTTCAGAAGTTTTTCATGCACATCCACTGTGTAAAACACTTCCCCTGGCTTGTTCAGCTTTACCAGCCAGGTGATGATCATCATCTACTGCTGCAGCACACAATAATGACAGGAACAAATTCAGAACAGGAGTTTCCAATTCCCCAGTTCCTCTCTCCCCCAGCCGTTGCAGGAAGCACAGAACGCTGCAGTTTGAAGCTGCTGCTGTAACTCTGCTGTGGTGCCAGGCGATGGCAGTGCTGATGGCTCCTGAGCAGAGCTTTCCCTGCAGCTGGGGCTGCAGCACGCCTGGAGCTCTGCGTGGAGCTGGAGTGCTGCTGCACGTGTGCTGGAATACCAGGTACAGTTATTTGTAATAGCAAGTTATCCCAAAATACTCAGAGAACAGAAGAAGGTGGAAATAATTTCCAATTTTGAGGTTTTTTTGAGTATACTTGGTATCCATAAACATAAACTAAGCTTTTAGAACAAGCTATGAGATGCTCTTTTAGCTGCTCAGAGACAGCTGACCAAGCAGGTCATGTATTTGTTGCCCTTCTCAGAGGGTCCTGCAGAGGGTCCACGCTATAAGAAATTATAATATAAATTCTGTATCATGCTACTTATAGATTGTACCATATTGATGCTACTTGTAGGAATCCTGTGCCATGCTAATCATAAATTCTGTGCTATGCTGATCAGAATATCCTGCTAAGAAAACCTTGATTGTAACAACAATGTAGTGCTGCCTTTATTCTGCCAGAGACCCCTAAAAGAACCCATCTGTCCCCTTAGTGTCAGGTGTAACAGGTGCAATTTAAAAGAAAAAAAACCAACAGTAATATATGCACCAACAGAATGTTGTCTTTGCACACCTCGGGCTGTGAGCTGGAGTTGGTAGAGCTGTATTTCACCCTGCAGCTGCTGTTCAAACAGCTGGAAGCCATCTCTTTGTATTTCCAGGTGAGCTCAGGTTTATACACAGCAGTGCAGGGCCCATCCTCCTGCTCTCAGAAGAGAACAGCCATTCCATGAGTGGAAACTGCTGCTGTTCTTCCCTCTCCAGGTCAGAATAAACGCAGCAGCACTGCCTGGCTGTGGTGCTTTCAGCAGCCGTGGGACTGCCATCGTGCAGTGTGTTCTGTGTCCCCAAGAACCTGCAGCAGGGACCAAGCCCATGAGAGCACAGCCCCTGGAGTGGCACCCTGGGACATCAGCCACGAGCAGTGGGAGCTGAGAGTGTCTGCACAGCCCCAGGGAGGTGCCATGGATGCTGTGAGCACAGCACGGGTGCCAGTTTGATCTCACTCCTTCCTCAGAAAGCAAACTTCCATGTGTTTGCAGCATTTACCTGCTTCTGAAATGGGGATGGTGCTACATTTAGTAAAATAATTCACATTTTTAGGACTTGGTTGTTAGGTAATATGATACTGAGGCAGCAGCACAAAGGGGACCATGTGCCTTGGGAGCACTTGTGCATGGGCAGAGCAATTCCAAACATTTGTGTTGCATCAGTTCTGCAAATGCTTTTTGTTGCAGTGCATTAAAGATACAATACCTGTCAACATTAGCTCTGTAAAGAGAGACCGTTTTCTTCTGTTGACTAATTATCCAGTGAATGTATTCAGTTTGAAGGGACACTTCAATAATTTAGCAGGCATGTGCCAGGTAATATAGGAGCTTTTGTCTTACTGGTGGCACAGATCTTGGATCGTGTGTAACCCAATCCCTGGCTTTATGTATTCAAGGAAGTGTTTGGTATAGCTCCTGTATCAAGTGCCACTGAAAAGCAGGCCTAGATAAGAGATTAATGCTCTTCCTTGGGCATAGGGAAAGTTCACCCTTTACTGCCCAGGGTGTCTTGTGCGGGGAGTAGCTGTTTTATATGTGTGAGGTGTGGATGTGCTGAGATCCAACAATGAGTTTGTTGTAGCAATGGAAAAATGCTGGAAACTGCATGTTAAATACCCAGGTCAGCTAAGCTTCTTCTTGGTGGTGTATTAAAAAATGCTTTGTAGTTTGATAGGGAATGCTCTCTGTCATTAATGTTTCTTAAAAGCAGATTGCTGATTTGCTGGACCAGGTAAGAGGAGTGATAATGTTCAGCTCCTCTGAATGCTATAAAGCAGAACTCCAGTGATTTTCCTCAGCTCCTCCCAAGATCCTCACAGTTGTGCCATCTCCCAGAAAGCTGTAAGCTCAAATGTCCTTTTCACTTGTTCAATCACCTTCCTTTCCTTGCCCATAAAATGCAGCTCACCGCTGATCTACAGCAAAGGGAGACTCGTTTTGTTTAGAATTTACCATGATTATTGCACCCAGTAAAGGGCAGACATAATGCAGTAGTTCAAACTATTCTCAAGTGACTAAAACCGGAGTTCAAATACAATCTTTGCAATCTTTTTTTCTTTGGAAGGGCAGCTGTCTGCCATGCTCCTGCTGCAGCAGTGGGATTTATATGGAGTCAGATATCACTTACTGACAGGTAATTGCTTTCTGCAGATACCTGACTCTTTTCCTTGGAGGTCTCCCTTTTCTAAGTAATGTTCATTCTTGGTCTGTAGCAGCAGGGTTGCAGACAGCAGTTGGTTGTTTCGGGCATTAATGTTTAATTTATGGAACAGTATCTATATAATTGCAAAGAAGGACATTTACATTTGTGGAACATTGTCAGACTTCAAACACGACTATGTGGCATTTCAGAAACACTTTCACTGGGCTGAAATGGCTTTTCACAAAACCACAGAAAGATGGCAAATGTCTATTTAAAGAGAACAGCTTAGCAAAACCCTTTTCATTGAACCCTTCTAGCTTTTGTTCAGCCATTGGCTGCGTGATGCAGTTGGAGTCATTCTGCAATGCTGACCTGTGTCTTTCACAATGGCTGAGGTCACCCAGCTGATCATCTGAGCACCTTTCTTTGGTGGTCCTGCAAACAGCAGCAGGGAGATGAGAGAGAGGATGATCAAACTCTCCAAATTCTGAATGTGGCTTGGTCCAGGGAAATCTTTCCCATTAGTGACCTACTTGCTTAAGTCTCACTCTTTATAGGCTTCCTTATCTTCGTGCACAGTGCTGTCACAGCTGCCCTTCTGGTAAGGAAACAGAAGAGTGTTTTTTTCTTCTTGTAGGCTGATGGAAATGTCCTTTGAGGTAGGACTGGCCTTAGCACCCCAGGCTGGCAAAGGAAAACCCCACTCCAAGCAGCAGAAGGGTTTTCCCAATTTATTACTGATCCACATACTTTGTTCATGAGTTTGACTTTCAGTACAGACCAGCTGATTTGCCAGCCTGGGTGTCCTTCTGAGAATGCATGTAAGACATGCCCTCTTTAGTCCTTCACTCTTCTCTCTGTGCTTGCCACTGGCTAAAGGCACGATGGGCACGGACTGGGCTGTGTGATTTAGCAGGAAGTGCCCTGCCTTTGTTTCACTTGTCATGTTCAGCTGATGTCACTGTCCTGCTGCAATGTTGGGGACATCGTGTTGCTGGCAGCTGCCTGTTGAGCTGCTGATGGCTTTTCCTCATCAGCAATCACTGCTCCAGCTGATGGCATGTGGATGTTGGACTGTCAGGAACCAGATGGCATTGCCCAAGTGAGCTTTGACCCTTCCAGTCAGTGACAGTGCCGCCCTGCTGTGGCACCATCAGAACGGATTTTTGTTGTAAAAGGCCCATTTTGAACTTTTTGAGATCATGTAGAAGCTGGAATCATCCTGCCCACATTACACCATGGGTAACTGTGTTTTTCTTTTTAAATACCTTTCCAGGTTCCATGGATAAACTTCTTTATCCAACGCTGATATGTTGGTTTGTTGACTTGACATTCCAATTGTGTTTAGATCCTGTTCAGAGCCACTACAACGAATCTTTGCTGCCTGGTGTTTAAATAGAGTAGACATGGTAACTAGAAGGCTCTAAGAGTTTCTAACAAAACCTTGAAGGTTAACTACTGTGCTAAATTTTTTTTGTGTGTGTGTGTGTATGATCTTCTGCACTTGGCCGGGTTCATTGTGGGCATTAAATGCCTTCTAAAAGTATCACAATTGGGAAAGCGTTATCAGAGTAGAGTCTGTATCAGTAAGGACTAAAATATGGCAACCTGGAGAAAAGAACCACAAGGTTCAGGAGGTGATCCATGGCTGAGACCTGGGTGTGCCCATGGGCAGTGGGATAGAAACTGAGTCTGCCCCAATGCTGTGGAGTGTTCCAGCTCTGAAGTCACTCTTCTTCCACCGTTAAGAATATCTGTTGAGTCCACACAACTGTGCTGTACCTCCCAGAGCTGAGATATCTTGTTTAATGCTCTTCTGTGCCCTGACTATTCCCTGCTTGGAGTGGGTGGACAGTTCCTGCTCAGTTTGTGCTACCAGTGTCACGTGCACTCCCATGAAAAGGTCATGAGATGTGGCCCTGGCAGCTTTGGCAGAGATTGTTAGAAGCCTTCTGGCATTTTCTTTTTTTAAATCAGAAAATACCACTTAGTTTTAACATAACAACTCCACAAATACTTGGGAAAAAAAGTAAAATAATTAATGCTGTTTCAAAAGGCCTTACATTTTCTGCTTCCTTCCTTTAAAGAATACTAAATTATTTTTTTGCTAATTTTAAAATGTAGTTTTATGGTTTTCAAATTTCAAAAGTATGAAGTTACAATTAATATTTTTCCAAAGTACAAAATAAAACTGAAATAGCAAAAATATTTGTTTAACTATTTTGAGATGTACAGTTTGCAGTTTGACTCAAATGGAATGTTTTTTCCTAAAAAAGTTTTTTAGGGAGGAAAACCCTTTTGATAATTAAATCTCAGCCTGAGAGAGGTATTTCCATTAAAGAGAGACAGATTTTCTGTGCAGGAATTTCAGGAAAAGAACAGTATCTTTATTGGAAGTTGTGTTTAGCAGGTGATGATAAATGGTTTTATCTCTTTATCTTTCCCTCCCTTCTCCCTGTGCTCTGCCTTTCAGATTTGGGGATAGCTGAGCCAGTTCCTGAGGAGACTCTTCCTCCATGACATCACCAAAGGCAAACCTGAAGAAATGGGCAGTGTTTTGGCCTACCTATTTAATGTTCTGCTGACACCACCTAACGTTGTCATAACAGAAAAATGTTTTCTGGATCTCTCTTCATCTTACAGCTTCTGCTCCCCAGTGCTTAATGTTAATGGAGGAGTTGTGGTAGAAAATCTGGATAGAAACTTCTGTCCCAGAAACCACCGTGAGTTGTTTGCTTTGTCCTGTTCCTTTTCTGTTTCTAACCCTTTATCATCCCTGTCCTACCTTCTAAGAAGTAAAGAAGAAACTAAGATCAGAAGGGTTTCCTGGATTTATTGCATAATTTAGTGGCAATACGAACATCTGCACTTTCCATTAGTCATTCACTAAAAGGTCAAAGAGAGATCATCCCCAAGGTCACAGGAAAGGCAAGGGTTACCATTGCTCTAGGCCAAGACATTACAATACTGACGATGACAAAACTATTTGGCAGAGATGCCAGCAATGCCAGAAAACAAGCCACCATCCTAATCAAGGGCAGTATTTTGATTGCTCAGAAAGCCAGCCCAGCTCCCTGCTGTCAGACTGTGACAATCCCCAGCTGGCAGGCCTGGGCTGACGGGCTGTGGCCCCAGCCCAGTGTCATTCCAGCTCCCCAGAGGGCAGTGCCAAGGCTGGGGACAGTCTGTGCACACACAGCTCCCAGGAGCTCTACCTGGACAAACAGCAAACTGGAGATTGTGGAGGAGAAATTCCCCTAGAGCAGAGGAGCCAGCACCACGAAATGCAGTTTGGACCACTCAAGGTGGCTGCAGCACATCTTCCACTGAAGCACCTCTCCTTGCTGGCCTTGTCCTTCCTGGACCCAGACAGGTGCTTCATTCCTCCCCCGACACACATGGCTGGCACAAGGGCATGAGGAAGGAAAAGTGCCAAGCTGTGCCCCGAGAACCTCCTAGGAAACAAGGATGGTGGCAAAGAGCAAAGCACAACATTCCTAACACAGACATTCTCCTCGCTGGCAGTTGCAGAGCATTGAGCAATGTGATGGCACAGCCTCTTAGTTTCCTTGGCCATATTATGCCTTTATTTTCATCTAGACTTATATCCAAGGCTTGCAGCGCACTTCCTATGGCAAGATCCTCCAAGCAATTATGAGCTCTGCAATTTTTCCTCTGAGCTTCACCTTTTTCAGGAATCTTGTTTGCAATTACCATGATTTTGTTCGCCCTTTGTCATGGCACAGAAAATGGCAATTTTCATTTTGTGAAGGCACATCAAGTGGGTGAGCAGGAAGGTTTGGAGAAGTAGAACTGGACTTTCAATGATATTTCCTTTAGTAACATGTAGTATGTTCCTCTGTAACATATCCTTGTGGTCCAGTACAGTCAAGTCAGGTGTCCCATTTGTTGTTCTCTCAGTCCCAGAGTCACCAATGTCCATATCCATGTGGCACCAACATCATTATGTTGTTTTAAATGCAGGTTTCTTGCACTTTAAACCATTCTGTGCCCACTAGAGCTGATGGTCTGCTTGAGTGTAGCAAGTGTAGCCAGCAAAAGGAAACAGAGCTCAGTTCTGGAATATTCAGAAGAGGAAATAGTCCTATTGGAAGATTCCTACAGGAGCAAAAGCCTATTCAAAAAGCAGCCCTGATTGGGAACATCCTCTGCTCAACTATTTTGTTACAAGTGGCCCAAAGGAGAATGATTTTAATTTTTTAATTCTTGTTGCAGCAGCAGCTCTGGGTTAAGCAATGGTTATGGTGTGCTCAGGGCACCAAACCAGAAAATCTGAGACAGAGGGCCCAGATGCAGAATTTCCTGCTTTAACCTAAACCAAATGGCCCTGAATGCAGCTCCCCTCAAGATCTCCCTGTTCACAGCCTCGCTGGTGGCCAGCATCCAGACTGAGCATTAGCAAAACTAACAAACCAAACAGTTCCCACAGTAAGTCCCTTGCTCTCCAGTTAACTTATTTAACTGTGCAGCTTCTAAGGGGATGTTTCATCTGCTGTTGTTGCAATAAGCAAGTATCCATGGCAAAACCCAAGGGCACTGCCCTACAGCAATGAAGATTTGGCTAAGCAGCAGCAGGAGCTGGAAAAGGTCAGATCTCCACAGTAGCCCTGCTTCATTTTAAGATTAAAGCCCATCAGTTTGCTAAGAAATGAGGCAGGTTTTTCAATGGCTTGCAGGTCAGACCTGGGATGTCTCAATTTTCCCAAAGACCCTGGGGGAAGAAAGGGAAATGTTCAGACAAATATTCAAGGAGGGCACCACAGAGCTTCACTGCCATGGAAGGGACAAGAACAGAAGGGACTTCGGGGTTTTGCAGAGGCCAAGGAATCCAGGGAACATTTCCCTGCTGCTGTTTCCCCACCTCTGTACTGTTCCTGTGCTCCCAAAGGTGTAACTTCCTGCCATAATTTGGTTTTCATCCTTTAGACAGGGACCATTTCTACATGATTCTGTACCTGGACAGTCTTGCAGTGCCACCTTCTCTAGGATTTTCAGTGGAATCCAGGACCCTTGGTTTGGTGATCTGCAGCTGCTCGATTCCACCTCTTGGATAATGCTGCTGAAGTCCACCAGCAGGAGCCTCTGTGTATCAGTTTTGCATACGCCTCAAAGAGTATATTAATATGTAAGTAAAAACCCAGTGGGTCCTCTTAACTGTGTTGAATTACCATAAAATTAATCTTCCCAATCTGAATGAGAATAGCATGCTCTGGAATTGCAGTACAAATCCTATACATTAAAGATATGGATGGTTGTACACCCACTGAAAAAGATGATTTTTCTCCCAGCCTCCTGACCTGTGTAGTTTTATTCCTAAATAACTACAAAGCACTAAATGCACCCCTACAACAGCACCTATCAGATACGTGTTCCCCTTCTGGCTTGCAGTCAGCTCTCAGATTCATGCTGAGCAATGTCCTGCCTTCCCCAAGACAGCTTCATGCTCTGAGATATGCCTGTCTTTGCAGGGGCTGTTTTTGACCAGAGAAAGTTGAGAGATATTCTTCTCAGATACTCCTATTGTTGCAGTAAAAGCATGGGGAGGTGTCAGCAAAGTGGCTCTGCCAAGCTCCTGCAGTTTTGATCTGATGGCTGGATTTTATCCGCTGGTGCTTTGAGGAGGAGGATTGCTTATCACAAGGAGAAAAAAAAAATTAATTAACTTCCATAAAGTTATCCTCACTCACTTTCTCTTCCCTTTCCTGCTGTGTTTGTGGTAACAGCTCATTAGAGCCTGTGTTTGCAAGAGCTGCACCATGAGACGAGATTTCATTTCCCGTCCTGCTTTCCAGGATGTGGCAGAACGGAGGCAGCCTCCCCCAGCCATGCCAGCTGGGGGTTTGTGGTGTTCACCGAGCACAGGTTCAGCCTCAGCTCCTTTCTTCTTCTGTTCTGCCTGTAAGAGAACTCCTGCTCCTGCCTCGAGGGAAGAAGAGGAGCTGGGATTTCACCTTTGAGAGAGGTGGGACTCATGTTTGAAGAAGAAAAAAGCCTGTGCTGTTTTTCCCCCCCTGACCAGCATAAGCATTGAGAACAGAGATAATGTTGGTCTCTCTGGAGAACTTTGCCAGCCCTGCCTGCCCTGCAGAGGAGCCTGAGTCTGGTTGGATGATTTGAATCTTTGCCATCATTTGGAGCAGAATGAAGCTCTGTAAAAGGACAGTGACTGGATGCCAACTGGGTTGTCATTAGCTCGGGCGGCCCAGGAAGCAGCTGATGTGCAGTTTGTGGTGGAAGTCATGCAGACACAAGGGGTGACTCAGTGGTGGAGAGGCCCCAGCCCCTGGCTGCAGCCCGACCCCAAAGGTGTGTCCCAGGTTTGCTCTTGGGATGGACCAGGGACAGCTGGTGGCTGCACAAAGCACAGAGGCTCCATGGGCCATCCATTTGCAGAAGGCTATCAATTTTGCAGTGATGTTGGGTGCTGCTGGCCCAGCTCCATCTTTCTTCCACAGTAATCAAAGGAAATGCGCCCTAGTCTTGAAGTCTGGTGCTTCAGGATTGAAAAGCTTAATGGCTTTCCTCAGCTTTTTTTTTTCTCTGTCTTTTATGAAACATAGGGTGTTTAGAACTATGGAAGCGGTGCAAGAAAAATATTAATGAATAACTATGGAGTGCAGACATTAATGCATTCCTTTCTCTTGAAATAACTGGCTTTTCTCTGTGGGGTCCGTAAGAGAAAAAATGTCTGCAGAGTCTGAACCTGCTGTATAGAAGCCAAAGTAGATGATGATTTAGAACTTCAATGGCTTTTTTTTTTTTTTCCCCCTAAAATGTTATCTCTGCATTTATCATGTTGCAAAAAATCTCTTTCTCTGAGAAATGATAATCCTAAGGCACAGGGGCAGTTCTTGAGATTCTGGGTGATGGAAACTATGAGCAAACAATGATTTCTGCGATCCCCTCCTACACCCCAAACTCCAAGTGATCTTAGATGGGAGGAATTAAAGCATTGCAAGCACCCCACCATCAGAGTTCTCCAGTGGCGGGTTCTGAAGTACCAAGTAGCTTTTCAGCTTTTGTTTTCCTCCAGTTATGGACCAAGGGGGCACAGGGAGCAAATATGTTGCTACAGTAACAATGCTCCCAGATTTGAATCAGAGGTCAGAGCTGAAACCTGCAGGTCACGTCAAAGGCAGTGGCACTTCGCAGCCTTGTACTTCACAGCAGGAGCTGCCCATCCGTTGATGGAAAAAAATGCAAAAGGAGGAGAGCAGAGGGGAGCCCCAGGGCTGACTGGCAGTGGAAATGGCAATGGTGCATCCCTGTCCCCACAGCTTGGCTGCACAGGTAGGTGTCCAGGAGCCCGGTGGAGAAGCAGGAGGTTCAAGAACCTGCTGGAGAAAGATATTTCTGAACCTCTGTTCACGCCCTGACCCCCCTGGCTGTTCCGCCTCAGCGATTTGGTTCAACACCACCCCTTCCTCCTGCCTTCGACCGCGCCTTTGCCACCGCTGCCAGCCCCGGGTGGCTTTGTCCCCGTGCCCGAACCTGCCGGGCCCGAGCGCTCGCCGTTGCGATGTTGTGCAAGAGCGGCGGGCAGGGTGCGGAACACTGGCCGCCCGGGCGGGACGTTTGGCGGGCTCCGGCCGGAGCGCTCCCCGCGCCCCCCCGGCCCATCCCCGGGAGCCGCCGGGACTTGTAGTGCGTGCGGGGCAGGGGCGGGGGGCGGCCGCGGGACCCCCGAGCGCCCGGGGCTGCGCGGGGCTGCGCGGGGCGCGGTGCCGGCGGGGGCTCCGTGCGGGGCGGAGCTCGGGGCGCGGCTCGGGGGCAGCACCGGGGCCGGGGGGCAGCGGCGACCCCCGGGCGGGCCGGCGGCGGGCGGACTACGCGCCCCGAGCGGCCCTGCGCGGCGCGGGCGGGGCGGGGCCGCGCGGCCCTACAAAGGCGGCGGCGGCGGCGGGGCGGCCGCTACTCACCGGCACCGGCGGGCGGGCGCGGGGCCGCTCCGGCTCCGGCTCCAGCTCCAGCTCCAGGCGCGGCCATGAGGCGGCTGTAGGGCCCCGGGACCCGCCGCCGCTCCGCTGCCTTCGGCCGCCGCGGGGGGCTCGGCGGGGCGCGGCTCTGCTCGGGGTGGATGCCGGCCGGGGCCGGCCGCGCCCGGCACCATGCACACCGTGCAGAAGGACACCACCTTCACCAAGATCTTCGTCGGGGGGCTGCCCTACCACACCACCGACTCCTCCCTCAGGAAGTACTTCGAGGTCTTCGGGGACATCGAGGAGGCGGTGGTGATCACGGACCGGCAGACCGGCAAATCCCGAGGATACGGCTTTGTAAGTGCCGCTCCGCTCCGCTCCGCGGCGGGACGGACCCGCGCTGCCCCGCCGTGCGCCGGGGGAGGGGCCGGCAGCGGAGCCCCGGCTGGCGAACCCCCGGTATGGCCAGGGGCACCCCCGGTGTGGCCGGACAAGCCCCGGTGTGGCCGGACAAGCCCCGGTGTGGCCGGGCGCTGCGGCTCCCCGCCCGTCCCGTCGCTGCCGCGGAGCGCTGGGTGCCGGGGCTGGGGAGGCTGTGCCCGCTGCGGGAACAGGGGGCTGGGCCCGGACAAAGGCCGGGCTGGGGGCCCGGGAGGAGCCCCCGCGTTGGTCGAGGCCGTGCGGTTTGTTTCAGCATCTCCTCCCGCCGCCCGGTGTCCGCGGGGCTCAGCGCGGTCCCCGCATCCCGACCGCGGCTGCCCTGAGCTCTGTTCCGGGGGCTTTGGGAAGGGCTCCACCAGCTTCTTAAAAAAGGCACGGGGAGGAGGTGGAAGGGCAGGGGAAAACAGCTGGCAGCGGCCCAGCGGGGAGACTGGGCGCGGGGGGAGCCCTCGCTGCTCCATCGAGTCCCATCCCGCCGCGCAAGCGAGGCTGCACGGAGGGAGTTCGGCTCCCGATTCGAAATAGAACAATAAATAAACTCCACTTGGTGCCTGTTGCTGGAGTGTTTACAAAGCGCTGTTGCTACAAACAAGGCTGTGCTCGATTCTAGGTGACCATGGCAGACAGAGCTGCTGCTGAAAGAGCTTGCAAAGACCCAAACCCCATCATTGACGGCAGGAAAGCAAATGTGAACCTGGCGTATTTGGGAGCAAAACCAAGGAGTATTCAAACTGGTGAGGCATCCAGGAGATCCCATCTCTCTCTATTAGAATAACTTGTAAGACGAGGAAACAAGTTCCTCGGGCTGGCATCATCTGATCTGACGACACGCGTTTATCTGTCCCCCGTAGTTCTGATTGTTGGCTGAGGACGCTGTGTAGTCCTGTTACCTCTCTGCTGTATCTTCTTACTCAGCCCTGCTGCACTAATGTTACTCATCAAAGTTCTATAACTGAGTTAAAGCTGTTAATGTTCCTCAGCTGACCTGTTCACCCGTTACCCTCTTTGTTACGTGAGAATTAACAGTAAGATCTACTTCACCATTTCTGCCTTTGCTTTAATGACCACAGACCCCAGTGTGTAAAATAAGGCTGCATACCCCATTGTCTGTTCGATAACAGCACGTTCACACTGGGCTTTCATCATGAATTCCCATCTGCTCCTCGTGCATATCGCATACGCATGTTAAATTTAACTTGTTTCTAAATGGGGCTCTGAATGTGCTCACATGCATAGCAGATCAAATGCAAAGATGTGTGGTGTAATTCTGCCTGTGTGTTACGAGTTGAATGGTACAATGGATGCCATTCATTAATATTTCTTTTTTTTCTGAACCTTTTTTCTTAGGTTTTACCATAGGTGTGCAGCAGTTACATCCAGCCTTCATTCAGAGACCCTTTGGGTGAGTGGAAATGTTTCCTAACGGTCTGTTTGAAATCAAATTCGCAAATCAACTTCCTCATTATTTAAAATGTGTGAAAAAAGCCTTCACCGTCAAGAGTGGACAGTTTCAACAGCTGTTGTTAATGTTCAGAGTACTTTATTTCTGGTGGAGATTTCAGAAGTTTTGTGCATTTGTCAGCTTTAATGTAATTCCCAAAGATCCTTCTTTATCCTCAGTAAATCTTAGTCATAATAAACCCAGTGCATTGCTCACTGCTTTGCCAACTTCGAGAATTCACAGGAATTCAAATAAATGGAAAATAGTTTCTCTATTATAGTACTTAAGGTGTCAAAACAATTAAGCAAATTCTGTTCTCATGTTTCTCAAATAAGATCCTCTGCTTCCTCTGTGCTGTTTCCCACGTAATAATGCTTAGGATACAGTTTTATCCTAGAAAACAAATTGCATTGGAAACAAAGTCTGTTACTTAATGAAAGTAACATTAGGTCAAAAATTGATTTTGGACAGATGTTATACAAGGCTTGAATAGTCTGCAAAAGTGGGCTTTTGTCTGCTGTTTTCAATAGCTTATACCATCCCTACTCGGTTAGAAAAGTCCTCTTTTTATACATCTAATAGGATCTGGCAGCTGCTCGGCAAAAGACAAGTGTGCTTCACGAGAACAATAGTGACTGTCATACTGCCTTCATTTAACTGTTTAATGATTGATGCAGCTCTTTTTTACACCATTTCAGAAAGTGAATATTGATAAGGTTTTTTATTATTATTTTCTAAGAGCATTAAGAAAGTAGGTGCATTTTTTAAAGCTTTTGAGCACTGCCCCGTTGTGGTTTTTGTGTGACTCTAATATAAATAGATGGGATTTTGGCCTTTGTCAACAGCAATACTTCATCCCGCTCATGTTTTTTTGGGGTGTTTTGTTTCTTCTTTTTTTTTTTTTTCTTTTTTTTTTTTTTTTTAAAATAAAGAAAAAAATCTGCTAACAATAAAACTTTCATTCCTCTGCCCTTATGGCTGCAGTTTCCAACTGCCTGGATAATCTCATTCCTATGAGTTTATGGATGTGAGAGGCTGTTGCCACAATAGTGCACACCCAGGGTACGTGTGCTGTGTACGGTTCAAACACGCTGGTTTTCGCAGGCAGTTACAGCTCTGGAAAGCCTTGAAGAACATCTGCCATGAAATGAAGAATCTCCCTATTTTTGAGGGGCAGCAGCCACATTAGTCTGCACAGACAAGACGCTGCTTTTTAACAGCAATAGATTTCGCAGCCCCCAAAGCAGCAGTGGCACCTTTGAGATATGAGCCCAGAGACTTTTGCATGGGAGCACAGGGGAGAAGTTGCCAATAAAAGCAGCCTGTGGCGAGTCCTGCCACGCATGTGAGCAGAGAAGAGCAAAATGGTGAAGCCTGTTAAACTCCTCGTGTTGGCAGGAGCACCTTGCAGATTAGCTGCAGTTCTGGGGGTGCCCTTCCTACCCTGCAGCCACAGCTCTGGAAAACATTTTTTTTTTTTCCCAACAGTTTGCTTTTGGTTTCACATCCAGAAGAGTGTGGGATCGACTGATTACATGTTGCTTGTGATCTAGGCAGTTCCTGTTGCAGTTCTTAGGCATTGGTTTCATCATTAAACCAGCAGAGCCGCAGTTAGCACATACAGCGGAGAACACTATAAATTATTTATCAGTTGCCAAGAGACAGGAACCGGGAGAATGGAGGCTGGAGGGAGGGGATTATATATCATTATTTGCAAGCATCAGTAAACAAGAATTTCATTGAATTCAGCCATTGCTACAGCAGAATCACTGGAAGTGTGGGTTTGGCAGAATGTGCTTACCTGAGCACCACTTCTACCTGAGCGCCACGACTGGGGCTGCTCTGTGGCTGCTGAGCAAAGCCTCAGGTGCTCAGTCGAGCTGCCAGTTCCCTCTTTGTCTCCTCTGACCAACAAAATTAAGAGCCTTCCAGACTCCACTCTTGCTTGAACCCACAATTTCCCTGGCCCTCTGTGGGATGTGAGGGTGGATGAGGAGTTTGTCGCTCTGTCACCGAATTGCTGTTGTGCGTTTGCTCTGCGCGGTGCAGAGTGGATCCTGACCTTTCCCAAAGGAAGCTCAGGGGCTCGGCTGCTTTGCCCCTGGTGTGAGATGTTGCCTGGCTCTTCCTCCTGCAGCTCCTGACTCTGCAGAGTGTTTGTGCCCAGGGGTGGCCATTGTGGTTTCCAAAAGATGATTGTTGTGGGCACAGGGTGCTTGGCAGGGCAGCAATGAATGAACAACGTTAACTCCTGGGCAGGTAGCGAAGGCAAGCGGGCAGTCCTGTGCCAGCATCAAGCCACAAAACACAGGTTTTGGTGAAACCTGCAATGAATGGAAACTATGAAAGTTACCCAAACATCAGTGGGGATTATTTATAAACTGAAGGCTTCCCCCCAGCAGCCCCAGACACCTAAATGCAGCCGTAAATATTACACGGGCTGTGCGGAACAGAAAGAGAAACCACGAGGAGCCTCTCTCCTTCCTCCTGCTGTCCTGGCAGGGGAGGCACTCGCACAGCAGACAGCATGGAGTCAGCAGTAAATCCTGTTTGGAAGAGCAGTTTCTAGCTTGTTGTAACTAGAGATCCTAACCGTACTGCGAGGCAAAGGATGTGTCTGTGTCAGGGTAACTCGGAGATCCGGCTTCTGAGTTTGGGGAAGCAGCATTCGGCCTGGGGCTCAGCCTGGAGCTTGCAGACTGTGCTTTGCCTGGAGGCACCTGGCAGTGCCAGAGTGTCCCTGCAGCTGCCACGCTCAGCATGATCAGGTGGTGTGGCAGAGCTGCTTGTTCCCACCTCGCTCCTCTCCTGTGAGGCTCTGGAGCTAGGTTTGGGGCTGTGCTGGGCACGGGGATTCCCTGGTTCTCCTCTTTGCCTGTTCCTCTGGACACGGGCAGCATATGGCAGATGCATTCCTGTGGCTGTGCCTCAGCAGAGGAGCTATCTGTGTGGGAGATCTACCAGCGACTGAGTAAGTGACTGAGCTCTTGCAAACATGAAGCTGGCTCTTGTGGCAGGATCCAGCTCTCTCCCTGCCTGCACACTGGATGTCATTGCTCCAGGGACCCCATCCGTGTGTGGTTAGTTGTTTCGGTGGCCCCCTGCCTCTGGCCCACATTTGGTCTCCAGCAATGTCAGAAGGAGTTAAATCTCTTTGAGTTTAAAATTTCATGCATTGATGCTGCTGCAGTTAGGAAGTGAAGAAAGTCCCTCTTTGTGTCAGCCCGGCCTCCCTCGCAGCTGTTTATCCTTAAAATTTCTCTATTGGGTTAAAAATAAGAGCAAACAAACTTTCATCTTTTCTGTGGTTGTGCTTATAAGAGGACGCACGCAGGCCGTGCTGTGCCCAGCCTCTCTCAGCTGCCATCCCCTGCTCCAGCTTCCCCCTGCCATTTCCCAGAGCTGGAGGCTGCAGGATCCCACCCTGCTCTGCTGGGCTCATGTGGATGGAGCACCAGCACCTGGTGTACCCTGTGCCAGTGACATGAAAGCTTGGGGGCAGAGGGGGGATTTCCTCAGAAATGTCCAGATCTGTTTTTCAAACAGCTTCAGCTGCTGGTTCTCATGCATGGTGACTGCTGTTCAGGCCAAATGCTTGCCAGTCAGGAAGAAATCCCTTTTTTATTTTATTTTGTGTTTTTTAAACACAGGCATGTCTTTATAAGCAGATCAGTTGGCTTTGAGAATTTTCTTGAACATCCACTTTGAGATGGCAAATGCTGGTGTCAGACCCAAGGGTTTGGTGTGCCATTTGTTTTGGGTTTGGGGCACAATTTGCTCGTGTTCTGCCTGTAAAACAGTCCAAAAGGAGAGCGTGGTCTGATCTGGTGACCTCACACTTGGCTGTGTGATGTACCAAGCTCAGAGCGGTGACAGACCTGTGGCAAGGGACAGCTCTGGGTGAAGGATCGGAACCATTCCTGGGCAGGCAGGGCACAGGCTTGTGTGTGATGGAGAGACAGGCTGAGCTGGCTCCAGCTTTGTCTTTACAGCACATGGCTTGAGTTGTGCCATCTTCTCTGCGTGATTCCATTGTCTCTCGTGGATTTTCCACTCATCCTCCTCGGCAGCAGAGACCTGAGTCCTCTCCCCTTGGTGCAGGAGCTGCGGAGTGGCAGATCCAAAATTCTCCTGCGCTCCCCTGGCTGGTGCCACGGAGTCCCAATGTGGCAGATTGATGCACACGTCTGAATTTCCAGAGCAGCCCAGCTTGAGCTTGGTCTCATGTTTCCTTTGAGCAGCTGTTGGCATATGGGCCCCAACTCGTAGTATTAAGCATATGCCCAGCAATTCGAATGATGAATGCAGCCCTGGGCATCCTGCCTCGGAGCTGAGGGCACCAGCCAGGGAACCAGACAGTTGTTGTGCTGATAATTTGGTAGCAAGGACACCGGGTCACTTCTAAATATGACTTTTATGAAGAACTTGTTCCCCACGGATGGGAGCAAGCTACATACCAGAGCTAAATATACTCCATGATCACAAAAGATGAAAAGTCGTGGACCTCGGAGTTAAAGCTCAGTCTCCTGTTTCTCAGTCCCCAAGTGCTGTAAACAGGGTCGTGCTGTCCCCTGCAATTTCCCTGTCACCAGCTTTGAGCATTTTAGCTCTCCTGGGTCAGAGTTGAGCTGCTCTGGCCAAAGCAGCAGAGGCTGGGAAAGCCACGCTGGATCCAGGCATTCCCCATTATTCCAGCTTCAGGGAAGGTGTGGAGGGATTGGGTTGAGATGTGTTAAATGTTCTGCTACAACAAAGGCATGACTGGTAGCAGAGATCACAAACTCTTAAAATGGAATTTCTTTCTTGGCTGAGAAATTACTTAATTATTTGTTTTATCAGTGTAGGCCTTCTTTTGTCAAAAAAAAGAGATATTTCATTGCTTCTTCCATAGCTGAAGCTTTCTACTTCAAAGTAGTTCATCTCTCCAAGAAAGGGGTTTTGATAAATCAAATGTGTGGATGGTTTTAATTAAGGGTCAGTGGAGGGGATCACGTGTAAAGAAAGAAAGTCTGTTAAAAATGGAACCAGTTGAAAGTAGTCACTGTAATGTGTATGATTCCAAAACTTGTCAGGTACTTCAGAAGACTTTAGAGATGTTTCTGCCATTGATTTTCTGTAAATTGCAGAAGAGAATTGGAGAGCTCAGTCAAAGGCAGAATTCTGGGGTTTCCTGGGTTAATCTGTTAGAGACCCAGGTTTTCCCTGCTGCTCTACCAGGTTCCTCACACTGATGAAGGAAAGTCTCAGGTTCCTGGTGTGAAGCAGTCCCTGTTTCTTCTGTCAGTTAATTTCTGGTTTGGCTGTGCTGATAACTGGAAAGGGGAGGGGTTTTTCCTTCTCTGGAGAGCTGACTAGTTGCGGATAAACTTCCATGTGGCTTTTTCCTTGGTGCCAGATGGCTCTTGTTTCAGGCAGATGTTATCTCCTGCTACCTGAGTGTTTTTCAGCCTGCTTCTCCAAAAGTATTTTTGGTCTGGCCCAGCGTGCCTTTGTTTGGGATCATGGGGATTTTTTTTCCTTCTTCCTTAGGGTGTGGGGGAAGCAAGATGCAGAGGATAAAGCTGTCGAGCTTGGCTATAACTCATGGTGGAGCTCAGCATGTTGATCTCAGCCTCTTGGTTGAGCTGAGGAAAAGGATTAGATCTTTGTGAGATGTACTCCCACCTTTCTTCTGCAGCCTCTTTTTTATTTCTTTCTGTTTTTTTCCCCGCTGACTGCAGTCTGGGACAGTCTCTGTGGCACGTTGGTGATTGCCACTGTTGTGGTGACACCTGCAGCAGGAAACTCAGTCCTGAACCTGTTTGCACAAGCTGTTGTGTAAATCTTCTCAGAGGGACAGGGGAGGATGAGGAGAAGACAAGACAGGCAAATTAGTTATGAGAGGAGCAGAAATTGTGTTGATTGCTTTGCTCTTTTGTGTTTGTGTCGTATTGCAGCAGGTGAGGATCAACCCCATGGAGCTGCAGAGCTCACCCTGGTCTGGCTTTGAGCTGGCTGGGATCGCTGGCTGATGAGGCAGAGGCTGTTGGCATTTCAGTGCATGTTTAAATCAGCTTTAGTAGGGACATTTCAGGGGCTGGAGGTTTGTCGTGTCGTGGTTGAAGCCCAGCCCTGTCAGTGAATGCTGAGGAATCATGGAGTGGTTGGGGCACAGCAAATGTGCTGATCTGCACCCAAGTGTTGGTGGATAAACTGTGATCTCCTCCGGGAGTGCGGGTCCTTGTCGGCAGGCAGGGACCCCCCCAGCCATGCTCCAGCCTCCTCCTCATGTCTGGATTGAGAACAGCACCTGAATTTCTCACATTTCTACAGCCTGTCACCGTGGCTGGGGCCGTATGATACCTGTGGCCAGCCCTGCCTCTCCTGCACACACATTTACTGAGAGTGTCTCCTCGAGGTGAGTGCTTGCTGGCTTGGGAGTGTCCTTCAGGAACAATTCCTTGGAGTGTGAATTACACCAGGATGTGTGCTGCATCTCCAGCTCTGCGGTGGTGCCGTGCCACTGCCAGTGTGGGGTGTGCTTCCCAGGGCAGCTTTAAACTCAGGAACTCACTAAAAAATACACCTTGGAGGTGTCACAGCGCCAGGGGCTGTGCTCAGCAGGTCCTGCAGTGTCCCCAGCCCCGCCTGCCATCACGGGCTGTGGCAGTGTGGGTATCCCTGTGGCAGCTAATGGGTCAGCTCTAGTGGAAATGGAGGCCAAATTCCTGGGGTCAAATGCCAGAATTTGTGCCTTCGCTGGCAGACACAGAGGGCTCTGTTTCTTTTATTCTTCAAGGAATAAAAGGCTGGTCGTGGTGGTGGCATTTGTGTGCTGATCTCTGCGAGGCTGCCAAGAGCCCTGTGCCCCTCCTTGTTTCCCAAATGTTTGTGTGATGCCGTGTCCCTCCTGACAGAGGGGTGCAGCTGTCTCCACCTCTTCAGAACTGACAAAACCAGCTCCCTGCAGGGCTGGCAGAGATCGAGGGGATCAGGAACTCCCACCTTGTTGCTCTCCCAAACTCGTGCAGCTTGCAGGAGCAGCTCGTGGCTCATGTGTAAGAAGTCCTGCAGGATGGCAGAGAGCTGAGAATGTGCAGCTAAAGCACACTAGGTGTAAATCTGATATAAAATAGTCAAATATACGAAGTGACTCTGAGTTCTGCTGCAGAGAGCTGCTGATGAGAGCTTGTTCCTCTTGCTCGCCATTTGGGGAGAGGTGTGGGATCCATTTCCCCCTGACTTGTCCCTTGTTCTTGGCTGTCCCCAGCCAGCCCTGCCCTGCTGCTGTGGTGGGGAGACCTGGCTGATGGCAGCTTTGGAAAGGGACTTTTTCATCTGCCTGGAGCCGAGGGTCTGTCCCCACTCACCTCCCCGACACATTTGAGCATCTCCACCCAGGCCCGCACCAAAATGGGGCCCCTTTTGTTGTGTCCCCAGCCAGAGCAGGACAGAGCCGTGTCCCCTGTGCCAGTGGCTCTGTAACCATCCCTTTTGTTCTGTCCCCAGCCAGGGCAGGACAGAGCCGTGTCCCCTGTGCCAGTGGCTCTGTAACCATCCCTTTTGTTGTGTCCCCAGCCAGGACAGAGCCGTGTCCCCTGTGCCAGTGGCTCTGTAACCATCCCTTTTGTTGTGTCCCCAGCCAGGACAGAGCCGTGTCCCCCGTGCCAGTGGCTCTGTAACCATCCCTTTTGTTGTGTCCCCAGCCAGAGCAGGACAGAGCCGTGTCCCCCGTGCCAGTGGCTCTGTAACCATCCCTTTGTTCTGTCTCAGTCCTGGCTGCCGGGGCAGCATGGCGTGGTGCCACGTGGTCAGCAGCGTGGGCTGGCACCACGAGGGCCCTGCCGAGTCCCTGCTGTCCCTCCTGCTGTCCCTCCTGTGCCACCACCAGGCTTGGGTTTGACCATGCTCGTGGTGCTGGGTGGCCTTTGCCCATGGTTCCTTGTCGTGCCAGCAGCATCTCGTCCATCTGCTGTTCACAGGGTGACTTTGGTGTGTGGTGGCCACGGCTGATCACTTGGTTGATGTTTTATAATCACACCGTGTGTGTTTTTGATGAAGTTCTCTTCTGGCTGGCAGGGCCCATCGTGGGGGATGGAGGAAAACTGCAGGGAGGGAGGAAGGGAAAGGCATCTTAAAACACAGATGTGACTCATCCTGTAGAAATTCAGATTAGAGTTTGCTGTTTTCTAGAAAGAGAACTCCAGAACAGCTTGCTTTTCTTAAAATCTATTTCCTGAAAGATCATCTTCAGAAATAATGGAAGAGGGGGAAATATTTTAAGATTTTCTGTGGGTACTAAGCCAGCAGAGAGCTTCATCCTCGTGCACTGGTTTGTTTTGTTTGTAGCTGCAAGTCATCAAAGTGACCTTCCTTTGGGTTGTGTGTTTTGTTTTGATCGATGAATTGCCATCTGTCCACCTAATTCAGAAGACCAAACTGCATAATACCTTGATTGAAATTTCTAGCTGAATTATTAAAACCCCACAGACCAAAAGAACCTTCCCTTTCACATTTACATTCCCTTTAGAAGCACATCCTGGAGCTGCTGAGTGTGATTTTTCAGTGCAGTACCAGCTCGTGTGTGTGATGTGTTTGTGTATGCACTGGGTTGGTGGGATGGATTTTGGAGCAGGGTCCAGGAGTTCTCACTGCCTTCCAACCCAATGGTGCTTTTTATTCCAAGTAGCACTGAAGAGCTGGAACTTTTCCTTGCTGAGGGAAAGCAGCAGTGCAGGATGTTGCAGAGTTGCTGTCTCTGAGCCCACCATGGAGCTGCAATGGAGGAGCTCTGTGCATGAAAGCACAGCCAACCTGTGGGGTTTCCTGGGATGAACTGGGAATGTCCACTCACCTGATGGCACCACGTCCCCCACATGGGCTGTGCCAGCTCTGGGAGCAGCTGGGTGGCAGCTGGGGACATGGAGGAGCTGCTCAAACAGGGTGATGCTCAGGATGGATTGCTGGGAGTCTCTCAGACTGTCCTCCCGGCCATTTGGCAGGCTCAGGCAGAGAGCCTGTGTGCAGCAGGAAAAGTGCAGGGCCTCCTCTGCTCCTGCTGCTGCATGGTTTTTAGTGGACTGTGCATTTTTTATTGCATTTCTGGAGTGGCTTTAACTTTGCTGAGCCCTGGAGTGGCAGGAAGCCTGGGGGCATGATGTGATGTGTAGGGAGAGGCAATGAGCAGCCAGAGCATCCCTCCCAGCCTGGGATGCAGGATGTGCTCTGAGCTGATCTACAAGGAATGAGCATGGACAGGCTCTGCTCATGCCATGCCCAAGGGTCAGTGCCTGGGGGTGCCTCTGCAGAGCCTTTCCCCACACCCTGGCAGGCCCAGAGAGCACTGCTGCACCTCTGACTTATTTGAAATAAAATAGAAAATCCCCCAGTGACCGGCGTGAGGAACCTCCTGGTGGCTGCCACTGCTTGCTGGGAGTGTGTGACATGAAGTGCCCTTGGGCTGAGCTGGTGCCCAAGCTCTGATTCAGCTGTGCTGGCCTCAGCTTAGATCAGAGCTAAACAAAAAGGGATTCAATGAATTTCTGCTGCCTCATCTCATTCTTGTTACCCACAGGGTATGGTGTGTTTGTGGACTGAAGGGCTCTGAGGTCCCTCTTGCTGTCCAGGGCTGTCTGTGGCCTCAGAAGGTCTTGCGCTGAATCAGCTAAAGGTTGAGGTGTTGCTCGCCATTGTCCACCCTCCCTGGTGCCCTTGGCATACGGAAGGACCCGAATTTTGAAGGCAGTGTTGCTGTGTGGGGAGAGGAAAGGAGAGCAGTCACTCTCTTGTCATGCAAATTGTCTCACGCAAAAACAAGCTGCATATGGGAGTGGGAAAAGGAGAGAAAACTCAGTTCAGATGAGCACTTGTTTGTGAGAAGTCTTTCTCCTGCCTGAAAAACAGATTAAACCATCCAGTGCTGGTTGTAAAGCAAATGGGAACAGCCCTGCAGGTGCTGGGTAGGAGGGACCAGCCCCAGGTAGACCCCAGTGTGTGACTGAGGTGGCTGAGATTTGGGATGCTCAGGTGGAACGAGGGTAGCCATCTACAGCCCTGTGCCTCGTGAAGAGCCCGTGGGAGGCTTTTAAAAGTGGTTGTGTTTGAAAATGTGCTGTCACACACATCCACACAAAAATCCCCAAAATATTTGAATCTGCATAAGCTCTCTGCAGAGTTTTGCCTTGAAGGGTTTTTTTCCTGTTTGCCAAAATGAGTTGGGTTTGGAGACAGGGTGGCACAAGCTCTTCAGGGGATGTTTTTGGTTTGTGCTGTGGCCTTCAGCAAGCAGTGGCCCAAGGGACCTTCTCCACAGGGAGCCCTTTTGGAGTGTGTGGCTCTGATCTTCCACTGGCACTGTGCCATTTGCTGGTGACAATTTGCACCCCACATTTCTTAGACAAGCCCCAGATGTGTCACCCTGCCAAGCTCTCCAGGCCACGTGCAATTCCCCATTTTTTTCTGGCTCATGGTGGAATTATGTGCATTTTTGTGGATGTACCTAATCCTTCAGGTTCGCACAGTTTTTGCCGTTTTTTGAGGCCTGACTTGACGTGGGCTCTTTGGAAAATACAGCCCTTTCATTTTGACGCTTTCTTTCCTTCCCTTTCCCCCTCATTAGCAGTTTCTAGCAAATTAGTGGGCACTCCCGCATTAATCACCTCCAGGATCTTTCCATCTATGGACTTTAATTGACTGTGGCATCGTTAAGTTCCTCTCAGCAGCAGAGCAACCTCAGGGCAGGGGTGAACCTGGGAGAAGCTGCACTTTAGGGATCCTCTTGGAAAGGGCGGCGGAGATGCCGGGGGCAGATGTGGCAGCTTGGGGACACAGGAGTGTCACCGCCCTGCCAGCTCCTGGGGAGTGTTAGTGGAGGGAAGAAAGCAGCGTGAATATCTCATGTTTTACAACAAACACCCTGTAGCATTGCCCTAAATACCCAGTGTTGTGGAAACACGGTGTGTGTAGTAACTGATAACACCTGGCAAGCTGGAGGGGCTGTGCCTGCGGTCAGTGGTCATTCCTGGTGGGACAAGGGGAGAGTGACCCATTGTCCCTGGTGCCAGGAGGTGCCCACAGGGCCTGCGCACCCTCAGGACCCTCCGGCCAGGTTTGGGGGGTGGGATCTGGAGGGTACAGGAGGCAGAAAGGCTGGCAGGGACAGGCAGGGCGTGAAATGCAGTGAGCCAGGGGCTGTCACAGACTTCCAGGGAGGTTATTTTGGGGACCAGCAGCCTGGATAGAGGGAGATACGAGCCATGAGGACCAGGGTGTGTGTATTAGCTGCAGCCCATGCTTCACCTTGCACAGTTCCTCCCCTCGGGGTCTAGGAGTGTTTTGCTTCTCATCCCCACCCCGGGGAGCACCCCTCGCTCGGGGCAGCACCGTTTCCATGGCTGACACACATGATTTTGGGGGACTGTGCAGGCCGGGGGGAGCCCAACCCTCAACTGACTGTGTCCCTTTGCCTCCACAGACTGACGCCTCACTATGTTTACCCCCAAGCCATCATCCAGCCCAGCGTGGTGATCCCCACCCCCGTGCAGTCCATCACGTCTCCCTACATCGACTACACGGCCGCCAGCCAAGCCTATTCCCAGTACACCACAGCTGCCTACGACCAGTACCCCTACGCTGCCTCCCCCGCCGCCGGCTTCGTGGGCTACGGCTACACGGGCACGGTGCAGCCGCCCATCAGCGCCAGCAACCCCGCGGCGCCCGCCGCCGCCTTCGTGCAGTACCAGCCGCAGCAGCTGCAGCCCGACCGCATGCAGTGAGGGACGCCTCGGCCTCCCGGGACAATCTCTGATGTGCAAGGATGCGAGTAGGACGGCGAAACGGCAAAAAAATGATAAAAGAGACAAAGCGAGCAAAAAAAAAAAAAAATCACCCCGTTCCTTTGTCCCCTTTATGTAGGTGCATATCGATACCTGAGCTATTTATAGTGTTGAGGGCGAGCCCAAATCCTTGCAGTCTGACTGTGCTTATGAAAGTGGACTTCTGGTAAGTTGGTTTTTTTTTTTTTCCCTCTTCAATCTGGACAGATACTGTCTTGAAGATGTTCTAAAAGCGGCTGAAATGTTTCACAGGAAAACTACAGATTCTTGCACACATCGCGGTCTGCTTCCATCACCTGTGGTCTTCTTTCCACCCCCTTCCCCGCCAGCCCTTCCTTCCTCATCCAGCCTACAATCCTCTTATTTACTGGTGAGGTACAGAGGTACTCGGAGAACATGGAAAAAAGCAATCTTATTTTTTGGTTGTACAAAAACTTTGTAATACTCAGAGATGCCTTACAGAAAAAAAAAAAAGCAAAAGAAAAACTATTTTTTAATATTTATTGCGATTTTATTCGCATGAGCTGTGAATTGCAGACAGAAGAATAGTAGTAAGTATCTGCCTTGTTTAATTCTCATTTTACTAAATTATTGTATGTAGGTAAAAGTTCTTAAGTAATTGCTGAATCACTTCAACATGCAAAAGGGAATATTGGCTTGAAGGAGAGCAGAATATTCCTTTAGTCAACGCACTGTACTATTTTCTTATTGTAATTGTTACTCTGTTAAGATTATCTCAAATTTAGGTATATTTTTAAATGCAAAAAACCAACCAAGAATACTGAACATTTTGTCTACTTTGGTAGATCTTTTGTTACAATGCTGCAGCCTATGGAGACATTTACAGTATTTATGTAAAAGAGATTTGGGGCTGTTGGCCAGCAAGGTTTAGGAGAATATCACGAGTGGAGCAGTAGAGAAAAAGCTGTTATGTCGCTGAACAAATGGGTAAATGTAACCTTTTTATGCCTGTAATCCAACAGCCAAATAAAGGAAGAGAACAGGCGATGTCAGTTAAGTGCATTTCTACAAAGACAGCAATAAACTATTTTAACTTTTAAAACGATTCGGTGCCGTATGGTTTGCTTGGCTGCAATGCTTCAGGGAGCATTACCCAACCCACCTGGTCTGGCCTCGAGTGTGCTGGGGTGGGCTGGGAGCGTGTCGGTGGGAACAGCCCCTGCTGCCATCCTGGCGGGCATTGGGTGATGCCACCATCCTGCAGCGTGTCCCACTGCTGCCCCTGCCCTGAGTGTCCCATGGGAACAGCCCCTGCTGCCATCCTGGCGGGCATTGGGGTGATGCCACCACCCTGCAGCGTGTCCCACTGCTGCCCTTGCCCTGCGTGTCCCATGGGAACAGCCCCTGCTGCCATCCTGGCGGGCATTGGGGTGATGCCACCACCCTGCAGCGTGTCCCATGGGAACAGCCCCTGCTGCCATCCTGGCGGGCATGGGGTGATGCCACCGTCCTGCAGCGTGTCCCACGTGCTGCCCTTGCCCTGCGTGTCCTGAGGCTCCTCAGGGTCCTGAGGTCACAGAGCCCTGGGGGCTGGCACCAAGTGTGGACACTGTGTGGGGCAGAGGGTGGCAGGTGCTGCCGTCCTGGGGCAGCTCCATGGCCGTAGGGACAGAGGGGATCTCATCCCAGAGGTCTCGGGTCACCTTCCTTATGTTATTTGCTTAGGAGAAGTTGGGTTTTTTTTCTAAGATTGAATCCGTGTGGCAGTGAGTGGTCTGCCAGGGCCCTGGCCTGATTAAAGGGATTTTCTGAGGGTGTCTTGGATCCAGCAGTTTGGCGTTCAGGTTTTGACAATTACAAATTTCAAGAATCAATTTGTAAAAGTAAATAAAAGTATTCTGTTTGATCATGCCAGTTATCTGGTTCATCTCCATGAAGGTCACGGCAGGCCTGGTGCCAGGAAGGGCTGTGTTTTTGGCACCAGCATCTGCTGCTGGTCCAGGTGGCGATGCCTAAAGCCATCCTGGGGGAAGAGGATGCCGTAGGATGAAAGCAAAGGCAGTTCAGCGCTGTGGCTGCCCTGGGGAGCTGAAGTGCCCACAGTGGGCATGTCTAATGTCACCAGGAGCCCTCAGAGTAAACAGCCCATCGCGATGAATGGAAACAACTCGCTCCTGCCTCGCTTGTGTTGCGTGAGAATGCACATCCTGGTGGGGCTCTGTTCATCCTGCCCGGGGTTTTGCTTACAGCCATGTGGGTGACATTTGTTTCCTTTTTAAGTAATTACTTTCTGGATACGCTGTGGGGCTGCCAAAGGAGCGAGAGCCGAGCGCTGCGTCCAGCGCGGCGCTGGCGGGAGCGCAGCCTGGCCCGAGCCCTGCCTTTGAAGTGCTATCGGGGCTGGAGATTATTCAGCAATTCTTCTTTCTCCCTGTCAGGAGTCCTGAGGAGGAGCAGGGAGGGAGGATTTTTGGATGGAGGATTTTTGGATGGAGGTGCTGGGAGCTGCTGGGGAGCCCTCGGCCCCAGCCCAGCAGCATTGAGGTGCCTGGCCCTGCTGCTCTGGGGACCCACATCTCGATGGGGACAGCAAGGCTGCTGAAAATTGGTTTGTTGCTGAAAAAACCCATGGGTACAGTGTGCTCTGAAGTGAAAAGAGTGATGGTTTTCCATTTAGCTGTCTGATTTCCTGAAAGGTGGCCAAGCTGCCAGGAGGCGAGGGCGCAGGCGGCGCTCCCAGCACCCAGCCCTGCCGAGTGCCGTTCTGGATCCCGCTCAGTTTCGCTCCAGGCTCATCTGGAGAAACAGCCACATCAAAACAGCATCAACCTGCTGCCTTCCTGTTTGTGAAACCTGCCTGTGAAATCGCGGGCGGCCGGGCGCAATAGGGAACTCTGCCATCCTCCTTCGCGATGGGAGCAGGGCTGTGCTGCCAGCTGGGGCTGAGAGCCTCCGGAAAGGAGCCCGAGCACTTCCCAGTCCCAGTACTGGGCTGGGAAAATGGGAAGAGCTCAAAGGGTTGCTGTTAGCAGGACAAGAGGATGAGCAGTGGGGTGTGGGTGAGAAGCAGTGGCTGCCCGGCACAGGGAAAGAGCTTAAATCACTTTCAAATTGCTTAAAAGTGTAATTTTATTTCTTTTTAGTGCATTGCTTGATGGAACATCCTCTTCCAGGTGGATGGTGGATCCTCTTCCACGTGCCTTATGTTGTCCCAGCACGAAGAAGGCTCGTCCTGGGCAGCTCAGCTCTGCTGCAGCCAGGCAGAAGCCAAGGGAGGGCATGAGCAGGGGGTCACAATGCTTGTTTTAAAGCTTCAGTGAGCCACAGGGACTGGAGGAGGGGTGAGGGCCGGGTGGTTTTGGCAGGGCAGCCCTGGCAGCACCATCTGCTTGGCAGGTTCCAGGGGTGGGAGCAGCCTGGGGGGCCAGACCTTGTCCTGGGCACAGCCCCATGGCCATGCTGGCAGCTGACCCAGCCCAGGCCACCTCTCAGCAGCTGTGCCCACATGCCCAGTCATTTGCATGACAAATTCAGGGTTTTTTAATAGGAAACCACCACCCTGGGGCTGTCAGGGAGAGCTTTGGCTTGTGTGGGCTGGAGCAAATGCAGCCCCTCTGCCGTCACGGGGAAGTGCCACCATAAATACCAGTGCTGGTCATCGTCTGGGTGAGCCCAGCCACGGTCTGACATCACATCCTGGCATCGCCTCCTTCTCACCCAGAGACAGCCCTGGACCCCAGGGGACTGTGCCAGAGCCTCCCCACTGCCATGAAGGGACGGCTGGGGTGACATTTCTGCCCTTTCCAGGCACTCCCGTCCCCGGGTGTCCCTTGTCACAGAGGCACAGCCAAGGGCTGTGCTGCCACAGCTGCCTGAATCTGCTCTTGAGAGCAGGGGGTACCAGCCCACACCTCTGCACTGCTCCCCCCATCCCACAGCATCTGGGGGACACCTGGGGAGCCCCACAGGGCAGTGGGTCATGCCCAGCATGGGGATGGGGGCACCAGGGACATGGGGAGGCACCGCCAGCCCCACGGCCCAGCACCCACAGCTCACGAGCCCCAGCACCAAAACTTCACACTGAGAGGGAAAGGCTGAGCACAGGATTTATTTGCTTAGTAACTGGGCTGCTGCTGGCACTTACCCTTTAAAATAGAGTTGACAGCAAAATGTTTTTACCCCCTCGCATACAGGGAATGCTAACAGCATCCTTTTTCTTTTTTTTTTTCTCTCTCTCTTCTGGCTGAAACTTGTTTTTCCCTCCTTTGTGCCTCTCTGAATCCTGCCAGCGTAGAGATTCCCTTGTTCAGAGAGTAAAAAAAGAAAGGGAGGGAAAAAAAGAAAAATAGAAAAAGAAAAACTTAAGCCTGGGATTAAAAACCATCACTAAAATAGCTTGAATAACAAAGTCAACTGACTGCCCGGGAAGCCGGTGAATGCCTGTCACGTATCGCCCTTCGGCCGGGCACGGTCATGTGTTTCACTAGATAGTTCCTGGAAAAGCTTCTGCTCAGCCTGATAGACCTGTGGATGCTGATACTGCTGCACCCGCTCTCCTGGAGGGGCTGGAAACTTCCTGACAGGGGCATAAATTGGGGGATAAATAAATCAATCTCCCTTGGGTGCCAGAGGCGTTGGGGTCTTGGCAGCTGAGGGGTCCCAGCAGCAGCACCCTGGGCCAGCAGCACCCTCTGATGTCTTTAGCAAGGGAATTTATGGTGGGTTTGTGGGTTTTTTCCCCCTCCACAAATTTTTGCATAGTTTCAGCTGCATAAATAATCAGAAAATGGGACCTTGCACGAGCTGAAAGCAGAGGGTTTGTACCTCCCCCAGGCAGAGCCGACTCAGCCGTGTCAGACGCATCATGTGGGGCCATGCAACCAGGAGTGTGATCCTGGGGGGATTTGCACCTAAAACCAGCCCCAAAGAGCTGTTGTTTTATCTTTTTGCTGACCCCAGCAGCACGAACCTGGAAACACAGAGAAGTGACAAGGCACAGTGACAGGAATGATGGCTCAGATAAGACCTCAAGTGCAATTAAAGGCTCAGATTTATTAGCCGTGTGCCCATGCTCAGGAGGCTGATGAAGCAGCTGGAGGTGGAAAAGTTGGTAATGGAAAGGTCAGAGATGGAGGCATGTCAGAGGAGGAATCGATAAGCACCCGAAATCCCAGGAGCCAATTTTTAAAATTATTTGCCCACATAAAACTGGAGACTGTGGCCTTTTGTACATCAGCCAGGAGCATGTCTCGGTTTGAAAATAGCACTGAGCATCTAATTACATGTTTAACACTCAAAAGATCTTTTAAAATCAGACTCATCTCACCGGAGTGGCTCCTGTTCAGCTTCTGGATAAACACGGGGGGATCAGTGTGTGCAGACACCCACAGCCCTTTGTGGTCTCCTGGAGCACCCACTGGTGTGTTTGCATGAGCCGCTGGCATGGGAGCACCTTTAACAAACCCTGAGCTCTGCAAAATGAAAGTGAAATGAAATAAATAAGTCATGCCATTAGTCTCCTGTGAGCTGGCTTTAAAATTAGCAGGTTTTAGACATAAACATGGTAGAACGAGCCCTCAGGGGAAGAAAAGCCCTCCAAAAACCACATCCTACCTTTTTTTCAACAGTGTACACTACTCTTTATTTCATGCCACTTTAGTAAGGTAAACTGATTTGGTTTCCTGTTTCCAATGAATTTTATATGCAGAAAAAACATTTATATTAGATATGTTATAAATCTGATTGGAAACATACATGTATGAAGGAACATATGTTTTTTATCAATAGCTGTGTTCATTCATGTACGCATGGGAAAGAATATATATAAAATTTATACATATTAATATATTAGATATTTTATATATTTTTATATAGATTTTATATATATATATATATATATATTTATATATATATAATATAAATTTCAACTGTCATTTTAGCTTTTATTTCACAAACCCTGGCTCCTGAGGATGCCAGGTGAACCTCAGATTAGAAGATTTAAATGTAAAAGATTTAACTTAAAATGGGGAGTATAACATAGAAAAAATATAACCAAATTTAATGGTTGGTAGAACCTCAGATTAGAAGATTTAAATTTAAAAGATTTAATTTAAAATGGGGAGCATAACATAGCAAAAATATAACCAAATTTAATGGCTAGTAGCACAAGATAGTCTGGGGCAAAACCATGTCCTGAGCTCAAGTGTCACCAGGCTGGAAAAAACAGTAAAAATATCCCATGCTGATGTGGGAGCTGTGGCTGGAGATGGGGCAGTGCCCAGGAGCATCCCTCATCCTCTTGCCACATGTGTCACTGCTGCCATAGGTGCTCAGGCCCTTTGCCTCTGTCTGTCTGTCTGTCTGTCTGTCTTTCTGCATTCCCCTATGTCCTCTTCAGTCAGCCAGCCACGGGCACTGCCTCACTCTGCTCAACCCAGAATACAGATATTTTGGGCATCTGCAATCTGGATGAAAGCTCCAGTCCTGCCAGGAACTCTGCACAGGCTTGAATGGAAAAAAAATAAAAATATCCCATGGAGTTGGGTAAAGGCTGCCAGGCTGCCCCAGCCCCTGTCCTGCAGGCAGGGAGCAACCCCAGTCCCTCTGCAGCCGCCAGCCGAGACAGAGGCTGCGGGAAGGATAATAAATTAAATCCAAATGTTTATTCCATTGGCACTGTCCGGGTCATGTGCCTCGTGAGCTGAAGAGTGCAGGAACATTTTCTTGTAGCTGTCAAATAAACTGCTAGAAATGGTCGCTGTGCAGAGATCCCAGAGGAGGCGGGGGCTGAGACCTGCTTGGATGGACAGAGGGATGGGTGGATGGATGATGGATGGATGGATGGATGGATGGATGGATGGATGGATGGAGGATGGATGGATGGAGGATGGATGGATGGATGGATGGATGGATGGATGATGGATGGATGATGGATGGATGGATGGACGGACAGATGACGGATGGATGGATGGATGGATGGATGGATGGATGGATGGATGGAGGATGGATGGATGGATGGATGGATGGATGGATGATGGATGGATGGATGGATGGATGGATGGATGGACGGACAGATGACGGATGGATGGATGGATGGATGGATGGAGGATGGATGGATGGATGGATGGATGGATGGATGGATGATGGATGGATGGATGGATGGATGGATGGATGGAGGATGGATGGATGGATGGATGATGGATGGATGGATGGATGGATGGATGGATGGATGGATGATGGATGGATGGATGGATGGATGATGGATGGATGGATGGACGGACAGATGACGGATGGATGGATGATGGATGGATGGATGGATGGATGGATGGATGGATGGATGGAGGATGGATGGATGGATGATGGATGGATGGATGGATGGATGGATGGATGGATGATGGATGGATGGATGGATGGATGGATGGATGGACGGACAGATGACGGATGGATGGATGGATGGATGGATGGATGGAGGATGGATGGATGGATGGATGGATGGATGGATGGAGGATGGATGGATGGATGATGGATGGATGGACGGACAGATGACGGATGGATGGATGGATGGATGGATGGATGGATGGATGATGGATGGATGGATGGATGGATGGATGGATGGATGGATGGAGGATGGATGGATGGATGGATGGATGATGGATGGATGATGGATGGATGGATGGATGGATGGATGGATGGATGGATGGATGATGGATGGATGGAGGGATGGATGATGGATGGATCATGGATGGATGGATGGAGGGATGGACAGGGATGGATGGATGCATGGACAGGGATAGATGGATGGATGATGGATGGATGGATGGAGGGATGGACAGGGATGGATGGATGATGGATGGATGGATGGATGGATGGATGGATGGATGATGGATGGACGGATGGATGGATGGATGGATGGATGGATGGATGGATGGATGGAGGGATGGATGATGGATGGATCATGGATGGATGGATACATGGACAGGGATGGATGGATGATGGATGGATGGATGGATGGATGGATGGATGGATGGATGGATGGATGATGGATGGATGGAGGGATGGATGATGGATGGATCATGGATGGATGGATACATGGACAGGGATGGATGGATGATGGATGGACGGATGGATGGATGGATGGATGGATGGATGGAGGGATGGATGATGGATGGATCATGGATGGATGGATACATGGACAGGGATGGATGGATGGATGGATGGATGGATGGATGGATGGATGGATGGATGGATCATGGATGGATCATGGATGGATGGATACATGGACAGGGATGGATGGATGATGGATGGATGATGGATGGATGGATGGATGGATGGATGGATGGATGATGGATGATGGATGGATGATGGATGAATGCACACACAGGAGCTGGGTCCAAGTTCAGAGACCTGGCCAAGAGCTTTGTGCACAGGCAATGGTTTTGGGGGCAGGTGTGGGGGTCTCGGTGAGGCACTGGAGATTGTGGACATGTGAGAACCTTGGATTTCCCCTCTCCTCCTTTGCACACACACAGAATCAACTCTTCCCATCCTCATCAGACACGGTGAGCTCTGGATGTGCAAGGCCCTGAGCTCCAGTCCCAACCCTGGTGGGTGCCTGCAGCACGTCCTGGCTGCTTCAGGTCACTGTGCAGAGATGTTTTAAAAGCCCCAGCCCAACCCACTGAACACAGCCCAAGCCTCCTGCCCACAGGTCCCAGCACGGTGGCTACAACAGGCTTACTCATTTCTCCAGTGAGTAAGGGCGAAAGGGGAGCCCCACGGGGGCAGGGACAGAGCATTGATAAGAGGCAGCTCCCTAATCTCCAGCCCCAGCAGCCAAAAGGGCGAGGGTGATAACTCACAGAGCCCCCAGCTCCAGCAGAGCAGGGTGCTGCTGTCGGTTTGAGTGTTTGCAAAGCTGCACCTCCTCACCTAGCAGGGTTTGGCTGAACTGTCCCAGGCCAGCCCAGCGCCCCCAGCCCTCCCCAGGGAGCCAGAGGGAGCTGGGGGTGGTGACAACCACAGGGCTCACGCCCTGGCCCACTCACCTCCTCTGCTCTCAATGCCTTGTGCTCCTGGGACACAGCCATGGTGAAAGGGAGCCTCATCACCCATCTGATCCATCAAACCTGTCCAGGAAGACCCAAAGTCTGGAAACGGGAGGCAGGGAAGGTCCCAGCTAAGGTCTATCCTCATGCCCTGGGTGACAGCAGGAAGCCAAGAGCACAGCAAAGCCTGGCACTCTCCTGATCCAGACCTGGGCTGGGATTTTGGCTCAGATACCTGGTTTTTGCTGGCTGGGTCAGACCCTGCCTGTCCATGCCCATCTCCTGTGGCACACACCCACCCCTGCTGCTCCCCAGCTCCCAGGGACCAGCTCCACTGTCCCCTCACCGGCCCCATGTGCCAAACTGCACATGATAAGCTCTGCTCCACAGCACATTTTTGTCAGAGAGCAGCAAGATAAAAATCTTAAAATAACTCACCATGACATTGGTCAGGGTCTGTGCCACTGCATTTCCCACACGCTGCCGTCCTCCATCCTCCCTCCCTGGCCTCAGCAGGAGCATCGCTACAGGAAATACAGAGCAGGACATGCAGAGTTGCTCCTGTCCTGGAGCATCGTGGTCTCCAGGCAGCATAGCACGGAGCACAGCATGTCACTGAGCGTGACATGGCCTTGAGTGTGACATGGCCCTGAGCGTGACATGGCCCTGAACATGGCATGGCACTGAGCATGACATGGCCCTGAGCGTGACATGGCACTGAGTGTGACATGGCACTGAGTGCGACATGGCACTGAGACTGACATGGCACTGAGCGTGACATGGCACTGAGCGTGACATGGCACTGAACATGGCATGGCACTGAGCATGACATGGCACTGAGCATGACATGGCCCTGGGTGTGACATGGCATTGAGAATGACATGGCCCTGAGCATGACATGGCACTGAGTGTGACATGGCCCTGAGCGTGACATGGCCCTGAGCATGACATGGCCCTGAGCATGACGTGGCACTGAGCGTGGCATGGCCCTGAGAGTGACATGCCACTGATCATGGCATGGCACTGAACATGGCATGGCCCTGGGTGTGACATGGCATTGAGAATGACATGGCCCTGAGCATGACATGGCACTGAGTGTGACATGGCAGTGAGAGTGACATGGCATTGAGAGTGACATGGCCCTGAACATGGCACAGCACTGAACATGGCATGGCACTGCCAGCACTGCAGGACAAGACTCTGCATCTGCTTTTGGGGCACCCTAGCTCCCCCAGGCCCCGCCGCAGGGCCCCCGTCCCATCCCTGGCTGGCTGCAGGGAGCACCGTGCCCTCTCAGCCTCTTGGAGCCTTGGCTCCAGCCAAGCACCACTTGGCCGAGTCCCCAGCACAGGAACAAAAGCAGAGAGCCCCAGGACGGGCCAGGGAGCTGGGGGAGGGTGCAGCTCCTGCACAGCTCCTCTCCAGCGCTGGAAACCAACAGGGCAGAAAAGTGAACCATCCCCTCGCTGCCTTTGTCACTCGTGGTGCTGCCATCGCCTCTTTGGGCTGCTGTGTGCCTTTCAGGGTGCCCTGGTGGCTCTCTCGGGCTGCGTGCCAAGGGCAAGGCTGGGGTGCCAGCATCTCCTCCTGAAGGGCCACTTCCAGCTCGTTCCCTGCTTCTTTAACCCCTCTGGTGCCAGCTGGCCAGCACCGTGCCCTGGCCGTGGTCCCTGGGCTCTCACAGCACTGCCAAACAAGTGGCATTCAAAGCTTTAGCCTTTCCCAGCTTTTAGGCACAGGCTCCAACTCTCCCTTATTTTGTGTTTAGTTTTGGGCAGCCAATATCACGTCATATTTAAAGGCGCAGCTTCAATTCATATCTATCTTGATTTATTTTTTTTTAATGGAAAACAAGATTAAAAATAGTCATCAGAGAAAACAAACACTGCAATGCCCACACAGATTTTTCAAACAATTTCAAAAATGCCCATGAGAGCAACTGCTTGTAAGTGTTGAAGAATCACAGTGGAGACTTTGCAGGGCAGACATTGCACGGAGGAAATGAAGCATTTTATACAGAGGGGAAACCATGGCCCAGGTGTCACTGCACCACAAGGCCCAGCCTCTTGCACCACACCTGGCTCACACCTGGCTGGGACAGGTGGCCCTGCAGAGACATGTTGGGGTTACTGGGGAAGCCCTGCCAGCATCACCTGGCCCTGCCAAGGAAAATAATTCCATTTTCTCTGCCCTGTTCCTGGGAGGTGCTCATGAGCCTCCCCAGCTCAGTGTCACCTTCAGTCTCATCCAGTCACAGCACAGGCTGTTATGGCCCATCAGGCCATAATTTATTCACAATACTGATCCTTTTGTTTACTGTATGACAGTAAAAGCAGCAGAGCTTTTACTCCATAGCTTCCACTGCAGCTGAGCTCATGGCCCTGGAACAAGGATTTTTGCTCCCACCGTGTGGTACAGGTGGGGGACAGTGGCATGTGGCCAGGAACTCCAGCACGGTGGCTCATCCCCTACCACACATGGCACACATGTGATGCCAGTGCCTCACGGAATGGCCAAGTGTCCCTTGCTCCCCTGTGTGCCACAGGGATGGGGACAGGACAGCCCCGAGCTCACAGGGATGGCACCTGTGGAGCCAGCAGAGCCCACATCGACTCGAACCCAGCTCTGCAGGCTGGATGGGGCTTTTGGGGGTTGCTTGCACTTGGGGTTTTCCCCAGCCTGCACAGCCTCCCTCAGCAACACCAGCAAAGCCCCAGGGACCCCTGTGCTTTGGGGAGCAGTGGTGCAGCACAGCTCATGGCCCTGAGTGTTTGGGTCAGGTTTCCTGTGAGCAAACCCCACGCAGGAATCCTTGGAGGTGACCCCAAGTGACAAAGGGAGGTTCCCTCAGCAGAGCCAGGCTGTGCCAGCAGCAGAGCTGCTCTGCCCACAGGAATGACAGCATGGAAAAGGCTAAGCTCTGTTCCCCTGGTGCCCCTGGCCGCTATGTAAATACTGACAGCATTTTCCTAGCAGCACCAAATGCGCATCTGCTCATGCAAAGCTGTGGCTGCGGAGCTCCAGCTGCCGCCCGGCGCAGGAAGGTCACTGCCATGCACGGGTGCCTCCCTGCATGGGCCAGCCTCCCAGTTCAAACTTTGGGCCTGAATTCTGAATTAGAGCCTGATTCCTGCACCCTAAACAGCCACCCCTGCTCCTCTCCTTGCCCGGAGAGCCCTGGCTGAGCCACAGCCCCCAAGGCAGGCAGCAGAGAAGAACCTCTGTGTCACCCCAGGAGAGCCCCCAGCCCTGCAGCTCTGCTGTCCCTGGCAGGCTCACGGAGATAAGGCTGCAGGATGATCAGTTCATGCTGTCATCAAGACAACATAAAGCCTGACTGCTTCCAATACCATTTTTTCCCTTAATTGTTCTATCTCCATGTGCCTGTGCAATCCCAGCTCTTGCCAGAAAAGCCAAGTGCTGATCATTGTCAGATGGTTCACACAGAGGTTTCTGTTTTGTTTTGTTTTTTCAAGGATCCACGATGATAGGGGGATGGAGAGAACTTTTGTCCTCTGCTTAAAATAATTCGAGCTTTCCACTGTCTACGCCAGGCTCAAGCAGACATTTGCATAACAAATGAGCTTCTCCCCACATTCAGCCCCGGGTGACCACTGCAGCTCTTGCAGGAGGTGGCTCCATCTCCTTCTTTATCTACATCTCCATCATCTCCATCATCTCCATCATCTCCATCATCTCCATCTTCAATCCCAGCCCCAAATCTGGGGAGGGCATGGAGAGTTCTAAGTTTTTGGCACTTTAGTCAATCAAGACTCTAAACAGCCTCTGGAATATTTCACCAGTAAAACCATTTGGTTGGTGACCAACAAATAATTCCAGGCATCTTTTATCTTGCTGTAAAAATGCCACAAAGCAGCTGATTAGTGGAGATTTCTCTCCAAGCCAAAACCTGTTGACAGCAAGACCAAACACCAACTTTCCCATTATCAGCAGAAATGGCCTCTCTGTGCTGGGCATTCTCCAGGCAGTGATGAACACGCACAAGGCACAGCTCCGAGAGCCTGTCTGGGTTCAGAAAAACCAAGAAAAGCCCTCAAAGTTTCACAGAATTGTTTTGCCCCTGGGACAGATTAACACTTTCCTGCTTCAGATGTATAAATTATGCTATTGCTATTTAAACAAATTTCCTTGCAGAGTGTTCCAGGGAGCACCTGCTGCAATGGCTGAGGTCACGATTTCCAGCCCAGCAAGAAGATAAAACTGCTGCCAGAGTCCTGCTTTGTGCAGAACCACATCACCTCAGCCTCTCTGCCAAGAAACTGGAGGAATTTTCCAGTTCCCATTCTCCTTCTGGGAGGGAGCAAGTGGGGGAGTAAAGCTTACATACCTTCGTGAAGTTCTGAGAGGCATCAGGAGGGTTTTCATGAGAAACTGCATGGCAGAAAATGCTATCAGAGTCCAAATGTCCATTAATTGTACCAGAATATCATTCTGGGGAGAAGGGAAGTCCCAGCAGTCCTGCTACAGCCTTCTCAGACAATGACTGAAAAAATGTTGCCGTTACTCATTTTGAAAGGAGTTTTTGTAAGGGTTAGATCTTTTTTGCATGACAACACATTGTGGGTACACAATTAAGAAATTAATCCATGACCAGTCAGAAACAATCATCCCTCCCTTTTTCTTTTAGAGTGACCTCTGAAACCTGGCTTTTTCACAAAACTGTAATTATAGAGCAAACCTCCAGAAGCCTTTGCAAGATTAAACATCCACAGGTCCTTTCTGGGCAGTCCTCTGATATCAGAGAGCCACTCCAGCCCCCTCAGCTGCAGGTGCAGGGCACACATCCCTCCTCCAGCCTGTGTTTCCCACACGGGAGATGCTGCTCATGATTTCCCAGCCCTCCAGCGCAGGGCAGAGCCTGGCTGGCAGCAGGAACATGGCTCTGCCTGGGGACAGGCAGCCAAGGCTCAATATGATGTTAGAGATCCAACCAGCCTGGGCTGTGTCTGTCCACAGCAAACTCGGAGAATTGCAAAGTGAGGTGCAAGGTAAAATCCCAGAAAAATTCTCCTGGGTCATTCTTCTTGCCTCTGTCAATTTGAGGCTGGTTTTGGTGGGCCCCAGGAGGCTAGAGCCATGTGTACCCCTCGTTCTGAGTGCTGCAGGGCTGTTTATCCCCCCGAAGGAGCAGAGCTCAGGGTAAGCCCCTCCAGCCATCCGTGGTGGCTCTGCAGCTCTGCCCTCAGCCCTGAGGATGGGTTTGTATCGTGGCTGTCCTGGCTCAGGCTCAAACCCACACATCCCCGAGCTGCCCTCACCCACCTGCCGTCAGGTGGGTGTTTCAAACATCACCTGAGGTGAGATGCTGTTCTGTCCACTTGCTCCCCTTGACCACAAAGCCATCGTCCTCTACATGAAACCCCTCAGTCCCACCTGCAGCTGCACTGGACACAGGCAGGAGACACCAGCACAGCCCTGAGCAGGGCAGCACAGCCCCCCAGGCTCACCGTGGCCCACAGTCCAACCTGCTGGGCTGCTCGGGGTTTTGTTCCACTCGATCAGAGCCTCAGGGACACCACATGGCTCCTGGGGATGTTCCTGTGCAGGGTTTGGTTTGCAGCACAGGAGTTCAGAGGCAGCAGAGCAGCTCCCCCACCCTGTTGCCGAGTGCCCAGGGGTGACAAGTGGCTCTGATGGCACCAGGGTGTCCCCAGCCCACGTCAGTGCCCAAAGCATGGAAAATACATTCCTGCTCCTCACGGTGCTGTCCCAGGGACTGCAGTGTCCCATGGAATGGGGCAGGGGAGGCTTTGCCTGGGTTTTTGGAGAGCCTTATTGTGGGTGGGAGGGACAGGAGGGGATGCAGTGGGAGCCAGGATGCTTCTCCTGGTGTCTGCTAGGAAGGGACCAGGCTGGGAGCTGCCTGAGCTGCCTTCACTGCTGCACAGTCCCCAGGGATGGAGAGGCCACAGAAATTTGTCCTCAGGCTAAAAGAGCCTCCACTTCCCTCTCTCACCTCCATCTCTCCCTGCCTGCCTCTCCTGGGTGTTCTGAGGAGCTCATTCACAAAAACCACTCTGACCCTGGCTCAGCCCAGATTTCTTGTCTTGGGTCACCGTCTCAGAACAGAGCACTGAGGACTGGGGAAACTGAGGCACACACAGCCACCAGGAAAACGCCGCAGGCTGTTCTCATCTTGTTTGGGAGGGACAGAAAGGACTGCTGTGCCCTGGACCCTTGGTACCTTCCACAAGCAGCTCCTTGTCCTCCTCAGGGCCCCCTCGCTGACTGCCAGTGCCACCAGGTGACAAATTCGTGTCCCCCACAGGTACAGTCACCGTCCCAACCGTCACCAGCTAAAAAGAGAACAAAAACAGCAACAAAAGACCAACAAATAGTTGACGCTGTTCCCAGGCAAATAAAAAGAACAGGTTTGGATCGTCACTGCTGTCCCTTTGTTTACTGAATGCGGTAATGAAAATGGCCAGGAAAGAAAAAGAAATTATTCTCTGATAGTGACGATTTATTGTGGGCGAAGCAGGCAGGGACATGCCCCAGGGAAGGAGGGTCAGGCTCCGTGTGGATCTGCTGGTGACGGGAAATAAACGTGCCCAAAAGCGCTTAAAAAACCCTGAAAGGACCAGCCCTGATTGCAGCAGTTAGAAGTGATATATTCTTGGCACGGAAACAAAAAGCAAATTCAGAGCAGGTTTGGAGCTGATCTTACTGGCTTACATGGGATTTTATACTTAGGTAATTCTATTGTTGGCTGGAGCTACCTGGTTTATGCCTGAATAAGGTCCTGATCCTGCAAACATTTACTGATGTACTTTAGTTTTACCTTTGCCCCAAGACATCCTACAAATTTCCCTGCAGTGAGGGTTAGTGCGTGTCTGCAGAGCTGGGGCCTTTGGAAGAGGAAAATCTGCATCATAATGCTTAAAATGAAGAGGAAATTTTGCCGTGAGGCATGAACTGCCCCAGGCTGTGGTGATCCCACTGCCTGAGACACTGCCAGCCCCGGGCAGGACACCCCCGAGTGTCTGCGCAGCTCCTCTGACCCACAGGGCTCGGGGAACAGTGGGGAACATCCTGAGGACGAACCTGCAGCTGCATCGATAGCTCAGTATCTGCAACACAAAACACAGCAATGCAACACCGAGTTGGTGCTCATGACACCCCTCTCCCCAGGGCAGACCCTCCAAACAGGCTGCTAAACCCAGCAGAAGCCATTTGGGCCAGTTTCCATTCAAGAAAGTGGCATTTATTATCAAAACCACCATGTTTGTAAGGTAAAAGAGATGGATTCATCCATCAAATGCCATCCTTTGACAGTGAAACCGCTGGGTTTGATTCAGAGTGAGCAGGAGAATAAAAACCTGGCTGAGGTGAGAGGAGAGGCCCAGGAGGAGAGGCTGTGAGCTCAGCCAGGGCAGCCTGAGCCGTGTGGCCAGCGAGATGTCCCCATGGCCATGTGTCCAGCGAAATGTCCCCATGGCCGTGTGTCCAACGAGATGTCCCCATGGCCGCATGTCCAGCGAGATGTCCCCATGGCCGTGTGTCCAGCCACACTGCCGCTCACGTGCCCCTCACATGCTGCCCAAACCAGGCAAATGGAATAAGAAGAGGCTGTGAGTCTCGGAGCAGCTGCTTTCCTCACTGCTGCTGCCAAGCCTGCCCGAGAGCACGGCTATTCCTGGGCGCAGGGGAGAATTAATTTGCTTTACAATGGGCTCCGCAGGCAGTTGGGTGTCTGCCGCGGTGGGCACGGAGTTGAGCAGCTTGAGGGGAGCAGGGGGAGCCAGGGGCACCACCTGGAGCCACTCTAAGGGGCTGAGGAGGGTGGAGGGGCACCCAGAGCAAACCCCCTGTGCAAAGCCCTGCTGGCTCCTGGGGACACTTGGACACGTCACATCAGCGCCAGCCCCGGCACAGAGATCTCCACCTGCAAGGCTTGGATGCTGCTCATGGACCTCGGGGCACTGCATCTCTCACACACGAGCCATGGGATCTCTGTCCCCAAAACACAGCTGGCACAGGGTGCCAGCAGCTGTGGCAGGGCTGGGAATGGGGGCAGTGGTGTCCAGAGCCTGCCTTCATCCCACAGCCCCGGGGCTGCTGTGCACCCCAGAGCAGTGGGGTTCATGTCCAGGGAGCCCCAGGACACTGCCATGACTACACAGAACTTCTGCACCATGTCTGATGAGGCTGCAGACATCTCCCAAGGGCACTTCCCGAGCAGCTCCTCTAAAATGGGCTTTGTTTATGCTGCAGTAGCCTGGAGAAATTAGTATTGCCTGCCCAGAAGGATTTAAATATACATAAAATTGGAAGGAGAAAGTGTTAACTAAAATTTCATACTTCTGCAAGGCAGACGGTTCGTTAGCAGTACTTTAATGAGGCTCTAACCTCACTGTAATGCTTTTATTAATGCTCGCTGCTTACTGAGTGCCAACGGCTTGGCTCCTCTCCGACAGCCCGGCTGCTCCACAAAGAGAGGGGCTGAGGGTCCTTTGATGCAAAACGTGAGCGCATTTCCCCCTCAGCCAGGACAAGCGACAGTTGGTGAGATGAGACAGCCCCAGACCCAGCAGATGGTGCCCAGAGTGGGCACAGCAGCGAGAGCAGGGTGGGCAGGAGGGGACACGGGAGGGACAAGGGGAGGGAGGAGAGGAGGTGCCAGTTCTGCCACTGCTGCTGCTCCTGTTGGCTGCAGAGGGTCAGTGTGAGGGTCAGGCCATGGGCAGGGACAGGACATCAAGGATGGATGTGACAAGGTGACAAGGGCACACGTGGAGAGATGCAGGTCCAGGAGGCAGGTCCTGGTGGCTGAGTGCTCAGCCTGCTCCCCCTGCTCTGCTGCTGCAGGTGTCTCATGTGCTGTGGGGCCAAAGCTGCATCCAGACCTCACCACAGACCTGCTTTGGTCAGACCTGAGTCCTTAATGCAACAAATTCCAAGCACCCAAGGCTCCCATACCCTGAAAACCCCAAGGTGATTGTGGAGGGAGAACGTGTGCCTTTGAGGCGCTCCCAGCACCGCTGTGGAGCTGATCTGACTGAAGGAAAACCAGGAGAGGATGGAGTCCCTCCTCCAGCCCCTCTGCCCTGCCATGCCCTTGCCCATGTCCCTGTGACTGCCGAGGGGAGGAAGGGACACCCCCTGCTTGTGGAGCTCACCTGCTCGTGGAGCTCACCTGCTCGTGGAGCTCACCTGCTTGTGGAGCTCACCTGCTCGTGGAGCTCACCTGCTCGTGGAGCTCACCTACTTGTGGAGTTCACCTTCCTGTGGAGCTCACCTGCTCGTGGAGCTCACCTGCTCGTGGAGCTCACCTGCTCGTGGAGGTCACCTGTTCGTGGAGCTCACCTGCTCGTGGAGGTCACCTGCTCGTGGAGGTCACCTGCTCGTGGAGGTCACCTCTCGTGGGCGATGCCATCACCCTGAGCACACCTTTTGGACGTGGCTGTGGGCAGAAGGACAAGGATCACCCCAGCAGCTGCTGGGACACTCCCCACACCTCCTGGGAGCCGAGGTGAGCATATGTCGTATGCTTCTCCTCCTGTTCCTCGAAACACTCTGAATAGAGGGATTAAAATCACCATTGCAGCCTGGAGCAGTGGAGCCAAGGCTCTGGCTGATATTCCAGCGCAGCGGAGAGCAGGTGGGTGAGCAGGAATGGGAGCAGCTTGCGGGAGCCTCGCCCTGGCTCTGCCTGCAGAACCATCCCTCCCAGGAGCAGGAGCGTGGATCCCATCCTGGATCCCAGCACAGAGCCACGAGCAGCAGGGAGCTGGGGCTGGGGTCCCACCAGCGCCCACCCATGGCTTCAGGGGCAGCCAGAGAACCCTAGGCAAAGAAAAGCTCAGCATCGTCTCTTAATCAACAGAAATCTGCCTTCATGTCATTTTAGTAAAAAAAAAAAAAAAAAAAAAAAAAAAAAAAAAAAAAAATTAAAAAAAAAAAAAAAAAAAAAGAGGGAAGAAGATTATTCAGAGAAAAGAGGAGGAAGGCAGGGCACAGAGTGATGGGTGAAACACAGGGAATGACCAGGGAGAAAAGCTCCTGTCTGTGGATGCACTATTCTAAGATTTCTCTCTTCTTTCTCATGAATCGTATGGGGAATAAAGATAAGCTGAATTCTTCTTGCTCTTTCTAATCTTTGTTTTGGAACTGAGTGCTGTAAGGCTTCAGCCAATCCCCCCAGGGGGTGGATGGCTATGAATCAATCACTGCTAGACTCTTAATGCCTATATAAGAAAAGAAAATTCAATAAAATCTCTCTTGCTACTTCTGTCAGTGCTCCGTCTGCCTCGATTTACCTACGAGCTCTCTGCAACACCTGTCCTCAGTGCGTTCTGCCCAACCTGCGAGGCAAAACCACCAAATTACTAAGTCTCTGAACTCAAAAATTCGGAACATATTTTTTTCTCTGCATAAACGGACGGATTCAAAGCCAAACATGGAAATATCTCAGGATGCTGATGTGCATTTTTCCTGTTAAAGTTTCTCTGAAATCTGGCCTGGTTCTTGTGACAGAAGAAAAAGGAAGAGAGAGAAAAAAGAAACAGATATTTTCAAGTAAAATTAGTTAGGTGCAGCCATTTTTAAAGTGGCTTCTATAGGCAACTGAGAAATTGGAAAAATAAAAATGTTTTGTCAAATATCTTTTGCCAAAATGTGGTGTGGTTGTTTTGGTTGGTTTTTTTTAAAATAAGGCTTTGATTCCATGATCTAAATTCATTAGCATTCAGAATGAAGCAGAATCTAGAAATTAAAATGAAACACAGAAAATAAAATAAGGCAAAACGGAATGGCAAATGCTGTGAAATTTTCAGCTGGAATTTACAGCCGTGTCTAAAGCCCACTCACACCAGACAGTAAATGCTTGCTCCAAGCACAATAAAATAGTCCCAGAATAAATCTTTTTAGTTTCTCCTGGCCCCATCCAAAGCTTCCCTGCCCTGACAGCAGGACCTTGCAGGTCTCCTGGGGCCTGGGCATCACTTAGCACATGTGAGCAACTGTGCCAGCCTGAAACACAACATCCTGGATCCCATGGTTCCTGTGGCAAATTAGGGGAAACTTGGTATTTTAAATGGATTTTTTCCAGGGCGTAAAGCAGAACTTTTTTGTTCTAGTGCAAAATGGGAAAACAACATAAAAAACCCGAGCACAGCTGTAAACAAGATGCACATTGGCAGCGCTCATCACCCTGGCAAGGGTAATTGCCCTCAAGTTTAATCAAGGTAGAAGGAGGGGATTTGGGATCACCACATCCATGGCACACTTCCCTGCTTTGTCACATCACACTAAACACTCGATAAAAGCTCCCTTTGAAGGGGAGCCAAGGCCGTCCTCACTCAGAGCAGTGATACTGCGCTGGGTTTGCTGAGCTGGGCTCCCACTCAGGCAAAGGATTTGTAAGAGGCAGAAAAAGAGTAGGAGTGAGCAGAGAGTGCTGCAGCCCAAAGAAAACTACAAAAGACAGGGCAATAATTGATTATTGTGGTTTGCCTCTATTTTTTGCTGGCAGTGGGACAAACAGACTTCTGTATTGGTAAAATGTATCCTTCTCTGTAGGTTTGGATATGGTTAATTAAATATCCAAAAATCATTCACCACCTCCCCAAAATCATGAGATGGGTAAGAAAATTAATAGAATAGAATAGAATAGAATAGAATAGAATAGAATAGAATAGAATAGAAAATAGAATAGAAAACCTAATAGTAACAAAGGCCTTTCTTTTGTGTCTTTGCTTCTGAGTTGTTGGCCTGCCGATCTAATTTCAATAGAAACTTGGTTAAAGGAAAATAAAAAAGGGAAGGTGAGACTTTCCCAGGATTACACCAGAAGTTTAGTTTCCCAGGAAAGCAAATCTGTATTGAGATGAGGTCACTTCCAGCTGACGAATCCAAAGTTTGTTTTTAGTAGGCTAAAAACAACAATAAAAAATAATAAGTAAAAACCCCCAGCACCCAAATGTAGATCACATGGTAATGGGGAATTCGGGTCCAGCCAGAGCGGGTAACTTGCCATCCTCCTGCTTCCCAGTCAGGGCAGAGGGATGCAGGTTTCCTGCAGGAATTCAGCTTGGGCAGAGGTGTGAGTGGTGACAGATCTGTGCTCTGCCAGACAAGCCATGTCCCAGCGCCAGAGCCAGCCCTGTGATTCGTGCTCTGATGTGACCCCAGCCAGCCAAGAGCAGGAGGGGCTGGGGCAGCTCCTGCCCAGGCTTTCCCTGCAGGCACAGCACAGCGGAGCTGCTGCCCCTCGGGCCGGGCAGGGCACGGTGGCACTCGCCTGCTCTCCTCCCGCGTTCCCCGGGCTGGTGGAGGCATCCTGCTCCTCCTGCCCGTGCCACCAGCCCCACCCTGGAGCACAAACAGCTCTGTCCACCGGCCCTGCTCCCTCTCAGCCCATGCCCAGCTCCTCCAGGTGTTGTTTGCTCTCCCAGCACGGCTCTTGTGCAGAAAGGACTCACTACAAAAGCTCAGCATCGCTGCTGTTGATTCTCAGCCCCAGCCTGGTTTTGTTGAGGTGACCGAGTGAGTGGCAGGTGGTTGTTCCTTCCACTTATTTTCTGCTGGATGGGGACATCAAATATTTGCTTTCTGAACTGTTTGCAGCAGCTCCACTACAATTAACAACATCAACCAAAATGCTCAAAAAGGGTGGGGGAGTGCCCCCATGCCTTCGCTCTCCCCTGAGCTTTGCTAAGATGAGACAGCAACTCCTGGGCTTCGTTGTTTTGCCACAGAGTGCATCTCATGGCCAACATGGGATGGATTAACCTTTGGTTCCACTGGAAGATGTCCCCAGGAGTGGATCTGGACTCCTGATTTCTGACCCACACCTGACCACCCCTAGGGAGCAGCTTTCACTAACACAAGTACAGATGCAGAGCAGTCAAAGGCCTCACCAAACCAACCCTATTGCAGCAGAGCAATGCAGGCCTTGCATTTCAGGAACGGCAAAACTGCCTGAGGTCATGTGCTAATTACAGACTACTCCTATCATTCTAGTTTACATTGCAGGACACCATCCAACCAACCACCCAACCAGAAGAAGAGTGACTTATCTTGGATGAGAGGAAGCTCCAGCTATGATCAAGCGTGGAAGTTGCATTCAAGGCAAATTTAGGGAAGACTGAGCCAAGTCCTCCTCTGTATGAGCTGCACAAACTGTTCAGTAGCTGCTCTCAATAGTTGAATCATCGAGTGGTGTGTCCTCTTTTGAGACCTCCAGAAGTGCAGAATTCCAGAAAAGTTTTCCCTCCCTCAAAGCACACTCACATAATGGCCATATTTCAAAAACAGACCGGGAATTTTGGAGACAAAATTCTCCACTGCTGAGATGCCCAAAGGCCTGGCTGCTCCAAGGTTCTCACAATGTCTCCAGATGCAGCAGAGGCAGAGGGAGAAGGGTTTCCTTCCAGGTAGGGAGCACTGCTGCAATAGGAATTCAAAGCCACAGCTCAGCATTAGCTTTGCAAGAAGACACCTACACAAACCACAGGACTGCTCGGGACTGAGTGCAGCATCCCAAGGTCTGCTGGTGAGATGCCACTGCCTGCAGGGTGGAGCACGGGATGGTGGAGGACAGGTCCATCCAACCTGGCGAGTCTGGGATGGAGCCTCTGGCCAGTGGGTTCAAGCCATGGCAGTCTCTTCCCCAGCTCTCACTGCTCCTCTTATCCTCTCGTGGAAGAGTGACAATCACTTAGGAGAGGATTTTTAACTCAGGGCCATGGATCACTGATAGGATCAGACCCACAGATCATGCAGGGTATGACTCAGTGCAAAGTGCCTTTTATTCTGCAATCTTCCTAGGCAAATAATATACTTTTGGCTTCATGCACTCTGCAGTTTCTCTCTTTTCCTTCTCCTTTTTTTTTTTTTTTTTCCTCTTGTAAAGACTTTGCTATGTCATAATCTGTCAAACAACTCCTTGTGCCATGTTTTCACAAGAATCCTACTTGCTGGCCGGTGCCAAGCTTCCTTTTAAACAATACTCAGTGAAGCATTGCATTGCCTGTGCTCTGCTCTCGCATGCCATATTTAGACAAAAGCCAGGGAATTCCCTGCCCTAGATGAGAGCTTGAATGAGTGCGGTCTTCTCCCACCTCAACTGAAAATGTATGTGTTCACATCCGCCAGGCCTTCGACCCAGCTTTATTTTTAATTCATTCCGCGCTTGGATTTATATACCTAGAAACCTGAAGTGGGGAAGAAATAAAAGGAAAATTTAAAGAAAACAAAACGAAACAAATGAATGTGAACACAGACGCATGCTTAGCCCGCTGGGTGCATTCCCAAAGTGACCAAAACCAGTGGAAAAAACCCACCCAAACCTCACACTGACACACGTGAGAAAAACATGCAAACCCCACCCCAGTGCACAGCTGGCAACAGCTGGACCATGGCCCCAGGTGGCCTTTAGTGCATTGGCCCAGGGCAAACAAAGGCTGACACTGCTGCAGACTGTCAGGGGGGCTCTGGCAGTGCACCTTGTGCCCCCTGATTCCTGAGGAGCTGAGGAAGCCCCAAGGGCAGCAGGAGGGGCAGGGTGGGCAGAGCAGGGGGCTCTGCCATGGCTGCACACCCAGCCCAGCACTGTCCCATCCCCAGGGCTCTCTCCTGACGCTGCAGAAGTCAATGGGGCTGCAGAGCCTTCTGGAGTGCTATTGAAACACCACATTCCAGAGCACTGCGCTAATCGCTCCCTGCCAGCCCTCCAGCATCACTCCACTCACTGATGTTTAAATTCTCTGCCATATTTTTGTCCACAGCGCATGGGCCCCCCAGATTTTTTGACATGTGGTCCTTCCGCTCGCTGCCAAGTCTGCTGGGAGAGGATGTCAGCCTCACAGCATCAAAACAGATGCTGTCCATGCACTAACTCTGCTGGAAAAGATTCTGTTTAAAGGCCTGTCTGTCCTCCTCCTCTGCCCCATGAACACTGCAAAATATTCATTATACCTGCCCCAAGAACCTGCTTAGGAGAAAATTTGAATTCTGAAGTTGAGAGGCAGAGCATTGTCAAGTACAGTGTACATGGCCTGAAACATGGAATGAAATACTCTGAAAAACAAGGCAGAATTTGCACTAGATTGTTGTTTTCATATATACACACATATATATATATAAATCCATTACAGCTATCTCAAATTCTCAAATATATTTGCTCTGCTGGTAGTGATGATTGGGGATTTTACTGCAGACAGGCACCTTTTAACTGCTGTCATTTAATTCTGCTCAGTGTGGCTTGAGCTGACAACTTAACTGAGACATCACTCAAGCCTTGACTAGCCTGGTGCTCCTGGTGCTATTGCTGCTGCCAGGAGCATTCTGGGGACAGGGAGAGAGGAAAGGAATGATATGGACAGAGCTGTAGAGTTATGAAATGCACCCTTAGGATCATATGTTCAGAAGCACTCAGTTCCCGTTTAGGAGCCTAAATGAAGTTGGCAGGGTTTCAGAAGTGCTCAGCATCTATCAGCTCCTACTGAGAACATGCTGAGCTCTTCTTAAAATTGTCAGAGAAAAACAATTCAAAGATAAGAGCCAGCTTGTGGCTCACAATTAACATCATTGTATGGGTCTTCAGAGCAGCTTGGCAAGAGCAAGAATAGCTGATTTCAGAGAAGATATTGTATGTGGAGCCACATCTCCAAGCACAGGGCCAGGTCCATGAGCTCTCACCCCACTGCCTGCCTCCTGAAACAGCTCTGCACCCAAGGAGAATTTTCCACTTTGTGTCAGTGCTGCCTTTAGAGTGTTGGGTAAGTGGGAGTTTGCACCTGACCATGGCAGGACCAGCCACGTCAGTGGAGATGAAAAGGACCAGTATGAGTGCTTAAAAACTCAGAGCATAACCTACAGGGCTGCAGGCAGGGCAACTGTGAAAACATCTGGAGAAATGCACTAATTTGGTCCCAATTTACATTAGGTTTTGATATATAATTAGTAGCAATACTAAATGTCATTTTGTACCTTCTGTCCTTGAACCCTGAAGTTCTCTTTGCTCCGTGAGTGTGGAAAATCCCTTCTCCCAGTGGTGACAAACAGCTAACGCCATGGGAACCTTCAGCAGACAGAAAGATTTGTCAGATCTCTCCAAACGCTTCCAGAGGCATCAATTCAGCAAAGAACTTAAGCACCGCAGCAGTCCCACTTGCCCCTTGGAACCACTGATCTATTTAAAAGAAAGGCTGTGAATTCAAATCCTCCCACTGCTCACAGCTCCTCCAGCCCTGAACCAGCTGAGCCTTGGTACCTCACCAAAAAAACCCAAATCAAGCACAACAGCTCGTGCCAGGCTTCAGCTCACCCAAGGACGTGCTATAATTCTTGAAGGGGACTAAGAATGAATTCTTCTCATCAAGATGCTCTTTTTCACAGTGTCCTTCATCTTGCACTGAGATTCCAGCAGCTATCTTCCAGGTAGGAGCAGCTCGCTTACCCTTACTTTCCAGGTATTTCAGGGGTTACAATGCCTGTCTGCCCCTTAGCTTGCTGTGTTGCTTGGTCTAATTCCACAGAAAATCTCCAGAGATTCTTCTGGAGACAGCAGGAACTCAAGGATCTCATGAGGTAGAGTAAGAGGTCCCTTACTCACTTTGGTGTGGGAGGTGGAGCTGTAATTCAATGTTCTTCCCTAGATGAGGGTGCTACACCTCAATCACAGCAGCCAGAGGACACTGCCACTCACGCTATTAGGACAACATAACTTTTTTTTCCCCTCTTTTAGCTTAGGAGATGCTTTCTGTTTTCTCAGTAACAGATCAAAATCCCTCTTGTAGAAGGTGGGGGCAAATGAATTATTCCAGAGGAGCTCCTGCTCCTAGCCCAGCTCAAGGACCCAGGAGAGAGATTAAATTTTGTGCAATCAAGCACTGCCAGACTTTACAAACTCTGGCCATATTGATTTGTTTCCTGACATCTCGACACGAAAGCAGAACAGCAGAAGAAAGCAGAGCACTATTTTCCATTCTGACTAAAACAAGTAGTCCAAAACACACATGAATTTAATTTGTCACTCCTCAAATATAACGGCTCATTATGATTCATTACTCCCAAGTATTCTAGCTCATTTTCTACAGCTAATTAACCTCGTAAGCAACAATTCACCCAACAGAGGATCACTCTATTGCCATGGGGAAGGCTGCACTCTGCCTGCTCCTCTAGGAGAACATAAGTGCTTGCCATGGTCTGGCCAAGGGCTGCTGTTGCCCTTTCCCTCCTGAATTTGCTGAACGGGGACAGCCTGAGAAAGCTCATTTAGAAAGAAGTGGAGAATTCTCCATTCCAGCGAGCAATATATGCCCAATTCAAACACAGTCTCCTTGGGAGCAGGGAAGGGCTGGTTGGGCACTGCTGCAACCACCGAAGGGTCACGAATTCCTGTCCTTTGCACAGCTGAGCTGAGCTCAGCTAGCCAGGAGAGAGGAGGGTGACAGGGAAGGTAAAGATACCAACACTCATCCTGGAGCAGTGAGGGGAACAGTGAATGGTGCATCCCTGGGGTGATGTCCTGGCTAGGGAAGCCAGAGGCTCACACAACTGTGTGGAGCTTAGATGGAACCTTTGAGTCTTTCTCTTGGTCCCTTTTATACCGTGCTCAGATTTAAACATCCTCTCAACTTCTCATATATATTTAGACCAAAGAAAAACACCATTAAAATGCCAAGGAGGCTTTCAAGACAATTGTTGTATTAAAGTAGCTTCAATCCTAAACTCTGCTCCTGTGAAATTACTCACTGGACAGCCCATTTTAACCACGAATCACTAATTAAGTGCTGCTGTCACTGTCAGATGATTGCTGTTTTCACAGGTCAGCCACAGCAGGAAAGGGAATTTTAACAAAACACTGCCTGACCCCAGGGATTTACAGGCAGCAACTTTTGCATTAGGCACCATGGCATAAAGTCACACAACCTTCACTGCAAAAGTCTTCTTCACAAAGCCCCAGTGCCGAGAGCTGAGCAGTGCTGCTGGTTTTGAAGCACCAAATGCCATTTCCCTGGCGTGCCCTCGCGCTGCTCCCACGGCGGCTCCACTGGAGACGGTCGGACAGCCTGAGCGTCACCCAGCGAAACCCAAGAGCCCTGGCCATTTTTAGAACCAGCCTGCCTGAAGATATGCTGCATTATCTGGGCAACACGTAAGGGAACAAGATGAACTGCAGCTCCCCCAGCCACTTATTTACCTTCTGTTTAAACAGAGCCTCTGCCGCTCCCCGCCCGTGCACCCACTTGCCGGCACCTCGCTCAGGGCTGCTGCTGCTCTATTTTTAAAGGCATGCTGCTGGCTTTCATCTGAAGCTGCCTGGTTTTTTTCTTTTTAGCTCCTGTACTCTTTAAACTTATTTAAAACATGTTGGCAGATAAAGGTAGTGAGGGGAGATACAGCAAACGTACCATGGTTGGCATTGAGATTAAGGCAAGGGATGCAACCCAAACAGAATTAAAATTAACATCTAAACTCAATGATTAAGGCCAGACAGCAGCAGTCCTTGCTAAGGGGACTGTTTCCCATGTATTTAGAGTGGGATTATTTGAATCAAGTCTTTAGGGCTTGTTCTGGCAGCAAACACTCCGGGGTGCTCACCGCAGGGAGGAGCAGCGAGTGGCAGCTGCCAGGAGTCCTGTTGGGGAATGTGGACCCTGAAACACAGTCCAAAATAATCTGGGGCTTGCTGGGGAGCCAGAGGCTCTGCTGGTCCCAGTTCTGAGCCAACACTGCAGTCAGAGGCCCTGCGCAGTCACACAGGTGAGGAAGAGCTGCCGAGAGCCCCCAGCACTGCAGGAAGGTGGAAGGTGCCAGAAACACACGGTGTGAAAATCGAACACCCCATCCATGGCTGAGACCCCACACCAGCGTGCACTAAACACCCTTGGACAGGGAGGCTGCTTCAACCTTGACCCGAAACCCTCAGCAACTCTCAGAATTTAATTCTTAATTAGAATTAAACTGTTGAGGCCATGAGCACTGACAGGCTGTAAATAGGGAAGATGGTTGACCTACACCGATACGTCACCAACGAGATGAGAAACCACTTCCAAAACTTCACATTTTGGGAGCTGGGAGGTTTCTTAGCCCACGCCTTTGGTCTAGATTTTTCTCAGCTCATGTTCAGGTGCAGGCTCTGTCAGATCATCCTGCTGATGGTCCTGGAGCTCCAGACACACACCTGGCTCTGCTGCCCTGGGCAGGCTGAGCTCGGCTCCGTTTCAGATTCAGGACATCTCTGAGAACTGGTTGAAATGAGGACTCGATAATGCTCCCATCAGATGCTGCTGGGCCTTTTTGTGCCAGGAAAACGGATGTGTGCAACAACAGCAAAAGTGCCTGGAAGCGTCCCAAAGCCTGAGTGAAATGGGGGAATGTTGAGTGGCATCAGACAAAAGGAGCAGTGATTTAATCTCCACAGATGGGGAGGAGGGAGCAGTGTCAGGAAAAGCAGGAGGATGAGATTAGCTAGGCAATAAAATGAAAATGAGCAAGAGGTGGAGAGAACTGTGCTGAGATAAGAGGAGGTGGATTACAGGGCTGGCAGATGGAGGGGGAGCAGGCAGCCAAACAGTGAACAAAAAACAGGTAATAAATCTGGAAAAATTGTCATCAACAATGTTAAATACCATTTCCAGCCCATTTTCTCCAAGGAAGCGAGTGGTTCTGGGAGAGGGATGTGCTGGGCCATCCCCTCAGGGTGCAGTAATGCTTCCTCCAGCCCCAGCCCCTGCAAAAGGCCAGCAAGGTGTGCTTGGTTGGACTCTCAGCTCTTGCAAGGCAGCCAGAATCCTTTCTGACACACGGATAAAGCAGCCCTTTGACACAAAAGGTGAAAGAAATTGCTTTTTTCTGGAGGGCCTGCCCATCCATTTGACTCAGCCTAATTCAGGAAAGCGACACCTCGTCTCCTCTGCTGCTGAAAGGAGCATTTCCTCCAGCCTTGCTGGAGCACATTAGGCTGCGTATCTCAGTTC